>CM048746.1:212783555-214166055 GCA_026315105.1 Locusta migratoria
CGACCCACCAAGGCATATATAAAGTCCCCAGCCGCCCCTTCAACCCATCCAAATCACACGCCTTGACGAAACAAAAAGCAAAAAAGAAATTAAACGAAACCCACACTACTTGTGAGTGTAAAAGAATTGTGCGGCCATAACTTATGGCACCCTGTGGACCACAGAGACTATTGTAAAACAACACTTAAATGTGTCGCAGCACAATAACATTCCAATACACGTAATGTACACAACATATGTTAAACAGATTAACAGTTACCTTCCAATGATCTTCTGATATCCGCGCACAAGTGCCGTCGAGAAGAAATTTTCAAACTGTTGCTGATAGCATAAGACTTGTGATGGGCGTTCAATATTTAAGACATGAATTCCACAGTCAGAGTTAGATTTCGGCATAGGACATATGCCCCAGCAACCAAATCATTTTATGCTTGGATGCAGATACGGTTTGATGTCTGGGATGGTAAACCAATCCACCGGCACGTTCCTCGGGGTGGTCCGATTGACGAGGGCCATCATTACCCGGTGGCATTCAAAGCGGTGCTTCCTGGTGTCCAGAACGCCATACTGGACACAGTCGCCAGAGAATATGAGACGGATATCGCCCATCCTCTGATTAGTCGACAAAACGTTGTATACGAACTTGTACCAGAGACTGCGGACCTCGGATGTCAGGAGTAGGTGAAAGATGTTGGGCCACACCTGCCTCCAGTCGACCTCCGGGTACCGGGCCTCCAGTTTGTGGACTGATGGACGGCCCCTCGACTTATCATACGTCCGGCGAACAGAGTGGTGCCGAGCCGATGCAAACCAGGGGACGTAGCTCCGATTGAAGTAGTAGTCTCTGACGTGCGACATCTTACAGCCTGCTATCGTCATGGAAGCCCTCTCCAATTGAATTCGACATTTACTTATTCAATGGCAAAACGCGTCGTCGCTGTTGCTGGAGCTCAAGGTAATCTTACCTCCTATTGTTGGAGGTCTAATTGTTCTGGATGATACGTTTATACCACAGGGTCACGTGTTGGCGTTAATGTGGCTGTCTGGCATTTGCAATGCAGCTTATATTTTGTTCCAGTATGTCATCTGCAAGTAGCCAGATTTTTTAATGTTATTATATTTATCAAAATGTTAAGCCTAAAATGAACCTTCTTTTTTTATTGCGTTCCTAACGTTAGGTACTAGTATAGTGTATCGTTTTTAACTAGCGTTTGCTAGGTAGTGTGACGGGCTACTTTTCGAAAACAGTATGTGGATACGTTGATTAAGGTACGACATCAAGTGGCACATAAGGTTTGCGGCCATGACATGAGCTGAATAGCTCTCTAGAAAAGAACTGATTACTTACTCAAAACAGTTTTATTATAAGAACAAGCGTTAATTCAGAAGAATGTTCCAAAATAGACTGCGAAAGATGCAACACTTGTGGTAACAAGAAAATGAAGCAATACGATTCTGCTAATTTCTACTTGAAATCATCTGATCGGGCAGGTAGATAAAGCATTAAACAGGGATGAACAGAGGCATCTTCATTACATAAATGGAGAGACTGAATATTCAGCTGTGATATCCAGTGTTCGAGACAATATATTTGCGTTTGGTGTTAACAGTGAACATCGTTGCATAACGAAGTAAAATTACAGAATAAAACTTTGGAATAATTACAAATTGGAAACAAAGACTAAAAAAATTGCTTCTATAGGAAGTTCTATGCCTAGCACTGTAGAATGTGGGAGTAAATATACATATTTCTGATAATGAACAACTTTAGAGCAATAAGATCCTGGTCATGCTTATCAACAGAAACATACGAAAAAATAGAACTGACTGAGGGACAAAGGTGCAATGATGATGTCCCTATGCATGTAGGACCAACGGGATCTGCAGTGTTCAGTTGTCACCCGCACAACGCAGAGTACCATTATGAGTGAAAGTGGCAAACTAAAAACACATACAATAAACTTAAAAACACTATAAATATATTTTGTTTAAATGAGCTGCTCCTTAGGAGAAAGAACAAGTATTTGTATCCTTGCGGCACACTAAGCCAACCGAACCCATTCCACAAAAATGTACGTAAAATACGTTTGTTTTTATGTACTTTTGCGTAGCGTCCTTTGGTGGCCTCAGTCATACCTAAGTTGTTCTATTGTAAGTACATTTATATACTTATATTTTTATGGGATAGCTGTGATACGCTTATTTAGAAAAATTAATTTTCTTTTTATGGGGTATTACAGTTGTTAATTTATTGCTGATTAGCGACGTAGGATTTTCAAATCGTTAATTTCTTTTTAATATATATATATTTTAATTTGACGCTGGTGTTAGCATGTTCCCCGTTACGAAACGAGTGTCCAGCTATAATTGGATACATTGTTGTTGATGCATCAAACTGCTATTGTAGATATGTCTACATAGCCTATAAGAGCGAAATTGGCCAGTAGTGTAATAACATAGGCTGAATTTTTGTATGTATCTTTTCTATGTCTGCGTTCGCAAAACTCGAAAAGAATTCGGCCGATTGACTTGAAATTTGACGCAACGTTGGACTTTTCATGGAAAATGTTTTTATGGTATGCACTTTGCTGAAATACCACACGGCGTATAAATAACAAGAATTTATACATCTGGTATTTGAGAATGCGAGCACATAGTGACTTGCAACAAATTTTACATATCATTTAAACTTTTACAAAACGTCTTCTATAAAGTTACCTCCCGCAAAAATATGAAAGGAATAAAGTTTACCATTTATACATTGTCGGTGTTCATGCAGTATAACGCCACATCAGGAATAAAGTTTTATTACATTGATACTACTCGCTGTATTCGCGACAAATTATTCATATGGTATACACATATACCAAAGAATGTGCCTGCGAAATCATATCCTTCTACGACACACAGCTAGCGAGATACAATGTGCGAAAACAGCCGGAAAATGCTTGACGTTTTCATTACGGTATTTCTTCTTTGTTACTAAATGTAACCGCAATGTAATTCGTGGCAAGCACGAGATAACTGCTGCGTGGACAGAATTTAAAGACCAGAAAGTGAAAGGAAAGAAAGGAAAAGCTGTTCATCGAATGGGAAAAAATCGCACTGCCGTGTTTTACGGCCCTTTTAGGATTTCGTGTAGTTTTATGACTTTTTGCAAACATTTCGGACAAGAATAATAAAAATATAAATAATAATAAATTATGGACGATACGATTATGACTCTACTGTTGTTATAATATCTAAACACTGAACACGTAATATTCTCTCTGGCCGTATTTCAACAACAGCCAAAATTATTTGCTATTAAATTTAGCTTTGACAAACCTTCACTTTTTTTAACTTTTATCTCTTTAAACTGTTATTGTAATATCTCTTACATAATTTCATTAACTTTTCGGTTAAAATATCACCTTTCTTACCGTGGTAGTTTGTCCTGGTTTACGTAAAATCAACTGATAGCATCAAACCGCCGTTATTTTAGCAAATATCTCTGAAACTGTGTGAATTACGGAAATAACATAAAAGAACAAAGTTGTTGAAAATTTTCTCCTCCACAAATATACGTTTATTCAATTTTCGTCTCAGTTAAACGGTTAAGGCGTTATTTGCAATTAAATTTCCTGCTGTCAAAAAGCCATTACAAACGGCCTATTTTTAGTGTTATTTTTGTCCGAAATATTTGAAAAGGGAGGTTCTTGTAGCTGGCGACCAAGAATTATGTCTGTAAAATTTAATGCTTATCAGTTGAACGGTGCGGCCTAAAAAGTGGGAACACGTTGCAGACTCAGACAGTATCAAGTCGTTGTTATTTTTGCAGATATCTCTGAAACGATGCGAGATACGAAAAAACGTAGCAGAGCAAAGTTGTATAAAATTTTCTCCTGTACAAATTCATTTATTCAGTTTTCGTGGCAGATGAACAGTTAAGCTGTTATTTTCATTTAATACTCGAGCTGTCAATAGGCGATCGCAAACGTGCACCTTTAGTGTTACTACCGTAACCTAAAGTGCGCCAAAAAGGGTTGAACAGACGCTATCATCATCATCATCCCCCCTCTACATCAGCCATAAAACTGCAATGACCTTTCCACTGGAAAAATGTAAACATTTTATATTTTCATTATATATATTATGTGTTCACTGTATATGTCATTTGTACTATGTGCACGGAAATTAAGTAAAACACACACACACACACACACACACACACACACACACACACACACAAAAAGAGGTTATGTGCTTCCTAGTAAGCAAGAGGTCCCGGGTTCGAATCCTGGCCGCGGCACAAATTTAAGTTCAATGCCTCAATTTATACTTTAAGAAAAGTGTCCTTTATGATTCACAAATTATGGCCATTTTAGTCAATTTTTGGAGAAATTTCCCGATTTACGAGCAACAATTTCTGGCAACCGTAGCAGGAAGGAGGGAAGGAAGCTTATGGTTTAACGTTCCATCGAAAACGTGGTCATTAGAGACTAAGCTTACGCTCGGAGTTTTGCATAAAGATGAGGCAGGAAATAGGCTGTGCCCTTTGAAAGGAACCATCTCGGCATGGGTGGCGACAGGAAGGGCATCCGGCCACCATGTTAATTCTAACCATGCCAAATCCGGATGTAACAAAGCCAACTCTGCATGAGCGGGCATATGGCCAAAGAGAAGGCGTCTCTCTGGTATTCTGTGCTCGCTGGTGGGAAATAGTATGCTCCACGGCTGAGGCGACTGTGCGAGGTCGTTAACGCGGTGGGTGGCGCTGGCGCCGAGGACCGCGTGTGCGCAGCTGGCGCTAGATCTCGAGTTGTGTGGCGGCAGAAGAGGCGGCGTCTACGCTGGACTAGGAGTCCCGAAAATAGCCCCGAGTGGCGGCCGCGCGGCGGAGCATCGGCGGCCGGCAACTGCGGGCGGGCGAGAGCCGGCGTAGCCGCCAGCCAGCCAGCAGGCGGCTCAGTCGCGCGGCAACCACGCGCGCGTCCGGTCGCCCGCGCCCACCGACACCTGCCGAGTCGCGAGTGCCCCGCCAGTGCGTCGCGTCGCGTTAGCGTTCCGTCGCGTTGCGTGTGCGCGTGACAGTGTGCGTGCCGCAGCCCCAGGCCATGCTGCACCCGCCGCCGCTGCTGCCACCGCCGCCCCTGCCGTCGACGCCCTCCGCCTACCTGCCGTCTCGCCTGCGCCGCGCTCCGCACGTGCTCATGTGAGTAGCGGTGCCGTGCCGCGACGTTGGCAGCCCTGCAGACCACTCCGGCTTGGCGCCCACTCAAAAATCCCGGAGCGGCTCCGGGCACGCGCAGTTCAGCTGCTGTCTTCTGCTGTCCGCCTCGTTCTGTTTTTGTTTTGTTTCGCTGTGTGTGTGTGTGACGCACGCTTGTAGACGGAGTCGGAACAGCTTTCGGAGAGCGCTGGACGGTATCAGGTTTAGCGTGGTATATTTCGTCACTTAGTGGATGAAGAGGTTTAATTATATCCGTAATGGATGCGAGATCGCGGTTGTATACTTAATTATTTTGTCAAGTAGGCTCGACCACATAGTTCGTGTATGAAACACTAAAGTATGACGCGTTTCAAGGGTCAAGCCCTCATCATCAGGGCTTTAAGATTCTTGTATATTTTATCTGATGACGAGGGCTTGACCCTTGAAACGCGTCATACTTTAGTGTTTTATACACGATCTATGTGGTTGAGCCTACTTGACAAAATAATTAAGGATGAAGAGGTGTTTTGCAGACTGGCCGTCCTCCAAAAATAAGAATTTTCAGGATTTGCAACTTCCCCTGTAATGTATTTAATCATGTTAGTTCACATTGTCAACATAGGAGACAAGGAAGTGTTTCCTTTTAGTTAATTTTTTTTATTTACCCCACAAGCACCAAGCACGACAAAAATTGCCCGTACATTTTTCTTTCATTAAAAAAAAATCATAATAAAAATCCTTCTACATCGTATATTTCTATGGTTATATATTTAAAAATTGCTAATAAAATATAGAAATTTTATGCCCAAGGACACATTTTTCCCTGGGTTGGTACTACATGTGACCATAATTGTTAGTGTCTTCCCTACAACCACCAAACAGAGAAAACGCTTGTAGACGGAGTCGGAACAGCTTTCGGAGAGCGCTGGACAGTATCAGATTTCGCGTGGTATATTTCGTCACTTAGTGGATGAAGAGGGTTTTTCCAGACTGGCCGTCCTCCAAAAATAAGAATTTTCAGGATTTGCAACTTCCCCTGTAATGTACGAGGCGCGTCCAGAAAGTAAGTTCCGTTTGATAATAAAATGAAGTTGTACACAGATACAGAAAAAAATTTTATTGCACAAAATTCTACTACTCTTATACTACTTTTTCACATTACTGCCAAAATTTTGTAGGCACTTGTCAATAGCGTGCCACAAGTTTTTGCATGCATCCTTCAGAGAAGGTTGCCACCTGTGTATTCAACCATGTGTTAACAGATCTTCATCATCGTTGAAGTGCTGACCAGAGAGGACAGATTTTAGGTGTAAGAAGAGATGAAAGTCGCTAGGGGAGAGGTCCGAGCTGTATGGAGGATGATCAAACAGATCCCATTGAAATTTTCGTAAGAATTGTTTAGTCACATTCGGTGTATGAGGTCAGGCATTATCGTGAAAAAAAAAATCTTTTGACAGTAACCCTCTTCTTACACCTAAAATCTACATCTACATGGGATACTCTGCAAATCACATTTAAGTGCCTGGCAGAGGGTTCATCGAACCACCATTATACTATTTATCTTCCATTCCATTCTCGAATAGCGCGCGGGAAGAAAGAACACCTGAATCTCTCCGTTCGAGCTCTGATTTCTCGTATTTTATTCTGATGGCCATTTCTACCTATGTTAGTCTGTCCTTGGTGGACAACACTTCAACGATGATGACGAGCTGAAAGAACATGTTACCACATGGTTGAACATACAGTCGGCAGCATTCTATGAAAACGGCACACAAAACCTTGTGTCATTCTATAATTGACTACAAAATTTCGGAAGATATGTAGAAAAGTAGTTTAACAGTTGTAGATTTTTGTACCATCAATATTTTTTCTGTATCTGTACCCTTTCGTTTTATATAACCAAACGGAACTTACTTTCTGGACGCGCCTCGTATTTAATCATATTAGTTCACATTTTCAACATAGGAGACAAGGAAGTGTTTCCTTTTTTTATTTTTTTTAACCCCACAAGCACCAAGCACGGCAAAAATTTCCCGTACATTTTTCTTCCATTAAAAAAAATCATAATAAAGATCCTTCTTTGTTCATGGGCCTTTTTCTGTCTCTCACCTTATAAAGTACTACACCGTACATTTCTGTGGTTATCCATTTAAAAACTGCTAATAAAATATAGAAATTTTATGCCCAAGGACACATTTTTCCCTGGGTTGGTACTCCACGTGAACACAATTGTTAGTGTCTTCCCTACAACCACCAAGCATAGAGAAAACGTATTATTGAAAAATAGTGTGCATCTCTAATTTCAGTATATCCCAGCTATTTACAAGCCAACAGACCTCATAACCGCTGAAGTTATTGTAGATAATAGTATATAAACAAAATTTCACAAGACTGCGAAAGTAACTCTTTCAGTCCAATATTTGCAGGTAGGGAAAGGTCAGGTAATTTGACGAGGAGTCTCAGATGACGAATTTTCAATTTCTCTAACTCTACACAATGTGCAACGTGCACTATAGTATTGCTTACTTAGCACGCTCTGCAAGCACGTGTGTTGAAATAGAACCGCTTCGTCATTATGTTTTGTTGACAACAGAGGTTCAGAAGTTGATGCTGTTTTTGTAACAATTTTTCCTGCGGTAAAATAAACTTCATGCAAGTAGTACTTCTGCATTAATGAATATGAGTTGATTCCTATTCAAACTTGTGGATTTACTGCTGTTTAAATAACGGTTTAATGAATTTATTGTTTAATACTGTGTGAATGAATACAAAATGTCGACTGCGGTTAAGATGACGAATTACGCAGTTCATAAGGAAAACAGGGTGACAGAAATGGAGCAAGGAGTCATTGAAAGAGACAATGCAGCGTGTAAGAAATGGCAACCTTGTTAAAGGCGCCGCTAGGAAGTTCAACTTCCCTGAAGCTACTTTACGTCACTATGTAAAAAATATATATATATATATATATATATATATATATATATATATATATATATATATATATATATATATATGTTGATGAAGTAGGCTCTGCTCAGTGAACGGGCTTAAATTACAGGGATGCAAAGGAGAAATGTTATGTTTCATAAGTAGATAAGCATCAACAAAATTCTTTGTTTTCTAAATAAAATGTTCATTTCGTCATCTTACCCTACCTATAGGGCAAGTTGATGAATACTACTATCACTAACAAAAACATATCAAGCTAAAAAAATCTCCAGTCTTAGGAAACGTTAAAGAACTTTGTTACCAAGGAGATACATTAAGTAATCGTTTTTCCATAAATTAAGCATCCAATTTCAGCGTAACGGTCAGAAAAAAAAATACCTCATTTACCTCAATGTCGCTGTCGTACCCGACTTTCCCCTAATCCAAGACGGATTGACTGCAATAAGGATAACACAATGTACATATATTTGACAGTCAACAGCTGATGGCAAAGACAAAAAAAATTAAAGGCATTTTACAGGATTCTCAGTTTATTGTAATACCGGCAAAATTTGCCCTTGCTTGGTGCTCCATGTAACCTAAAATACTTTGGTGCTGCTACGGTTAAGGATTTAAATTCTCTAAATCAAGATCCCAATATAATTTATTTTTTATTTGACTACTAGTTTCGATTCCATCAAGCCATATTCAGATTTAAAACAATGCTGTTGCCGCTTAAAATATTGTTAATTTACTAAACAAATAGTGTCCATATAGAATGCAACAATAAAACATTCCTTTCACGTTTGTACCATCACATAGGTCGAAATTCAACCTTTGTTTTCACTTTCGTTCCATGAGTTGAGTGCAAACGATAAACAAATATTTTATTTTTGCTTTCCGTGTGGATTTTAAAAAAATATATATATTTGCACAATTTTAAGCCATTGCGGCATTATTCTGAGGTGAAGAAGTTTAGATGAAACCGGAATTACTCATCACATAAAAAATAAATTTTTGAAACTAAATTATACCGTCATTTTACTGTTTTCGTTAATTTATTATACCACAATCATGATTTCGGCCGTGTAGCCGTTTTAAGTGTCTTAAAGTTTAACATTGCCTGGTACTTCTAGACTGCATATGGCAGCACTCCTGTAATCATGACTGTGGTATAATTAATTCACCAAAACGGTCAAAGGACGTTAATTTTAGAAAGGTGAACAGATAGGGCAAAACAGCTTTGAGATAATTGCAGAACGACATATTGACCGTAGCCGTTTTTTTTTCTCAATGCTACCGGTTTCGGTCATTTACCATTATCAAGCGAGTCTGTAGCAGTCAGCCACTGTGATAATATCAATGACTAGAGCAATGACAACAAATACTTATGTTATAATGTTGAATTCTTGTATTACGACATGTCAAGCTATTAGCTAATCTCTGCTAACGCTTGATAATGGTAAATGACCGAAACCGGTAGCATTGAGAAAAAAATAAACAGCTATGGTCAATATGTCGTTATGCAATGACGTTAATTTTGTTTAAAAAATACTACCTGTCTGTGGTCCCCCACCAAGGAAAAATCATTAAAAATTTTTGTATTGCAATCGAGATTTCAATCCTTAATATAACAAAAGTAAGTTGGTTAATTTTGTTATTATCTTATTTCCTGACACGATCAGAGTGAAAAATCAGCCATGTATATGAATTTTACAGAATGATCAGTTAATAAAAACTTTTAAATGGTCAAGATCGTAACAAATTAAGCGATAACTCTTTTCCACTTGCTTGTTAGCCATCCCCAGAGAAAAAAATAAAATCTTGCAGTGTCCTGAGTGACAGGGCCGTTGGCCGATACCTGTTAGGCCTGTAGAGGCCTGTAGGACGGAGTGTACAGTTTACATTAGCCTGATAAGACGACGAGCCTTTATTTGCAGAACCGTTTTAGAGTGGTACTGTGGCTCTCGCCTCAGATGTATCGTGTAATATCAGACATTCGTAGAAAACGGCAAAGTACTTTCATTATAGATGTCTATTATGATTGACAAATGTACTTCACTCTTTTTTTTTTTTACGAAAATGTCTTGATGTTAAAAGATGTGGTTAGGCAGGAACCTAAGCCTAAGAGTTACAGCTTAAATTCTTGCGAGTTAACAAGCAGCGATGACATCTACAGTCTACTTGTCAAAAGTACTTCGCCCTTTTCTACAAATATCTGATGTTAGGCATTATTATACGATACACCTGAGACGATAACCGCGGTACCAGTCTTATACGGTTCTACGAATAAAGGCACGTGATAAGATGACGTCTTCAAAACGTATGTTGTAGGACGAATGAACCGTATCTGTCTTCGTTGCCTTGACTGGTGCCCATATTATTTTTGTCGACTTCTGCAATAGGGCAGCCAATGTCATTACATGTTTTTAATAGGAATTGTAGTGTTGTGTGCTGTTTTACTGCACTGGAGGCTTATCTATGTGTTATTGCGTACTGTATGCCGCAATGCCAGATGCAACACTATGGTTCAGTCGTCTTGATGACAAAGATTCGTCTTATTTAGGCATTGAACGATTTTAATATTTGATTGAGGATGTTTCAAAAATAAGCAGAAACTAGTAATGAAACAGAAAATATTTTCTGTCTCGATCAGTAAATATTTAGTATAAAATCTTCCTCCTTAAAGTTATTGAGCTAAATATAGACATAATGGTGGGAAACATTTGGATCTTTATGGAATGACATATTTTTGGATTTGGAGTTAAGTCATTTTGAAACAAAGTCATAGCTTTTTTATATTGTCCTTCAAACAAATGTGATTTCCAACTGTAAAGTATAAATTTTGTTTTATATGAAGCACTGTATAAATGACTGGAAATAGATAAAAATTTATAGGCTAACAATTTCGAACAGAAGTGCTAAATTTCAGACACGGAGTTTGTAAATCATTGTATCCCCGGAACAGCAATCACTTGCAGTAAAAAGAAAACACTTTATAATAAAATTGTTTAATATACTGACCATCAGTTACCTCTGATTTTCTATAAAGGTGATTCACATCATCAAAATATAGCTGCTTAAGACTTCTTCTAGCTTTGGAAACAATAAATGAATTATTTTAAGTGCAGACATCGAGAATGATGTCTTAGTGTTTACAGCAATCATTCATTAGAAATAAATTTTTGATAGTCATTTTTTGGTGACTACCGCTTTTTTGTCTTTCATGTCACGAATAAATTTTGAGTGATTTATTTTTTGTGAAAACTATTACTTAATGAGCCGATTTTCCTCAATCATATTCTCTAACTTTTGACTGAAGTTTGCGACATTTGATTCCCAAGTAAAATACATCCAATACATATAGATGTGATTTTCTCATTATCTGTAACAAAAGATTTATTGACAGTAGTATTCACTTAATTGTCTATTTTTTCTGAAATGGCTGTAAAACATTCTTATATGGTATGGTTAAAGACCAAGTACTATTTTCGTTTACTTTCTACCCTACTATCTATTTTTATTCAGCATTTTACTTTTTGAACAAATAAAATTCTGAAATCATTTAGCTCTTTTTTATTCTGTAAGTACAACTTGATATCGGAGGAGGACAGACTGACTTTCTTTACAGAGTCAGAATCCTGTATAACCATGGAAATGAAATTCTCACACCTCTTCGTTTATTTAGCAGTAATTCTAATATAATGCACAGTATTTGAATATTCACGTTGACGTTTCACTTTGGAATTTGATTGATTTACAATACGCTTTTTGAGTCTGGTACTATCCGCGCACATGACGACGATATTTGATTCGAGTCGTTAGCGCTTCCGCAGTAAAAATTAAACACTATGGAGGCAGAGCAAATTGCCTGGAATATGTGCTTGGAAACAAGAAATACATTTCCTATTGCTGAAATCTCTTCATGTGTCGTGCCATCAGCATACATAAGAATGCAGTAAAACTCAAATTTATTGTGCGAAGCAACTTTTCATAACACAGAGGCTATGTTTTCCACCTGGTATGTGGTTGGAGTTGCTAATAGGTGTATGAATCCAGGTGTGTGAATCCAGTGGTCAATATTATACGCTGTGTGTAATTCTGCTTTTGAATAACAGGGCAAAAGTTCTGCGTTTCCGATTTAGATTTTATGAGAAGGACCATTTCTCGTAGGAAAGTGATTAATATCTTATTAGGCTGCTGACTCGTGCGGCAAATAAATTTTCTCGCCATACACCGACGTTGAATGTTCAGAAGGCAAGGAAAATGTTCGTATCTGCCCTTGTAAGTAATGTCATGTAGAATACCGATCGTGGTTGGTTTCAGTAGAGTAGAAGAGGACTCAGAGCGAGTGGTGAGGTCAGAGTTTAAAACGGCGAGAGCAGATTCGCGCAGCGGACATCCTGCTTGCTGTTTGGACGGCATAATGCCGCCGGAGTTCCGCGAGTTTTGCAATCGGCCGAGCTTCTCATGCCAGCCGTCTACATTGTTGCACGTTTTTCTAGTTTCTTTGTTTTCACCACCGTATTCCAGTGAGCCGCCAGTATGTGTTCTTTGCGCTCGTTTCGGGTTTGTTGTTTACACTGCTCGCGATCCATAATGCAGCACGTACAAGAACCGGAGATACTACAGCCAAATTTTGTAACACGCTGTACAAAGATCACATTATTAATAATTCCGTTCCGAATGACTGAAATTATTGTATGTTGCCACCTATAATGGATGTAACAGCTGCTAGCCGCCTAGGCATTGAGTATAAGAGGCTCTGTATGGGTTGTTGGGGAACAGCGATTCCTGCCGTTCCACACATTGCCACAACTGATCTGTTATAGCAGCGGTTGGTGTATCTCGGGCCAGTCGTCCAACAGTCATCGACCAGACGTTTTTGATAGACGAAATCCGGAGAACACGGAGGCCAGGACGCGTTTGTCATCGGGGATGACGGTTTTCAGTACAGGCTTAATGATCACGGCTCGAATTTCCAGCTGAGCTTTTTGCCCTCTATCAGGCTGTACTATACATCCGCCGACACCCTTCTCCTTCCTATGTCATCTGCTCTAACTCACTCAGCGCCATCCAGTGTATGAGAGACCCCCTTTCGGCCCATCCTGCCGTGCACCGAATCAACCGCTCCCTTCAATTATTAGCTGCCGACGGCCCTCCTGTGGGTACCTGGCCACGCAGGCGTGCCTGGTAACGAGGCTGCTGATGCCACAACTCTCCTACCGCGGACAACTACGTACTGTGTCCCATTGAATGATATTCGAGGGGCTCTTTCCCGTCGCCTTATATCGTCGTGGCATAATGTGTGGTCCTCGCTTACAAATAATAAGCTTCGAACCATTAAACCGCTCCCGGTGGCTTGGATGACCTCCTCACGCCGCTCGCGACGGGAGATCATCTTGGCTCGGTTGCGGAACGGAAATTGCCGGTTCAGCCACCGCCACTTGCTAACTGGTGACCCCGCACCGTTGTGTTCCTGTGGTCACCCGCTGACGGTGCGCCATGTTTTGTTGTCTTGTCCAAATTTTACTCGTGCTCGGATTGCACTGAATCTACCGGATACACGGGAAGAAATTTTAGCTGATGACGTACGAGCTGTTGCTCGAGTATTGAATTTTATCAACTTGACCAATTTGTCAAAGGACATTTAGCTCTTCCTTTTGTTGTATTTTATCCTATGTTTTTATATAAGCTTATTATCCTTGGGTATATCTCAGTTTTGATACGGGCGCTAATGACCACAGCAGTTGTGCGCCCTAAAACCACAAGGGGAAAAAAAAATAAAAAAAAAATAAAAAAAAAATAAAACGGAGGCCGGGACAGCAATGCAATACGAGGGGCGATGAAGTCTTGAACAACGCTTGTCACGTGTGATGGCGCATTATGCTGCTGCAGTGCGGTAGTCTGCAGGGTTCGAAGGTGTGCGAGAACAACAGGGCCAGAGGTGTGACACTGGGTCGTTAGTGTGCCGATAGTACGTATGGGGAGGGGGCTACGAAAATTAAATACAGTACTACCCCAAATCGCAATACGGATCTCTATAGCGGGGCATAAGACAACAGTTGAACAGACTCTCTCCATGGTAGTCTCCAGTGGACCGCATCTGTTGTGATATGGTTGGTTACTTTATTCATTCGTGTCAGAAGCACTTATAATGTATAAACTAATGTACAATATTTACATGTTATGTGAATACATCATATTTACAAGACAATTATTTACACTTTTGATGCCCAGAAGTTAGCGACCTGTATTGCATTTGGTGTTGCATGTAGTAGATCCTCTGGTGTGCATGTTGCTGGACACTGGGTACACTGGAGCAGGTGGGAGGGTGTCTGCGTCGCTCCGCATTCACAGAGTGGCGACTCCACTAGGAATCCCCATTTAGCCAGATTACTCTTACATCTTGTGACACCTGAACGTAGTCTGTTGAGTGATCTCCATGTACTCCACTTCTCTGTGTAGCCGGGTGGCAGTTTTTCACATGGTGTAATCCATTCTGCAGTACCGGCATACCTTGCACGCCATAGTTCGGTTCGGCATGGCTGCAATGTCCCAACTAGAGCCACCGTAGATCTAAGGAAGCTCTTCTTGGATTTTAGTCTTTGGTTTTCTGGTTGATGTCCATATAGGGGCTGGGCTTCAGAAGTTTCTGATTTTCCCCTCTCACTTATGAGTTCAACCAAGATATGGTTAGTGATGCAGAGCGATTCTTAACTGCCGTGCACACAACATGCCTGTCATCACATGTTGAGATGAAACGAGTCCCGGATCCGCATCTCAGTTTATTGCCTGACAGATATTTTTGTAAAGGGTATTCCGCAATCAATGTAGGCAACTATCTTCCTCTGTCGATCTCTAAAACGTGCTCGAAAGACGCTAGCCGTCTTTTACGAGGCACGCTGAAGCTGTCTGCGCAAAACAGCGGGACGAAAGAATACTTTCAGTACGCAGATCATGGAGAGTCACATAAACTTTCAAGTGGTATCGGTGCCTATGGAACGTGGATTCCACCTATGATGATATTCAAAGGAGTTCGTTGGAACGATGTGCTGAAGTGTGACATTCATCCAGATCCATTACTAAAACAATCTTCTAAAGTTATTTGTTTTTAGAATGGTTCCTTTTTTTTCCCTTTATGCCATCCCTACTGCTCCCCCTGTCATCCTCACGCATCGTGTATTAACCCTGATGTCACAGCACCGGCTAACGCCAATCAAATTTTCTTGTTGACATTTCCTGTCCGCACCTCGCAGCCACTTGACGTGGGCGTGTATAAAATACTGAAGGCTCACTAGGCGAAAAGACTGGACCACTACATGGAAGAAAATCCGGCTGACAAACCGAACAGAAGAAACTTTTACATAATTTTAAATTCAAATATATTCAAAGTTTTTGTGCGAAGAATATTCAAAACGCCTTCTGAAAAACGGTGGAATTTATCCCTTGAACAGATATTCTATTTCTGGAGAGGCCTTATTCTCCTTCACAGCTAACAAATAAGCCGATTCAACCCACACAAAATATGGCAAAAGACATGGAAGAGGATATGTTTAAATTACCAACAGCAGCGATAAAATCCAGTACTGTGAATCAGAAAAGAATTTTTTAAAAATCAGGAGCGAAGTCTCTCAATAAAGAACTGTAACTAAAAGCCACTACATCGACATCAGATATCACAAAAACCACAGTTATGGTACATGCCATAAATGTTACTCATGATTGTAAAAAGAATGAAGCGAAATGGATCCTATTCTCGTTTTGCTTAACACTATACTTTGTGCTCTGTCAGCATTTCGCCTCAAAGGAGGTCGTTTATATGTGCGACAACTGTTTCAGAATTCAGACATCGTAAGCTGCAATTCCTAGCAGTTTGTTATAACAACAGTGAAGACTATTTTCATCTGCATGACCATTTGTATTGTTAGTTATAAAAAAGTAGTAATCTAATAAATTTGTTGTGAAATTATCGTAATTACGATTTACTATGAAAATTACCTTACTATTATCACAAAATTACTTACCTATGTCACGAAATTACATACTTTTTATCATTTGGATAATGCCGCAATATTTATTCAGCAGCACTATTTAAGTAAGTAGTACAGTTTGAAACCGTTGTATTACGTCCAAATCATAACAGGCAAGTATTAATAAAAGATTAATTTCATAAACGTCAGAAGTTATTAGCAAAATGACGAATTTATCACAAATGTATCCCCTTCATATTCACAGAATATATGACATGAACTGCGAATGGGCAAAGCAAAAAATGTGTAAACGGCTGGGATTCGAACCCGGGTCTCCAGCTTTCTAGGCAGTTGCACTACACCACTGGCTTTGCCCATTCGCAGTTGATGTCATATATTCTGTGACTATGAAAAAATAACAACTGCAGGATCAGAAATGGCGTCTGTTCTATCAGGACAGACGCCACATGTATTTGTATACAGGGTGTTACAAACAGGTACGGCCAAACTTTCAGAAAACATTCCTCACACATAAATAAAGAAAATATGTTATGTGGACATGTGTCCGGAAATGCTTAATTTCCATGTTAGAGCTCATTTTATTATTTCTATTCAAATCACATTAATCATGGAATGGAAACACACAGCAACAGAACGTACCAGCGTGACTTAAACACTTTGTTACAGGAAATGTTCAAAATGTCCTCTGTTAGCGAGGATACATGCATCCACCCTCCGTCTCATGGAATCCCTGATGCGCTGATGCAGCCCTGGAGAATGGCGTATTGTATCACAGCCGTCCACAATACGAGCACGAAGAGTCTCTATATTTGTTACTGGGGTTTCGCAGACAAGAGTTCTGGCAGCACAGGTAGAATATCCCGTATGAAATCATGATAACGTGCTCCAGTGAGCGTACGTGGAAGAACATGAGGCCCAATCAAGACATCACCAACAATTCCTGCCCAAAGGTTCACAGAAAATCTGCGTTGATGACGTGATTGCACAATTGCGTGCGGATTCTCGTCAGCCCACACATGTTGATTGTGAAAATTTACAATTTGATCACGTTGGAATGAAATTTACATTTAAAGAGAAATACTAAGTGAGCTCTAACATGGAAATTAAGCGTTTCCGGACACATGTCAACCTAACATATTTTCTTTGCTTGTGTGTGAGGAATGTTTCCTGAAAGTTTGGCCGTATCTTTTTGTAACACCCTGTATATCTGCCTTTATCCTACTTCCAATACGTACACATTGTTATTTGTTCCCCTATATATAGCGGTTGCAGGTGGCGCAACTGTCTTACGTGATGTAAACCGCCCTGAAATGTTAAACACTGTGCATCTATCTTCGCCACAAACGTATGCTGCATATTATACTAGCTTTGGATGGTTCTTCTTCCTCGTGTTACATTTTGGGTGGTCAGCAATGGATAACATTCATTGCTTTCCGTAAAGAGTGTTTACACAGTTGCTAAACTCCGCAACACACTGTGCGTTATCCCAGTGCGAGCAAGCGTTTCGTAGAAGAGAACCACCAATACCAGGTCACTCGCTCCACTGTACGCTTCATTTGCATCTGCGTCGACATCCAGTAATTTCACCTTCTTACTCAATCTGTTTGCCTGTTGGCGCTGCAAACGAGTCGTGGCCGACTCGTACATAGGGGCAGGAATTCCATAGAACTCGTTCCCTAAAGAAGGTGGGGAAGCAGAATCCAAAACAAACTCGTACCGGTTCTGCAAATTAGACGAGGCAACGACGCAACCATTAAATTTAGATGCCTTCGTGGATGCGTCATGGCCGTCTCCACGCCCAAGGACGACTGGCTTTCCACGATGCGTGCAGCGTGTTCTGCGCTATGGGAAAAGTGGGGCGCCGTAGGATGCATTGTCTGCGCCTAAGATGCGGAGAAATATCCTGCCGCTGACGCAATACTTGTTACGCAAAGTTGTCCTGAGTCACGGCAGTTTACGTACTGTGGACTCGTCCTGGCGGGGAGCTGGTAGATCGAATGATCGCCGTGTCTGTTGCCAACCGGCAAATTTAGATTAACGTTGCTTAAACCCGCGGCTCCGCGCGCGTGTTGGTTAATTGTGATAGATAATGCGCGAAACGTCAAATAGATTTTTTTAAAAGGGATGTACTAAAAGAAATTTCTTTTGTTACTGCTTTATTTATTTATTCTTATATTTCCTTATTCGTATGCTTATCCTTACAGAGAAAGAGCTGAAGACATTGTAGCACGCATAGACCAAAGATATGGTCTGTGGCATTACGTTTCGCTGTATGTAACCTCCTTGCTATAGAGTCGCAAACGTCATCTCTGGCCTTCAGTCCGAATTTTTTTATCATTTGACGACTTGCAACTACCATCTCTTCCACCCCCTTATTGCTATCGGCATGAAACTGCTATTGTGTACAACGGGAGACCTCGGACAATTACACACAGACCATTCGTTTGCGTTCTGTAGTTTTCGCTGCAGAGCGAAATGTTAACACACACACACACACGTAGAATTTTATATACACCGATAACTTTACATCCCAATATACTCCACCCTTTTATCATTATCAACCCTCAAGCAACAATGCAACCAATAAAACCATTTTCAAAGAGTAAATATAATTTTCAAAGTGTAATTAGTATTCGCGTTATATTCTTCATATTACTGAATATCTAACAGATCGCTGTTAAACCGTGCCTAAAATCTTCCTCAGGTATAAATTAGTAATTTTACAAATATTTAAGTCTCTGCGTCTTGTCTTTGGGACATGATAAGCGTACACCGAAGAGACATTGATATATATAGATAAATAGCTATCCGATCGCCATAAAACCGTGCCTAAAGCCTTCCCCGGGTAGACATTAGTAACTGTACAAATTTTTAGCTCTTTATGTCTTGCGGTTCAGACGTGATAAACGTACACCGAACAGAGATTCACGTTTATAGATATAGATTTCTGACCTGGTGGGAAAATAATTGTAGGTCTTATGAATGCCAGCAAGTTTTTGAGCTTATTCGCCTGTCGTGTAGGAAAGCAGATTGTGGTATGCTAGGGAAATATTAGGCCCTGCTTATGTTGTGTGTCATTGCTGGTGGTAGCCACGAAAAATAATTGGTCGAATGTGTTGTACGAAATAATTGGGGATACAGCGTTTATCTTTAAGAATGAATATTATGAAGTAGAATGAATACTATGATGAATATTTTATTGTGTACTTTTCACTTTCCATTCCAAGGTGTGCAACGGTCTGTTTCAAACCCTCGCTTTCGTAGTGTCGCTATCATCTTCAGCCGATTACCAGACGGACAGAGTGATTTTCAGATGGGAATAACAGTTGCGACATGTGTCTTACAATGAAGAGAAACCGCATTATGTGTGTGTGTGTGTGTGTGTGTGTGTGTGTGTCACAGGCAATCAATGTTCACGCGTATTTTTGACCTAGTCATTAGTGTTATGCAAGCAGTATGTGCATTCACTTTCCTGTGTTATCAATCAGAGATCCTAGATACACGCAATAATTCACTACCTCCAGATCTTTTAAGCGTAAGTTGAATTTGATCTAAACCCCGGCGATGAATACCCATTTTTTCATAGCACAATTCTAATATTTTCCTTTCATTCTACATAGACGTAAAATAGACAGTGGTTATACGGCAAGTTTTATGTCAACAACCAGTAAATGATGCTCTCAAATATGTACAAAGCAAAACATCCAAAGTCCTGTTAAGACGTGGTTTGACATTCATGACATTTATGTGTAGAACCTCTCTTGGTGCTCATATTCAAGAGGATTTCTGTGATCAGTTTCAAATAAAAGTCCGCTGTGGACTTCTCATTCCTCCACAATTGCGGACAGAACTAATTGCTACACTTCACAACAAATTCTACAAAAGTCTTTGATGGGCAATTGATGTATCATTGTATCCGCAAATAATAGTTGTTAATAAGTGGTCTAAATCTTAGCCAGTCCTTTTCCTTTGTTATTTAACAACTTATGGGACGGATTGAACAGGTCGTAGCAATGATATTATTTATTGTGATTCTAAATTTCCTTTTGAAACTTAAGTTCTGATTTTTTTTACAAAGGAGGATCTTAGTTATGAGTTGGCGAAGCCACTAGATGAGAGTACGAAATCGGAGTTGCAGTGAGTGTAGATTTACATGATTGCTTAGTTATATTTATTGTTTTTACGACATGAAGGGCGAAAGCAAACGGAAGTCATCAACAGGTTTACCCTTTCCCATTTCGTATATGCCTTCTGGGAGCAAAGTTTCTTTTTAAGTTCCTTTTTCCATGGTACACTTGAGTGCTGCGTTCGTGTCCTTGTCGATGCCGCCCGGACAGACGCCGTTCATTATTGGATAAACGGCTTTGGCGCCCGTAGTGGACTTCCCAGAAGCACTCCTAAGATGTTCCGTCTGAAGCCGGACAGATGCTCCTATTCCGCCTGGTGCCAAGTGTAATTGTGCTTTCTAACAATAGCGGAGCGGGCTTTAGAAAACTTAGAATTCTTTGAAGTAACTTAAGACAAATTTCCGAGGATCAGACGGTATTATTGTTTGTTTTTGTTCGCATTGCAGGAGATTTGTCGTGTTAAACGTAACACCCTTTTTTATTTCGTGGAATATATTCAAGACATTTAAACGTTTTCTGTAAATGTGTATCCCATCAAAAATTTAAAATGTACAAAAATGCAAGTGTCGCGACGAGTTGCTTCCACAATAAAATGTCGTGAGATCTCATGGGAAACCAAGTCCGTAATTTTAGTTAGTGTTCATGGAACACCTTGTCATAATTTTTTATCTAATTAGTTATCTACCAATATCTGTAGCGACTATATCAGAATTATACATCTTTATTTGTAGAATAAATGTAATGACTTGGCAATCGCACAATAATATAATGACATGAGAATAATTATAATGATCTGGGAATAGCACATTGTCATGACATAAGAATAATTTATATACCTCAAAGTAACCAAACCTTATCACAAAAGAATGAAGCACACACATGTTCAATTGATAGATATTAGTTTATGTTGCCATGTGAAACCAAGTCGGTTATTTTGGTTAGTGTTCATTGAACCACTTATTTACTATCCAATTAGTAATCTACCAACATTTAGTGTTATACATCTTTATTTCTAAATACACATAATGACTTCGTAATCGCATCATAATGTAATGACGTCAGAATACATATAATGATCGGGCAGTTATACCTCGACAAATAAATATAATTTGTATTCCTCTATGTAACCAAACGTAATCACGTAGGAATGAAATACCTCAGATTTGCACAAAGTATTTTAAATATTAGTTTACGTTACCATGCAATTGCCAAGTCATTAAATTTATTATAGAAATAAAGATTTATGATTTTGTTATAGTCAGTAAAGATGTTGGAAGATAACTAATTAGATAAAAAATTATGACAAGGTCTTGAAATGGTGGTTCCATGAACACTACCGTAACTAAAATAACCGACTTGGTTTCCCGTGAGATCTCTCTTTTTATTGTGGAAGGAAGACTTGCATTTTTGTACGTTTCATGTTTTTGATGGGATATCGTTTCTTCTTGTACATCGTCGTTTTCTGGTACATCAGCCAAGGATTTTCTTAAAACCCATTCCCTGTCTCTTTGGTTTGGTTTCGTTTCGTTTGCCATAGAAAACAGTACATCATTTCATAAAAGAAGAAAACTTGTTTTATCATCTCGTTAGAATTAAGATGTATAAAATGTAAGAAAATTACGTGCCCCCTGTGTACTATCACTTGCCGATAACCTTGTTTCGATATTGTCGAAACGTTCACGAAATAAAACGAGATGTTACTGCTAACACGCCTTCTCTCGTATATCTACGTCCGCCACCGTCGGGGAATTATCGTTGTTGCATGAAAGAATGTCAGCCACTTTTCTGTTTTATACAAAGAGACACAAGCTGGCATAATGAAGTGCACCAATACAAAGTTGTTGTCAGTAGCTGTCTGCGAAGCGCCCTTTCAAATCTGCTTGTAATTTCCCCTATCCTACTCGCAGAGTAGTAACTAGAAGCTACAACTAAGACATTATTACTCCTTACTAGACCCTGCATCAATTAATATCTTACGTCTAAGATTGACTAAGAATTTACAACAGAGAAATGCAGTTTTCTTTAGCATGATCACACATTTATTTTTTAGAAAACTTCACACGCATATCAGCAAATTTCACAAAAATGTTGAATACCGAACTGAATGCCACTAATTATTAAAATGTGTAGTCTAACTGCGTCAACTCATATAACTCCTCGCCTGTTCAAGCTCAACGATTTTTACGATTGCCGGCGCTCAACCATTGAAGTACTGTTGCCGCACACCATAGATATTACAATTACTCCAAAGAATGTGGGCTTTCGTCAAAGAAACTGCTATGTATCCTTTCACGCTGCTTCTAAATTCGAGCACAGCTGATCGGATTCAATTTCTCTCTAGACTTTGGGCTTGCCGGACTCAGCCGAACGTAGACGTAGAACGTAGACACTTTCTTTCATTAACTCTCGTGTATTTATTGAAGAGTTTGTAGTTATGCGAAACATTAACCATCGACTTTTAATACATCGCAGCTTCCATTGTCTGTTTTAATACAAAAATGATATACTACAAGGTCAAGGACTGAGTGACTCCAGCAGACTACAATCTGTTTAGTTCATAAACTTCTTTGTATTCTGTGTAAATTTAGAATGCATGTACTATACGATTCTTAGAATACTTAAGTTTTTAGTCATCAGACAGTGCTATTAGGGACGCTGTACGATAATAAAGGCCACAGGTGGTTATGCGGCTGTTCATTTATTTACGCGTTTCGAAATAATCATCACCAAACCTAAGCCTGGGGTAAAGTTTCATTCTAATCATGTACTGTCACGGCCCTGCTGAACTTCTAGTATACCACCTGTGGCTTTTTTATTTCTACAGCGTCCGTATTAACTCTGTCTAATAACTAAAAGTAAAAAATGGGTGTATACCTCATCAGGGACCTCAGGTCACTCCTTGTACTTAACTTTTCTTGTAGCTTTCTAATTAGCTTGATACGAAACTCACAAAATACGTATATTGGCGTCGATTTCTTTGAATGAGCCCGATATATATGTTCCGCTGCCGCACGGTAATGGTCGTGTGATCAGGAGCGCCACGTTACGAATCGCACTGCCGCCAAAGTCGGAGGTTCGAATTCTCATTAGGGCAAGTGTTGTGTTTTGTCTAGGTTAGTCTATCTTAGATTCACTACGTTTACTTGCAGCACATCTTCCGGAAGACCAAAACCGAATTTCGTAAACTGTTTTTCGCTGTCGTGTTTACTTATTACAGCCTGAATCGGATTTCCTAGCCCACTAAATATGGCGGCTAAAATACAGTTGATTCAGTTTCTGATTTGGTGAGCACAATCGCTATTTTTCTTTACTTAAATATGCAGATTCATGCTCACTTTTATATTTATACTTTTATTTCACGATAGAAAATTTCACTCTGTCCATATGTGCCGAAAAATCTTGACAAGAAAACACAATCTGACAAGCCAAATCGCTTCAAAAACAGTTGCGTTTACATGGGCACGAAATTCGATTGTGGAACAGGAAAATCGCTTCAAAGAAGTGAATTTCCGGAATCGATTTTGGAGTGTTTACATGACCAACCAAAAGCGGATTTGGGAAACGGCTTACGGAATCCGGTTTTGGGAGCTCATGTAAACCGGGTAATTAAGTAGTTTGTAAAGCTAGGGACTGAGAACCACAGTAGTTTGGTCCCTTAGAATTACAGAATTACAAACATTTGAACCTTTTTTTTATGCTCTGCTCTTTGTTTTCTGAAGACACCAAGTTTACTAACCTCTACTTTTACAGAGAAACGTTTGTTCAAATGTTTGTAAAGGTTATGGGACTTAACTACGGGGTCATCAGTCCCTAAACTTACAAACTACTTATGAATCATCTTATACTAAAGACGGCACAAACATCCATGCCCGAGGGGAGATTCGAACCCCTTGACGGGGAACGGCCTCGCGCATCGGATCATAGCGCCTCAGTGCGCTTGGCCATCCGCTGCGGCAGAAAGGTTTGTGCATAGCTACATAGTAGTTGCAGCCTGCTTCATGAAACTGCTCCATGACGTTTTATGCGGGTTAATTTGCTTAGGTTGGTCGTACTTCGTCATTTGCAAAACACCAGTTCGCACAGTTATTCTTTTGGAGACATTGCGTGTTGTCAAACAACCCCGGTACAGGCAGTTGAATTTTGTAACAAATTGAAATTTTCATCAATACTGCATTAATTAGTGTTTTACATTAAAATATTGATTACATGTAGGTAATTCGCAACAGAAAAACTTTAATCCCAGTAGCACCATTAACACAAAATCTGAAGAAGGAAACTTTGGATAGCGTGGTCATTAGAGACAGATCTTCCACTCGGATTTTTTGATAAAGATGGGGAGGAGATAAGCTGTGCCATTTCATAGGAACCACCCCGGTATTTAGGAAAATTAAAATCTGGATGGCTGTAAATGGATTTGAACCACCGTCCTCCCGAGTGCGAATCCGTTCTGTTGTCATTGAGTCACGTAGCTTGGTACACAATTTATAAGCGATTAATACGCAAAATCGGCTGACGATTGTTAATTTGTGTTTCCCTCGTGCTATAATCTTCTAGAAATTCTGTCTACTAAAGTACTTATGACTAATGATTTCACACCAAAATGAGGGACATTACTCGAGGGAGATGATTTGAAAAAGCTACTTCCATTTAGTTTTCAGTGAACAATAATGTTATTTAAAATGATTTAAATCATTAGGTATGGGGTAGTTAATGCTGTTGTTAATAGAACCGCTTCATACAGGACAGGTTATAGACTCCAGAGCTTTGTCTGCTAGTACATAATTTTAGAGCATTAAGTTGATTATATATTAGCAGTGTTGGCTTGTAAGCATTAGTGATACTTGTTTGGTTCGTTTATAAATTAAATACGCAATAGATCGAAATTAATGAGTTAAAACACACCAGTAATTTTCAAATAGTCAACCTGCGTAAATACTAACATGTAGGTAATTAACTGCGCAAATTGTCAAAATTCTCCCTGTGGCATTCACCGCTTATATTAAAACGTGCGGAGGTATGGAATTTGCGTTGAAAATCGCTTCCTGCTGGAATTAAAACGCTGCAAAAAACTCCCCAGTACCGATTTCCTGTCGTAAAAAGCCAGATTCTTATAATTAAAGTACCAATGCAAAATGATAAAATGTTTGTTAATATAATGCATTTAAATGATTTGATTATCAGTCCGTAGGGTTACAAACTACGTAAATCAACTCACGTTAAGGGCAACACGCACAACCATGCCCGTGGGAGGACTCGAATCTCCGACGGCGATCAACCGTGCGCACCGGAGCAAGGCGCCTTAAAGCGTTCGGCCACTCCATCGCGGCAAAGTACCAATGCATTTGAGCATATATGTATGGAAATGGCGATGATAAGAGACGGCTTATATTGACCTAAAATGACAACTTGATAATACAGCTCTTCAGTAAGTATTGAAGCCGTGATTTATTTGGTGCCGTCCTTCAAAGGAGATAGCATGAATTCTGCCTCATTTGAAAGACGACACAAAATGAGTACCAGCTTAATAAAACCAATGCACACTAAAGATTGGCACACACTCTGAAGGTGGCAGGGGCAAAATATAGGGAAGGAAAAGTTGTACCACTTGTACATGCACCAGACAGCAGTTATAAGAGATGAAAAGCATGAAAGCGACGCAGTTGTTGGGAAGGGAGTAAGGATGTGATTCAATCTATACATTGAGCAATCTGTGAATGATTTCAGGGAGAAATTTGGAGAAGGAATTAAAGTTCAGGGAGAATAAATAAAAACCTTGCGTTTTGCTGATTACACTATAATTCTGTCAGAGATATCAAAGAACCTGAAAGAGCAATTGAAAGCAGAGTATAAGATGAACATGAACAAGAGCAAAACAACAGTAATGGACAGTAGTGTAAGAAAATCAGGCATTCTGTAGGCATTAGATTAGGTAACGAGACATTCAATGAAGTTTATGAGTTTTGTTATTTGGGTGGGAAAATTACTTCGATGATGGCCGAAGTAAAGAATATATAAATTGTAGAATGCATCGCAAGTTCACCTATGACTTCAATGATACACAGATTGTGACGAGTGTAGGGTTCTAAATTTCCAAGTCTGCTGTAGAATGCGCGTGCGCAGAAGCAAGCAACTGTAACGATGTCTGCTAACGTCGGAAGTTAACGTATTCTGGTCGAGCTCATTCGCATTATGGAAATGCTTTCGCATCTACTTAAACTTAATTCTGCTTTGTGTTCTCATCACACCGAAAAGCTTGCACCAGGTGCCAGTATTCTTTATTCTACTAGCGCTCTCGTGCAAAAGAGACAAAATATCTACAAGCCGAAAGACATTTACTTATTTCAGGGAAATAGTCTCCTCTATGAAGAAATGCGAGCCTAAGCATATAAACGTGTTTTAATAAAAATATTTCAACAGTGATAGAGTGAGAAAGTTATTTCCGACTTTATTTGACTGTTAGCTAGAAAACAAGATATCAAAACGAAAGCAAAAAATCGCATTTTACTGCATTTTCGATATTGTTAGAAGTATTTTCAGGTATCAGTATTCAACAGAAAATAAATGTATAATTTTTGAAATTTTTGAACGGAATTTTTCATACTTTTAACGTTCTCATTAGAGTACGGAATTTACCACATGATTCTCGACAAGAACATCAACTATGTTTTGACCTTTCGTCATATAATATATATACATTCAGTTATCGTCTTCTGCTCCTTCGTAAAAAGTTCCCTCATTTAGATACAAAAATTACGTAGCAGATTGCTCTACATATTCGATGCTAACGTCACAACGAAAACGACCACTACCGAACGGCGAGACGCAATACGGATGTAATACACCAAAGACGCTGCAGTGACATTCGTCTCGAGCAGTCAGATGAAACGTGAAATTCGATCGTGTAAAAGGTACTTAATACAGAGTGTGCAAGTAATCTACAGTACTCATCGAGTCGGAACGGTGTGCATCTTATCAGAGTGTACTACACAGGCAGTGGTTGACGTATGGAGACTGAAATCTTCGCACACTGCTCAAGGGAACTTTATCAGTCTGGAATGACAGTACTTCTGCAACGCCCAAACTTGATTATTCATTTGGTTGTAATAAATTTCATGTATTAAGAAAGTTGTGGGAACTTACCAAAACACCTTCACAACAGAGACAATGTACTTGATTTCGCCAATTAAATGAAATTCTTGAATCTTGTATGGCTTCTGTTCGAATGTCTGTAAACTTGAGTAACCAAACTGCTGATGTAATCGCACTCTAGACCAGTTCCACTAACTTTAACTACGTTAAGAACACACACACACACACACACACACACACACACACACACACACACATACATACATACATACATACATATGCCCGACAGAGGGTTCGAATCACCGACGGGGGAATCCGTTCAATCCGTGACCATTTCCGTTCGGTTGTGACTATAGCCGGGTATCCCCATCGGGGTTCGGCTCCCTACTGCAACTCTTTTTATTAACACCATTCGGCGATTTGCATGTCGATGTTGTTGTTGATGATGAAAGTCATGAGACAAACACATAAATGCAGTCCCCGGCCGCGAATCGAACGCGGGCCGCTTGCATGGCGGTCAGCGACGTTGCCACTGAGCTACGGAGGCGGACTTTTGTGCAATATTCAAATGTTTGTAATTCTGTGGGACCAAACTACGTTGGTCATTAGTCCCTAGTCTTAAACTACATTAAACTAAGGACAACACACACATCCATGCCCGAGGGAGGATTCGAACCTCCGACACAGGAAGCCGCACGATCCGTAACGTAGCGCTCCAGACCGTTTGGCTACTCCCGCGCGGACTTTTGGCAGTGGCAGAGTTCTAATAGCAACCCAACAACTTTAATTAAGTCTTTGGTGATTTAAATTCGGGTAAATGGCGCCATGGCGGAATGTGTTGTCCTTAGTTTAAATTAGTGTATGTAGTTTTTAGGCTAGGGACTAATAACCAAGCAGTTAAGTCCCATAGATTTACAAACTTTTGAACATCACGTGAATGGCGATCCATAATAAAGCTCAGGTTATTTAATAACTTTCCTATATTGACAGCGATCTTCCTCATATACTGACGTGTCTTTCTCGTACTCGTCGTTTCAACGATGTCATCTTTTAGGAAACACTTTGCTAGTAGGTACAGTATGCAACTAGAAACTACAGTGCTACGCAAATCGAGTACAACTCAGAGTGACCGCCGCACGCTCTGTAGCGAGATGAGCTGGAAATGACTCACATACTGGTAGCCTGACTGATAGCCCCACTTGTGTCCTTGAACGAATGCAGCTTGTATGTTTCCATACCTGACTGTCAACGTGAACGAGGAAGTCTCCCCCGTTAGCTGCTTGTTTTAACAGCAGTCTCCTGCTGCACAAGCAGTGTCCGAAACGCATTCTTCTGAACAAAGAAGCATTGACTTTATTTACTGCCACAAAATAAATAAATAAATAAGAACATTAAGAGGTATTTTCGTCTCTAAATTGTTTGATTAAATGTTCGACGCTTCCAAACGTGTGAGAAAGTAATTGTTTTGCTGTTTGCATAATTTCTGCATTTGAACTAAAGTTATCGCTTACTTAACATATTTTGCCTACTACTGCTCATCAAGGATCCGTGACTTCACATATAAGGTACACAGCGGCAATTAAATTCAGTTAAGCGAGAACTGAGAATAAAATAGGTTGTTCACCCGTAGTCAACTTATTGACATTCTAAATGAATTTTGGTAATATTTACACGCACTAATGAAATTCGTCTTAAACAATTCATGGAAATTTCAGTGCAGTACAACTATGGACAAAAAAGATCTTCGTTATCCATTGCTAAAAGTGACCCAGGAAGGATTGTAATATGTATCTACAAAAATCCATGGTAATATGTACAATAACATAAAACTCAGACAGGAAGACATATTCCAAATTTAATCGATTTTCACTGGTGTGCTCTTTCTCGTCCCCAGATAAATATTTAATTAGTCAGTGGAGAAGTGTGTGTTATAATAAACAAGGATGTTCATTATGCCCAGAATGAAGTTTTCACTCTGCAGCAAGTGTGCGCGGATATGAAACTTGCTGGCACAATAAAATTATGTACCGGAACCGGGATTCGAACCTGCGACCTCTGCCCTTCGCGGGCAAGCGCTCTACCATCTGAGCTATCCCGGCACGTTTCACGGTTCGTCCTTACAACTTTACTTCTGCCAGTACCTTGCCTGCTACCTCGCTTTCCCGCGAAAGGCAAAGATCTCAGTTTCGAGTCCCAGTTCCGGCACACAATTTTAATCTGCCAGGAAGTTTCTTGTTCAATATGTCTCAAATTAAAGGTTGATTTAAACGCGACAGTAATACAAATAGTATAGTGGTAAATTGTATGAAGTGCGTTCTTGGAAGTTTTGAACTGACTTACCAAACTAGTTACGGGGAAACCTGCAGAGTAGCTAGACGTGACAGCTCGTGGTAACTTGGCATTTTTCTTAAATACGAGCCATTGCTTCTCGTTAGGAAAGCGAAGGAATAAAGGAAGGAAGGAAGCTTGAGGTTCAACATCCCGCCGGACAGCATATTCATAAGAGAAAAAAATGTTTGTTTAGCTTATGGGACTTAACTACGGGGTCATCAGTCCCTAAACTTACAAACTACTTATGAACTAGCTAATACTAAGGACGGCACAAATATCCATATCCGAGGGGGGATTCGAAACCCCCCCACCGTAGTGGCAGTGCAGACCGTGACTGGAGAGCCTCAGTCCCCACGGCATATTCATTAGAGACGGAAATGAATAAAATTTTAGGCTAGATTGAAAGAATGATCGCTCGTATGCATGTTATTAAGTATCTAGGCCAACATATACCCTGTCACCATGGCGTAAATAAGTAAGTAATAGAACTACCACGTTCATTTTGAGTAAAGTAAGCCATTGTGTTTAAGTGGCCAGCAAATATCCAAATACAAATCAAATAATTGTAATGTATAAGCATACATGAGAAGATTAAAAAAAATAGGAATCGTGCAGATGATGTGTGGAACATGTAATTAGCTAACTAACCAACTACCCGTATGCTAAGCAGCGTCATCACTTGCGTGACTGGGAAGGTCAGAGTGACGCCAACTTCATTTAGTAAAGAGCCATCTCAGAAAGTAGAAACATGAAAACAGTTAGCATGGCATCTCGTCACGAGTGAAAGACCCAACATCAATACGCGATTTTGTGTGTGTGTGTGTTTTTGTTTGTTTGTATGAGAGAGAGAGAGAGAGAGAGAGAGAGAGAGAGAGAGAGAGAGAGTGTGTGTGTGTGTGTGTGTGTGTGTGTGTGTGTGTGTGTGTGTGTGTGTTAGAGGTCTGCATCTGGCGTCTATGCTCGCTCGAACTGGAGAATTCAGTCCGGTTCCATGAGAATCCGGTAGATGTCAATGTCGTTGCATAGCACACTCGATCAAATGCATTCAATTTTCCTCGTGCTCGTTCGAGCACGCCGTAGTCGAAATGCCCGACATGTACTCTCAGAAAAGGGTAAACCTAGTTTTCGATTTTCGTGCTTTAAAAAGTCTTGGAGATGTATAAGACTACGTCACATTGTATTTTTTAACAAAAATTTCCCTTTAATTAAAAAAAATGCTTTTCATTTTCTTTTTTTGTGAATCTTTTTCTTTTTTATGTTCTTTAGTCGATTTTGTAGAATGTAAGCGATGAAAGATTCCGACTTTTTCGGTAGTTGTGAAGTGCCGTAGTCTGTCTTCTACGTAGAAGACAGACTGAAATGAATAAAAGTGTGACAGCATGTAGCTTGCAGAGAGCTACAATTTACGTTATACTCTACTCAAATGAAATATAGTAAAACTAGAGAACAGTTTTGGAAATTGTGCTGAGTACATTTCTATCGTTTTCAAAGTACATACTTGTTATTCACTAGTATTATTGCCGCATTTGCAAGTCAAGAAAAGTGGCGCAAGTTAGCTTATACTGTCACACAGGAGACTCAAGCGATTTTACTAGGTATCAGTCCTGGATATGATATCGGAAGTTTATGCGATTTTTACGTTCAGAAAAGTCTAGAAAAACATACAAATTTTTCCCTTCAGCGAAGACCGATTGCGATGGAGAAGTATGTCCTTACGGTAGCATTTCTCAATATCATCGAAACAATTAATTCTTAGTAATTTCTTATGACGTTGCGAAAAGAGATGCACCTTATCGCTTATATTTTCTGGTAGACGAATTTTAAGCTTCCTAAATACCTGTAACATCGCTTATGATAACTTAAATATTTTACTCTACATAAATGTTTACACAGCGTGAATCATGTAACACTTGCACCGCAAATATTGCGGAAACTGAAAGTGTTATTGATGTGCTGTTTTCACAGAATGGATTGGTAGTCAACGACTCGTATTGTTAGCCAACAAATAGATTTTAAAAATACCTAGAAAGTGGTTTTTTATGCAAACAGACAATTTTTCAAATGGAACAATGGTTCAGTAATTAAAACTTCCGCCGGCCGCGGTGGCCGAGGTGACTGCGGCGCTCCAGTCACGGTCATCACGGCCACTACGGTCGGGGATTCGAATCCCCCCTCGGGCATTGATATTTGTGCCGTCTTTAGTCTTAGCTAGTTCATAGGTAGTTTGTAAGCTTAGGGACTGATGATCACGTAGTTAAGTCCCATAAGTTGTACAAACATTTGAACATTTAAAACTTCCGGGCTAAGAGGCCGTGGTCGAACAGTAGAAATTTCTTCCCCTGACGTTTCGTTGCCGTCTGCGGGCAACATCTTCTGAGGTGAGTCGACGACTAGCTGCTCGGCCGTGGAGATCCTGCTTATATAGAGGGCATAGAGGGCGCTACCACTCGTCACGTGATGTCAACAGTAAAACTATCTATGGGTGGCGTCATTACTCTCGATCGAAGGTAATCGATTGTCACATCTTTGGTACAAAGTAGACCGCCATATCTTATCTAACTTCAAGCCTTCTTCCTTCCTGTTAAAATTATTGTGGTGTTTAAAAATCTCTATAGCCTCTCTATTCATAAGTGCATAATAATGCGATGTCTTAGCTAGCACACTTGTCTCACAAAATTTTATTTTGTGGTCACCGTTTTCAAAAACATGTTCCGCTACGGCCGATTTGTCCGTGTGTCCCAGTCGACAGTTCCTTTTGTGTTCAGTTAGTCGAGTATTGATACTTCTTTTCGTTGTTCCAATATAAACCTTCGCACAACTACATGGAATCTTATACACACCCGGAGTAGCCAAAGGGTGTCGCGCATCTTTCGTTGATCGTAAGCATTCACTGATCTTTTTGGTGGGTTTGAATATTGTTTCCACTCTAAACTAGGCCATTACTTTCCCAATGCGGTCCGTGATATTGTCGTTGAATAGGAGAAACACTTTCCCCGCCAAAGGTTGTTGTTGTTGGACGTTAGCAGACATTTGTCTTCTAGCCTGGAGTGCTCGATCTATCTCCTTATCACTGTATCAGTTTTTCTGAAATGCCGTTCGTAAATGATCGAAGACGCCGGCCGTGAAAGCCTACACGTTATGATAAGGAAGAATGGTTGTTTCTACCGTGCACTGGAATTTTCGACACCAGCTGTGAACAAAGAATTTTGAATGATATTTTTATCACGTTCAGTTTGGCAGCTGCAACCTTTCATAGTTTTGGGGCGGAGGCTACGACAGCGTAGCTGACTGACTGGTGGTCATGAGACAGTGGGCCGTGCCCGAGGGGATAGCCACTCGGCCAGTCAGATACGCTATCGCAGCCTCCGCCCCATAACTTTGAATGGTTGTAGCTGCCAAACTAAAATGATCAAAAGTCTTTCAAAATTCTTTGTACACAGCTGGTGTCGAAAATTCCAGTGCATGATAGAAACAACCATTGTTCCTTTTGAAAAATTGTCTGTTTGCATAAAAGAACCACTTTCTAGGTATTTTTACAATCTATTTATTGGCTAACAATACGAGTCGTTGACTACCAATCCATTCTATGAAAACAGGACATGCGACAGGGCTCATCAAGCGCCAGCCCGCTACGAACACCGATACTCCAAACTGCCGTACGCGAGCAATATGCAGGCCTCTAGACAGAGAGAGTGAGAGATATGACAGAATTATTGGTTTCAACATATGGCAACATTTCGAAAGAAGGGAGGCTTCATATGATGCAACGACGCGTCGACGTCGAGTTCATTAAAACAATGACATTTGCCGTAATCGATGTAGGGAAATCATGGAATCGTAATCTGGAATAACGGACGGAGTCCCGGACGGCGAGACCTGTGTTTAAAAACAGCTTCAGCTCGTTGGTTGCTCAGCGCATTTGGGGCTACGACAATGACCAACACCGTTGAAAGAGAAAGCTGTCGTGTATTGTCACACAGAGTAGGCCGCGATCGCGCAGTTGACTGGCTGGCACCAATGAGACAGTAGGCTGTGAGCCAGTGGCCAGCCAGTCAGTTATGCAATCGCGGTCTGGTGGTTACTGTACACGACAGTGCAGAGGCCTTCTCTTTAGGTGGCACTGCACGTGTATGGCACTAATGTATGGCTGCGTGTCAAAGGAAGCATGGTAAGTGTACGCAGCACCTTGTCCACACGGTCGTAACGGATCGAATAACTTCTTTCGCAGCTTAGGCTTTACGGCGGAGCACCAGCTTTTGAAGATACTCGAGTGCTAAAACAACGAGTTCTGCCTGCTGCAGATTCTCGAGCGAAAGGACTCGCCGATACTTCAAGGCCTTTTTTAAGGGACCGAAAGAGTCATAATCGCATATGGAGACAGAGAGAGAGAGAGAGAGGGAGAGAGAGAGAGAGAGATAGCACAGCTCTAGGTCGAGTGCGATTGCCTCCCGCTTCAGTCGGCGTCACTTCAGTGTCAACACATTCGCGATATGGGGACGTGCGTTATCAGGAAGCAACAGCGCCTCTCGTCGCAGTTTTCCGGGATGTTTCGCCTTAATCGTACACACTTATTCCTGAAAATGTTCAAATGTTTGTAAATCTTATGGGACTTAACTACGGGGTCATTAGTCCCTAAACTTACAAACTACTTATGAACTACTTACGAACTAGGACGGCACAAATATCCATGCCCGAGGGAGGATTCGAACCCCCGACCGTAGTGGCCGTGCAGACCGTGACTGAAGCGCCTCAGTCCCCTCGGCCACCGCGGCCGGCACTTATTCCTGACTTTCAGATGAATGTCTGCCAGTGTTTGTCCTTCGGCAGGCAACAAAACAATGTCAGTACATTGCTTAGCTCCTGTTTGGACGTATTTGGTGATAAAGTCGCCATAAGTTCGAAATGTTCAAATGTTTGACAACTGCGTGGTCATCAGTCCGTAGCTTACAAACTACTTAAACTAATGTAAACTAACCTACGGACAACACACACACACACACACACACACACACACACACACCCATGCCCCAGGGAGGACTCGAACCTCCGACGGCGAACCGCGCGCTCCGCAGCGAGGCGCTTTAGACCGCTCGGCTACTCCACCGCGGCTCCCCCATAAGTCACGTTTCCTCATTTACCGCACCCACGCTGGAAACACACGAATACCTGACTAAACCCTTCAAAAAATGTTCAAATGTTTGTGAAGCTTATGGGACTTAACTACGGGGTCATCAGTCCCTAAACTTACAAACTACTTATGAACTAGCTAATCCTAGGGACGGCACAAATATCCAGGCCCGAGGGGGGATTCGAACCCCCGACCGTAATGGCCCTGCAGACCGTAACTGGAGTGCCTCAGTTCCCTCGGCCGCCGCGGCCGGCACTAAACCCTTGCCTTCATGTCAGCGCTTATACACGGTGTTAAAAAAAGTGTCGAATACCGTGAGAGTAGTACACATGGAAACGGGAAATATTAAGTGCAGTAAATATGGGGCCGGAAATCCATATTTTCTAAAATATGAAACGTGTATATAGGACATGTTCCAAGTGGCGTCCATTCATGGCAAAAAATCCCTTTGCCTTTCGGCGTAAGGAGTGACGCACCCTTCCAATCCCCCAGGGGCTCACGGTTCTTCCGTGAGTACGTGCATGGCGACTATGAAACCCCGAGCTAATGCAGTCTTTCTTCCTCCTTTCCTCCCTGGACTGCATTTCCTCTCCTTCCCCTCCTTTCCTATCCTCATTCCTTCTCCTCCCTACCTGGGGGCCGATAATCTTAGCAGTTTGGTCCCCCTATCGCAAACAAACAACCAACCAACCACCCTTTGAAGTGTAACAGGTTTTTGTTGCCGTTACTTGGTGGCACCCATTGAAGAAGCGATCCTGTAGTGTCTGCACATTGTTGATCGGACTTGCGTAGACCACTTCACTATGGTATCCCCATAAACAAAAGTCCAGGGCATTGAAGCCTGGGGAACGAGCAAGCCAAAGTGTGGGACCTCCCCGACCAATCCAGCGATTTTAAAACGCCTGCATCGTTCGTTCACATCGTGACGGAAGTGTGCCGGTGACCCATTATGCATTACATCTGTAATCGTTGCTGACATGGCAATGTAGACAATACGTTGATGAGAAGATGCAGATAATGCGCTCTGTTTTTCCTTTGTGATAGCACGTATGTCTGTTCATCTCCTGCCACGTTCGCCGGGTCTACCACAAATATAACCTCTCACTTCTTAACAACAAGCTTCTTTTTGCATCATCTAGAGGTATGTCCCTGGGAATAGCTATACATTCGATTGGTTGGCTCATATTGTGGTTAGAATTCCTTCACTGGGAAAACTACGAATTGGCAGTTAAGAATACGTCCTGTTTTCTGGCCATCAGTCAGTGGTTCCGCCTCCTCCTCATAAAATCCTCCCCGGGGCATTCTTCCTCCCCCCCCCCCCACCTCTCTTGGCAGACGCTAAAAGGACTTTTACAACGAGAAGACCCTCGTTCCGTATACTATAAACGCCTTATCTGAATCTACGAGCCTTCCTCTTCCTAACAGCAAGGGAAAACAATTTGGTGGAGGTAGCACTGATGTCTAACAACGGGGATGGAAGGTTTTTTCTTCGGACCGCGTTGGAGTGGTCAAGAGCCCTAAAGCGCCTTGCTGTGGAGCGCGCGGTTGCTCGCCGTCGGAGGTATGAGTTCTCAAATGTTGAAATGTCCGTAAATCTATCGGACCAAACTGCGTGGTCATCAGTCCGTAACTTACAAACTACTTAAACCTAGGTAAACTAACCTACGGACAAACACACACACACACCCCTGCCCCAGGGAGGACTCGAACCTCCACGGCGAGCAACCGCGCGCTCCGCAGCGAGGTGCTTTAGACCGTTCGGCTACTCCACCGCGGCGTATGAGTTCTCCCTCGAGCATGGGTGTGTGTGTTTTGTCCTTAGCATAAGTTAGTTTACGTCGTTTGTAATACTAGGGCCTGATAACCGCAGCAGTTAAGCCCCGTAGATTTACAAACATTTGGACATTTTTCCTCTCGTTGGTCGACTAGCTGCACGCCTACCATAGACGCGGAAAGTGCCGTGGGTAGGCTGTTATTCTCAGATCCATTACAAGCTCAGTAATAAAAACGCTCACTCGCCTGTGGTTAAGAGCGAGCAATCCGTCAATAACTGCTCTGCTGCGTGCATGCAGCGGAGACATCACAGCAACCTGTTATTTGTGGTTCTACACCAAGAACAGTTCCGCATGTATAAATACTGTGTGGAGGTCCAAGGTCACATTCAGGCTTTTTTTTTTTTTTAGTTCCTTAGCTCGATTTTTGGAGGCTATGAATACAGGCAGTGAAAACTTCGCATCATAGTGAATAAAATAGAACGAGCTCGCCTTCAGTCAGAAAAATTGTGTTTTATTTGTACACGACGAATTTCCAGCCCTGCGAGCCCATCATCAGGAACCTCTATGATTCTTTACACGTATTTAAAGGCCAGGGGGAAAATTTTTAAAAAGAGGTTCATAAAGAGATTTAAAAATTGACTGACTTACTAATCAGTGGTGTACAAACAAGTGTGGTGCAGTATGACAGTTGTCGGCCCTGGAACATATTTGAAGAGTAAATAACCATCATTACTAACATTTCGCATCTTGAAGCACATTGTAGAATAACTTATAACTATGAAGATGTTCCACTTCTTCATTACTAAGATGTTATATGCAAATAAAAGCGTTTAATTTTATATGCATAAAGATTTTTTTAAGTACAGATTTTTATGTTTCACTTTATACATTATAAATTTATAAATTGGTATTACTCATAAGATATTTATAGAAACATTAATTATGGTTCTAGGTTGGCAATAGGTTTTAATGCTAAGTATGAGGCGCGTCCAGAAAGTAAGTTCCGTTTGGTAATAAAATGAAATTGTACACAGATACAGAAGAAATTTTTATTGCACAAAATTCTACAACTCTTAAGCTACTTTTCCACATAACTGCCGAAATTTTGTAGGAGTTTGTCATAGCGTGGCACCAGGTTTTATATACCTTCTTCATAGAAATCTGCCGCCTGTGTCTTCAACCAATTGGAAACAGTGAAATTTGGGGAAGTCCATAGCGAGAGCACTAATTGCAAACCTACGGTTTTCCTGGATCTTGTCATCAATCTTCTGTAACCAAAGGTGGACGCCCACTTCGTTCTTCATCGTGCACATCTCTACGCCCGCCATTGAACTGTCGGACCCATCTTCTCACCATCGAATCACCCATCGCATTTGGTCAGTAAACATCGCAAATTTGCCGATAAATTTCACTTGGTTTCACTTTCCTCGCATTCAGAAACCGAATCACCGACCTGATTTCACAGGCGGCGGGATTTTCAATCAACGCCGACATTTCAAACAAGCACAACAAAGTGTACGTAACTGACAGCGATCTCCAAATGGCGCACGTTCTTCTCCTGGATACACATCGTCTATAGCGCATGTGTGGAACTGCAATCGCAGCGCTGCAGCGGAGATAAATTGAAACGGAACTTACTTTCTGGACGCACCGTGTATTTGGGTTACCAGGAAGAAATCAAGTTTTGAAATTACTGAAAAAACTGAGGCTGCTAATTGCACTTTGTTCATATTACATGTTTTTAGTGTATTTTTTATGTAACTATATTTTAACAGTTCAAGTAAATCAAGTTTTTTGCCATTTATATGTGCGTAAAGTACTGTTACGCTACAGTGGATGTCAGTTATTTTGTGCTTATCGAGGTACAGATGGTTATCTATTGTGGATTTGTGAAAATGAGCAATCAAGTGCATTATTACGATTCTGGGCACATGGCGTCGAAACAGGAGGAGGTATAACAAAAATTTTGAAGAGTAATTACCATGGTTGCTGCTGTATTTGAGCTGCGTGGGAGTGGCCGTGTGGTCTAAGCGCCTTGCTGCGGAGTGTGCGTCAGCTCCCCGTCGGAGGTTCGAGTCCTCCTTAAAATAAATTTGTGTAAGTGGTGTGTAAGTTTAGGGACTGATGAGCTCTGCAGTTTGGTCCCTCAGCTTTACAAACTGATGAACATTTTTGCTTCTGTAACTCACAACTGTGTCATCACGTCTTTAAACATTTTGAAGTATTTCGAAATCCACACCTGACCTCACAACTTTTGAATTGTAATAACTGAATTTCTAGTATATTTACGAATATATTCAACCGTATACGATAAAATTATATCCCGACGTCGCAGTTGGACAAACACGACTTAAAATACTCCTATATACCGCTATACTTGCGCCTGAGCGCAATATGACGGTTGCCATTTATGGTAATAATGTTGTTCGTAATAATTTCACCTCCACGTTCTTTCCAGACTGGACAGAAAGCGAGACGTTCTTTCATTTATATCGTTAGGAGCGTGTGTTTTTATGGTTGCACTGTTAAATTGCAAACTACACTACCGCCATGTATGACAAGCGTCATACAGCGGACAGAGCTAACGTTATTTCTGTATATAGCGGTACTTCCAACCTATATTACTACTTCTTCAGGATGTAACTGACATGTATGCATTCTAAATATTGAAACATTTCGACCGTTTCAGGGCACTGAAATAAATTCAACGGCGAAGTTGAAAATTTGTCTAGGGTCTGGATTCGAACCCGGATATCTGTATTTCGAATTCGTAAAATTATGGCAGTCATTGCCAACAAATGGTGTTTGTTCTTTCGGACAAGTTCGAAAAGAAGAGTCGCCATATCATTAACTTCACATATATGGTTGAAATTGTTGTTCAGTTTACTATTAAATTCACTTCCTCTAAAATTTACACCCTTACAAAAGTTGTGAGGTGAAGGGCTTGTTATGAAATATATGAAACTGTTGAACGTAGTGATTGCACAGCTGTAAAATACAGTAGTAGATGTGGAAATTATGTTTCAACATTTTTGCTACTTCTCATACTGTCTCGAAAATATGTGGTCAAAAAGATAACAACCTCATTTTCTTCGGAAGAGTTTTCACCACTCAACGCCCGTAAGAGCACGTATAAAAAAATTAAGCGACTCAATTTTACCTGGACTGCAACATATTGGAAATGTATCGAAATCGGTCAGAGGCACACGGGTAGTATTGTAACCTTACTGGCAATTGCGAGTAATTAGACTTCAGAACGATCCGTGTGCCTAATGACTTAATTACCCGGATAAAGATATGAGAGGCTAAACCAATAACTTAGTGGAGGGTACAGACACAAACGATACTTCACGATTTAATTCGCAATAGCCGGCCGCGGTGGCCGAGGGGACTGAGGCGCTCCAGTCACGGTCTGCACGGCCACTATGGTCGGGGGTTCGAATCTCCCCTCGGGCATGGATATTTGTGCCGTCTTAGTTCGTAAGTAGTTCATAAGTAGTTTGTAAGTTTAGGAATTGATGACCCCGTAGTTAAGTCCCATAAGCTTTACAAACATTTGAACATTTTGAATTCGCAATAACGATCATTTGGTGACCGAAATCTTGAACAATTAGCCTCACTAAGCCCAGGACAAAACTGTACCAAAAGAACAATTTTGAATAAGTAAGCTCGATGTACGAGCAACAAATTTAATTTAATAAATTGTACTGTCTAATAGCAATAATCACCGTTAATTGGGAATAACGCGGTCACAGAATGCAAATTTAGCGCACACGCCACAGCAGCGGGAAACACAGAGCAATATAATCAGTAAATTTAGGTTACTTAGGCAGTGGAAACAATTGGCACATATCCCTCTAATGAACATAACGTTTTTTTAATGTTAAAGCGTGCATCTAAAATTTCTACGTAAAATCAAACCATCACCTTAATGCTTACCAAGCCACTTTCCTCCATCTTGATTAGCAATAGTAATTAAAATTTTTACGATTGAATTTTGCCTGCAATGACTAGATGACTGATTCAGTCATTTACTGAGAGTTATGCAATTATTATTTTTAGTAAATTGGATCAAATATTAATTTCGAGAAGTAATATTATGGCAAGGACTATTGTTCCAAATAATATCAACAACTTAATCTGCCATCAAACATGGTTCGCAGTATAATTGAATTGTTCAGTTTAATTCAGTACCCAAGTGTTGCAGTGTGTCCTTTAGTAGTGAACTGAATGATTACACATTATGTTCATAGTCAGTGATCTGCAATTGTTATTAACTGTACATTGAGTTTTTGTAACAGTACTAATTACTCTTCGAGCATTGAAATCGTTTGAATACAACTGATTTTAGTTAGATTTACGTAACGTCTTTCATTGTTCCGGTTAAGCTTCAGAATATTAAAGGTAACAGAATAGGAACCTGTTTGGATAGTGCCGCGGGCGAATAATTTTTTCGACACTAATTAATTTCACACCATTTCGCTATTGGCTCTTTGCAAAACTAAACGTTGGCTTAGCATTACAGGTCTAAAGACCGTCAATTGCTTAGATCTTCCTTTGCAGCGTTGGTGTGGTGTAGCTGGTGATTGTTGCTGGCACTTAAAAGGCCCTAAACACGATGCGATTTATTGGGCCAATTCGTTGGCCACCCGATAAATTGGGCGGTTTTAGGCGCTATCCGACCAACTTTTCATGTCGGCCGGTTGGTTGCGCCTGACCACCCGATCTCCCATTCCCCCACCACTTCACCCGACAAATTGAACCGTGTGTAGCGCATCCCGACCAACTTCCATGCCTGAGGTCGTCTGCACAGCGAACACGCGAAAACAAAAACAGTTCGGCAAACAGACATCAGAACAGGGCGGCGGTGCGTGCAGTTGGTCGGAACGTGTGTAGGCTGTTACCAATTGGTTGGTACGTCTTGTTGGTCGCACGATAAATCGGAGCGTGTGTAAGGGTCTTTATAATGATTGGCAAAAATGGTATCTTCTTGGCGACGAAATATTGTTTAAACGTGGGGTTTACAGCATTCCTCTTGAACTTTTAACGCTGTGCCCACGTTAATTATTTGCCAATGCCCATTTGCCAAAACTGTTGCTTCTACCAACACGTCGTAAAACTACACACTCGTGGGCAGTAAACCACATTACGCGGCTTGTAACCTGAGAAGATTTCATTAATGCAAATCGCCGCGAAAACATGCACTCATATATACACTATTGCAGTTTGCTACTGCTGTCCAACTTCTCTACCGTCCACCTCGAGAGCTCAAGAACAACTTTTCTCTCCCGCGCCTCGCGCCGGACTGCATTCAGCGATAACAAGTGCTCCACGCAATGATGCTTCGGACACTGCTCTCGCTAAGTTAACGTGTCTACTACAATGCCTTACATTTGTTTCTCGGTACAATATGACATAATTTAAACACTCATAATTTACATAATTAACTTACATAAGAGAAAAAACCAATTTACACGCGATATATAGAGGGGGTTACAAAAAAGGTACGGCCAAACTTTCAGGAAACATTCCTCATACACAAAGAAAGAAAATATGTTATGTGAACTTGTGCCCGGAAATGCTTAATTTTCATGTTAGAGCTCATTTTATTAATTCTATTCAAATCACATTAATCATGGAATGGAAACACACAGCAACAGAACGTACCAGCGTGACTTAAACACTTTGTTACAGGAAATGTTCAAAATGTCCTCCGTCAGCGAGGATACATGCATCCACCCTCCGTCGCATGGAATCCCTGATACGCTGATGCAGCCCTGGAGAATGGCGTTTTGTATCACTGCCGTCCACAATACGAGCACGAAGAGTCTCTACATTTGGTACCGGGGTTGCGTAGACAAGAGCTTTAAAATGCCCCCACAACTGAAAGTCAAAAGGGTTAAGGTCAGGAGAGCGTGGAGGTCATGGAATTGTTCCGCCTCTACCAATCCATCGGTCACCTAATCTGTTGTTGAGAAGCGTACGAACACGTCGACTGAAATGTGCAGGAGCTCCATCGTGCCTGACCCACATGTTGTGTCGTACTTGTAAAGGCACATGTTCTAGCAGCGGAGGTAGAGTATCCCGTATAAAATCATGATAATGTGCTCCAGTGAGCGTAGGTGGAAGGACATGAGGCCCAATCAAGACATCACCAACAATTCCTGCCCAAACGTTCACAGAAAATATGTGTTGATGACGTGATTGCACAATTGCGTGCCGATTCTCGGCAGCCCACACATGTTGATTGTGAAAATTTACGCCCGCCGCGGTGGCCGAGGGGACTGAGGCGCTCCAGTCACGGCCTGCGCGACAACTACGGTCGGGGGTTCGAATCCCCCCTCGGGCATGGATATTTGTGCCGTCCTTAGGATAAGCTAGTTGATAAGTAGTTTGTAAGTTTAGGGACTGATGACCCCGTAGTTAAGTCCCATAGACTATACAAACATTTGAAACATTTTTGAAAATTTACAATTTGATCACGTTGAAATGAAGCTCACCCGTACTAAAATGAGCTCTAACATGTAAATTAAGCGTTTCCGGACACATGCCCTCATAACATAATTTCTTTCTTTGTGTGTGAGGAATGTTTCCTGAAAGTTTGGCCGTACCTTTTTGTAACACCCTGTATAAAAACGTTCAAATGTTTGTAAATCTTATGAGACTTAACTACGGGGTCATCAGTCCCTAAACTTACAAACTACTTACGAACTACGACGGCACAAATATCCATGCCCGAGGGGGGATTCGAACCCCCGACCGTAGTGGCCGAGCAGACCGTGACTGAAGCACCTCAGTCCCCTCGGCCACCGCGGCCGGCTAACACCCTGTATACATATAGGCTATACATATTTCTCACACTATCCGCTGTCATTTGTACTTGTCTTGTTTACACATGCAGACAGTGGCGTTGGTCACAGTGTTGTTGAGTTACAGTATTGCTTGTGAGTAGCAGGACTGTCTGGGTGTGCTGTCCACACCCGCATGCCGCCGTCTGGCAGAGAACCACGTGGCGACCGGTCGACAACCCTTCGGCCTTCACGGCTTGCTAGACAAGTTGGCAGTTATGAATCACGGTCGGCGACTATGCGGGATCAGCTAGAAATAATGAGATACGGATGGGTGGCCTAAGAAAGAATAACGGTTCTTTTTTAAGTTGTCCTGGTAGTTTACCTAGCGACGCCAGTGGAGTGAAAGTGAACAGGGAGTGAACTGTAAGCGGCGCGGCTGCCCCGCCAGCGGAGCCATTAAAATAGGCACCCGCGACCTAGTAAGATAGCGCGCTACGCATTCCATCGCACTCTGCCGACATCTGCTCTGTCTGGTGTACCTCACGCTACGATCAGGCCGTAACAGACGCAAATGTAACAGTTTTGTTTGGGCTTGTTAGTCCATTATTGGCCTAAGGTCCGGTACTTCCACAGGGAAGCGTTATAGGTCCCCTACTCTTCCTCGTGTTTATAAACGATTTAGGAGAGAATCTGAATAGCTCCCTTAGACTGTTCGCGGATAATGCTATCGTTTATCGGTTAGTGAAGTCAACAGAGGATCAAAAGCAACTGCAAAGCGATTTCGACAAAATTTATGCATGGCGCGAAAGTTAAATTTTCAAATGTTTGTAGAACTCATGGATCATGGGTCATCAGTCCTTAAACTTACAAACTACTTATGAACTAGCTAAGACTAAGGACGGCACAAATATCCATGCCCGAGGGGGGATTCGAACCCCCGACCGTAGTGGCCGTGCAGACCGTGACTGGAGCGCCTTAGTCCCCTCGGCCACCGCGGCCGGCGGTGCGAAAGTTAGCAATTGACACTAAATAAAGAAAAGTGTGAAGTAATACACATGACCACTAAAAGAAATCCGCTGAACTTCAATTACGCGATAAATCAGTCAAACCTTAAGGTCGTAGATTCTACCAAATACCTAGGAGTTACAATTACGAACAACTTTGACTGGAGAGAACACATAGAAAATATTGTGGGGAAGGCGAATCAAAGGTTACGTTTCATTGGCAGAACGCTTCGAAGATGCACCAGCTCCACCAAAGAGACTGCCTACATCACACTTGTGCGTCCTCTCCTGGTGTACTGTTGCCCCTTGTGGGACCCTCACCAGGTGGGACTGACGGAAGACATTGAGAAGGGTCAGAGAAGTGCAGCTCGTTTTGTTTTATCACGTTATGGGGGGGGGGGGGAAGCGTCACGGAAATGTTGCACGAATTGGGGTGGAAATCATTAAAAGAAAGACGTTATTCATTGCTGCGTGATGTGTTTGCGAAGTTTCAATCACCGACGTTTAGTTCTGAATGTGAAAATATTTTGCTAGCACCCACCTACTTAGGGAGACATGACCATCCCAATAAAATAAGAGAAGTCAGATCGAAAAAGAGAATGGAACGGTTGAGAAAAGTTATGAAAGTGGTTAATGAACCCACTGCCAGGCACTTGAATGTGATTTGCAGAGTATCTATGTAGACGTAGATGTAGAAGTCTCAAGTCCGAAACTAGCCACACAAACAGTAAAATTTCCATCTGCGTCTATTTTTGTCTGTTCGAGTGTCTGTCTAAATCCTTTGAATACTTTAACTGGGTCATCTCTCGATCTTTCTTTCATCTTCTTTTTGTCCCAATTTAGGTTACGGTAGTACACTTAAGGTGGGCCTTTGTGATAATCTTTTGACAGCTCGAAATTTAAATGAAAATAACGGCCTAACCATTTATCTGACATGGAAATGGAATAACCGAATTTGTAGAGGAGAAAATTTCTACAACTTTGTTCCCGTAGTTTTTTTCATATCTCGGCAGCGATTTTGGGATGTCTGTCTGTCTGTCCGTCTGTCTGTCCGTAACGTATTCCCTGTTTTTAAGACGAACCGTTCAACCGATCGGCACCAAATTTTACAGACATAATTGTTGGCTACCAGCGACCAGAACCTCGCTTTTTCAAATATTCCGGACAAGAAATACGTTAGTAATACAAAAAGGCCGTTTGTAATATAATTTTAATTGCAAATAAACCGTTCATCTGACGCGAAAATTGAATAACCGAATTTGTAGAGGAGAAAATTCTCTACAACTTTGTTCCCTTATGGTTTTTTTTTTTTTTCTTTTCAAATCTCATATCGTTTGAGAGATATTTACAAAAATAACGGAGTTTTGACACCCTCCATTGAATTAAGGAAAACCAGCAGATGTCACGTGACATTCCTCGCACAGAACTATGTCTGGCATACGCCATCTTGCGTTGCGTATTTGATGTTTTTTTTTTTTTATTGTAACTTACACGTTGTCATTTCGAAGCAATGGCGCACTGAAGAATTAACAAAAACACGTCGTTCTTCGTATGATAAATGATAATCTAATGCCTACAAATGCCATAGGTTAACAACAGCCATCAATAGTATGAGATTAAAGAGGGCAACTTCTAATTGTTAGCTATAGCGTAGTGGGCAACGAGTTGGACTGTGATGCTGAAGGTCAGTGGTTCGGAACCCGCCACTAACTAATTTTTTTCCTAAAAGGGTATCAGACGCTCTTTTTAATTGATTTTTTATTATTTAGATTATTATTTTGGTCAAAATGTTTGCAAAAACTTATAAAACTACAAATCTAAAGTGGGCCGTAAAACACGTCAGTGCTATTTTTTGTACCTACTGTTTAGGTTTCATTCAATTGTTGTAGGTTTAATGCTAGGGGCTAACTATTCTAACTTGCAGTTGTCCTTATACCCTAAACTGGTTTTTCGGTGGTCGACCCCGAGGCTGGATAATTTTTGTGTTATGCAGGTTTTCACCTTGTTACCATCTTCTAGTTTCCTGTTTACAAACTACTGAAACTAACTTTTGATAACGGCAAAACACACACACACACACACACACACACACACACACACACACACACACACTAACACCTAGATGCCCCAGGAAGGAAATTCAAATGTTTGTTATGCTTAAGGGACTTCACTGCGGGGTCATCAGTCCGTAAACTTACATACTACTTATAAACTACCTTATACTAAAGACAGGATAAACATCCATGCCCGATGGAGGATTCGAACCCCTGACGGGTAGCGGCCTCGCGCATCTGAGCATAGCGGCTCAATGCGCTTGGCCACTCTGCCGCGGCCCCGAGGAAAGGGTCACAGTCATTTATGACCTCTGGTTTTGGTAACTGCGTTATATTGCCTGATTTTTTTAATCTTCTGGGAGGCATTTTTGTTGATTTTTTTAGTAAACAATAGTTAAATTAGTGTATAATGAGATTAAGAAATAAACGATTATAGAATTTGTAATATTCATTCTTCTTCCGTCTTCGCCCTGCAGCAGTGTGTACGTCGATTTGAATCTTTGTGGCAAATTAGAATTGCGTGGATGACCGTGACTTGAACCATGAATCTATGATGTAATAGTTGAAGGATATGGAGAAATAATTACGATTTCTTAAACGAGATCAGGAGGTCTTACATTTCGAAAATATTTATGTCACAGCTGAGCAAGTTTCGGATGTCAGATGTCGGATGAGAGTCTTCACGTCTCCTCGGGCCTCTATTAGTGTTTTGCCATATATGCGGTGAGTTGATTATACGTGAGATGTTAAGGCGTTCGCTGCGCCACCATGCGCAAGAACAGCTTACTCGCTAGCAGTTGCAGTAGACGTGACAGGTTTTCCTTATATTCTGCTGCACAACAAGGTTGTAGAAAAAGAGCTGCTGTTAAAGACATAGCGAAGGTCGTGCGCCACCATGTGGTTTATGTAACTAGGAACTGCACGAGTGTGTGACGTCTGATCTGAAGATCCAGTGCTGGAAGAATCAAACTGGCGGTTTAAAGCGTGTGGCGCGCGCACGTGTTAAAACTGTGCAGGAGATCCTGACTCAGACCCGGATATCTGTCTTCTGCGGCATTACGCAAGCTCACTACGTCTCACAGACAGACTTAGAATTGCTTCTTCAGATTCATTCCACACTCTGCAGAGACTTTCCCACTACACGATCTGTCAGATTAACTAGGATATCCCTCTTTTGTCCGTGTTCGATTTTAGAGTTATGCGAAGATGTGGTTGGTTAACTCCCGTATTCTGAAAATGTCAATCACCAGTGACTAAGTTTCTCGTAGCCATTTCCGCAGTATCTACATTTATATTCCAAGGTAAGAAAGTTCTACATTCGGATTTGGGAGGACGCAGAGGATACTGTGCCCACGGGTGCGGTTCCTTTAGGGAGATGCTTGTCCAGTGATGGTCCAGCTGATCTTTACGAGAGTAACTCGGGCGTCCGATGCTTGATTGTCGTGAGTGCTCTCGTGCTTTCCCGATACCATTTGTAGTCCGGGGCAACGTCCCGGAGATAAATTAAATGGTCCCAGTCCCCCGGTTCCGACCAAGGTTTTCGGGAGGTTTTCCCAGGTTGTAAGGCGTATGCCGGAAATGGTAAGCCCCTCCCTATCATTCCCAATTGGGATCCCCCTTTGACCCACTATCAGCTTGTCTGATAATTGGCTGAATAGAACCGCGACTCTTTGGGCCGTATCTCAAACAGCCCGCTCCAGAAACAATTTATTATTATTATTATTATTAGTAGTAGTAGTACATTCATGAGAACCCGTCTACCATAGTTTCCGAATTTTCTCAGTATGTCGTCTAAATTTGCAAATTATTAATGTAAGGGGAGGGGGGGTGGAAAAAGGGTTAAGAAGGAATGGACTCATAGTAGATGCTTTAGGGCGTTGAAATTAAACAATAGCAACAAATAAAAATGTGAGCCGGGATGGGAATCGAAGCCGGATCTTCCAATTCGCTGCAGCGGTCGCGTTAACCACTTGGCTACCCGTGCTCGCATCCCGTCCGTCTCAAACTTCCACAAGTCGCACGCTATGGCTGTAGCGTCCCTATCGTCCATGCCTTGTTACACTCGCCAATTCTGATTACCGTGCGAGGTCGAACGTATGACCGCATATGCGATGATGTAAGTGAAGCTAACGCCGTCTACGCGTGTAAGTACTTATTATATTGATGTTGTGTCTGTTTTTTCGGTCATGTCCGAAGAAGACGCGAAGACTGCGTTAGCTTCACTTACGTCACCGCAGATGCGGTCATACATTCGAGCTCGCACGGAAATCAGGAATGGCGAGTGTAAGAGGGCATGGACCGTAGGTTCGTTACAGCCATAGCATTGCGACATGTGGAAGTTTGAGGCAGACGGGAGGCGAGGCGAGCACCGGTAGCCTAGTGGGTGAGGCGGCCGCTGGCCCGAAGCGGAAGATCCGAGTTCGATCCCCACCCGGTGCACATTTTCATTTGTCGCCATTGTTTAATTTCGAGGCAGCCACTGTCAATCCTTTCCTTCCTAATCGCTCTTCCTTTCCTCCACCAATAATTTGCAAATGCAATATGGCTGCGAAACATGTGTGGTGTCTGTGGTGTGGTGTCCGAAAGAACAGACACCACACCAGTATAATAAGTATCTACGCCCACTACGGTTGGGGGTTCGAATCTCCCCTCGGGCATAGATATTTGTGTCGTCCTTAGTGTTAGCTAGTTCATAAGTAGTTTATAAGTTTAGGGACTGATGGCCCCGTAGTTAAGTCCCATAAGCTATACAAACAAACAAAGTATCTTTGCAATGTTACCCGACACTTCAGCGGAGTTCGCTAATACACGTCTGATGAGATGCCATTCGGCTCAGACACAGCAGATACCAATCCTGACGACGGTATAAACTGCCACTGACAACTTTTGATTGGAAGGCAAGGTGACATGGAGTGTAAATTCTTGGTCTCGGACTCTGTCCAGTGCCGTGCATTAAACTTCTCCGCACTGTCACTGCAAAACAGCCCTCCAGTCTTCATAGCAAAATAGTGCATCATTAAAATGTTGCTACGATGATTAGGTGCTGGAATGAAAACACGCGAGTCGTTTGCAGTATGCCGTTGTTTCCTTAAATCGCTTCAGATAGAGCCACAGTAGTTCGACCAACCAAGTTTCTGGCACGTTTCCGCGCCCACCTATCCCTGCTGCAGCGAGTCCAATGAGCCATACCTCTCTACCTCAACGTTACGTTTAACATCGTTTGCCCCAGAACGGGATGCGCATTCAGATCGGTTACAGTAGTATCGGAAGGCTTTCACCCTGCAGTAATGCCTCATGTTCGACTCTTATAGCTCAATTTTGAGGAATAGTAGCGGCAAGCTACAGTTTCACACTCCTCAAATTACGCAACTTTCGCGTGTCACGTCTTGATTTCTGAGGGAGACGAAATGTCCGTCCAAATTCACCAGTTATTTCTTTTTCTTCTTCGTCAACTTGTTTCTTTGTATGAATGCCTCCTCGATTGCACGAATGCGACCTCGATGCTTGCTTATTTCTTTCTAATTTCTCCCTCATTTGCGACAATCTAACTTATTTGGAAATGTAGGTCTGCCTATTTGTAATTAGCTTGCATGTTCTCTGAGAGTTTAATTGCAATCGGTCACTTTAGAAGCAAACAATAATGCTAAAGTCACTGAGTTTTCATAATTAAAAACAAAACAAAAAATCAGAAATAGTTCAACTTTTGTATCAAATACATCATAAAGCATCCCAGATTCTAATGAAATTTCAAAATATAAACTACATTGTAATTCTAAGACGTGTGTTCAAATGAAAAGGTACGAAACAACATTGTGGGTATAATTGAAGTCTTTTTTCAAAAGTAATCAACAGAGGCCTGAGCACAACTATTTTTGTGTCCCAGCCTCATCGCCGCTTTTGTGTCTCGTTTCCGTCGTAGGTGTCGGTGGCAGAGTAGAAAGAGTCCGACACAGGAATAAGGATGCACGCTTGTGGCGGTACGGAGGTGAGCAGCCAGTGGGACAGCATAAACTAGAAACACTAGAGTAAATTAGAACGAGATATATATTGCACAGAATTTATACAATACTTAACTTTTACATAGCTCAGTACTGCAGAATGCTGATACATAGTTGAGCTAGAGGCCTGCCTAGTGCCTATCCGATAGCCAAGTCTTCACTGGTGCCTATCTGATTCCGAAGTGTTAACTGGTTCCTATCTCTGCCCCAAGTGAACGATGTCGTTCAGAGGTGGCCACGAGCGGAGTTGCAGCAGAGGGCGCTCGTGGCTGTCGTCGTAAGAACGCCGCGCCGTGCGTGCATGGCGGCGCGCGGCGAAAGTAGGTGGCGCGCACTTTGGACTTTTGCGACACCACAACTATCCCACTGTTTAACGGGCCGATGCATTCCCTGTTCCCATAATTCCTGTGGCTGTGAGAAGAGCCAGTCCTCTACTGTGTCCTACAGTTCGGCGTCCCAGTTGAGATGTTTTTCTAGCTGACCAAACAGATGGAAGTCACAGGGCGGCATGTCCGGATTGTAGGGCGGATGCTCAACCTGCTCCCACTTGGACTCGGCCAGTCCACTTTGTGTGACCCTGGAGACGTGTGGACACGCTTTATCACGGAGCACGATCACTCCCACCGTGAGCAGCCCAGGCCGTTTGTTCTTGACGGACTTGCGTAGGTTACGTAGTGTCTCACATTACAAGTCGCTGTTAATGGTTTTTCCGTGCTCCAGGAATTCGATGGGTACCGGTCTTCGGACGTCGAAAGAGTCGTTGATCATTACATTGGCTGTTCAGGACATAGCCTTGATTTTTTAGGAGGAGGTAACAACGCATGCTTCGCGACCCTAGATATCACACTACGTTGTCATATTACGTTTTCAACTTGTTTTTAATGGTTTTTCCGTGCTCCAGGAATTCGATGGGTACCGGTCTTCGGACGTCGAAAGAGTCGTTGATCATTACATTGGCTGTTCAGGACATAGCCTTGATTTTTTAGGAGGAGGTAACAACGCATGCTTCGCGACCCTAGATATCACACTACGTTGTCATATTACGTTTTCAACTTGTTTTTAATGGTTTTTCCGTGCTCCAGGAATTCGATGGGTACCGGTCTTCGGACGTCGAAAGAGTCGTTGATCATTACATTGGCTGTTCAGGACATAGCCTTGATTTTTTAGGAGGAGGTAACAACGCATGCTTCGCGACCCTAGATATCACACTACGTTGTCATATTACGTTTTCAACTTGTTTTTAATGGTTTTTCCGTGCTCCAGGAATTCGATGGGTACCGGTCTTCGGACGTCGAAAGAGTCGTTGATCATTACATTGGCTGTTCAGGACATAGCCTTGATTTTTTAGGAGGAGGTAACAACGCATGCTTCGCGACCCTAGATATCACACTACGTTGTCATATTACGTTTTCAACTTGTTTTTAATGGTTTTTCCGTGCTCCAGGAATTCGATGGGTACCGGTCTTCGGACGTCGAAAGAGTCGTTGATCATTACATTGGCTGTTCAGGACATAGCCTTGATTTTTAGGAGGAGGTAACAACGCATGCTTCGCGACCCTAGATATCACACTACGTTGTCATATTACGTTTTCAACTTGTTTTTAATGGTTTTTCCGTGCTCCAGGAATTCGATGGGTACCGGTCTTCGGACGTCGAAAGAGTCGTTGATCATTACATTGGCTGTTCAGGACATAGCCTTGATTTTTTAGGAGGAGGTAACAACGCATGCTTCGCGACCCTAGATATCACACTACGTTGTCATATTACGTTTTCAACTTGTTTTTAATGGTTTTTCCGTGCTCCAGGAATTCGATGGGTACCGGTCTTCGGACGTCGAAAGAGTCGTTGATCATTACATTGGCTGTTCAGGACATAGCCTTGATTTTTTAGGAGGAGGTAACAACGCATGCTTCGCGACCCTAGATATCACACTACGTTGTCATATTACGTTTTCAACTTGTTTTTAATGGTTTTTCCGTGCTCCAGGAATTCGATGGGTACCGGTCTTCGGACGTCGAAAGAGTCGTTGATCATTACATTGGCTGTTCAGGACATAGCCTTGATTTTTTAGGAGGAGGTAACAACGCATGCTTCGCGACCCTAGATATCACACTACGTTGTCATATTACGTTTTCAACTTGTTTTTAATGGTTTTTCCGTGCTCCAGGAATTCGATGGGTACCGGTCTTCGGACGTCGAAAGAGTCGTTGATCATTACATTGGCTGTTCAGGACATAGCCTTGATTTTTTAGGAGGAGGTAACAACGCATGCTTCGCGACCCTAGATATCACACTACGTTGTCATATTACGTTTTCAACTTGTTTTTAATGGTTTTTCCGTGCTCCAGGAATTCGATGGGTACCGGTCTTCGGACGTCGAAAGAGTCGTTGATCATTACATTGGCTGTTCAGGACATAGCCTTGATTTTTTAGGAGGAGGTAACAACGCATGCTTCGCGACCCTAGATATCACACTACGTTGTCATATTACGTTTTCAACTTGTTTTTAATGGTTTTTCCGTGCTCCAGGAATTCGATGGGTACCGGTCTTCGGACGTCGAAAGAGTCGTTGATCATTACATTGGCTGTTCAGGACATAGCCTTGATTTTTAGGAGGAGGTAACAACGCATGCTTCGCGACCCTAGATATCACACTACGTTGTCATATTACGTTTTCAACTTGTTTTTAATGGTTTTTCCGTGCTCCAGGAATTCGATGGGTACCGGTCTTCGGACGTCGAAAGAGTCGTTGATCATTACATTGGCTGTTCAGGACATAGCCTTGATTTTTTAGGAGGAGGTAACAACGCATGCTTCGCGACCCTAGATATCACACTACGTTGTCATATTACGTTTTCAACTTGTTTTTAATGGTTTTTCCGTGCTCCAGGAATTCGATGGGTACCGGTCTTCGGACGTCGAAAGAGTCGTTGATCATTACATTGGCTGTTCAGGACATAGCCTTGATTTTTTAGGAGGAGGTAACAACGCATGCTTCGCGACCCTAGATATCACACTACGTTGTCATATTACGTTTTCAACTTGTTTTTAATGGTTTTTCCGTGCTCCAGGAATTCGATGGGTACCGGTCTACGGACGTCGAAAGAGACGCTGATCATGACATTGGCTGTTCAGGACATAGCCTTGATTTTTTAGAAGGACGTAACAACGCATGCTTCGCGACCCTAGATATCACACTACGTTGTCATATTAAGTTTTCAACTTGTTTGGTTGTTAAGATTTTTCGTGCGTTTTCATTTGAACACCCCTAGTAATCACGATTAGGCGATTGTGCTTATATTGTATCTAGTTTGTAGTTTGTTGGATTACCCTCAGACGGTAACTAACAGTGATTCATTTGAGCGTTTGAAAGTGGTTTCAGCGTTAGTCTATAAGCCAGCACACTCGCAAGAGGGACATGAAAAGACTGAAAGGTAAAATTCTGTTATTTACTTATAAAGCTCCCGTTAGACGAGCTTAAGAAATTCTCCGAGAAGTTAGATAAAATCACAAGAGTGCGTTGGCGCTTGTCTAGGAAAGCTAAGGTTATGCTAACGAAAAAATACAAAGATGAGATATGTAAACAATGACAAAAGTTGTCGTTCGCTAGATACACATATGTTTTTCAGTGTCTTGTATGTAGTGCTCTGTATAATGACACTATCTAAAAAGAAGTTACTCGAACGTGACTAATAAGGGCTAAAAATACACTGCCGTTTTCGTATAATCTTTGATGTTCTAACAGGCAGGATTCTGAAGTTTATGATGTGAGTTTATGAAATCTTAAAGAATGATATAAGTTATCTGTACTAAATAATAATCACAGTTACTGTAGAACAGCTTTTGGGGAAAATAATAAATCGACGAAGTATGCCACAACTATCTTATAAGGATCATATAGGGAGTGAACCAATATAATACTTCTATACACTATTTCTGCTTAGTGTACAATTTGAAATTGTTAACCGGTCGATAAATATGTTAAAGGAACAACAAATATGAATCAGATACGTATAAACAATTATTTTGTATGCATAACTGCAATTCTAGAAAACATTTTAAAATGTGTTTGCTGAGACAACGTATTATGTAAGGGATGCGTGCTCAAATACCACATCAGGCACGAGTAGAATTTTAATGTGCCCACTGAGTGCGTACGAGTGTGTGTGTGTGTGTGTGTGTGTGTGTGTGTCTGTGTGTGTGTGTGTGTGTGTTTTGTATTCTGCATACTTTTACGGCTGGCAAGGCCATGTACACGCCATTTGTGTCGATGAATACGTCGTAAATGAAACAGAGACATAAGTCATTGTAAGTACAATCACATGACAATATACACTGATCAGCCAGAATATTACGACCACCTACCTGCTGTCCATATAAACTCGTCCGGGGGATAGCAGCATCACCTGGAGAAAAAAAGAAAGGAAAGGGAGAGAGAGAGAGAGAGAGAGAGAGAGAGAGAGAGATAGAGAGAGAGGCTGCTAGTCAGACACACATACTCTGCATGTAGTGTCAAATGAGTGCGCTCCCCGTGTGTAGTTGGGAAAGGCGCAGATTTTTATTGCCCGGAGGCTGCACAATTCCGTAAACTGTACGACTTATTGGGCTTTTGAGGAGTTAAGTGGTGAGTGTCTTCGACAAGTGATGAAACCACGTAGAGAGGTTAGGCAGACATCATTTATTACACGTTGGACGTCATAGGCGGCACAGACGTGAAAAAGGGCAGCCCGCGAACTATGTCGGAACTAACATCAGTTTTTAACATTGGGCAGAGTACGTGTATGAACACACAGTGCACCGAGCACTTCTAAGGATGCGCCTCCAAACCGTAGCAAATGGTAACACCACGACTTCGACTGAAATGCGTACTTGAGTCATCGCTTGGACCTTGGCGCAAATGCAAGGCGTCTCATGGTCTGATGAATCCAACAAGCCGAGGGAAGTGTGCGAATCGGTCGTCTTCGAGGGTAATACCTTGTGAGATTACCGCCCAATAGAAATATTGGTAATTAACAGCATTTGATAATTAAACAGTATGAAGTTCACTGCAAACATTGACCATGCCAATGCACTAAATGTGACACAATTTTAATCTTATTAAATATGGTAGCAATGTATGTACACAGTTGGGTGACAACATTTATAGTTAGGCCATAGGTAGAAATTCTCCACGTTGAGATTTGCTGTGTGCTTGTAGCTGACGGGAGGCCAGCGAGCAGGCCGACGTTGGTGGCTTGTTCCAGCTTAGGATTTTCCAGTTTTCGTTTCCGGTGAGGGGAGAGAGGGACAATGGCGAGTGCCAGGTGCAGTGCAGTACACAGCGTGAAATAAAATATTCTAATACTACTGGCATTTGAAGTAATACGATGCAGTCAGGAACCTTTAAGGCCCTCATTACAATATAGCCTGTTGACAAATAAACAATACATTAGCTGATATAGTCACATCTGGCGTAATATGAGTAATTGACAACGAAAAGTAATAAATTACCAATGAATACAAGACAGTTACACAACTAGCATGGCAATGTTTGTTTATAAAAGTAATATATTAACTATTTCTCATTTTATTTTTAATTAATCTTGTGTATTTTATCTTGAAATATTCAGTTAAATCATGTATCTGTGATATAAGAAATTGCACGATTGTAATAAATAGTGCAAAGGATGTTTATACCAATATAAAAACATTATAAAAATTTTGTTTAATGTGTAGTATAATTATTTTGATTTTAAGCAAAGTTTTAGAAATGTATTGGCTGAGCGCAGTACGTTGGAAGTCGGTTAGAACAGCTCACATGGGGAAGTTGATGACGCAGGGAAAAAACCCGGGCAGTTGGGCTTTTGGCGCGCGCGCGCAGGCAGGAAGTGACGAGTCGGGAGTGAGTGGTGAAGGTGGCCGGGCGGCGTCGCTCTGCGCAGTCTGCGTGTGGGTCTCCAGGTGGAGACTTTAGATTTTTGTGTGGCAATTGCCATGTGTGGTTGCTCGTCGTAGACTGCACCAAGTTGAATCGAGTGCTACTGTGTGTTGTGAATATTTAGCCGGTGGAACAAGGTGTGCATCACACTAAATTAAAGTGACTATGTTTTGTTAATGTAACACCTGTCGTCGCATAGGCATGAACATAAACAGGCACATGGTGTGAAAACAGTTTGCGACAAATATTCATTTTTTCTGGGGGCTCACGAGCTATAACTTTATTTGATAAATGTGTCGACGTACAGACGTATCAGCCACAGGGTTTTAATATGGTGTAATAAACAACATAAAGTGAACTTTCACGTGTTTTCAAAAATAGTAGTTAGTAAACACTTTTCTCACATGAACTTTATTATGAATTTTGTTGTTAATCATATGCAGGGAAGGAAAGCTACGAACGTGTGATATCATCCCCTAGAAAACGAGTCAAACATTAGCAATCACAGTTCCAGTGTTTTTGCATGTTTAGGAATTTGGTTCGCAGTTGGTGGTTGAGAGTTTTAAAAATTAAACTTTCCTTATTTTAAACTCTCACCCCGACCTTCACCCTCGCAACCTCCTTGACACCAGTGCTGTAGAACGGAGATAAGCTGGCGGCGGCTCAGTTATGCTCTGGGGAACGTTCACGTGGTCCTCTGTGGTTCCAGCGTAACTCCTGCAATGCACTATGACAGCAAAGAAGCATCATACACTTGTTGAAGTCACCCCTTGATGAGGGTCATGTTTCCCAGCGACAGTGCCATTTTTCAAAAAGATAAGGAGTGAGATGAGGTGGTCAAGGGTACACAGTGGCTAGTTGCAATTAACATTCTGGTCCCTCATCCCGGCTATCTGAACCCAACCTAACACATCTGGGATGTGGCTTAACGTGGCGTCAAAGATCATCAACTCCTGTTGTGGCATCGCTATTCGCCACAACGCCGGTGGTCTACACAAGTAGCCGCGCCACTAGAAGAAGAGGCGATAAATCTCTCTTTGGTACTTGGGCCGCCGGGGGCGCTCGCAGTCTGGGGTACCTCTTCGCCTGCTTCGCGTGACGGCCAATAGGAAGAATGGGGCTTGCTTAGATATGCTGGCGCACCACAGTAACGAGAGACAGTACGGGAGTTCCAGTCAGTACGAGGCAGTCAACGACCAGCTATCTACATAGCACAAACGAACTGTATTGCCAAAAATTGTAAAGGTACCTTGCAAAACTGTTTAATAGATAGGAAGAATTGTACCAACACAAGCACATCAAAGTTAAGTATTCTGTTCATCCATAATAAAAGTATATGTGGACTATTCAATGCATTTAGTTGCAGACCCATGTTCACATCCTTGCTCGTCACATCCACCTCTTGAACACCTCTCCGTAATTTAGGGTGATTTTGGTTACTTGTGTGTGCAGATGTGGTGCCATCTGCCTCCAACGAAGTTCAAGGCTTCGTTGCTTCCATGTCAGGACATGTCGACACTGTTACCCATGCCAGAGGTGGACATAGCGGTGGTCATTACACTCTGGTTGATCAGCATATTATAAACAATAAGATATGAAGCCTGTGGTGGATGTTACTGTAGCTGGGATCTCTCCTAAGATTCTGAATTAATACCGTTATTGACATATTTAAGAATCAGATCACTCACTTGCATATCTTCTGTCGCAGGTTTTAGGGCTTTGTTTCTTACAGCAGGTGTTTCGGCACCTAGTGAAGAACTGAATTTAGTGATAAGAAAGAAGAGGGGAGAGCAAGGAAAGTAGTGGCAGTGGCTATTCTATGACCCTAAAATATTTCAGTGCTAACAAGTGATTCGAACCCGCCGCTTTGGTCCAGCGGTCACTTTAACCATTTGGCTGTCAGAGCACGCAGGGTTACTAAATAGTTTTCCTTCGCCATAAAAACGAACTAAATAATCCAGATTTTGAAAGAAGCAGAAATAGCTGTTACCATTAGTAACATTAATTAGCTCTTGGTAGGGACGATTTATTAATGTAACAAAATAAAGAATATGCCATGATCGCAATATTTTGTTAATTATTTAGGCAAGGCTACTGGCTTCGATACACAAAGGCGTTATCTTCTAGTCTCTGCTATACTAGACATTTATCTGCTTATTGAAGCGCTACAGATAAATTTCAAGTGTAGCAGAGACCACAAGATGATGCCTTTTGAGTATCGAAACCAGTCCTCTTGTCCAAATAAATAAAAACAAAATATTGCGATCGTAGGATATTAGTTTATAAGTAATACAGAAGTATGTATCAAAGGACCTAGGTGTTACGAAGTACCTCAAGTCACTTAGAAAATGCGAGTCTTCAAGTCCATACTGTATACCAATTGGGTTCATTTGAGAGTATTTTGATAAATTAGCTCCATACTTTAGCAGTTATATACAGCCACTCGCTCGACGGAATATCCCTGCTTAAAGACTGGAAAGTTGCCCAGGACATATGAATATTCATGAAATTAAATATGAGTGAACGATTTAATTACAGACTTATATGAATGACTTCGATTTTCAGTAGGATTTTGGAGCATATAATGTCCGCAAACATTATGAATCTTTAAGAGAACGTTCTATTGACCCATAGCCAACAAGGATTTGGAAAATATCATTATTGTGCAAACCATTAGCGCTCTATTTTCATTATGTAATTAGTGCTATCAACAGAGCATCTCAAAGTTGTTACTTTATTTACAGAAGGCTTTTCACACCTATTCTCTCGAGCAACCTCTAACCAGATTGTATGTTTTTGGAGTATCGTCACAGTTGTGTTCGTGATTTCCTTTAACAAACGGGAAAAAGTTGATTAAAACAGTGGTATGTGGCATTTCCCAAAGGAAGTGTCATACTTCTTTTGCAGTCTGCGGGTTGTCTGGAGATGACACTGTCATTTACCGTCTAGTAAAGTCAGAAGAGTAGTCGCAATTGCAAAGTGATCTAGACAACATACCTGTACGGGTGGAAAGGTGTTAAGTGACCATACATTAAGAAAAGTGTGAGGTTATACACATGAGTACTCAAGTAAGTTCTTTAAGTTTAGGTTATACGGTAAATCGCACAAGTCTTAAGTCTGTCAGTTAGGATTACAATTACGAACAACTTTTATTGGAAATTCGACATAAATACGTACAAATACATAATACATATTATATTTTGTGTTCTGTGTTGCTTTGTTAGTAGAGCCTCGTAATAGGCTCGAGTGCGCATGCGTTTGTGAATGTGTGTTGTTCCTAGCATAAGTTAGTTTCGTTACATTATGCCGCGACGGAGTGGCCAAGCGCATTGAGGCGCTATGCTACGATGCGGAAGCATGGATGTTTGTGTCGTCTTTAGTACAAGGTAGGTCATAACTAGTTTGTAGGTTTAGCGACTGATGACGCCGCAGTTAAGTCCCTTAAGCCTTACAAACATTTGGACATTTAATTAGATTATGTAGTTTGTCAGCCTGCGGTCCGATGACCTCCACAATTCGGTCCCATATGTTTACAAACATTTGAATATTTCTTGGTAGAACATTTAGAAGATGGAAAAAGTTACTAAAGAAATAGTCTTCGCTGCCATTCTTCTTTCCCTGCTGAAATATTGCTGCTCGGTGTGGGATTCTTAGCACATAGGATCGTCGGAGGACATCGAAAGTGTCCAAAGAAGGGTAGCTCGTTTTTTATTGTCACGGAATAAGCAGGAGAATGTCACGTATACGCGAGTGGTAATTATTTTTTTAAAAAGGTGATTTTCGTTGCGGTGAGATACACTTACGACGACTGATGACCACGCAGTTTGGTCCGATACATTTACAAACATATATACTTACTACATTACAATCACCGTCTCTCTTCTAGAAATACGATATTATTTTTTTGATCCCCACCTGCATAAGGAGACGTGATTAACATAAAATTAGTTCAGTAACGGAAATATTTATAGATGTTCGTTTATCCCGTGTGATATTCGAGAGTGGAAGTGTAGAGAAATAGACTAAAATGTTTGAACCGTCCGACATGATCGGCAGTTTTGCATAGTTCTTAGGCAACTCTAGCTGCAGATGTAAAGTGCTCTGAGGAAATTTCATCTCGATGGCGTAGGACCGGCAGTAGATAGGCTGGACCTTTATATAGTCGACGCTGTAATTACAAACGAACAACACTGGAATCATCACTGTCCACGAATTTCCACATTCATTCCTCCACCTTGTTACATTGGTAGGTACTTGGAACCAAAAATTTATTTGTGTGCACAATGACTTGTTAATATTTATTATTTCAGTGTTAGGAATTCTGAACGTCAGTCTCTGTCAAATTCGTGCCCAGCATATTATTTATACGTAAAATACATAGCCTTCCTCAACGTTTTCATTATCACGATTAGCAGGTCCATGATTTCGATGCAATCACAATAGCCGCCTTCATACTCTGGTAACACCGTTGTTTACAGACCATCAGTTATGCATGGTGCTGTTTCACCATCATTTAAATGCAGTGCACAACTGGATAATTTTGCTCATTGCAAAAACAGATCACCTTAGCTCGGGGTCAAAATAGCAGTAATTACTGTGGACTGCATTACGAAGGTCATTCCTTACGTCATGACAACTTGTATATCTTAGCAATAATATCTGTATTCCGCGGTGTGCATTGAACCAGTAAAGTGGTATATTTCGGAAGGAAAACATAACAGGGTTCCATTACAGGTGGTCACAGCAGAGGTAGGCGTGAATCGCGGACAACTACTGTCCTTCATAATATGCCCCGTGCATCCACACAGCGTTGCCAACGATTGGGAAAGCGGCAAATGCCACCGGCATTGCATCAACGTCTGCCATATGTCGCTGAAATGGTGTGAGGTATCAGCCTTGTTTGCACACCGTCTTCCACGCAATGCTAAATTCATTTATTCAGTGGTGGAGTCGCATGGACTGAGGTCGGGGGAGGGATGGGCAAGGATTCCCCACTACCACCACCATCATTCTTAAGTATTTCGTAATCCGCTTGCAATATGGGCTGTAGCCTTATCACGGAGTATGATTGAATTATGAAACAGCGCTGGACGTATTGCCGAATTGTATGCTACCGATGGTACAGAAGAATCTTGAGACAGTATTGGACACTTACAGTTGGGCATCCTTAACAGGGGGACAGTGTAGGATACCATGTCAATCAAATATCAAAATGAGCATGACCTTCGTTGGTGATGCTTTCTGTCGCGCATTGTGTCGTCATTAACCAAGATAATGCCAGTTTTAAAGTATGCTCGTTGTTATACAGTGTTTACATGCACTTTGTAGTTTACACTGAATGCGGTTGGAATTTGTGGTTTGAACGCGTCCGCACAATATACCACAGTTGCCATGACTTATGGATCGAATCTCTTAATTACATCGTCTCACAGATTGACGAAGTAAATACTTTTAAATCAATAAATTTCTTCAGGGCGTGAGACCGCATTGTCAATGTCCAACAAACTCTCCGGCGTTTCGGCGACTGATGCAAATGGCCTTCATCTGATTACTTTTCACTTGACCTGAAAAGTCATTAATTTATGTTCAATAAATGTTGAAATGTTTGTAAATCTATTGGACCAAAATACCATGGTCATCAATCCCTAGACTTACAAACTACTTAAGCTAAGAACGACACACACACCCCTATCACCGAAGGAGGAATCGAACATCTGACGTAGAGCGGCCACTCACACCGTAGCAAGGCGCTCAGCCACTCCCGCGGGGCTAATTTACGTTGTTAGCAAAAACAAAACTCCATGGTTGGCGGTAAAAACACACACAGGGCAGGCACGATAGTCAACAAGTTGAAAATTAAAACCTTACGACGAAACGTAGAGGGCATAGCACAATTTAAAATTCAAATCCTCAAGACAAGAATACATAAGAGAGATCGCGAAACTAACAAAAAAGAAAATAGAAAAATACTAATTCCCCGATAAAGTGAGAACTTGTAATGATATGTAGTATCCATGGCACTGACGAAATTCCTTAACAAAATTTAATACCGTAGCAGGCATAACCCATAAATAAACACATTTCCCTCCCCAAACACCTATGTACCAGTCACATACTGCATAGATCACGAACGGCCAATAACTCCATACACATTTGAAGTTCCCTCAATCAGGCAAATCTCTGTAGCCCAACTACACACTTCCCCCACTGCTGCATGGCGCTGTCTTATGGGGAAGATGGGAAAAGTACGATACGTCTTATTATGAGACAATCCAGTCGTGCAAGTAACAATGAACGTGAAACTTAGTTGCAGATTAAAACTGTGTACCGGAATCTGGTCCTTTGCCTTTATTTTTCAATTTGGATTCCGTTTTATGGTAGGTTGCGCATCGCAACCACCAAATAACTGTTACACCCAAGAGGAAAACCAGCATTGGTGGTAGTGATTTGCTTTAATTATATGACAAATTGATTTTGATCAAATAATATGATCATCTTCAGTACATCAATACTGTCGACACTGTACAGTTAACTGGGATTCGAACCCGGGAATTCCTGCTTACTAGGTAGTTGCGCTAAGCCTCTACACCACCCCAAAATCTTCAAAAGTTTGTTAAGCTTATGGGACTCAACTGCGGGGTCATCAGTCCCTAAACTTAAAAACTCAGAGGCGCAGCCAAGATTTGGTTCTGCCGGGGGGCTCGTTTTTAAAAAAAAATAAAGCCTAATGCAGAGGTGCCCACCACGCTTGGCTAACGACTCGGACCCCCAAACTGCAACCAACTCCACCCCGCCTCCCCCTCCGACACCCGTGATATTAGGTCCTGGATTCCTAGTTTATTACCTAATAAAAATAGTTGTGCCATTTAATATTAAGATTAAATATCTTTTATTTCACGTTTTGAAAATTATTTTATAAATTGCTCCCCAGGCTGGTCAAAAGTATTCATTTTTCAACCACCCCTCCCCCCCCCCCAAGAAATTTCAATGACGCAGTGGGACACCTCTGGCCTACTGAATTTATTAATGGTAAAGGGTTCTTACCATTCTGTATTAGATATATAAGAAGCTCGCCAATGTTGTAACTGTTTAATTGTTATACATAGTTTTTGGCGGCCTTCATAAGATTCCACTCGGTGGCGCTTGTGACCGGCTAAGCGGCGGATCGCTGCATATTTGTGACTGGCTGGAAGCCATCCTAAGTAAAGAACGCAGTACATTGTTCTCGACGGCGTGTGTTCATCGGAGACGAGAGTATCGTCGGGCGTGCTCAGGGGCGGTGGAGGAGTGGGGGGGGGGGGGGTTGACAGGACCGCTGTTATTTTCTATCTATATAAATGATCTGATGGACAGAGTAAGTTGTAATTTGCGGCTGTTTGCTGATGATGCTGTGGTGTATGGGAGGGTATCGTCTTTAATTGACTGTAATAGCATACAGAATTACTTGGACAGGATTTCTAGTTGGTGCGAGGAATGACAGCTGGCTCTGAATGTGGAAGAATGTAGAGTGATGAGCATGAGTGGAATAAACAATCCCGTAATGTTCGAATACAGCATGGGTGGTGAGCTTCTTGATGCAGTCGTGTCGGTCAAATATCTAGGCGTAGCATTGCAGAGCAATATGAAATTGAACGAACATGTAAGGACAGTTGTGAGTAGGGCGGACAGCCGACTTCGGTTTATTGGGAGAGTTTTGGGAAGATGTAGTTCACCTGGAAAGGAGACCGCGTATAAAACGCTTGTACGACCACGTCTTGAGTATTGCTCAAGTATTTGTGGTCCGCAGCAGGAGGTTTGAGGGAAGATATGGAGGCGGTTTGGTGGCGAGCGGATGGATTCGTTGCTGGTAGATTTGACCGGTGCGCGGGTGTCGCGGGGGTGCTCCGGGACCTCGAGTGGGGATCGCTGGGGGGAGGGATGACGTTCTTTTCGGGGGATCCTGTTGAGGAGGGTTGGAGGGCTGAGCTTAGAACGATATTCCTGCCGCCTACTTACATTTCGCGCATTGATCAGCAAGACAAGATGGGGAAGCCGGAACTTCTGCGGTGGCTCGGTGGGAATGGTATGGAGATGTCCAGTAGTGGTACAGTGTACCCTTCGCCACGCACTTACGGTGGATTGCGGAGTATGTGTGTAGACGTAGAATTGAGAAATCGGCTCGTAACTTCAACATAGCAGTAACAATAGCGGCATCATCGAACCTGGTCGCGGCGGCATTAAAACGTCTCACTGGAACAGCAGCACACGTTCTCAGTGGCGGCATCACGTTGGCGACCCACTGTCGCGTTAACTTGTGGTTGCCAAATTGTAGTTACGTTGTGATTTATTAAATGTGTATTATTTCAAATTATCGGTTCCGGCCTCCGAGTAAATAAATAAAACTTTGTGACTTGCTGGAGGGAGGCGGGGGGGGGGGGGGGTTGAAGCACCATTAGGCCCCACCCTTGGCTGCGCCACTGAACTAAATTGTACTAAAGACAGCATAAACAGCCATACCTGAGATGGTATTCGAACCCCCGACAGGCAACGGCCTCGCGCATCGGAGCGTAGTTCCTCAATGCGCCCGGCCACTCCACCGCGGCTACACCACCCCAGGCACATCGAATTATTCGTTTCGCAGTAACGAGAAGAGCCCAGCAGTTGAGTGCATCAGCTGGTTCGGTACAGCTGCTGATGGGTGTACATTTCCTGTCAGCTGTTACGCTCGATAGACTGGTATTTGGAGCTGTTCAGAAGCACGGACCGGCGTTGTGCTGTGGGCGGTGTACCTGTTGTGCGGTAGTGGCATTCCGGGAAGTGGGCCGGCTCATTAGCTGGGCAGCAGCGGGCGAGCTTCCATCGATTGCCTGCGTGCACACACAGAGGGTAGGGGGAGGGAGAACGCCGGCCAACCGGCCCGACCGCAGCGCGGCCCACCGCCGCGGTCGCACCCTCGGCCGTCTGTAACCACCCGTTATCAAGAGCCACGCTCCAGCAGGCGTTACAGCTCCCCAACTGCCGAAAGCACACTAATGGCCATTAAAACTGCAACACCACGAGGCACTGAAAATGTCGACATAACAACATCAATATACGAATACGAAAATGGGTGCCGATTTTTTAGTTCCTTCCTGAAGCATTTGAGAAGAATTAAGGCCCCTGGAATAGATGACATCCCGTCTGAACTGCTGATATCGTTAGGAGAGCCAGTCATGAAGAAATTGTTCCACCTAGTAAGCAAGATATATCAGACAGGGAAAATACCCTCCGACTTCAAGAAGGATATAGTAATTCCAATTCCAAAGAAAGCAAGTGCAGACAAGTGTGAAAATTACAGAACTATCAGTCTAATAAGTCATGGTTGTAAAATACTTACACGAATTATTTACAGACGAATGGAAAAACTTGTGGAATCCGACCTCGGGGAAGATCACTTTGGATTTAGGATGATGATGATGGTGTGGCATTAATGACCGTTAGACACCAACTGGGGTCGTGGTCAGCCTGCCTGGTGCAAGTCTTTTTATCTGACGCCATTTCGGTGACTTGCGTGTCAATGATGATGAAATGATGATGAGGACAACACAACACCCAGTCCCCGGGTGGAGAAAATTTCCAACCCGACCGGGAATCGAACCCGGGCCCCCTGCGTGCTAACCCATCACGCTGTCCACTAGACTACGGAGGCGGACTTGGATTTAGAAGAAATGTAGGAACACGGTAGGCAATACTCACATTACGACTTATCTTAGAAGATAGGCTAAGGAAAGGGAAACCTACGTTTTTAGCGTTTGTCGATTTGGAGAAAGCCTTTGACAGTGTCGACTGGAATACACTCTTCCAAATTCTGAAGGTAGCAGGGGTAAAATATAGAAACCAGGCAGCGGTTATTACAGTCGAAGAGCAACGAAGGGACTCAGAGGTTGGGAAGGGAGTAAGGGTTGCAGCCTTACCCCAAAGTTGTTGAATCTATACATTGAGCAGGCAATGAAGAAATGGAAGGAGAAATTTGGAGAGGGTATTACAGTGTAGGAGAAGAAATAAAAACATTGCGGTTTGCCGATGACAGTAATTCTGTCAAAGACCGCAAAAGATCTGGAAGAGCAATTGAATGGGATGGACAGTGTCTTGAAAGGAAGATATAAGATGAACATTAACAAGAGTAAAACGAAGGTAATGGAATGCAATGTCAGAAAATCAGGTGATGCTGAAGGAATTAGATTAGGTAACGAGACAATAAAAGTAGTAGATGAATTTTGTTATTTGGGTAGCAAGATAACTTCGGATGGCCGAAGTAAGGAAGATATAAAATGCAGAATGGCTATGGAAAGAAAAGCGTTTCTAAAGAAGCGAAACTTGTTAACATCCAATATTAATTTAAATGTTAGGAGGTCCTTTTGTCTGGAGTGTAGCATTTTATGGGAGTGAAACGTGGACAATAAGGAGTTCATATAAAAAGATGATAGAAGCTTTTGAAATGTTGTGCTACAGACGAATGAAGATTAGATGGGTAGATGACGTGAGGTGCTTAACCGAATTGGGGAGAAAAGGAGTTTCTGGCATATCCTGACGAAGAGAAGGGATATATTGGTTGGTCACATTCTGAGACATCGAGGAATTGTCAACTTGCCATTAGAAGGAAGCGTGTGGGGTAAAAATCATAGAGTGAGACCGAGGGACAAATACAGTAAGCAGATTCAAAATGATGTAGGTTGCCGAACATATTGTCAGATGAAGAGACTTGCACAGGACAGGGTAGCTTGGAGTGGTGTATCAAACTAGTCTGCCGACTGAAGACCACAACAAGAACAGAATATGTTCTCAAATAAGTGATACGGTCTCGTACATCGTTTACCAATTCTCCTGTGAAATGCGAGACATGGTACTCAGAACGCTGGTTTTCCCATTCTTGAGTATGACCACCGTGTTCCCTCACCTCGGATGTACGCCCTGTCCTGATTCTGGAGCCTGTACAGTGTGGGTCACCTGCTGGAGGAGGAGTAGCAGTGGAGCGGAAATGGCGCGTCCGTGAAAGCGCGTGTGCCAGGTGTGGGCCGCGGCGGCTATACTTAGGCGCGGTAATATTTTGGGGGTCAGCTGGAACGCTGCCCGGCTAGGCGCTGCAAACGCCCGGCTGCCCTCGCCCCTCCGCGCCAGCCGTGGCCTTCGCGCCGAGGGGCAGCTGGACCGTCTCAACCCCGAGGGGCGGCGCGAAGACGTGGCGCCCCCCACCCACATTCCGGAACGCCCCGCCAGCATCAGACATCGTATCCACTGGTTCCCCTTGACAGTCGCTTCACCAGCCACTACTGCTGCTTTCAGTCAGCTCCTGACAAGGGAACCTCCCCATCGCACTACCCCCCGCTGCCACAGATTTACTGGTAAGATGGCCTGATGGGTAGTGCGGCGGTACGACTTCTTCTTGCGTTAGTAGGACTGAATAACAACTTTGATGTGGCCGTGTAAGACTTCGTAATCCGCAAGTCGCCCGCTCCTCAAAAAAAAAAAAAAAAAAAAAAAAAAATCAGGTAAAACTTCCTGTATTAAGAAATTAAAAATAGATTCTTGCGCCGATGGAAGAAACATGTGATGCTATAGCTTCTTTAAATTGTCACTCTTAATAAAATATTTCAAAGTTCTTTCATAGTTCAAACTGTCAAAAGGAAGTTCCTGTTTTACACGTTGCTATAGTCACAGATGATAGAAAGTTCCTTTATATCCTGATAGATCGATGTGTTCGATCTATTAAATGAAATATTAAAAAATTAATTTAATTCTTCTTAGTGGATCTTTCGCACAGAATAGTGTTTCATAAATTTCATCGTTCAAACTGTAAAAGGGTTTGAAATTACTTCTTTCTCTTCTATTAATGTACCATTTCTTGTAAATAAAAAATATCACAAATAATTCTCTGTCACACTCGATGACTTTTCAAGACACATGAACATTTATTGACGTCAGAGTACAGATCGTGACTCAACAACAGTAAAAACAGAACTGATATTTAAACTATGTTGATTCTTCATAAAACTTTCTATAATAATGTCAATATCTTCGACAATAGTAGCAGACACCAGCATCTTCTTGCCTCGTGGCCGTCGACCCGCGACTTGAAGGGGCAAGATGTTTACTCCTTGATGTTGTTCTCGTAGGTTGAATTGCCATCACAGCACATGAAATATAACAAACATACAACATTCTCCCTTGACAGTCGCTACTGCTGCTTTCAGTCAGCTCCTGACAAGGGAACCTCCCCATCGCACTACCCCCGCTGACACAGATTTACTGGTAACATAACAAAACATTTACATAACATAAAAATATTTACACTAAAATCATTTAATAACATAAATATTAACCGATTATTCTGCAAAAACTGAGCTGACATGAGGTAGTAGCGGAGACAATAATCCGTCCCACTACAGTAGCCCCTCAAAAACTGAACGCAGATGAAGCATGAAAATAGGACGAAGGTGTACGAAACTGTGAAGAAAACAGCCATATAGAAACAGTGAAGGGCCCAAGCGCAACGACCCAGTGGGAAGAGAGCGTCGTGTTTATGTGGTCATGTTTTTCTTTTCTTTTTTTCAATTTTTTTACTGTTCAACTATTCTTTTTGTCTTGAACATGTCTATTCTCTTTCTGATACTGATTATACTATATTTTACTATATTACTATCACAAGTAAATAGTTTGAAGACTAAGTGCAGGCGAGATGCTGCATAGACCTCTCATCTCTCACAACAGATGAACAGTTAGTGAACTATGTTAGAAAGAAGGAATTCAATAGCCAAACCTTCCAAAACGGAACTCAAGAGTAATAACATGTACTACGTAACAAATAGATCCCTCGCTGTAGGAAGTTACAAAAACTCATATACATGCAGTGGATGATGCTGTCGTTTATCGGTCAGTGAAGTCAACAGAGGATCAAAAGCAACTGCAAAGCGATTTAGACAAAATTTTTACATGGTGCGAAAATTGGCAATTGACACTAAATAAAGAAAAGTGTGAAGTACTACACATGACCACTAAAAGAAATCCGCTGAACTTCAATTACGCGATAAATCAGTCAAACCTTAAGGTCGTAAATTCTACCAAATACCTAGGAGTTACAGTTACGAACAACTTAGACTGGAGAGAACACATAGAAAATATTATGGGGAAGGCGAACCAAAGATTACGTTTCATTGGCAGAACGCTTCGAAGATGCACCAGCTCCACCAAAGAGACTGCCTACATCACACTTGTGCGTCCTCTTCTGGAGTACTGTTGCCAGTGTGGGACCCTCGCCAGGTGGGACTGATGGAAGACATTGAGAAGGTTCAGAGTAGGACAGCTCGTTTGTTTTGTCACGTTTCGGGGGGGGGGGGGAGCGCCACGGAAATGTAGTTCGATTCGAGGTGCAAATCATTAAAAGAAAGACATTCTTTGCGGCGTGATCTGTTCGCGAAGTTTCTGAATGTGAAAATATTTTGCTAGCACCCACATACATGACCATGCCAATAACATAAGAGAAATCAGATAAAAAACGAAACGATTTAGGTGTTCTTTCTTCACGCGCGCTATTAAAGAATGGAACGGCAGAGAAAAGTTTTGAAAGTGGTTAATGAACCCTCTGCCAGGCACTTAAATGTGATTTGCAGAGTATCAATGTAGCCGTAGATTACAGGCACGTTACTGACGTGACGGACAACTCGTACTTTTGTGGAGGGAAAATATGGAAGTGAGATGACTTTAACATGGTTATTCGCTTTGCATTCCAACACCATAACCTCAGAACCACAACGCCTCTGCTTTTGCCATTCACTGTATGTTGCACACTTTTATATTAGACCTTTCACAGTTTTATTTTCGGTTTCACAGTTCCGTGTAACTTCTTCCTGTTTTCATTACTGATCACAGTTCAGTATTTTACGAGTAATCCATTGGGCCATCTCACCACTATTCCGAGAGGGATGCAATGAGAAGTTTTCCATCTGAGTAACGCCGCTAGAGCTGTGAACACCGTTAGTCATATTGAATCAGTGACAGTTGGCACCCTACCTCCTGTCTCCGTTCACTAACTCAATATATATATTCGTAATATTGGAATCTTGTGACACTTTGACTGGTATATATGTCGAAGGAACCAGTCAAAATGTCTCAAAACTCCAATATTACGCGAACTTGGGACCTTTGCCTTTCGCGGGCATGCGCTCTGGCGACTGAACTATCCCGGCACCTTCATAGTCAGTCCTCACAACTTCTGTGAAGTTTGGAAAGTAGGATGCGAGTTACTTGTAGAAGTAACGTTGTGAGGACGGACCGTGAAGCGTGCCGGGATATAGCTCAGTCGGTAGAGCGAAAGGCAAAGGTCCTGGATTCGAGTCCCAGTTCCGGCACACAATTTTAATCAGCCAGGAAATTTTATTACGAATGCTGTTTCTTCAACTATGACGCAGCGGCTTGGATGAAGCAACTATGAGTCTCCCCAACACGATGCTCATCATCAGCTATAAAATGTACACAGTGCCGTCTCTCTCTCCTAAGAGTCACGCGGATCATTTCCTCTGGTATTTCCACAGACAACTGCAATTTTGTTTTCACATTCAGCCTACCACGGCTTTAATGCGACGTTCCTGTCAAGGTAAAGATAAAGACAAAAAAGACCTTTTAAGACAAAATTTTACCGCTGAGTACAGACGGACCCAGCCAGGTACCGTCAAAGGAGTATTTCATAACAAGCGAGCAAGGTGCCACAACAAGGTCAGACTGTTTCAGTGGAAAGCTTCTCGTAAGTGAGTAGACGTCGAGATATCCTTGAGAAGACTTGTATAAGGGGTAGCCAGGACAGCAGAAGGGCAGTGGCTGGCCGTGGATAGCTCTTAGGGGCGTCCCAAACAGGCTGTAGGAGGGCAGCGAGATAGCCAGGCAGGGCAGAGTTGGGAGTGGTCTCAAGGAAGCTGTAGGAAGGCAGCGAGATAGCCAGGCAGGCGTGAGTGCAGAGTGGGTTGCTGATAAGCCCTGATAGTAGACAAAAGGATGGTAGACAGCATCGTCTCTGTAGAAAGACTTGTTGAAATCACTGACTGCTGTACACACAAAGAGCTAGGAGAAGTTACTTGTCTCTTCTGAATAATGTCATTTAAGTCAAAAACATACAGGTGAAAGACTCCCTCTCACTTAAGCCAACTACCTGTCCCTGTCACTCAATCGAGAGCAACACCCGCGCTTGGGACGTGACACTAGCGCATTCGACAGAGTGTTCTCAGAGTAGTATTCGGTTGGTTAATATGTATTAAGAGGGACAGTAAAACACGAAAAGCAACCAGTACTTGAGCAGCGACAGCACCGTCCTCAAGATAATATGATTACACAAGGCTGATTTGATACACTGCTGAGGTTTTAATTAATGGAACTTCTTTATTACTAGTTTCGGGATTCGCCCATCATCAGATAACCTGTGTAAATATGCAATCATTAGCACAAGGGGTCTTCACATTCAAGTCATAAAGGTAAAAGGTAAAACGACACCAAAATAACGAATACAAACCTTTTACAACATTTACAATATTAAATACTAACACATCAGTGACGGGTATCCTAAGGTAACTTCGACATAACTACGAAAATTAAAATTCCCGTGGTGAAGTAAATTTGAAGCTCACCAGATGGCGAGCGGAGCAAAGCGTTTTTAACAGTCTACAGATACAAATATTTTTAAAAAATTGTGATAATAGATGACATTTCTTCTTTTTCAATGAAAATAAGGTCTCTTAAAATAACGGGAACTTCGTTCCTGTTGTACAATAAAATAATCAGAAAAATTTTAAAAGTGGCTTAGATACACTACGTGAGTCAAGTATAAAAACATGTCATTATTGATAGAGCTGAAGCATTGAATTAAAATTTGTGGTGCGGCCGGGAATCGAACCCGGACCTCCATGCTTACTAGGCAGACGTCTTAACCGTTAGACTACCACACCACTAACGATTAAGGCGCCTCGGAATAGTCTATGTACGATTTCCCTCCACAACACAAACTTTACATAGACTATTCCGAGGCGCCTTAATCGTTAGTGGTGTGGTAGTCTAACGGTTAAGACGTCGCCGGGCGCCGTGGCTCAGCGCGCCCGGTCAGAGGGCTGAACGCTCTCTGTAATAAAAAAGCTGAGCCAAAGAACACGTAGAACCAAAACGAACAAACACGATCAGCGTCCGCTAGGACAAGAACTACCCATAGAGAGCAAAAAAAAAAAAAAAAAAAAAAAAAAAAATTAAAAAAAAAAAAAAAAAAAAAAAAAAAAAAAAAAAAAAAAAACGTCTGCCTAGTAAGCATGGAGGTCCGGGTTCGATTCCCGGCCGCACCACAAATTTTAATTCAATGCTTCAGCTCTATCAATAATGTCTTTGACATATTTGAGACGAAAATCCGTCTCAGGGATTCTTTCACTGTATTTAATAAAAACATGTATTTGACATTAGTGTATCTAAGCCACTTTTAAAACGTGAACTAGCTCCTAAAAATGAAATACTTTCTCCATCTGTACTGCAAAAACGAAATTGCACCTATCTGCCGAGATACGAGAGAAAATACATCTGACTACTTTTAAGAGAGACATCCGGTGTACGTAGACTGAAGCGAAGAATGAAAATTTCTACCTACGCCGGGATTCGAAACTGCGTCCTGGTCACTACTCCGCCGTACCACAGTGGTTTTGCGCAACTGCACGGACTTCGGCCGGTATTTATCAGATTATTGGATGTAGTGTGGTGGGAATGTCGTCCAATATTTCATCAAATCTAAGGCCTCGGCTTAGATTTGATCTAAGAAATCGCTCGTCTTCTGTCTCCTGCAGTGAGAAATGTGACCGCTCGGAGCGCTAGTAGCACCAGCCAACGCCACTACCTCCTTGCCACTACAGCTGTTTTGTTTGGAGGCTAATGATTGACTTAGAGTTCGTAAATCAGATGGGGCTTACTATAACATTTGACAAGGTTATATCACACTATCCGTCACGTCAATTCTTTAGCCCAATTCCCTGCGGTGAAAGAGAGGTAGAGAGTACAATCCGTGATGTAAAAAGTCATAATATACTATTGTAACTGAAGAAGTAACACCCCTAAATCTTATTTACAGCCAAGCAGACTTTATAATGTTTTATTTTGGTCAACTTGATGTTCTAAGTGCTAGGAAGTAAAGCATTCAAAACATCGAAAATTTATTCATATAAACACGTCAGACAATTTTTGTAAGAAAATAAATAGTGCCTATTTACTTTATCAGGTATGTTTCTCCCCTTACATTGTGAATAACTTGATAAACAACTTAACTATTCTTCCTTGTCAGTGCTGACATTGTTCATGTAAAACGTTATTTAACTAAACTTGCTTTTATTGAAAATTGTGAAGTATGGAGAACTACAAAATAATGAGCAGTAAATTACCGCCTGGATGTACTGCCAACGGAAAAAAAAATAATAATAATTCTCCCGTTCCCGTAACTAATTTATTTCGCCGTGACACCCACGGTTTCATCCAAGTACGTTTCCTTTTCTTCTTTCCATCCTTCTAAATGCAGACACAATGCATGGATATACAACAGATGAGCATAACACCGCCATTTTGAAGGAACTTAGACAAAATACTGAATGTAAGTATAATACCCCCTTCAGCGTTTCATCCAATATCTTCGTCAAATAATAGGACCAATATTTCATCCAGTTTTTTCGTTCAATTCTTTGTCCAATAATTCGATAGTCTAATGACGGCATTAGCCACGGTAGCCTCCCTGCTCAACGCAAATTCTAATTCCCGTCTCAGCCCACCTCCGTGTTTCCCACAAAACTCGAGAACCATTGCAGATTGTCGTTAATTTATTGCCATAGCGCCGTGGCATTGAATGAAAATTTGGGCTGATGAAGAGGAAAGAAATTTAACGTCCCTTCGACATTATGGTCATCAAAGACGGAGCACACGCTAGGACTGATTTTAGCTAAAGATGAGGAAGGAAACCGGTCTTGTTCATTGAGAGGAACCGTCCCATCATTTGCCTTCGATTAAGGAAAGCACTGAGAACCTGGAACAGGATGACCGGAAGCAAGCTTGAACCACCATCCTCCAGAAAACAAGTGTCTTAGCACTGCGCCACCTCGCTCGGTAAAGTTATCACTTATCATAAATAATTTCATTTGGAGAAAAATTCCCTGTTAGGACCCTGGTAAAGGCAATATGCTTCTGAATCACGAAACTGCTTTCGGGGAGTACAGTTGGACACGAGTGTCAGCTGGAAGGGTCCCTGATGCCTTACACCCTCGTGTTCATTACGGACGTTAACTGGACTACAGTGGCTCGTCAATTGCTACCTACTGCTCAGTCAGTGGCTGGGCTCTTGGTTCACTCGTCTTAGAACCTAACCGTGTGCTGTCTGTAGACTCTTAGCAGTCTGTTCCCTGTACACATTCACTAAAAAGGCTCTCGAACTGAAAACTACAAGTAAAATTGCCCATTATTGGCGCTCAGAGTTCGCAGAATGATTTGTGTGTGTCAGCGGCACATATTACACCGGGTATCTCTCCCAAGAATCTTCGGCTCATTTTCTCTTTCTGCAGATGATTCCAATTTTATCCTGCACTGTGTAGCTGGAATCGTCCTACACAAATACTGCCCGTGACGTCTTTCATGTGACGCCTAGTATCGGACCGAGCGAGATGGCGCATTGGTGAGTACAATGGACTCGCATTCGGCAGGACGGTGGTTCAGATTCACCTCCAGCCATGCAGATTTAGGCTTTCAGTGATTTTCGTAAATCAGTCCTCGCAAACGCCGGGTTTGTTCCCTTTGAATAGGCACGGCAGATTTCCTTGCCTATCCTTACCTAAAACTCCGTCCACTTCCGTAGTCTAGTGGACAGCGTGGTGGATGGCCGCGTAGGGGGGCCGGGTTCGAATCCCGGTGGGGTCGGAGATTACCTCCGCTCGGTGACTGGGTGTTGTGTCTTTCTCATCATCATCATCGTCATCATCACCATCATCATTGACACGCAAGTCTCCAAAATGGCGCCAGTTAAAAAGACTGGCACCAGGCAGGCTGAACAGGACCCACACAGTCATTAACATCACATAAAAATGCGTGCATGAGAACTGTCTCCAATGACCGCGCTGTCGACGGACGTTTCCTTCGTTGACAATGGAAAGGATCCATAGTCATCAAGGATTCAGTTAGTATAGTTCTCGCGAAACACTGCCAGCTCTTTACTCACATGGTGTAATGAGTGCTATGGACAAGGAATATCAAATATATTCCGTATTCCTCACTAGCGTCTTCTAATCGAATTGCGTGCCTATGGAATATCGCTACAGTTGTGCGACTGAGTACGTGATTTCCTCTCAGAAACGACACAGTACGTTGTAATTGATCGTAAGTCAATAAACGATTTAGCAGACACTCTTTTAGGTATCTTAGACTGTTGCGGGTAATGCTGTCATTTATCGGTTAATGAAGTCACAAGAAGATCAAAACCAACCGCAAAATCATTTAGATATCTGCATGGGAAAGAAATGGCAAGTGAACCTTAATAATGAGAAGTGTGAAGTCATCCCTAGGAGTACTAAAAGAAAACCTATATTTACACGATAAATCAGTCAAAACTACAGGCCGTAAATTCAACTAAATACCTAGGAGTAACAATTACGAACAAATTAAATTGAAAAGAAAGAACACGGAGAAATCATTGTAGGGAATGCGAACCAAAGACTACGTTTCACTGGCAGAACACTTAGAAGATGCAAGTGCTACTAAAGAAACTGGCTACACCACACTTATGCGTCCTATTTTGGGCTATTGCTGCTCATTGTAGGATCCCCACCTAGTGGGATTGACAGACGATTTAGAGAAAGTTCAGAGAAGTTCAGCTCGTTTCGTATTATTGCGAAGCAGGTGAGAGTGTCACGGAAATGAAGAACGAGTTGGGGTAGAAATCGTTAAAAGAAAGGCGTTATTTGTTTCGGCGAGATCTGTTTGCGAAATTTCTTTCACCAACTTTCTCTTCCGAATGCGAACATATTTTGTTAGCACCCACCTACAGAGGGCGACATGAATCATCATAATAAAATAAGAGAAATCAGATCGAAAACAGAAAGGTTTAGATGTTCCTTTTTTCCGGCAAACTATTAGAAAATAGAACTGTTGAGTTATATCATAAAAACGGTTCAGTATGACATGAAGGGTATTTATGTAGATGTAGGTTTGTTTCTCTTTACAGACAAAAATCTTTTTAACGCGGAAATTGTTTTAAAGGGTCCACTGGTAGAGTGGTCCTAAATATTCAGTGCAATATTCAGTTTAACACTATGTATGAGGAGTGACCGCGAAACATGGACCTCAGCCAGTACTCCAGTTACCGCAACGCAATAACCGCAACTCAGCTGCTGCTGGCGTACCGCCTATCCTTGTTGTTTTATTGAGCCTATTTGTACATACCGCTAAACTGAATACCGCACTATACTAATTTTAGACCGTTCATTCCAATGTGCACGTTAAGTTGCGCTATAAAAAAACTTTCTGGTTGTAACGGGAAACAAACTAACGCTTTCCGTCGACACCTGGCGCCGCAATAAAAACCCGTACGTGTTTGGGGTTAACTCCAGCTACACATTGCAAAAGTAATATTACTGATATCGAGAGAAAAACCTAAGAAAAGACACATCCTGTACGCCTTTCGTGCCCATTTTATTATGACCTAAGCATGTTCATTTCCGCGCCATAGAGATCGATATAAAAGTCTAAATGATCAGTGTATAAATTATGTTGTTGGGGTGATTTTGTAAGGCGACGTTGCTGCAGTGTAACACAAAGATTCCACAACTTTAGTAACACGTTAAAATTTTTAAAAACTAAAATACTTAACATTGAAGTACAATCCTATACATATTATAAATGCGAAAGTTTGTATGTTTGTTACCGCATCACGCTAAAACTACAGCACTGATTTCGATGAAATTTCATATAGAGATTTCTTATGTCTTGCATTAGGACATAGGCTACTTTTCAAAATGTTTATAACAAGTTATTTATTTGAAATATATCCAAAGAAATACGTAACAGTTGTAATTCTAATACAACAGCAGAAGTGCTCTGTATGGTATGTCATGTTTAGCCGCAGGGGTTAACGCGTCCTGTAATAGACTCCCGTTATTTTGGGCAATGGTTCGAGTCCAGCTATAGTGAAATTTTTTTCTTTGTTATTTTTATCTTTTTTACTTTCGAATATACAAAAAGATTCTTGGATACTGCCAAAACGGCTTAACTGATATATAATTACATACACAAGAAATCTGAATGTTGGCTTTTATGCCGCATTCATTTTCATTTGTTGTAACAAATGAAGGAAGTATGTATATAAATTGAAGACTTCAAATAAAATATGCTCTAAGTACCATGGCAAGAAAAAACATTGACGGTTTGTTACAATGGGATCTAGATACCAAGCCCTGTTTTGTGTACAAAGCGCTAACTGCCACGTGTAAATAGCGTACGTAAACTGCAACAAATGTAGTTGCAAATGCACTCAACAGATGGCAGGCGGAACGCTGCAGTTAACATATGAAACGTTAGATGTTCGAACATTGTGATGTTATCGTAATTCTTTAAAATTGTATTCTCTTTGGATTTCAATGAATAATAGTTTCTTTGGTGATTTCGATTATTTATAGCATTAGAACGTTTGCATTTAGTTCTTTTGTTGGTTCGCTTTGCATTTGTAGGATCTCAACAGTTCGTTTCTCCGTTAGAGGTCTTTTTTATCTCTTTACTTTTCTCCGTTAGGTTTGTTCTTTATTTCGTTACATTTCTCCGTTAGGTTTGCTGTTTACTTCGTTCCTTTACTTGGCATTTGTTTTCGATTACTGTATTGTTGTTATTGTAGTTACTTACTGTCAGGGGTGCCATCCCACAAGTTGGAGCTGAAGGTGGGTGTGCCTGTTTTATTGATGCGTAACTTGGATGCACGACGATTATGCAATGGCACCAGGTTACGCATCACGGACCTGAGAAGAATCGTGCAGGCCACCATCATCACCGGTGGAGCCAAGGGAGAGACTGTATTAATACCACGCATTCCCATCATCCCAACAAACTTGCCATTCCAGGTTAACCGCTTACAGTTTCCATTGAAAGTGGCCTTCTCGATTACTATAAACAGGAGTCAAGGACAAACATTAAAAGTGGCAGGTATTCATCTGGCCACCCCATGTTTCTCGCACAGACAGCTCTACGTAGGCTGCTCCCGTGTATCGAGAGCTAGAAATCTCTACGTATACTCGGAGAACAAGAAGTCTCGAAACGTCGTTTACAGGGATGCACTAGAATTTTGGTTCTCCATCCGTTCCAAGACAATTATGTATTCCGTGCTAACAATGTCGCAAACAGTCATGTAGTTATTTATGCCCTTTCTTGGCACTTTAATGTCCGACTAATGAACCGCGGGTAAAACCGCGGGGAGCAGCTAGTCATTCCATACTGATAACGTTAAAGTCCGAACATCTAATTGAATAAAGATCTCTTGACTGCCCGGGATAATTTCTCAGTGTAGACAAGTCTTGGAGTACCGAATAAGGCGCAGCCTATGTTCTACGTAGCGCGGCACACTCTGGCGAAAGGAAGCTCCTGAATCATAGTACACTGTCCTCTGAATTGATACACTCCTGGCCGTATGCGCCGAATATTTAACTGTGATTCCGCCAGTCAGGTTTGACAAACGTAATAATTGTTTCTAAATCGCGACCTCTGTCGGGAATGTAGAACGTGGTAATGCAAACTGTGTATGTACCCGTGGCCGTATCAATAACGGTCTTCCGTATCATCACAATACGCGACACTATAGTATAACATCTTCTACATTATTTTAGATTCATTAAGACCTGATTCTACTTTTAGATTTAACTTTGTGTTCACGTTCCAGGTGGATGCTCTTTGGATAATTTAAAACAGTATTTTTCGACCTTTTCGAAGATGCGACCCCCTTCCAAGTAAAAATATTGTGGAGACCCCCTCTCCTCCTCACGAACCACAACAAAACTACATAAGGAAACAAATTTAATGTTATTTCTTTTCCTAAAGCTTTCTTTTAAATTAATGGACGAAGTTGTTTTGTGTATTTTTCGGAATGGAGCATATTATCCTACTTTTACATGATTTCCGTGAGAAAAAATATATTTTGCTCAATCAGTGTTTCGTATTTCAAGGAAGCGAATTGTGCTTATTAAGAAATGTCACACACATTTTGTAAAGTAGTAGATATTATCGAATTTTTTAGATTTACTTGTGTCATTTTCTTTTACCTATCGATTGGTTCCTAAAAATAGTTTACAGGCTTTCCGTTTATTCATAATTAACCCACTAAATTATGAAACGATTTATGATTTATTTAATTAATAATTAATGTTACACAACGAACTCCGCAATTCCAACATTGCCACGGTGGAGTAGCCGAGCGGTCTAAAGCGTCTCGCTGCGGAGCGCGCGGTTGCTCGCCGTGGAGGTTCGAGTCCTCCCTGGGGCATGGGTGTGTGTGTTGTCCTTAGGTTAGTTTACCAGTTTACCTAGGTTTAAGTAGTTTGTAAGCTACGGACTGATGACCACGCAGTGTGGTCCGATAGATTTACAAACATTTGAACATTTTTTTGAATTCCAACATTAAATAAATTTCAATTACGCATATATTTCTGTATTACCGAAACACTAGTTGTTTAATGGTAGTGTACTTTTCCCTGTGAGGATCCCCGAGAAAGTCTGTGTGTCGCCCCCTGGGGTTGAAAACACCGATTTAAAACATCAGATTGGTTCTCTTAAATGGAGGTCCTCGAAGCAGAGATTCAGCCTCTGACAAGAACATGGAGTTTTCGAAGGTGAATGTGATAAATAGTGTCACTAAATGATCATCAAATCGAGATGAATTATTGCAAAAGCTGCTCACAAAAGAGTTTGCTATCGATTCCGATATCAGGCCTCTTGTTATGTACTCATAGTGTATTTGAAACTACAAATTACACTTTCCTTTATAAGAACTTTACATGTTCGAAATTTCTTTCTAGAATGTCAATACTTTTGAAACTCGCGGCTCGAGAAGTTTGATGCAAAGTATTTTTGCGAGCAGTATACCTTTAAATTGATCACCAATAAATGTGGCATGATGAACAAATGACTTTCTGTTTCCAGAGCACCTACAGTGTCATGAATTCTAGCTATCCAGCTGGTTAGTACAACTTTACGTCCTTTTCGTATACCTGCCCTCCTAGGGACTCTCTCCGTTTTACTAGTTAGCCGTGCACTTCATCTTCCTGCGTCGCAGACTACGTCGAGATTAGAGAAGAGTAAGGTGGTCGTTTATAGACGAAGACTTGGCGTTCCGCTCCAGTTTTATGACGCTTTGCAGAGCAGTAATAATGTCACACGTAACTATTGATAAATTGGAGGAGCTGATTTTCGGAACAGTAATCAAACGATGCAGAATTTAATCATGGCATCAATTTTTACGCGAAGAAACAACACAACGCTATAATGTGCTGCGGGTGCGAAAAAAAGTGTCACATTCTCTGTCCTACAGTTCATATTTAGGTTTTACGTGGGTTTCCTAAACGGCTTTAGGCAAATGCGTGTATTCTTTTAAATTTTATTTTTATTCTGGAAACGACAGAACCTATATCCTTCCCGAATCCGAGTTTATGCGCAGTCTCCAATAATCCCTTTGTCGACGTGACAATAAGTCCTGCTCTATTTTTCTTTTCTTCCTAACAGTACTATGTGTGTTAATTGTGATGCGAGAGGTGAGCGTATGGGAGCTATTTTCAGCTGTTCACAAGCGTAAGGAACATAGGATACTCCTTTTATCATTGATACGAAGTGCATTTGGGCAGCGCAGCACTTGGAAAAGACTCCGTCTTATGTTGAATCCAATGTTAGAGATTGGGCCGAATTCCTTATCATTGTTCAGAATGATTGTCGTGATATGACAGATGCATTTCTGGTCTTAGTTTGCAAATTAGGTTAGGCAAGGCCGGATGCTAGTGCAGTCTGTCATTTCTGCCACAGAGGGGCACTTACGAGACTAGTGTAAAACCGGGAGTTGTTCGGGTATTTGTTAATTGCACAGTCCTGTCAGTCGACCTCCACGCCGCCCCTCTATCTGTGTCCAGCCCTTTCTCTGCCCTTCCTTCATCTCCTCCTGCCTCTCTCTCGACCCATCTCTCTACCCAGTCTCCAATCTACCTACCTCCTTGTCTGTTCAACTCCGCATCCTCAGTTTAACTCCTCCTCCCCCTATGTGTGTAAAATATCTTGTCAACTTTCGTAGCGATCATTAATAGATGGAATAGGAAAAGACCCACCCCTTCACTTTCCCATTAACCCCTCTCCACAAAACATCGAAATCAATGCTCAAAATACAACAATTCCTACAACACACACTGTCATCTTTCTTGTACACGCACAGGACACAGAAGCCCCATACACATATTCAGTTACGTTGGCGAAACATGTGAAAAACGAATTCCTAAACGAGATACACCTTCAAGTCTGCGAAACTGTAAACACTGAAATGATGATAAAATGAGGAAGGAAATACATAACATGTTGCGAAACTGTGTGAATTCGTCCAGTGAGCAGATGGGAAGATCACCATGAAAATCGTGAGAATTAAATAGGTTCTATTATTTCGATTAAAATAAAGTGTTGAGGCTACATAAGTAAACGAAAATGTAACTTTGATATATAGAATCCACAGACGATGACCTAAAATAAAGGGCGATGCACGGGTGGAGGAAATAAAAGAACTGCAAAAAGAAAACGGCTGTTTCATTTCCAAACACAAATACTTCTTAACTTAGTGATGTTGAGTATATAAATGTGGTGTTTTTATCAAGAGAAACTTTAATATACAGCCAACTGATATATATAAAAAAAGAAATGTTAGAATGCTCCTGGATGGTAGTCCTAATCTCCTCTTTCATCTTTCTCACCCAGTGTTGCCCTTCTTCTCGTGGATCTGGCTTCCTTTGACATATAGTTTGTTGCAATCTCTGCCTTAGTGATTCGAAGTTGGTCCAAGTCGATCACACTTTATTGGTATTGTAACCTTTATGAATTCCACGATATTCCAAAACCTATAGTCTTCAGGAATGGCCATGATTGAAAGTAAGAACTTGAGGAACACAGGAGCTAAAACACGGCTAGTAGATAGCTGCTGTTTACTGCGAAGTACCTCTAGTGTCGGCAACCTACGAAAGGGACAGGTCTCTACAAAAGAAAACAAACCACAGTCTTCTAGACTATATACTTCCAGGGAAAAATACCAATATGCGAAATGATGGAAAACAAAATTGTCAGAAATGTCAGTTCATAATTATTATCAAATATTTATTAAAAATACACTCCCGGCCATTAAAATTACTACACCACGAAGATGACGTGCTACAGACGCGAAATTTAACCGACAGGAAGAATATGCTGTGATGTGCAAATGATTAGCTTTTCAGAGCATTCACACGAGGTTGGCGCCGGTGGCGACACCTACAACGTGCTGACACGAGGAAAGTTTCCAACCGATTTCTCATACACGAACAGCAGGTGACCGGCGTTGCCTGGTGAAACGTTGTTGTGATGGCTCGTGTAAGGGGGAGAAATGCGTGCCATCACGTTTCCGACTTTGAGAAAGGTCGGATTGTAGCCTATCGCGACTGCGGTTTATCGTATCGCGACATTGCTGCTCTCGTTGGTCGCGATCCAATAACTGTTAGCAGAATATGGAATCGGTGGGTTCAGGAGGGCAATACGGAACGCCGTGCTAGATCCTAACGGCCTCGTATCACTATCAGTCGAGATGACAGGTATCTTATCTGCATGGCTGTAACGGATCGTGCAGCCACGTCTCGATCCCTGAGTCAACAGATGAGGACGTTTGCAAGACAACAACCATCTGTACGAACAGTTCGAGCAGCATGGACTATTAGCTCGGAGACCATGGCTGCGATTACCCTTGACGCTGCATCACAGACAGGAGCGCCTGCGATTGTGTACGCAACGACGAAGCTGGGTGCACGAATGGCAAAACGTTACTTTTTCGGATGAGTCCAGGTTCTGTTTACAGCATCAAGATTTAGCGACATCGCGGTGAACGCACATTGTGAGCGTGTATTCGTCATTGCCATACAGGCGTATTACCCAGCGTGATGGTATGGGGCGCCATTGGTTACACGTCTCGGTCTCCTCTTGTTCGCATCGACGGCACTTTGAACAGTGGCCGTTACATTTCACATGTGTTACGACCCGTGGCTCTACCCTTCATTCGATCCCCGCGAAACCCAACATTTCAGCAAGACCGCATGATGCAGGTACTGTACGGGCCTTTCTGGATACGGAAAATGTTCGACTGCTGCGTTGGCCAGCACATTCTCCAGATCTTTCAGCAATTGAAAACGTCTGCTCAATGGTGGCCGAGCAACTGGCTCGTCACTATACGCCAGTCACTACTCTTGATGAACTGTGGTATCGTGTTGAAGCTGCATGGGCATCTGTACCAGTACACGCCATCCAAGCTCTGTTTGACTCAATGCCTAGACGTATCAAGGCCATTATTCCGGCCAGAGGTGGTTGTTCTGGGTACTGATTTCTCAGGATCAATAGACCCAAATTGCGTGAAAATGTAATGACATGTCAGTTCTACTATAATATATTTATCCAATGAATACCCGTTTATCATCTGCATTTCTTTTTGGTTGGCAATTTTAATGGCCAGTTGTGTAGTAAATAACCAAATAATTCAATAAAACCAACACCAAGTTAAGCATAAGCATCCATTATTTTCACAATTTGCATAAAAGTAAAAATGTGAAATTTTGTCATTTCATTGGTACGACTCCTCTTTAATGAAAGGGCAAGCCATATCATCGTTCGCTGTTCTCAGACCGTATCTGATGACAGGCAGGTTGGTGGTACCCACCACTGTCCGGGGCGTCAGCGCAACTTGTTCGTGTTGCGTGCTGCTTTTTTCTTGTAGTGTGTAGTTTCTACAGGTGAGTGTTGTGTGAGGTGAAGCAAGTCCACCGCGGCTTGAGGCGTGAGTGCGCGCCATAGCCGCCGGCCGGCCCGCGGCGTGTTATACGCGTGCGGTGAGGCCGCGGCCGCCGCCGCCCCGCGGCAGCCACAGCCAGCGCGTTAGGCGCCTATCTGCTCCCGCTGATTACTGCCACCTCGTCCTCGCCACTCCTACTGGATCGATACCTGCTGCAACTGCATTCTGCGCTACTCCTAGGATCACCACCTAGTGTCCATACTGAAGACACTAGGGGAACTCCCTTATCGTTTCCCTCTCATATTTTCGTGATAATTTGGCGCACTGAATAGCGCCCCAAAAACTCAAAATGGGAAGAAGCTGTACAGAATTGAGAAAAAAAAGGCCAAATAAAAATAGTTAACGGTCCAAGCGTTGGATGAATTAGCAGTGGGAAACACCGACCGGTTAAAACAGATACGATATTTCAGTTCTGAATAACAGGCTTTTTTCAATACTACTATTGCCTGTGGTCGAAAATCGACCGATTGTGTTTACAATGGTCACTCGGGGTAAAAATTTACGTATCATGTCGGCGGCCTCGCGTGATGATGTTGGCAACATCAACAACACGATAGAAAATCTTTGCCCATTTGTTCGAACCACATAGAATGACTCGATTAGTGTATCGTACAGACCATGAAGTAAACAAATAATGCTGTTCCTACTTTATGGTTGGCAGGTTCTTGTATTTACCCTCGTCCGCTCAGTAAAAATAATTGCCCTCGTAAAGCGAAGATTCCACGAGAAAACATCAGCGTTGTCAAGCGATTGGATAAAATGAAGACTCACAGGTTTCTTACTATTCAGCATCTGTTGCCAACAATTCTTCGTTTATTAGTCCCCAAGCTTATAAACTACTTAAACTAACCTAAGGACAACACACACACCGATGCCGGAGGAAGGTCCCGCTACTCCACCGCGGCCAACTTAATTTACGCAAATGTTTGTACAGTTATGGGATCAAACTGCTCTGGTAATCGGTTGCTAAAGTTAAAAACTACTTAAACTAAATAATCCTAAGAAAGACAAACACTCCGATGCCCGAGGGAAGACTCGAACTGCCGACGGCGAACGGCCGCACACACCGCAGCAAGACTCAATTAGTGTGCACGGCTATTCCGTCACGGCGTGATATACGCAAATTACAAATTAAAACTAAATAAATGTAATATTATATTTTCTTCATTGAGGAGGAGTTCTGAACAAGCTAAAATTATATTTGTCACCTTGTTTGTTTGGACTTTTCCGCGGTGGAGTTGCCGATCGGTCTAAAACGTCTCGCTGCGGTACGCGCGGTTGCTCGCCGTGGAGGTTCCGGTCCTCGCTGGGGCATGGGTCTGTGTTGTCCTTAGGTTACTTTACCTAGGTTTAAGTAGTTTGTAAGCTACGGACTGATGACCACACAGTTTGGTCCGATAGATTTACAAACATTTGAACATTTTTGTTTGGACTTTTAAAATTACGTGCGTAATTGCCCTTTTCTTGCTATATAACTTTCAGCAAAACATGCCGACTGATTAATCCGTTATTGAAATTTTAACCATCGCAATGTAATTCTTTCTGGTAAACTATGTATTTTGCCTGCTATATAAACTGTTAGTATGAATTTTCTGAAAGAGTTTTACTAATTTGTCAGCAAAAATCAGTTGTGCTGAAACTCCTGTTAAAAATCAGATAAACATATTTGACTAAAACTGGTTGCGCATATTACTTCAAATTTTGATTTCTACATTTGTTACTGGAAATAAAAGCAATATAAAACCGAAAATCAGTTCACATCTACATATATACTCCACAATTCACAGTAAGGTGCGTGGCGATTGGTGCACTATACCACTACTAGGCATTTCCTTTCGTATTCCACTACCAAATACAACCAGGGAAAAACGAATGTCTATATCCCTCTGTATGAGCCCTAATTTCTCTTATCTTCGTGATCTTTACGTGAAATGTAAGTAGGCGACAGCAAGATCGTTCTGCAGTCAGCTTCAAATTCAGGCCCTCTAAATTTCCTCAACAGAATTTCTCGAAAAAGAGCGACGTCTTTCCTCCAGCAATTCCCATTTGAGTTCACAGAGCATTTCTGTGACACTCGTGCATTGTTCGAACCTACCAGTAACGAATTTAGGTGGCCGAGGAGACTGAGGCGCTCCAGTCACTGTCTACACGGTTCGAATCCCCCCTCGGGCATGGATATTTGTGACGTCCTTAGTCTTAGCTAGTTTATAAGTAGTTTGTAAGTTGACCCAGTAGTTAAGTCCTATAAGCTATACAAATATTTGAAACATAGTAACGAATTTAGCTGATGGCCTCTGAATTGTTTCTAAGTCTTCCTTTAAACTGATCCGCTGCGGGTCCCAGACACTTGAGCAGTACTCAAGACGTGGTCGTACGAGCGTCTTATAAGCGGTCTCCTTTACAGATGAAGAAAATGTTCCGAAAATTCTCCCAATAAACCAAAGTCGCTTGTCCGCTTTTCTCACAACGGTCCTTACATTTTCGTTCCATTTCATATCGTTCTGCAATGTTACGCCTAGATATTTGAACGAAGAGACTGTATCAAGAAACTCACTACTAATGGATTCGAACATTGTGGGATTGTTTTTCCTACTTCTGTGGATCACCTTAATTTTTTCTATATTTAAAGCTAACTGCCATTCTTCCTGCCTGCTAGAAATGTTGTCTAAGTCACCCTGTATGCTACTACAGTCAATTAATGATTGCGGTTTTTACAGTAAGGTTATATTGGAGATGAAAGACAACAGTATAATTGAAAACTGGTTGTTTCACCGATGGCCGCCATCCCTAGTATGAATCTCAAGGAGCAAAGGCTGAGTCCAAATCCGCTGTTGTTTTGTGGTCATTGTGTTTGGACAGCCACTCGGGAGATCCGTGCTCTAAAGCTGATCGCGTTCTAAATCATTTTGTTTTTCTCAAAATTATGAACTGTCCGACTGGTCACTTACGTGTCTAAACACTGTATTCAATTTTGTGACGCTGTTGTTGCGCAACATCCGAACCGAACAACTGCTCTTTCAGCATCTGACTGGAAGTGGCTCTCGAACGGGAGCTGCATACGTTTCACAAGGCGACAAGTCAACAGAATCCTGTTACGGAAAATCCGTCTGGTGTCTCATCACGAGACTGCTGGCGGTATGTGAGTCATATGGTAGGAATTTCATCCGCGCATCTTAACTTCTACGCCTTGTGAATGTCTAAGTGAGTGATCCATCTAGTCCAGTTTAGGAACTCGTAGGAATGTGATCACCCCCAACGAGATGATGAAAACAAAAGTTTATCACAGAAGCCGCAACAGATGCACGCGATGATTTCACACTCACATACTTTTGACAATGCTCTGTCAAAACATATTTTACTTGAAGTTTATCACACGTACGCTATCACATCCTGCATGTGCCCAAGCGAATCTGAACATCCCCTGATATTTCAGAAAGCGAAGTTGATTAATTGTACTAACCTAGTTTATTGTTGTTTTCATTTCTGTGAGAGGTTCATATCTCGCCTATACTCGTTATTCATCATATGTACTGGGTGATCAAAAAGTCAGTGTAAATTTGAAAACTTAATAAATCACGGAATAATGTAGATATAGAGGTAAAAATTGACACTCATGCTTGAATTGACATGGGGTTTTATTAGAACAAAAAAAAAAAAAAAAAAAAAAAAAAGGTCCAACAGATGGCACTGGACAGCAAAACGTATGGAAATCGTGTATAAAAGGAGCTGTAATGAGAGAGAGAATCAGATGCACCAGCAGTCGCAGCATGTTAACGTGAAGCTGTATTATCAGAATGGGGAATGTGCTAGTTCAGCGTTACGATCCTATCGCCATAGGAAGGGGACTCGAATTGACAAATGCAGCTGTGGCGAGAATGATTTCGAAGTTTGAAGCTACAGGTTGTTTAGACGATATACCCCGTAGTGGTCGACCGAACACAAGGCGTAATGCTGCTGAGACAGTTCAGGAAGAAATGGAGACTAGCGGGTTTGTCTATGCACGGGGAAGTCGGCGCTCGTGCAGTTGCACGTCGCACCGGCATTCCATACACTACTGTTTGGTTGGCACTTAGGCGTACCCTCCGATGCTATCCTTACAAAATTAATCGGCATCATGAACTGTTACCTGGAGATTTAGTGAAGCGGAGGGCATTTGCGGTGTGCGCGTTTCGAAAGATGGCGGAAGACGACGATTGGTTGAGTATCGTGTTGTGGACCGACGAAGCTCATTTCACACTCCGAGGGTCGGTCAACGCCCACAACTGCAGAATTTGGGCTACCGAAAATCCAGCCTGCTGATAAACATCGGTTGGAACATAAAATGTTTATGCAGGATGGCGCACCACCCCATATTGCTAGACGCGTGAAAGATCTCTTGCGCGCGTCATTTGGTGATGATCGTGTGCTCAGCGACCACTTTCGTCATGCTTGGCCTCCCAGGTCCCTAGACCTCAGTCCGTGCGATTATTGGCTTTGGGGTTACCTGAAGTCGCAAGTGTATCGTGATCGACCGACATCTCTAGGGATGCTGAAAGACAACATTCGACTCCAATGCCTCGCCGTAATTCCGGACATGCTTTACAGTGCTGTTCACAACATTATTCCTCGACTATAGCTAATGTTTAGGAAGTGAACATATTGAGCACTTCCTGTAAAGAACATCATCATTCCTTTGTCTTAATTTTTTATGATAATTATTGCGTTGCGTTTCTGATCGAAAGAAGAAGTGCCATCAGTCGGACATTTTTTGAACTTTATTTTTAATTTTTTTTATTCTAATAAAATCCCATATCGTTCCAAGCATGTGTGTAAATTTTTACCTCTCTATCTACGTTATTCCGTGATTTATTAAGTTTTCAAATTTATACTGATTTTTTGATCATCCGGTATTTAGGACGGTAATACAGTCAAACATCGATATATCGATCGTCGACATATGTAGACATGTCTATATCGAATGTTCATTCCCTTCCGCCGCGGCGGAACGGCCGAGCGCTTTGGGGCGCTATGCTACGATGCGCGAGGCCGTTCCCGTAAGGGGTTCGAATCGGGCATGGATGTTAGTGTCGTCTATAGTATAACGTAGTTCATAAGTAGTTTGTAAGTTTAGTGACTGCTGACCCCGCATTTAAGTCCCTTAAGATTGACAAACATTTTTTGGACATTCCCTTCCCTTAGATGCCCAAAACCTGATAATTCGAATAAAACCCTCCATTATATAGGCGTTTGTGCAGGGCTCGAGGAGTTCAGTGGGGAAAAGCTCATTATATCGAAGTCGCCTCAATATATCGAAATCTTTTTTGTGCTCTCTCCGTGTATCGAAGTGGGCGCAAATAGGGGAGTCCCAGTACCTTCTCTCCGCCACTATGTATCTCTGAGATCTGGGTCGCTCTGCAGTTCGCACGACTTCCTTGCAGGTGCGACTTTAGGCAGTGTTTGTTTTGATTCGATATGAGCTGCGAGTGCCTGTCATGGGGTCTAAGCGGAAATGTCTGTCAGTTACTGAAAAGTGAAGAAGTTAACTACGTTGGTCATCAGTCCCTAGGCTTACAAACTACTTACACTAATTTAAAGTAACTTATGTTAAGGACAATACAAACACCCATGCCTGATGGAGGACTCGAACCCCCGACGGCTAACGGCCGCGCGCACCGCAGCAGGACGCTTTAGTGCGCAAAGCTATTCTGCCCGCGGATGTCTAGGTACACGGATATAGTGGGTCTAACTGTGCATTGGTATATATAATATTCTTCTTTGTTTACTTTCCAAATTTTCTGTTGCTACTATTTGGCACAAGTGCCAAATACTTCAAAAGTATTCTAGGATGAGTCACGAGCCACATGAATGTTCATAATAAATCGTGGATTGACCGCTTGGACCTGATGTTACACTACATCTCAGATACCTGCTGATATCACAAGTCAAACCGAGACTGTTGGCCGTCACCCAACACCCAGTAACACAGTAATCCAGGCAGCTGATCCGGGTCCAGTAATAAGCTGATCCGTTTGCATACGGTGGTGCAATTAAGCCAAGCCGCGTAGCGAGATGGCGTGCATAGCAAAGGCCGTGTGCGTGTGGGTTGCTGCGAGAGGACAGTGGCACCTTAACATTATGCCAGTGGTGTCTGTAATCCACTAATTGCTACTGCAGTTTTCTTCAGAAAGGTGGAGCGTTTGCTTCATTACAACAAATGAAGGATACACCTGTCGCTCTGGTCACACTACGAAAACCATTCCGAAAAGAATGACTAAATATGCGCCGGGCTGAGCCAAATTTCGAAGTCCCTTAAATTCACAGTTCACTTTGGTACCATACGATACGATAGGAAACGCGGAAAGTTAAATCTGTAGCTAAATTATTTTGAAAGATATACGTGTCTTCAACTATTCGTTTTTCCGGGAAAATAATTGGGGTTGAAAAACGGTGGAACGATTATTATTATTATTATTTTAATGTTCCGGCACTTGGCTTATCGTCATTCGTCTTCTTGCTTTTCAATACAATGTTGTTAAGTCTAAATTACAGTTGTACAATTGTGAACATCCTTTAAATCATCGCTGTTCATTATGATACCACTCTTGTGACACAGAACACATTATGGAGACGGCATGATGGAGATCTTGCAGGTGGGCAGCAAAACAGTCATGTCCAGAAGTCAGGCGCAATGTTGCTAATGGCTATCAAATCAAATGTTTGTTAAGCTTACGGGACTTAACTGCGGTGTCATCAGTCCATAAACTTATAAACTAACCTTTACTAAAGACAGCACAAACCTCCATGCCCGAGGGACGGTTCGAACCTCCGACAGGGAACGGCCTCGGGCATCGGAGCATAGCGCCTCAATGCGCTCGGCCTCTCCGCCACGGCGCTACTGCCTCTCTTCTTGGTCCATCTGGTATTTGTTGGTTATCCAAGAGGATTTCCCAGATCTTCCCCTCACATGAGATTTTATTGATTTTTCTCATCTCTTCTTTAAATATGTTATTAATCATGCGTTTTACTCGAAAATCCGACAGGATAGTTTTTCCACTTCGTTTGATTTTTGTGCCCTTTTAGGCTAGAAGGTCAGCTTTGTCATTACCATCTATGCCACAGTGACATGACATTCACTGAATTACAATTTTCTTGTTGTTGTTTTGTAGGGACTTAATTATTTCTTGTATGTCTTTGACTTGAGCAATTTTTGGATCTCTTAAGTTAACAATTGCTGATATCTGCTTTGGAGTCACAAAATATTGCAAGCAGAAATCGGCTTACGGAGTGACTGAGCTAGGCTGTTCACCTCACAGATATCCTGAATCGTTTAAAATACCTAATTCTGTTTTATCCGTAATGAAGGCGAAAAAGTCGCACGAAATCTTTTTTTCTAGCTGTATTAATTGCACAGGAATCCGTATTACCGGTATTAACTTCACTTTTTCAAGCTGAGATGTAGTAATTTCTGAAACTTCCCGGCAGTTTTCGCCAGGAGAGCTGGTCTTGGAAGGTTCGCAAGATAACTCCTGTGAGACTTCCCGGCAGATTAAAATTGTGTACCGGAACCGGGACTTGAACATGGGACCTTTGCCTTTCGCAGGCAAGCGCACTACCGACTGTACTATCCCGACACGACTCACGATGTCGCCCCACAACTTTACTTCCGCCAGTACCTCGCCTCCTACTTTCCAAACTGGAAATGTCTGTTAGGTTTGGAAGGTAGGAGACGAGTTGGTGAGGCGTGTACAAGTAGCTGTGTCAGCAGAGAGTTTGTTGGCGAAAGACAAAGAACCTAGGTTCGAAACCCGATCTGCCTCACAGTTTTGATCTGCCAGGATGTCTCATATTAGCGAACACTCCACTGCAAAATGAAACTTTCATTCTGGAAGTAATTTTTGCTGCTAATCCGTAGTTCTAAAAGACATGAATACAACGGTGATTCATTTTTTTAAAATATCGTTATTGAAATAGGAGAAATTGCAGTCTTTAAAATTTGTTTATATCAGATTTGAAGAAGAAACAGATTACAGTCTTCAGCAAAAGTTCGTATTCTTAAGCGGAACCGTCGCGCCGGCTGATGAAGCACTTCAAATTGATGCAGAGTCTGCGGAATAGTTGAGGAGGGTTTAATTTAAAACTGATACTAAACACATTTGAATACATGTGACCGGAGCAAAACAACAACAATAACGAAAACATCATCAAATGCGGAAACTGTTCTGCTCTTGTCTCTGTCAGTATCTTAAAATAAACTTCGGTACCTTATCTCTTTGTAAGACCTATTCTACTGATACAACATTACAATCGGGCTTCAATAAAGTGATATATTGTACAGACGTCGAAATAGATAAATCGTATATTCTCAATTATGTGATTCCTCCTAAACTAGTAATTGGATTATGAGGAGTTAAACGGCATTTAGAATACGGATACCGTAGTTACTTGGAAATGTAGTAGGTGGGTATGAACTGGGACAAAGGAGTGAAAGAGGATATCGCCTGGTAGAATTTTGCGCAGTGACAATTTAGTCAACACTTGGTTTAATCATCATGAAAGAAGTATGTATACGTGGAAGTATTGTAGAAATGTAAGACGAAGTAGAGGAAGATGAGATAGGATATGCGATCTGCGAGAAGAAATTGACAGAGCACTAAAAGATTTGATTCGAAACAAGGCCCCTGGAGTAGATGATATTCCGTCTGAACTGCTGATATCGTTAGGAGAGCCAGTCATAAAGAATTTTTTTCCACCTGGTATGCAAGATGTAAGAGACAGGGAAAATACCCTCCGACTTCAAGAAGAATATAGTAATTCCAATTCCTAAGAAAGCAAGTACAGACAAATGTGAAAATTACAGAACTATCAGTTTCATAAATGGTTACAAAATACTAACACGAATTATTTACAGACGAATGGAAAAACTGGTGGAATCCGACCTTTGGGAGGATCAGCTTGGATTTAGGAGAAATGTAGGTACACGTGACAATGCATTACGCCTTATTTTAAAGGATAGGTTAAGCAAAGGCAAAGGTCCCCTTAGGCTGTGGCTGAGCCATGTCTCCACCATATCCTTTTTTCCAGGAGTGCTAGTCTTGCAAGGTTCGCAGGAGAGCTTCTGTGGAGTTTGGAAAGTAGGAGGCGAGGTACTGGCGGAAGTAAAGTTGTGAGGCGGCATCGTGAGTCGTGTCGGGATAGTACAGTCGGTAGAGCGCTTGCCCGCGAAAGGAAAAGATCCCAGGTTCGGGTCGCGGTTCCGGCACACAATTTTAATCTGCCAGGAAGTTTCAATTTAAAAAAAAAAAAAGGCTATATGTCATTTAGTGAGAACTTCCTCACAGTTAATATGAAAGAAAACAGAATTATGGTATCTTAAACGTATCGGGATATATTTGGAGGATAACACTTACCTCTACATGATAATGAAAAGGCAGTAAATTTGTTGAATCATAGAAGATGCGTCTGGGGATTTTATTTCAAACATTCGCCATTTAAGCCATGTTAAAATATTAAGCTGCTGCTCATGTATGTCACTGTATCAGTATTGCTTTGCTTCTCAGTTTTGCGTAAGCTTTTAGCATTTACGTGGCCTAACTTCTAACGTTACACTGTTTTTGCTAATGAATGAGTGAAATGGGCGGCTATGTTCGTTCTCTGGTCCGCCGACGTTAATGAGCTGCGAAACGTTCGTGTAAAGTATCACTCTCCACATCCAGTACAGTCGACAAAGGCAAGATGTGTATGGAACAAGACGTGATACGCATTCTCGTTCGAGCGTCAAAGGAAATTTGTAGTTAGGCAGGGTAAATTACTCGTGTGTGGGCTTTGTGCTCGGCATCATCAGTGCCAGCTCCACCTTAGAGAGGAAACGTTCTGCGTGTTCCGGCAGGTACGCTCAGTTGTGCCGGTCATTCATCATCTTTCTTAGCTCGCGCTTTTGTAGCGAATTGTTTTTACTTTAATTTCAGACGCACGCTTCGTTTCGGGAACGCTCAAAAACGAGTGGATCGAGAGGGTGGGGCGGGTGGGCGAGAATAACAGAGGCGTATTTTCCGTCCTAATCCAGGCGGCCGAGCGCCGCTAAAGAGACAGCCCGAAATATTGCAGCCGCGCCGACCCGGCCAAGATAAATTGCGCTGCCCGCCGGCTTTCTGCTCTCGCTTCCCCCGTGGCAAAACTTTGCTCTCGTCCGGGAATTACTCAACTAAATCGGACAGCAGCTGCTATTGTTTGCTGACTTGGGAGCACATTTTCAGTGTTCCATTTATTCCCCCGTCTCCCCACCCCCTAACCAACGTACCCGCTCGATACCCTTCCGAGACTGACGGCTTGAGCGGAATGTAAGCTACTGGAGAATTGAAATTCGATTTTGGATGCCCTCGGGACGTACAGTGTCCTGATGATGGCGAAACCGATAACTTCTGCAGTATTAACGTAATGGTAGATGAAAGAACCTATGAAGCTTCCAGACACATTGTGTCAAACGGGTATTCGATTGCACCAGCTTGCCTTTCACGCTTGTGGTCATACCGACTGAGCTTACCATGAATGATTCAGGATCCGTCCTCTCTCTCCCACCTTTCACCCTCGTTGCCTGCCGCCATCTCCCTCCTCCCAACATCCCCATTCTCAGAATCTCTTTCCCACTCATATCTTCCAATCTTCTATCTCCCCATTTCTCATTCTCCCTTTTCCCTTCCCTCCCTCCTCACTTTGTCTATTCCCCCTCTCCCATTTCTCCCTATCGCTCCATTAGTCTTGCCCTGCGTCATTCTGTCCTCCTGTCTCCTTCCATCCACCCTCTTAATGTCCCTCCTCAGTGTCTCCCTCATCTTCTCACTTTCCTCCTCTCTCTCTCCCCCTCCTTCTCCCTTCGCCTCTATATCGCCTCCCTTTCTCCATCTCTCTCTCTTTACCCTCTCCCCTCTCTGCGCCGTTCTTTCCTCCTATAGTTTCCCACTCCGTTCGCCCTCCACATCTACCCCCCCCCCCTCGCTCCTCCTCTACCACCTGTCGCGGCGGATTAGCCGTGCGCATTGGCACAGAGTAACATTGGGGCGCGCGCGGTTGCTCGCCGTGGAGGTTCGAGTCCTCCCTGGGGCATGGGTGTGTGTGCTTGTCCTTAGATTAGTTTAACTAGGTTAAAGTAGTTTGTAAGCTACGGACTGATGACCACGTAGTTTGGTCCGATAGATTTACAAACATTTGAACATTTTTTAACATTGGGGCGCCGTGCTGCGGTGCGCGCGGCCGTCGGGGATTAGAGTCCCCCCCTCGGGCATGGATGTTTGTGTTTGTCCTTAGGTTAGTTTACCTTAGTTTAAGTAGAGTGTAAGCTACGGACTAATAACGCAGCAGTCGAATGCGATAGATTTACAAACGTTTGAAGAACTTCCCCCTCTCACGCTCTCTTTCTTTGTAACCATAGAACTGTTGGTCCCACCCTGGAGATAATCCTAAAGGATACAATATTCATAGTGGTAAAAACATAAGGGTTCGACAGAGCTGAATTAACCAATGTGTCCCCGTTGACTTTATGTGGCCCGTACTCGTCTTTGTGTAAGTACTGTAGGAACGTTAAGCAAACGCATTTAGTTTCCTGATAGTAACCATGCCAAGCACTTGATGATATACGGTCTTTGTGTAATTGTTGTCCGAAGTCTGCCGTGGTAAACCATAGCAGTTCCATGCCGATAGCTATAAGGGGGTGGATGATATCGTGGTTGAAAGTCGTCAAATTATAAAAAAAAAAAAAAATCGGACTGTAGGCCAGCGATGACGTTTCGACTCTATAGCAAGGCGGTTACATACAGCGGAACGTGATTCCACAGACCATATGTTTGGTCTACGCGTGCTACAATGTCTTCAGCTCTTTCTCTGTAAGGATAAGCATACGAATAAGGAAATATAAGAATAACTAAATAAACCAGTAAAAAAGAAATTTCTTTTAATACATAATTTTATCTTTTTATTTGAATGTTGATTAACAATGTTTGTTTCTAAAGAAGGTATTGTATTTCATTTCATCCTTTAAAACCAGTCTCATAGCACACTACTGAAAGATAGCTTATCTATCATAATCAACCAAAACGCGAGCGGAGCCGCGGGTTTAAGGTGGTATATATATATATATATTGCCTCATTTTCTAAGACTGTACCTCATTATCCTTGTTTTGCTGTTCTTGATGTTCATCTTATACACACCTTTCAAGACACTGTCCCTTCCGTTCATCTGCTCCTCCAGGTCCTTAGCTGTCTGTGACAGAATTACAATGTGATCAGCAAATCGCAAAGTTTTTATATCTTCGGCCTGAGCTCTAGCTATTGATCTGTAAACGTAATCATTTTCAGTGTTCCGTATGCACGGTTTCAACACGAACTGAAAAACTGGCCCCGTTTCTTCTAAAATGTTCAAATGTTTGTAGAACTTATGGGACTTAACTACGGGGCTATCAGTCCCTAAGCTTACAAACTACTTTTGAACTACCTGATACTAAGGACGGCACAAATATCCATGCCCGAGGGGCGATTGGAACCCCCGACCTTAGTGGCCGTGCAGACCGTGACTGGAGCGCCTCAGTCCCCTCGGCCACCGCGGCCGGCCGTTTCTTCTCGTCGTGTCGACGTGACAGCAGGTGAATGGAGCGGTGTGGAGAGTGTCTTGTCACGTGCGAGCACAGTAGGACGGCGGCTTGCCGGCAGGTAGACGGCTCTGGCAAGCGGCCGCGTCTGCCGGCTATTCATAGCGATGGCGCGGCGTGCGAGTAAGGTGGAGCGAAAGGGCCGCCACTCCCTGCTGCTGCCTGCTGCCCGGAAGACACGGCCACAGATAAGGACCTCGCCGCCTCCACTGCAGTCTGACGTAGGCCGCTGCGCCGTCGCCTCGCCACAGCCGCTCGCCTCGCCTCCGTCTCAGCGCGCACGTACCTCGTACTAACACTAGTCATTTCCTTTTCTGTTTCAATCCTACATAGAATGAGGGGAAAACGAATGCTTGTTACTTGCGTCCATATAGCATGTGTCACAGGTATCTACATCTACATAGATACTCTGCAAATCTCATTCAAGTGCCTGGCAGAGGGTTCATTAACCACTTTCATAACTTTTCTCTACCGTTCCATTCTCTAATACCGCGCGGGAAGAAAGAACACCTAAATCGTTCCGTTTTCGATCTGATTTCTCTTATTTTATTGCGATGGTCATGTCTCCCTAAGTAGGTGGGTGCTAGCAAAATATTTTCACATTTAGAAGTAAAATTTGATGATTGAAACTTCGCAAACAGATCACGCCGCAATGAATAACGTCTTTCTTTTAATGATTTGCACCCCAATTCGTGCAACATTTCCGTGACGCTTTCCCCCCCGTAACGTGATAGCCGGTCGCTGTGGCCGAGGAGACTGAGGCGCTCCAGTCACGGTCTGCACGGCCACTACGGTCGGGGGTTCGAATCCCCCCTCGGGCATGGATATTTGTGCCGTCCTAGTTCGTAAGTAGTTCATAAGTAGTTTGTAAGTTTAAGGACTGATGACCCCGTAATTAAGTCCCATAAGCTGTACAAACATTTGAACATTTGAATTTTGTAACGTGATAAAACAAAACGAGCTGCCCTTCTCTGAACCTTCTCAATGTCTTCCGTCAGTCCCACCTGTTCAGGGTCCCACAAGGGTCAAGAGAACTCCAGGAGTGGACGCACAAGTGTGATGTAGGCAGTCTCTTTGGTGGAGCTGGTGCATCTTCGAAGCGTTCTGCCAATGAAACATAACCTTTGGTTCGCCTTCTCCACAATATTTTCTGTGTGTTCTCTCCAGTCAAAGTTCTTCGTAATTGTAACTCCTAGGTATTTGGTAGAATTTACGACCTTAAGGTTTGATAGGTTTATCGCGTTATTGAAGTTCAGCGGATTTCTTTTAGTTGTCATGTGAATTACTTCACACTTTTCTTTATTTAGTGTCAATTGCCAATTTTCGCACCATGTAGAAATTTCGTCTAAATCGCTTTGAAATTGCTGTTGATCCTCTGTTGACTTCACTAACCGATAAACGACAGCATCATCCGCGAACAGTCGAAGGGAGCTATTCAGATTGTCTCCTAAATCGTTTATAAACACAAGGAAGAGGGACCTATAACGCTTCCCTGGGGAACGCCAATAATGCCAACAGTGCCAACAGCACACCAGACTGTTACTTTTTCTCAGTGCATAGGACGCTGGTGGATAAGGTATGGATGCTCTGGAGCCCAGTAACGTAGGGTTTGCTTATTCACCGTCCCGTTTAAATTAAAATGAGCTTCATCGCTCATCAATAAAATGTCATTTTCATTCGATCCCAAAATCACTTGCATTCTGTAAGCGAAGTCTTCTCGTACAGCAAATTCAGTTTCCGTAAGTTGTTAGACAGTGAGCATTTTCTAGGGAAGGAATTTTAATTCTTTATGCAAAATTCGTCTAACCGATTCACGATTGATTCGTAACTCACTAGCATGACGTCTAGAAGACCGTCGTGTGCTTCTGACTGCCGCTTGCCATACCCTCTCAACATTTTCTGGTGTCGTTACACTGCGTCTCGGGCCAGGATCCTTCTTAAGCAGTATGGTTCCAGTTGATCTGAAGTTTTCCACCCATTTGAGGATGGTGTTACGGCTCGGAACAGCGCTATGTCGACCGACATTAAACCGCGCACGAAACAATCGCTGCGTAGCTGTAACAAACACTCGACGTTACAAGTCCCACTGCTCCATAGTGACTGAGTAAGTGAAATGGCGTCTTGTGTGGATCAGAACTATCCCCACCACGACCACCTCACACCTCACACCCCTTCAGTACTACGCAGTTCAAAACCGTCCGTCCCGTGTGTATACCAATAAAACCTGTTTGTTTTTAGATGCTCTTTCGATGTAGACCACTGAAATGATTGTCCGTCAACAAATATCTTGATTCTTTTTGTCTAACAAAAACCTGAAACATGTGTGCCTTTATTTTCAGTTCTTCAACACAACAAAATTCAGATCGGTAACAGAACGCCTGTCTTCAAGAGTAGCAAAATGCATTGAAGTTGACTGTTTAAACATCTCCTGTGAGGAAACTTACACAAACAGGTCACAAGATAACATTATCTTTACTGTCACCTGCACTTTTCCCGTTTTGGTTGCTTTCATGTTTTACCCGGAAAGAATGAAGAAGAGGGCATATGTTTATTAGAAGTTTTTTTTTTTTTTTTTGTTCAGATCACTGGTAGTATTACACCTCAAAGAATATAATTTCCTCCTTACTCTTCCTTTATGTCCTAAACCGATCGTCAGTAATAAAATCTAACTTATGTGCAATTTCGAAGGTTTTTCATAAAAAGAAATGATTAAATAATGAAGTTGCTGCCTGTACTATACAGCATGGTGGACATAAGTAAAAACTACTTTTCCGTTTGCTTACTGGGGCTGTAAAATGTCTTGTTTTGTTATCTTGAACTATTTTCGTAATTTTACTGGTATACAGTACGTTATATAGACTAAATCGCGTCGCTAATGACATTCTTAATATTTCCTTTGTAGTTCAAGATGTAGTTACGATGTTTTCAGCGTAAAGATGCCTTTTAACAATCTGTCAACTCGCTGGGGCTATAAAGCAACGCAGTTACGTTACAGTATAACAAGGCATTTTTTTTAGCGACGGTTAATAGCTCCAGAAAATAAGTCTGTAATGATATTGTGGTGGTCAGTGTTGACAGTGAAGCCGTGTGTGTGAAGGTCGCCTACGCACCGCAGTGCAGTTTTACCTGGGATAATCTATGTTTACAAGTGAGTACAGCTGAACTGCAGTTTGCAAGCCCTCCTGACATTTAACTTCTTTATCAGCCACATTTTCTGAGTTGAGTGTATTTTGTGACTTTTCACGTATCCTACATCATTGTACAACTATTTGCAGAAACCACTAGATGACGTGAAACGTACTGTTGTGCTTCTATGTGAAATATAAACGTCATACAAAAGTTCCCTACTTCTACGAAAAATTTAGTTACAGAAAACTTTACTTGCAACCTATGAAAGACTGTTGAGTTTATTTCCGACATACTCGCCACCAAAATAAATACTCTTGATATACTGCAGGATCTAATTTGTATTCCTTTAGTGTAAAAAATTTGTCAACCTCTGAATGAAACCAGAATATTATAATCGTATTCAGAGTTTCGTCATGACACATTCGGTGAGAAAGCTGGATGTCATAAAATAAATAAATAAAAAATGAATAACTAAAACATTACAAAAACTCTCAGCTCTGCACTCAAGGATGAAAATGTAATAAACACGATACGACGACCGCAAGGACCCGACCAACGTAAGGAAAAAAAATAACATAAAGCGCTCCCAGCTGAACCTCTTCATCATAATTTCTGTGCGCAGGAATAAATGTAACCGGCCATTGTCATGGGTCACCACGGTGTCGTGACAATCGCCGCCTGTGACATTTGCACCCAGTGTCATTTGTACCCAGAAAATGTGGAGGTAAGATCCGTAGTCCCCCTCCGATCTCTGCCTGGCAGGTAGAAGGATGAGGACTGTTAGGTGGCATTGACACAGGCAGTACTTTACGGCAGTGTGTGGCCACAATAGTGTTGCTGCAATGCCCGGGCGATTTGCAACCCATCTTTCTTTTCCTTTTATGTTGCGGAAAAGTTACAAGTCGACGCTTTGCGCAGCTTTCGCTTACCTGGTGCAATCAATGGATAATGACGAAGAACGAAAAGAATATATGATCGGTTAGAAGACGATCAGTTGGGCTGTAGGAAAGATAACGCCAATTAGTAGGCAGTTCTGACGCTGCGATTCATGATGGAAGCGAGTATGAAAAGACACAAGAAGTATTCAATATTCATAGGTTTTGCTGACCTGGAGAAAGCGTTCGAAAATGCAAGATGGAGCAAGATATCCTCCATTATACAGGTCACATAACTCTTTGGTGTATATTTTTGGAATCGAAGTTTCCTCTTCTTCGCCTGACTGAACGTTTTTCCGACCGTAATCCGGTGCGCCACACTGAGGTTCGTTTGCACTAAGCGCCCTACAGACTTTCACCTTAAGGCTTTCCGGACAGTACGTTGTTCTATGTTTCGAACAGTGCCAAATCGGTGCTCCGTCTATAGTTCCCTGTATGATATACGAGTAACCTTCATAATGCCAGTTGCTCGTTAATACCTCCATATCGAACCTATAAGCACACAACACACAAGGTGCACGAACTGAACACTACGAAATTCATGTCCTACTGACAGCGGTCAGCCGCTGAGGTGCTCAAGAACTTTGGCACTGCAGGAGGACCGTGTCGGGAGAGCGTTTCAGGTGAGCGAAGACTTCTGGGGGTTCGGGAGGCAGTGGCCGAGGGGACTGAGGCGCTCCAGTCACGGTCTGCACGGCCACTACAGTCGGGGGTTCGAATCCCCTCTCGGGCATGGATATTTGTGCCGTCCGTAGTGTTAGCTAGTTCATAAGCAGTTTGTAAGTTTAGGGACTGATGACCCCGTAGTTAAGTCCCATAAGCTATATAAACATTTCAACATTTGATTTCAAGAGGCATCCGGCTACCAAGAGCACAGGTCTTTGAGGATACGGACTGCAGTTTGGCATGTCGTAGGGAGCAAGTAGTATCTAATTAGACAGGGTGCAACTGTCACAGATATGTGATCGGGTACGAATGTCACTGTTGCAACTGTCACGTATTCGGGTGAGCATAATACCTGCACTGTGCATTCCTCGCCTCTTGTTTTGAATGGTCCGTCCTAATTTCTACGGTGACTCATACCAAGGGTCAGCGTTCTGTGTTTCACCTATGGACCGGAAGTTAATCTGCTGCACGCCCTTCCTGCCAAAGAATACCGTTCACATCACTTTCCGCACCAACACAGTATATTTAACTTTGGTTTTGGCAAGAGAACACCGTCACGCCTGCTGCTGTTTGTTTTCCGGAAAAAACGGAACAAATAGTGTTTCATCACCCTTGAAAATTATGTGGAAGAAGTCGCCGTCGTCACCACCGTACTGCTACAGAAACGTTACTGCAGCTCCTAAGCGTTACAAGTGGTCAGGTTTTTCGCTCCCATGTGGCACACATTTTCTTGAACAGTAGGTGCTTTGTGACAATTACAAATATGTCATTACTCGCAGTGACGAATCCAGAATTTCGGTCGGATGAGGGGGGACCGAGCTCATAGAAATTCTGTGTTGCCATGCCGTTTCCAAATTTTCTACATTAAACGAATGTGTTTTTTAATCTGCCAAATACGATTTTAGAGACCGTTAAGACTTTTTTATATTTTCCTGTAGTAAACGGTATAATTCTTAGGATGGGGGAGGGTGACTTCCGATAAACTGTGTGGCCCAAGCTACCATTGTCCTTCTAGAACACTAGAAACACAAAAAAAATTAGTCTTCCCTTTCATTATTCTCACTTTTGAACTGAATCTTGGGGATAAAGCCCATTGAGACACTCAAGCAAACGATCTAAATGCTCTCTTCCATGCGTCCTCAAAACAAATATATCACTCAACACACCAGATAATCAGATTTTTGCTGTTTCCAATGCTTTATGTTTGAATTTTGCCGTGAAAAATTTTTCTATAACAGCCACGCCGTCCAGACCTAATCGTTCTGTTTGAAATATGTGGTCTACACGTCATTGAGATGTACCATAGTTGCGGTAGAGTCTTTACAGCGAGAATACCATCACATTAAATTTAATAAAGCACAGCAACTAGTGGGTAAGAGAGAACATAGTACGCCCCACTAAGGAGGATGGCATGAAACTGAACGACATCTGGTTACTGGTACTGAAGAATTCGTGTAACAGTTTTCCACGATGGGGCTATAGCAACAGCGGAGATCGCAACAGACAACGGGGAATTTATTGCGCTCGAATATTCAAAACATTTGAAGTTACGCTTCTGCGCGGGAACGCAGAAACGGAATTTGGCTGCAGTCAGTAGCGAGTCGGTATGTGATCTGACATTCCGCGAAGTTACGACTCCCCTTAATAACATCCTCCGCAGATGGGGGACGAAACGTTGGGTTTGAATTAAAAAAAAAAAAAAAAAAAAAAAAAAAAAAAAAAAAAAAAAAAAAGATACATCCGACCACTGTATAATAGCCTGGAATATTTAATAACTGCGACATTTCCGGCATATGAGATGACGTATTATTGAAAGAATACGTACCGCCACTTCCTACTTCTGCCGTAGTGTGTTCATAATACAGAGGGAATTACTCGAAACTGACGTCATAATGAAGTGTGGGTATCCAACAGCAAATTTCGAGAAAGCTGAGCGTACTAAGCCGGCCGCGGTGGCCAAGGGGACTGCGGCGCGTCAGTCACGGTTTGCACGGCCACTGCGGTCGGGGCTTCGGATCCCCCCTCAGGCATGGATGTTTGTGCCGTCCTTAGTGTTAGCTAGTTCATAAGTCGTTTGTAAGTTTAGGGACTGATGACCCCGTAGTTAAGTGTCATAAGCTATACAAACATTTGAACATTTTGAGCGTGCTACTAACACCATATTATCCTGAGTGTGTGTGCTCCCTCCGAAATCGCAATTATTTGGGGGAGGGGGGGGGGTGAAAGCTACCTGTGACAAGGACGAATATAAGTCATTGGTTCTCTTTCCAGCAGCAACAATTTAAGCTGTTCATGCCTAAGCACACACTTGGAAGTCGCAACATTTTCGAAAATAAACAGCCAAGTAGTTGGAATTTTATTGTGTATAAAATTTGCTTCAATTGTAATTTCAGTCCCTTTATAAGGAAAAAGGAAGATTTCTCTTTAACGCCCCGTCGACAGCGTAGTCGTTAGAGGCGGATCTTACGCTCGGGTTGTTTGGGTAAGGTTGGTGAAGGAAATCGGCCGTGCTCTTTGAAAGGAACCATCCCGGCATTTGCCTGGAGTGATTTAGGGAAATCACGGAAAACCTGCCGAATGCGAATGCTGTGTGTTACCACTGCGCCACCTCGCTCGGTTCGGCTGTTAAACACCTCTGATTTGATTCATAGAGGATCTACATGTGCTATTGGAGATTAGCAGTCCAGGCTATTTCCAAATATTCCCAAACTCGATTAAGTGTAGCAGTAGGTGGTGTATCTCGGCCCTATTGTTCAAAAATGTTCAAATGTTTGTATAGCTTATGGGACTTAACTACGGGGTCATTAGTCCCTAAACTTACAAACTACTTACAAACTAGTTAATCCTAAGGACAGCACAAATAACCATGCCCGAGGGGGGATTCGAACCCCCGACCGTAGTGGCCGTGCAGACCGTGACTGGAGCGCCTCAGTCCCCTCGGCCACCGCGGCCGGCTCGGTCCTATTGTTCCGAAATTATCGTCTAGACCGCAACTTTCCAAACTTCCCCCGACGGTGACATCCTCGTAATACATACAGTTCCACGCGACACCCTTTCACTAATATTAATAAGGACGATTCATAGCAACAAATGATACTACATTATCACTAAAATATTCTGGGATATCGTGCCGTGGTAGAGTTTATTGATTATTAAAACCCAACGTCTCGTCCCCGTCAGTTCAGGACATTTTCAGAGGCGATCGTAGCTTCTTTGGATGTCCGAATAACCCCTTGGCTCACTACTTGACGGCAGCCAAATTTCGTTGTCGCAACTCCAGAAGGGGCCCGTCTCCAATGACCACGCTGTCGACGGGACGTTAAACCCTAAGCTCCTTTTTTCTTCTTCCAGAAGGGGAGAGAGTGACAGATCGGCTGTTGCGGAACGTGCTTTGCAGCCAGGAGACCATCACATTCAATTTGATAAAAGAAAGGTACTGGCAGCCATAAGCGGGTATCATGAAAGGCTGTACAGAGAGGCTATGTAAATTGTTAAATAGCCCAAGAATTTCAGTACGAAGGAGGAGGCCGTGAAACTGGATTTTGGTGCTGAAGGTGTACCCATGGGGCGCTAGGAGCCGACAACGGTGAATGGTGCTGCAATATTCAAAACATGTGACGTTACGTCTCTGCAGAGGAGCATGCCTGTAGTTAGTAGCGAGACAGTATGTGAATCGGACATCCAAAAAACCCACAATCCCCCTTGATAATTTCCTCCGAAGATGGGGACGAAACGCTGGATTTTAATAATAAATACATCCAACTACTGTACAGTCTCGCCCGGAATATTCCAGTAATTTCAACAGAGTATTTTAGTAATTTTAACATTTTCAACCGTGAAAGTTTATACTTTACAAATGGTACTTTACAGACATTGATTTTCGTGTTTCTTTATTAAGTACAGTACACACACAACGAAGAGAAGGGTGGTTTTTATTTATTTATTTTTGTTTGTTTGTTTGTATAGTCTATGGGACTTAACTACGGGGTCATCAGTCCCTAAACTTACAAACTACTTATGAACTACTTACGAACTAGGACGGCACAAATATCCATGCCCGAGGGGGGATTCGAACCCCCGACCGTAGTGGCCGTGCAGACCGTGACTGAAGCGCCTCAGTCCCCTCGGCCACCGCGGCCGGCTATTTTTTTTTTTTTTTTTTTTTTTTTTTTTTTTAATTCTGGTGTTACTTGTCTCGCCGCACCCTTGATGCGGCTACTCAACATCCTGGAGTTTGGGACACCCAGTTTGAAAAGCTCTGATCTAGAGGTTTACGACAGGCAAGATACCAGAAGAACAAGATAGCAACGCAATGCGATGGGCGACAAAGAAGTGTTAAACGTCGCCTATCACGTCTGTTCGCGGATTATCCAGTTGCAATGTGGCCGTAGGCTATTTCCTTACGTATGGGAGGAGAACAAGATCCAACACTTCAGATATGTAACGCCGGGTGGTTAGCAGGTGGTTCTGAAGTGGACTCGAATACCTCCACAGGTCATAATACCGGATGCGAGAAGCTAGGATCGCAAATCTTTATTTACTGGCAGTAACCAGTTTCGAAGCTGATTATAATATTGCCCTTATAAGTGTATAGAGGTAAAAACATGTTTTACATTATAGTTCAACCGAAATGGTATACCCGTTGTCGTGGTAATTTGACAATAAGAAAAGATATTTTCATCGATTTTACATCTTGACGAGAGAGTGGCTTTGTTCTATATCTACATACATACTTCGCAATCCTCCCAAAGGTGCGTGGCGGAGCGTACTCAGTACCACTACTAGTTAATGGCGTTTCCGTCCCACTCCCAAATACAACGAGGGAAAGACGAATGATTGTATGCATCTGTACGAGTCCTAATCTCTATGATATTTGTGCTCTTTACGCGAAATGTAGGTACGCGGCAATAGAACAGTTCTGCAGTCCGCTTCATATTCCGGCCCTCTAAATATCTTCAACAATGTTTTTCATAAAGAACGTTGCCTTACCACCGGCATTTCAGTGGCACTCGTACACTGATCGAATCTACCAATAACAAACCTAGCCGTCCGCCTCTGAATTGCCTCTGTCTTCCTTTTACCAATCTGGTAGGGGTCCTAAACACTTGAGCAGTACTCAAGACGAGGTCGTACAAGCATTTACATGTGGTCTTTTTTTTTACAGAAGAATCACACCTTCCCAAAATTCTCCCAATAAACCGAAGTCGACCTTTTGCCTTCCCCACGACTGCCCTTATATGCATCGTTTCGCCTAGATATTTAATTGACGCAACTCTATCAAGCAGCTCGCTACTAATGCTGTATTCAAACACTAGGAGATTGTTTCTCCTACTCATCTGCATCACCTTACATTTTTCTACATTAAGCGCTAGTTGCCATTCCTCACATCTCCTAGAAATTTGGTCCAAGTCATCCTGCATCCTTCTACAGTCAGTCAATGACGACACCCTCTTGTACACCACAGCATCATCAGCAAACACCGCCAGTTGTAACTCACTCTGTCCGTCAGATCAATTATACAGATAGAAAATAATAGCGGTCCTATCACTTCCTTGGGTCATTCCTGAAGATACCCTAGTCTCTGATGAATACTCGCCACCGAAGACAACGTACTGGGTTCTATTACTTGAGTAGTCTTCATATGAGTACGAAGTGTTTCGCGGCGACACTTCTGTATAAAACTTTCTCGGACTTCTTGCTGCGTAAAATTTTGTCCCAGGCTTCCACATACTGGGACTATGTAATCAAAGACGCTGTAGAAATAAGAATGTGTGAGAACAACTTCAACCGTCTTGGCGGGTATAATCTTAGCAGTGCATGGAAACTAGCGGCCGGCCGCGGTGGCCGAGGAGACTGAGGCGCTCCAGTCAGGGTCTGCACGGCCACTACGGTCGGGGGTTGGAATACCCCCTCGGGCAGGGATATTTGTGCCGTCCTTAGTATAAGGTAGTCGATAAGTAGTTTGTAAGTTTAGGGACTGATGACCCCGTAGTTAAGTCCATAAGCTTAACAAACATTTGAACATTTGTAACTAGTGCTCGATACAGAAATGCAGCAGAGGCATCCACGATACTACGGGAGAGGTGGCGCCACTAGCGCAGACGTAGACAGCTTCTGTGACAGCGTTACGAATCGGCCGACGTATGAGAAGCCGACCAATCATAAGCCGTCCATGGGCTATTTAAGGCCACCACAGCACCAGCACTGTCATTCAGCGGCTCCTGAAGAAGAAGATGGAGGATGTATTCGAAAGCTTGAGATTTTGTCAAGAATTGATGTTGCAATAAGTCCGAGGAAGTTTATTCCATACGCTCTTACCTTCGTTAGCAGTCTGCAGTGCAGTACCGTGTCAAACGCCTTTCGAAAATCGAGAAATATGCAGTCTGCCTGTTGCCCTTCATCCATAACACGTAAGATGACGTGAGAGAAAAGGGCAAGCTGGGTTTCACACGATCCATTCTTCCTGATTCATGGACTGCAGCGTCTCAAGGAATGATTTCAAGAATTCTACTGGAAACTGATGTTTATGATATTGGTCTGTCATTATGTGGGTCCGTTCTTTTGCCTTTCTGATGCACGGAAGTTTGCCTTTTTTCTGTCGCTTGCACATTTGAGCTGGATCCAAAAATTCGCTATAAATGTAAATTAAGTAAGGGGACAATGCCGCAAAGTTCTCTTTGTAAAACCGAATTGGCAACCCCTATGGACCTGGCGAGTTGATTGCTCTCATTGCTCCCTGCTGCTTCTCTACACCGGCTGTGCCTGGTACTGAAATCAAATGATCGTATGGCATTTTTGGCCAGTACTATCTCCTGCATTTGGGAGTTTGTGCGACCGTCAAATGAAGGTATGTTTGCATGGTCTTTCTGCGTGAATGAATTCTTAAATGTTAAATTTAAAACTTCGGCATTCCTTTGTGCTGTCTTCTATCACCTCCCGAGAATGATCAGCGAGTGAGAGGATTGATTATTTTGATCCGCTTACCTCGTCTGTTAAAGGACATGCGTCGAGCAGGGCAGTATTGTAATCTGAAGTTTTCGATTCACATCGTCGAAATCGGTAAAGATCGCTGAATAAAGATTTGCGATTTAGCCTAACAGTCCTTAAAAATAAGGTGTATACATTTGAAAGTTTGGACAGCATAAAACCGTGTGACAAAGTTGGCGACACTGCGCGAAACTGCAGATTTCTCCAAACATGCAGAGACTGTAGTCGAGCCGAAATAGCATGATCCCTGGTGCTTGCGCCAATCAGCTATGAGCGCCGGCTGCGGCAGCAGACCATTGGAGTAAGTCAAACGCGAGCTTTGCTCTGCGCATGCGCGCGTTCGACTGCGCTCTGCACTTTTGCCAGATGCGTCTGATAGCAGCGACCGTTAAGCTATCTGTCAGGTAGCGAACTAACTACTTGGCGACACGGTTGCATTCAGTTTCCGCGGCTGGGGCGGTCTCCGAGCATAGTAGGCGGAACCAGGGATCATCGTATTACCGCCCGACTATAATAGAAAGGTGCACCACTGCCGCCCACGTGTTCGGACAACAGTAGAGTGCCCCTGACCTGCTGGTCAAAATGCACGCGGTGGAACGGCGGCCGAGCGCTCTCCGGCAGACGTCGAGTGTGCCAGGGTGCGAATCCGGCGGGAATATATGGGCTGGGGGTGCGGCGTCTCTTATTCATCGCGGCCGACCAGCGCGGGAGCTAGTTTGCGGGAGTGCTTTGGGTGGGCGCGCAGTGGCAGCGGCAGCGGCAGCGCAATATTTTCTCGCCGAGGCGCCGTAAGTCAGCGCCAGGCGCGGCCGACGGCAGCGAGACAGCCCGGCTGCCGGGACACCATATTTAACGCGGGGAGCCTCTAAGTGGCCGTCGTTAGCGAGAGCTGCCGCGGAATAAAAGATAATTCACTACTGTAGAACTCGGGGGAAAAAATTAATAGGCTTTAGATGACGATCAGCTTGGCGTTAGGAAAGGTAAAGGCACCTCTCCAGAAACGTTGGAATTGTGTTACCGCCTTTTGTAGTTAGCAGGCAATAAGTGTTTGAAATCCGTTCCTTCTTCGTAAACAGCCCTATACACAGGGTGTTACAAAAAGGTACTGGCAAACTTTCAGGAAACATTCCTCACACACAAAGAAAGAAAATATGTTATGTGGACATGTGTCCGTAAACGCTTAATTTCCAAGTTAGAGCTCATTTTAGTATTTCTTTTTAAATGTAAATTGAAATAATTCGTGCAGACAATTGTCAAAATACCCAATTGTTTCGTTAGTATGTACTGCACTTCCTCGATTCACGTCATCAACACAGATTTTCTGTGAAAGTTTGGGCAGGAATTGTTGGTGATGTCTTGATTGGGCCTCATATTCTTCCACCTACGCTCGCTGGAGCACGTTATCACGATTTCATACGAGATACTCTACCTGTGCTGCTGGAACATGTGCCTTTTCAAGTACGACACAACATGTGGTTCATGCACGATGGAGCTCCTGCACATTTCAGTCTACGTGTTCGTACGCTTCTCAACAACAGATTCGGTGACCGATGGATTGGTAGAGGCGGACCAATTCCATGGCTTCAACCCTCTTGACTTTCATTTATGGGTGCATCTGAAAGCTCTTGTCTTTCATTTATGGGGGAATTTGAAAGCTCTTGTCTACGCAACCCCGGTACCAAATGTAAAGATTCTTCGTGCTCGTATTGTGGACGGCTGTGATACAATACGCCATTCTCCAGGGCTGCATCAGCGTATCAGGGATTCCATGCGACGGAGGGTGGATGCATGTATCCTCGCTAACGGAGGACATTTCGAACATTTCCTGTAACAAAGTGTTTGAAGTCACGCTGGTACGTTCTGTTGCTGTGTGTTTCCACTCAATGATTAATGTGATTTGAAGAAAAGTAATAAAATGAGCTCTAACATGGAAATTAAGCGTTTCCGGAAACATGTCCACATAACATATTTTCTTTCTTTGTGTGTGAGGAATGTTTCCTGAAAGTTTAGCCGTACCTTTTTGTAACACCCTATATAATACGAGGGGTGTTGAAATTGAAAGGTACGAAACGTAACGACCGAACCGGTTGAAATTTGAATATGCCGCTTTTGGATAACGTAGTGCGACGTCTAGAAAAGCGAAGGGTGCGTCGTCACCTCTCCGTAAAAATTCAAGGCTGAGCCCTCAGCAGGAAAGGTGATGCTCACCGTCTTCTTCAACATTCGGGGTCCGATACTCGTCGAATTCCTCGAGCACGGGAAAACCATTAACAGTGATGTGCACTAACAGACACTCACGTATCCAAAATCGATATCCAACTACGAGAAGCAATGACGCTAGTATTTGGAACTCTTAGACAAACACCTAATGAGTGGGTACCTGTATTAACTAACACAGCACCACCTGAAATCAGAAGATCTACTATCCAGAGAATAAAGTAAAATACTGTCGAACCCAAAACTTCCCATACGCCAGGACCAAAAATCCTCTTGAAGTCAAGGTCACCTTTATGGAAAACGGGTGAAGAGGTGTTTCCCTATGATCCAGCAAAAGAATGGAGAACATCATTTAGCTACACTATAGCAGGTCAGCAACTGGAAGCAGTTAATTCCATAAATTATCTGGGAGTAGTTATTAGGAGCCGGCCGCGGTGGCCGAGGAGACTGAGGCGCTTCAGTCACGGTCGGCACGGCCACTACGGTCGGGGGTTCGAATCCCCCCTCGGGCATGGATATTTGTGACGTCCTAGTTCGTAAGTAGTTCATAAGTAGTTTGTAAGTTTAGGGACTGATGACCCTGTAGTTAAGTCCCATAAGCCTTACAAACATTTGAACATTTTTGAAGTTATTAGGAGGGGTTTAAAATGGAACGACCTTATAAAATCAATCGTCGGTAAAGCAGATTCCGGACTTAGATTCATTGGGAGAATTCTAAGGAAGTGCAGTCCGAAAACAAAGGAAGTAGGTTACAGTACACTTGTTCGCCCACAGCTTGAATACTGCTCACCGGTGTGGGATCCGTCTCAGGTGGTATTGATAGAGGAAGTGGAGAATATCCAACGGAGAGCAGCACGCTTCGTTACAGAATCATTTGGTAAACCTGAAAGCGTTACGGAGATGATCGATAAACTCCAGTGGAAGACTCTGCAGGAGAGACGCTCTGTCGCTCTGTCGGGCTTTTGTCGAAGTTTCGAGAACTTACCTTTACTGAGGAGTCTAGCAGTATATTGCTCCCTCCTACGTATATTTCGCGAAGAGATCGTGAGGATAAAATCAGAGAGATTAGAGCCCACACAGAGGCATACCGACAATCCTTCTTTCCGCGAACAATACGTAACTGGAATAGGAGGGAAAATCGATAGTGGTACTCAAGGTACCCTCCGCCACACACCGTCGGGTGGCTTGCGGAGTATGGTTGTAGATGTAGATGGAGTAGAAACACTGTGAAGAACAGAGATCTGGTTGCTGATCCAAACATACCAGTAGAGGGCTTTCATCTCTCAGAGAAGGCTATGAACTACCCTAAAGCGTGTGAGGACGGGCGTCGGAAGGAGCAATGAGATGATTAGATGGAACTTTTAGAACGAACCTCAGTGTAGACCCATCCAATCAATGGACCACCTGATGGAGTGCCCCGTGCATGGTTTTAATGGTGAAGGGGATATTCATGAACTCACAGACAATCCCATCGAATGGCTTAAAAAATAAGTCTTATTGTATAAAAATGTGGTATTATGTAATGCTAATTGCCTCTCATTTTATGTTGTAATCCATTTTTAATATTTAGCCGCGTAAATGCCGAACGAATAATAATAATCCGTAGCCTACGCAAGTCCGTCAAGAGCAAACGGCTTGGGCTGCTCACGGAGGGAGTGATTCTGCTCCATGATAAAGCGCGACCACATGTCTCTAGGGTCAAACCAGGTGTACTGGCCAAGTTCAAGTGGGTGCAGGAAGCAGCTTGAGCATTCGCCCTACAGCCCGGACATGGAGCACTGTGACTTCCCTCTGTTTGCTCAGCTAAAAAAAATCTCAAAAGAAAGTGCTTCAACTCGGAAGACGAACTAAAGGACACAGTAGGTTCCAGTCAGAGCCACAGGAATTCTGTTAACAGGGAATCCTTAGGCTCGTAAAAAAGTGGTATTATTGTGCTGCGTTCTCTGGTGATTTCTTTTGAATAAAGACTTCATTATACCCACAGTGTCGTTTCATACTTTTTCATTTGAACACCCGTCGTTTGTACAAGATCCAAGAGGAAATAATAAGACGAGAATACCAAACACAAGCGGCCGCGATGGCCGAGCGGTCTGCGGCGTGCCAGTCACGGTCTGCACGGCCGCTGCGGCCGGGGGTTCGAATCCCCCCTCGGGCATGGATGTTTGTGCTCTCTTTAGTATAAGGCATTTCATAAGTAGTTTGTAAGTTTAGAGACTGATGACCCCCGTAATTAAGTCCCATAAGCTCTACAAACATTTGAACCTTTGAACCAAACACAAACTGCTCTGATTAAAAACTGTGTAACGTTGAGAGTTTAGTCTGTATCCTTTACTGTGCAATAGATATGCATCGAAGAAGCAATGCCGGAAATAAAAGAAACGTTAGAGACTGTATCATAATTCATGGTGAAAGAATATCAATAAGATTCGTTGACGACATTGCTATTGTCTGTGAAAGTGAAGAAGAATTACATGATCTGTTGAATGGAATGAATAGTCTACTCAGTACAGAATATGGACTGCGAGTATTTGGAAAAAGACGAAAGTAATGTGAAGTAGAAAAGAAGAATCATTAGGTGAGGATCAGTTTGGCTTACGAAACGTAAAGCCACCGGAGAAGCACTTCTGGGATTGTACCTGATAATGGAGGAAAATTGTCGAAAAATAATGATAGGGTCATTGGATTTGTCAACTCGGAAAAGCATTCAACCGTGTAAATTTGTGCAATAGGAAAATAGGAATATTTGCAAATGACTACACCGCCATGTGACTGTACAAGCATCTTCATTCTTTTGATATACATCCTGATTTCGGCTTTAGAGTCGTTTTTAAGTGCAAAATTAATTACATCCTGTTTGTCAATAAGAATAAACCGCCTAGATCACGAAAATTGTATTTATTTATTTCCTCGTTTCGGCATCTGCCAACATCGGATGTGTAATAAAGATGAAAGGAACATATAAGTGGTTAGTTGTACATTTGAGATCAATAGAAACTTTCAAATGCAAATTAAGAAATAAAATTTTTTTTACAAGATATTTAAAATGTTTATTCGCCTAAAAACCTCTGAGCCGCGCGGGAATGGCCGCGTGGTCTAGGCGCCTTGCTACGGATTGCGTGGCCGCCCCCCGTCAGATTCCTTCCTTGTGAATGGGTCTGTGTTTAGCGTAAGTAGATGTAATTTGTAAGTCTGTGGACCAATGATCTCAGCCGTTTCATCCCTTACGTTTACCACAATTGAATTGTCGCAAAACCTCTAATTGAAACTTCCTGGCAGTTTAAAATTGAGTGCCGGAACCGGGACTCTAACCTGGGACCTTTGCCTTTTGCGCGAAAGGCAAAGGTCCCAGGTTGGAGTCCCGGTTCCGGCACACAATTTTAATCTGCCAGGAAGTTTCATATCAGCGCACACTCTGCTGCAGAGTGAAAGTTTCATTCTAGATCTAATTGAGTTAAAGAACAACTCCCAAACGAAAATGCGCCCAAGATGGCTTTTCTACAGTTCTTTATTTTCTGACAACCAATTTCGATGAACTAAGTTATCAAATTCTGATCAGCATTGTCTACAAATATTGGTCACTTGCTAATACATATCTGAAGTAACGTTAAAATGTTCATATGCAAAAATTCCACGAAGAAATAAAAGGTAAATTAAAAAATTTAAATTTAAATTCCCTTGTACTGTACCGGCTGTAGTCAGTTACGTACAGCAGTGCTGTAGGACTTAGTTTATCGAAACCGGTTGTCAGAAAATAATGGATTGAAAATAATAATAATAATAATAATAATAATAATAATAATAATAATAATAATAATAATAGGTATTGGCTAGTTGCCATTTGGAAGTTTGTTCAACACTCGCATGTTGCTTTCATCTTGATTACAGATCTGATTATGGCAGATGTGGAAACGACGTAAGGAATAACAATTTTAGCAATCTTGACGGTTGTATTCTTATTGACAAAATGTAGATCGCCGATCCATATAGGAAATTCGTTTCTTTAATACAACACTAACTTTCAATCAGTAGGTAGTCTTCATAATTGAAAATAATAGGAATGCAAAGGTGCATTAATATATGCATCCATGTCAGTCTTAATTAATAAATAAATCTCACAACATAATTATGACATGCTGATATTAAATGAACAAATCGTTACATCACTATATAGTGATACATGCTTGCTTGTTCGAAAAATGTTCAAATGTTTGTAAACCTACTGGACCAAACTGCTATGGCATAACCAGGTCGGTACTGATCTGACTTGCTCAGTGCAGCACGTGTTACGCTTCTGCTTCCGCTTTGATTTTTTTTTTCACAGTTGAGTACAGCTTTTTCCTGTTACATCTAGATCTGTATTCCATATTTCATGTGCTAGCCACTGCGCCACACATTACCACTAAATATGACGGGCCGGCCGCGGTGGCCGAGGGGACTAAGGCGCTCCAGTCACGGTCTGCACGGCCACTACGGTCGGGGGTTAGAATCCCCCCTCGGGCATGGATATTTGTGCCGTCCTAGTTCGTAAGTAGTTCATAAGTAGTTTGTAAGTTTAGGGACTGATGACCCCGTAGTTAAGTCCCATAGACTATACAAACATTTGAATTTTTAAATATGACCGGGTGCTACAGGAAATTTACCCTTGTTAGTGGTATGATTCGCAGCGAGAACGCTTATTTCCTTTCCATCTCAGCAATATACCTGTGCATTAGATACTATATAATATAAAGGCTGCTTATTGCGTTAAAATAAAATCAAACTGTGTGGCACATGCGTGATTTAGTAATTGACTTAACCTTAAGTTCGTTTCCCATAGAACCAAATAGAAATTAAACTCATTGTTGTTATAACGCTACAGCAGTGACCACACTCAACTATTTAGGGACCTGGTAGCAGCAGGTACTCGTAGCCTATCATTCAGCGACGTTTAATATCGCCTTGGTCAGTTCGTGTAATGGTAGCTTTTATACTTAAATGCTTCCCTTAATTAATTGTTTCCACTTCATGCAAAGATCATTGAGTACAACCCCTGCCGGCCGCGGTGGCCGAGCGTTCTGCGGCGCGCCAGTCACAGTCTGCACGGCCACTACGGTCGGGGGTTCGAATCCCCCCTCGGGCATGGATATTTGTGCCGTCCTTAGTATTAGATAGTCCATAAGTAGTTTGTAAATTTAGGGACTGATGACCCCATAGTTAAGTCCCGTAAGCTCTACAAACATTTGAATTTTACAACCCTTTGCTGATACTGAAAGGAAAAAGAAGGAAGATTAGTGTTTAACGCCCCGCCGACAGCGTGTTCATTAGAGGCGGAGCTTACGCTCGGGTTGTTTGGGTAAGGATGTGGAAGGAAATCGGCAGTGCCATTTGAAAGGAATCAACCCGGCATTTACCTGGAGCGATTTAGGGAAATCACTGCTGACTTAACCGCAGCTGCGTTTCGAATGGGGAAAAGCCAGCGCACGCCTACTGTTCCGCTAAAGGCAGCATGTTGTGTCGACAAGATGTGTGGGTTGCATCGTGCCAGGCGAAGGCGGGGCCCTGAAACCACATAAACTTCGAATCGTCGAGAAGAAAACCATATAACTGCCTTTTATCAAGTTCGTATTACAGTCCACGTTACAGAAATATCCTAATAATTTATTTTGAAGCCATCTGTTTGTTCATTGCAGCATATGTAAGTAGGAAACTGCGAAGTTGTGCTTGATGTTAACTACTGCCATACCGTATGCAAAATCCACTGAAAAGGATGTATTTATTTCAGCACCTATAAAGACAGTAAAATACCAATAAAATAGAGTAATAAAAGCAAGTAGTGAATTTGATGTGTCATAGAATCGAATTCGGCGTAAAAAGAAGTTATTGCGTGTCAACGATATGATACCTACATTTTTCGTAACACTTGTAATGTTACTCACTACTTCCTATAGCCTTCTATTATACAATATATATAAGACGTTGGGAATATTTATAATAAATATAAATAAACATTACTAGTTGTAGCTTCGGATTTGGTTCGGCAGAATGCATTTTTTCATGGTTATTACTTTTCCCGAGAGTCGAATAAATATTAGTTTGGAGACAGATATGTCTGACATTTAGACCTCTGTGAGAATCAGACGTACATAATGGGACGTTCGTCTCCAAATAGAATGGACTGGAACGTTCTGAAATGAAGGCAGGTAATTAAATCCGTTCTTTGTCTGAGGTGCCAGCAGTTAATGGTGAATGACTGCAACGCACTGATCAAGCGTACAGGCGTTTCCACTTGAAACGAATGAGCGGAAAGAAAAGGTTACGGGTTAACGGCCGTTGTTCTGATACACTGTCCAGTTTTATCCTAATCGATTATCCAAACGTATCTAAGCGAATGCGAGGCTAGTTGCCCAAAAATAGAACGAATATTTCACCAATCTTATGTTTGTTTGTAATTCTATGGGACGAAACTACTTTGGTCATAAGTCCTTAAACTATTTAAACTAAGCCGGCCGCAGTGGCCGAGCGGAATGCGGCGCGCCAGTCGCGGTCTGCACGGCCACTACGGTCGGGGGTTCGAATCCCCCCTCGGGCATGGATATTTGTGCCGTCTGTAGTATTAGCTAGTTCATAAGTATCCAGAATGAAACTTCACTCTGCAGCGGAGTGTGCGCTGATATGAAACTTCCTGGCAGATTAAAATTGTGTGCCGGAACCGGGACTCGAAACTGGGACCTTTGCCTTTCGCGGGCAAGCGCACTACCGACTGTGCTATCCCGATACGACTCACGATGCCGCCTCACAACTTTACTTCCGCCAGTACCTCGCCTCCTACTTTCCAAATTTCACAGAAGCTCTCCTGCTACCGGTTCCGGCACACAATTTTAACCTGCCAGGAAGTTTCAGTTCATAAGTAGTTTGCAAGTTTAGAGACTGATGACCCCGTAGTTACGTCCCATAAGCTCTACAAACATTTGAACTTAAACTAAGTTAAACTAATCTAACGACAACACACACATCCATGCCCAAGAGAGGATTCGAACCTCCACGCGGGAGGCCGCGCGATCCGTCACGTGGCTCTCCAGACCGGTCGGCTACTCCCGCGCGCCTCACTAATTTTAGTTATAGCGGAGCACACAACGTTGCCCCCATTTAGATTAAGGTAAACGTTGTTTTCAGGACGATATTTCACTTTGCAGCGGAGTGTACGGTGATACGAAACTGCCTGGCGGATTAGAACTGTGTGTCAGAACCGGGATACTAACTTGGGACCTATACCTTTCGCGGGAAAGCGTAACTACTATAAGTGCCCGCCACAACAATCCATGACAGATACGGTCTTGTCAACATCTTGTTTTAGAATTGTTTCGCTAGTATTTATACGGGGAATTATTGTGAACTTGGGAACGCATGCATTTTGTACGTTGGTGTATAAAGACACAGTGATGTGTGGTTCCTGTGGGAGGCTCAAATTCTTCCTCGAGCATGTGTGTGTATGTGTGTGTGTGTGTGTGTGTGTGTGTGTGTGTGTGTGTGTGTGCGTGTGTGTTTGTGTTTGTGTGTGTTGTCATTAGCATAAATTAGTTTAAGCAGTCTATGGACCGATGATCTCAGCAGTTTGCTCCCTTAGGTTTACAAATATTTGAAAGTTTGGTTTCTGGGTAGCGTAGGCTTAGCTCTTTGTAGCACCTTCTCTGAGTAGGCACCGTTGTGTTACTAGTTCTGTATCTCATTTTGCTAACAGCACCGTGCTGGAAGCGGGCATTGTGTTTTCGGACAGTGACCTGATAGCGAAAAGTCTATCACTACGTATTTTGCAAATTAGTGATATAGGAGGGGAAGGAAGAAGGATTAGGAAGAAGAGGATTGACAATGGCTGTTTCAGGGAATTGAAATTAAACAATGACGACAAGTGAAAATGTGAGCCGGGCTGGGAATCGAAGCCGGGTCTTCCGCTTCGGACCAGCGGTCGTCTTAACCACTTGGCTACCCGTGCTCGCCTCACATTCGTCTCAAACTTCCACAAGTCGCACGCTATCCCTGTAGCGCCCCTACCGTCATGCCCTTTTACACTCGGCATTACCGATTCCCCTTGCGAGGTCGTACGTATGGCCGCATCTGCGCTGAAGTGAGTGAAGTTAACGCCGTCTTCGCGTGTAAGTACTTATTGATGTCGTGTCTGTTCTTTCGGACATGTCCGAAAGAAAAGACACCACACCTGGTTCGCAGCCATATTGCATTCGCAACATCAATAATTTGCAAATGTAATATGGCTGCGAAATACAGTATGTATTTACAAGCGAAGACGGCGTTAGCTTCACTTACTTCACCGCAGATGCGGTCATACGTACGACCTCGCATGGGAATCCGCAATGGCGAGTGTACGAGGGCATGGACGATAGGGGCGCTACAGCCATAGCGTGAGCCTCGTGGAAGTTTGAGAGGGACGGAAGGCGAGGACGGGTAGCCAAGCGGTTAAGGCGACCACTGGCCCGAAGCGGGAGATCCGGGTTCGATTCCCGGCCCCGCTCACAGTTTCACGTGTCGCCAATGTTTAATTTTAATGCCCTAAGGCAGCCACCGTCAATCCTTTCTTTCCTAATCCTTCCTCCTTCCCCTCCTACATCAATAATTTGCAACTGCAATATGACTGGGAAGCAGGTGTGGTGTCTTTTCCTTCTGACATGTCCGAAAGAAAAGACACCACATCAATATAAGAACTACAAATTTTTGGCGGACTAAGAACGAAGACACCACGATGAATAAAGAACGAAACTAAAAACGTTTAGGAAGACCCAATATAAGTCATATCGGAAAATTGTAGTCTCTCCAAATACTATGTTCTGCTCTGTGGGAGCATCGCATCTTCATCGTAGTGATGTCAAATCTGTTGATCAAACGTTGTTTGTGTATGGCGTTACTCCGTCGTATATGCAGGGCATTTGTCAGTTGAGAGCAGGTGTAGAAAATATTTTGAGGTGACAAGATAGTGTTTAAGTTTCCAGTCGGTTAATGCAGTTTGATGCTCAATTTTATGTCGCTCTTTTGATGACGGAGACAGTGCGTGTGTTGTGTTTCTCGCCGGATGTGCTTGACGTCTTCACATTGTAGTGTACAACTTTGGACACGTTTGTACACGTAGAGGAAGGTGATTGAAGTCGATGGTCCTCTTGTACGAAAAATTTTCCGATACGGCCCAACATGGGAGCTGATCATGGCATCGAAACTATTTTTCGCCGGCGATAACACGAGGGACGTTACGAGCGGTGCGTACGTAATAGTCAATTTTCTCTGTAAAAATTGATTATTTATATCGAGCAGAGTACACATAAAATTAATGAGTACGTGATTGTCATCACCGTTCGGTAGTGCAGCCATCAGATCGTTCCCCACTTCAGCCTCATTAAAGTTTACCCCATCTCCTGGCTCTGAAATATTTTTCCGTTCTGATCCTGCCGTTGAACAGAACACACAACCTCGCCACCAGTCCTGTTGCTCCAAACAGGGCGTACTTTATGTGTAGTAGGAGCTACCTTACCTAATAATAGCGCACAGATGAATCATCGATGCAGCCAGCTCTCTGCCAAACAAACACTTTCTCTCCTGGCATTATCCCGCCTGCCTCTCTCTCACACACTTCTCTCTCTCTCTCTCTCTCTCTCTCTCTCTCTCTCTCTCTCTCTCTCTCTCACACTCACACACACACACACACACACACACAGAGACAGAGGCGACTGCTTTTGTGAACGCTGCCTTACCACTTTCCTCGTAGATGCTTTTCAGTGAGGCACCTACTGCGTCAAGCCAGCGGTATGACAGTGTTGGCGCAGCAAAAATTTAATATCCAGCAGGTGCGCTCGGCGGGGTGGAAACATTAATATCGCCGGCTTGACGGGGGCTGCATTGGTTGCCACAATGAAGTCCGTTGAGGGCATCCGGAGGTCACCCTAAATGAGGCTGACAGCGCAGGAGACTGTAGTCGCTCTGGCCTGTCATCTGGATTCCATTATGCAACTTTGCCTCAGTTCCTGGTTCAACTTTGTTCTTCATACTATATCAGAAGGATAGTGACTTTTCACCAATTATTCGTTTGAGAATGACGATTCAGCATCGAAACTACTCGTATAAATTAATTTGGTTATTTGTGAGTGTGGCTTGATTACGTTGTGGAACTAAATAAGGACGAGACGAAGCCTTGCATAATTGATAATGACACACAATTACGAGGGTTAGAACATATACAGGGTGAGTCACCTAACATTACCGCTGGGTATATTTCGTAAACCACATCAAATACTGACGAACCGATTCCACAGACCGAACGTGAGGGGACGGGCTAGTGTAATTGGTTAATACAAACCATAAAAAAATGCACGGAAGTATGTTTTTTAACACAAACTTACGTTTTTTAAATGGAACCCCGTTAGTTTTGTTAGCACATCTGAACATATAAACAAATCATCCGGAGATATTGTAACCTAAAGTTGACGCTTGAAACCTCCGACGTTCAGTTGGGTGTCGTAACAAACACGGGCCACGGTCGGCGAGCAGCATCTGCTGGGACATGTTTACGATGATTTCCGTGTTGAGCTGGTGTTGAGGAGAGCCTACGTACAAATATTTGTAAAGCAATCGGATCAAACTGCAGTGGTCATCAGTCCCTAGACTTACAAACTACTTAAACTAACTTACGCTAAGGAGAACATACACACTGGGATGCCCGAGGGAGGACTCAAACCTCCGACTAGGAGCATCTGCGCATTCCGCAGCGAGGCGCCTTAGAACGCACGGCCACGCCCGCGGGGCAGAGAGACATCATACTTTTCATTATTATTATTATTATTTTGTCTAGCCACAGTGAAGTACGATTATGTTCTGCCGTTGCAGGAGCTGTACGATAATTACAGGACAGATCAGCCCCCACTATATTCATGCTGGAAGAAAAAATTGTTTATCAAGAAATGGGGTTGCTATTCATTGTCTGTCATTGCTATCTGTACGCTTGAGTGAACCAGGAAAAGCTTTATTTTCAGAATGAAACTTTCACTCTTCAGCGGAGTGTGCGCTGATATGAAACTTCCTGGCAGATTAAAACTGTGTGCCGGAATCGGGACTCGAACCTGGGACCTTTGCCTTTCACGGGCAAGCGCTCTAGCGACTGAGCTGTCCCGACACGACTGACGATGCCGCCTCACAACTTTACTTTGGAAAGTAGGAGGCGATGTACTGGCGGAAGTAAAGTTGTGAGGCGGCATCGTGAGTCGTGTCGGGATTGCTCAGTCGGTAGAGCGCTTGCCCGCGAAAGGCAAAGGTCCCAGGTTCGAGTCCCGGTTCCGGTACACAATTTTAATCTGCCAGGAAGTTTCATATCAGCGCACACTCCGCTGCAGAGTGAAAGTTTCATTCTGGAAACATCCCTTAGGCTTTGGCTAAGCTATGTGTCCACCATATCCTTCTTTCCAGGAGTGCTAGTCTTGCAGGGTTCGCAGGAGAGCTTCTGTGAAATTTGGAAAGTAGGAGGAGAGGTACTGGCGGAAGTAAACTTGTGAGGCGGGATCGTGAGTCGTGTAGGGATAGCTCAGTCGGTAGAGCGCTTGCCGGCGAAAGGCAAAGGTCTCGGGTTCGAGTCCCGGTTTCGGCACACAGTTTTAATCTACCAGGAAGTTTCAAGCTTTATTTTGTATAATGGTGCAGAACTTGATGGTTGGCTGCAGGACGATTGGAGATGCGCTTCTATTAGCGACGCGCCACAAGTGTGAGCGTGATGGCTGCTACTGGTCCTGGAGATCCGGCCGGTGTGCAGGCAGTGTGCCGTGGCGTAGCGTGTCGAGGCGCTTCCCACTTTATTTTAAGGTCGCGTCCAGTGTCTTCTTTTTAGCCGTCCTTAACGACCCGCCGACAGCGGTCTCATTAGATACGCAGCACTTATTCGGAAACGATAGCCGCCCTTGTGGGTAGAATAATTCCGGCCACTGTTTGGGGGCAATCAGCAGAATTATGCGAAAACGTAATTAGGATTTAATCGTAGCTTTTTTTATTAGGACTGTGTGTTTTGCCTGTGAGTTAACAAGAAAGGACAGAATTAGAAATTAATTTGTTAGAGGAGTGGTGAAGGTGGGACCCATGGGGAAAAAGATACAATAGAGTAGATTATGTTTGTATGGACACTTGCAGAGAAAAAAAAGGGAAAGAATATATCGGAAACAGAGTTGAAGATAAAAAGATTGAAGGAGGGAGAAGGAGAGGAAGACCGTAGATGTGGTGGAAGGATAAGATAGCGGGGGACATAATGGAGAAAGGATGGAAAAAGGAAGAAGCAGTGAATAGAGTATTATGGAGGAGAAGGATCCAGAAGAGCAACTCGGACCCTGTTTGACGTGGGACAAGGCTACGATAAAGAAGAAGAAGATTGCGTGTTTTGTCTGTGCTTCATCACATTCTACCTACTTTTATGTTATCCTTTCTATTTATTTATTTAACTTATATATTTTTGACGACGTTACAGGGTTCAATGAATGAAATAAATCGCAATTTGCGATCAGTTATGGCTTCACTGTACTAGGTTTAGATGGAATACCAAAGTGCGGCGAATGAAAATTTGTGCCCGGCCGGGATTCGAACCCGGGATCACCTGCTTACTGGGCAGACGCGTTGACCACTCCGCCACCGAGGACACAATGACCAGCCCGACTGCAGAGGACTCTTCCCTGCACGTCTCCCGCCACACACAAATCTCCATTCGCCACGCTGTCTCTTTCCTATACCACAGCCTATTTCTTCTGTAATGCTCGCAGCACAATACTGTATTCCCGAATTAGGGAGAACATACCATGAGGTATCGAGACACAATTAATTGTCGTCAGAAGCCCAGCCTCGGCTTGTATACAATTATATATTTTTGACGACGTTACAGCGTTCACTGAATGAAATAAATCGCAATTTGCGATCAGTTATGGCTTCACTGTATTAGGTTTAGTTGGAATACCAAAGTGCGGGAATACAGTATTGTGGCTGCGAGCATTACAGAACAAATAGGCTGTGGTATAGGAAAGAGACACCGTGGCGAATGGAGATTTGGGTGTGTGGGAGACGTGCAGGGAAGAGTCATCTGCAGTGGGGCTGGTCACTGTGTCCTCGGTGGCGTCTGCCTAGTAAGCAGGAGATCCCGGGTTCGAATCCCGGCCGGGCACAAATTTTAATTCGCCGCACTTTGGTATTGCATCTAAACCTAGTACATTGAAGCCATAAGTAATCGCAAATTGCGATTTATTTCATTATTTATTTAACGTTTCCATGCCTTAAGAGCCTGCATGTAATACCAGGCTGTGTTCAACTACCTGTGAAAATCCCATACAAATTTTTCTGTTACTTCTGGAGTTGGCGTGTTCAAAGCGACGGGCGTAACAGTTAGATAAATTTATAGTTACGATATCTCTTTAGGGCAATCCGATGTTGATGGAATAAAGGCTATATTTCAGCAATACTACAACCCATAGTTACGCCGTCTATTTGGGAGTATATAGTGATGTTAAACTCGAAATAATTTTGTGTTGTAATCAAATTGAGTAGGTCTATTATTTCTTTTGTGTCTGTGATTGAGATTTTTCTATATTTTAAGCGTTTATTGTGTATAATTGTAATTGTTTCTTGGACTGGTATATTTGTATATAAATTGGTAATATCAAAGCGTCTCGCTGCGGAGCGGGCGGTTGCTCGCCGTGGAGCTTCAAGTCCTCCCTAGGGCATGGGTGTGTTTGTCCGTAGGTTAGTTTACCTAGGTTTAAGTAGTTTGTAAGCTACGGACTGATGACCACGCAGTTTGGTCCGATAGATTTACAAACATTTGAATGATAAAAATTCCACCGAATGGCAAATTAGTATGTCCTTTTTTTTTTGTGCGAGTGACCGAGAATTTTTTATAGTGAATTTACTGTTGAACGTATATACTTTTGAAAGTAATCTGTTCAACTTTTTACTCATAAGACAAGTGGGACTGTTGATACAGTCAATTACTGGCCGAATTGGAATATGTGTAACTTTGGTTGTCCATGTAGACGTGGTATTTTGAGTTTCATTACAATACATTGTCTTTTCTCAAAATCTGTAGGTATATTATTGCAGCTTTTTATTACCTATTTTGATTTGGTTATATATTTGTTGGTAGGGTCTCAAGGAATTTCTGTTATACTATTAGTTGTAAGAAAATCATTTACTTTGTTCACATGATCATGACAAGGCTGTTATACATAACAACCTCTTAAATATAGAAAAATATCAATCACAGACATACAAGAAATAATAAACCAACTCAGTTGATTACAACACAAATTTATTTCGAATGTAACAACACAGCACACTCCAAAACAGATGGTGTAGCTATGGGTTGTACTATTGCTGGCACCCTAGCGGATATTTTCTTGAACGAATTAGAAGAAAAAAATTTCTTCTTCAAATACAATAAATAAAAAAGACTATAAGTGGTCCCAAATGAAGCTTATATGTCACTAAAATCCGCATCGAAATTCGTCTAGGGGTTTTGGAGATTAACAGACACACAGACACGACTGGCTTTGATAATACCTTAAATTGTGATATATTTTTTGTGACATCCGATTGTGATGAATTGGAGCCTGTCTGTATATCCAAGGTACGCTCTATTACCTGTGGTTTTAGAGATTAGAGTGTTCAAACGATCAATAAGCCAGTTTTATTGTTAGTATAATAAATTCCTTCACTTGATCATCAACATAATACGCAGCTCAGTTTTATCAGTCAATTTTTGACTGAAGCAATGGCCTAACTAAAAGTATATAAGTGCCATAATTTTTATTACATCTACATACATACTCCACAATCCACCGTGAGGTGCTTGGCGCAGGGTACAGAGTACCACTATTAGGCATGTCCTTTCGTATTCCACTCCCAAATAGAACGAGGAAAAAAAGAATGCCTACATGCCTCCATACCAGCCGTAATTTCTCTTGTCTTTGTGATCACTACGCAAAATGTAAGTAGGCGGCAGGAAGATCCTACTACACTCAGCTTCAAATTCCGGCCCTCTAATTTTCCTCAACAGAAATTCACGAAAAGAACGTCGTCTTTCCTCCAGCGATCCCCATTTCAGTTCGCGGAGCATTTCCGTGACATTCGCGCATTGGCCGAACCTACCAGTAACAAACCTAGCTGCTCGCCGATGAACTGATTCCATGTCTTCCTTTAAATTGATCTGGTTCAGGTCCCAAACACTTAAGCAATACTCAAGACGTGGTCGTACAAGCGTTTTATATGCGGTCTCCTTTACAGATGAAGTACATCTTCCCAAAATTCTCCCAATAAAACGAAGTCGGCTGTCCACCTTACTTACGACTGTCCTTACATGTTCCTTGCATTTCATATCGCTCTGCAATGTTACGCCTAGATATTTGAACGACGCGACTGCAACAAGAAGCTCACTACTAATGCTGTATTCGAACATCGTGGGATTGTTTTTCCTACTCATGCACATCACCTTACATTTTTCTACATTGAGAGCTATCTGCCATTCTTTATACCAACTAGAAATTTTGTCTAAGACATCCTGTATGATATTACAGTCAGTTAAAGACGAAACCCTCCCATACACCACAGCATCATAAGCAAACAGCTGAAAATAGTAGTTACTCTGTCGATCAGATCATTTATATAGATAGAAAATAATAGCGGTCGTATCACACCTGGGGCACGCCTGACGATACACTCGTCTCTGATGAACACTCGCCGTCGAGAACAACGTTCTGCGTTCTATTACTTAGGAAGTCTTCCAGCCAGTCACAAATCTGTGAACCTATTCCATACGCTCGTATCTTCGTTAGCAGTCTGAAGTGTGGCACTGCGTTAAACGCCTTTCTGAAATCGAGAAAAGCAGAATCTGCCTGTTGCCCTTCATCCGTGGGTCGAAAGATGTCATGTGAGAAAAACTTGAATTTGACATGAGCAATGTTTCCTAAACCCGTACTGATTCATAGAAAGAAGCTTTTCCATCTCAAGAAAATTTACTATATTCTAACTGAGAATATGCTCCAAATTTCTATAGGAAGCTGATGTCAACGATATTGGCCTGTAATTATGTCATTTCTCTATCCTTTCTTATAAACGGGAGTCACCTGCGCTGTTTTTCCCAATCACTAGGAACTTTGCGATGAATTATAGATTCACGATAAATGCAAGCTAAGTAAGGGGCCCATACCGCAGAATGCTCTTTCTAAAACCGAACTGGTATTCCATAAGGACCAGGAGACGTTTTTGTATTTAGTTCTCTCATCTGCTTCTCTACTCCGGAAATACCTATTACTATGTCCTCCATTTCGGAGTTGTACGTTGATCAAATCATGGTACATTTGTGCGGTCGTCTTGCATGAAAGAGTTCTTAAAAGTTAAAATTAAAACTTCAGCTTTCCGTTTGCTTTCTCCTATTACTGCCCCGTAAGATCAACGAGTGGCTGGAGAGTGGGTTTTGACCCGCTGTATTCAAGTCTAAGCATTGTGTGCTGTTGAATACAATTTGTTGATATAATGTCTTTTTACGAGAATCAGCAGTTATAGATCGCTACATAACATTTAACTAAATTTTATTTATGATCTCTACAAAATTGCATATGACCCGTTTCGATGTTAATTTTACGTCGTTATAGAATTTATATTTGTAAGAGTCCATGTCATATAAACCATAAAAGCTGTTGCAGTTGTCTACAAGATAATATTGCAGACATCGGTGATAAGTCGATCTACTCTATAGTCTGTGCATATAATTATTTTTCAGGCGATGTTTGCGTGAAATATTGGCTATTCGAACACGGCTTCTACAAGATTCGGCCACATGCTTTAATGTAATGCTTTAGGCTACTTATGATTATCAAGGCAATGTCTGTAGTAATATATTGCGGACACCTGCAACTGATTTTATGGTTTATGTAACATAAGGTGAAGCTTTTGACGTCTTACTTTAAGGTTGATTAGAAAATAGAGATCCGAATATGCTGTAAAATTATCGAAACTGGTCATCTGTAACGTTAGTACGAATTCATAAATAAAATGTTGTCCAAAGTTTATGTAGCGATCTATGGCTGCTGAGTCCTCTCCGGATTTCATTAAATTTAAAATTTTAGGACGGCATACCTACATCTTGACTGTCTCAGGTAATATAAAAAAGGTGCTGAGTAGCTGTGCTCAATCACTATACTGTAGCCCGATAGCACTATTCGTACTCCTAATGTTCGATTTCATTTCTCCGAGTACTTTTCCAGTAGATGTGAGTACTTGCCAAACCGTTAGTACCCTACGTTTCTGCTTTCCTGTACACGGAACGCGTCGGATGAATGAAAATCGGAGCAGACACGCTGCAGACGCATTATTTCGAAGCTCTTCCACCATGCAAGAGCCCACGGTGGCTGGCAGAAACAAGGGGACGGAAATAAAAGACGTCGACGAGCGACGAGGTGGCGGATAACGGAGATGAAACTCGCTGTTTTATCTGCCGGAGAAAAAAATATTGGTGTATTTATGGGACAGAGGCGGCGCGGACGGCGGCCGTCACAGCGAGAGCGAGCACTCTGATTAATAGCTTCCCTGCCGCGCGGCACGTAAACCGCTTTATAGGCCATTTCTTTCACGGGCTGATTCACATTCTCGGCACGTCACCACTGTATACGGCACGCGGTTCGTGCGATGCCCGCGACAAAGGCTTGTTTCTTATGGCCCGTTCGTTCGTTTATATGCCAAAGAAAAAGCTATAGCGGAACGTTATCACTCTTTCCATCCATGAGAATCAGCCTTCGATGAAATCCTGTTGTCATGCTTACGAGGTTGGTTTAGTAAGTAAGGTAACAAGAGGTCTCAACATTGTATTTTTTTTTATTTATTACTAGCTGAAAAACCGGCGTTGCCTTTATCCTTTTCTTCTTATGCCTATCTTCTCCTATGTCCTGCTCGACACCTCTCTCGAACATCTCCTCCCATTCTCATATAGTATATGAATAATATCTCGCTGCATGATAGATCAGATTTTCCGCCTCATATTGTTGATGACGCCACATCTCCTGAACTGTGTTCTTTAGTGGACCGCAGCGAGATAGTGGATTCTAACTACATGTACTGCACACATTTCCTCCTGCCACATCTCCTGTTCGTACCTCTCTGTCCATCTTGTTCTCTCCCTTTCTCTACGTTAAAACCCTGCGCCACTCTTTCCCATCTCCTTCTCCCCCTCTCTCTGTCAACACAATCCTTTCCCCTCTCTCTCACACCCCCTTTCCCCACTTTTCTCTATGCTCAGCCATGCCCATCTGCACATGTAACTCACAGTTGTATTCAATACACTTTTTTTGCACCCATTTCTCATCCGCATCTCTTCATCCTTCCTGAATCTATAACCATCCGATCCTCTCCCTTTCTGTCCATCTTCCCCGCCTCTCTCTCCAACCATCTGGCCCCTCCCTCCTGTCTCTCTGCATCTGCTCTTCCGCACTCTATCTGCCACTCTTCTCCTCCCCAATGTATCACCTCCTCCTCTTCCTCCATCTCTTCCTCACATGTCTCTTCCTACCCACTTTACATTTTCCCATCTTTTCCTTCTCTCTGTTCCATCTCATTCTCTTATTTGTATCTCACCATATCTTCCTTTCCACTCTGTCCCTCATCCCACACTCTCTGTGCCCAACACCCAAATCTATATCTGTACATTATCTCTATCCATCTCTTCCACCTCCTCGTCCTCCTCTTGTTTGTCCATCTTCTCGTCAGCCCTCCACTTATTTCACTGTTTTCTTTGCTCTAATAAATAGACTACCTTAGAGAATAGGTAGATAAGGCATGCTGATACTATTCCCACGTGACATACCGGTTGTGCAACTCAGCCTATATGCGAGGATCTGGAAACGTATCTCATTTGTTATGGGAGCTAGCAGGTTATGAACCCCACATTACTGCTACGTGTTTTGCAAGCAGTATGAATACCAAATTAGTTTCAAATGTTTGTTAAGCTTAAAGGACTTAACTGCGGGGTCATCAGTCCCTACCTTATACTAAAGAAGACACAAGCATCCATGCCCGAGGGGGGATTCGAACCCCCGACAGTAGCGGCCGTGCAGACAGTGACTGGCGCGCCGCAGACCGCATGGCCACTGCGGCCGGCCCATTAGTTTCGGAGGAATGTGGAACATACATACACATATAGCCACATACAACCATTGTCGTAATATATATATACCTCACGGAGTCGGTATGTTATTCTCAATGTGACATTCTTTCTGGTAGAGGGTGAGAGAGTGCTATTCTTGTCACCACCTGTTCCCCAATCCCCACCCCATCTTTCTCCGTATGTAGAATGTTCAGGACCAAAGTGTTTAACCAAGTATTCACTTAATTTAATTTGGGAAAACGCCTAAAAATCTGTTCCAGGCTGGCTGCACACCGTCTATCGTCTGTCAGTGTGTCGGACGCATTCGATCCAGTGCCGTCATTCCTCCTCGAATCCCGGAAGCGGCATGTTAACGTTCGCGGCTACCCAGACGGGTTTTCAAGGGTGTTTAAATACAGGCTGTGAATTGAATTACTTCTGCCGGTAGAAGTGACGAGCAAGTCATTGAAATGCCGACGATTGGTGGTGGTAATTGTGCTGTTCAGGTTCAAAACACAATTTCAAGATAGAAGCGGTGAAATGTAGAAATCGATTGAAGTGCGATGTTTTTGTCTAATAAAAGACCACAGCTGCAATTTATCGCATGTTAGTGGAAATTCACGGAGCTTGACGATAACAGGCCTAGTTGTGGGCCCAAGAGAGTGGTAAATGCAGGAAAGATGTGAGATCAGAGCATGTCCACGTCAACGTCGACTTCAAAAAGGCGTTCGACACGGTGCCACACTGCAGAATGCTAACGAAGATACGAGCTTATGGAATAGGTTCACAGATTTGTGACTGGCTGGAAGACTTCCTAAGTAATAGAACGCAGTACGTTGTTCTCGACGGCGAGTGCTCATCAGAGACGAGTGTATCGTCAGGCGTGCCCCAGGGGAGTGTGATAGGACCGCTATTATTTTCTATCTATATAAATGATCTGATGGACAGAGTAAGTTGTAATTTGCGGCTGTTTGCTGATGATGCTGTGGTGTATGGGAGGGTGTCGTCTGTAACTGACTGTAATAGCATACAGGTTGACTTAGACAAAATTTCTAGTTGGTGCGAAGAATGGCAGCTAGCTCTCAATGTAGAAAAATGTAAGGTGATGCGCATGAGTAGAAAAAACAATCCTATAATGTTCGAATACAGCATCAGTAGTTGAGCTTCTTGATGCGGTCGCGTCGTTCAAATATCTAGGCGTAACATTGCAGAGCGATATGAAATGGAACGAGCATGTAAGGACAGTTGTGAGTAAGGCAGACAGCCGACTTCGGTTTATTGGGAGAATTTTGGGAAGATGTACTTCACCTGTAAAGGAGACCGCGTATAAAACGCTTGTACGACCACGTCTTGAGTATTGCTCAAGTGTTTGGGACCCGCAGCAGATCAGTTTAAAGGAAGACATAGAGGCGGTTCAGAGACGAGCATCTAGATTTGTTACCGGTAGGTTCGACCAATGCGCGAGTGTCACGGAAATGCTCCAGCAACTCAATTGGGGATCGCTGGAAGAAAGACGACGTTCTTTTCGTGAATTTCTGTTAAGTAAATTTAGAGGACCGGAATTTGAAGCTGAGTGTAGTACGATCTTGCTGCCGCCTACTTACATTTCGCGTAAAGATCACAAAGACAAGATAAGAGAAATTAGGGCTCGTACGGAGGCATATAGGCATTCTTTTTTTCCTCGTTCAATTTGGGAGTGGAATAGGAAAGGAAATGCCTAGTAGTGGTACGGTGTACCCTCCGGCACGCACCTTACGGTGAATTGCGGAGTATGTATGTAGATGTAGATGTAGAAACGACACAGTTTTGGAGTATCGATGGGTCGATTGAAGCCATTTGTCGCATACATACAGCGAACTCACTGCATACATCTGAGGCAGATCATACTTCTGTTACGACAGCTATTAGAAACTGAAGCCCATAGGATTATCTGTCGAACATTTAAAGTGGCCTCAGGCAGAAGGTATTTCGTGCCGGCGCCGAATTGTCACAGAGCACGAAACTTGAGTGCATCAATGTGTTCCATCAATATTCTGGAGACACCACACATATATCAGCATAAGACGTTCAAAACACACGCGAAGAAAATGATAGTAATAGTCTTCTGCGACATGCACAATATACTACAGGGTAACTTCCTCGCCTGCAAAGAAGCAGTGACTGTTGCTAGTGAACGTGAGACGGAGGAATGCTTATAGAAGGTGACTGCTCGAAAATCTATAAAATTTGGTACATCCGCTTGAAGGTCGTGAAACCGGGTGATTTAGAATGATGATTTAGAATACGATTGCCCTCTGGGTCGGAGATGACATTGTAATCAAATTTTTGGAAGTTAGTTACACCTATCGGTCAATAAAGTGAAATGATGATTTAGTGTCAGGGTGGAGTGGTCGAGCGGTCTAAGACGCCGTGCTGAGGAGCGCCCCGTAGCTTGCCGTCGGAGCTTCGAGTCCTCCCTGGGGTATGAGTGTGTGTGTTGTCCTTGGGTTAGTGTAAGTACTTTGTAAGTCTAGGGAATGATGACCATAGCAGTTTGGTTCAATAGGTTTACAAAAAATTGAACATTGATTTTCTGATGTAGTCATTTCTTGGCGAATATTCAAATGTGTGGTAGAAAAATGCGTCTTTATTAGAGCGTGAAATCATAAACTGGCTAGCGGAGATAGTTAACAGAAGTGACGAACTTTGCGAAGCTTAATTGAAGCAAATAAATTGCTTTTGAGTCCGTGAAAACTGGTAGTGGGACTTGTGTAAGAGACAGCCCATACGACGCTCGGCCGTTGCCTGCCGGAATATTGTCCGCCATATGGGATCCATACCAGGAACATCGAGATGGTACAGAGAAGAGGTGCTTATTTTCTATTATCGGGCAATTCGGGACAGAGGATATGATCGCCAACTGGGCGGCAAAGACGAAGGTGTGTTCCGTTTAGGCGAGATCTATATACAAATTTTTCAATCAGTCAGATTTTTCTTTACAATGCGCATATATGGGTGGAGCAGAGGAAACGCATGTTTTTTGAAACGCGGCGATGAGAGGGGGTAGTGACCTTGAATGAATATTGGCAGACTGCTCATACATCGCAGTTTGGAGCGTTGGAGCGTAAAGCATTGTGTGTTCGTTGTCGAGCAGTACTTTAGAAACAATGCAATGATTCCGTAGTCACAGTACAACGTCTTTGCCGTCAACATTTTTGTGTTGGATGTCGAAGTGCAGTGCCTGATCGAAATACTGTACTCTGATGGTTTGCAGCATTTAGAAGTACTGGATTTGTGAGGGGGAAAAAAATAAAATAAATAAAAAAAAAATAAAAAAAAAAACGCCAGGCCTTTGCCGTTTAGTTTGTACTCCGGAAAATGTAGACATCAGTTCTTGCTAGTCCAAACGACCGGCTTCACGACAGGCTGTAGCGCTGGGTACGTCAAGTCGTTCGCTTCACCACATCTTGTATGATGATCTTAAGTTTCACCCGTACAAGATCATGATCGTCGAGCAGCTCAGTGAAGGGGATTTTGTGCAGCGCAGAGAGTTTTGTCTCGTAATGGACGAAATTTTTACGGAAGATGCAGATGCTACAGTCTTCAAGAGTGGTGAAGCATATTTTCATCTAGACGGTTACGTCAACGTTCACAGTTGTCGGGGTTTCACGTCAGAGAACCCACTTTAATTATACCAAAGACCTATCTACAGTTTAAAAGTAACAGTGTGGTGCTGCATTTCAAAGATGGCAAAGATGAACGGCAAAAACGGTGGCCTGTTTCGTCGAGGCGAGATCTATATACGAATGTTTCAATCAGTTAGCTATTTCCTTACAATGCACAAATATTTTGTTGATCCCTTATCTAATCAGGGAGGACGATCATGAAAGTAAAATGAGGGAAATCAAACCCCGAGCGGAAAGATTGTGATGTTCTCTTTCTTTGTGCGTATTTCGAGAGTGGAACAGTTAGGAAATAGTCTGAAAGTGGTCTGCTAGGCATAGAGCGTGAATTGCGGAATAGTCTTGAAGATGCAGATGTCCTGTTTTATCTTTGTGGAAACTACAATTTGCTAGGATCCATGTAGGGAGTATTAGCGCTGAGAATTAATCCGGATCTTTTGACAAGCGTTCGTTAGTTAATCTCTGGAGCAGTAATGCACGTCTTAATTTGTTACTAGATTCCACGGAAACGTCGAGAACGGTATGAAATGAACGTTTATGTCTTATTGCGCTGTAAATGTCAGTGTAAGACTGATAGAGAATAATTTCTGCGATACTGCAGTCGTTACGCGAGAGCGCTTAAGCCTCCAGAGCCATCAAGGCAGTATTTTTGCAGCGCCAGAAGGTAGCTGACTCCTCACGGCAAGTGGCAGTAAATTACACGGGAAGCGATCTCGTCGGGCAGATTGGGGTTACGCCTCGGCTTCTGACCCCAGACTATATCCTTGAGGTTCACGCTTTACTGCTTCTTATGCGTTACTTCATGTGCTTCGATATTGAACTTCGACATTGTTGACCGAGCGAGGTGGCGCAATGGTAAGACACTGGACTTGCATTCGGAAGGACGGTGGTTCAAATCCACCTCCGCCCATCCTGATTTAGGTTTCCAATGATTTACCTAAATCACTCGTGGTAAATGCCGGGATGGTTCCTTTGAAAGGGCACGGCCAATTTCCTTCCACATCCTTCGCCAAACATTCCGAGCGTTTGCTCCGTCTCTAATAACCACACTGTCGATGGGACGTTAAACTCCAAGCTTCCTTCTTCGACATTGTTGAACAAGCGTGCTACTGTCATTTTACTGGAAATTCGGACGGTGACCAACAAGCTCGATTTCGTACCTTTAGCAAATTATATACGCTCTAGTTTGCAACTTATATGTGAGAAGTTAGAGTTAATACAAATCGATAAAATGGGAATATAGATGTATGTCGCTTTGACACATACGATAAAAATAAAAAAAACTTGTATGGTGGAATAATAAGAGAAGACAGGTACTCCTGTGAATGACTTTTGAGCAGTCTCGTAGAACTGCGAAACAGGGACCACACACTGTTTTTAGCTATGTGCTGCTTGGATTTGGTTTTTCCTACGCTCACGCACTACCTTAGGTTCACACCAGTAGGTTGTTGTTGTTGTTGTTGTTGTTGTTGTGTGTGTGTGTTGTGGTCTTCAGTCTAGAGACTGGTCTGATGCAGCTTTTCACCCTACTCTATCCCGAGCAAGACTCTTCATCTGATAAAAACGGCAACCTACATCCATTTGAATCTGCTTACTATATTCATGTCTGCGATTTTTACCCCACACACCTCTACAACGCTAAATTAACGATTCCTTGACGTTTAAGAATGTGTTATTGGATGTAATTTACCAAATATACATCTGTCTCTCTCATCTCTCTCTCTCTTGTTGTTCCTTCTGAGTTCATTAAACAGATGCTTTGAATATTTCAATATTTTCTTCTGCCATTTTTCTGCCTGAAACTATTATTTATACTAAATATATTAAGAATACCGTTTCTTTATCATTAGTCTCTCTCTTAATGCTGCTCGTCATTTTTCTTGTGAGGATTTTTCATGTCAGAGCAAGATTTACACCGACGTCTTGAATTATTTGTTGTATTATTATTTCTTGTCGATCTATATAAAATGAAGCTGATACGACATGCCTTTGCACATGTCCATACTCGAGTTCCCAAAAAGCATGATTGATTCTCAAAATAGCAAAGTTTAATCATACTTATTTTAAAGATGAAACTGTGTATATCTATTAGGGGACTGATAACCTAGCTGTTCAGTCCCCTCAAAAACCAACAACAACAACAATATGTCTATTCGGGACGTCTCCCCACACAATTGTCGAAAAATCATCCAGTTTTCTCCGTCTGTTATCTGCAGTAACAGAGAAAAGCTATTCAATAGCAATGAAATTGTCCAATGTTTGTTATTTTACAATAGTCGGCGTTTCCTAAATTCAGAATGACGACAATATTATGGTGAGTAGAACAAGGTAACATTCATATTTTGGATTACTTTCTCAAAAGACAAGACAATGTTACTGTGTAATTTCTAAGAGGCTTTAAAACAAAGATAACATAGTTACACGAAAAACTGTATTGGCAACAGGAACAGCAAACTTTGAACGATTTTTCGACATAGTCTTCAAAAGATTTGAGACACTTGTCATATTCATACAATGTCGGCTTTCACGGCCGGCGTCAACATCACTTAAAATTTCCGGGCTGATAGGCCGTGGTCGATTGGTAAATCTTTCCCTTAATGTTTCGTCTTCGTCAGCGAAGTGGCAAGGCTTGAGGGAGCGCCACATATATAGACGGTGTAGAGGGCGCCACGGTCCATCACGTGACGTAGGCTGAGAAGCTGTCTCTGGTACTGCCAACCTTATTGATAGAAGATAATCGATTGCCAACGTGTTGGTGCAACGAAGTCCAAATTTTGTCTAATTTAACATCTTCCTCTTTTATATTAAAATTGTTGCTGTCTTCGTAAATTTCAATGGCTTATCTATATGTGCGAGCATAGTAGTGAGAAGTTTTTGCTAAAACACTGGTCAAGTTAAATTTAATGTCATGGTCGCCCTCTTGGTAAACATGTTCAGCTACGGCCGATTTCTGCGTATGTTCCAGGCGGCAGATTCTCTTACGTTCACTCAAACGATTGTTTACACTTCTTAGCCACAGCTGCAAGGAATTTTATATACGCCCGGTGTATCCAAAGGGTGTCGTGCATCTTTTGCAGATCTTAAACATTCTTTAATTTTCAGACCAATCAAAAGTTTGATCAATTGTTTTGTTTGTATAGTCTATGGGACTTAACTACGGGGTCATCAGTCCCAAAAGTTTGATCAACATTTGTATTCCTGCGTCGGAGAAGTCTGCCGCTCCTGAATGGAACCCGTTATTTGTCGCTATCAAAACGCTGGCTGGAGTACTGGAAATTCTTGAGGTACAGCCGGCCGCGGTGGCCGAGGGGAATGAGGCGCTCCAGTCACGGTCTGCACGGCCACTACGGTCGGGGTTCGAATCCCCCCTCGGGCATGGATATTTGTGCCGTCCTTAGTATAAGGTAGTTCATAAGTAGTTTGTAAGTTTAGGGACTGATGAACCGGTAGTTAAGTCCGATAAGCTATACAAACATTGAACATTTTCTTGAGGTAAAAGAAAAGATGGAAATCATTCGGAGCAAGATAAAGACTGTCTGCTGAATGATGGAACAGCTCTCAGCCTAACTTCTGCAAAACAATTACTGTGCGTCAAGCGGTACAGAGAAGAGCATTGTCATGGAGCAGCACAACTCATGCAGTAAGCATTCCATGGATCTTGTCCTGAATGGCATTTCGCAGTTTACGCGTTGCTTCAGTGTAAGAGCTGAAGACCGTTGTCTCTGGCTGGTTCCATTCAGAGGTGGCAGACACCTACGACACAGGGATGCAGAAGTTGATCCCATGACATTCTGTCTCAATTGTTCTGGTAACTACGTCGAAATACAGCTCGAACTTCGCTGTACCTGTTGTAAAGTTTATCATGTAACTATGGCTGGGACGGATCGAGGATTAGATTCTGGAGAGGTTCACAGGTCACTATGTTTTCGGCTGCCGTTATCACTCTAGCATTATATCCCCAACAACACTACCTCAAAAATATACCATACTGTCACCTTCACTTTCAATATGTATCAAGTGTGTACGATTTTAATAGGTAAAATATTTATTATTATTATTTATTGAGGTTTTCCTCATTACAGAGGTTTACACCTAGCACATAAGGTTTTACATTATTTATTTAATTTTTTTTAATATTAAACTGGTTCAAGTTCATTTTTTCATAATATATGACTTTGAATGTACTATTAATTTTTTTTTGGTCAGTAAATAGCACAATTCTTCAACAAAGTAGACTAATCAGTAAAATACAGTTTTTGAAAATTTGCGAGCTACTTTGGTCACACATTGAATTTAAGAACTACAACAGGATCTTCGATAACCTCATAATTTTCACAGTGAGAAAGAAAAGTGTTCACTCACGAGGAGACCACATGAGTATCGGACTTTAGATTTATATATATGGTACTTCGAGTTCAGAAATTAAATAACAATCAGCGAAAGCCATTCCATGCAACTCTCAAAAACTCTCGATAAAATCGACTTTGAAGTTTTGCAATGTAAGTACCAATAATAAAAACAGTTGCATTACATGTCGTTGTAGCTGTGTTAGCGTTCTGGCCTCGAAAGCGTAGAGTCGGTGGTTCGAACCCTACTTTGACGGATATTATTTTTCTATCAGTTATATAAAACATTTTGGTATCTCTAATTCCATTTGTTGTGTCAGGTTTTGTTTATGTGTATGTAGACGAGCTGAAAACCTTGTTCTCACGTAAAAGGATGGTTGAGTAGGTTAGCTGCTATTGATATTAATAGCTGTTGACATGACTTTTCAAAAACAGTGTCGTAGTTCTTCACAGACTGAACAATCAAAGACTACCGTCGTCAGCTAATAGTGAAGCCAATACTGTAAAAATTGTAACTTACGTTTTTTTTATAGAAACCATCATTATAAAATCTTCTATAAAATATAGAAAATTACGAATAAACGAAAATACGTGCACTTTCCGTAAAAATTACTATTAAATTTGTTTGAGTATTCAAACACAACGGAAAAAATAAAACAAAGAAAATTCCACGACAGGATTCGAACCACCGACCCTAGGGTTGTAAAGCCAGAACGCTACCACCTGAGCTACGCCGACATATGCTTACGTCCAAAACTTCAAAGTCGATTTTCTCGAAAATTTTTGAGAGTTGCATCGAATGGCTTTGAATGATTGTTATTTGAGTTCTGAACTTCACGTACCATAAATTATCTGGATTGATTATTAACTTCAATTGGACATATCATCAAAACAGGATACGTATTCCATAGTTATTTCAGCCAAGGAACGGTTGTTACACTACATTTTAAGAGCCACTTCTTATTTTTGCCATTGTTCACTCTGTTCGTGCAAAACGTTTTTTGTGAGATTTATCGCAATAAATTAAATTTGCTAAACATGCACATATGTTTCCTTTATCTCTATTTAAAAACACTGTACACATTCCATATTTCAGGGAAGTGCTCCACAGCTTCATTCACTGTTTGGTATCTTGCTTTCTTCATACTCGTTTATTCTCCATTTCTGTTATTTTGTAACATATAGTACATGGGATGGTTGTATGAAATTAATCGTGATATTCAATAAAAGGTTAAGTAGGCTAAGTGTTGATGTAGACGACATACTTACAAAAACTTGCGAATTTAACTTGCAGAAAATAGAAATGAATAGTAAAAGCTGCAATTAACTTGCAGAAGCTTCTTGCACGCTTCACACTGGAAGTCGGATACTTGCAGCAAGTCACTTGTGCAACATATTGCAACGGGCGCAAGTCCTTTTTGTGACGTATTTACACTCGCAAGTAGTTCGGTAAGTTTCTACCAGCAAGTAAATTGCTGGAATAACTTGATAGTGTAAACTCAGCTTAATGACCATATACTGGCACATCTTTGACATCGTCGTCCACCAGCCAGTATATTGTACATGTCCTCTGAACTGCTATCTTGCTTAGTAGCGCTGGTCATCTGAAGATAGTTTACATTGACTGAAACCGCCTATGAAAAAATAATAAAAAAACAACAGTTCTGTGATCTGGGCTGTTTTAACGTTACTTTAAGTGTCAAGAGAATGATTATAGTGGTGTTAGCTGTGAAGCAGATAATTAACCCTTTCGAACCCTGTGGCTACAAATGTGTACATAACTTCTACGGTGTCTAAGATGGTTCAGAAGCATTTTTCTCAATGGAAAGAACATGTATACGACATCTGAGTGTTCAATCATTTCATCACGCACAATTACTGCCACCTGCGGAAGATCACTATAGAAATATTAAGAAGCGAGTGTTGCACTGCGCAGCAGTTTACGAACTTCAAAGAACACGGAAATTGTGGGTTACTTGTATTCCACTGTATAACTGAAAGTAGAAGTTGTTATTTTGCGATGTAGTTGTTGAACGATCAGTTTATTTAGTACAATAGTTGCTACTACAAAATTACTTAATTTAGTCAGTAAAAGAAGCCTCGTTTTTCAGTATACACAGTGTTGTGGTATGGAAATGGGTGCATATAGTTGCATAAATCTTGCTTCTAAAATCATTGAAAACTTAACTGAAGTGTATTACAGCATTAAAAATAATTTTCTTGATAGAGAAAAAAACAGAAACAGATACTGGGAAGAGACAACGAAATGCTTTGTCAGCTGGTGGGACGCCGGAAAGCCGGCCGCGGTCGCCGAGGTGACTGAGGCGCACCAGTCACGGTCAGCACGGCCACTACGGTCGGGGGTTCGAATCCCCCCCCGGGCATGGATATTTGTGCCGCCCTTAGTATGATAAGTAGTTGATAAGTAGTTTGTAACTACCGCGTAGTTAAGTCCCATAAGTTGTACAAACATTTGAACATTTGGACGCCGGAGAGAATGGTAGTGTGCGACCATTTTTGCGGCAGATGGCGGCTGTCAGCGCTACCGTCCAGTCCATGTTGCGATCGCCGAGCAGTTTCCTTCGCGCCTCTTCCTGAAATGACAAACACGAGAGCGCTTCCAGCTAAACAGACTCCCGTGTCCCGCGGAACTCTCTAAATAATCGCCCTCCTCCGTTATGCGCGGTGGAGAGTCAGCTGGCGTCACCGTTTGACCGCGGCTTCCGCTTACGTTAACAGACGTCGGCTTTTCACGGTTTGTTTGAAGAGGAGACGCCCCGGAATTCCATCACCGGGCGCGAGAGAAGAAAGTGCCTCTGTAAGTGGGCCGTTCCCAAGAAAGTTTATTAATATGGAGACGAGGTCCGTGCGTAGCATATGGTGGCGAGGCCCCGTGATGTAAACCGGTGAGAGCTCATTACCATCGAGCCGGGCACCAGCGGCCCCTCATCGATTACCGGCAGCACCTGGCACCGCCGCTTTCCCGCCTGCCCTACCCTGTCCCACGTCCAACATCGGCGCCTCGTCTTCTCCTCTAGCTTCCGTTGTTAAATGTTCAAATGTTTGTATAGTCTATGGGACTTAACTACGGGGTCATCAGTCCCTAAACTTACAAACTACTTACGAACTAGGACGGCACAAATATCCATGCCCGAGGGGGAATTCGAACCCCCGACCGTAGTGGCCGTGCAGACCGTGACTGGAGCGCCTTAGTCCCCTCGGCCACCGCGGCCGGCTTCCGTTGTTATATGTAGGATCCATGCATTCGCGAACAAAAAAGGTCTTAAAAAGGTGTTAACTTCATTTATTGCCGTTTAGCAGGTCTCGGTCACCAAATAATCAGGAAATGAATTCTCTTTCTGTTGCTTTCTAATTTCCCTATCGTTCCTATTACAGTAATGTTTGAATTATAGGCTTACGGCCGATGGCAGGCGAGGAATTTGTAAATAAATGAAATAAATCGCAATTTGCGATCACTGTATTAGGTTTTTTAGATGGAATACCGCCGGCCGCGGTGGCCGAGGGGAGTGAGGCGCTCCAGTCACGGTCTGCATGGCCACTACGGTCGGGGGTTCGAATCCCCCTTCGGGCATGGATATTTGTGCCGTCCTTAGCCTTAGTTACTTCATAAGTAGTTCGTAAGTTTAGGGACTAATGACCCCGTAGTTAAGTCCCATAAGCTATACAAACATTTGAACATTTTGAGATGGAATACCAAACTGTGTCGAATGAAAATTTGTGCCCGGCCGGGATTCGAACCCGGGATCTCCTGCTTACTAGGCAGACGAGTTGACCACTCCGCCACCGAGGACACAGTGTTGTTGTTGTTGTTGTTGTTGTTTGTTAAGCTTAAGGGGAGGACACAGTGACCAGCCCGTCTGCACGTCTCCCGCCACACACAAATCTCCATTCGCCACGCTGTGTCTCTTTCCTATAGGCTGTGGTGTAGGAAAGAGACAGCGTGGCGAATGGAGATTTGTGTGTGGCGGGAGACGTGCAGGGAAGAGTCCTCTGCAGTCGCGCTGGTCACTGTGTCCTCGGTGGCGGAGCGTCAATGCGTCTGCCTAGAAAGCAGGAGATCCCGGGTTCGAATCCCGGCCGGGTACAAATGTTCATTTGCCACAGTTTGGTATTCCATAAAAAAAAAAAAAAACCTAATACAGTGATGCATCGCAAATTGCGATTTCTTTCATTCATTTGAACGCTGTAATTCGTCAAAAATATATATAATTTGTAAATAGATAGTCCGATCGAAACATGAATTTTGACCGAATCCGAAACCGGGACCGAATATTAGGTTCCTCTTCTAGTTTCGGCCGATACCGAAACTTGCGAAATTAAATTTAAATTTCTATTTATATACGTTACATATTTTTGGAAACATTTTGGTTTCATTTATTGGGCAACAGCACTCTTAATTAAATTTATGTATAAAGAACAGTCTAGAGCGCAATTTTTTTTCGACTAGTTTCGGTCTTCTTTTAGGCCATCTTCAGGAAATTTAGCTTCATTGAAGTTGTGGAGCGCAATTTCTTGAAGATGGTCTAAAAGAAGACCGAAACTAGTCGAAAAAAATAAATTTTTGCCCTCTGGACTGTTCTTTGTATATAAATTTACGTTACACCACTAATCACTAGTTTTTCCACATTTTTCAAGATCTCCTCCCTCGACTAAGCCATCTTGAGTGTGTGTGCAAGCCTGGTCCAGGAGTCCGTAGAAGATAACATGGGGAGGCGAACAGGTTTACACAAACCGACGGTACTTTCATTAAAGAACTTCCAAATTGAATTATTTTCTTCTCGTTGTGACATTTTCTGCCTAAAAAAGAAAACTCAAAGGAAGTTAGACAATAAGTAAATTGATCTCGATGCAGTGGAGTCGCGATATTTCGAGTCTCGGAATTATGAGTTTGCCATAAATACCGTACGATCGTCACGGAACAAAACAACAACTACGGGTACAGTCTATCTTCACAGAAAAAGGCAAAGTAAATAGTGAAAACACTTTAAAACCTTTAGGCTGCCAATGTAAATGACTATTGAAAAACTTTGTTTTAAAAATGGTCTTTTTTATACGTGTATTCTCTTCAGTGTCGATTTTCTTCTTTTTCACACGTAAATTTCGGTAGTTCTAGGTGATCCCGATCCAATTCACATCGAACTGACGAGACTACTGTATAGCTACCACAAATTCCACAGCCTCATAGGGAAATAGTCTTTAGTCTTTAGGTGCACCACAAAGATGCCAAATAGATACTACGAAATGACAGAGCCTCAACATGATTACCACAATACAAAATACGCAGGAAGTATTCATTTGTTCAAATGTTTGTAGAAGTTATGGGACGTAACTAAGGGGTCATCACTCCCTAAACTTACAAACTACTTATGAACTAGCTAACACTAAGGACGGCACAAATATCCATGCCCGAGGGGGGATTCGAACCCCCGACCGTAGTGGCCTTGCAGACCGTGACTGGCGCGCCGCAGACCGCTTGACCGCTTGGCCACCGCGGCCGGCTATTCATTTTTTGCTTCCATAAGTAACGATTTTGTTCTTGAGAGCGCTGGCTTTATATATACAACTTTACATATTTCCTTTTTGGCATTCCCGAATACATAGCAGCTGCAGAAAATATTCGAGAAATAAAGTCACAGTTAAAAACTTATATACGTAGTATTTTTGTTCCACAGTATTATTTATTTGCTTGTTATTAGCAGCTTTCAGCTTCTTAGGCCATCATCATCAGATAACTTCATACTAAACAGATAGTCCACACGTTTAACATTGAGGTTACATACACAAAGATGGTTTTTCCAAGATATGTGAACTGCAGATTAATTATGTCTATGAATCGATACTACATAACAGACGTACTCCTACAAAACAAATAGATTTTAAATAAACATATCTTGGGCTACAATGGTACTACAATATTAAAACTGTGTAATTTTATAAGAAAGTATTGTCAGCAGGTGAATGTAGAAAAAATGTGGGTTTGTTATGAATAAGTTTCAGTACCACAGAACGTGCATAATAATAATAGTAATAGTAATAATAATATTAATAATAAAAGAAAAAAAAACAAATGGGGTCCGAATGGGTACATCTTAATCACTAAGGTTACAAATATTATAAATGTCCAGGTGAGCGATGGATGATTGTACAAGCAAACTGTAAATTATGACAAGGAGGAGAACGGTATACGTAGTATTGGTATGAAACACATATGATAAAATTATTCACACACAGTGAGAACAATAGGCCTTTTAATAAGTTGACATTATTTTAGCAAAGGTGAATGACGGAATTGTGACTGGTCATTCAGAACTAGGTCAGGATTCTTGGACTGGTGTTTGTTAATGGCCAAAATTTCCAACAATGTGAGTTTTCTACCTTTTTTCCCTTTATGGAGAACATCACATTTAGTATCATATGAATTACATTCACTCAGAGCATGATCAGCAAAGGCGGAATCTTTCTTTTTCAATCTCCAGCTCCTTTCGTGCTCAGATAGTCTAGTGGCTATAGCCCTACCTGACTGTCCTACATATAGTTTGCCACGAAGGCTACAGGTAATTTTATGATCTCCACTCTGTTCTAAAGGTGGAATTTTGTCCTTGCTGTCGAACAAAATGTAGGCAACAGCATTTCTGGTGTTAAAAGCTGGATTGTATTTCCTGGATATCAGTTTTTTGGGAACTATCTTTCAAGGTTTACCTACATATAGCATGGGGACCCACTTTTTATTACTATGGCTCGGTGACTTCTGTGGATAATACAGAAGTGCTGTTATCTCTTGCCTCTTTTTCTTGCTAAACATGTTGTCAATCAGGGTGGGGCTATAACCATTGCTGGATGCTATTTCTTTGATTATTTTAAGTTCATTTTCGAAATCTGCTTTTTGTTGTGGTATAGATAGTAAACTATGTACCACGGTGTGGTTGTGTGCTATGGGGTGTTGGGAACTTGCTGGTATTACTGCATCTGTAATAGTTGCTTTCCTAAATATGTTAAATGAATGCTTTCGCTTGGTAATATCAATGGTAAGGTCCAAAAAGTGGATTGTGTCTCCTCCTAACACCATTCTAAAATTGATTTTGTTATGTTGTGAATTTAGATTTTGGAGGAATTTATTTATCTCACGCTCTCACGTACTAAAGAAAAAAAATTCTTGTTTAACCTATATCGAATCTAACTTTAACTTTAAAAAAGTTATCTGTAGCGTAGCCTTAAGAAGGTTAGGTATAGGTTAAACAAGAAGTCTTTGTAACTACGTTACGGCGCGTAGAGCCCGAATCTCCGGGGTTTTGTCGACCGTATCCTAGTTTAATGATTTGACGCTACCAGATTGTGGCTAGAAAGGGTTTTAGTTCAATACATCTTATGTGATATTTTAAGACTTTCTGATGATGCCCCACAAGGTGAAACAGGTTAAAAATAAATAAACGAGTTGCAACCACGACAGTCTTTTATTACTGAACAATCTAACTGGTTGCTGTACCAGTCTGCCCTAATGGATTGGAGAGTATTTTATGATAAAACAGGTTTTCATTATAACGAGTCCCAAAATAGCTAAATAATTTTTAGGCATTAGTAAGTTGTAGAAACAACTACGTTAGAAAATGTTTTTTTAAATTGACGAGAAGATATAAATACAAAATTTATACTGAGTGATGAAATATGTCCTCTCTGAAGAGTTCTCTGTCTCTTTACTTCATTACTCTTACGCTTTCCTTGTATCGCAGTCGTTAAATTTAGAGCAGTAATGTAGTACAACAGGAATACACTGTTTACTGTCTGAAGAGAATGTTCTTCGCGACAGTATAGATGAGAAGACATTTAAAGGAAGATCACAAGGGTATTTAATTAGGAATTAGTCCATTCACAACGCAGATGAAAATATATGTGGACCACATTGCTTCGCAAGGGCCGCGGTGGAGTAGCCGAGCGGTCTAAAGCGTCTCGCTGCGTAGCGCGCGGTTGCTCGCCGTGGGGCATGGGTGTGTGTGTGTTGTCCTTTAGTTTACCTAGGTTTAAGTAGTTTGTAAGCTACGGACTGATGACCACGCAGTTTGGTCCGATAGATTTACAAACATTTTTTGAATCTCCGGTTAAGAAACACGCAGCATGTCATTGGCTGACAGCACACGACGCATCTCATTGGCTGACAGCTAGCGAGTTCTCATTGGCCGGAGCCAAAAGTTTTGGTCTGTCCATAGTCACTCGTGTCTTCGCCTTCTGATGCCGCGAGCTGTGGCAGTATGCGTACTCGTGGCATAGCTCCGTAAAAATATGGCCGCGGCCTGCTTGGGATACACATTCTAGCGATAGCGCGCGACATCCAGCGACGAGACACTGCTGCTACAAGCGGCGACATTCGGCGACATGGCCGGGTGTCCGACGTGAGCGCGACAACTTCTCTCTACAAGATGGCCGCTACAGCCGATCAGCTGTTTCTAAAGTTTTCCATGCGTAAACCGTAGAATAATGATAGCTGTAGAGTAAGGTAATAAAGTTTTATTAACTTTAGGAAGTAAGGCGTAAAAAGAATGGTTGTATTACATTTACAAAGCGAGGAAAGTTCGTGGACTATTTCATCGTATCTTCAAATACGAAAACAGACTGAAAGATCATCGGTCAAATTCTTCGAAAGTACAACGACGAGTACAGCTACTTTCGACTATGTTCTTAATGAGTTTTTGTGACTATAAACGATCAACAACTGATTAAGTACGAAATAAATCTTATTGGAAGACGATAGTAAACCATTAGCTTTGAACATGTCTCAGAGTTGTTGCTGTAGCGTAGGTAGTAGCGACCTCGATTAACAGCATATGATTTTTGCGGTCGCTGTTCGCTTCCCGTTCCATATTGTATTTTAACTCCTGCAACTACAACCCTTTCACCAGTTATTTGTGCAAAGTTTTATGTTTTCTCTTTACAAAACACCATAAATTATTTTTTAAAAGTTTTTACCCCTAGTTCAGCTTCATTGCAAACACACGTATCCAACTGTAGACGTACCAAACACATTAAATTCCTACTGAAATATTATATCCTAACATACTCAGAAACGTAATTTACACGCATCTCGTTTGACATCCCAGAATTATCTCTCTCTCTCAGGAGTAAGTTTGTTGTTACTACAAGTGCACAAAGCACACACATGCGAGTAATTCATTTACACCACGATGAACGTGATTGGAAGAAACTATCACTCAGAATAAAAATACGGAAGACTGATGTATTAGAAACAATTTAAAAATTTAACTTCAGTCGTTTACAAAAGTCAAAAGAAAAATTACGAGCTAGTTAACCAAAGCAAAATACTTCATTATATAGGGAACTTCAATTTTATTTTCTGTTATTTCTCAAATAGTTGCAGTTTCATAAACTCCGGGGATTATTAGCTCGCAGAATTCTTGCGACAATCTTCATAACCTCTAAATACAGTCAGTTCTCAACGAAACTCGACACTTTGTAGCGGGTGCGACAGCGACAAGATTCAAACAGGCTTGAATCTCAAACGTGGCTGGTTGTAGCGCGCGACAGGCAGCGCCACAGTCGGCGCTCACGCAGGACGGGTGAACCAGTATTCACACCACCTTTTGAAATCGTGACGTCAACCGTCAGCTTTCGACTATCGAGTTGTGAACGAGCCAGTCTGAGCTGTGTGCCTTTCGATTACTTGTTTACTTCGTTTCCGGTGGATTCAATGTAGCGTGCGTTAGTTACTACTGTTGTACCCATTCCGGAGGCAGTTTGTTAAACATGTCCCTAACCACCACTTCATAGCTGTTCAGTGATTTAGATAATCTGTAGCAGGCCTATAATGTATGTCAAGATGGCTACTATTTTTAGTACCATGAGTGTAAATCTCTGCTATGCAGTTACTGAACTACTAAACATGTAATAGAAATGAAACGTAGTTCATTCCAAACCTATGTCAGATGGAAGCCATCAGCAATATTGACAGAATCAGAAAAGGAAGGAAGGAAGCTTAGGGTTTAACGTCCCATCGACGTCATTAGAGACGGAGTTAACGCTCGGAGTTTTGGGTAAGGACGGGGAAGAAAATCGGCCGTGCCCTTTGACAGGAACCATCCCAGTATTTGCCTGGAGTGATTTAGGGAAATCACGACAGAATCAGAGTATGTGGCAGAGAAGTAACTTACATTGTTAAACTGCTACTTATAGAAGCAATCTATATTTCAGTTGAGATAAAGCTAAATAATTTTAAATAGGCCTATGCTGTGATCAGCCAGTTCGCTAAATTAGTTTACTGTTGAGAAAATACACCATAGGGTAATAGAAAAGTTTATAAAGGAAGGTGAAGATTTTTTTTTACCTGGTACAGGCAATTGTAAATTATAGTAATTTAAGGGGATATTTGACTGGAATGTTATTTAAACGTGTTCCAGTAATATCGTTCTCACTGTAAGTAGCATCTGTTCGTATTAGCACATTCATATCAGAAAAGCTTAACACTCAATGCTATTCATTATTACTAGTAAATTGGTAATTTCTACAACGAAGTTAAAATGTTCAAATGTTGTCAAGCTTATGGGACTTAACTATGGGGTCATCAGTCCCTAAACTTACAAACTACTTATGAACTACTTACGAACTAGGACGTCACAAATATCCATGCCCGAAGGGGGATTCGAACCCCCGACCGTAGTGGCCGTGCTGACCGTGACTGGAGCGCCTCAGTCACCTCGGCCACCGCGGCCGGCACAACTAAGTTATTAGCATATATGTGTTTCATAGATAAGTCACCTGACTTTGGTTTCTAGAGTGCTGTACGGGACATTTAAAAGCAGTAAGTACGCTACGTACTACTTTTTTAAGCACTAACTAATTATCGTTTACGGGCCAAGCATTGTACACAACTAAGAAAAATTTCTGATTAAAATGCAGGAAGTATTACACGTGCTACACAATCACATTCCTATAAACATTCCTTGCTATAACTACAGTTCCACAACAGTCAAAATCCGTACAATTCCCTCATTACACAATCCTAAACATTAACTCGACGCAACAACAATCGATAATCTTAAGGTCGCCTTCACAGCGCCGCTACGTCACAATTACGTCACGATTGCAAAAGGTAGTGTAAAAACTGTTTCACCCCACGCAGGACGCTCCCGTAGCAATACATGTGGCCGTCTTTTGTCGCGTGAAGCTGTCGCGCGCTGTCGCTAGAATGTGTAGCCCAAGCAGGCCGCGGCCTAAGTCGTTTCCTGCTTGCAATTCCGATGAGTGGCGTTCAATGAAAAAACGAAATCCACGCGCGATAAGTTATTCGTCGCTCACGGAACACCTCGCTTTGCTCACGCCGCACATAAATCCACGCCGCGCTGGTGTTCGGTAGCGCCTCGCTGGAGGAACAGCAGAGCTCGCGTCTCAGCACGGTGGTGCGGTGCGTTGCGGCGAGAACAGAAGGCAGGGAGGCCCCATTAATCACGTGCTGGGCGCCGGTCGTCCGTCTATCCACGGCGCTGCCGCCGCCGCCTCAGCAGCCGCCCACGCCCAAGTCTGTGTAACATCTGCATCCTGAGATAAGCGAGCGTGTGCCGCCGACGCAGTTTCATCCCGCCTACCGTTACTGTTGGTTCTATGGAAGCAAGATTGATTGCGCCCTTTGAGAGTATACGTTGGACGTCCAAAACGTCGCGGAACTAATTTCATTTATGGCGCATAAGCTACGTCAGCGCAGTCACTCGGTGGCAGGTTGAACTAAAATGTAAGGAAACGCTACAATTTGCTAGGCATAGTGCTGATGGAGATGATATGCCGTTGCCTTCTTCCGACCTTTTGAACTGATTTACCGCATCCAGATCTCGCCATTTTTAACGTATTCGTTACAGTCTCATTGATCCGAAAACTCCAGTAGCAGACGCTGTAATTGAGATGCTCTGTATTCACAATGTGATCAAAAGTATCAACAATAATCACGTTCCTCGAGACAAACATTGTCTCATTATACCAAATGTTCAAATGTTTGTAAGGCTTATGGGACTTAACTAAGGGGTCATCAGTCCCTAAACTTGCAAACTACTTACGGACGAGGACGGCACAAATATCCATGCCCGAGGGGGGATTCGAACCCCCGACTGTAGTGGCCGTGCAGACCGTGACGGAAGCGCCTCAGTCCCCTCGGCCACCGCGGCCGGCTCTCATTATACCAAAGGTATTTAATTTAAGAAGAGGCATGTAATTAAAATTTGTGCTGTTAACGGGATTCGAACCCGGGACCTCCTGCTTACTAGGCAGAATGTGCTTGAAGACAGTCCGTGTAGTTTCTTTATCAGTAACGTTAACTGAAAAAAAAAAAGCAGGCTAAAGCGCATGCTTAGTAAGCAGGAGGTTCCGGGTTCGGATCCCGACCATAGCACAAATTATAATTTATAAAATAAATCGCAATTTGCAATCACTTATGGTATCACTGTACTAGGTTTAGATGGAATACCAAAGTGCGGCGAATGAAAATTTGTGCCCGGCCGGGATACGAACCCGGGATCTCCTGCTTACTAGGTAGAAGCGTTGTCCACTCCGCCACCGAGGACATAGTGACCAGCCCCACTGCCAAATACTCTTCCCTGCACGTCTCCCGCCACACCCAAATCTCTATACGCTGTAACGTCGTCAAAAATATATAATTGTAGACAAGCCGAGTCTGGGCTCCTGACGACAATCAATTGTGTCTTGAAAACCTCGTGGTCTGTTCTCCTCGATGCGGGAATACAGTACTGTGGCTGCGAGCATTACAGAGCAAATAGGCTGTGGTAATAGAAAAAGCGTGGCGAATGGAGATTTGGGTGTGGCGGGAGACGTGCAGGGAAGAGTCCTCTGCAGTCGGGCTGGTCACTGTGTCCTCGGTGGCGGAGTGGTCAAATGTTCAAATGTTTGTAAAGCTTATGGGACTTAACTACGGGGTCATCAGTCCCTAAACTTACAAACTACTTATGAACTACTTACGAACTAGGACGGCACAAATATCCATGCCCGAGGGGGGATTCGAACCCCCGACCGTAGTGGCCGTGCAGACCGTGACTCAAGCGCCTCAGTCCCCTCGGCCACCGCGGCCGGCGCGGAGTGGTCAACGCGTCTGTCTAGTAAGCAGGAGATACCGGGTTCGAGTCCGGCCGGGCACAAATTTTCATTCGCCACCCTTTGGGATTCCATCTAAACCTAGTACAGTGATGCCATAACTGATCGCAAATTGCAATTTATTTAATTAAAAATGAACTCTGTAACGTCGTAAAAACATATAAATTATAATTTAATGCTTCTCCTTACATTAATTATCTTTGTTATCAAAAGCAAATCGGTCCAGACAGCTGGCTGAAAATGAATTACAAGTAGGTGGTGCCATCTACCGCTAATGCTGGATTCGGTACGGTGTTGCCCCACCGTTAGACTTGATGACAGGTTCCACCCTCGCAGACTTACTTTCAGTCTGATACTGAAAGGTTTCTTGGAAAATGGGAGCCCATTCTTCACGGAGTGCTGCACTGAGAAGAGGTATCGATGCAGGTCGCTGAAGACTGGCTCGAAGTCGGCGTTCCAAAACATTCCAGAGGTGTTCTGTAGTATTCAAGTCAGGATTATGTGCAGGCCAGTGCATTACAGGGTTGTTATTGTCGTGTAACCACTCCGCCCCAGGCCGTCTATTATGAACAGGTGGTCCATCGTGTTGAAAGATGCAATCGCATCCCCCCCCCCCCAATTGCTCTTCAACATTGAGAAGCAAGAAGGTGATTAAAACATAATTGTAGGCCTGTTATAAGATAATGCCACGCAGAAGAACAAGGAGTGTAAGCCCCCTCCATGACATCACCGCCTCCGAATTTTAGCGTTAACATTATAAACGCTGGCAGATGACGTACAACGGGCATTCGCCACACCCTGCCATCGGATCGACACACTGTGCACCGTCATCCGTCACTCCATACAACGTTTTTCCACTGTTAAATCGGCCACTATTTACGCTTCTTACACCAAGCGAGACGTCGTTTGGCGTTCACCTGCGTGATGAGTGGCTTAAGGGCAGCCGCTCGACCGTAACATTCAAGTTTTCTCTCCTCCCGCCCGTCATAGTACTTAAAGTGCATCCTGATGCAGTTTGGAAATCCTGTGTAATCGTCTGGATAGATACCTGCCTATTACATTGTACGACGCTCTCCAAATGTTGGAGGTCTCTGTCAGTCAACAGACGAGTTCGACCTGTACTTTTCGTGCTGTAAGTGTCCCTTCAAGTTTCGTCTTCACAATCACAACAGAAACAGTGGATCAGGGATGTTTGGGAGTGTGAAAATATCGTGAAAAGATTTATGAGACAAGTGACACTCGATCACCTGACCACGTTCGAAGTTCGTGAGTTGCGCGGAGCGCCCCATTATGCTCTCTCACGGTGTCTAATGACTTCTGAGGTCGCTTATTTGGAGTACCTGGAAGAATGTGTCAGCACAATGCACCTAATATGAAAAACCTATGTATTTTCTGTTGGCCGGATACTTTTCATCACGTAGTGTATCGGTACAGCCTTCTTTCGTAGTTAATACATTTCTTGAAGACGCAATAAATACATGGCTACAAAAAATTGTTCAAATGTTTGTAAATCTATCGGACCAAACTGCGTGGTCATCAGTCCGTAGCTGACAAACTACTTAAGCTAAGGTAAACTAACCTAACGACAAACCCACACACACCCATGTCCCAGGGAGGACTCGAACCTCCGACGGCGAGCAACCGTGCGCTCTGCAGTGAGGCGCCTTAGACCGCTCGGCTACTCCACCACGGCAAATACACAGCTACTCCTCTAGGGAAACATACCGGTAATCGGTCCCTGCCCCCTCCTCCCCCCCCCAAGTCGAATCATACGTTACGTGAATAGGTCGATGCAGAGACACTGTGAGGTGAAAAAAAGTGATAAAAATCTAGGTGTGAACGGGAGGAGTGGCCAAGCGCATTGAGGCGCTACGCTCCGATGCGCGAGGCCGTTCCCCGTCGGAGGTTCGAATCCCCCCTCGGGCATGGATACATGTGTCGTCTTTAGTATAAGGTAGTTCATAAATAGTTTGTAAGTTTAGGGACTGATAACCCCGCAGTTAAGTCCCTTAAGCCTCACAAACATTTGAACATTTGGAATCCTTGTATCCTAAGTATGTCACTTTTCAGTCTTCCACCGAGACACACAACTACCAACTGCAAACAACAAATGAACTTTCGTACAATGAGAATGAGTGAAATGTAGTGGAAGTGCGATCGGTTTATGTCAACGTATTTGTACCAGAAATTCCAATATCAAAATATCAAATGTTTAATCCTAAGGGAACAAATTGCTAACGTCGTCGTCCCCTAGACTTACAAACTACTTAAACTAACTTCTCCTAAGGACTACACACACACACACACACACACACACACACACACACACACACACGCCTAAGATCCGTGCACACTTACGCGGATGGTCCGCGGTTGGTAGTCACGTATTCGAAAGGCAGATCCGTCCGCTCAGCCCTTCCACGCCGCGGACCGTCCGCGTCAGTGAAATCCACAGAGCAAGTTGGTGCGTGCACTGTCCTGCAGATACCGCGCGCGGCACAAGCACAATACCTCCTTTCAGCCGAAGAATTCTACTATCGTGGTAACACCAGTCTCCACTATCTTGTGACCTCTTTCAACTATACTCCACTTTCAATAAACCAACAGCATCTTAAACAGTCTCTGCCATATCACGAAGATCTGTCCGTACAGACGCAAGTTCCGATTCCCCGTCCCAGCCTCAATCCGACATCATATTGGGTGATATTATGGTAATATAGGAATTCAGCTGTACTACAATACAAATGTAAAATCATCTACTACTAAACGATTGTGTTGTAGTAAAGTTGTGTGAAATTATATATTTCTTAAATTAATCGTTTTCCCTACACTTATTCATAATCTCACCTTAAGTTTACTGCTACTCGTTCTGTCGGAGTAATAGCGAATCTTTTGAGATTTTCAAGCGTTAAGCTGGTTTGTACTCTACCGACGAGCTCGTCAAAGTGTAATATTTCGTTTTCTTTCTTCCGACCAGGTGTTGGAGTAGTAATTACTGTTCGTAGCCGTTATTAAAGCCGGTATTAAAGTTCACTAACGATACAATAATACAAGAAAGTAATTTGGTGGACCTGACACATTTAAGTAACTTTATAGATAGAAGACTCAAAAAAGGAGGCGGAACCTGACTTTAAAGTTTAGCGGCAGTAGTAATTTGGAATGAAAGCAACACCTGAGCACAATATTATACAAAGAAACTAGCAGATTCCGCGATGACCTTTCTTACCACGATGATTATGTTAAGGTGACTGGATGTAGCAGATGAAGCTGTAAAAACTCTTGCTGCATTGTGTAAAATGATGCTTGGTTGACTCGGAGGAGATTGTTCTAACTCAATGACCGTGAAGAAAAATATTAAATTATCTTTTCTGACGAAAGAATGTTTAGATCGATCAGAATTCGATTAATTCCGAATATTTCTTTGCAGGTATTACTAGAAAGTCTAGAAATTACAAATAATGAGATCTTGAAGTAAATCTAGTAAATTATAGATACAAGTCCAACAATGGCTCCAAGCATCATATTACATAATTAAGATTACTGCTGGAAAAATAGAATCACTTCATGAATTATTAAAGGTGGGTCATTTGAAATAAGTAAAAGATTTATACGTAACTAAATATATTTTCATCATACTTCATAAAAAAACGATCTCACACACACTTACAATTAATAATGGAGAAGTCCCTGACGTGCGACTGTTCTTAATGAGGTAGGAAACATGAAGGACCAAGTGCACAAAATGCGTTCTGGGCAGCTCGTAAAAGATAGATGAACATCAAAAATATAAGACAAACGTAATTAGCTGCCAGAGAAAGCTGTGGTCAGCGATAAGCATCGTAAATCCATTATTTATCGAATGATAATTTTTAATGTAATACTACAAAAGGAACGAATTATGTATAAAATTTGTCTTCGTTGTTGCGCATATCGGAATACAGCGTGAAGAACGCCCCTTTTATACATCTTTGCTCCACCATGTGATGCACGCAAAACCTATCGCGTGTGTGCTTTCTTTTCTTGTATATCAGATAGGCTGAAATGACTTTCAATTGTAGGGAACTCATATTTATTGATGCGACGTGGTAGAGCACGGGTCACAGAGCACAGTGCACAAAAGTCAGCGTTCACTCGACTGACTGTGTAGACCACTGACGCGGATTGACCAACCGCACGCCGAACGTAGAACGCGGACCATCCGCGTTAAGTGTGTAACGGGCCTAAGAAAGCACTCCAAACTCCGACCGGAGCGGCCGTGCAGATCGGGCGGCGAAGCCGAGGCCGAGCGCGTTGCGGCGCTATGCTACGATGCTCGAGGCCGTCCCCCGTTGGGGTTTAGAATCCCCCCTCGGGCATGGATGTTTGTACCGTCTTTAATATAAGCTAGTTCATAAGTAGTTTGTAAGTTTAGGGACTGATGACCTCGCAGTTAAGTCCCATAAGCTATAAAAAACATTTGAACATCGCGCGGCGATTCTTCTGCGACACACAAATCGCAGACTCGTAATATTCTAAATGAAGTAAATTACAAGGGAACACGCAATTTTTGTCCATCTCATTATGTTGCCTCTGTGAAACCAAACGCTACCTGCGAGAAGACTGGGTCTGCAGCTTCAGGTGAAGTACCTCGACGGCGCACATTAAACGTTTCGCTTGGGAAACAGGGCGTTACATCCGCTTAGCATACAGCGCCTGTTGCGTTTCCTCGCTCTTTTGTGAACACTGCCAAAGGGGAGAACAGGAAGGTAAAGAACTTTTTAAATCGTAATTATTCGCGTCGACGTTTTGCATTACAAACAGAAATTCGTGTCTCGGTACTGACTGCAAGTTAGCGTTAAAACAGTGGGGCAGAAATCCATGATACAATATCGCTTCAAGGTATCAACGTAACTTTGAGCTTAAAAGGCTATGCGAACGATGGTGGACGCGTTTTCGGAAGAAGTAGGTTCTTGATATCTTATGGTAGGTGTTATTTATTTGTTGTTCTTGTATTCAGTCGGAGGCTAGTATTATTTCAGCATTGTACCCACCCGATTTACACCTCGATCCTTGTCCTCTGCAAAAAGTACTTCAATATTGTGTTTGTATACAGGACTTCGAAAACATTTCTGATACGAAATAACTCTTCTGATAGCTAACACGAGGGGGAGTTGGAAAATGAGTTTCGCCTGTCGACTGTGGACAGAGTTGTGTATGAAAGGAGAAAAATAGAATGAGACATCTTTATTTTTCTGCATAATTTCCAAGTACATTTCGACATTTGTCAAACCGCTTTATATGATTCAAAATGTCATCCAGGAATAAATCAAGGCGTTGTTAAAAAAAAATGTTCAAATGTATGTATAGCTTGTGGAACTTAACTACGGGGTCATCAGTCCCTAAACTTACAAACTACTTATGAAGTAGCTAATACTAAATACGGTACAAATATCCATGCCCTAGAGGGAATCGAATCCCCGACCGTAGTGGCCGTGCAGAACGTGACTGGCGCGCCGCAGACTGGTTTTTTATTTTATTTTTTATTTTTCCTCTACTGGTAGATCTGTGCATTGTGGTCGTCGGTTGAGTTCGTTCTTGGTTGTTCGTTGAATATTTGGCTCAGCTTTTTTTTATTACAAAGGGTGTTTAGCCCCCTGAAAGGGCGCGCTGAGCCACGGCGCCCGGCAGCCGCTCAGCGACTGCGACCGGCAATCAATCAAGGCGTTGCATAAGAAAGAAGCGTTGAACAACTATGGAGTGGAAACATCCGTCATCACCTGCCCGAAAGATGTTCAAAAGCAATCTGCAGGTAAAGTGCTCTCACCGTTTTCTGGGACGCCCAACGAGTTTTCTTGCTGGGCTTTTTTGAGGATGCAACCATCAATGCTGCATCTACATCTGCATAGATACTCTGCAAATCACATTTAACTGCCTGGCAGAGGGTTCATTAACCACTTTCATAACCTTTCTCTAGCGTTCTAGTCTCTAATAGCGCGCGGGAAGAAAGAACACCTAAAACGTTCCGCTGTAGATCTGATTTCTCTTATTTTATTGGGATGGTCATTTCTCCTTGTGTGTGTGGGTGCTAGCAAAATATTTTCACATTCAGAAGTAAAAGTCGGTGATTTTAATTTCGTAAATAGATAACGCCGCAACGAATAACGTCTTTCTTTTAATGATTTCCACCTCAAATCGTGCAACATTTCCGTGACGGTTTCCCCCTGGTAACGTGATAAAACAAAACGAGCTGCCCTTCTCTGAACCTTCTCAATATCTTCCGTCAGTCCCACCTGGTGAGGGTCCCACAATGGGCAACAGTACTCCAGGAGAGGACGCACAAGTGTGATGTAGGCAGTCTCTTTGGTGGAGCTGTTGCATCTTCGAAGCGTTCTGCCAATGAAACTAACCTTTGGTTCGCCTTCCCCAGAATATTTTCTATGTGTTCTCTCCAGTCTAAGTTGTTCGCAATTGTAACTCCTAGGTATTAGGTAGGATTTACGACCTTAAGGTTTGACTGATTTATTGCGGTACTGTGTCACTCTGTCTAAACTGAAAGAGGTGATTCGGGAAAAGCGGCCTGGCCTCCGATCTGGCGTCCTGCCGTTGGATGACAATGCGGGACCATATTGGAACTCTTGGTTGGGAGCGCCTAAGCCCTGTTTTCTTTCTTTTCTTTTTTTTTTTTTTTTTTTTCATGAAGGCTTTTTGAAGCTTATAAAGCGGCGTGAGTAATGTCTCAATGTATTTAGAAATTATGTAGAAAAATTAAGATATGTTTTATCTTTAATGTCTTATTCTATTGTTTTCCTTTCATACGCAACTCTGTTCACAGTAGACAGAGGAATTTTTTTTAACTCCCCCTCATATTTTGTATTGAAAACCGGATTCATTGACGTAGAAAACACCTACGGTCCTACATCCTATATCGTGTATGGAACCCTTGTTCTTAAAGCAAAGTGGCGCTGTGTTTACGGGAAAAGGGAGGTGTGGGTTTCAGATCTCCGTCTTCCATGGTTGTCCAAAATTGTTTGCGGAACATTACGAGTCCCACTGAAAAGGGCGCGACTTGATTTCCTTTTACAGCATCGCACAAGTCGGGCAAGCGTTGCTTGGGAGAGTGCGTTGCTACAGAGCTTCCTTGCAAGAAAGTGTGCAGGGCCGAGACTCGAACCCAGAATCACGACTCACGACCTGTCCTCATACCTTTATTACAGCCAGTTCCTCACTAGTACTTTCTGAAGGCAACTTTTAGGAACCGAACCATTGCCTGCCATCAGTTATACGATTATTTAGTCTGCGTTGATCTTAACCCATTTCTTCCCAAAAATAGAAATTGTGAAAAAGTGTTGTATTGAGTCATCAGGTTCTCTTTAAAATAATTGAAATAACATTACAAATATTACAAACTAGCAGTATGTGTTGTAATTTGCACCATCCATAATGTTGCCCTCTTTCTCAGAAAAAAAAAAAAAAAAAAAAAAAAAAAAAAAAATAGAAAAATTTAGTTTTGTGATCACATTCTTTTATTTGTTCAAACTGTGCAATATTGTCTATTATATGATAACTCCGACTTACATTGATGGGATCACTCATGAAATATTGAAAACCACTCCGTGTGAAGCTGAACTTGACATTTCTTGTGTATGTAGATCGTCTGACGTTTGTAAATCTTGCATCTTTTTACGAAGTTTTAAGGTAACTGTGAAAATGTTTGTATAGTCTGTGGGACTTAACTTCGGGGTCATCAGTCCCTAAACTTACAAACTACTTATGAACTACTTACGAACTAGGACGACACAAATATCCATGCCCGAGGGGGGATTCGAACCCCCGACCGTAGTGGCCGTGTAGACCGTGACTGGAGCGCCTCAGTCTCCTCGGCCACCGCGGCCGGCGGTAACTGTGAAACTTTTAACACATATACAGAGATCTCTTGAATGCCTTTTAACACATGTGTGGTGAGTTTTGTATAGTAAGTCCATTTCTACTGCATTATGTAAGGCTAAATTTTGTGTTGCTTGTACTCAACACTGGGAAGAAATGGGTTAAAGATGGGATCCTTCTTACCTAGCTTTTACTTCCACAGATTTTAATCGGCCCAAATGTGAACTCTCTTGAAAGAGTCACTTTCCTTGTGTGCGCAAAACAGTAGCTGTGCGCAGTGACGACCGCGGTGCAATGGCCAAGCGCTATACTTCGCCTTTCTGTGCAGCGCGCGGTTGTTCCCAATTGGAGGTTCCAGTCTTCGCTAGGTCATTCTGTGCGTGCTTGTGGCGTGTGTGTGTGTTATTCTTTTTGTGTCCCAACTTCGTCGTCGCTTTTGTGTCCCAGCCTCGTCGTAGGTGTCGGTGGCCGAGTGGAATGAGACCGACACAGGAACAAAAATAGCACGCTGGTGCAGGTACGGAGGGGAGCAGCCAGAAACTATAAACACTAGAGTAAATTAGAAAGAGATATATATTGCACAGAATGTAACAATACTTAACTTTTACATAGTACTGCAGAATGTTGATACATAGTTGTTAGAAGCCTGCCTAGTGCCTGTACAATAGCAAAGTCTTCACTGGTGCCTATCTGATTACGAAGGTCCTAACTCGTTGCTATCTCAGTCCCAAGTGAACGATGTCCTTCAGTGGTGGCCACGAGCGGAGTTGTCGCAGAGGGCGCTCGTGGCTGTCGTCGTGAGAACGCCGCGCCGTGCGTGCATGGCGGCGCGCGGCGAAAGTAAGTGGCGCGCACTTTGTACTTGTGCGACACCACAATTCTGAGGTTAGTTTAAGTAGTCTGTATACCTGGGGACTGATAACCACAGTAACTGACTCCCATAGATTTAAAAGCATTTGAACATTTGCTCCGAGACGTATGGGGCTGACTATTGTCATGGAGGAGCACAACACCTGTTAGTAAGCATTACACGCCTGTTCTTCTGAATGGCATGTCCTCCGACCAGCGTTTTGTCAACGACGAAGAGCTGCAGATCACGATCACACGATAATTCAATTAATTTCTGCGACTCAGGAATACAAAAGTTGATCCCACGATATGAGAGGTGTATCAATGCTTATGGGAACTAACTCAAACAATGCTGTAACTATGTTGCCTTTGTTTTTCAAAAAAATTGGGGGAAACACTTTCTGGTTGCTCCTCGTATAAAGCTCTTATTCAAGGTTTTTTAAAAATAGAACTTATACACTTTTGTGTCATTTTCGAATGTGTTGTCGTGTTAAGCTGGATCGCATGTCTGCGCACTATATTTAAACTTTGTCAGTCCTTCAAATATTGTGCGCCGGCCGCGGTGGCCGAGGGGACTGAGCCGCTCCAGTCACGGTCTACACGGCCACTACGGTCGGGGGTTCGAATCCCCCCTCGGGCATGAATATTTGTGCCATCCTTAGTATTAGGTAGTTCATAAGTAGTTTGTAAGTTTAGGGACTGATGACCCCGTAGTTAAGTCCCATAAGCTATACAAACATTTGAACTTTTTTTTCAAATATTGTGCATATAAACAGCTCGGTGAAAACTAAAGACTCCGTTAATCAATCACGCTGAAAAACAATAAATGTGATACATCAGCGAATTCTGTGAACTTCTTAGGAACCAAGACCCTTGCTTCAAATCCCAACCTATCAATCAATCTTATCTTTTACGTTGTTCCACTGTGTTGTTCAAGGTAAATGAAAATGACGATATGGTTTATTTGCAAAAGATTCATCCTTTCCTAATCCGAGATTCTGCTTTATCTCTAATGATCTCGTGTCGACGGAACGTTACTCTCACTTCGTGGAGTAGCGGAACTAATATCCTAGTCCTATCCCCCCGAAGTGCTTCAGGTGGATCAATTCCCCCGATCTACTGAAGTTAATCTTGCGCACTCTCATTACTAACTTTCCTTCCTCCTTTTGCTTTCGTTTCAGATGTGCTGATTAACACCTTAACTAATATTGATTTTTGATTAATTAGACAATGTCTATATATAGTCTTGACCGCAAATTTATTAACAATTATGACCGGTTTCAACTCATTTCTGAGTCATCTTCAGATCAGTTTTCTTGCCTGTCAATAGTTGTACTTGCCATCAGATAGTATAACCTTCGAATCATCAAATTACAATTTATGGAAGCCAAAAAATGCGGTATAACATTTGAAGAAAGTCAGATTGGTTGTTCCACATGTATGATAGTTTCTGATTTTCTTCAAATGTTATACTGCATTTTTTGGCTTCCATAAATTGTAATTTGATGATTCGAAGGTTATACTGCATGATGACAGCTCTAGACGCTGATTCACGTGCAATAATGAGTGATAACACTATGGTAAAAGGCGCAGTATCAATTCCGTATATTCTTCCTCCTTGTTTTCGCTCATATTGCTTTCCAAATTAGTGATATACAATTGAAGGCTACGGGACATACACAGCCACTATTCAGAAACTAATCTGCAAGCTGCAGAATTTAGAAGCAGAATGATAATCAACGAAATACGGGGTAAAATGTCTTCCACGCCATCAGGCCGTCTGGTACAGCAACCAGTAAAATATAACTTCCAATAAAACAGTCTTGGTGGCAATGATTTATATTATTTAACGCGTTTCGGCTTTTCGGGACATCATCATATGTGAAAGGATTTCGCGCCGAAGTCTGGCAGTGTCAGCATTTAAAGGTACCTCTTAACAACGGCCGGTTTAAAATGTGGACATTTCCTGATATGTTTAAATTTATTAAAGTGCTATTTATGTGCTATCATCGCGGTTGCTGCAACATTAGTTCAGGTTTTTGAAGGGTGCCCTACACCTACCTTTAAATGCTGAAACTGCAGGCTTTGGCTGAAATCCTTTCACGTCTAACCGATATAAAACATTATTATAAAATTCTGATGATGCCCCAAAAAGGCGAAACGCGTTAAGTGAAATAAATCATTGCAAACAAGACTGTTTTTCTTAAAATAAATAAATAAAATAAAATAAAATAAAACAGGGTGATCCAAAAAGAATATCGTATTTCAAAGTAATATTTTGTCCAAACTATAGATCATTGCACCTAATTTCGGCTATAGGAGAAAGAAATACATAGTCTAGATTATATTAATAGCCGCTAAATGTCGGCTGTGTTCTCAAGTTTGCGAAGTACCATTCCGTGATTACAGTGCAAAGACGTTTCAGATTGAGGTACCACATTGGTCCTCCGAATGTGTGGGACATTCTCAGATGGTATCGACAGTTTATAGATACAGGATGTATAAGTAAAGGTAAGAGTCCTGGTCGTCCTCGTGTTGCTGAAGAAAATGTTGCACGAATTCAAACTGCTTCCCAAGGTAGTCCTTAAAAATCAACTCGTCGACCCAGTCGGGAGTTACAGCTGCCTACAACAAGATTTTGGCGTGTTTTGAGACGCCCTAAAAGTTACAGATGTTACAAGCTCTGCCTCATGATGACAAAAACAAACGTGTAACATTCTTGATGCTATGACGATGATAACACTTTCGCATAACGCATCGTGTTCAGTGACGAAGGGACATTCCAAGTTAGTGGTGAGCTAAACAAACACTGTGTTCGAATTTGGGGTCTACAGAACCCACATGCAGTCACTAAACATGTACAATATTCGCCCAAAGTCATTGTATTTTGTGTGATATCCTGATCATCTGTTTACGGTCCATTCTTCGTTGGTGGAAACACGGTTAACAGTCAGCAGTTTTATGTTATAAAACTGGTTGTTTACGAAGTTGCACGAACACAACTTCATTTTTCAACACGACGGGGCACCGCCTCACTGCAGTTGCCAAGTGCGTGAACATCTGAACGAAATTCTAGCGAACCGTTGGTCGTCAAAGAGCTGGCCTCTGTGCATGTCTCAGCTGGGGTCAACGGTCATCGGATTTGACTTCTACACGTGAGTTCATTTAAGGCAACGTTTATGTACCAGCACTCCCGCATAACCTGGAAGAGTTCAAGAACCAGATCCGTACTGCCATAACATCAGTGACGAAGGACATGCTTGGCCGAGTATGGAAGGAATTTGTGTATCGATGTGAGATTGTCCGTATCGCTGATGGAGGACACATTGAACATCTTTAATCTGAACTTAATGTCTTAAAGTTTAATAAATACGAGGGTTGGAATAAATACATCTTTGTACCTGTTACTGTCCTTCAAAGTAGTCACCAGCGTAGTGCAGAACCCGTTGCCAGCGATGTGGATGGCTTAGTATACCGTTAGCAGAGACTGTCCTGTTGATGGTGCGAATGGAGCGGCTCCCTTTCGAGTCTGTGGTATAGTTCTCAAGCGAATACTACAAAGTGGTTCCTTCATTTTCCGAATCACATCAAAGTCACAAGGACTTAAGTCAGGGGAGTGTGGTGGATGGTACAGTACTTCGCAGTCCCATCGACCGAACAGAGCAGCTACATCTTGCGCTGTATGCGCAAATCGGGTTTCGTGGGCGAGCTCACGAATCGTCTTGGATCGATGACTGTCCACTAACGGGGCAACAGTATGCACTTCTTCAGAGACGCTGAAACGACGTGTCCGATGCATTCTGCCACACTTTGCCAATGTCGGTTGAAGGCTTTTACTCAACGAGCACCTGTTCTGTAAGGCAATGTCGATTTCCCGGACGCCTCTAGAAGACCTTGATGACACTGTCGTGCTGTACGACCTGTGGCACATTCATTCTTGATCCAACTCCGTTGTTCCTGTTTCGAAACCATAGTGACACCGTTACGTTAGGTTGTTCTCTCAAACAAATGACTGTTTCCCTCGATTGTGCGCACGCCGGTGACGTTGGACGGGAGAGGCCAAGAACGCGTGCTATCAGCGATGATAGTAGATTCCACTGCAGTGTCCATTACATAGGGTTCCAACCCTCGAATAAGCATTCAAAATACGTACATTCATTTTGATACACCCTGTAAAACTTTTCCGCGGGAGTTCCATGGGCACCGAACAATGCAGAGCAACTATTTTGTGTTGATGAACCTTTTACCAGCGGAACATTAGCAGGAATCTGTGTATTGCAATGCTGTGTGTTTCTCTCCTGCAGTAGCTCTGTAGTATTAACTCTATAGCATACGCCTCATAATCGTAAACATATCCTTTTAATCCATATAACTTAGGCGTGATTGTGACGCTGTCAGCCTGCCATATTTGCAGTATCAGCCTCTGACGGCATCACAGAGGCACTACTGTACTACCCGAACAATGGCTGTGTTCTGTTCATGTCAGAGCGTCAGTTCACTGCCGCATGTTATCACGCTCCCGACGTAAGCTACGGCAATGCGGCCTTTCAACAGACTAGTTCACGCCGAACGAACGTATCACGGATTTCGCAGTAACGAGGTCTCGACATCAGATCTCTGTCCGAGTGAAGTAGTTTACTGCTTCCTACGCCTCACTGAAAGAGAGCAATTGATAGTCTGGCCTGTGTTTGTGAGTAGAAGGAAAACGCGTTCAAATTGCATTCAGTTACCGGCAATTTACACACATCGGCAATGTTGTGATTAGGCTGTGAGGTAACAGTGAATGAGAAACTGAAAGGATCGCTTCTGCGTTCCTGGCATCGTGCCACTCTGAGAACTTTCTTCTGCCTCGTTGGATGGCGTCCATTGGTTTTAAGCCGGTCTATTTCTGTCAGCGTAAAGTATCTGATGGCATTCCGATCGGCACGTTAATCGCTGTGGATTTCGTTCGCTTCACGCTGGGCCAGAAATGTGCTGTGGAGATAGGAGGGAAAAAAAGAATTAACAAGATTACCTTCTGAAAACAATTTATTTTGTTCGGCACAGTTTCACAATTTACGACGAATTTTCATAAGATTACGTTCACAGATAGAGATCAACTGCGGAAAAAAAAAAATTAGTCGGAATGAAAGATGACGAAAAGTCGCAGACTGATGCAATATGTTTAGTAAATAAAGACAATCATGGTTACAACTTTTTTTTTATTTCAACATATTTCACCCTTGTGGGGTATCCTCAGAAAGACTTAAAATATCACTTCAAATGAGTTGAACTAAGACCCTTGCTAGGCACAATGTGGAAGCGTCAACTCATTAAACTACACTGCAGTTCTCTTTTAGGATTCTGATGGGTTTTGTCGACGGTATCCTAGTTTAATGATTTGACGCTGCCAGATTGTGGCTAGAAAGGGTTTTAGTTCAACACATCTTATGTGATATTTTAAGACTTTCTGAAGATGCCCCACAAGGTGAAACACGTTAATAATAAAAAGTTGCAACCACGACTGTCTTTTATAACTAAACAATCTAACTGGTTTCTGCACCAGTCTGCCCTAATGGATTGGAGAATATTTTATGATAAAATATATGTTTTCATTATAACGAGTCCCAAAATAGCTAAATAATTTATAGGCATTAGTAAGTTGTAGAAGCAACTACATTAGAAAATGCTTTTAAATTGACGAGAAGATATAAATAAACAATTTATACTGAGTGATGAAATATGTCCTCCCTGAAGAGTACTCCGACTGTTTACTTCATTACGCTTATGCTTTCCTGGCATCGCAATCATTAAATTTAGAGCAGTAATGTAGTACTGTCTGAAAAGCATGTATATCTGAGAAGTATAGATGAGAAGAAATTTAAATGAAGATCACAAGGGTATTTAATTACGAATTAGTCCATTCACAACGCAGATGAAAATATATGTGGACCAAATTGCTTCGCAAAATGTATAACGAACGAGTTGATGACATTAACTAATTCTAGGTAGTCGTACAACGGCTTCGGTGTGTTGAGCTGTTTCCCAGAAGACAAAGTATAGACTCTTAGTACCATTTACATTAGAACCATAGCTTAATACTCAGGCCTTTTCGTTTTCCCAGTCGTTATTCGTTGAAATGTCCAGAAGATTCTTAGGTTGCAACATATTCAGGCGAAGTCATTCAGCGTGGATTCGATCCCGTAGAGCCACGAAATCGGCGGAATGTTGACTGATACATTTCACACACTGTTCTCAATGTCATGCATTTCCCTCCGGTTTTTTTTAAGTTAGAAAATTAACATTCAAATTAGTGCCTACTTCGGCTACTTCAATGGGACCACCTGACAAAAAATTTTCGTATCTGAAGAACGACTATAATAGGTAAAAATGCTTCTTATGATTGGACTATTACTCAAGAAACGAGTAACAGGGCATCGCAACTTCCTGAACTTCAATGTTTGGGAGAGTTCGCTTTTGCGGATATACTTTTTCTACAAACGACGGACCTCGGTCTTCCCAGTACACGCGTGTCACGCTGCTGCATATTGCACCTGAAAATGCAGCTTAAAGCGCTGCGAAACCGATTGTGTCGAATCAATAAAGGAAATTTGCAGTTGAAGCGGTTTCTGTCTACAACTTTTAGCTGTAGTTGTCCTCGCTACAAAGTCTTCTGTATTTTTTTTAATTATATTATGATTGTGTGAACGATTTGTCAGGCGGGAGAGTGTCATTAAGGTACTTGAATGTTCATGACTGAAGGAACGTAAGCATGGAACTCAATAAAAACTATTGTCAAAATTTTGGAAGACGCTAGCCCACTGGCCGAGCAACTGTTGGTATCTGAAAATGATGGAGCAAACAGTTGCCTGAGTTTGAAAAAGAATGTGACGAATGACATTTTGTAAAATGCCCCACTGAAAATTTCGGCCGGCCGCAGTGGCCGAGGGGACTGAGGCGCTCCAGTCACGGTCTGCATAGCAGCTGCGGTCAAGGGTTCGAATGCCCCCTCGGCATGGATATTTGTGCCGTACTTAGCATTAGCTAGTTCGTAGGTAGTTTGTAAGCTTAGGGACTGATGACCCCGTAGTTAAGTCCCATAAGCTCTACAAACATTTGAACATTTTTCGATACAGTGGTGTGAGTGGAAGACGGGCTGGAGGTTTGCGTACCCGTGGTTCCACTGCTATTAATCTGTTAGCAGCAGTTCGTATTTTGACTTCTGAACTCACAACCCTCTTATCTACGCTGTGGTATCAGTAAGGCAGCGCGTTCTGGAGCGTCATGTTGCAGTGCGCGGTCGCTCCCGCCGGAGGTCTGACTCTTCCTTCGGGCATAAGAATGTGTGTTGTACTTAGGATAAGTTATTTTAAGTAGTTTGTAAGTCTAGGGGCCGATGAGCAGAGTAGTTCGGTCTCTTAGATCTACATTAGGTTGGCGTACGATCTGCCACAGGTGGCCTTACTATACCTCGATCGTGACGGACGCTTGTGTCACAATATGTCCAGCTTGTGCGGTAATTCTCCGAAAGCGGCACCTCGCCACTCGGAAGGCCACAATTTGACCTCTTTCAAATTCGTTCATGAGCCCTATTTGCTTCACACGCTGGTATGACACCGAGCTTTATGGCTGTTAACATTCCATATTAAAGGGTATACCAAGAAGGTACTCCTGCTGCTGCGTCGGTACGCCAACTGATGGCGGACGACGTTTGAACCATTACCAATATAGCTGATGTCCCCAAGGTGGTATCTGCCGTCATTGGATCAAAATCAATGTATTTTCAGGTTCAAATGTTTGTAAATCTATGGTAGTTAACTACTCTGGTTATCAGTCCCTAGTCTTAAAAAATGCGTAAACTAATCTAAGGACACACAACCATGCCCAAGGAAGGACTCGAACCTCCGACGGCGAGCAACCGCACGATCCACAGCAAGGCGTCTTACAACGGTCGTCCATTCCACCACAGATCTTTTCAGGTGTATTATATTTTTCGGCATTGCATATTCAACCGAAACTACACGCGGAGAAAGGTTATACACTAGTGGCCATTAAAATTGCTACGCCAAGAAGAAATGCAGATGATAAACGGGTATTCATTCAACAAATATACTATAACTGACATGTGATTACATTTTCACGCAATTTAGGGGCATAGATTCTGAGAAATCGGTACCCAGAACAACCTCCTCTGGAAATAATAACGGCCTTGATACGCCTTGGCATTGAGTCAAAGAGAGCTTGGATTGCATGTACAGGTACAGATGCCCATGCAGCTTCAACACGATACCACAGTTCATCAAGAGTAGTGACTGGCGTATTGTGACGAGCCAGTTGCTGGCCACCATTGACCAGACGTTTTCAGTTGGTGCTCTCATCAACATTCTGGAGAATGTGGCGGCCAGGGCAGCAGTCGGACATTTTCCGAATCCAGAAAGCCCGCACAGGACCTGCAACATGCGGTTGTGCATTATCTTACTGAAATGTAGGGTTTCGCAGGGATCGAATGCAGGGCAGAGCCACGGCTAGCAAGACATCTGAATTGTAACGGCCACTGTTCAAAGTGCCGTCGATGCGAACAAGTGGTGACTGAAACGTGTAACCAAGGGAACCCCATACCATCACGCCGGGAGATTCGCCATGAGAATACATGTTTTCAATGTGCGTTCACCTCGATGTCGCCAAACACGGATGCGGCCATCATGATGCTGTAAACAGAACCTGGATTCACCCGAAAAAATGACGTTTTACCATTTGTGCACCCAAAAAATGTTCAAATGTTTGTTAAGCTTATGGGACTTAACTACGGGGTCATCAGTCCCTAAACTTACAAACGACTTATGAACTACTTACGAACTAGGACGGCACAAATATCCATGCCCGAGGGGGGATTCGAACCCCCGACCGTAGTGGCCGTGCAGACCGTGACTGGAGCGCCTCAGTCTCCTCGGCCACCGCGGCCGGCTTGTGCACCCAGGTTCGTCGTTGCGTACATCATCGCAGGCGCTCCTCTCTGTGATGGAGCGTCAAGGGTAGCCGCAGCCATGGTCTCCGAGCTGATAGTCCATGCTGCTGCAAACGTCGTCGAACTGTTCGTGCAGATGGTTGTTGTCTTGCATAAGTCCCTATCTGTTGACTCAGGGATCGAGCTGTGGCTTCACGATCCGTTACAGCCATGCGGATAAAATGCCTGTCATCTCGACTGCTAGTGTTACGAGGTAGTTGGGATCCAGCACGGCGTTCCATATTGCCTTCCTGAACCCACCGATTCCATATTCTGTTCATTGGATCGCGTCCAAGGCGAGCAGCAATGTCGCGATACGATAAACCGCAAACGCGATAGGCTACAATCCGACCTTTATCGAAGTCGGAATCGTGATGGTACGCATTTATCCTCCTTACTTGAGGCATCACAAGAACGTTTCACCAGGAAATGCCGGTAAATTGCTGTTTTTGTATGAGAAATGCCGGTAAATTGCTGTTTTTGTATGAGAAATCAGTATCAGTACGTTGTAGGTGTCGCTACCGGCGCCAACCTTGTGTGAATGCTCTGAAAGGCTAATCTTTAGCATATCACAGCATGTTCTTCCTGTGGGGTAAATTTCGCGTCTGTAGCTCGTAAGCTTTCTGATGTAGCAATTTTAATGGCCAGGAGTGTATTTATCGAACACCTTGTGCGTTCTGTCCAATGAGTCTACGGTGTGTCTGAGGAGGTGGTAAACGTGCGGTACCTGACATCGATAATTGCTGTGGTGCCTTTGGCATCACTCGTCGTTACAGAGTGCGAGCCCGTTATTTTTTTTTTTTTTCTTTTTTTCTTCACGGCTCGGTCGTAATTGGGCAGTGAGGGCAGTAGTGAAGCGAGTCGGGCAGACACACCTGTTGCAACAGCGGGCAGTGTGCGGCCGGCCCCGTACAAGGCTGTCGGCGCGCCGCGCCGGTGTGAGCTGGCTGACCTGTGGGCTCACAGTGCGGGGCTGCGGCCGACAGCCCACGCGGCCCGCTGCTCCCTGAGGCCAGCAGACCTCCCTACATGACTGCCGTCTCCACCTCTCTTTCCTAACACCGCCTCCCACGGCCTATCCCTGCAAATTAAGGCCACCTTACACGCTGGCAGGGCCGGCGCAAGTCTAAGTGCCGCCCCGTGCGAGCTGCTAAATTGCCGCCCCCCCCTTTCCCCCTTGATTTTTTTAACGTTTGTGAAATTTTATTCAATCCAATCTGTAGGAAAAGTCAGCAATCATTCGCAATTTTTGTTTTTACCTTTCAGATCTATCTACGTTTCGGCCACTGAGTGGCCAGTTTCAAAGCTTTTAATATGTGCTTACATCTGAACCGTCATGTTGCCAGTTACGTTCATCACGACGGTATAGATGTAACCACAACTCAAAGCATTGAGAATAGCCACTCTGTGCAAGAAATCTCTGAAGATCTGGAAAATAAAAACAGTTGAAACGGCCAAAGAGTGAGGCGGAAGACAATGAAGAGAGGAAAAATAAGGAGATGGAGTAACATAATAATGCAATAAATACATACTCGGGAATCGACGGGTACTGATACTAGTCGAAATATATTAACTCCCTACACTGCGGTTATTCATTTCAAAGAACTGACACTCGACATCTGTCGTAATTCCCATGCGTCAGTTCTGTCGTGTCTGATTATGGAATAAGGGGTAACAAATTAGTCATCGACGTCTCACTTCATTTTTCTGCGCTTTATTTTCATCCAGCTATTGGGGTGACGCGTGCTTATTTGCCGAGTTGCCAATTTTTGAAGTAACAAATCATAAGAAAAATAAATTTTCCTTTTCTGCATTCTTGAAGGAGAAAAATTCTAACTTATGAGTAACGTGCATGCGCAATACTAATTGTAGGTTATATAAAAAGCGCTTACCTATTACATCGCAAGTTGAAAGAAATTCGGACGCACCAATTCTTCTGTTCTTGTGAAACGCAACGAAAGTGCTTCTGACCAATCGACTCCCTCGGCCAACAACCAAAACGATTCTGTAGTTTTCGTTGTAGAGAACGCAACAATAAGTATTGCCTGGAAAGGCGAAGTGGTGACGCGACGGTTCCGGGAACTACAGTAGGTCACGTGACGAGGTACAGCCGCGCTACGGTTAAACTAGCGCCCAAGAAGATGAAGCAAGAAGCTCACAGTAAGTATGTGACCGATGATATGGACAAATGTATTATCAGGCAGTAAGTTTTATAACATTACGAACAATAGAAAGAAATACGAACTTTGCGAAAACTGCACTACTTTTGTCAAACAGAAATGAGCTTCAAAGCTACCAAGGAGACCCTTGCAAGCAATGTTCTGTCTATGGATTTTCGTTTTACAAGGTGCCAAAATTAAGGTTTTGTTTCGCTTGGGCGAGAAGGCATTGTTGCTAAAAGACCATACTTTCTCAAGTTTTCATCAGAATCAAAGCGCCGGCCGCGGTGGCCGAGGGGACTGAGGCGCGTCAGTCACGGTCTGCACGGCCACTACGGTCGGGGGATCGAATCCCCCCTCGGGCATGGATATTTGCGCCGTCCTTAGTCTTAGCTAGTTCATAAGTAGTTTGTAAGTTTAGGGACTGATGACCCCGTAGTTAAGTCCCATAAGCTATACAAATATTTGAACATTTTGTGAATCAAAGCGACCAGTACTTTACTTAGACGAAACATGGATTCACGCGCATTATACAGTAAATAAATATTGGCAAAGCGATAGTGTGTGAGTAGTATTGTCACAAAAAAAGTGCTGGTCAGAGTTTAATTGTGTTCATGCAGGCGCAGACAGGTGTTTCAGGGCTCAAAAGCCAAACGTCCGACTATCACTCCGAAACGGATAGCAAACATTTTTCAAAAATACGTCGAAAACCCAACTTATGCCAGGCTTACTATCAATGTCTTTATCCCTTGTAATTACTCGCAGCGTATTTACCAATTCGGAATACTTCTAGCCATCGTAGGTGTTGAAAATGTTTGACTTTAGTAATGTTCAACAATTTTTTTTTTTTTTTTCAGAGCGCGGGAGAATAAAACACTCGGAAACTGTCATTGAATGGCTTAGCAGAATTGCTTCAGGCTTAACATGTAACCGCAGTATCGAACATTGCTCTCGAATTTCCAAATTAGATTTCGTCTCCTGCACAATTACTCGTGACTAAACTGACGGCACGTAACATGCTGGCAGCGCTCCACTCATAAGGATACTGGCGTGTACACCAAACTGCTTCCCTTCCGGCGTAAACCGATGGCGCTGCCACAGTGGCGAGGAAGAAATGTCCTCCTCCCACCCCTTGTTCAACAGGGGCGGCCGACATGTAGTCGAGACGCCATGCCACAGTTTCCGAAGCCGCTCCCTCTTGGGAATGAATGTTGAGTTTTTACTACAGAAAAAAAGTCGGGGCAGCAGATTTGCCGCCCCCAGGAATGTCCCGCCCCGTGCGGCCGCACGTTTCGCACGTGCCTTGCGCCGGCCCTGCACGCTGGGTAAGGGGTGCAGCTCAAGTTGTAACACCTCATATTTCAAAAATGCGATGTATGTTAAAATACGCTCGCACTGACTGTGGATATGTGAGGAGCAACTTTTCAAAATGCATTATGTCCACTGGTGGACAAAATTGAGTTTGACATGGAATCCGGTATTTTATTACCCGCTCCACACACTCCTGCAATCAGATTGTGTCAAAATGCATTTTAACAACTTCAAAAAGAGGGCTGAAAAGTAGCAGATGCAACAAATAGCATTTAGTCCTCTAGTATGATTCAATCAAACTGCATTCAGTCCAGCAGTTGCCTTTATTTTGTTTTATTAAGCTATGTTGGCTGCAGTGTAAGATTCGTGGACTAAAGCGAAACCATTTAACTGACCAACAATGATCAGTTAATATTCTTTTTCAGTATTACGGCATTGTTACGTATAAACGTTTATCATTCTGTCTGTTAGGAAGTCAGGCGTAAAATCGTTGTTGTGCTAAGATAGAGCCGGCCGCGGTGGTCGAGGGGACTGAGGCGCTCCAGTCACGGTCTGCGCGGCCACTACGGTCGGGGATTCGAATCCCCCCTCGGAAATGGATATTTGTGCCGTCCTTAGTCTTAGCTAGTTCATAAGTAGTTTGTAAGCTTAGGGACTGATGACCCCGTAGTTAAGTCCTATAAGTTCTACAAACATTTGAACATTTGCTAAGATAGAAAGTATTATAGCGAGTGAATGTGTGACTGTTGCAGAGGAGCCGGCCGCGGTGGCCGAGGGGACTGAGGCGCTCCAGTCACGGTCTGCACGGCCACTACGGTCGGGGGTTCGAATCCCCCCTCGGGCATGGATATTTGTGCCGTCCTTAGTGTTAGCTAGTTCGTAAGTAGTTTGTAAGTTTAGCGACTGATAACCCCTTAGTTAAGTCCCATAAGCTATACAAACATTTTGTTGCAGAGGAAATGAAACGTGGAACGAGAAAACGAATGAAGAGAAAATCAAAAGGGGCAGATTGTGCAACAGAACCCAACAAAACGCACTTTGTCCTTCACTAAAGTGCTCATAGCTTGAAAGTATAAAAACCAGTTTCCTTGTACTAAACACATTTCGATCAAAAGCCCTACCTGAGTATGTGGTGTAAAATTCGGAAAAATTAATCGAATATTTTTTGAGGTATACGTTTTTCGCTTCTCCTGAAAAATTTACTTTTTGGGACATAATGCGTTTTGAAAAGTAGCTCCTCATGTGATAGACACAACACTGTACTACACGCAGAACTGTAGCGGCAGCAGCGAGTTACGACTGTTGCTCATACTTAATATGGCTACGAAATGTTCAAATGTTTCTTAAGCTTAAGGGACGTAACTGCGGGGTCATCAGCCCCTAAACTTACAAACCACTTATGAACTACCTTGTACTAAAGACGACACAAACATCCACGCCCAAGTGGGGATTCCAACCTCCGACGGGGAACGGTCTCACGCATCGTAGCAAAGCGCCTCAATGCGCTCGGCCGCTCAGCCGCGGTAACAAGGCTACGTATTCAGTACAAGAATGGCTTGTACGTTCATGGTTCTGTTGATGTTCACTGATTCCTTTGTACGTAGTTATTACATACAGTGACTTTAATACAGTTTATGGGAGGCAAACACGCCACCCTGTACGTTTATCTATAACAGCATCACTGAAAGATTAATAACAATGCTTTATATACTGAGACTGTACAATTTCTTAAGTGAAGTATTTTGATCCAATTGTGGTAATATTTCTATACACTTGTGAGTCTTGAATACGGTGCAAATAAAGTTCTTCTCTGGCCGAAACAATTTCCGAAACATACGACTGCAAGCACAATCATGTGGATATTAGAAGAAATGCATATACTAATAACCAGCAAATTTCCGGTTAGGGGTATGATATAAAATATTGTTGTTGTTGTAGTCTTCAGTCCGGAGACTGGTTTGATGCATTTCTCCTCCTTACTCTATCCTGAGCAAGCCTTTTCATCTCCTCATATGAAGGCAACCTACATTCATTCATCTCTTGGTCTCCCTCTGCGATTTTTACCCCACACACTCCCCTCCAACGCTAAATCTCACGATTACTTCCTGTTTAACAATCTGCCCTACCAATCGATCCCTTCTTTTAGTTAACGTATACCAGAAATTCCTTTTCTCCCAAATTCTGTTCAATACCTCCTCATCAGTTACGCGATCCACCCACCTAAGCTTCAACAATTCTTCTGTAGCACCACATTTCAAACGCCTCTATCCTCTTCCTGTCCACACTGTTTATCTTCCAAGTTTCACTTCCAAACAAGGCAACACACCTTACAAATACCTTCAGAAAGGACTTCCTTACGCTTACAGTAATATTTGGTGTTAACAAATTTATTATTTTCAAAAACGTTTTTTTCCCATTGCCATTCGGCATTTAATATCCTCTGTACTGCGACCATCATATGTTATTTTACTGCCCAAGTAACAAAACTCATCTACCACCTTCATTGTTTCGTTACCTAATCTAATTGCTTCAGCATCGCCTGATTTTCTTAAACTGCACTCCATTACCCTTGTTTTGCCCTTGTTAATGTTCATGTTATATGCAAACATTGTCCATTCCATTCTACTGCTCCTCCAGGTCCTTTGCTGTCTCTGACAGAACTGCAATGTCATCGGCAAAACGCAATGTTTTTAATTCTTCACCCTGAACTTTAATTTCTTCTCCAAATTTCTCCTTGCATTCCTTTATAGCTTGCCCAATGTACAAATGGAATAACATTGGGGAAAGGCTACAACCGGGTCTTACGTCTTTCCCAATCTCTGCTTTCCTTTCATGCCCTTCAAGTCTGATAACTGCTATCTGGTTTTTGTACAAGTTGTAAATAACTTTCCGTTCCCTATATTTTACTCCTGATGATTTCAGAATTTGAAACAGTTTTTTCCAATCAACATTGTCAAAGGTTTTCTGCAAATCTACAAAAGCTGGGAATGTAGGTTTGCCGTAAAGTGAGGATTGCCTCCCGTGTTCCTACATTTCTCTTGAATCCAAGCTGATCTTCCCCGAGGTGGGTTTCTACCAGATTTTCCATCCTTCTGTAAATAAATCATGATACAATTTTGCGACCATGACTTATTAAACTGATGGTTCTTAAATTTTGACATCTGTCTGCGCCTGCTTTCTTTGTAATGGGAATTATTACATTTTTGTTAAAGTTTTAGGGTATTTCCCCTGTCTCATACATCTTAAGCACCAGGTGAAATAGTTTTGTCACGGCTGGCTCTCCCAGATATTTCAGTAGTTCTGAGGGAATGTCGTCCACTCCAGCGGCCTTGTTTCGACTTAGATCTTTCAGTGCTCTGTCAAATTCATCTCTCAGTATAGTATCTCCTATTTCATCCTTATCTGCTTCTTTTTCCCTTCCTACGATATTGCCTCAAAGTTCATTTCCTATGTAGAGACTCTCTATATACTTTACCATCATTCAGCTTTCTCTTCTTTGCTGAGAACTGGTTTTACATTTGTGTTCTTGATATTCATAGAGCTTTTTTCTTATCTCCAAATGTCTCTTTTATTTTCCTGTAGGCGGTATCTATTTTCCCCCTATTTATACATTCTTCTACAGTGTTGCATTTCCCTTCTAGCCACTCCTGCTTACCTGTTTTACACTTCGTATCAATCTCATTTCTTTGTTGTCTGTACTGCATTTTGCTTGTTTTATTTACTGTATATTTGTATTTTCTCATTTCTTCAATTAAATTTATATTTCCTGTGATACCCACGGATTTTTTGTAGGTCTTGCCTTTCTACCTATTTCGTCATCTGCTGCCTTTACTATTTCGTGTGTCAATGCTACCCATTGCCATTCGTGCACCCAGGTTCGTCGTTGCCTACACCATCGCAGGCGCTCTTGTTTTTGATACAGTGTCAAGGGTAACATCAGCCATGATCTCCGAGTTGAATGTCTATGCTGCTGCAAACGTCGTCGAACTGTTCGTGCAGATGGTTGTTGTCTGGCAAACGTTCCCATCAGTTGACTCAGGGATCGAGAACTGGCAGCAGGATCCGTTACAGCCGTGCGGATGCCTGTTATCTCGACTGCTAGTGATACGAGGCTGTTGGGATCCAGCACGGCGTTCTGGATTGCCCCCCCTGAACCCAACGATTCCATATTCTGCGAACAGACATTGGATCGCGACCAACGCGAGCAGCAATGTCGCAATACGATAAACCGCAATCGGGATAGACTCTATCGGTCCTTTATCAAAGTCGGAAACGTGTTGATACGCATTTCTCCTCCTTACACGAGGCATCACAACAACGTTTCACCAGGCAGCGTCGGTGAACTGCTGTTTGTGTATGAGAAATCGGCTGGAAACTTTCCTCATCTCAGCACGTTGTAGGTGTCGCCATCGACGCCAACCTGTGTGAATGCTCTGAGAAGCTAATCATTTACATATAACAGCATCTGCTTCCTGTCGGTTAAATTTCACGTCTGTAGCACGTCATCTTCGTGGTGTAGCAATTTTAATGTCTAGGAGTGTACATTATGGTAAATGGCCTTATATATTCTTCCATTAAAGAGGAGATAAATGACTAAATATCCGGGCAACTCCGGGTTTTCAGCTAGTACAAGATATAGCAATGAATCAAGTAGATATGCATCGTACGTTGGTGCTTCTTAGAATCATCCCTTTCTTTATTTCGTCGTGGTGTGTGACGCCGCCTACAAGTGTGTGCTTTTTGAATGCCGCGCCCGTGCTGGGAGTAGAGCGGCGAGGGCGAGCTACAATGCGTGGCACAGCGCGCCGCCTCGCTGCTGGCGGAAGGCAGAGCGAGAACGGCGGCAGACTGAACGACGCGACGCGACGTGACGCGATGCGGAGGATGAGCAGCTAGCTGGCTGTCGAGGCCGCGGCACACTTCTGGGGCAGCGGCGCGGTCTGCTGCCACTCTGCCGCACGCCCGCTGGCTGGGCTATGTAGACCCACTGCGTCATGCTACAGAGCGTCTAGCGCGGTCTCGCGCATCGTAGCATAGCGCCTCACTCCCAGTGGCGTAGCTATGTCACCAAGGGCCCCGGGGCAAAAATGACATTGGGGCCCTCTTTAAAACTAGACAGGTGCAAAACTACTTCATCATCAGCTCCTTACCGCCTATTGGAATACGTAACAAGGCAAATCTAAATACTACTAAGTAAATTATTATGTGTCACGCAGCAGATAATGTTTAATCAGATGTTCAGATGTTTGTACAGCTTATGGAACTTAACTACGGGGTCATCAGTCCCTAAACTTACAAACTACTTATGAACAACTTACGAACTAGGACGGCACAAATATCCATGCCCGAGGGGAGATTCGAACCCCCGACCGTAGTGGCCGTGCAGACCGTGACTGGAGCGCCTCAGTCTCCTCGGCCATCGCGGCCGGCAATGTTTATTCGAACTCTCTAATATAACAGTGAAAGTTTGTTTGTTTGTTATGTTTCCACGCAAAAATTACTAGGTGATTTGGATGAAATTTTGCAGAGGAGATGAAGTTGGACCTGGGTAGGACATACAGGTGAAAATGCCCCATGGGATGGTTTTCGTCAGCTGTGACAGCAGGCGGACTTGTGTCAGTGCCGGCAACTCACTTTCGCTAAACTATTGTGCTGTTGGCTCATTTCGTTGACAGCCCAGTCAAAGAAGGAAAATAGGGGAAATATTCGTGTAGGATGGTTTCATCAAAAGTAAGTTGCCGGATTTTGTTTGATGAAACACTTTGAATTGAGCCGTGTGCCTACCAGACTTCTTGAAGTATATGTTAGTGTCTGGCCAGGAAAAAGTAATAAGTAAAATAACTAAGTCGATTTCTTCGCTTATTATCGTGGCAGTGGGGTGGAGGGCAGCGTCTAGATGTACAATTAACTCTTGAGACAAAGTAATTATTACATGAAACTTCTGATCCGTGAATGTAATTAAACCTCTAAATGACAGAATAAACAAATAGTGTGCGGGGTAGAAAGGTACCTTAAAAGATTGCGTGAAGTGCTGAATTATCACCATTACTTTAAAACACAGAAGTTGTTTGTTTTTCACATAGAAGAACTGAGCAGACTGCGGCGGAGGGTATAGTGTTAGTATGAACGTAAATTGAAGAGCGAATAGTTCTTATGGTATGGGAAGGCGCCGATCCCAGAAAAAAGCCACAGAATGCCGAATCCATTTCCCGCCTACCATTGCAAGGTAATGTGTAGAAAGGTATGTAGATTCTGTTCGGTATTCCTTTCAGTATTAACGCATTTGTGAAAAAATGCCTGTTTCCTGGCGCAACGCATTTTGTGGAAAATGGGCACTCTCCAGGTGAGTCTGCGCAGTACGTCATCTGTGATTTATGATGTATTCTGTAGAGGATCGGTACAACTTTGTGAAACACCTTGTAATTTCCTTTTGCGACGTAGTCGGGTAGACAGAGTGGGGGCTCGCTTTCTCGCTATTCGTTTTGCAGGCGCACAGAGAACGGCAATGTCTGACCATTCCAGCGGTCTGCCCTTTCCCGCACCTTTTGCCCCCCATCACTTCCTGCTGTCACCTGTCACAACAAATCATATGCCCAATACTGTTCTACTCTACTTAAATATGCTGTATACACTTAATATTTTGTCTTAGTCCATTCTGTTTAACAATAACTATATTAACATATTGGCTGCCAAAAGGTATACCTCGGTTACCGACTCCTGGGGATCATTTATTTTTTATCCATATTCTGCTTTAGTTTGCTTGAAGTAAGCTATTTAAGTACAAATAAGTTAAAATTATTGCAATTTAGTACCTTAGTTCATGTTTTTTGTGTGAGTTACATGACTCACATGGCGCCAGAGTAAAGTGTCAGGTGAGTCATTTGCTATGTCGCTAATAATTTTGGGTTGGTACTCATGTAAGTCTTTCATGCCACAACGTTATTTGCGTACAGTTCCATTATTGTTTTTCTGCATTGTTACTACAGTCTTTATTCGGTGTTGTGTGAAGAAGATGAAGATACTACTGAAATGGAAAAATAAGAGGAATGTGTTGATGCTGAGCTGAAGTTCAAACCAAGAGGGGCACAAAGAAAAAACTAGCTTTGATAATTGACTATAATCAGTCATTTATAGATCTCTCTCACCAAATGAAGTTCTTTATTGTCTAAGGCATGGTGTGAAATGGTACAGGAAGCTTGCAATAGAACTGTTGACAGGGTCAGCACTGGTAAATGCTCTTGTGGTTTACCGAAACATCAGCAACATGATCATCGCAATCACAGAATTCAAAGAGGAAGTTACTCTGAGACTACTCCATACAGAAGATGCCAATGGCCCTGACAAAATCTCTCACCGTAGCCACCGAGCTGCCTGCAGATTGTGCTCTTGTGAACATGGGAGCAGCAAGTCATAGTTGTATGGATGCTACGAAAAAATGAAGAATGAATTTAGATGAGAGCAAGCTGTCAATAAATGCAAACAAACTACATGTAAATGTAAGAAATTGTGACTCATATTTTTGCGAAGAGTGTTTCTTCATAAGGCACAGTGCATGCAGGTGTTAGAGATACAAAGTGGAATTACCCAATTTTTTAGTCTGTTTCACTGTTGTTGCAATTAGGGTTGAAGAATTTAATTAAAACTGTATGTGATATACAATCTACTATATAAGTAATATGTAACACCAAATAATAATAAAAAAAGGAAACTCCAATATGAATGGACCAGGTGAGTAATATATAATTAACGATTTCAAGAGTCAATAACTACTCTTAGCTCGTGAAAACTGGAGACCACGAACATGATTTGTTACTGGGGCCATAACTTACTGTAACACGAAGTCACAGCACGCGAATGTGAGTTTCAACTGCACCACGGAGCTTTAAATAGGAAAATGTCCGTGAGTTGTATTTACTTAACCTGGCCCGAAGAGAAGACTTCCTGTGACTTACATTTAACTCACGAGGCAGTCAACGTGTCAAAACATTGTTTTCTAAAAGTTGGGAATTTTTCTATTTCTTGTAACACGAATACTATTAGTCCTTGAAAAAATTCATAATTATTTTTAGCGCCTCACTGTGTATCGCGAAATTAATGAGTGGCGTTTTAAGTCGTGGGGATTTCGTTCATGTTTCCTCACGCACCAAAGTCAGAATGAAAGAATACCTACTGGAGTAATACAATGCTTCAAACTGTTAGATTGCAGATGTTGGCAAAGATATGATTTCTGATCGGTAATTATAGGTAAGCGTTTTCGTGACTGTAGTGCATTATAGTAATAATATGGATACACAATTAAAACGTAGTCAATTTTATTTTAACAATTATTTTACAATCTTTTCCTGGTTTTGGTTTTTGCAAAATCATCAATAAGGTCTGTTAAATCTAGACTTGATGCAGCCTTGTTTTCGATTGCTATGAGTGCCAAATGTCCGAGTCGAGCTTGAGCCATACTGTACCTCAGATGCGTTTTGATAATTTTCAATTTGCTGAACGACCTTTCGGCTGCTGCAGAAGAATAAAACTAAATACTTCCGTAACCACACATTCTAATAATGCATATTTTGTTATAATTTCCTTACATAATTGACGAACTGTCCACGGTGGGGTCAATTTCGGTAGGAGAAATTAAAAGTCGGAATTCCTTCATTTAACTAAAACATTATATACAGTATAACGTCTAATATCCGAAGTAATTTGGGGATACGGATATTCGGAAAACCGTTTTATTCGGATATTCGAACTGCACACTTCTATTTGCCAATAAGAAGTACTGTACCGCAAATGTATATATACTGTATTTGGTGGAGCGCGGCCGGCCGCGGTGGCCGAGGGGACTGAGGCGCTTCAGTCACGGTCTGCACGGCCACTACGGTCGGGGGTTCGAATCCCCCCTCGGGCATGGATATTTGTGCCGTCCTAGTTCGTAAGTAGTTCATAAGTAGTTTGTAAGTTTAGGGACTGATGATCCCGTAGTTAAGTCCCATAAGCTCTACAAACATTTGAACATTGGTGGAGCGCGATCCGCGCTGAGGCGGCACGCCGCAACACTTGGAGGACGCAGCTGTTTCTGTGAGCAGCTTTGATGCTGCCGCTACTTCTGCCAACTGATGTGTGCCGATTGTTGGACACTTTGACTGGCAGCTTCGCCTGTCAGCTGCGCTACATAGTGACGACTTGTGAAGGCCCAAGCGTTGTTCCGCCAGCCAGTGGCCCAGTGCGGCTACTGTGGGAAACTTGGTTTGAGGGGAAGGGGTATGATGGACGATAGGGTGATAGGGTAAAAAAAATTAAATAAAAAATTCGACGCTCTACTGTATCGTTTTCGATTGTCGCTCACGAAGGCTGAGGGGCCCCTGGAGCTCTGGGGCCCCGGGGCACTGCCCTGCCTAGCCCTATGATAGCTACGCCACTGCTCACTCCGCTCCGCCGCGGCTTTGGGTAGCAACATAACTTCTGATGGCCGAAGTAAAAAAAGATAGAAAATGCAGAATGGCTATGGGGAGAAAAGCGTTTCTGGAAAATCGAAGTTTGTTTACATCCAATATCAGTTTGTTTGTTTGGGATAGGGGGACTAAACTGCTAAGGTTTTCGGTCCCCCAGAGGGGAGGGAAAGGAGTGAGGATAGGAAAGGAGGGGAAGGGAAAGGAAATGCAGTCCAGGGAGGAAAAAAAGAAAAAAGACTGCATTAGCTCAGTACCCCGTGCTCGCCATGCACGTACCCAAGAAAAAACCGTGATCCGACTGGGGGGCAATATTAGTTTAAATGATAGGAAGTCCTTTCTGAAAACATTTGCCTGGAGTGTAGCATTGTATGGGAGCGAAACGTGGACGATAAGGAGTTCAGACAAGAAGATTGATAGAAGCTTTTGAAATGTGGTGCTACAGAAGAAAATTAGATGGGTAGATCATGTAACTAATGAGGAGGTGCTTAATCGAATTGGGGAGAAAAGGAGTTTCTGGCATATCCTGACTAGGAGAATGGATAGATTGGCGGGACACTTTCGGAGACATCAAGTAATCGTCATTTTGTCAAATCAAATGTTCAAATGTCTGTAAAGCTTATGGGACTTAACTACGGGGTCATCAGTCCCTAAACTTATGAACTTACTAATACTAAGGACGGCACAAATATCCATGCCCGAGGGGGGATTCGAACCCCTGACGTAGTGGCCGTGCAGACCGTGACTGGAGCGCCTCAGTCCCCTCGGCCACCGCGGCCGGCGTCATTTTTTCATTAGAAAGAAGTGTGTGGGGTAAAAATCGAAGAGGGAGACCGAGAGACGAATACAGTAAGCTGATACAAAAGGCTGTAGGTTGCCGAACTTCTCCTCAGATGAAGAGACTTGCACAGGTCAGGGTAGCGTGGAGAGCTGCATAGCCGGCCGCGGTGGCCGAGGATACTGAGGCACTCCAGTCACGGTCTGCACGGCCACTACGGTCGGGGGTTCGAATCCCCCTCGGGCATGGATATTTGTGCCGTCCTTAGTATAAGGTAGTTGATAAGTAGTTTGTAAGATAAGGGACTGATGACCCCGTAATTGAGTCCCACAAGCTTAACAAACATTTGAAACTTTTTTTTTTTAAGAGCAGCATCAAACCAATCTGCGGACTAAAAGACCACAAGAACAACAGGGACTGATGACCCCGCAGTTAAGTTCCTAACATTTGAACGTTTTTTAATGCTCAGGTGTGCAAAGTATAGTCGATATTGGAACAAAACTGTAGATTTGTTTACAGTACAAACACAACCAGACGTTTGAAGGTAATTCGATTGTTCGGAAACTACCACAGCACATTTCGTTGCACTCTAGTTTCATAACACAGATATATTCCCGCGGGAGCACGCGAATGAAGAAATACACAACCGTGACTGTATTGGGTAACGCGATAAGCTGCTCGTCCATCACGGTGCACTCTTCACCGGGGATGACAGCAGAGCGTGTGTGACAAGAGTGGTTTGGAAGAGAGCGCCGGCGTACAGTAGCAGCGGCGGCCACATTCCGCGCCGGGTTACAAACGGCGGCTGTTTGCCCTTTGGTATGTCGCCGGCCAACAAACGGCGCACACAGCTCATGCGGTAAACACGCCCCTCCCACGGCCACAGGAGCACTCTTTGTGCCGCTGCTGAGAAGAGAACTGCGCTCTTCAAACACCGCGCCTGCCACATGTCGGCGCACGCCTCACTGCTCCACTCCTGCGTTACTTCTGGCTCCATCTACACAAAAATAGTTATGCAACGGGAGCAAGTCGTCCTGTAATCTACACTATAATAAAATTGTATAACGGGCTTTGTTTAGGCTTAATCTCTTCGAACACAGATACCTCCAAATTTGCCGGCCGCGGTGGCCGAGGAGACTGGGGCGCTTCAGTCACGGTCTGCACGGCCACTACGGTCGGGGGTTCGGATCCCCCCTCGGGCATGGATATTTGTGCCGTCCTTATTCGTAGGTAGTTCATAAGTAGTTTGTAAGCTTAGGGACTGACGACCCCGTAGTTAAGTCCCATAAGTTCTACAAACATTTGAACATTTGATACCTCCAAATTTATCCAAAACACTAAAATGAACACGACACTTGTGTAATATTCTACAATATTCAGCAATATATGTTACAATGGAACTGCCATAAGCATTGGAATTAGTGCAAGGTTCATCATTTTATTTTTATTTAATTTCTTAAAAGTTTTCTAAGTTTTGATTGAGGTCAAAGATAGTTGAAATTTCGTAAAAACATTGTAATAATTTTTAGAAAGCGTATTTTATATGCAAACATAAAGTTTTTTTAAATGGAACAATGGTTGTTCCTGTCATGCACTGGAATTTTTGACACCAGCTGTGCAAAGAATTTTGAATGACATTTTTATCACGTTTAGCTTGGCAGTTACAACCGTTCAAAGTTTCGGGGGCGGAGGCTGCGATAGCGTAGCTGACTGGCCGAGGGGCTAGCCCCTGGGGCACGGCCCACTGTCGCATGACTACCAGCCAGTCAGCTATGCTGTCGTAGCCTCCGCCCCCAAAAATTTGAATGATTGTAGCTGCCAAACTAAACGTGATAAAAATGTCATTCAAATTTCTTTGTACACGGCTGGTGCCAAAAATTCCAGTGCATGGTAGAAACAACCATTGTTCTATTTAAAAATTGTATTTTTGAAGAAAAAAATACACTTTCTAGGTATTTTTACAACCTGTTTATTGGCTAGCAATACGAGTCCTTGACTACCAATCCATTCTGTGACAACCGCACATCAATCGCACTTTCCGTTTCCGCAATATTTGCGATGCAAGTGTTAGGTGATTCACCCTGTATTACATGCCTATATAAGTCAAATGGGGTGCAATAAAATTATTACCATTCATATTTTCAGAATAAATTTTGGTCCCATGAAGGGTTAAACTGACCTTTGACCAGTACAGCACAGTACAGCGCGCGCGCATACACACACACGCACGCACACACACACACACACACACACACACACACACACACACAAACAAGCCCGTGTGAGCACTCGCCTCCGAGGAAGAGCAACCAACGCCACCTAGCTACAAGGCATGTGCGCTGCCTGCCAAGAGTAGACATAACAAAAGCAAATTATTTGTCTTATGTAGCGTTCTGCTGAGTTTGGTAATACGTACACGTTGCACGCTGTGTTTTAGAATGTTCTTAATGTTATTTATGTGATTCACAGACACATTTCTTATGGTATAAGATATCTATGAACTATTAGTAAGATATCTTACCGATATTGGAATCGGACGATTCATATTAGGCATTTTGTCTCATAACAGCAAAAATATGCACGGAGAATCACATAAAAAACACGAAAAACATTCTGCAACGCAAGGCACCAAAAAAGGGGATGCCGATCGTCCATGGATTCGCAGAGAGGCTCAGACAAACCATCGACGATTGGCATCCCCTTTTTGGTAGTGAGTGTAAACCCAGGCGACTGAAATCTCGTAAAAGGTTCTTAGCCACGAGAATAGAAGACCACCAGATGATTACCCACGTGTACAGGAAGTGCCCAGCGGATTCAACACGAACTGGAAGACATGGAGGACTCTGAACCGAATAGGTCGGGGTTGGCCCCAGTGAAGACAAACGTGATTAGCTGGTGTCTTGATACCTCGGATAAGTGTGACTGCGGTGCTGGGCAGGATATGCAGCACCTGCTCGCCTGCCCCAACTGTCGATATAGGTGCAACCCTGACGATTTGTGGCTGAACGAGAAAGAAGCTTTGGACGTGGCCCTATACTGGGCTGAAACATTGTGACCTGGTTTCTGGACACGAATAACAAAGAAAGAAAGAGCGCTCTGCCACTCCGCCCGGCCGTTTCAAACGTCTTTATTACAGCGCTGCCACGATGTAATGATTCTTCTAATTAGTTTGTAATGTCGTTTCCCGCAAAGAAATGATTACGTATGTTTAGGTGCCGAAACAATGTAGATTAGAAGACGTGAGCAACTGGAAAAGCGACGGCGGTCGAGTGCTGTACTGCATACCGTGGGTTCGCCAGTGTAATTTAGCAGCTACCGGTGGCTGCGCCATTGTCCCCTGTGTCTGTGCGAGCAGCTGGCCTGGGGCGTGTCGCGCAGCCAGCAGCGGCGCGTTAATTTATAGCGAATATGCCGCTGCCACGCCTCGCCGGCCAAACTCCCCATTAAACGGCCACCGAAAGCATCTCGCCCAGCTGCCGTGACGTCACAAGGCTGCTCTTTACGTCTTGTGGTATAGTCTTGTGTAGTTCGCGAACGAACTACGCGAACTAGTTCCCAGATCCCACGCCTCTTAGTTCGTCCGCTCCTATTCCGAAGACTGACGGGGAACAGCGAGAGGACGCGAGAGCGCGCAGCATCGCGTGATTCCCTTCTGCCAGTTACCGTCATTTCGAGCTGAGGTGAAGCTCAGCTGTACTTTACATTTCATTCCATTCCATGATGGTGGTGGTGGCGGCTGGTGCAGCAACAGTGTTGAATAATTAAAAAATGCTCAGTCTCTGTTGCAGTATTTTATTCTCCAATAACGCGTTGTTAGCGCTGTTAGCGCATCGTCAGACTGGAAAAAGACAAATGTTTTGTTACAGTCCGTGTACCTGGCGGGCAGCGAATCTAATGTGGCTAAGGTGAGAAAAATTTGAAAATTCAGACTTACTTGGCCGGGGATGGAGCCACAGAACTATCTATTGCTGTGTAGGATGTATCTTAACGATTTGTGTTATTGGGCGCCTGCAGAGAGGTAAACGTACGTTTTTTAAATGAATGAAACAGTTGACATTTTTCTCTTAAGTGAATAAATGACAAACATAAATCTTAATCTGGTATTGTACACAGATACGCTATTCGCACCTGCAATTCCCAAAAGTAAATAAATCGCAAGAGGCACAAATATTTAACTAAGGTATATGCATGAATGCGAACAATATATCGCTTGATATTAATGAAAGTTCTGTATTTTCTTCTATACAGACAGTAAATACCTGAAAATATTGGTGTACGTTGATAAACTGTGTAAGGAAAGATTACCACCGTGGATTCACTTAGTTAAAAACACTCAGTTAAAAATAGTCGTTTAAAAACAGAAGTGATTTATACTGGCTGCTTTTGAACTACTCTTTCATCCAACTGACAGCGTAATACAGACGTGATTCCTTGCTCTCTTTTTTAAAAAAGAAGTGAAGAGTATAAAAATTGAACATTGTATAACTTCGTGGATTACAAACCATTGTTATATCTATAGCGCCTGTATATATTTTCATGCGGAACATTAGAAAAAAATACGAAAAATGAATATAAAGTGAAAGGTTCCATTTTCCTATTTTGTGCTTGCCATATTATGAGTTTCGCCCAAATACAACTCTCACACGTGAAACACCTTTCGTGTATTGGACTCACGCAGAATTTTATGTGAACGGGTGGGGAGAGGAGTGGCACTCATAAGGTTATAATTATCATCTCGATAAAGCATTAGTTCTTATTCCAATAATTCTGCTGATTATGGTGAAGCCATTTTCAAAAAGAATCAACGATGGAATAAAACCCGTTTCACACAATACTGTACAGTATTTGCTCTTACGTCAGCGATAGGACAGTAGACAACAGTAGCGACCGTCACAAATAAAAAATGTTCAAATGTTTGTAGAGTCTATGGGACTTAACTACGGGGTCATCAGTCCCTAAACTTACAAACTACTTATGAATTACTTACGAACTAGGACGGCACAAATATCCATGCCCGAGGGGGGATTCGAACCCCCGACCGTAGTGGCCGTGCAGACCGTGACTGGAGCGCCTCAGTCTCCTCGGCCACCGCGGTCGGCTCACAAATAAAGCTTTACCCATCTATCAATTAGGCCACAAACCAACCGGATTTTGCTAATTCTCTTGTATTTATTGTGCGTGAACTCCGTAACTCAAATATCAGTATCCCAAAGCATTTGGATGCAACTCTCAAAAATTCTTAAGAAAATAGACTTTTTAGTTTTGCGGACGTCTTTAATATCCTAAATCAAGCCAAATATTTAGATGGCTAGCGTTGTTCGTTACGTGGACAATTCCTGAGAATACGTTGTTCTGTAAGCACTTCCAGTACACTTACGATTTCATAATTTTTTTCAGTCAAAATTAACCCTAGGTTTAAAATTTATAAGGGGATCGTACAAAGTTTCCTTCGCCGAATTTATTCATGTTGGCATGGATTGTAGAGCACAAGGAATTGTACATAGCTGGTAAAGAGGAAGACGCAACTGTCAGCGGGTTTCGAGAAAATCATGCTTGAATTCGCAGGCGAACGAAAATGCACGTAGTGTTTCTAGAACGAGGTCTCTGAATTGAATGATGTTGGCGGGAGACTGCTTTTGTTATTATTAATCCCAGGTAATGTAAATACGAAGAAACAATCCCTGAGACGGATTTTCGTCTCGAATATGTCAAAGACATTAATGATAAATCTGAAGCATTTAATTAAAATTTGTAATGATCGAGCAGATTATTAGTACGTAATAATTCATTTATTATTTTCAGTCTATCTCGAAATTATTAAAAAGTAGACATATTGTATTCGTTAGGAATTATACACGATAAGGCAGGTATTTCAGTTAGAGACTGTATGTTTTTCTTGCCGCGGTGGAGTAGCCGAGCGTTCTAAAGCGTCTCGCTGCGGAGCGCGCGGTTGTTCGCCGTGGAGGTTCGAGTCCTCCCTGGGGCATGTGTGTGTGTGTGTGTGTGTGTGTGTGTGTGTGTGTGTGTGTTTGTCCTTAGGTTAGTTTACCTAGGTTTAAGTAGTTTGTAGGCTACGGACTGATGACCACGCAGTTTGGTCCAATAGATTTACAAACATTTGAACATTTTTTTTTTTTTTTTAACTGATAGTGCTGAAAAATGTCTACTTTGTTCACCCATTACTCGAAAATGCTGACACATAGCTACTTCCAACAAATTTCACATACAATTTCAAACTTCTACTAGATCTTTTCTCGATGACACTTCCCACAAAATAATGACAATAAAAGAGTTTATATTAATGTTCATCATAGATGCGATCAAATTTGAGCACTTGCCATGATGTTTTAACTTATTGCTTTTTAACTACTAAATACATTTGCAACACATTTTTCATCCAGTACCTGCATATATTACTGAATATCCTCCAATTTATATCAGAATACGGCACATAGCTAAGGAGACGTGATAGATACTAATATACGTCAAAAGTTGTCTTCCCCTAACATTGGCCTGCAGTAAAACTTCAGCATGAGGCTTTAGGCTACAGTTTATTATTCACACATATTTGAGTATACTTGTAAAATTATATCACTGTATGGCACATGGTTCAGGAGACGTCATAAACACAGAGATCCGTCAAAAACCATTTAAATAACAATTTGGTAAGTATTAGTTAGTAAATAGTTGCTTAATTTTATTTTTAAATGTTGTAGTTATACAAAATGAAGAGAACAAACGAGAAAATTAATTTCCGAAACGAGACATGAACTGCCGACCGAGTCATTACCATTCCTGAGCGCTACTGACATTTTTCTCAGCTTTATATATTTTACGGTCCACGTAAATAGTTCTAGTCAGCTTTCTTTGGACAGGAATCGAAGCTGTGCCATCGTCATGGTGTGTCTCCCTGTAAGAATCAAATACAAGCGCCGAGTCCACAAAGCCACATAGCTTGCGGATTACGTGGATGGTTATTAAAATAGATGACATGTATCTGGATGCCAGGCAGCGAAGACTCACAACATTAATGCCTCTGAGATCGCATGTGTGAAATGAGGAATTATTGAAATGGGACTATTTGGAACGACGCGTGGAATGTAGCAAGCAGCGTCCACGGAATTTTATAGCAGTACTGCATCCAATCATCAGTGAGTGGTTTTAGCTGTACGCAGCACACACGAAGAAATTCGAGGACGCTGTTCCTCGCCAAACTCAGGCCATTGCCAAGGCTGTTACTCGGTACTAACGAGGTGTCCCCCGGGAGTGAGCATTTACGATCTGTGTACTGACATTTCGAAATCCGACTACAGTGCGAAGAAACTTTTCAAGCTCGAGACTCTTAAACCTTGCAAAACCAAGTATTGATGGGCGAGGTGAGGAGGGCGGAGGGGGGGGGGGGGGAGCAGGGCATTACTTTTTATGAAGTCTTCAACGAAATTTGATAAATCCTAAATCCTTTAATTTTTTCAAACTCAATTTTTTTAATCTTGCAAGGAGACCGTATGTAGTTCCCTTCACTGATGTGATACATGTTGAGAGTGTAGAGCACAACCAGCACTTCAACATAATATGTAAAGAGGATGAAGCGTCTCTCAGCCCTTTTCGAGAAATCGAGTTTGAATCCGCAGGGAGCAAGTAAGCAATCGAAAGGTGTTCGAAAAATGTTCAAATGTTTGCTTAGCTTAAGGGACTTAACTGCGGGGTCATCAGTCCCTAAACTTGCAAACTACTTATGAACTACCTCATACTAAAGACGACACAGACATCGATGCCCGAGGGGGGGAGATGCGAACCCCCGACCGTAGCGGCCGTGCAGAGTGTGACTGGCGCGCCGCAGACCGCTCGACAATGCGGCCGCCGGCGATAGATTCTGTTTTTTGTATTATTATTATTATTATTATTCCCACGTAACTCTGCCAAAAGATTCATTATAATAATGTATATTAATAGTACGTAATGATTGAGCTATTATTTTCATAATCTACATCCTGAAAAAAGGGAGAAGAAATTTTGCGATGAGTCTGAAAATACAAATACTGCTGAGCTAAGTTACTGTAATTTCATATAGTATGGTTGGTTTACTTTCCAGACTGGTTAGTCTTATTCCACCATAGGTGGAGTTTGTCGAATTATGTGTCATTAAAAAGAAAATGATGCCAAATTGGCACAGAGTGCAACAAACTCTACTTAAGGTGGTAAGCTAAAGTTTATTTTTTTTAATTTAACATTCAGTAGATTTTACTTTTTTCTTTTTTTTAAAAACTTTTTTAATATTTAAATACTTACTATAACGCTTGAAAATGGTAACATAGTACGCCCAAAGTAGTCTTGTGACTAATAAATACAAAAGCGACTGTTCGCTTTTGAACATATTAATCATATGTCTGGTAAATAGTCTTTTCATAAAAATGGGTAAGGAAATCGGCTGTGCCCTTCGAATGGAAGAATGTCAACGTTTGCCTGTATTGATGTAGGGACTGCGGGTGGGGAGGGGGGGGGGAGGGGAGGGGGTAGACGCGGTGGTGGAGGTGGAATGTGAGAGGAGGGAGGGATACCTGGATTAACAGCTGCTATTCTATGCAGGGTGAATCTAAATTCGCGCACTCGGGCTTCGCAGCGCGATTCCTCACATGCTAGCATATTTCCAGCAGTAAATGGAAGTCGAAGATTGAGATGGGTGTGTGTGTCCCATACGTCGAGTGTGTTTCAGAATTACAGTAATACACCAACAAACTTCTAGGGGATGTGTGAGGTATCTTGAGGAATGAAGTGAGCACAGTAATCCATGCCCGGAAACGTCATCCAATGACGCTACAGAGCATCGAAGTTGCTGGAGGGGATGTCTAGCGGCAGGAGCTGGTGCCTGTAATTGGACTCTCCGTAGCGTCATTGAATGGCGTTTCCGGGCATGGGTTTCCATGCCCATTTTATTTCTCAAGGCGCCTCCCACATCCCCTAAAAGTTTGTTAGTGTAATTTTGAAACACGCTGGCGTATGGGACGTCCATTTACTGCCGGAACTGTTACGGAATCGCATCATCCCCAGCCTGGTTGATAAACACCTGCTACAACGTATGATTTTTATGCAGGATGGCGCTCCAGCCCATATTGCTAGACGCGTGAAGGATCTCTTGCGCGCGTCGTTTGGTGATGATCGTGTGCTCAGCCGCCACTTTCGTCATGCTTGGTCTCCCAGGTCCCCAGACCTCAGACCGTGCGATTATTGGCTTTTTGGTTACCTGGAGTCGCAAGTGTATCGTGATCGACCGACATTTCTAGGGACAACATTCGACCCCAATTCCTCACTACAACTGCGGACATGCTTTACAGTGCTGTTCACAACATTATTCCTCGACTACAGCTATTGTTGAAGAATTATTTTGAATATTTTGATCATTTCCTGTAAAGAACATCATCTTTGCTTTGTCTTAATTTGTTATGCTAATTATTGCTTTTCTGATCAGATGAACTTTGTTTTTTTGGTTCTAATAAAACCCCATGTCATTCCAAGCATATGTGTCAATTTTTACGTCTCTCTCTACATTATTCCGTGATTTATTAAGTTTTCAAATTTATACTGCCTTTTTGATCACCCGATATTTTAAACACAACTAAGAAATATAGCAATTCCAAAAGAAATGTAGACCTAAATCGCATTTGTCTAACAATAAATAATATGAAACATGTTGATATATTACAGCTTATGGTAATAATACATACTACTAAAACCAGCAGCCGCCTCGTAGTGCCGTGGTGGAGTAGCCGAGCGGTCTAAAGCGTCTCGCTGCGGAGCGCGCGGTTGCTCGCCGTGGAGGTTCGAGTCCTCCCTGGGGCATGGGTGTGTGTGTTGTCCTTAGGTTAGTTTACCTAGGTTTAAGTAGTTTGTAAGCTACGGAGTGATGACCACGCAGTTTGGTCCGGTAGATTTACAAACATTTTTTTTTTTTTTTTCGTAGTTATATCTTACTCATGTAAATACCACTAGGCAATCCGCTTTAGGTCGTAGATTCTTCTATTTCGTTAATACACAGTATGTGAAAAATTTTATCCTTGAAAACTTAAACTATGCATTACGAAGTGTTGTTTTTCTATAACGTCTTCGACGTTCAGAGTTCCTTGTGGCTTAGTTGAACCGGTGTCACTTAGATGACTTAGTGGATACTTGCTGCTGAGGGGCGTAGCCTGAGTCCGGTGGGCGGTGACTAAGCGGATGATTTTCGCAGGTTTTGAAGCCATGTGGATATCCGAGTAGAAACGTTGGCGACAGGAAACAATCACTCACCAAGCCCCGCCCATTTCCATTCCTCCCTTTCGACCCCCAATGTCACAACCCTCACATCCTTGCTAGAAGCTTTGTACAATGTAATTTTCAAGAAATCGTACACTCGAAGTTGTACGGTCTGAAATGATACATATCGAACGTACAACTATAAATCGATAGTGTTTCTGAACCGGATATTCGGGCGCCCTCACCTACTATATACAAAAATATTCTTGTTTGACCTGTACCTAACCTAACTTTCACTTTAAAAAAGTTATCTGTAGCGTATAGATTAAGCTAAAATAAAAAAAAAAAAATAAATAAAAAAAAATAAAAAAAAATAGTACGTTTTTTAGTACCTTCGATACATATAATTTCGGGCGAAGCTACTTGGAGTGTAAGCTTTCTTGACAATTACCCTATATTTGCTATAAATATTTTCACTTTGTTAAGAATACTCAAAAAGGTTTTACAACTGCATTTGGAAACGCTTAAATTTCGTAGTTACTGAATATTTTCAGTGTAATCGTTACTTTAAAGAGGATCATGAACTGGATTCTATAGTCGGGTCGAAATACGATGATCTATGGCTCCACCTACTTGGCTGGGAGGCCGTCCCGGCTACGGAAAGGATGTGCAACTACATTGCCAAGTAGTTAGTTCGCTGCCGGGCAGTATAGCTAACGGTCGCTGTTGCACGACAGAACTGGCAAAATTGCACAGTGCAGGAGGACGTGCGCATGCACAGAGCAAAGCTCGCGTTTGACTTACTCAAATAGTCTGCTGCCGCAGCCAGCGCTCAAAGCCGATTGGCGCAAGCACCAGGGATCATCGTATTTCGGCTCGACTATAATAAATCATCTTTGGTTTCGCTGGTAACATACCTTCGATTCAATAGACTTTGAAAGGGGCGCGATTTAGCCTCTAGAGGCGGGACTTGGTAAGGGATTGTTTCTTAGCGCCAACGTCATGTATGTCGCATGAAGCCTGGAGGGGTGGGAGAGGGGAGGAATGTCGTAGGGACAGGGGGAGAGAGAGGAGTGGGTAGGAGTGGGTGGACAGAGTAAGTTGTAATTTGCGGCTGTTTGCTGATGATGCTGTGGTGTATGGGAGGGTGTCGTCTGTAACTGACTGTAATAGCATACAGGATGACTTAGACAAAATTTCTAGTTGGTGCGAAGAATGGCAGCTAGCTCTCAATGTAGAAAAATGTAAGGTGATGCGCATGAGTAGAAAAAACAATCCTATAATGTTCGAATACAGCATTAGTAGTGAGCTCCTTGTTGCTGTCGCGTCGTTCAAATATCTAGGTGTAACATTGCAGAGCGATATGAAATGGAACGAGCATGTAAGGACAGTTGTGAGTAAGGCGGACAGCCGACATCGGTTTATTGGGAGAATTTTGGGAAGATGTACTTCACCTGTAAAGGAGACCGCGTATAAAACGCTTGTACGACCACGTCTTGAGTATTGCTCAAGTGTTTGGGACCCGCAGCAGATCGGTTTGAAGGAATACATAGAGGTGGTTCAGAGGCGAGCAGCTAGATTTGTTACCGGTAGGTTCGACCAATGCGCGAGTGTCACGGAAATGTTCCGGCAACTCAATTGGGGATCGCTAGAAGATGACGTTCTTTTCGTGAATTTCTGTTAAGTAAATTTAGAGGGCCGGAATTTGAAGCTGAGTGTAGTACGATTTTGCTGCCGCCTACTTACATTTCGCGTAAAGATCACGAAGACAAGATAAGAGAAATTAGGGTTCGTACGGAGGCATATAGGCATTCTTTTTTTCCTCGTTCTATTTGGGAGTGGAATAGGAAAGGAAATGCCTACGGTGAATTGCGGAGTATGTATGTAGATGTAAATGTAGAGGAGTGACAGGAGGGATGGGGGCCTTTGGGAGGGATAGGAGGAGGGAGGGAGGTGGAGGATCACAGCTGGTAGGAAGGATAAATGTCAGGGTGGAGGGCATCATCTGGGACGGGGAGGGTGCGGAAGTTGCCACGGGAGAGAATACGGAGGGTGGGGGTGATACAGTGGGAGGAGGCGCGGTAGGTATTTTCCTATTATTTAGGTTCTCAGTTTTTTACAAAATTTGCTACAGGACCTTTGAGGAGAACATCAACTATGTATTACCCTGTCGTCATTAATAAACTCAATTATCCTTTTCCTGTTCCTAAGCATAAGTGCCCTCATAACCTCACATTTTCATTCAGTTGCGAAACTACGTAGCAGACAGCTCTACTCGAGAGAAGCGACACGCAGTACGGTAATAGCACGCCAGGGGCGCTGCAGTAGAAGCACTGGTGTCGAGTAGTCATAGTCAACTGAGACGAGAAAGTTGGTCGTGTAAAAGGCTCTTTTGGGAGTGGGTGTGCGACTGCGCGCAGACGGGCAGCCGCTGGCTGGGCTGCAGCGGTGGTAGCGTCCGTCTCGCTGCGGACTGGCTGCGCCTGGCACTGCCGGCTCCCTCGCCGCCGGCGTTCGATGACACTGCGGCTCCGCAGGCTTCAACAGGCGCGCTCACTGCCTGCTCTGTCTGGCGTAGTCGCAACACGCCGTTTGCATCTCTGGCGTTTTATACAGGGTGGTACAAAAAGGTACGGGAAAACTTTCAGGAAACATTCCTCACACACAAAGAAAGAAAATATGTTATGCGGACATGTGTCCGGAAACGCTTAATTTCCATGTTAGAGCTCGTTTTATTACTTCTCTTCAAATCACATTAATCATGGAATGGAAACACACAGCAACAGAACGTAACAGCGTGACTTCAAACACTTTGTTACAGGAAATGTTCAAAATGTCCTCAGTTATCGAGGATACATGCATCCACTCTCCGTCGCCTGGTATCCCTGATGCACTGATGCAGCCCTGGAGAATGGCGTTTTGTATCACAGCCGTCCACAATACGAGCACGAAGAGTCTCTACATTTGGTACCGGGGTTGCGTAAACATGAGCTTTCAAATGCCCCCATAAATGAAAGTCAAGAGGGTTGAGGTCAGGAGAGCGTGGAGGCCATGGAATTGGTGCGTCTCTACCAATCCATCGGTCACCGAATCTGTTGTTGAGAAGCGTACGAACACGTCGAACCACATGTTGTGTCGTACTTGTAAAGGCACATGTTCTAGTAGTACACGTAGAGTATCCCGTATGAAATCATGATAACGTGCTGTAGTGAGCGTAGGTGGAAGAACATGAGGCCCAATCAAGACATCACCAATAATTCCTGCCCAAACGTACACAGAAAATCTGTGTTGATGACGTGATTGCACAATTGCGTGCGGATTCTCGTCAGCCCACACATGTTGATTGTGAAAATTTACAATTTGATCACGTTGGAGTGAAGCCTTAGTTGTAGGTAGTTCATAAGTAGTTTGTAAGTTTATGGACTGATGACCCCGTAGTTAAGTCCCTTAAGCTTAACAAACATTTGAACATTTCGACATGAATATCAACAATTAATACGCCGGGAAAGTAATCACATCTCATTCTGCTTTCTCTGAATTGTCGCATCCACGAGGAGCACGTTAAACATACCAATGACGCCATCACCGCATGTCTCACTCAACTGGCGATAAATTTCAATAGGAGGCACACAAGGGATATAAACGAATGATTACAAGCTGTTAAAGTAACTTATGTTAAGCACAACAAACACACCCATGCCCGAGGAAGGATTCGAAGCTCCGACGGCAAGCAACCGCAGCAAGGCCCCTTACAGCTCTCGGCCACTTCACCGCGGCAGTTCTGTGTATCGTGCAGTGCTGCCAAGTCCATTAGGCATTCACAGTGAGTGCGCATGCGAATTTTAAAACAAATCTCATTTTTCTGTCAGTAGCCATCCCGAGGAAAGAAAACATGAATGCACCACGTATTGCGTACACAAGATATAAGAGGGTCATACATCGACAGAGTTGTCATCTTGTGTTCCGGTGATTAATTTGAAAGCGCTCCCGATGTGATTATGACGGCACGACGGAAACCAACAAACTCGGAGTGGCAATTGCAGCTGGACTCATGGAACTTCAGATATCGAAAATCGTTACGTGATTCAGCACTTGGAGACCCACCGTGCCCAAAGATGCCGAGAATACCAAATTTCAGGCAATGCCCCTCACCTAAGGCAAAATAGTGGCCGACGTCGCGGACAGTGGCTCTCCTGCGCTGGGGACCTAGGCGACTGCAAACTTGTGGCTTGGTCAGATCAGTCCGTTTCTCTAAGCGCTGACGGTAGGGAGCAAGTGTGGCGCAGCCTCCCGACGCCATGTTCCAATGTTTTCAGTGAGGCGCTGTGCTAGCTGGTAGTACCTCCATGGAGTGGACTGTGTCCTCTGGAAGGAAGGAAGGAAGGGAGGAAGCAAGCTTAGGATTTAACGTCCCATCGACAGCGTGGTCATTATAGACGGGTCTCCTCCGGTCCAATTCAATCGATCGTTCACTGGAAAGGGTTATGTTCCGCTTCTTGGAGACCAACGCAGCCATTCATGGACTTCCTGCCGCGCGGGAGTGGCCGTGCGGTCTAAGGCGCCTTGCTGCGGAGTGCGCGGTCATTCCCCGTCGGAGGTTCGATTTCTTCCTCGGGCACGAATGTGTGTGTGTGTTTTGTCCTTAGCATAAATTAGTTCCAGTATTTTGTAAGTCTACGTACTGGTGACCCTATATAATTACAAACAGTTGATTTGAACTTCCTGTGGCAAGTCACCGTGTTACAACTGTTGACGATTGGTTTGAAAGACATCCCGGACAATTTCAGCGAATGATTTATTCAATCTTACGTTAAACTCAGCGAACATTTATTGGATACAATCGTGAGGATAGTTCGCGCACAAAAGCTTGTATCGTCAACACATTTCTGGACACCTGCAGAGACAGAAAGGCTCAATATGGGAATAGCGGAGGGCTTTAGGTTCCATGCCACGGATTGCGTGGCCTCTCCCCGTCGGAGGTTCGAGTCCTTCCTCTGACGTGCGCAAGCGGGCGCGCGCGCGCGCGCGCCGGTGTGTGTGTGTGTGTGTGTGTGTGTGTGTGTGTGTGTGTGTGTGTGTGAATGACCTCAGCTACTTGGTCCCTTGGGTTTAGAAATATTTAAAACTTTTTTTATTTTAATATATTTTGTTATTTATTGAGACCATGCTACGGTGAGTTCCTGCAGTTCGGAGGTATCCCAGGAATGTCAATTTAGTGTATATTAGAGCATGTGTGTGCTGAGTGACAGCTGCAGAGCGCAAAACCGTAAAATAATCCATAATGTCCGACGTAAATTCCCAGGTAATTTGTCCATATTCTTTTTGTTAATAGTTTGTTAGTTTTGTGTGGCTGCGGTGCAATGGCCGAGCGCTCCAAGGCGCTTTCCTGCAGAGCGCGTGGCTGCTCCGCATCGGACATTCGAGTCCTGCCTCGTACATGGCGGTTTGTGTTGTTCTTAGGTTAGTTTTAGTTAGTTTAAGTAGTTTGTGAGCCCAGCAACTGATAACCGCAGCAGTTCCACACATTTAGAAACATTTTAGTTATGTGTTCTACACCCCACTTGAGCGATTGTTTTATGGACCGAATGACTTTAAAGTATCTCTACATGTGATTGGTGTTAACACTAACGAAGATATAACCGGTGGACCTGGAGTAATTACACCAATCTTTTCACCAAAGTATCAGGTAGGGGAGAGACGAAATGAATCAATTGATTTGTTAGGAACTTGCCATAAACTGCATATCTGACATATTCAGCTATTAACAAATCTTTACGACTAAACATCAACAGCTCGCGCCCAGTTTTAGCTATTCCCTATTACTGGTTTCATTTGTCATGCGCGAACATTATCAGACAATCAGAGCTCCGGTGGCGACACGGTTGTTTGATTGTGGTACGCAGTGGTGCTTTTAAAACATAAATGCCGGCTTACACCAAAGCGAGTGGAAACGAACTCAAGCGAAGAAACATTCGCAGACAATACGCCAGTGTTCGCTATCGCTCGCTAGTGTCTGTGAGCATGTGTTTACATTAGATTGAACAGAAGAGGACATAACGGCGTAGTATATGAACGCCGCGTAATAGTTTTTTGGCGCTTATATTCTGTTCACAACATTCATTTCATAGAATCAAGATGAAAAACTTTGGTGTATAGAGAGAATTTTTTTGTATGGGAAGCGTACTGTGTAACTTCCGCGAAACATGATAAATACAATAGCCAAGGACAAGAAAAGGATCAAATGTTCAAATGTTTGTAAATCTATCGGACCAAACTGCGTGGTCATCAGTCCGTAGCTTACAAACTACTTATACCTAGGTAAACTAACCTAAGGACAACACACACACCCGTGCCCCAGGGAGGCCTCGAACCTCCACGGCGAGCAGCCGCTCGCTCCGCAGCGAGACGCTTTAGACCGCTCGGCTACTCCACAGCGGCAAGAAGAAAAGGATCTCCTCAAATCATAGGAGTAATATTTTCAGAGGAGCTAGATTTCAAACCATGAACTGCTTTTGAAGAAACCTGTAACCGTTTATTTCTGAACGGAGACAGGATAGTTATCACTTCAACGCAGATAAAAATCTGATTTGGATCTCTGCGACCCACTTTCGCCCTCGCAATTCAATGTTGCAGATATTTTGTGAAGCGTTAGACAAAAATACATTCAAGAACGTTGAAAAAAGTGCCCCCAGGAGGAAGAAACTCTGCAAGTAAGTACTGTGTCATCCGATTAGCAAATGATGCAAGCTTGGTGCCGGTCTCAGAAAATATCGTAGAGATTGTGAACCATAGGAACGTTTCATTGGCAGAACACTTATTAGATGCAACATTTCTACTGAAGAAAGTTCAGAGAAGAGCAGCTCGTTTCATATTATTGCGGTACACGGGAGAGAGGGTCACAAAAATGATGTACGAGTTGGGGTGGAAATTATTAAAAGAAAGTCGTTATTTGTTGCGGTGAGATCTATTTGTGGAATTTATTTCACCAACGTTCTCCTCCGAATGCGAACATATTTTGTGTTAGCACCCATCAACATAGGCAGACATGAGTATCATTATTTTATTAAGAGAAAATATGTGTTCTTCCTTCCCGCGGACTGTTAGAGAATGGAACTGTAGAGAAATATTATGAAAGCGGTTCGATAAACCCTCTTCCAATCACTTAAATGATATTTGCGGAGTAAATATTTAGACTTATTCCCTTCAAAACTTATTTTCTAACGTCAAACACGAGTTACTATGAGAATGAGCTACTTAGCGAACTTACCTGTCTGAACAACTGAACGGAAATGAGAGTGATAAGTTTACACATCTTACATAAAGTGTAAAACAAAGTACAATGTGATGATTAGATTTTCTAGTCCTACATGTTTTGGTATACGATCTCTTTGCTTGTAAAATGTTACAGAATTTTAAAACAGTCGTCGAAACGGGGGGAGTGGCTACAACGGTAGATATCCACCCACACCGACCGTACAGCCAGCATAATGATCGAGGGCATGATGACATAGCCCACGATAGCCAGTCCCCTCTATTTGTGGTACGTGGAAACTTAATGGGACAACGTTATGTTGGTGACATTCATATTTTTCAGCTTGCTCTTCTGTCTTCCATGCTTCCGCCGTATGCAAGACACTTCAAATTAAATTATTTTTCCCTATAAATGTTTATACATACTATCATCAGTGGGAATTTCTGTATTGATACCAAATGTTGCCAAGATCGCTATTTTATTGTCTGGATGAACAGTTTCGGTAATACACATTGTCAAAAATGTTGTGTCTTAAACAGATGATCCGAGGATGGTAACCGTGTATTACCGAAACTAGTCATCCAGATAATAAAATAGCGATCTTGGCAACATTTGGTACTAATTACTTAAGATCGCCCCTTAAAACATGATAAAATTAATTTCTGTATTGCGTTTCTGACAATGATAGTAGCACTGTATAAATGTCATTTGAGATACATTTAAAAATGTTTTACAAGTTAGTTTCATAGTGCACTTCTCTTACACTGCCATACAAAATTATCTGTTTTTCTTTTGTCGGAAACTAGGCGTAGATTGCGTTTTCTCATTTTGTGCGTACCTTACATTACGTTAAAAGGAGTGAGTATAGTATTTATTAGTAGTGATTGTTGTTAAAATTCAGCTCAGCTGGTCAACTGGAAGACAAAACAAACAGTTTTTATTTATTGTTATTCAATTTGTTTTGATCGAAAACGCGCTGTTTACGTTATACCTACGATTCCCTTTACTTCTATTTAATGTTGAAATGTTTGTAAAGCTTATGGAACTTAACTGCGAGATCATGTCCCTAAACTTACCAACTACTTATGAGCTAACTTATACTAAAGACTGTACAAACATCCATGCCCGAGGCAGGATTCGAACCTCTGACATGGAAGGTCTCGCGATCCGAAACGTGGCGCTCCAGACCGCTCGGCTACTCCAGCGCGGCTTACTTCTGTTAGCTCGTGGATTTTCGTGTTGTGGCGTGATTGAATTTTTTGGCAGCAAACAAGATACACACAAAGCAAATAAACAGCTCTCAGCTGTACCCGTACGCCAAATAACAACAGTAGCGTAATGTACTACCACAGAAAATACCTGAAAAACATCTACTAATCACGCCATGGAGAAAACACGGAAAATCATGAGCTAAGAGAAGTAAAAGAAATCGTAAGTAATAACACAAATAGCTTGTTTAGGATCCAAATAACTGAATAATAAGAAATAAAAGCCATTTGTGTTTTTTTTTTCTTGCAGATAACAAGCTGTTATGAATTGTAACAACAATCACTAATAAGTCCTTTTAACGTAATGTAAGATATGTACAAAATGTGAAAACTCGCATTCTAGGTCTAGTAAAGCAGTCAACAATCCGAAGATTTACTAGGCATGGTCCTGTTTGGAGGTGGTATGTCGTTGCCTTCCTCCGACCTTCAAACTGGCTTACCCAGCCAGTTATAGGGGCACCTACAGTTTAACGTGGGTTCCGAACCACGGTGCTACTCGGTATTTTTCACATGAGCAATACTGCCCGAGGTGAAAGAAGTGGAAAGTGTCAGATAAAAATCCTAGGACCTGGCGGAAATCGAACCCGCGACCTTTGGATTTGTAGTCTGGTACTCTATCACGGTGCAACCGAGGCGCACCTAGTTATCTATAACAATAAAATAAAAAGAACCAGACAATTTCGTACGGCAATTTAAGTGAATTGCACAATAAAATCAACATGTGAAACGCTTTTTGATGTATCTCAAACGAAATGTATACAGTGCTACTATAATGCCGGCCGCGGTGGCCGAGGGGACTAAGGCGCTCCAGTCACTGTCTGCACGGCCACTACGGTCGGGGGTTCGAATCCCCCCTCGGGCATGGATATTTGTGCCGTCCTAGTTCGTAAGTAGTTCATAAGTAGTTTGTAAGTTTAGGGACTGATGACCCCGTAGTTAAGTCCCATAGACTATACGAACATTTGAACATTTGCTACTATAATATTCAGAAATGTGGTACAATGAATCCCCATTGATGATAGAACAGATAGTGCCGAAACATAAAGTGAAGTGTTTTGCATACGCCGGAATATCCACAACCTGTATGTTGATGTCATTCTTCAGTCCCTTGTGGAACGTTTCACATATGGGCTACTAAGGTAACTTTGCCTGCAAGAGAATGCTCCGCCTCATGAAACTCGAATCGCTTAAGACTTCCTACTCACGTTCCGACTCTTGCTGGGCAACTTCATTCCTATACTTGTTCCAAACGAAGCATGAGTGGGACCAGCTGAAAGGTCAAACACCATCGTGTCACTGTCTTTGGATAACATTAGATTCCTAATCAACTCGATGCTGGATCTTGTTTCGGCATGTACTGTAACAACATTTAATCCAACGCCTTATTGATGTTGCATTCTATTTGTCTACTTGTACTCGCTGTTTTTGTTTATATTGATTTTGGGATCAAGTGACTCTTACGTCATTTGATTTCGATTCCATTCGCCCTTCTGGGTACGCTAATTTCAATAGTCCCAAGTGCAGTACGTAAAAATTTACCTTTCTTAATCGACTCTTCTTTTTGCTTATGAAAATTACATAAGCGATCCGTTCAGTATACTATATCATAGAGTGTACCTGAAGGTGCATTCATAATACCTGCTCTTCTATTTCCAATGTTCAGACAAGAAAAGGTAAAAAGTGTGAATTTTCAAAGCCTAAAGATCGCGCATGATCCAGATAAATGCTAGCAAACGGATTAGCATCGCGTATCAATCCAGATAAATGCTAGCAAACGGATTGGCATCAGCCATAAACATTTTTGCCGGGCTAGCAGCGTCTGCGTGCCATCGATTAATGCGGTGTGGAATTTAATTTAATATGCAGCAAAAATAGTATATTACGACTGTTTTTGAAGAAGTAAGCAAAATGACATAGGAAAAGCAGAATTTAGGTGTCTGAATTTGTATGTATGAAGTGAGTGTACTTGACGTTTTTCTCTGCCTTCTCATTACAGTTAAGGAGAAATTTAAAAGCAGAACCTAATTATTAATTACCGAGGAGCTACATAACCTGAATAAAGGCTAGCCACTACACTTTTTTTTTTTACAATTCTGAGCGTTTAGGTTAGTGACTGTTCCGTATTTTAATAGCTGCTGTATCTCAGATTTTTCTGGCAGTGGCATATGCCAAGCATTTCCAGGATTGCATTAAAGTTTGTATGTGGAATATAATGTCAATTAAAAATGATTAATAATATGTGAAACAGAGATACGATCTGTCATGTGTGTTACAAGATAAAATATGCTGAATCATTTTTTTATTCATTTTTACAGTGCTTGACAATTCCTAAGCGAAAACTGACAGTTGCTGATGGAAAAGTGTGAATTGCTACGGAACAACCGACAATGGCAGTAAAAGGAAATTAAAGGGCGAGACTTGTTAGCCGCAAAGAAGCCTCTGCACAAACGCTCTGCAGGCATTCGACAGTGCATGCAGGACGTTGTTTGTATAAGGTTATCGTGGAAGCAAGTAGTGCGACATTCAGTCTGGTACGACCACATGCCGCGCGGTAGTAGCCGCGTGGTCTAAGTCATCATGCCACGGACTGGGCGGTCGCTCCCGCCGGAGGTTCGGATTCTCCATTGGGCATGGGTGTGCATGTTGTCGTATGTAAGTTACTTTAAATATATAAAATTATTCTGATGTGGACCAATGCCTAGGTGAATTTCATACACAATGAATACGGTGCCGGAAGACTTCGTTTACATTAGTTTAAATAGTTCGTAAGTCTAGGGACTGATAACCATAGCCCTTTGTCGAATAGGCTTACAAACATTTGAACATACGACCATATGTGTGCAATAGTCAAGATGTCACTAATATCAGCGGAATAACGTGTATGTCCAAAACTATCATGTCGCGTTTAAATAAGGTTGCGTAAGACAAATGCTATTCAAAACGATGACTACGGTCATAAGATGTTGTAACACAGGAGTCATAATTCTTTCCTTTAAAATAATGACATTATTGGTCATAGTTCTCCTTAACTGTTGGAGTCTATTTTGTGCTAAACTAGTACGATTAACGAAAGAATAAATTGCCGATATTTTCTCCATTTGTTCACAACGTACTGCAGTGAAGTGAGGGAATGAATGCATATTACTAGTTATTCTGCAAGAACCATTTATCCTTTATTGCCTCGATATTGCAAGTTTGAAACAGTGCCTATTTTGACTCAAACGAGTGACAATTGATAATTTACCCAAATAATCTAAACCGCATAGGAAACGAATGGGAACGTAAATAACACAAATCTTTCGAACTTAGGCACGCCAAGAAAATAAATACATCAGTCAAATCAGTATCCTGCTTTGTGTTCGTTGTAGCTGTGTGGAATGACAGGGTAGTTTGGAAAAAGGTTTTCTCATAATATCATCATTTATTAAAATCAGAGGTATCATCGGATAAAGATCAGATGTCAAAGATGCGACTGAAAGTCATAGTAGAGGTGTGCGACCATTATCAATTCAATTATACAAAAGACTCTAAAAAGGCTGAAAGGTCGCAAAAAAAGTATTCACAGGATGTTTTTGAATACATTTATTTTGTATGGCGCGTTTCGGGCTCTGTCCATCTTCGGATTACCTGGTGAAAAATTACAAAAGACAATTTTTGCACAACATGTAAAAGTGACGTTAAAAGAGTGATAAAGGTATAATGCAATTATCAATATACAAACCATGAAATAGATCTGTAGGCGATATGCCACAAATAAATAAAAAGTAAATGAGAAGCACCATCAAAACTGAAGTAGGGCCCAAACTAAAGATCTTCCTATGGATGGTGACTGACACTAAATGCGGTGAGCCGCTGCGGACGCTGTACAGGTAGGTGACTGGCCCACTAGAGGGTGTCCCTATACGGTATTACAAGAACATCGGAAGTGCCAAATACAATCACAGAACAATTTTATGATTACAAAGTGAAAATAAAATAATGAAAATTCTTGAGCAGAGGATAATTGACATTGAATTATAAGTAAATGTCTAAAATAATTTCATTATTAGCTGCTCCGCTCATGTTGTCCATCTCTGACAGATATTCAGCTTCAAGGGTTAAAGTTCGTTTTCCTGTACTCATATTTTAAATAATCCAATTTGTACTGCAGGTGTTTAGTATGATTTTGTCTGTATAAAAGAAGGGAGAATACATGATGAGGATAATTTTGATTTTTGATTACATTGTTTAACGTACGTCATTCTTATGAAGAAACTATGAACTGTTTATTTTAAAATCAAACCATCAGAGTGTTTCGTGTTGATTATTTTTTCACCCAAATTACTTTGTTAAAACTGCAGAAATGGAGGAATTTTGTATTTATGTAGTTAGTTCATTCGCACTGCACACCTACGAATTTTGTAGTTAGCTTTGGCTTTGCAGCAGCCGCAGCTTTGGCAGTAATTTTGAGAGCAGTGTCACATACGCTATTTCCTTGCGCACAGGAAGGCCATAGCCGCGGTGGACTAGCCGAGCGGTCTAAAGCGTCTCGCTGAGGAGCGTGCGGTTGATCGACGTGGAGGTTCGAGTCCTTCCTGGGGCATGGGTGTGTGTGTTGTCCTTAGGTTAGTTTAGTTAAAGTAGTTTGTAAGCTACGGACTGATGACCACGCAGTTTGGTCCGATAGATTTACAAACATTTAGGTAGGCCATAAGTTAGCGCTTACTGACAAGTAAGCTACGACAGGAATAATTGTTGAATTGAGACATAAATTGCAAACTTACACAGAAAATTTAATCCTTATTGTTCACACAGTTTCTACCAAAGTTTAAATTGCTTACACTGAATGCATAAAGCCACAGAGTTAGAATTTGTTTTTATTATACATTTCAAAGTCACGTTGAATCACTTTGATAAAGTTTTCAGCCAGATTAGCGAAGTTTTATTTAAAGTGCAGATTCATTAACAATCACCCATAACACGTACAACATACGATATAATTCCTTAAAAAGCCACTCGGGTACATTTGAAGCAAATTGATAACCATATTTATTTAATTGACAAATTTCAATTTTATTATCAACTTTCAACACCCTGTCAAGCGACTAAACTTTGGTATCGATAGATGACTGTTTTAAAAAGAAGGAAGAAACGAGATTATGGTTTACGTCCCGTTGATAGCGTGTTCATTATAGACGGGGCGCCGGCCGCGGTGGCCGAGGGGACTCAGGCGCTCTAGTCACGGTCTGCACGGCCAGTACGGTCGGGGGTTCGAATCCCCCCTCTGGCTTGGATATTTGTGCCGTCCTTAGTATAAGGTAGTTGATAAGTAGTTTGTAAGTTTAGGGACTGATGACCCCGTATTTAAGTCCCATAAGGTATACAAACATTTGAATTTGAAAGACGGGGCACAAGATCGGATTGTTTTCTTGTTAAGGATGGACAGAGAAATCGGCCGTCCACTTTGAAAGGAACCATTTCGGCATTTGTCTGGCGTGATTTAAGAAAATAACGGAAAACCAAAATATGATTGGCCGCAGACGGAACCGAACCGCCGTCCTCCCGAATGTACTGCTTTAATAATAATAATAATAATAATAATAATAATAATGTTTGTGAATCTGTGGGGCTTAACTACTGTGATTATCAGTCCTTCAGCTTACAGACTAATACCAACCTAAGGACAACATACACACACACACACACACACACACACGCACGCACACATACACACACACACACACACACACACACACACACACACACACACACACACACACACATTGCCAGAGGAAGGAGAACCTCCGAAGGGAAGAAACCGAGCGCTCCGCAGCACACCATGGGCATACGATAAGTGAGACTGAACAGTTCAAATTTCTAGATGTTCAGATAGACAATAAGCTGTCGTGGAAAGCCCATGTTCAGGATCTTGTTCCAAAACTAAATTCTGCTATATTTGCCATTAGAACAATACCTGAAATAAGTGATTCTTCAACATGAAAAGTAGTCTGTTGTGCTTACTTTCACTCACTTATGACGTACGGCATTATTTTTTGGGGTAACTCGTCTGATGCAAAAATGATATTTCTGGTTTAGAAACGGGCGGTTCGAGCAATATGTGGTGTAAGTTCACGAACGTCATGTCGACCGCTTTTCAGTAGTCTGGGAATTTTGACACTGGCGTCACAGTACGTTTTTTCTTTAATGTCGTTTGTTGTTAATAATATTAGCTTATTTTCACGAGTTATTTGCTTTCACTCGGTGAATACTATACAGAAGTCGAATCTACATTTGCCCACCTTGACACTTGTGCAGCAAGGTATACAGTATTCTGCAGCATCCATTTTCTATAAGTTTCACAAGAAATAAAGAATTTTAGCACCAACCCACACGCTTTCAAATCTAAATTGAAGAGTTACCTCGTGGCTCACTCCTTTTATTCTGTCGAGGAACTCCTAGAAAAGTTAAACAATTAAGCCAATTCATTTTTTTCTTTGATTCATTTCACTTTGTCTTAAGATTGGTGTGTGCATAGGACTACTTAAAAAATTTCTGTTACCATTCTTGTGTTAAACTTCATGTATTGTTCCATGACCTTGGAGTCTCACTGCTTAATTAGGTCCTGTGGAACAGAAAACAATATTATTATTATAAGGCGCCTTGAAGCTCTCGGCCCTTCCACCGCGGCAGTGCTCTTCTAGAGACAGGGAGGAGTTCGGTTTAGCTCTGAGGAAGCATTCGCGTCCTGTTCCGCACGCAGCTCATTTAATTCGTTTACGGCTTGTTCGCACTCTAGCGCCTCCGGTGTAACAGATTCGCCGCCGAAGTATCAGTCGGCGGGAAAGTCCCGCAGACTCTGGTAATCAGCTAAATTGATCCGCGTCGTTTCACTGGCTGCGTCGCCTCACTTCGTTAACGCTCTCGGCTCCGGGCTTCCTCTCTAGGTGACAACCAGCCAACTTGTCGCCCCGAACTGTGAAATTCCGCTCAGCAGCTCAGTCGTGAAGCACATTCGCGGAGTCGCTCTTCTGGTCGCCTCGCTGTCGTTATTAGCAAAAGTGTAAATCGCTACAGGGCGGTGAAAGTTCTTTTCTCGACGTCGCAACAGCAGAACGTGCTACTTTAAACCAGTGATTATGGTTTTTTTCTCGGTGCAGCTCATTTGTGGCGCACAGCAACTATTTGATAGTTACTTTTGCGTTTGTAGTAATAAAATAAAGATAACATTGCATTAACATTTTACTGCATTTACTTGGATACGGTCTTATAAGTCCGATACCAAAATAATTTTATTGAAATACTAGTTGAAAACCCGGCGTTTCCCGGGTATATTTCTTTATTCAAGCCTTGAATTTAAAAGCATATTTATGGGAGATAATTTAAGAAATAAGGCCATCTTCCATAATGTACGAAATAATAAGTGCAGTATCCAAACAAAGGAAGGTAGTCATCAAGATACAAATGATATGTTACATTCATACATTCATTTAATCCTTTCGGATCCTCTGGCTACAAATGTGTACATAACTTCTACGGTGTCTAATATGGTTCAAAAGCGTTTTTCCTCAATGGGAAGAATATGTATACGACACCTGAGTGTTCAATCATTTCATCATGTACAATTACTGCCACCTGTGGAAGATCACTATAAAAATATTAACCCTTCACTGCATGAATTTTTATTTTGGTGCATGTTAGAAAATGTTCACTTATGCAGGGGAAAAATAATGAAAAAATTATATGAGTCATTTAACAACGTGAAAGTCATTATTTACCTGTCGCCATTGCCAACGATCGCCTCCGTAGCTCAGTGCCAGCGTCGCTGCCTACCACGCAGGAGGCCCGGGTTCAATTCCGACAGGGGACTGGGTGTTGTGTGTTGTCCTACTCATCATCATTGGCACGTAAGTCGCCCACGCGGCGTCAACTAAAAAGAGAGACTAAGGCGGCCGAACAATCCCGCAAGGGATCTCCCGGCCAAGAAAGCCATACGCTCATTTCCATTTGCCATTGTCAACACCATGCATTTAGATATATCACACTGCAGGAAAATATTGATATCTATCATGTTTTCTACTCCAATTAGATGTCTGTAACATGATAATTTTTTTTTTTACTTGACGGAAGTCTTATCAGTTTGTAATTACATTTATGCTCAACAGTGAGTAAAATCAGCTGGAGCGCTCTTTGTTGAATTTCTCCTCAATTCATGACTGCGCTGCCTTCTATGGAGGAATCGATCAACTAAATGCTTAGAACAGACTCCAATGTATAAGATATGCATGTTGTTTCCATCTGTCGACAAGAAGTATGTCTGAAAAAGTAACAAAAATTTGCGTTACCAAACGGCAACACCATTCAGTGTAGGGTTAAGAAGCGGGTGTCGCACTGCGCAGCAGTTTGCGAACTTCAAAGAACACAAATCGTGGGTTACTTGTATTACACTGCATAATGTAAATAATAGTTGTTATTTTTCGGAGTAGTTATTGAACGATCAGCTTTTTTAGTACAACAGTTGCTACTACAAAATTAATTAATTTAGTCCTTAAAAAATCTTGTTTTTCAGTATACGCAATGTTGTAGAATGAAAATGGGTGCATATAATTGATAAAAATATTTTTAAAAAAATAGAAGACTTATTAATGACGTTGTACAGAACTCCAATAATTTTCAGAATGGAAAAAAATTAATCCCATTGACAGCACAAAAGAGCTGAAACACATATGGGAAGAAGGGAATGAAGTAAATTAAGTGTCTTGCATACGGCGGAATACCGTCACCATTTATTCAGTCTTAGTATTTTTAACTTTATTTTGATTGCTGAACATCTACCGGTAAGGCCAATAAGGAAACGTCATGACTGATGGCTTCTGGTCGCCGGCCGCGGTGGCCGAGGGGACTGAGGCACGTCAGTCACGGTCTGCACGGCCACTACGGTCGGAGGTTCGAATCCCCTCTCGGGCATGGATATTTGTGCCGTCCTTAGTGTTAGCTAGTTCATAAGTAGTTGTAAGTTTAGGGACTGATGACCCCGTAGTTAAGTCCCATAAGCTATACAAACATTTGAACATTTTGGCTTCTGGTCAGAGCAGTTGGCTGGCAGTTTGGTAGTGCGAGTGAAGGCTTTCACGACCGGTTGACATTCTAGGTATCATATCTTCTGGTTTGTAAGGCCGTGTTCTTGGAATCTTGCTACTTCCTGACGTTTCGTCCGATACTGCGTCGGACTTCTTCGGAGGTAGTCCATCTGTTGAGTCTTGCCGACTGACGGATCGGGGGGTCTGTGAGCTTCTTAAATATCGTCTAAAAGGGGGGCGTGGCTAAGATCCACGTGATAAGCAGAGATGATCCTTGTCAAAGATAAAGCTGTACAATCGAACCAAGGAAAAGATAAAAACAGTCGTTGATTCTGCAGAGCCACAGTCCATACATCGTTGAGTTTCATAGTCTCTTCTTTTCGATTGAAATTATCATTATGTTTATTTATTTCAAACGCTTCTCTATACAACCTGTGACACTGCAGCTTTATCTTTGACAAGGATTATCTCTGCTTATCACGTGGATCTTAGCCACGCCCCCTTTTAGACGGTACTTAAGAAGCTCTCAGACCCCCGACCCGTCAGTCGGCAAGACTCAACAGACGGACTACCTCCGAAGAAGTCCGACGAAGCATCGGACGAAACGTCAGGAAGCAGCAAGATTCCAAGAACACGGCCTTACCACCCAGAAGATATAATACCTACAGTTTGGTAGTTCGCCTGGTGCAGATGTGAGGGCGCGGTGGCGGTGGCGCACCGGTCTAAGAACTCCAGCGCTGACTTTTCGGACGCATAAATAGGTGTGATGCGACCCTCGCGCCCGCGGTCTGCACAAACAAGCCCCGAGCAGGCCGCGGAGGCCTGGCCAATGACGCAGGGCCGTACCGAAATAACAGCCGGCAGCGCGTACACAAGCGGCACCGCGGAGGGTAATCACAGCTCTCCACCGGCCGAAACTTTCATTAGCCCTCACCACTTATTATCGTAGCAGTCAGAGGGGGCCCGAATAAACTGCGCAGTCCGGAGTACGAATTCGTCGTACTGCGCATGACGTCACCGCCGAAGCACGTTGCGGCAGTTGTAGCGGTAGCCCTGCAGCAGCTTGTTTACTGTGTATTAGCGGGAACGTTTTGTTTCGTTTATACCTGTGTTTCGCGACAGAAAATGCGATGCCTCTAATTAAGTTTAACATGTTGATGACTGGTTTGACATATTTAATTCTCGCAGAATCGTTGACAGAAAGATATTAGCAAATGCCTATGGAACAAAAAATAATTCTCAGTAAAATGTATTTGTGCTGAGAAACAATGCAGATTGGACACCGAAGGCAGCTATTACCATTTCAGAAAGGACTCGTAATGTCACTTCATTCTGACCTTTCGACACTAGGCATTAAGTAAACATTAACAGCACGGCTGAACCAGGACTGTCTTGAAAATTTATTTCACAGAGGTCTTAGCCATTTCTGTCAGCATCCTCCCCCTAAAGAAGTAAAACATCGGCTGCGTTTGTTGCTTCTGGGAAAGAATGTCCAAGACATTCCACTGTCTAATACTTTGTTTGTGAGTCAGGAAGACAAAGCAACATTTCCTGGCCGGCCGCGGTGGCTGAGGGGACTGAGGCGCTTCAGTCACGGTCTGCACGGCCACTACGGTCGGGGGTTCGAATCCCCCCCTCGGGCATGGATATTTGTGCCGTTCTTAGTCTTAGGTAGTTCATAAGTAGTTTGTAAGCTTAGGGACTGATGGCCCCGTAGTTAAGTCCCATAAGTTCTACAAACATTTGAACATTTTTGAACATTTCCTGTCACCTAGTCTGCTGTGTGGAATTTTGCCGGATATGTCGGATGCAATGGACATGTCAGATGGGGAAGCAGGGATCCAGGACATAAGTTTTAGCTGTGAGGCTGCTGCACCGTCTGATGTGACAGACGTTGAATGCCCAGCTTAAGGATTCAGATATCTGGCAGGCTACATTGCACGCCGTGCTGCGAAGTATGACACTTCACTGGGGGTGCCTGTCGTCTAATGAACTACTATGTCTTCTTCCAAAGACCTCGCAGAATACGGGTGGATAGAATTTCTATCACGAGGAGGTTTGTTAGTGCCGTCTGACGAGTGGATGCGACAGATGTCAAAGTCTGAGCTGCTGTTCAATGAGATTAACGGAAGTGATACTTTCAAAACGAAAAAAATATTTCTAAGAGATTAGCCGACACAATTTCGCAGAAATATCCTCACGTGGCGCCGGAGGTCATGAAAATATTCTTACGGACCCCAATTTTTATTCGAGTGCGCTACCTCAACATGAAGCTGAAGAAAGAGAACGCAGCGACATTACAGAGGCGAAAATCACTTCAGTGGCATTCTTCGGTTGTCGGAAGGATTTAACGAGGTCTGTAACTGCAATAAGCAATGCGCAAACGGTTAATTTCTGTTTGTTTAGTGGTGTTCTATGTGGTGGCGTAGCGCTGCTTCGCGCCCCTCGCGGACAGTCTGCTTCGCTACTGACGTCATTTCAACGGCCAATAGCAGGTCGTTTCGCTTCGGGCCCAACCTTTTATAGAAGAACCTTGGTAGCAGTAAATCTCTCCTGCTTGCCGAAACGGAAGCCAGGGTACGTTCGAGAAATTCTTTAGCTAGGGTCAGCCTCATTTGCTTCCTGTACAAAAAGACTTTTCATTTATGATCATCAAAAAAGTTACGTTGCAGCTATATTGCAACTTTATTAAGTAACAAGGCCGGTTTCATGACCTGCAGACACATCATCGGGTTTAAGAGTTGATTACAAAGAAACCACGAAACAATACAAATTGACAGACTTACTAGGAAAGTACTCAGGCTCGAACAAACACAAATATACCAAAATCGTCTGAGATATAATGTAAAGGTCCCTTATTCCACTAGCCATACTCTCGCATCTGCAAAACTTTGCAGTCGCCCATTAGAGGCCTCTGCGTGAGCCACGCCGCATTGCACATTGAGCTGCCGGTACACCAGTCGGGAGCACTAGGGACTGTGCTGTGTGCCTCTGAAGTTGCGTTTTGTGACATAATTTGTGTAGTGAAGCGTCAGATGGGTCGGCGATTGGTAATCACTCCTGATAATGTATTGCGATTGGTTGAGATGAAATTCCAAAGAGCCATTCTTCGTGAATACGATCTTGGTGTAGAAGATGAATGTTTTCTGGTATCTATAATAGTGCAGAAATATGAGCATAAATTAGAAACACTATAGTATATACCAGGTAACATGCGAATGATTCATCTTCTACACCAATACCATCTTCATAAAGAAGGTTTCTTCGTAACTTCATCTCAACCAGTCACACTACATTAGCAGGATTTTTTACCGATCGCCGACCTATCCGACGCTTCACTACACAAATAACGTCACAAAACACAACTTCGAAGGCACATTGCACCGTCACTACTGGTGTACCGGCAGGTCAAGGTTCAGTGCGGCGTGGCACACGCAGAGGCCTCTAATGGGCGACTGCAGAGCTTTGCAGATGAGGGAATATCACTAATGCAATGAGGAACCTTCACATTACCTCTCACACGATTTTCGTGTATTTATATTTGTTCAAGCCAAGTACTTTCTTTCTTAGACATAAAACGTAATTACATAGAAAGTGACTAAAATCTAGGTACAAAGGGCGATAAAAAAGTTTTGCGCAGTCCTCTCCAAATTTTTATTTTATTTATTTATTTTTGCAGGAGGAGAATGACATTTTTTCGTAAGCATACTTCAAACTTTTAGCCGGCCGCGGTGGCCGAGGGGACTGAGGCGCTTCAGTCACGGTCTGCACGGCCACTACGGTAGGGGGTTCTAATCCCCCCTCGGGCATGGATATTTGTGCCGTCCTAGTTCGTAAGTAGTTCATAAAGTAGTTTGTAAGTTTAGGGACTGATGACCCCGTAGTTAAGTCCCATAAGATTTACAAACATTTGAACATTTCGAACTTTTAGCTATGCATTGAGCCTACTGAATGTAGTATCCACCAACTGTGATGCATCTGACCCAACGTTCTTCCCATGATGTAAATGCACTTTAGTAAAATGCTGGGGATTGGCTTTTACACCGTCGCTTTCACACGATCAAATGTTTTACCGCGCATGTCTGCCTTCAGACGCCAAAGAGGTAAAAATCAGACGGAGCCAAGTCCGGGCTGTAGGGAGGATGAGGCACAAGTTTCCAACCCATTTTCCTGATTTTTTTCCTGCGTCATAAGGTCTGCATGGGGTTTGGCATTGTCATGGTGTACTCTGATGAGCTGACCCTGAAGCTGTGGTCTGTTTGTCTTGATGGCACGTCGCAGCTTGTCCAATGAAACACAGTAACGGTTCCTGTTAATAGTGGTGCCAGGTTCCAAAAAGTCAATAAAAATGACATCACGCTGATCCCAGAAGAAGGAGGCCATCATCTATCGGCCTGCTGTTCGTGAAAGTCTTGGTTTCTTCTTCCGAGGGGAACCCAGATGACAACAATCCATGGACTGGGTTTTGCTCTCAGATTCGGAAAAAAAACCATGTTTGATCCTGGCTAATGACGCCGTCAAAACAGTGTTTCCACTCTTTGGTAAAGGTAATGAGACTCTCGCACTCATTTTTTCTCATCGTTTTCAATTCTCTTCTTGAATAGGCAGCCAACGTGCACAGATTTTTCTGTACCCTGGTGACTGTACCAGTAATACCACACTGCTCAATGACAATCGAATCATTTCAGCAAGCTGTCGCGTCGTCACACATCTGTCATTTTGGATGATTTGATCAATGGGCTCCTTATTCACTTCACTCACTGCCGTCGATGGCCTACCTCATCGTGGATTGTCCAGCAGAGAGAGATCACGTTTAAACCTCTGCAACCACCGATGGATACCGCTGCGATCCACTGTGTCCTCCCCATAAACAGGAAGCAACTTCCTGTGAATCAACGTGGTAGAGTCATCTCCGGTCTTGAAGAGGAACTCCACCACCAACCGTTGTCGCAACCTGACATCTACTTCACGGTCCATTATAGCTCGTCTGTAAATAAAATACTTTTACATACCAACTAGTAGCTCAATTTCCAAGTAGGTTTCTTTCTCCTACTGCAAAAAAAATTAAAAAAAAAATGGAGACAACTATGCGAAACTTTTTGAACGCCCTATGTATTACGTAACTGAATATTAACCGTTATAGTGCTACTTACTATTCAAAATTTATGGAAGGGATACCACAATCTTCAATGATTCCCAGATTTGTAAAATATTTCTTTTATATATATATATATATATATATATATATATATATATATATATATATATATATATATATATATATATATATATATATAAACCTTCAGGGTGCGGACCATATGCATCAAAAATTTATATAAAATGAGAACCTATTATTGGCTATCTGAAAAAGCTCACAAGTTCTGGTTGGGGAAAGAATTATGTATTGTCAAGGGGCAATTTAGGAATACTGGAAAACCTTGATATCAGGATGGAGACATGAACCAACGTTCTGCGAGTTCGCTATCTTACTGCGCCACTGTGGTAGCTGTCTGCATGCGTCTGACAAATGTTGCGTAGTTACTAGCACACGGTTCGAAAACGTAAAGCGGTACATCAGTCGGGACTACTTTGTTTTACGATGCGTAAGCCTTGTATGATTTGAATATCTACGTCCATAGCGTTTTACAATGTCTGCTTTAATCTCGTACCCCAAATATCACAACAAAAATAATCTTCGTGTGCGCGCCGCAGTGCGCACAGTAACTTTGTCGACGGCCAGTAGACATACAAACTGAGCGTGGAACACGTAATAACAAAGTTGCTTTACGAGCAGAAGCTATAAATTACGCTGACGCAGTCCCGCCGCCGTTGTGGGCGGCACCTCAGTGTGTTACCTGCTCCTGTGGGCAGCAGCCGGCGTACCGCCCAGGCTGTCTCAATTTGGAGCTCGCGCTTGGCTAGCATTGATGGGTGGGTTCCGCTTTATGCTGCTTGCCTTACGATCTTATACTATCTACCTCTCTAGATACGGACTAAAGATTCCAGTCGTATCCTCAGTAGGGATGGCGGTTGTTGCAAAAACAACCGGTTTTCGGTTATACTGGTTCTTTTCATCTCCAGTTTAACCGTACTGTAAAAATTGCTCAAGATAACCGATTTTTTATTGCTAATATTTCTAGTATAGTTTGACCGATACATATTTTGCGGCCGAAACAGAAACCGTAATCGAATTTTCGGTTCTTCTAGTTTCGGCCGAACCAGAAACTTATGAAATTTCGTTAAAATTTAGGTAAATTTACGTTATACAACAAATCTCCATATTTTGCAACATCCCCTCCCAATACTACGCCTTCTTGAGGGTGTGTAAGCCTAGCCAGGAGGCCGTAGAAGACGATATACGAAGCATACAGATTTACTGACCTAGTATTTCCATCGGCAGTTGCGAATATTGAGCCAACCATTCCGTAAGTTGGACTTGTGAGCCAGCGCATATGAATATCTCGTTATATACACAATATATATAAAGTTACAGTCAGTAAATGAACTTCAATCAGTGCTGCAAAAGTATTTCGAAAAATAAAGTCACAGATCCGACTAACAGTATGATTGTTGTCAGTGTAAATTTACGGAAATTGAACTAGGAAAGCTTTGTACCACATAATCAAAGAATGTTCAAATGGGTGTGACTTCTTATGAGACCTAACTGCTTAGGTCATCGGTCCCTAGACTTAAAAACAGTCCGTATCATGGAGCCTCAGACCGTACGGCTACCTTGCGAGGCACCACATGATCAATGTTACCTTAAACCCATATTGGTTGTTAAAAAAGCCCCTTGGTTTCAAGGAATCACATTAATAAAACTTGTTAGCATAACAATATGATAATACATTAAAAGTTATTATTCCAAGCTTACATAATAGGTATATGAATCGAATTTACCTTCTCTTCCAAGAAACATTTTCGATGCTTTCTTCTTAAATGACACAGCACGTTTGTAGTGCCTCCACCCGTTTTCAGCTTTTTAAAGCAAATGGGGCATTGTACCTCACTGCTACCGTACTTCGTGAAGTACTTCCACACTTGGGATGGTGCCATTTAAGACACAACCGGTGTCTGGCGACGACAGCAAGGAACTGCCGCATGAGAAGACGGAGGCAAGTCTCGTCCACTGCCGGTGCACGAGCGTCGTCTAATAGGCCACGCCACACGGCAACAGGTGCATCGATGCCTCAACAGCTGCACCAGTTCTTAAGTTCTTATGCCACGCGTTTGTTGCATGTTTCTGACTGCCGGGATTGTTCTTAAATTATCACTGATCGCTTTTCTTAGTTACTGCGAAGACCTAATGTTTCACAGCAGTGGAAATTTTAGGAATAGCCCTAAATATTAGGGTCTACTAGTTTTAATTTTTTCAAATTATTTTCAAAAAACACATTTTGAACCACTACTGCAGGACGCAGTCGTACAGGTTTTTTTACCCGGTTCTTGGTAATAACTAAAAAAAATAAAAAAATAAAAAATAAATAAATAAAAAATAAAAAAAAAATGTTACAACCGACACCAAATAAATACCGAATAAAACCGGTTATTCAAAACTAAAATACCGGTTTCCCATCCCTAATCCTCAGTCACTTTTAATTCCTAATGTGCAGATAATAGTCCGTCACTAGATGCAGTGGCGGACTAAGGCTGTCGGAGGCCCGGGGCGGCGGCAAAACAAAGTGAGGCCCCCCGTCCTCTTGGAAATACATGTATTTGAAAAATGTTATAATCCCCATTCCAAAGAAAGCAGGTGCAGACAAGTGTGAAAACTACAGAACCATCAGTTTAATAAGTCATGGTTGCAAAATATTAACACGAATTATATACAGACGGATGGAAAAGCTGGTAGAAGCCGACCTCGGGGAAGATCAGTTTGGGTTCAGGAGAAATGTAGGAACTCGGGAGGCAATACTTACTTTACGGCTTATCCTAGAAGATAGATTAAGAAAAGGCAAACCTACATTTCTAGCTTTTGTAGATTTGGAGAAAGCTTTTGACAATGTTGATTGGAATAAACTCTTTAAAGTTCTGAAGCAAGCAGGAGTAAAATTTAGGGAGCGTAAGGTTATTTACAACTTGTACAAAAACCAGAGAGCGGTTGTCAGAGTTGAAGGGCATGAAAGGGATGCAGTGGTTGGGAAGGGAGTGAGACAGGGTTGTAGCCTTTCTCCAATGTTATTCAATTTGTACATTGAACAAGCTATAAAGGAAAGCAAGGAGAAATTTGGTGAAGGAATAAAAGTTCAGGGGGAAGAATTAAAAACATTGCGTTTTGCCGACGACATAGTAATTCTGTCAGATACAGCAAAGGACCTGGAAGAGCAATTGAACGGAATGGACAGTGTGCTGAAAGGTGCATATAAGATGAAGATTAACAAGAGCAAAACTAGGGTAATGGAGTGCAGCGTAAGAAAATCAGGTGATGCTAAAGGAATTAGATTGGGAAACGAAGCAATAAAGGAGGTAGATGAGTTTTGTTACTTGGGCAGTAAAATAACAAATGATGGTCGCAGTACAGAGGATATAAAATGCAGAATGGCAATGGGTAGAAAAGCGTTTTTGAAAAAGAGAAATTTGTTAACATCGAATATTGATTTAAGCCTAAGGAAGTCCTTTCTGAGGGCATTTGTATGGAGTGTTGCCTTGTATGGGAGTGAGACATGGACGATAAACAGTGCGGACAGGAAGAGGATTGAGGCTTTTGAAATATGGTGCTACATAAGAATGCTGAAGATTAGGTGGGTGGATCGCGTAACTAATGAGGAGGTACTGAACAGAATTGGGGAGAAAAGATATTTCTGGCATACCTTGACTAAAAGAAGGGATAGATTGGTGGGGCACATTCTTAGACATCAAGGAATTGTGAATTTAGCATTAGAGGGAAGTGTGTGGGGTAAAAATCGCAGAGGAAGACCAAGAGATGGATACAGTAAGCAGATTCAGACAGATGTAGGTTGCCGTTCTTATGTAGAGATGAAGAGGCTCGCTCAGGATAGGGTATTGTGGAGAGCTGCATCAAACCAGTCTCCGGACTGAAGACCACAACAACAACAACTATATAAAAAGTACTAACTTCTGATATTTGAAGGCCCACAGGACGAGAGGCACGGGACAGTCTAAGAAAAATAGCTTTCGAAATTTGAATGTCCCAGAACGAGAAACCAAGGACGCTAAAAAGGTATTTGGAGGCCCCCAAGACGAAAGGCCCGGGGCGGTCCGCCTCCTCCGCTCCCCCAACCTACCCCCCTTTAGTCCGCCACTGATTGGATGGCTGTTTTGTTTACCACAGTCAACCATTATTATTCATGGACCATTTTAAAAGGAAAACTTTGAAGTCGCTACATTAAATCAGTATTACTTGCTGTCTCCATTAGACATTTGTGAGACGTGGCCTTTTGATGCACTTGAAATAAACTTTAGAGTCTTGACCACTAATTTAAATTTATTGAGGCCTTACGCGTTTTGACGTTCCGTCATTATAGAAGGCAACAGCAAGGCAATGGAATTAATATTCATCAAATATTTCGATAAAACATAAATGAGAACACAATCATCACACTCGCCATATCTTTTAAAACTTATTAAAAATTGAAACTAAACATTCCTTTTAAAAAATGACTGATCAAAGACATATGTGAAACATAAAATAAATTTAAAATCCCTGTAGGATGGTCAAGTGCATACTAAATTCAGCAAAACGGTCAGTTATTAAGTGGAGAATCCGCCAGATGGCGATGTCATTCTACTTCTCTCTCACTCCCTCTGGGATTTTTTAAATAATAATAATACCTTAAACCTGCACAATATTTTGTTACTTTAAGTTAGACAATTATAAACTTACAACTATAAAACTTTACAAACACTGTGTACAAAACTTTTACATTATACAATTATATGAGTGCTGCACCATATTTTTTCCATACTATATTTTGACACATTGTTGGCAGTCACCAAAATCATGATATCTACATAGTATTCAGGTGAGGAAAGTGTGTGGATGGGGGGGGGAGGGAGGGGGGGTGAAGGGGTGAAGGGGGGCAGACATAAGAGTGCTGGGAAGGAAGAGCAGCCACCAAGCACCATCCGCCCACAAAAACCACACGGCGGCCTCTATACCGTACAAGTTTGCATTTCCCTCTCGTATAAATTACAATGTTGTCCTACAACAGCAATGAAATATGTTAAAGTAGTGTCACATTTATATAAATTTGATTACTCTTTGTAACATGAGGAAGTACTGTGTACAGTATTACAGTTTAGGCAATGCTGATGTGAAACAATATGTTCAATATAAACTCTAAGGGAAGTTAAAATATCCTCTTCCATAAGTGTATTGCTCATGTTAGCCTTCTATTATAAAACACGAAATAAAGCAGTTTTAAGGTATACTGATCATATGTATTACAATCAAGGCTCCTAAAATAAATGAATATTTTAAGTAAAAAGGGGGGAAGGGGGGGAGATGGTTAATGGAGCAACTACAGGTTATAGAATATAATTTTGTGCACTCTTACAGTTTTACAGTAATATTAACCCAATTATGCAGCTCCACGAAAGAAACCTTAGATTTACTATAGTAATAAGTAAGGTGTGCATAGTTATGAGGTTATAGCATTACATCAGGATACAGCTACTTATACTCTAGTAGCAAGTATAGTGAGGTATTTTTATGAAGCCAAGAACACACTTGTAATTTTTTTTAGTAATAAATACACCTGACTGTTAATGGAAACATGGACTTTAAGTAATACAGTATACTACGAGCTACGATGGGACTGTATGGAATAACAGAATGTTTGTGGAAAGACGTAGTTTGTTAATAGCAGGGAAGCTATTCGGCTAGGAAACCTCTTAGTGAACGCTGTACTGTAGTTCTACAGTTGTGAGGGGAACAACCGTACCCACTGTAAGATATTTAAATACTTCTCAGTCTCTGTTGCAATATTTTTATCACTCCAATTACGCATTTCGCGCTGTTAGCGCATCATCAGATTGGAAACAAACAAATGTTTCATTACAGTCCGTGTACCTGGCGGGTAGCGAATCTAATGTGGCTACGGCGAGTAAATTTTGAAAAGTCAGACGTACTTGGGCGGATATGGTGCCACAGAACTATCTAAAGCTGCAGCTGCACAATATACGCCCAAGTAAGTGTGACTTTTCAAAATTTACTCACCGTAGCCACATTAGATTCGCTGCCCGCCAGGTACACCGACTGTAATGAAACATTTGTCTGTTTCCAGTCTGATGATGCGTTAACAGCGCGAGACGCGTAATTGGAGTAATAAAAATATTGCAACAGAGACTGAGAATTATTTAATTATTCAACACTGTTGCTGCACCAGCCGCTACCACCTCCATCATGGAATGGAATGAAATGTACTTTAAGTTACTTAACTTGTTGAGATATTCCAACATCATTTAACGGTAGAATCCGGAAACTGTCAGAATTGCAAACTGACATCGAGTGACGAAGAGATTACGCTGCTTTTTTTAGAAATATGTTCAGAAATGATTAGCTAGTTAATTAGTTGCTATTTAATTCTCTTCCAGAACGTGTTCACACTACGGAAACGAATGCCACCGAGTTAACAGCCGTAATATAATTTTTAATCTATGCCAAACTCGCCCCCCCCCCTCCTCTGTCTCTCTCTCTCTCTCTCTCTCTCTCTCTCTCTCTCTCTCTCTCTCTCTCTCTATTCAACAGATACGGTTACTTTAATTCCCCTCCAATGTCTGTTAAACAGACATGGCTACTGCGCTATACCTTAATCCTTTCCAAGATGAAGTATAGCGGTGGCTAGTTAAGATCATTTATGGATGTCATTATTAGAGACTCTCCCGTCGTTTGTTAATAGAAACGTTTCAAATATTCAAATGTTTCTAAATCTATGGGATTTTACTACTCTGGTTATCAGTCTATAGGCTTACAAACAACTTAAACTAAGTTAAACTAACTTAAGGACGAATACACACACCTATAACCTCCGACGGCTAGCAACCGCTCGCTCCGCAGCAAGCCGCCTTAGAACGTTCGCCCACACCAACGCGGCAGAAACGTTTCGATAAAGAAGTTTATGTGACGGTGTAAGTGCTGGGCTTGATATTGTATTGTTGCTAGCCTTTAAAATATGTGCCTAACAGGTGTACAGTTTACATTCGGCTCACAGAATTACAGTTTGTTGCTGAATTGAAACGGTTTGGTTAAAAGTAACGTTTTCTCCAAAAAGTAGTAAAATTTTTGTAATCCCAAGGAGCCAAATGCTTAGGCCGTTGGTCCTTAGACTTTCAGACTACTAATACTAACTTACGCCAAGGGCAACGCTCATCCATGCCTGAAGGACGACTCGAATCTCCGAAAGGGGCGGCCGCGCAAGCTATAAGGATTCAGAAAAAGTTACTAACATATTCATTAGTTGGGAATTCATTTGAAAACGTTGCAAAGCGTCTGTTGAATAATCAAATTCAAGGGAAAATAACAGAATCTCAAAAATTACTTTCTTGCGGATCCTTATTTCGAGTACAACATAGCCTTTATCGCTGCATTTCATTGAGTCGTATAGCTACAAGCATGTCGGGATAAAAAGTTATTACACGTTACGTTAACTTTACGTAGAATACTGAAGTCAATTTATAGTGTTATTTTAGTTGAAATGTGACATAATTATTTCGCCTTAAAACCGCCTCTTCGTTGTGGTCGCAAGGGCGACATTAAATGAGGTAATCAAGTGAAATCTGATAATTCGGCGCTGCCAGAGTGCGTGTTAAATGTTACATGAATAATTACCCCTGACAGACGCTGCGCAGATAATCCCTGCTGACATTTACCATTTGCCCTCGAATGCGTAAATGGCAGGGTGTGGGCAGGGCATTGGGCAGCAAAGCGCACTTTCCTGTTTTGCGGATAACAACGGTAATCCATTTGCACGAATGTTGCTTACCCCGTCTTTATTTTTGAACCATCCTTCAGTTAATCACTACCTGTTCACGTCTTAGATAGCAGTTGTATCGATTCTGCAGAAACAATAATTCTTATTCTATATGCTTATAAACATCTCAGAAGAACCTTCTTTGTGGTTTTCTGCTGAGACAAAATTCACTTCACTCGAAAGGAAGTCAAAAAATGTTCAAATGTTTGTAGAACTTATGGGACTTAACTACGGGGTCATCAGTCCCTAAGCCTACAAACTACTTATACACTAGCTTAAGACTAAGGACGGCACAAATATCCATGCCGAGGTGGGGATTCGAACCCCCGACCGTAGTGGCCGTGCAGACCGTGACTGGAGCGCCTCAGTCCCGTCGGCCACCGCGACCGGCAAAGGAAGTCAGAGAAGCTCAATGTAAAATAACAAAATGAGAAATCATCACAGGTTTTCGACAACTACAGAAACTTATGAGCGTGAAGCCTTAGCCGCGCACTGGGGTGCCGTGCTGCGGTGCGCGCGACCGTTCGCCGTCGGGGGTTCGAATCCCCCCTCGGGCATGGGTGAGTGTGTTGTCGTTAGTTTAAGCAGTTTGTAAGCTACGGACTAATGACCTAGCAGCTGAGTCCGATAGATTTACAAACATTTGAACATTTTTCGTGAAGGCATATAATTCTGAGACTGTTAGACGAAGTGGACTACTTCTCACTCCTGTGGAAGTACTCTCATGATGCTTCCACATTAGTGAGTCAGTAGTAATAATAGTTTACAACTAGAAAAATTCGTGACTTTCAGGGGAAAGCGGTGTATCGATAGTGAACTCTATTTAAAGCCCATCTAAGTTACTGTAGCAACTGACAGAAACGTTCACACATTTTAACAGAACTCCATGAAAGTTGGCACATGTATATCTTTCATTGAGAAGGTTTTCAAGCCACCATATGGTGCATAGCGGAGGGTATTTCAGAATCGACACCGTTTCACCTATCATCATGGAAGTCGGCAGATATATGTAATTTTTTATACACTGTATTTCCATAAGACCGTACAAAAATACGACAGGTTGTTGAGAAGGCTCCAGTGAACGGCTGGAGTCGGAGGAACCGAAATATTGTGTCTAGTTGATGCTAACCGGCTGCATGCCCGAGAAGAATATTATCGGTTATGACGCAGGGAAATTCTCCGCAACCACAATAGTCAATGTTATTGGCTCCACACTTGTGCGGCATTATGGGGATCTGCCACTATTCTAACCTCCTTGGTCAGTGCCATAAATTCTCAGTTTGTGAAGGAGGATCTTCCGATTTAGCTAGTAAGACGGCTTAGAGAGATCACAGAAAATACCAAACGGTGATGTGCTCTCACAGTTAGCCGGTAGAGCTGAAGTTCCAACGAAACAGTAACTTCAACGTGGCTTTCTTCTTTTTAATAGAGTATCTTTCGTCAACGCATGTCAACGATGTCTACGAGAGGCGCGACCAGGAAGTAAGTTCCGTTTCAATTTATCTCCGCTGCAGCGCTGCGATTGCAGTTCCGCACGTGCGCTGTAGACGATGTGTATCAAGGAGAAGAACGTTCGCCATTTGGAGATCGCTGTCAGTTACGAACGCTTTGTTGTGCTTGTTTGAAATGTCGGCGTTGATTGAAAATCCCGCCGCCTGTGAAATCAGGTCGGTGATTCGGTTTCGGAATGCGAGGAAAGTGAAACCAAGTGAAATTTATTGGCAAATTTGCGATCTTTATGGACGAAATACGATGAGTGCTTCGATGGGGAGAAGATGGGTCCCACAGTTCAGCGGAGGGCGTAGTGATGTGCATGATGAAGAACGAAGTGGGCGTCCACCTCTGGTTAGAGAAGAACTGGTTCACGCGATTGATGACAAGATCCAGGAAAACCTTAGGTTTACAATTTGTGCTCTCGCTATGGACTTCTCCAAAATTTCAGTTTCCAACTGGTTGAAGACACAGGCGGCAGATTTCTATGAAGAAGGTATACAAAACCTGGTTCCATGCTATGACAAATGCTACAAGCTTCCTAGGGTTTTATTTGCGGACAGAGAAGTTGGTACTGCTTGTTGGAAAGCATACTCTGCCTAAACTGTTGTCTTCAATAGTAGTGTCCCCAGCGCAGAAGACAGCACACAGGTCGTTGGTTCTTCTACAGCATAAAAGTGAGGCTAAAATAAGTTCTGTATGATGGAAGCATAAGAAGCGACTCGCGAGATTTTTCATTGTCAGGGATGCCATTTATTAAATAAATAATAAAATATAAACAACTATTGTTAATACGGTACTGCCGTCGTTCATGTTGAGACCTCGACTGTTATCACAATTATACAAAACGTTACTCATGACCGGCGCGGTCCGGCGCGTGTAGTGGTCACCTCGAGACAGACTGCGGCGCGTTGCGAGACTAGAGGGCACCTGACGCTCTATTTCGCGCCAAAACAGGGCCGTCGCGCGCCTTCTGCAAAATCGCTCTTCTCTTGTTACAATAAGAGAAGGCACCTTAAACTTTTTAAAATGTCAAAACCTAGCCTGTCCTTGAGAGATATTTATTAGAAATTCTCAGCTCTGAATAATTAATAATTAAATGCAAACTTAGGCTTCCGCGGTTGTTGTCACTATCAATGAAATTTCAATTTCATTGATAATTAATAATTAGTATATAATAAACAAAAGAAATCACGTGACGTGAAATGCAGCAGCCAATGCGAGGAGTGCACCAGCAACATAGGCGGGCTTTCCCACGGGAACCAGCACCTACTGCGCCATATGCTACTGCTGCTCACCCCACATTTCAACATATGCTGCACTTCTGACGTTCTTCCGCGTTTGAGACACGTACGATGTTAGCAAAGAAACTGCCAGCGGCCAGAAATATGAAGTGGCCACAGGGCAGGAATAGCATAATGCCTGCAAAATTTCGGCAGTTATGTGGAAAAGTAGTTTAAGAGTTGTAGAATTTTGTGCAATAAAAATTTCTTCTGTATCTGTGTACAATTTCATTTTATTACGAGACGGAAATTACTGGGGTTGGAACACTTGCGGGGAGTGACACTTGCTGGGAACCCGGGGCCCTTGGGGCGGCTGATGGCTTTTCCTGGGTACAGGCACACCAAGAAGTCTAGCACTGCTGTTGTCAAGTTTCCACACTGTCAACATAACACGAAACTCAGTGAAATTGCACAACCCTTTGCCAGCTGAAGAGCAATATAGTAACTTGTTCTAACTACATATTAACTCGTTGAGTGTTCCTCCTGAAAACAAAAAGAGGTTTTAATAGTGATAATGTTTGGAGAGTTATTAAGACATTCTCTGCTACTACAAGACGATGACTTTCCACAGTCATACCTCCTAAAAGCATATTATTCAGAACACTAAGCATATCAAGACACCTGCGCAAGCAATAAATATATTAGGCATCCTCCACAGATACGTTGATGTAATTGTAATTGACCGATATGTAGTTAACCCCACTATCATGCAACTTCCATCTCTTTAAAAATAGCTACTATGCTTTTTTATAGGAGACGCAACCTTAAATCTTCAATTAAAAAACGTTAATAATAAGTCAATGAGTATTTTACATACTTGAAGCGTTTATTCGTAGACCCCAAGACGATTTGGCTGTATTCGTATTACAAATACGTCTAAGAAATTAGAACCATTTTTACTCCGAACTTGGCATAAACCAACAGGGAGAAACAAGTTGCAAGACTTCCAGGAAAAATGAAGCGAAATTGGCAGCCAATAGTTGGTTATAAATTACATTGCCTGTTAACTGTATAAATATAAATTACGGAATACGCGGAACTCCAGTACAGTCAAAAAGGTCTAAGGTAATATGCAGTGGTTTACAATCAGATATCTGTATCACTCTCCTCCTCAAGAAGTCTGTGTGAAGATTTATATTCAGAACATTCAAGAAAGAGGCCTTTCCTTGAATACGGCACAGGTAGCGGCTGGATGGTGTGGAGTAGGGGTGATGTGTCCCTACTTCTGGAACACCCTGTTCACTACCTGCAGCGTCCGGGTCTCCCCGCAAGTGTCTATACCCGGGCCGCTGAAACTTTGCACTTGACTTTTACAAATAACAAGTGAAGAGCAAGAAGCGCGAGGCGCTAGTCGCTAGGAACGATCCAATCACAGCGCGATAAACACTTCCAGTGATCACGTGCCGGACGTCACAGTTCCCGCGTTGCCGTCTTTGTTCAGTTCTGTCGTAAACAAAGTTGTGTATCGTGTTTATCGCGTGTTTATGTTGTGTGTGCTTTTTTCGCTGCGATTTGTTTTACTGTGAGTGGTTTAACTTGACTTTCCGAGTTCATGTAATTGGATAATGTCACCGAAAATACGTTTGTTGACGTTTTCTGAGTAAGCTCTCAATTTCGTATGAATAAAAACTTCGAAGCTTATGCTCTGAGCAGGAAGTTCATTCTCGCTTCAAACGACCGGAAAGAAGTTATGGTGCAGTGGCTACAAGAAAGAAATATTGCTGCAGATATTGTCAATGTCGAAACGTCTTTTATAATCGCTCGTGAAACAAAATAAACCTATTACACCCACACATGCAGTAGACGAAATCGCAAAGGAGCAGCGTCACAATGTAATAAATCTGCCCCCCCCCCCCATTTCACTGCCGTTTTAAACCTATAAAATTGGTATGGAGTTACGTGAAGAATTACTTAAGGAACAATAAGTGTTTCACAATAACACAGGTGGAAAAGTTGTTGCATGAAGCGGTTGCCAATGTGGATGCCGCATCTTGGGGAAAAAAGGGTCGAGCACGTTGAAAAGCTGATTCGTGCAGCGCAAACAATGGAAGGGATCATCATTAATTATGAAGGTTAATGATTTGTCTTGGTGATGACGACGATTTTGGTAGTGACGACAACAGTGAAGATGGGGAGCTGGATGTAATTGTACCATTGTTGTCGTAAATTGGTGAGTGAAAAGCATTCTGATTATAAAACGTAGAGAGATAAGTTACTATCTTGATTATTGTTTATTTCGTATCTGTCGTGATTCAATGCTTATTTTCTGGTCTTCATTAATATGCCGTTAATTAATTGCTGCTCAAGAACAAATTATTATATGCAATTTTATGGCTCAATAGCTTACATTTACGAGATGCAACTGATAACCGTTTCGTCTGCTGTGCGTATAGAGGCTAGTGTTGCAACGTCGCTAAAGCAGTGTAGCCAACTTAACTCGCCGTAACGCGAAACGTCAAGTGCAATGTTTCTGCGGCCCAGGTATACACATTCCCTTTCCCCGCAAGTGTCACAAACTCGAACTTACTTTCTGGACGCGCCTCGTAGCATTTCCGTCCGTTCTTTCTCGTCAAATTACATCCTTCCTTTTATTAATGCATTTAAGGAGAGCAGAACTGCACTGCGTAGAGCGGCGTCTCCCTTTTCGCTTCAGCTTCGCAGGTGCGCCCGGCCGCTGCCGCGAGACGTGGGACGGAGAGTGGGGGTTGGCTGGAGTGTGTGGAAGTTGGCAGTAGTGTGGGGTGGGGTGGGGGAGTCACTCGGCGAGTGTCAACAGGCGTGCCGGGTTTACCTTTCTCCGGCCGGCGCAGCGACTCGGGCGGCCGTTAAATGGTGTTGATTCAATTGCGGCTGAAATTGCAGGCGGACCCTTAAATTCAGTTATCTCGCCCCACTCCAGTCGGCCCGCTCGCCATCTTGGCCGCTTCCCCCTCCCCCTGCCCCCCTGCCCCGCCAGCGCTGTTGACGCAGTAGCAGGCAATTACAACGGCACGGGCAGTGAAAAATCCGCGCGCAGCGGCGCCGAGCGGAGTATTGGATATCGAGCAGGCGACTCTCCACTCGCCGCGCCTGATTATTGCGTATGAACGCGCCATTGTGCCCGCGTCGCTGACGATAACCACTGTGTGCGGGCGCCGGCGCGATTGGAAAGGGAGAGAGAAGGGATGAAAAAGTCCTCGCTTTCCGTCTCGGCTTCTACATTACGTTGTGAACTTTGGTATTTGGCAGGGAAATAATAACTGCGTAGGTGAACTGAGGAACAAAACGCTTCGTCACAGTATCTTTTCCCTTATTTTTTTCATCCTCCCCCCCCTTCCCATTCATTTATCTCTTCATTGTCTGCTGTAGCGCCAGAGAGAACAGGTTCGTTGACGCAGACCGAGAGGTTTCTCATTCGGCGGATATTCCCTGCTCCATATTTTTCACAAGGATGCTGCTATTACAGTAAAGAAATGCCTCAGAGGGTGAACAATAAAAATGTCTTCGTTAACGACCCCCGATGCGTAAAAGACTACGAAGGGTCGCGGAAGGTAAGAAGAAAGTAAGATTAGGAATTCGAAATACCGGGTGATCAAAAAGTCAGTATACATTTGAAAACTTAATAAATAACGGAATAATATAGATAGAGAGGTAAAAATTGACACACACATGCTTGGAATAACATGGGGTTTTATTATAAATAAATTAAAAAAGTTCAAAAAATGCCCGACAGATGGCGCTTCATCTGATCAGAGAAGCAATAATTAGCATAACAAATTAAGACAAAGCAAAGTTGATGTTCTTTACAGGAAATGCTCAATATGTTCACGATAATTCCTCAACAATAGCTGTACTCGAGGAATAATGTTGTGAACAGCACTGTATAGCATGTCCGGAGTTATGATGAGGCATTGGCGTCGGATGTCGTCTTTCATCATCCCTAGAGATGTCGGTCGATGACGATACACTTGCGACTTCAGGTAACCCCCAAATCCAATAATCGCACGGACTGAGGTCTGGGAGGCCAACCATGACGAAGTGGCGGCTGAGCACACGATCATCAACAAACGACGCGCGCAAAAGATCTTTCACGCGTCTAGCAATACTTTGTTGTTGTTGTAGTTTTTTGGTTCTAATATAAAAACTGTATGTCATTCCAAATATGTGTGTCAATTTTTACCTCTCTATCAACATTATTTCGTGATTTATTAACTTTTCCAATTTATTCTGACTTCTTGATCACCCGGTATTTAAACATTTCGACAGTTTCAGAGATTTAAAATAAATCCAACGGCGAACTTGAAAAATTGTCGAACCCGGCTGTCCCACTTCGGACCAGCGATCGCCTTAACCAATTAGGCCATCCTGACACGCTTCCCTTACAACACAAATTCTCAACTTGTAGCACACTATGATGACACTGCGTGACACCTATTAGTTCCTCTTGCTCGCAGCCAATACTAAAAGTCCGCAAGCCTACTACGCAAATGTTCAAATGTTTGTATAGCTTATGGGACTTACGGGGTCATCAGTCCCCAAAATTACAAACTACGTATGAACTAATACTAAGGACGGCACAAATATCCATGCCCGAGGGGGGATTCGAACCCCGACCGTAGTGGCCGTGCAGACCGTGACTGGAGCGCCTCAGTCCCCTCGGCCACCGCGGCCGGCAAGCCTACTAGCCGGCCGCGGTGGCCGAGGAGACTGAGGCGCTCCAGTCACGGTCTGCACGGCCACTACGGTCGGGGTTCGAATCCCCCCTCGGGCATGGATATTTGTGCCGTCGTAGTTCGTAAGTAGTTCATAAGTAGTTTGTAAGTTTAGGGACTGATGACCCCGTAGTTAAGTCCCATAGACTATACAAACATTATTACAAGCCTACTATGCGTCCGCATTGAAATCGTCAGTTCAGACGCGGCTCTGCCGCGAACTAGTTCGTTCTTTTAGTTCGTCCGCTCCTAGTGACAGATGAGCGGCGTGGGCTGCGCATGCAGGTGAAGGGAGAAGTTCCCCCACCTAGCTGCTTCATGCGCTTGCTGCTCGAGTCGCTAACAATATCACGCGAACCAAAAGAAACAGTTTGTGGATAATTTCTCGCGTTTAAGCTAGAGTTAACTCTATATCTTGGCATTATGCAATTTATTGTTCAAAATGTTCAAATGTTTGTATAGCTTATGGGACTTACGGGGTCATCAGTCCCTAAAATTACAAACTACTTATGAACTAACTAATTCTAAGGACGGCACAAATATCCATGCCCGAGGGGGGATTCGAACCCCCGACCGTAGTGGCCGCGCGGACCGTGACTGGAGCGCCTCAGTCCCCTCGGCCACCGCGGCCGGCATGCAATTTATTACTCAGAGTGCAGAATACTTCAAAATAGAAATGCAATTTAGCAGGCAGACGCTCATCTAGAAATGGCTCTCAGCAGAAGGCAAACACGTTATTTTTAATTCTGCTGCGCGCCCTCTCGCTATTGCCCGTCGGTCTTCGGAAAAGAATTCAACGAACTGAAAAGCGGGATACGTTTTGCATAATTGTTCGCGACCGGTAACGTATGTTTTAGTTCGCGACCGATCGCGCAAATTTTAGTTCGCAGCTCGGCCGTAAAGTAGGTCACTCTTTATAATTCGTCCGCTCTTTTTAGTTCGTCCGCTCTTTTTGGCTTTTGCTACCGCTACTAAAAGAGCTCTTTCTTTTGTTATGCCAGCTTTTTTATATAATGATCAGTGTTGCCCAAGCGTGCTATTACCCGTATTTTTGGGCAATTAGGCATCAAATACTTAAGCAAATAAACAAGTTACTTACACGAATGGGTAATACAATGGTATTCAATTACTTTGCATACAGATTACTCGTTGTAAATATTATTTAGACACTGATGAATACCTTAGAAAAGAAAATTTGTGGCAGTGAACTATGAAACTACAGCTTCCGAGTCCTCTCGCTGTTCCCCGTCAGTCTTCGCAAAAGGAGCGGACGAACTAAGAGGCGAGGGATGTGCGAACTATTTCGCGTAGTTCGCCTGAGGGAGCGCTCTTCCGAACTAGTTCGTTCGCGAACTACACAACACGCTCCGTCTCTTACGGGACTCCAGTATAGGCTGCGAGCATCGTAGTATGAGAATTTGGGTTGAAAGGGAAAAGTGTCTGGATAGCCTAACTGCTTAAGGCGATCGCTGACCCGCTGCCCTAAAACGCTCAAAATGTTTAAATATTTCGCATTTGTAAAAATATGGCCGTTAACGTCAACAAATCGATCGGACCTGTCCGAAAAGTACTTACACCATATAAATAATATGTTAAAATGTTTGTAAACTTATGGCACCTAACTGCAGTGGCCATCGGTCCCTAAACTTACAAACTACTTAAACTAAAGTATCTAAGAACAGCACACACACTCATGCTCGAGGGAGGACTCAAACCTCAGATGGCAAACGATCTCGTGCTCCTTAACAGGGCGCTTTAATGTGCACGGCTATTACGCCGCGGCTATAAATAATAGTAAGACAAGGGTTTAACCCTTTAATGCATCGTGTAGCTGATCAGCTTCATACCTTATTTTTCCCATTCTCTCTCAAATTGATCAACATTTTACCACAAATCATTTGGAGCTGCTTGTATACATAGTGTTACATATGCTAGTAGCTCGTCTTAGAAATTATAAATTTCAGAGTGCTACTGAATCATTTCGGCCGTTAGCTGCATTGAGTTACTCCTAACATGTGCGTTTGTTTACACTACTATTCCTCCTTTGCCTTGTAAAAGTAGTCAATCACATACTACTGTTGCATTATGAGTTACTTTCTGGAAAGATGAGAGACATAATGTGACATTTACTACATCGGATACACCACGGAAGCACTATACAACTGACCAGCTATGAACTTTTTGTTGCTAGTAGTGCATAATAATTTTAAGGAACTTTGTTTTCAATATATTTCTCAGTATATACGTACTATACATTTTTCGTGGTATATTTTATAGCTTCAAATAGAGTTATGCATTAAAGTGTTACTGTCCCATCGACGGCGTGGTCATTACAATCAAAGCACTTCCCCGGATGGTTTTTGTCAGAGGTGGGGAAGGATATCGGCCGTGCCTTCTGAAAGCAACTATCCCGTGATTTGAATAGAGTGATTTAAGAAAATCAAGAAAATCTGAACTACCGACTGCGAGTTCAGTGTGTTTCCATAGCGACAGCTCGCTCGGTGGAGACTCACGGGCCGTACTGAATAGAAAACAATATACGCCCAAAACCAAGAAACCCCAGTCTAGATATGAGCTGTATTTTTAATACTAAGATTAAAAAAAATTAACGAATGTCACTATTCTTAATGTAAAAAAATATTGGAAAAATAGAAAATAGTGGTGCATATGTGAGTAGCCTAATATCAAACCTGGACATCTGACCTAATGGTCAAAATTTAGTTAGCAGTCCATCCTAAAGGAAGTTTTTCCACTCTTTTAATCGGTGAGGTCCGTTTTTTTTCCTTTAAAAATTGACGTAATTATGATAAATCACATGTTAAATTCGACTGTTAACATCAAAAGTGGTCACCTACGTAAGAGCTTGATATCAAATTCGAACACTTGTCGAATGAAGCAGTGTGCACCATGACCTCAAAAATCAGACATGGCGACAGTATGTCCCAGGAACTAAAACGCATTAGCCCATACTTAAGTTTCTCAGTAACTTTTTATAGTATTTTTGCTAATAACCATCTTAAAGCGAGTGAAATGGAACATAATATATCACCAGCGTCCGAAGGAAAAGCTAGGAAACTGTTGTGACAACCTGAAAAGTGGAAAATAAACATTGAAAAGAAACAAAGGTAATACCAGCTTGTGAACTGCAATGTTCTATTGTAAGGTGTATTGTACGAAATTATCACTTGTTGGAAAGAAGTTCGATGTCAGAAATAATGTTAAGGATGTTTACGAAAAAATCTGGCGACATTTTCAACAGACCTTATGCTAATAATTTTAGAAATTTAGTGCCGTAATATATCATTTTATATAAAAGGTTTCACCTCTAGCAGTATTGCTCATGTGAAAAATGCCGAGTAGCACTGTGGTTCGGAACCCACGTTAAACTGTAGGTCCCCCTATGGCTGGGTAAGTCAGTTCGAAGGTCGGAGGAAGGCAACGGCATACCACCTCCAAACAAGACCATGCCTAGTAAAGCAATGTGGTGTTCAAACCAATCTTCGGATTTGATACATAAAATTAAAAAGACTATTACGACTATTGTAGTACTTCATTTTCCCAATATGTAATAGAGTTCAGAATTTCATATTTTCCACTTTATATCGATATTCCTATAATTTCCCAGATTATACAACAGTGCAAGATTCTCGTCATCAGTAAACGAATCTCTGTTTATCAAAAACGGACATCTGAAAGCGTGTCTACATCAAAAGCGGACACCTACACGTTTTGGTTTCAAAGACGGACATCTTTATCTTCAAACACAATTTGAAAGTGCTTGAGTAATAAAATTGATATTAGCCACTTCCAGATATAAATCCTGGAGTATTAAAGTTGATAATGCTCAAACAGCTTAAAATATATTAGCTCTACGTTTCGCAATGAAAAATGACGTTAATCTCAGTTTCTGTTAAACGACAGATGTCCGTCTCTGATAATAGGCTACTCATATATTACCGGGTCGTGACATTTTTCCCAGAAAGAAGTGGGTCCCTCTGTAAAAAAGATTTCGAACCACTGCCTTAGAGGATGGTACTCTTTCTGTCGGAATATATGGCGGTTGTTTAGTGGTTTTGCGCATTGCGGCATTACTAGGTTTCAAACGTATAATAGAAGAAGGAAGAAGCCACGCTCTTGAAACTCTAAAGTAATGCACTCTTATCTTGTTTCGTAAAATTGTTTACATTAATATGAATCCTGAAAATTACATTTCGGCTCTTGGTATGATTCCTCGTTGTGTGCCAGCGTCTCAGGTTGTCTTTCGTCTTTCTGCGTCTCTAAGGCGCGGGTGAGGGACGTCCTGCACCCTAACTGCACTTGTTGCAGCGCCTACTCGTAGAAAATGAACCGTATTTTCCACACCAACAAACTTGTGGCCGTAACCGCTTTTATGGTCGGTTCAGAAGGAAATAATTTTCTCCTATCGATGCATCACGCGGCAGACTGTCTTTATCTTGCTTGTGTTTGATTTACTCGGTGTGACTGATGACCTCTTGTAACTAATTTAATCACTGCTCTCTTACTGGAAAACGTGACATGCACACAAAGCGCCCTCGCTAAAATGTACTATGGCAGTGTGTGTTTCTGAGATATGCTGTTCTATACTGGCTTCAACCATTTTCTTTTGGAACCGGACAAAAATGTTGATGTATCCTTAAGTAAAGTAACTACATTCGCATAGTTAAGTGGCATATTATGCTTATGGAGAGCGATCAAAATTTATATAAAACACACTTACTTCAGTCAATCTCGCTAGTTTATTTGTTGTTTTCTTTTTTTTTTTAATTTTTTATTTCTTTTTTTACCGTTTTCGATGATCTACGTTATCATCTTCAGAAACAATTTTTATAATAATTTTCTCCTATCTTCAGTAATATAGTTAAGTGGCATATTATGCCTATGGAGAGTGATCAACTTTTATATAAAACACACTTCAGCCAAGATCGCTAGTTTATTTATTATTATTATTATTTTTTACCGGTTTCGATGAACTATGTCGTCATCTTCAGAAACAATTTTTTTTGAGTCTCCTTGTTACTTGTGGCAAGAACATACACAATTTTTAAATGTGCAGTATAGATGACGATCCACTTTGGTGATGCAAATTTTAATCGTTTGACAATTTTCTTTTTCTTATATTTCATTTTCACAAGTAACTATTTTATTGAAAATAGGAGAAAATTGTTATAAAAAAGTTGTGTCTGAAGATATGCCATAGTTCATCGAAACCGGTGTAAAAAAAATAAATAAATAAAAATAAAAAAATAAGCTAGCGATCTTGGCTGAAGTGAATGTGTTTTAACTACATTGGTGACATTAACCTCAAAGAATGTGAGTTACATTCTGTCCATGTCGCTCAGGAGAGCACGTTCGACATATTCCTCCATTCATAAAAAGATATTGAATAAGTTAGTTGTTATTTACTGTGCATATAATGAAATTCATATTATGAAAGCATGCATGACACTGTTTTAGTCATTTTCTATTGTCACATATTGTATTTAGTTTGAATTGGGACTGCGTCTTTATGCATCACGTGTTTCTATTATTATTATTATTATTACGTCAGTTTCTCATAGTCGGTTTGCACTATTGAGAGTGTTGCTTGTTGGTGTTAGAATTTTGATTTCGTGTTTTTATCGCAAACATTCACGACGTTTTCTTACAGTACACATGGTGTAATCTCCTGGTACAGCCCACTTGTCAGAAGCTGATGAATGAGGCAACTACAAGAGCAGACAGACAATGATTACTCAGACCATAATGACATAATAACCGGTATGGCCACCTTTGGCACGTCTAACAATGGCGACGCGCCTTGGTATGGAAGCAATGAGGCCTTGGGAAGGAGTTGGCACCACTTCGGCACATACGACACCTGATAATTCAGCCGTCGCCAGCTTGTCACCGCCTCGTAGTACAAGCACATTCTGAGATACACAGTCGCGACACTCACTGCTGTGAAAGTTGTTACCAACTGACAGATGCAACGACACTAGCGCTTCTAGTGGTGGGCAAGCACAGAAAGAGTGATGTGTGTTTATAATTATTTGTGTACGTTATTAACGAAATAGTATAACTTTTGCGTTACTATCATTAGTAAAATATAAATAGACATGCAAATTAATGTAAAAACAGCCGAACTTAACTGGTTCAGTAGTATAACGAAGAACTTGGTCATGAATCAATACTTCCGAATATGTGTTTATTTGCAGTTCATTCCTCTGAAAGTAACTTGAATATAAACATGAGAGAAACATAAATTTCTATTATGGTCTGTTCTTAATATGACAGAGATTTTTGATGCGTATCAATTCGCTTATATACGCATATTCTTTTGAGTGTGAGTACTTTAGCTTAAGAAGACAATGTCTGCAAGATTCTTGCCGTTTGTGGTTCAGCTGTAGCAACAATTGTGGAATTGGGTTGTTCTTTGTTGAAAACCTTTTTTCGTTTCCTAGCCACGTTAGTGACATCTTTCCTTCAGATACAGTTCTGGTGGCTGATTTGGTTTGTTAAAATTCTGTAGTTATTGCATTCTATATTTGTTTCTTACGTTCTACCCTCACCGCGTGTACTGAAATTGTAGTGAAGAAACCTTAACGTTCTTGAGTAGAAGCGTTACGTTCTTGAGTAGAAACTTGACGTCTTTCTTCCAATGGGCAGGTCTTCTGGTGTTTCCTAGCCATTCTTTTATTTTATTTTTAATAGTAAATGAAACTATTCAGGAAAGGCCTGTAGGTAACTTGTCAGAGATCTCAGGAAACCTAAGAAAGGAGTCATTTGTAAGCCATTACCTATTTTATGCACTACATATGTTCCCAAAGTAAAAAGTGTGTTGAAATCAATATGGTATTCAGAAATGCAGCTTACTGCCCGCTTGGAGCGCTTCTGTCGCAGTGTATAACAAAAATCTGCGAGAGGGTCGTGTGTTTGTTGGACTGTGCCAGAGAGCTGTTCCTGTGGTGCAACGCTGTTTAACTGCAGTAACGTCCAGTGACGATTGCTACGTGCCCATTTCAGTGTTAGATACAGCAACATCTACGTATTTTTGTGCAAATCGCATTTAAGTGCATGGCAGAAGGTTCAACGAACCGCCTACATTTCTCTACCTTTCCATTCTCTATGAGCTCTCGTGAAGAAGGAACATCTACATCTTACCGTTTTAGAACTGATATATCTCATCTTATTATGGTCATGTCTCCCGACGTAGGTGGGTAGTAAAAAAAATCGCATTCGCACGACAAAGTTGGTGACAGAAATTTCGCAAACAGTTGTCGCCGCATCGAATAACGCCTTTCTTTTAATGCAATTATCTTTTTTCGGGACATCCACAATCGTCCATCTTCATCTTTAATAATTAGATCCGCAACAGTTGTTAATTTCTATGCACTACCCGAGTTTCGGAACCTATGTCTCAACATCAGGTACATCTGCAAATTATAGTCAAGTAAATAGTGACGTCTGACATGTAATAAAATAGCCACTCTACATCATTACTGAAATGATTCAGTAGAAAGGGAGTATACGTACTTAGTGAGACCGTTAAGATTGTTACATGTAGCAACAAATTAAAACAGTGAGTCCCTCGTACATCCAGCAAGCCCGGGGACATTGTTGGAAATTCGGGTGTGAATAGCCACTCACAAGGCAGGGTCTGCATGTAAAACAATAAGTCCCATAATTCCGTAATTAAGAGGCGGAACATCGAAAAGATAGAAAATCGACACTGATAAGAACACAAAAGAGGCTGTATATTCCGTTCACCTTATCGTACCGTACCAAAAATGTAAGCCCTATGTTGAAATGCAACTTACTGAACCGCCCGAGAATCGCATCAGCCCTCCAACGGCCACCGTAGCAGTTGCAAGCAAGCAGCGGTATCGTCAACTATGCGTGGTGGCATCATCCAGCGGTTAAACTTTTAATTCTTGTGATTGCAATTGTACGAAAAGGAACTTAGTTACTAGCTTTTAGTGCTCCTGAATGTTAACCCGATTACATTTATGTAGCAAGAGGCACTAGTAACATGAAATTACAAAATGTTCAAATGTTTGTATAGTCTATGGGACTTAACTACGGGGTCATCAGTCCCTAAATTTACAAACTACTTATGAACTACTTACGAACTAGGACGGCACAAATATCCATGCCCGATGGGGGATTCGAACCCCCGACCGTAGTGGCTGTGCAGACCGTGACTGGAGCGCCTCAGTCTCCTCGGCTACCGCGGCCGGCCATGAAATTACACCTGGAGAGATAGGGCCCAATATTAAATTATAAATAATTCAAAAAATAACTTGACTGTTAACAGTGTATACTAAGAGGACGAATAGGAAAAGATTATTGCAGAAAGCCACGAAACTATGCATACGGGTGGCTTCAAAATTAATGATATATTCACTTATTAAACCAGAATGCAATTATGACCACTAAAATTAGGCCAAAGAACGGAGGAAAGGACTAGCAGGAGGTACAATAAAAATATAAATAATGCATGGAGGGAAGAAAAAAATGTTCAAATTTTTGCAAAGCTTTTGGGACTTAACTGCGGAGTCATCAGCCCCTAAACTTACCACGATGCATGTTTTTTTAAGTAAGTACCGTTTTGAAATAAAAAAAGACGTTCTAAGATATCTCAATAATTTTATGCGCACTGGGTACCTACATCTGTTGTCTACGCACAGACAACATTACAGTCTGAGTCTTCCTTGTTTACGTTGTGTACTGAGTGTTTAACATGCCTCCGATAATCGTGAGTCCCGCCGACTGTGAATTACGAAATGTTCAAATGTTTGTATAGTTTATGGGACTTAACTACGGGGTCATCAATCCCTAAACTTACAAACTACTAATGCACTAGCTACTTCTAAGGACGACGCAAATATCCATGCCCGAGGGGGTATTCGAACTTCCGACCGTAGTGGCCGTGCAAACCGTGACTGGAGCGCCTCAGTCCCCTCGGCCACCGCGGCCGGCTGTGAATTACGGGCTGTTATAATATTTTATTGTGCTAAAGGCCTAAAAGTGATCGTTATTCATCGTGAGATCTGTGCAGTTTACGGAGAAAACATTATGAGTGATTGAATGGTAAGAAAGTTGGTGAGAGCATTTAAAGATGGCCGCACAAATGTCGTTAATGAAGTGGACAATAAGGTGAGAGAAAACAGACGCTTTACCATTTCCTCCTTGCGGGATGACATTCCTAATTTTTCTCGTAGTGTTTTATATGGCATTGTGACCGAGCAAGATGATGACGAAGTCAAAACAGTTGTGATGCAGTGGTTAACAAGTCAGATGGCAGACTTCTATGAGGAGGGTATTCAAAACCAGGTACAACGTTATGACAAGGGCCTCAATATTGACGGAAATTATGTAGAAAAGTGCTCAAAATTCAAATGTTCAAATGTTTGTAGAACGTATGGGTTTTAACTACGGGGTCATCAGTCCCTAAGCTTACAAACTACATACGAACTAGCTAAGACTAAGGACGGCACAAATATCCATGCCCTAGGGGGGATTCGAACCCCCGACCGTGCAGACCGTGACTGGAGCGCCTCAGTCTCCTCGGCCACCGCGGTCGGCAAGAAAAGTGCATTACGGTACAGGCTTTCATGTAAAAATAAAATAATTCAGATTTTTTAGCACGTCTTTCTTTAATTTCAAAATGGTACTTAAAAAACACGCCTCGTACTTATGAACTAATTTATACTAAAGACAACACAAACATCAAAATGTTCAAATGTTTGTTAAGCTTATGGGACTTAACTACGGGGTCATCAGTCCCTAAACTTACAAACTACTTATGAACTACTTACAAACTAGGACGGCACAAATATCCATGCCCGAGGGGGGATTCGAACCCCCGACCGTAGTGGCCGTGCTGACCGTGACTGGAGCGCCTCAGTCACCTCGGCCACCGCGGCCGGCCAACACAAACATCTATGCCCGAGGGAGGATTCGAACCTTATTAACTAACTTATACTAAAGACAACACACACATCCATGGCCGAGGGAGTATTCGAACCTCCGACGTACTAAAGACAACACACACTTCCATGCCCGAGGGAGTATTCGAACCTCCGACGCTGGAGGCCGCGCGATACGCCACGTGGCGCTCCAGACCACTCGGCTATTCCCGCGCGGCATCGAGTGAAGGCAAAGGACCTACAGTTGTGACATGATTTCTAACCCAACTAGTGCTTCATTTCCGTAGCACTTTCTCCCGTGTATCGCGAAATTCCGATGTCGTGGTGTTAACATTTGCACATACATGCGTGAATCGTCGGCCCTAGAGTTCCGTCGCCAGGAGTGTTCGGTGCACAATGCGTTCAGACACCATCGTTGTCTGCAGAAAATTAAAATCTGATCCTAGTTCTGTCACAGTTCGCCGCCTGTCGTGTTTCACCAGTCTGTCCAGCGTAATATGTCTGACATGTTTAATGTGGTGAGGGTTCTACGTTTGGATGTGGTACCATTTGTTGAAGGCACTCACCACAGCACTCCTCGAGCACTCTAAAAGTCGCGCCGTTTCAAGCGTGCTTCTGTCGAGCCTCCAGGCCATCACTATATGCCCTCGATCTAAGATGGATCGCGCCTCTCTATTCACCTTCTCCTCACACCTGCCAAACACTTCCCGCACCCTATCAATCTCCTTTTCTCCTCGCTGCTCCTCCTCTCTTGGTCCATTTGCTCGCCCCTCCTCCTCCTCTTCCTCCTCCTGCTCCTCTCTGTCCATTTTTAGCACGGTCGCTCTCCCTTCTTCTTCTTCTTCTTCCTCTTCTTCTCCTCGTTCGCTCTCAAAGTCTATTTCTTCCTCCATACTACGAGAAATTACATATACCTTTCAGTTTTCATGGTGATCGGTCATATTGTTTGGAAATGTTGGCGCGGTACCATCCGCCATGTGCCGTACGGTAACTTGCGGAGAATATACCTTTTTCGTGAAAAACACTCGCCGGCCACGGTGGCCGAGGGGATTAAGGCGCTCCAGTCACGGTCTGCACGGCCACTGCGGTCGGGGGTTCGAATCCCCCCTCGGGCATGGATATTTGTGCCGTCCTAGTTCGTAAGTAGTTTGTAAGTTTAGGGACTGATGACCCCGTAGTTAAGTCCCATAGACTATACAAACAAATAGAAAATAGGATAGAAAAACACTCATAGGTGTCGAATTTCATAGGGATTTGTCGAACCAAATACGTTCATTCCTACCGTCAATTGTAATGGAGAGCGCATACAGAAAACGTGGTTTTTACAATCTGTCCGAAGATTTCGCCTTTTCCGAAATTTTTCAAGGAACCTAAGGAACGAAACAAACACAAAAAACATGTTTTTCAGTTCATGATTTACGGTTTTGCATATCCATACAAAAATTCACACTTTCAGGATTTACCGAATTTTCCGAATTCTGAACAACTTTTCACCTTTTTCTTTTCTTACAAATCTTACTTTGACTGGTAAGTTCCAAAAAGATAAAGCCAAGATCGGTAGTATATAATTTTAATTCGACGACCGGTTTCGATGGTCTGTGCCACCATCTTCTGGTTTAATGCATCTATGCACTGTAAATTATTTTTATCAACAACTGTTGACATCAGAAGATGACGGCTGTGCAAAACATTTTTTGACTAGAAGATGATGGCAGAGACCATTGAAATAACATTATACATCTTGGTTTTATCATTTTTGGAACCTATCATGATGTTGGATCGCCTACTCAAAATATAAACAGTCAACTAACTTCCTAGGACTATTACGAACATTTAAAGAATTGCTGTATCTCTTCAGCCGTTCTGGGTTGATGTGTTACCATTAATATCATTTCATTTTTATCTTCGAAAGGAAAACGCCAAGATCGCAATATGATTAATTAATTTACTGACGACCGGTTTCGATGGGCTATGCCATCGTCTTCTGGACGTATAAATCCTACAGTGTGGTCATGTTTTTAAAAAGTGGACGTTAAACAGAAAGTACAACATTGCACTTAGTCAAAATATAAAACACATAAGTTATGTTATCAACTGCTTGTAAGATTCCCTTACTCTCTTGTGTATTACAAGCTGAAAACACATAGTTCACTAGATATGATGTCATAAACAATGTAATGCGCGAAAAACTGATCTATTTAGCGACAATGCTGCTCATTTTCTCCTAAACCACTGGACAGATTTCAACCAAATTTCGTACACACATTCCTTACCATGAGGTAACAATTACTGCAAGGTTAAAAATCACATACGACACATGCTCCAGAAGATATGACGTCATAAACAATAGAAATCGCGAAAAAATTCCACATAATGCCTCAAGAATTTAGAAATACGCTATATGAGAATGAGATTACTTAGCGACTTGCAACAAACTTTAAATATAATTTCAAACCTTAGCAAAACCACAGCAAAGTAATGAAAGGAAAAATGTTTCTCGCTTACTACTTTTCCGCTGTAGTAAAACTACGGCATTCAGTATGACGTCAAAATTTATAATTTGTACACTTCAAATTGTAGGCGTAGGAAATTTTACGGACAGTGTACACACATATAGCTGAATGTACCATCTAAACTGTATTACATTCCGACACGTAGTTCATGAGATATGAGCACATAGACAGCAACGTTCATGGAAAACCGCTACTTCCCGCACCAAGTTTTCATCTATTTACTTCTTTACTACTAACTATATTCCCAAAAGATTTTACAGACATACAGCCCTTATACCAATGAATATATACCTGGAAAATGGCAGTAATAAATGAATAAATAAATACTGGGGCAACGCCGGGTTTACTGTTTGTAATACACAAGAGAGTAAGAGAATCTTACAAGCAGTTGATAACATCACTTGTGTGTTTTATATTTCGAATGAGTGCACTATTGTACTTTCTGTTTAACCTTCATTAAAAAAAAAAAAAGAAAAAAAAACCATGACCACATTGTAGAATTTATCCGATCAGGTGATGATGGCATATCCCATCGGGACTGATATTCAAAAAATGTCCAAATGTTTGTAAATCTATCGGACCAAACTGCGTGATCATCAGTCCGTAGCTTACAAACTACTTAAACTAAGGTAAACTAACCTACGGACAACACAAACACCCATGCCCCAGGGAGGACTCGAACCTCCGCAGCGAGGCGCTTTAGACCGCTCGGCTACTCCACCGCGGCGGACTATTCAGTAAAATAATTTATCATGTAGCGATCTTGGCGTTTTTCTTTTGAAGATAATCTATCTATACAGATCCCCTCCATCCTGCCATGTCAGGTAATGCCAACATTTCATTTTTATTTAAATAATGATGGATTTGTGATTTGTACCACATTACGGGCTTGCATTATTTGTTTTGCAATTTCCAAGAACATCTAAGTATGCATGTGTGTACTGGAGCACACGCAACTGAGGTAAGAGTTTCATCACTGTGTATACTTTGGTCTATTGTGTCAGTGTGAAGTGTTATTTCCTGATGGGGACCCAGCTCAGGTAAGAAGTACTTGATTGCGGATTTCAAGTGACAATATCGGGGCATCTGAAAGCAGTATGTAGGCAAAAATGAATTTGTAAATAAATCGGACCTGAACCAATTTAATTCAGATAGCTGTAAATATAAAAGGAAATAGTAGTAACAATTATACGTTTCAGCACGAGGAAATGTTGTAACACCCAAGTTACTATTCCAGCGCGGCTAGTTTTTAGTTTCTGTTTAAAACAAAACGGGGCACTCGAGGAAGACACCAGAGGCGAAATGCAAAAGGTCGTTGTCAATGACCTTTGTGCCACGCGAGTCTGTAAACGCGAAAGGTGAACATCCTCGCGACCTGCAGCAGCCGACGGTACGTTTGTACATCCCGGCATTGCAGGACATTTGCTTCCTCTTAGTCGTGTCAAATAAAAATTAAAAATGAATTCCTAAATTAAAATCACCTGCTGTAATGTGTATTTCGCTACACGTACGTCGTGCTTTTGTGAAACGCGGAACTGAATAGTAGTATTTTTTTTTATTATTTATTTACAAAAATAACTGTATCAGAAAGGCGGAGTTACTAATGAATTTCTGGGCCATCACTAGGGTGGACGTGAAATGTCACAGGTGACCAGCAACACATCACAATTTCTGAGCGATAACGGCTTTTAAATCTTGCAGTAAGGCCTTCTTTCTGTATTTCGGGAGTATTACCTGCTGAGGTTAGTTTGCTGGATGTCGGAAATGGATTGATCCTGTCTCCTGTGAACCAGTTACCGAGCAAGCGCATGTCAGGTGTCTGGAAGGCGGACTCACACACAGAAGGCCGCAGTGAAGTAGCCGAGCGGTCTAAAGCACCTCGCTGCGTAGCGCGCGGTTGCTCGCCGTGGGCCGGCCGCGGTGGCCGAGGGGACTGAGGCGCTCTAGTCACGGTCTGCACGGCCACTACGGTCGGGGGTTCGAATCCCCCCTCGGGCATGGATATTTGTGCCGTCCTTAGTCTTAAGTAGTTCATAAGTAGTTTGTAAGTTTAGGGACTGATGACCCCGTAGTTAAGTCCCATAGACTCTACAGTCTTTCCTGGGGTATGGGTGTATGTGTTTGTCCGTAGGTTAGTTTACCTAGGGTTAAGTAGTTTGTAAGCTACGTACTGATGACCACGCAGTTTGGTCCGATAGATTTAAAATAATAATAATAATATAAAAAAAGAAGAAAAAAGCGTATGTCTGTGTTTCTTCCTCGGGCGAGCGGGCGCTCATGTCACGTGTCACCACAGTCGCAGCCAGAATTTCAAGACGTGGTGTCTCTTCTTTCAAACTCTAAATATATGTATGCCTCTAAGAGGCAAATGAGAATTTCTGTGCGGATGCACACTTATACCCGATACGGTCGAAGCTATGAGCAAGACGAAGATGGGGCTCAACCAACGTAGTGCGCAGTAAGTTGAGAGCTGCGGCTGATTAGCCGTGTGCACTGGGGCAACACCACCTAGAAGACAAGGCGTTACAACAGGCCGTGCCTACGTCACACTTAGAGGCCCCGGCCGCCACCTCACTGGCTGTTGGCTGGGGCACGCCTACCGCCGTGCAGCGGCCGGCCACTACACTACACTACACTCGTCCACTACACTGTCTTTAGGAAGCAGTCTAGAAACCAACCATCGAGTCACGAAAAAACCGCGGGCAAACTATATAGATACACTCAAGGGATAACTTAGAAGAATTTCGAAACGTAATATGACTATTTATTTTGCTGTCGTTTACAATGACCTGGCCTCTGGATGCTGAAACAGGTCGAATTTTGCACAGTTAATTCGTTCTTGTACACTGAATAATTTATTCTTATATTTAACAATATACAGGTTAACTAAATTATGAAATAAAACTATATAGTTATTTAAATAAATGACAATAAAAAATTAAAGAAATAACAATTTAAGAAGAAGAAGTAAAGAATAAGGGCAAGTATAGATGTTCATGTTGAAAAAAATAGTGAAAGAATAACATGAATTTATATTTAATAGAAGATGATAGCCGCGGTGGAGTAGCCGAGCGGTCTAAAGCGTCTCGCTGCGGAGCGCGCGGTTGCTCGCCGTGGAGGTTCGAGTCCTCCCTGGGGCATGGGTGTGTGTGTTGTCCTTAGGTTAGTTTACCTAGGTTTAAGTAATTTGTAAGCTACGGACCGATGACCACGCAGTTTGGTCCTATAGATTTGTAAACATTTGAACATTTGAAGAAGATGATAGGAGAGAGAAATTATAAGATGGAGTCCAACACCTTGTGATTCTTGAGGGTCGAGGATTTGGGATTTCCATCAAGTCGTCAACCCTCAACCATCGTTATTTTATAGTAACTACTAATTCAGATTACATTGGTCTTCTGTTTTGTTATGATCTATTAAGAGGTTAATAGGTTTATAGTGCCGTTTTGCCGTTGAAAAAAAGCGACAATTGGCTGACACTTTCATATTGGTTCTTACTACTATATTTACACTAATTATTGCCTTTAAATGAAGATCACTGTCTGCGTCCGTGTCCGTGTTGGTGTCTGTGTTGGGCTCCGTGTTGTTGTCCCTGACGTGTTCTCTTTACTGGTACACTCTATTCACTGTGTTTTTTCTCGCGGCATACGCTGTTGTCTTCTGTATGGTCTGTTTCGTTTGTATTCGTCATATGTCGCGTGCGAGATTTTATCTGTTAGTATGTTGAGTGTTGTCCATGGACCCTCTTGTCTCGTCGCCTCGTAAATTTGTTGTTCTGCGTGAGCATGTAGTGCTGGTAATGTGTCTCTGAGGTGATAGTAGGTCCCGCAGAATAGGACAACGTGTTCGGGAGACCCCTCTCCCCATATGTGCAGTATGGTGTCTCTCTAAGACTGACGCGGTATAAATGCGTAGGATAAGGGCCATAACAGTAGTAATATGCCGAATAAGTCTATTTTTCCGAAACTTAATACAAATCCTGTACTCTACTCTCTTTGTCGCACAACCAGAACGCCAGTGGGCGGCTTTCAGAGTGGTACCGAGCGAGGTGGCGCAGTGGTATCCATTCGGAAGGATGGTGGTTTCAAATCCACCTCCGGCCATCCAGATTTAGGTTTTCCGTGATTTCCTTAAATCATTCCAGGCAAATGCCGGGATGGTTCCTTTGAAAGGGCACGACCGATTTCCTTCAGCTCTAATGACCACGCTGTCGACGGGACGTTAAACTCCAAGCTTCCTTCCTTCAGAGTGGTAATGCTGTGGCACATGGCAGTCAACGTAGCAGCCAGCGTAAGGCGTCGCGAGAGTTGTCGGGACTAGGGATGGGTCGAAAATCGCGTATCTGTTAAGAATCACAGTGATTTGGAAGTAGCATTATTCACAGTCGCAACTTTACGGATTTCAGTCGCAGTTTAGAAGCGCAGTAGCACTAAAAGTAACAAGTCGCAACTAAGAGTAGCAAGAAGCAGTTTGCACTCTGCCATCTGTTGGACGAAGTTTGTACTAATATCTTTGCATTGGGCAGGCTATAGAATCTACCTGCGGTTTCAGTGACAAATCGCGTTTAAGAGTCGCAAGTAGCAACTAAGAGGCGCAGTTTAGACTTTGCCGGCTGCCATCTGTTGGCCGAAATTGGTACTTCTAGCTTCCTGCCGTCTGCCTCGTGTATGTGTGGCTTTTTGTGTATGTGTTGGTCGAACGCCATCGGCTCAAACCAGTGAGCTCGAACGTCCTCACTGGTCCAAACTGCGATTTCAGTGAAAAGTCGCGATTAAGAGTCGCAAGTAGCAACTGAGAATAGCATTTAATATTCTGTCTTATGCTACTTGTTGACCAACTGTCGTACTTTCACTCGTGTGTTGTGTAGGAATGTTATCGAATTAATGAGCAAGAAGATAATTTTCTTTGTGAAAATGTTTACACTTAGTGGCACTATTGTACCTGGCGGCAGCATTCACATGTTGTGAAGCAAAGCCTGGCATGTATGTTTTTAGGTTATAGTTGGTAAAGACAACAAATGTGAATGCCAAATAAATATTGTCGTACAGACTTGACCTCTGTTTAAAATAATTTTTCATCGTAGAACCTACAACTATTATGGGAATTCAGAATACGTATGTTACATTGCAAATCTGGTTTCGACGAATATTTTTGCTTGCGTTATACATCGTACATAAAATAAAAATTCCAAGGGGGTGGTATCAAGTGGTCAACTAAGTACAGGTAATTTTAGGAAATGTTTAACAGTAGGTCAACTCCATTTTCAATGTGGACTGTGTTAAGTACTCCTAAATAGGAGTAAACTTGTATCTTCGAGGATTCTATAAAAATATTACACTTGAAAATAAACAAGTTTTTCGCGTAATGGAAAGTTTTATTATATCAGATTTGTTTTAGGTTTAGGAATGCTGTTTTCCGCGTTTTTCCTTTTCGTACATTCCGTCCATTGATGACATGAGTGAAAGCAGATGGGTGGTATCGGATCCTTCAGTGTTATTAAAACTTTTGTTTACTGCAGTGGTGGCACAGTGTGCTTATGTTGGCAACGACCAATGAATGATCCTAGAAATCTAAATCATACAGAATGATTGAAATAATATTTTGTTTATCATAAAATAAATAATTGTTATTCTTAATCTGTGGTTGTAAGATTTCTTGTGTGTAACCCTGAAGCTTTAGTTGCCAACATCAGCACACTAGGTCGGCACGTCGATTAGTAAAATATAACGCAAGCCCTCATATATAGTTATTTGGCAGAATATGTAGTGATACCGAAAGGTTTTAAAGAGAAAATGGAATTTTCAGAAGTCACTCATGTTGTATTTCACATTTACTTGTCTCTTTCAAATTGGTAAGTGACTTATATCACACAATGTTAAAACATCTATTCATTCATTCTACAGGCAAGAACATAGCACTTTCGTTGCACTGTTATAGTTGCTGTGTGCCTAATCTACCAACTGTTTCTGTTAAGGTAGACTATAGGCCTACTTGCTGATTTCGGTTACACATTACTTGCGAATAACCTCACTTTTAACTATACATTACACACCAAACACTGAAATAGCTTTTATAAGACTAATTGACATTTGTCGATGTGTAAATAATCCCAACATTACACGTAAATTGAACATCAATATTCTTTTTTTGTATATATTTACATGTAGGAAGAGGATCTCTTATAGATAATATATATATTGCATTTGCCACACACATCGCATAAGTCACGGAAGTAGCAGAAATCGCAGAAGTAGCAATATCAGTAGCAGAAATCGCAGAAGTAGCATTCAGAGTCACCGAAATCGCAGTTTGAGTGCGGAGGGATACATGTCGAGGTTTTGTACAGTGCGATTGTAAACAGTGACAAATCACAACTAAGAATCACAGATATACAAAAGTAGCAGTCACAGAAATCACTGATATCGAAAAATCGCAGTTTAGCCCATCCCTAGTCGGGACAGTGGTGTGGTGTGTATAGGCAGGGCCCGCCGCCCGCCGGTGGCGAACTCCCGCCGCCCACGCAGGCAGGCAGCCTTTGCAGCCCCCCTCCCCCCTCCACCCCCCCCCCCCCCCCCCCCGTCTTTTGTTCCGCGGCCCAACAACAGGCCCGGCGCAGCCCCGAGCGCCGCGGCGCCCTCGTCCTGGCGGTGCTGTTCCTCCCGGTCTCGTCTCGCCAGACGACCGCCTCACCGCCTGCGCAGCAGACCTCGCCTCACCCGGCGTCAGGCACAACTTTCTCCACGGGATACGACCGCCGCCACTGCCACACGACGCACGCACTGCCAGGCGACGTATCTCTAGTACAGGTCCTACAGCTCCTGCATAAGAGGCAAATCCAGACAGTAACATTAGCTACTTCATTAAGACAAACACAACACAGAGTAAAACGTTCAGGGTGAAGAATTAAAATCATGCGTTTTGCCCACGACATAGTAGTTCTCTCAGAGACAGCAAAAGACCTGGCAGAGTAGTTCAAATTCAAATGTTTGTATAGCTTATGGGACTTAACTACGGGGTCATCAGTCCCTAAACTTACAAACTACTTATGAACTACTTCATACTAAGGACGGCACAAATATCTATGTTATCCATGCCCGAGGGGGGATTCGAACCCCCGACCGTAGTGGCCGTGCAGACCGTGACTGGAGCGCCTCAGTCCCCTCGGCCACCGCGGCCGGCGGCAGAGTAGTTGAACGGAATGGACACTGTGCTGAAGGTGCATATAAGATGAACATTAACATCTACATCTACATGGAATACTCTGCAAATCACATTTAAGTGCGTGGCAAAGGGTTCATCGAACCACCGTTATACTATTTTATCTCCCATTCCATTCTCGAAAAGTGCGCGGGAAGAAACAACACCTGAATCTCTTCGACCTAGCTCTGATTTCCCGTATTTTAGTCAGATGATCATTTCTACCTATGTAAGTGGAAGTCATAAATATATTTTCGCATTCCGAGGAGAATATTGGTGATAGGAGTTTCGAAAGCAGCCCACGGCGCAGCGATAAGCGCCGTTGTAATGATTTCCATTCCTGATCCTGTATCATTTCCGTAACGCTGTCTTCCCTGTATCGTGACAATACGAAACGAGCTGTCCTTCTTTGCACTCTTTAGATGACAAACCCACCTGATAAGGATCCCACACTGGGCAGCAATACTCGATAAAAGGACGGACAAGCGTAGTGTATGCAGTTTCTTTAGTTGCATCTTTTAACGGTTCTGCCAATAAAGCGCAGTCTCTGGTTCGCCTTTCCCACGACAATATCTACGTGTTCTTTCCAATTTAATTCAGAAGTAATTGTAATTCCTAGGTATTTTGTGGAGTTTATGGCCTTCACTTTCGATTGATTTATCTAGTAAACAAAGTTTAACGGATTTCTTTTCGTACTCGTGTATTTAGAGTCAATTGCCAATTTTTACACCATAGTGATATTCAGACCGTTCTGCAGTTGGTTTTGATCTTCAGATGATTTTACTGGACGGTAAACGACGGCGTCATCTGCAAACAACCTAAGAGAGCTACTTAGATTTTCCCCTAAATCGTTTATGTAAATAAGGAACAGCAGAGGACCTATAACTCTACCCTGTGATACGCCCGATATCACCTCTGTTTTAGTCGATGCTTTACAATCAATTACTACAAACTGTGTCCTCTCTGAGAGGAAATCCCCTATCCAGTCGCAAATTTGGGGCGATATACTGTAACCACACAATTTGATTAAAAGCTGTTTGTGAGCTACGGTATCAAAAACTTTCTGGAAATCAAGGAATACGGAATCAATTTGCGTACCCTTGTTGATAGCACACATCACATCGTGTGAGTAAAGAGCTAGTTGTGTTTCGCGTAAACGATATTTTCTAAATTCATGTTGACCTTGGGCCAATAGATCATTCTGTTCGAGATAATTCATAATATTTGAATACAGGATATGTTACTGAGCAAAACTAAGGTAATGGAGTGCAGTCTAAGAAAATCAGGTGATGCTGAAGGAATTAGATTACGTAACGAAACAATAAGGGAGGTAGATGAGTTTTGTTACTTGGGCAGTAAAATAACAAATGATGGTCGCAGTACAGAATATATAAATTCAGAATGGCAATAGGTAGGAAAGCGTTCTTGTAAAAGAGAAATTCAAATATTGATTTGAACCAAAGGAAATCATTTCTGAAGGCATTTGTGTGGAATGTTGCCTTGTATGGGGGTGAAACATAGTACGGACAGAAAGAGGATAGGGGCTTTTGAAATGTGGTGCTATAGAAAAATGCTGAAGATTAGGTGGGTCGGTTGCGTAACTAATGAGGAGGTACTGAATAGAATTGGGGAGTAAAGGAATTTCTGGCATACCTTGACTCAAAGAAGGGATCGATTGGTAGGACACATTCTTAGACATCAAGGAATTGTGAATTTAGCGTTGGAGGGAAGTGTGTGGAGTAAAACCCGCAGAGGAAGACCAAGAGGTGGATACAGTAAGCAGATTCAGACAGATTTAGGTTGCCGCTCTTATTTGGAGTTGAAGAGGCTTGCTCAGGATAGGGTACTGTGGAGAGCTGCATCAACCCATTCACCGGACTGGAGACAACAACAACAACAACAACAACAACAACAGACTTTCACATCCGTAAATGGCATGTTCATTAAAATTATCAGGGCTGTTATGCTGTGGTCGGTTGAATTGGTTGTCAAAACCCAACGTTTCGTCCCCGTCTGAGGATGATGTCTTTAGGGGGTTCTGTAGGACTGCAGGTCCAACACACCAAAGAGGTATATAAACAACAGAGAAGCTGCAGGCAAGCTACAGCGTTCTGTGTAGCAGCACTAAGCAACACTGTGCGCCATATTTGAGAACGTCAGTTTGATGCAGCAGAATGAGCAGACGCTTCTCAAAAAATTCAAATGTTTGTAGAGCTTATGGGACTTAACTACGGTCCCTAAACCTACAAACTACTTATGAACTACCTAATACTAAGGACGGCGTAAATATCCATGCCCGAGGGGGGGGGATTCGAACCCCCCGACCATAGTGGCCGTGCAGACCGTGACTGTCGCACCTCAGTCCCCTCGGCCACCGTGGCCGGCCAGACGCTTCTATTTGTAATCGAAACTAACGTGTAAGCGTTATTATTAGTGGCAAATCATGCCCAGTGTATGTTCGGCATACAACTGCAGCAGTCGCAGTGATAAAACTGTTGCAATATCATACTTTAGGTAGGTATAAGGAAAGATATGTAACTATATAGGTCTTTGTGAATCAGCGTGTATTTGTTTATAAACAGTCATTATACTTAACTTCCACATTTATCAAGTTTCAAAATTATGTTTACTTCACGACCATCAATAGCTAGGCAGATGACGGTTGTATTTGGCGTGTTTTAATGTATTGACAATTGTTTATATAGTGTGAAAATGCTTGTACCAAACTCATTGAGGCAGATACTAAGCTCAAAGCAAATTTATGACACTTCTGTGCTTAAAATAAAATTATTGTTTTATGTTTATCCAATTGTGTTGTCCTTGATAAAATTACCCGCCATATTAGTCTTCTTACCCACAAACGAGGGTAAGATGAGTGTGCCATCATTTGAAAAAAAAAAAAAAAAAAAAGTCAGAGTAATCTCCATAAATGTTACATTTAGAAAAACTACGAAATCTGTACTTGGAAACAAAACTCTAATGGTTTCGCTGAAGTATTCATGTAGGCGTTAGGACAAAAAAAAAAAAAAAAAAGATTAATAAAATTCGGAAGCTCACTGTCGTCAACTCACCCTTCTGTCTCTTACATTCTTTATTTCCTGCAAGAAAAAGAGGAGGACGAACCTGATTGGTAGGAAGTGAAGATGCAGGTTTTGTTTAGTTGCCTTGTCCATAAGGCGGCTCTGTTGTATCGTATTTGCATTGTCCCATGAATCAGCGACAGATCCATTAATTACAGTGCTGTCCAGGGGAGTACAGCATATTTAGATGGAGCTGTACCGGTACAGTTTCGCAGAAATCACTGACACGCCTCTTGCCCTGTTCCTTGGCCTTCGAGGTCACTTGACCCGAATCCTTCGATTATTTGCTGTACGTGAGACCCCAGTGGATACGGAGTAGGAATTAGTTGCCAGAAGTGTAGCTGCTTGTGATATGATTGGAAACACAACAGGGACATTAGTCCGAATAAGTCTGCGTTCGTCGATGACATTTTTGTAATGGCCGTCAGTTTCAGCACATTCTGGAAGGAGTACAGTGGAAATAGTTCGCTAATTGATTGTACGTGCAGTTAACTGTAACTAATGTAAATAAAAATTGTATTCGTATATCTCCTTAACCGACCTCAGGATCCCTACCACAAATTCTTCAGTGGGGCATTAACTATGTCCTGTTGAATTTTGGCACTCTCTTACGGGAACAACACTGTATACGTGGCTTGTGGTTCCACCTCTCATGGTTAGTATTGGCTCTTTAGCAAAAACGTTGGACGATGGATGACTTGACATCATAAGAACACTCTCCACGGTAGAATTGTTTCATATACGAGCATTGGCACGCATGAAAAATTTGTCACAAAACTTATTTATCTGCTGTTGCAAACATAAAAAAATAAAAATAAAAATAAATAAAGAAAAAACCGACGAGCTTCTTGGTTTCATGCGAAAATTCCTGAACCGTTTGTCCCACTTTATGTACCTTCATGAATTAGACAAGATACCTGAATAGCGCAAAAATTGGCAATTGACGGGTAGTAATGATAAGTGTGAAGTCATCCATATAACCATTAAAAGAAATACGTTGAACTTCATTTACACGCTAAAACAGTATAATCTACAGGCCGTCAATTCAACTAAATACCTAGGAGTAACAACTACAACGTAGAAAATATTGTAGGGAAAGCAAACCAAAGGCTACTTTTCCTTGGCATAACAGAAGATGCAACAGTTCTACTAAAGATACTGCCTACACTACGCTTGTGCGTCTTATTCTGGAGTATTGCTGCAATTTTGGGATCGACACCATGTGGGACTGACGGACTATTTAGAGTAAGTTCAGCGAAGGGCAGCTCGTTTTGTATTATCGCTATATAGGGGGAGTGTGTCACGGAAATGATGCTCGAGTTGGGGTGATAATCATTAAAGAGAGGCGTTACTTGTTGCGACGAGATCCATTTGCGAAATTTCTTTCACCAACTTTCTCTTCCGAATGCGAACATATATTGTTAGCGCCCATCTACAAAGGGACACATGATCATCATGATAAAATAAAAGAAATCAAATAGAAAACAGAAAGGTTTAGGTGTTCCTTTTCCCCGCGAACTGTTAGAGAATGGAACTCTAGACAAATACCATTTAAACGGTTCGATGAACCCTCTGCCATGCAATTCAATGTGACTTGCAGGGTATTTATGTCAATGTAGATGAATGCATTAAAATTAGGGATTCACAGCACTCAAAAAATGGTGGTATCTTGCGACGCTTGCCTGTTTTAACTGCAGTACTTCGCCCTTATCTGCAATGTGACCGGTTGGGGCATAACGGAAGTACGCTGTCGGTACCTGGACTCTCCGGTGAAACACTGAGGCACACAAGGAAAACAAGAAAAAGTTGCGGGTAAGCAAGAAGAATGACCTCAAGAAGAGGAGCAAAAACAAAGGTCCTAAGAGACACTTTCATTTCAAATGAAGAAATGTTACCTCTGTAGAGTTCGCACCAAGATCTTAGTGAATACTGCTTTTGTTTGTTTTAGCCGCTTCTTCCAGCGCGACTGTCATAAGCAACGAAGCAATAGCGACCGGATTCTTATCACTTAAACAAAGCAAGATAACTTGTAAAGTGTGAGTATTCCCTGTATGTAAAGGTTTTCCACCGATTTTTTTTATTTTTGAAAGCCTTAAAGTGAGTTTCCAATTAGTGGTGAGTTACAGTGTCAAAAAAAGACATCATATTTCAGTAACAGCTGCTCTGCTGTAAAAATATTTCTGTTTTATTCTGCGCTTCCGATCGGTTTAGGAATTACCGCATTTTTCAAGTGCGCATAGCCGACATTAACTGGTAATAGATGTGCGTCAAAACTAAAGTGATATGTTGTTCGTACATAGATTTACGATGTCCGTACATCTGCACAATTACTCTGCAAATCATATTTAAGTGCATGAGCTATAAACCTTGTATACACTTGTTTGTTCCCGAGCTGCCCGTGCTGATAGCAAATTACTTATTCATTATGTCCTTAGGGCGCTCTTAAGCTTTCCCGTATAGTTGATATATTTAAATTTTCTCCTTCCTCTGTAAATAAAATCGAATATTTAGATCCTGCCAGTTAAAGCCGAATACTATTTCGCCAGTTTTTTGTATTTGCATCATATGAATATTGCCACGATTTCGTTTAGTCTTATTACACTCTGTACTGTTTCTGTACCTATTTTCTGTGTTTTTTCTGTGCGTAATTTCTTTCTTCACTTGAATATTTTTTTTCTTTTCTGTACTTTATTCTGCGTTGCTAATCATTTGCTGTAAACCTAACAGTTTGAGGTAGCCAACCTCGGGCCGCGCAGTCTGAGACGCTATGTCACGGATTGCGCGGCAGCTCCCGTTGAAAGTTCGTTTCCTCTCTGCGTTGTCCTTAACGTAAGTTAAAGTAGTTTGTAAGCCTAAGGACCGATTACCTCAGCAGTTTAGTCCATTAGGTTCACAAACATTTGAACATCTGGAATCTGGGTACGGACAAATCGGCTTAAGGGGAGTTGGAATTCCGCAAAATGGTAAAAAAAAAAAAAAAAAAACATATCTTACGTTTTGAAGCTTATTAAGTAATTTGAAGTTTTTTGCTTAAAATGATGCAAAATTTGTTAAGAAATTCTAATAGAAACTATTTTTATTTCATTTTTCAAAATTATATGTTCGCCTAGGAAAATTACTCAACTTGCGATGTATACACATTTAAAACTTCACATTTCCAAATATATTAGATATAGAAGGCTGTGGATTTCGCACTTCAGTTACAGAATCTTTGATCTTTCCGTTGGTTCTCATGGTTGTTCTCAGAAACAAAACGAGTCATTCAATAACGTCATACGGACTCATGTACCTGAGAATGTATTTGTTGGGAAAAAAACGTTCAAATGGGGAGTCAGTGATTCTGTTAGTTCATTCAGTGATGGTCATATGGGTAGGCTACAGGTTATGGAAATCCTGGTATCAACACCATCAGAGGTCTTCGGCTTCTGGACATCAAGCGGTAAGGAAAAAGAAAAATAAATGTTTCAATGCGGCCATAGCTGGTTTTTCCAATTTTAACAGTCATATTCGTTACTATTTATATTACCATATATATAAGATGTACTTTTGTTTAGCGAATCCTGGTTTGTACTACGATATTTTCACCGATGACGAAGGACTTGGAAAATGTACCGTTAAAGTCATATCCCCGAAATGCACGGCAGTTTGTCAACCGTGCGATGTTTATTTCAACAGGCAACTTAAACATTGCATTAAGCGTCTTCAAAATTGTTCTTAGTTAATCGAAAGAGAAATCGCTTCTCGTGAAGACGCTATTGAAATACACACGATACTGCATGACCAATTACCAGCGCCGATATTTAAGGAAATGCTACGTTATGCACGGTTTGCTTCCAAATTATCAGATGAAAGAGAAGTTTTTAAAACTGTTAGCGAGGTTTGTTTTTCCATGGAAAACCTCCAAAGACCTTGTGTATGCGGAAACATAGAATTTAATCAATGCAGCAGTTGCCGTTTACGTTTTCCATGTTTTTACGAAAAATACCATCCTGCAGCTTGTAATGTCTAAAGCTACGATTAGTTGTACATCTTTCGAAAGCCGCCTGTGGTGGTCAAAACATGCAGGTAACAAGTAGTTTCGGGCTCCTTCCAGGAATGATTTCTCAAATCAAGGACAAGCAAACATTTTCACGTCAGTATCACTTTACGCGTTTGGTCGTTTACTAGTCGGTAGTTATGAATCTTACTTTATTTGTGATAATAAAACTTTGTAGACTGCCAATAACGTTGTAAATTTAATAAAATTACATCTGATTACTCCTGTTTTTCCCGTTATATCAATGTAATATAAATAGTAACGAATATGACTGTTAAAAAAAAAAAAAAAAAAAAAAAAAAAAAAAAAAAAAGTTACAAACTGCACTCGATCCAGCGACCAACTACCAATGAGAACGTGGCTCGAACGCTAACCACTTCCCCCCCCCCCCCCCCCTTAGGTAGATCTATTCATTGCGGTCGTTGTTTCATTTCATGTTTGCTCGTCGAATATTTGGTTCAGATTTTTTATTACAGAGGGCGTTGAGCCCCCCTGCTCGGACGCGCTGTGTCACGGCGTCCGGACCACTCGGCCGCCGCCGCTTTGTGACAAAAACGGCCACTCACAGGTACATATGGTACATGTCTGACGACCGACCGAAATTATCTTACGATTTTCTCAAGAACGCTTGAGAAGTACGCGCTACTGCTTACACATTTTCTTGTACTCATGTCGTACTACGAGTACTCCGCAACACACCATCGGATGGCTTGCGGAGTATGGATGTAGATGTACGAAGTTTGCAGTAAATCCGCATTTCAAAGGTAGTGGCCTCCCCTTGTTAGACACACCGTCCAGCACCTGCATCGAGTGGTGGTTCCCTGATGTTTACGGGTGGCATTATGTGGGGCTACCGTACGACATGTGTGGTTGTAGAGGGCAAACAAACGACTATACGGTTCACGGAAGACATCCTCTGACATGTAGTCCAACCATATCCGCAACATTTTGATGAAGTATTTGTCTTAATGGACGACAATTCTGGCGCTCAGCTTGCGCATGTTGTGTACGCGTTGCTTAATGATAACGAGATCGTAAAATTACACTGGTCAGCATGTGTTACGGACATGAGTCCTGGACACATTGAAATGGTCTGTTTCTCGAAGAGCCGGCCAAATTGAAAGATCCACTCTGAATCGCCGTTGAGCAGGGGGGCAGTCTACATCTACATGCATACTCCGCAAGCCACCCGATAGGTGAGTGGCGGAGGGTACCTTGAGTACCACTATCCGTTCTCCATCCTATTCCAGTCCCGTATTGCTCGCAGAAAGAAAGATTGTCGGTATGCCTCTGTGTGAGCTCTAATCTCTCTGATTTTATCTTCATGATCTCTACGCGAGACATACATAGACTGCTAGACTCCTCGGTAAAGGTATGTTCTCCAAACTTCGACAAAAGCCCGTACCGAGCGACAGAGCGTCTCTCCTGCAGAGTCTTCCACTGGAGTTTATCGATCATCTCCGTAACGCTTTCACGATTACTAAATGAGCATGTAACAAAGCGCACTGCTCTCCGTTGGATCTTTTCTACTTCCTCTATCAACTTCACCTGGTACGGATCCCACACCGGTGAGCAGTATTCAAGCTGTGGGCGAACAAGTGTACTGTACACTACTTCCTTTGTTTTCGGACTACATTTCCTTAGGATTCTTTCAATCAATCTAAGTCTGGCATCTGCTTAACCGACGATAGATTTTATATGGTCGTTCGATTTTAAATCCCTCCTAATGCCTACTCCCAGATAATTTATGGAATTAACTTCTTCCAGTTGCTGACCCGCTTTAGTGTAGCTAAATGATACAGAATCTTTCTTTCTATGTATTCGCAGCACATTACACTTGTCTACATTGAGATTCAAATGCCATTCCCTGCACCATGCGTCATTTCGATACATATCCTCCTGTATTTCAATACAATTTTCCATTGTTACAACCTTTCTATATACTACAGCATCATCTGAAAAAAGGCTCATGAGCTTCCGATGCTATTCGCAAGGTCATGAACAGCAACGGACCCACGACACTCCCCTGTGGCACACCTGACATCACTCTTACTTCGGAAGACTTCTGGTTTAACAGTCACATATTGATCTAGTGTACAGTATGCAACGACGAATATAGGCATGCATCAGTGGAACAGGACATGTTAGCGGGCTTTAGGTGTGCTAGTGTGTGTTGCAATCTGGCACACACATTCAGAGTGCGTAGATCACGCCTGGGCAACCTTTCCCGACCTGCGGGCTGGCTTTACATATTTACTGCAGCTCGCGGGCAGCCTCGTACGGAATAAAGCTCCGATATGAATCGCACCGTTCCCTAATATCATACGTCAATAAATTATGCCTCTGGAGACTAGTATTTGAGAGTAAATATTCATTATATTTTCACCCCATTCACGCATCTACAACATTTATTTGCACTGGTCAAAACATTTAGGGAATTAGTTGGGATTATCTAGGTTATGAAGTATTGTCATGGGTAGGATGGACTAAAATGGTTCGACGTCTTTATGTCGGTTCTACGGTGTGCAGACAACAACATTTCGGCAACCTGAGATGATAGAAAGTTAATAGAAATTTGCTTCATAGAGGGTTGGTGTTGACTTGTTTTTACTCTACCAAACGAATTACACAAGCAGTTGGGTTGAGATACTGTAGTAAGCAGGTAGTGCAATGAAACAACAACGTGACTTACCATAACCTATGGCACGGAGAGCCATAGGAAGGCTGGAAGCGGGGCAGAGGGGGGTACCTGCAGCTATTGGAGTGTCCCAAAGTGTGATTCACAGGACCTGGACGCGATTTCAGACAACAGGAAACGTTGAATGAAAGCAATACCAAGGTCGCCCACGTGAACATAAGCAAGAGATGACCGTTATCTCCGGTTAACAGCCCGTGGAGACGGAAGTCTGAATTTAATTCTCTCCATAGTAGATGGAATTGGGACGTAGGTTATGTAGATGGATGAAAATACCAGCAGCTGTATTCAAATTCTTTATTAAATTCTGTGCTACCGGTTTCGGCGCTTCACTACACCAACTTCAGGCTCCCGTTGTGTGATTGTTATCAAAAGCACATTCGAACTGGGTAGCCATTAAAACCGCTAGCCGTAAATTTCTTGTTCTATTCATGCTGCATCCTCTACATGACAGTCACACAACGGTAGCCTGAAGATGGTGTAGTGAAGCACCGAAACCGATCGCACAAAATTTAATAAAGAATTTGAATACTGATATGGTAGGGAGTGGGGAGTGGAATGTACGAGGCTATTCAAGCTAAAATCAACCATTCACAATGACTTGATTAAGTAACGTGGCATTGAAACACCAGTAAATAGTTGCTTAATACATAAGGCAAAACCTGCGCCAGAAGGGCGAAATTCAAAACAACGTGAAAAGGACTGAACAAACAAGAAAGCTACGCCGTAAGGGCGATCTCTAAATAAACAGTATAATAGAATATGTGCCGGAAGTTCAAATTTAAATAAAAACAGGAGTCCGTAAGTCAAGATACAACAATCGCCAACTTTACTACTTAAAGGCAAGGTTTCACAACAACATAGGTGCACTCAACATGAATACCAATTACACACCACCAAGCTGATAATACAAGGCACATGATGCTAGGCCAAATACTTAGCAGCGTGACACACGCAACTTACACAGGCTGCCTAGAACAGATAAGACACAATAACAAGTCGCGATATCAATTCACTGCACTGCCAGATTAGGATGGCACCAAGATCAATATAAATATATATATATATCCCCTGACAGCAGATGAGAACTCCAAAAGGAAGCAGGGCAAGAGGTACCGAAAGGGACAGGAAGAGAACGCCTAAACTACATTCGTAGGGCGGGACACCTACGAGCGGAAATGATTCTGCTCAAGATTTAAAAAGAAAGAAAGAAAACAAATCAGCCGGTTCCAGGGCAGTTGACAGAAAGCGACCGGGCACAAGCCAGAATTCCCCAGTGGCACTCAGCGGTTCGATTGTTAAATCTTAAAGAAGTATGAGTTTCGTACTAGAAGAGTGCACAACCAACAGGTCGCACTCACTAATACATACACACTACGAGAGCGCAGAATTTCATGGGTTAAACCCAACACACAAACATAAGGATGCAGACATGAATGGCAGGCAAATCACGAAACGTTTGACACACGGTAGGCGACCTGACCAGGTCTCTCCGAGAAGAAGACAACATATCACACCCGGACGAGCAAAGGCCGAAAGGAGGAGAAAGGCACACACAGATCTTCAGAAAAACTCCTGGAAAGAGAACTTAGCACATCCAGACGCTGCAGGCGCAGGCAGATGTGTGAGCGTCAGATTCAGCACACCAGGGTGAATCGGTTTATCAACAACATCGGGTAGCGAAGGTTGCCATCGATGCAGTTAGATCGGTCGGCGGGGGCGGCGGGATATCACAGAACAGTACTCAAGCAATCAACATGCCGGACGACGCGACATCTCCCGGGTGTAAGGGGACAACTCCAGCGTGGCCCAACGGTCCTCGTAGAACCACTAGCTACGTAAACAGGCAACGGTCATGCGGCCGCGCCGACACTGCTCACTCCCCTCGTCCAGCCTTCAGACTGCGGACGATGGAACCCGGAAAATCGACTGACTGCTCGCCGCTCAACGCGGCAGCCAAAGAGGTATATAAACAACATAGGCAAGCTACAGCGCTCTGGTTGGCAGCACTGAGCAATATTGGGCGCCATATTTGAGAACGTCAATTTGAAGCAGCAGAGTGAGCTGACGTTTCTGTTTGTAATCTAAACTAACGTGTAAGCGCTATTATTAGTGGCAGCTCATGCCCAGTGTATGTTCGGCCTACAACTGCAGCAACCGCGGTGATGAAACTGTTCGAATATCATACATAAAGAAGGAGGGACGTAATTATATAGGTCGTCGTGTATCAGCGTGTATTTGTCTACAAAAATTCATTATACTTAACTTTCGCATTTACCAAGTTTCAAAATTATGTTTACTTCGCGGCCATCAAAAATCTAGGCAGATGACGGTTATATTTGGTGTGTGTTAATGTAATGACAGATGTTTATATAATTTACAAAAGCGTATTAACCATTGGGTAAGTAGCCTAGGTAATATGATCTGTAATTAAACTATTCTTTACACAGATTTCCTTTGAAAAATAAAGAGTTGCTAACCCAATGGGAAACCAGTATGCCGAGGGGACTGAGGCGCTCCATTCACGGTCTGCACGGCCACTACGGTCGGGGGTTCGAATCCCCCCTAGGACATGGATATTTGTGCCGTCCTTTGTATAAGGTAGTTGATAAGTAGTTTGTAAGTTTAGGGACTGATGACCCCGTAGTTAAGTCCCATAAGCTTAACAAACATTTGAACATTTGGAAACCAGTATGAGGCATGATAAGTGGCAGCCTACAAAGTAAAGTTACATATGCTCTTGTCATTTTGAAGAAAAGTTCATGGATGCTACCAGCTATCGAGAGCGGATATTGGCGAATGCCATTCCAAGGTTATTTTCGTTTCCTGAGCACCTACAGAAATCAAAAGCTGTAAGGAGAGTACCAAGGAAACGTCAAATTGTGGAAATGCGTCGCCCAGAAATTAAGGAAAAATCGAGATTAATATGAAACCTATGATTCAGCGTTAGCAGACGTCGAGTATCACCTGGCGTGACACTGACGTTCTCAAAGATGGCGGCAACCTTTCCAATTGGCTTCAACTATGGCGACGCTGTGGCCAGTCCATGTTGTTTATATAGGTCTTCGGCGGCAGCTATAGGCCACTTCAAAGAGGGAGCGTTGCAGCGCGCAAAGAGAGGTCACTAACCCGCGTATGAGGCGCCATCGCCGGCAGGCACAGGAAGGCCAGTCGATAACGAACATGAGCAAACAAAAGAAGAAGGAAAGCACGAAACAGACCAAAAAGAAGCCGGCACGGCTCAAATACAGGTGCTAGTAGTTTCATCCATCTATAGAGGCCTGCAGGTAGCAACGGAACGCGCAATATCAACAAGCAGACCGAAATCGCCTCCGGAAATGTGGGCTCTAAGCACGGAGGCCTATGTTGGGTGTCCGTTAAAACCACGACATCGTTTATCCCGCAGAAACTGGATTGGAGACGTAACGAATAGCACCGGGTTCTGTTCGTGTTCAGCCGGACAATCGTCGTTTCCTCATCTGGAGAGAACGTGGAACTCGGTACAGTCCTGTGTATGTGCAGGAAACATCACCATTATCATGGTGGTGGACCTCTATGTCGTTCAGAATGGCGTTTTGACTGCTCAGAGGTAGAGAGGCCCATTGTCCTTTTGTTGCGCCCTACGCTGGTACCGTAAGAGATGGGTTCATATGCTTGAAGCTGAGGGAACTGAACGAGTGTAGTAGCCAGTTTGTTCACCAGACTTAAATAGTTTGAGCATGTTTGAGATGCACTCGACGGACGAATTGCAGCCAGAGTAGGATCTCCCACAATGGTTGCAGACTGGATATTGCACTCATGGAAGAATAGCCAAAATATCCGTAAAGAGTTCATGATAAACTAATACTGTCCATCCCTCGCAGATGTGCAACTGTCTACGTGATCACACTCGGTATTAGAGGGCGACTAGGATGACTTTTTCGCTATTATGGTAGCCCCATGGTGCCTCGCTCTAAGTAAATGCGATGTAAACAAGTAAAGAAATATTATAATAATTGCAGTAGTCCAGAGTCTAGATCGCAACATAATATTTTGTTTTATTATGATGACCGGTTTCGATAGAAATGATCAACATCGGTGAGAAGTTGGCCCATCAGTTGTGGAGCTATGTTGCTCACAGTGCATGGCTCCACAAGTGTTGCAGTGTTGCTGTACAAGGGCCAGCTCCTCACGTCATCTGATGATGATGATGATCATTGCTGTTCGAAACCGGTCATCGTAATCAAATAAATACATATTGCGATGTAGACTGCTACAATTATTATAATATTACAAAAATTTCAGATCGCTGTTATATTCCATGGGAACAATGTTCAATAAAATATTTAATCTCAAGTGAAGAGTTGAGACTGCAAATTATCGTACTGTATCACACGCAAATTAAATTTGTAACCAATATTTGAATAAAATACTTATATAGTGTATGATATACCGGGTGATAAAAAGTTAGTATAAATTTGAAAAGTGAATAAATCACAGAATAATGTAGATAGAAAGGTAAAAATTGATACACATGCTTGTAATGAAATGGGGTTTGTTAAAAAAAAATTGCTAGACGCGTGAAAGATCTCTTGCGCGCGTCGTTTGGTGATGATCGTGTGCTCAGCCGCCACTTTCGTCATGCTTGGCCTCCCAGGTCCGTGCCATTATTGGCTTTGGGGTTACCTGAAGTCGCAAGTGTATCGTGATCGACCGACATCCCTAGGGATGCTGAAAGACAACATCCGACGCTAGTGCCTCACCATAACTCCGGAAATGCTTTACAGTGCTCTTCAAAACATTATTCCTCAACTTCAGATATTGATGAGGAATGATGGTGAACATATTGAGCATTTCCTGTAAAGAACTTCATCTTTGCTTTGTCTTAATTTGTTATGCTAATTTTTCTCATCAGATAATAATAATTTCGTGTGGCTCATTGGCCTGGTGCAAGTCTTTCAATTGGACGCCACTTCGGCGACTTGCGTGTCCCTAGCCTACCCCAGTTATCCAACAGGGGAAAGGGGACGTACAGCTTAACGTGGAATCCGAACCACGTGTTGTTTCTGGCGACTCCTCACATCGTTGAGAGGTGAAGGGTGGTTTAAAGTGCAGACTGAAAAAAAATCCGAGGTCCGACCGAGTTTCGAACCCGCGACCCTTCGGTTTCCAGTCGAGCACATTTCCCCAAGACCACCAGGTCCGACAGATGAAGCACAATCTGTCGCACATTTTTTGATTTTTTTTTTTTTTTTTTTTTTTTGTTCTAATAAAATTCCATGTCACTCAAGTCATGAGTTTTCAAATTTATATTGACTTTTTGATCACCCGGTATCTCTTCATGTCCACGTAGTTGTTTTGAGCTGAATACTTCCTTACGATCTTTTTAATTCTCTCTCTCTCTCTCTCTCTCTCTCTCTCTCTCTCTCTCTCTCAGTGTGTGTGTGTGTTTTTTTTTAACCTAATTCTTCCGCGGGTCGGATAGAAATTAATGACGGGCCGAATCCGATCCTCGGGGCGTTGATGGGCGTCCACAGTCAAACTTAATTTTCGTACTACTTCCGGTTTCTGTTTTCGTGAGCAATAAGGAGAACTGTTGTTGTACGTGACTGTTCCATTTTCAAGTATAAAAAGTTTTTAGAGCTTATGGAACCTAACTACGGCGTCATCAGTCCCTAAACTTACAAACTACTTATAAACTAACGTATACTAAAGACGGCACAAACATCCATGCCCGAGGGGGGGGGGGGATTCAAACCCCCAACCGCACTTTCATTTATAGGGTGATGAACCCCTATAATGGTGGCTTTTGTGTCTCGTATCCGCCGGTTGTCCTGGGTGTCGGTGGCGGAGTAGAGAGAGACCAACACAGGAAAATAGGATGCACGCGTGTTCAGGTACGGAGGTGACCAGCCAGTGGGACAGCAGAAACTAGAAACACTAAGCTAGATTAGTATAAGAGATATATTTCAAAGACAAACTTGGAGAGCAGCAGACTAGTAGAATGTTGATACATAGTTTAGATACGAGCTTATGGAATAGGTTCACAGATTTGTGACTGGCTGGAAGACTTCCTAAGTAATAGAACGCAGTACGTTGTTCTCGACGGCGAGTGTTCATCAGAGACGAGTGTATCGTCAGGCGTGCTCAAGGGGAGTGTGATAGAACCGCTATTATTTTCTATCTATATAAAAGATCTGATGGACAGAGTAAGTTGTAATTTGCGGCTGTTTGCTGATGATGCTGTGGTGTATGGGAGGGTGTCGTCTGTAACTGTAATAGCATACAGGATGACTTAGACAAAATTTCTAGTTGGTGCGAAGAATGGCATCTAGCTCTCAATGTAGAAAAATGTAAGGTGCTGCGCATGAGTAGAAAAAAAAACAATCCCACAATGTTCGAATACAGCATTAGTAGTGAGCTTCTTGATGCTGTCGCGTAGTTCAAATATCTAGGCGTAACATTGCAGAGCGATATGAAATGGAACGAGCATATAAGGACAGTTGTGTGTAAGGCGGACAGCGGACTTCGGTTTATTGGGAGAATTTTGGGAAGATGTATTTCACCTGTAAAGGAGACCGCGTATAAAACGCTTGTACGACCACATTTTGAGTATTGCTCAAGTGTTTGGGACCCGCAGCAGATCAGTTTAAAGGAAGACATAGAAGCAGTTCAGAGTCGAGAAGCTAGGTTTGTTACTAATAGGTTCGACCAATGCTCCGGTAACTCAATTGGGGATCGCTGGAGGAAAGACGACGTTCTTTTCGTGAATTTCTGTTAAGTAAATTTAGAGGGCCGGAATTAGAAGCTGAGTGTAGTACGATGTTGATGCCGCCTACTTACATTTCGGGTAAAGATCACAAAGATAAGAGAAATTAGGGCTCGTACGGAGGTATATAGGCATTCTTTTTCTCCTCGTTCTAGTTGGGAGTGGAATAGGAAAGGAAATGCCTAGTAGTGGTACAGTGTACCCTCCGCCACGCAACTTACGGTGAATTGCGGAGTATGTATGTGGATGTAGATAGAGGCCTGCTTACTGATGATTACTAGTGCCTATCCGATAGCCAAGTCTTAAATGGGGCTTATCTTATTCCGAAGTGGGCGATGCAGCGGAGTTGCAGCAGAGGGCGCTCGTGGCTGACGTCGTAAGAACGCCGCGCCGTGCGTGCACGGCGGCGCGCGGCCAAAGTACGTGGCGCGCACTTTAGACTTGTGCGACACCACAGTGGCGATGCCTCACTTATGCTGATATGTGTGTTTTGCCTGGTGACCTCGTTTGCCGTTCACCGCTTCCTCCAGTAGCGGGACGGTGGTGCGGCAGGTGCGGTCCCGCCTTAACATTTAGCGGGTTGGCACGGCCGCCTGCGGGGGCGGCTCGGGCCGTGACCCTTCGTGTTGGCGTGCGCATGCGCGCCGGCACGGGCGTGACCCGCGCGTGCTGCCGCCCCCGCCCCCGCCTTTTTGTCGGCAGATATGCGCGGCAGCCGGCGGCGGATAGCACGCGCGCCGCGGCTGCCCTCGCCGCTGCCGGCCCATCGCACCGCCGCGCCGCTCTGCCGCCTAATGGATTTTCGATAATTTGGAATACCGGCCGGCGCTCGCCTGCAGCGCCAACAAGAAAATTGAAAGCGGCCGTCTGGCTGGCTCTCCGCTGTCGGCCTAATATCTGTGGCCGAGACACTTCCCGCCGACGATGTAACTGGCGCCAGCCAATCAGAGGCGCCAGTTATCACTGCCAGCCGGTTAATGAGCTGATGGCTTCTCTCTCGGCAGCTACCGTCCTGTGCCGAATGTCCAATGAAAGGCGTTGGGACGTCGAACCACTCTCCCCCCCCCCCCCCCCCCGCTCTCTCACTCACATACAAACACACAAACCCTTACACACCTAGCCCCTTACTATTATTATTTCCTATTTATTTGGAATTGAGCTGTGTCGGCTCGATTTACTTGTTCTGGTCCCAGTTACCCGTCGCGCACATACCAATACCTCTTTGTACTTCGCCGCGGGTGGCGCGGCGTGCCTGGTATCATATATCTGGGGCCTCGCGCTCAAGACTCGGTGAGTTGACGTGCGGAGGGCAGTGTGTACGTTTGGGCCGGCGCTAAGGTGCAAAATTGCTGTTGTGTTTTGACAGCCCAGAGCGGGTCTTCTTCCTCCTCCTACCAGTCAGTGCCTTGACACATCTGACCACCTGGGCCGAGGCCTACAAGAAAGAAAGGCCGCGGCTCGCACGTAATATCACGTCATCTGAGGTCTACCGGAAAGACAGCCCGTGGCGGGGCCTGAGCCGGCGCGATCGTTAGCAGATTGGCCGGCACAGTCCACTGCCTCATAGTGGCTCGCCAATCCGCTAGCGATCACGCCGGCACAGGCCTCACTTGATCACGTGATATGACGTGCGCGCCACGGCCTGTTTTTGTCGTAGGCCTCGACGTGATCAAGTGAGTCCTGTGCCTGCACGATCGCTAGCTCAGTGGCTGCCCGCTGTGACGCAGTGGGCCATGCCCCAGCGGCCGGCCAATCGGCTAGCGATCGCGCGCCACGGCCTGTCTTTCTCGTAGGCCTTGACCTGGGCGATGGCACAGAGTAATATATACGGAGAAGAAGCCCCCCCTAAACCTCTGTCCTATGCTCCCCTTGTAGTTCTGTAAGATGCCAGTAGATGTCAGGTGGTTCCCTCGCTTAGTACCGGTGGATCACACTAGAGGCACTTCTGAGGGTGTCTCTTGCATGTCAGAGGGTAGCATGGAGGGGAGGCTGAGGGGAGAGCTCACGCCGCCTTCCACGTGGACACGGCTGTGTCCGGTGTGCTGGCGTTTGAGGGCAAGTGGTGGTGGGGTCAGCCGCTACCTACCGCCTGCTGCTTCCGACCGCAGCGCCATCATGGGACATCTTACAGTCATCTTACTGCTACAACACCCCCCGTCCTGCACCCCTGAGTTTGGGACCGGGCCCTTACGGAGGTTTCCCGTTTGTATATATTTGTCTGTGGCGATGGGGTGACTCTTTGGAGGTGTTGTGTGAGGAATGTCGCCGGACTTGTCCCGGAATTTGGAGAGTGAAGTTCAGCTGTCTCTTCGTGCACTGTTATTGTATATGTGGTGCCCGTTGTTGTTTCTTCTTTTGAAACTTATGTGCGCTTAACAAGTTTTTACGGTGGCGTCATGCCCTTAGCGCCACCAGGCGTGGTTGTACATTAATTGTTTAGCTTTCTCTTCTTTATCTGATTTATCATTTAGCATCATTTGTTACTGAAATTTACGTGTGTCTAACAAGTGTTTTTTACGATGGCGTCATGCCCTTACGCGTTCTTGTTGCTGTACCCAAGGTGTGCTCGTATATTTGGTAACACCGTCTGAGTTACCTGTATTCGAACGGTTGTAATTAACAGGTTTTCTTTCTTCTTATTATTGCTATTTCCTTTTGGCCCATTTCGCCTTTTAGAATTACCTTTTGATTGGGTTGGTTCATATTGTAAAGCTGTGTTAGAATAAACTGTGTTATATTTGATCATAGAATGAAGGTTTTCACGGCAGGAATCGTCATTACTTAAAGTTTCCGGGCTGAGATGCTGTGGTCAATACATCAAACGTTCCCTTGACGTTTCGCCCTCGTCTGAGGAAGGCATCCTAGGAGGTAAAGCGGCGTACTGCCAGCTCGGAAGCTTTAAGTAATGTGTTATATTTGTTATCCTTGGCCATCGACTGGCAGTATGCTATGTTGTTTATGTTCTCGGGGCATGTGCCAACATGTTTTTGCGATTACAGTAATATTTCAATGTTTATTTGCCTGAAGAGTTTGTGATTCCTCTGTCAAATACTTTGTATCAGATGTTCAGATGATTGTAAATCTGTCAGTCTCGACTGTTGCGTTTTTAGTCCGTAGCTTACAAACTACTTAAACTAAGGTAAACTAACCTAAGGACAACACAAACACCCATGCCCGAGGGGGGATTCGAACCCCCGACGGCGAGCGCCCACGCGCACCGCAACACGGCGCCCCAGTACGCACGGCTAATCCGCCGCGGCTATTTTGTGTCAGGCACACTTCAGCACATAATTTGTAATTCTGTATTAAGTCTTAATTTTATCGCCCTCTTGCAACCTGATGCTTCAGATATTGTCAGAGTATAATTCTGGTCTTAAAAGCATCATTATTCAACCAACTGGGGCCAAATTTTAAGTCGGGCCATTCTGTCTTAAGCTTATTGAGGCGCTTGTTGGTCAGAGTGTAATTCTAGTCTTGAAATTTGGCTCCAAGTGGTTCAATAGTAATGGTTTTAAGTTGGGCTATTGTCTTACGCTTATTGGACTGGTTGTACATAAATTTGTTAGCTTAATGCAGGCCGTTAAATGTTCCCCTAATCTGATAACTATTGTGTTTTACTTAATGTAAAGGCCATTGAGCCGTCTTCTTATTTAATTGTTTTTCAGTGTTTAAGGGGCTTATCTTGTGTTCTTTATGCATCATTTTAAGCGCATAGTCTCCTAAAGAAAAACTGTTTCTATTTCTTAAAATTTTAAACATAGCAGCTATTGTCAGCGACCGTTAACAACGTCAATGGATAAAAATTGTTTAACCTGTTTCGCCAATGACTAAGATTGCCTTCATCAGAAATTATAAAATAAAATAAGTCGCGTAATAAAATATACAACTCAGCTGTAAAGCTTACGTCACAATGTTTAAAAAGAAATTTCGAGAAAATGCTAGCCACTATAGGCTGCACGCCTGGCGTGTGCTAAGTGAAGACGTCACCTCAGTAGTGCCATCTAGTAGCCGAATTACAACTAGGCTACTGTACAGAAAAAAACGGTATTGAAAAAACAATCGTTATAAAATGCTTTAACATGAAAGATGGCTGCGGCGTCATTTTGGCAATAAATAGTAGTAGAGAGAATAAACGAGTAACAAAGTTTTAATAAGCACAATAGTTAAAAATTAGCTTTTTAGACGTTTTTATTTCTATTTTATTCTTGCCACATCATCATTCGTTATTGTAAACTAATTTGTTCAGATGCGCCGCTAAGCCCTTCTGGTTTTTTAATTAAAATAAATTGCTGTTTGAGTTACGTTTAGTTTATTGCCTGGAAAAAATCTATTCCTCGATTCCACCTCCTATTCCGCACCCACAATTTTGTCAAGTTAACCTAATAACAATTTTCGAGGTCCCAGTTTTAACTCAATGTGGCCATCTCAAACACACAGTGGCAAGATAAATAAATAAAGAAGACATACACTTTGACAAAATGAGAAAGTTAAAACTGACTGGTGTTCGTCATTGGAGGTTAGACTATTAGATACCAAAGTAGTTGAAACTGCATTACATCATAATTCAAATAATTTTCAAAACATTTTCACATCTTCACAAGCAAAACCTTATAATGTATAGCCAACAAAGTTAATGCTGATACATTGTGTCCAGTGGTTTTAATAAACTTAATTATTTTGTTATATAGACGAATCTCTTTAGCAAACAAAAGGGAAGAACTGAGTGAGGAAGGGGATATTCCATCTACACCAGTGACTGCAAGAAGTACAAATGTTCACGGTCAAATTTGCGACACCTGAACATGTTGTGGTTGACACCAGCTTTCTTTGTAGGATCGTAGGCGTTGATCCGATGTAGATGTGGATAAGAGGCGTGATTGAAGCGAAGCCGAATGATGGTAGAAATCGCAGATCGGTCCAGACGAGTCCTCATAAACCACGGCTGTGTAGAAATCAGAGATTGTAGTGCCGCTTAAGAAGTGCCTTTTATTTACTGGGAAACGTTGCACATCTATTGCCATTGTTGTTTTGCGTGTTCCTTGACCGCAGAAGAGAAGTCTGTGTATGGCAGTTGCAGGCCCAGGACATTGCCTAAGGATGCCGGTTGTTTGGTCAATGCATCAAATGTTCAAATGTTTGTACAGATTATGGGACTTAACTACGTGGTCATCAGTCCCTAAACTTACAAACTACTTATGAACTACTTACGAACTAGGACGGCACAAATATCCTTGCCCGAGGGGGGATTCGAACCCCCGACCGTAGTGGTCGTGCAGACCGTGACTGAAGCGCCTCAGTCCCCTCGGCCACCGCGGCCGGCTCAATGCATCAACTTCCTCATTGTAGCAGATGCCAGCGTGAGAAGGCACCCACAGTAAATTAACTATCCGCCCCATATTTGTACAGCGAATTTATGCCGAAATCACATGAGTTGCGATGGAAATCATTAAAAGAAAATTCGTAGCGACGGGCATCGCTTCAACAACTAACGTAAACAACACTGCAACGTAATGGAGCTGATTTTTCTATGTGAGGAGAGGAATAACACCAAAAATTCTATCGTAAAAATCCTACTCACATGTAATTAAGTCAAGTCATTCACCTTTTTTTGTATTGTAGATCACCATCTAACCAAGAACTTTTCGCCACTAGGCAAAATTATGAGCATAACCAAAACGTAGATGACAAGAAATGTGTGTAGACGTGAACAGCCGACTGATGATGAACTGTAAGGTTTGAACCCGGAAACGAAGCTATTTTGTAGATAAATAGCGTAATTAAACGTATTTGGTTGCTGGTTTTTTTATTGTAAGAATTGTCCTGCAGCGCAAGGAAAATTGATTTTGCACGTAAAACCCGAATAAAAGTCTGACGGTGCAAATAAAAATAGCGCCATTGGCTTGCATTACTGTATGGCCAATCTTTTATTTCTTATTTTTACTTTTCTTTGCGAATGGTTTTAATAGATTCATTTAATTTGCCTTGATGGTAACTCCGCCCCTCGTACAAACTGCAACAGAGTAGATGTTCTAATACCGATACAAATTGGCCCTGATCCGAGCTAAATTAAAAGCCAGATGAAGGTCACTTTAACGTTGGCCGAAACGTCGGTTATTAAAGTAATAGCTTTCTTACATCATGACGCAGTACAACACCCAGAAAACTTTTATGGTCCTTCCTCAAAGAGGAACGCACCACCAAGAGCACCAAATTTCTGATCCTGCACTCAGCCTTTTCAAACCGCTCTGTAAGGATTAAAACATTGTCAGAGGCATGAGAGATGGAAGAACAGATGTGCCTGAATGTCATATTCACGCTCTCTGGCGTAGAAAATGGCGGTCATGTTTAATAATTCACTTTACCGTTTGCGGCAAATTGTTATCTCCAGACGTTACAACAACCCATTTGATTTCCATGTGTTTCGGAATCGATGCCCTCGGGACCACTGTAGGGGTTTCTAAACTTGACATCCAATGGATTTTTGCGTCGTCCACCACGCTATATAACCAACGAAGCTGAGCATCAGAGCATTATGGCGGACCTGGCAGGTTTTAAGTTACACTGTACGATAACGCTGGTCAAAGTATTTGCTGGAACCACGTACTAGAAATGGTACATCTTCCGAAAGAGCAATTCCCAGGTGTCCATTTATATTCTGTATTGACGAACTATTACATGAATGAGAGAGCTATTAAATTCCTGACAGTGGTTCATGCGGTGTACCGCAAATCCAACAGAAAAAACTCAATTTAACGTGCATTTTTTCTCCGTAAGTTTTGTCACACCAGTAAAATAATTATATCGTAAATGTAACTCATCGAGAACACCGATTTGGATCAGGAACAACAGAATAGTTCCATTCGAGAAAAGTAATTGATGTCTGTGTCTCTGTAATAAATGTTATTACGGTTTGAGTAATTATCTATGCGAAAATAGGTTATTTGCCTGTCTGGGGCAAGTGTTCTAACCACTGAGCTACGCCAAGGCGACAGGTTTACTTCCTTCAGTAAGTCGTCTCCTACGTTACGCCACAGAGGTTCTGCTCCTGAACTACCGTTCGCCGAGGAGGTTCGACTCCTCTTTCAAGCATGGGTGTTTGAGTTGTCCTTAGTTTAAGTTGTTTGTAAACTAGTTAAGTCCCATAGATTTACAAACATTTGAACATGCCATGCCATACGGCATGCCCCAGCCATACGGCCAGATGGCTAGCCACTCACGAGAAAAATGCTCCGAAACGTTCAGTCCTACATTATATACCCGTACGTCTGCCCTGTCAATAGGGTATTTTCCTGTCTTAAAATATGGTTCGAATTATTGTTATTCTGAATGATTATGACATTCAGATAGCATTTACGCTCATTATTCTTACACAACATTTGCTATTTTTGCGTAATTAAAGCTTAAAAATTATTAAATTTCACGATTAGATCAAGTGATCGAAAACGCTCTGTTATTGGCTTAAGTACTGGTGACGTCACAGACCACTAGGCCGCAGCAACTAGAAGACAGAGCTGTATCGTTGTTACCGTTTCCTTAATTACTCAGCGTAAAGTTTAGTTTTTTCGTGATGTAAACACATTTACAGCAGTCATGCCACAATGGAAAAGAATTATGGGAAGGCTGACAGCGGAAACCCTCTTACATTCTTCAAAAACAATCCAAATTTTTACGTGCCAGCAATAAGAAACGTGAAAACTGCATTCTAATTAATGCATACCTACATTTTAAAGCTAATTATTGCTATAGATATTTTATGTCATTTTATGCCCTACTTGTTGGTGTCAGCAGACTTAATCTGAAGTCACCATATTATGCACTAAAGGGTAACATTTTACCTTCTATCCAGGCGGCCTCGAGTGATTATGTTGGCAACATCAACAACACGATAGAAAATCTTTGCCAAGATGTTCGGACCACATAGAATGACTCGATTACTGTATTGTACAGAGCATGAAGTAAATAAATAATGCTGTTTCTGCTCTGTGATTGATAGGTTCTCGTATGTACCCTTGTCCGGTCAGTAAAACTAATTGCCCTCATGATAAAACGTTTGCATTGTCACGCAATTGGCTAATGGCGACGCCACATGATTCTCGCTATTCAGCATCTGTTGCCAACATTATCACAGGAAGCCGCCGGGATAATTGGTAAAATCTAACCCAATAAAGCACATAGTTACGGGAGTAATTTCATTTTTAACTACTTCATTACTGGTACCAAGGTGTAACATCAAAACCTGTAAAATACAGCTAAATGCCTTGTGTATATTTATACAATATCTCTAAAGTCTAGGACATGGACAGCGGAAGCGAGGGCGCCGTTTTCATCGCTTGTAGGTTGGCAACGCACATTTCGCGTAGCCAAAGGCATGTCACTTTCACGTAAGCGATGCATGCAAAAAACGATGGAATAAATTTATAGTGCCGAAATTAAAGCGATTTTCTGGTTTGTTGTTTTTGCGAGGGAATGTTTGCGATTGTGTATAAACTTTCTGCCAGTTTCAGTTACAAGTGACAGTATACCACAGAATTTGCTCCCTAATCTGGTGGTTCTTGATTATCTAATAACTAACAAACGTTTCTTTTATTCTGAATCGCGTACTGATTTATTTTAGCGAAATAAACTCCACAATATGACATTACAACGCATTTTTGGGTAACACTTTTAATAGTATTTACACTTGCATGTTACGAAAGTTTAAAGGCAAAATGAATCGCGCATCAAAGACATCTCGCATATACGTATTTTACGATAGGGTATGTTGTAGTGAAGTAGCCAGAAGGGCGTTGTCAATCTATAAACCAATTACCCATTATTGAAACGGTTGTTTGAATAAGAAAAAAAAGTTCAAATGTTTGGTAAGCTTATGGGACTTAATTACGGGGTCATCAGTCCCTAAACTTACAAACTACTTATGAACTACTTACGAACTAGGACGGCACAAGTATCCATGCCCGATGGGGGATTCGAACCCCCGGTCGTAGTGGCCGTGCAGACCGTGACTGAAGCGCCTCAGTCCCCGCGGCCACCGCGGCCGGCGTTTGAATAAGATCTACAGGCGATAAAAGTGCACTAACTGGAGATAAAAAGCGCTCTACTTTATAGTGGGCTAAAACAACATTCACGTTTCACCTTCACCAAATATATTAGGAAACTGCTTTAATTACACATAAATCGAAGGCGTGTAACATTATGAAGTTTTACTTCGCAAACATCAGCTCATTAAGCTGCAAATAACCCTTCTTTACACCTTTGCAGTGAACTAATGGAATAATATTGAGTGTTTAAACACATCAAAATGATCCTCACAGAAATAAGCACATGAAGTGACCGCTATTTCATTTGCACCTCTCCCAGCGAATGTCAACCACATTTTGCGCATGTTCTCACATTGCAACTTGCAAAAACCATTTTTCTGGTGTCTTTATAGATGTATTGCTACAGTGCGGAACTACGCAATATTTGAGGTTATTTTGCGAACGTGAATGCCCAAACATTATAACACTATTTGTGTATGTTACGAGAGCAGCAGCAGCATCGTGGTTTGTGACGTCACAGGCATCACGTTTCAGGGGTCTTTCAAATTATTTAAATTTTATTTCGCTTTTTCTTTTAAAGAACTGAAATTCACGAGATAAAAAAGCATGTTCGGACATATGTCATAATTAACAATTTAAGACGATTTCCAGATAACAGTCAAATACTATAGAATAGCGAGATGGCCGAGGTTGTAGCTGGAAAGTGTAACAAGCGGAAGGTTCCGTGTTAGAATCCTAAGCCTGTGTGTGTGTGTGTGTGTGTGTGCGTGTGTGTTTAATTACTTTTTTCATTGTTGTTATTTTAAATAATGAATACGTAAATTGATTATTATAATAATACTCATATATGAAATAATGTTGACAATTAATGCTTCGTATTTTCGAATTATCTATTTGCTTTTCTTTATTGAAAAATAACTGTAGAACTACGCTCACAGTGAAAACATGTGTACTTTCAGCATGTTTATCCTTTTTGTCCCACTTATTTCGTTCACATATTCGTTCGTTGTATATTAAAAAGAAATAATTTGGACAAAAAGTTCGAAATGTTGAAATAACACAAGTTTTCAAAATGAGTGTGGTTGTATCGTTATTTTTCAATAGAAAAAAAGGAAATAGATACTTAAAAAATACGAAGCATGAATTGTTAACAATATTTGTTTCTTTGTTAAGCTTAGGGGACTTAATAGCGAGGTCATCAGTTCCTAAACTTAGAAACTACTTATAGACTAAGTTATACTAAAGGCAGCACAAACAACCATGCCCGAGGGGGGATTCGAACCCCCGACGGCTTCGCGCATCGGAGCGTAGCGCCTCAGTGCGCTCGGCCACTCTGCCGCGGCTAACAATACTTCATTTATAAGTCTTGTTATAATCAGTTTACGTATTGATCAGTTAAGTGAACAAGAATCTGAAAAAAAAGCTGAATAAAAACAATCCGGCTTAGCATTCGAACATGGAACCTTCCGCTTGCTACACTGCCACCGCGCCATTCGAATGACAGCTTGGACGTATGGGTATATATCATAGGATCCAAAGTTTCGGAGCGTTTTTCTCGTCAATGGCAGGCCATCTGACTGTATGGCTGGGACATTGCATAGTACCGAAAACACGGGCAGCCCTACCCTGTTCTTCATTTCTCAACCCTGGCACTTTCCTCGTTAGCCACAGTCTTTGACTTGCTTCCCGCATGAATTCTCCATCGGGTATTCAAATCTTCAAATATTAAGCTTAAGAGACTGAACTGCGGGGTCATCAGTCCCGAAACTTAAAAACTAGTTATGAACTACCTTATACTAAAGACGACACAAACATCCATGCCCGAAGGGGATTTGAACCCCCGACCGTAGCGGCCGTGCATACTGTGACTATCGCGCCGCAGACCGATCGGCCACCGCGGCTGGTTCCAGCGGGCATTCTCAGTATTCGTAATGAATTATAAAAGCATATAGAACATTTGTCTGCGGTGTAGCATTGTACAGAAGTGAAACGTGAACGAACGTTCTGACAAAAAGATGAAAGAATCTTTTGAAGCCGTGCGGGGATAACCGCGGCCTCCCGCGTCTGAGGTTCGAATCCTCCATCGGGCATGGATGTTTGTGTTATCTTATAAGTTAGTTCATAGGTATTTTACAAGTGTAGGGACTGATGATCCTGCCGTTAAGTCCCATAAGTTTAACAAACATTAGAAAATTTTGAAGCTTTTGAAATGTGCTCAATAGAACTGGGTGGAAAAGAAGTGTCTGCCATATCTTGACTAACAGAAGGGATCGATTTTTGGGACACACTCTGAGACATCATGAAATCGTCAATTTAGCATTGAAGATAAGTGTGTGGGGTAAAAATCGGAGATCGTGAGACGAATACAGTAAGCAGTTTCAAATGGAGGTGGGTTACCGTTCTCATTAAGAGATGAAGAGGCTTGTACAGGATGGAGTAGGGTGGAAGGCCCCATCAAACCAGTCTGCGGACTCCAGAACAAAAACAACAACTCCTTAAATATACAGGGTGTCCCAGTCAACTGTACACCCCAGATATCTCTGAAACTACATGAGATATTGAAAAACGACTTTTACGGTCATGGACGTACGGCAGGGGCTTATGAATGTAGGTACTATGAGACACTCTAAAACGTGAAGAAATGTTATTTTCAACGCAAACTAGTGTTGTTTTAAGTGGATACCCCACATTATTTCTTAAACAATCGATAGGATAAAAAAATCACTAAAAGAATGGCGTCGGTTGCATCGCGATGCGTCAATTACATCCGGAGAAACTGTGAAGCGAAGTTGACGTTTGAAACACATGAGGCGCGGTGCTTGTGCGTGTCCCAGGCTCAAGCGAGACTCACGATTGAGCCTAGTGATTTTTCATCCTTTCGATTGCTTAAGAAATAATATGAAGTATCCATTAAAAAAAAACATAAGTTTCGTTGAAAATAATATTTCTACACGTTTAGAGTGTCTCATAGTACCTACTTTCATAAGCCCCTGCCGTACGTTTATGACGGTGAAAGTGGTATTTCAGTATCTCTTGTTGTTTCAGAGATATCAGGGGTGAAAGAGTTGAGTGGGACACCCTGTATATTCTAACATCACATCCTTGAAGTGAATTCAGTATTTCAAATAATTTGACCCTTCCCAAAATTAATTTCGCGATCAGGCTTAGACGATCGTGTGATGCCGACAGACCAATGTGTAATCCTCGACCATAATTATGGTGTCAAAATTTGCAAACATTTGAATTTGGTCCTCTTTCCAGATTTGTTACCAAGGGAAAAAAATTCCTGGCATTACTGGGAATCGAAGCCGGGTCCTCCGCATGGCAGTCGCCACGCTGTCCACTAAACTACAGAGGCCGCCGTCTTCCAATTACTGCCTTTTAATTTTAGTGGTGATAATGGAACATGAGCAATTCAAATGTTTGTAGAACTTATGGGACTTAACTACCGGGTCATCAGTCCCTAAGCTTACAAACTACTTAGAACTAGCTAAGACTAAGGACGGCACAAATATCCATGCCCGAGGGCGGATTCGAACCCCCGACCGTAGTGGCCGTGCAGACCTTGACTGGAGCGCCTCAGTCACCTCGGCCACCGCGGCCGGCTGAACATGAGCACAATCGTTTACGGTACTGGCCGTAAATAGGGATGGCGGTTATTGCTGAAACAACCGGTTTCCGGATATACCGGTTCTTTTCATCTCCAGTTTAACCGCACTGTAAAACTTGCTCAAGATAACAGGTTTTTAAAAAACTGGTTTCCGGTTTTTATTGCTATTATTTCCAGTAGAGTTCGACCGAAACATATTTCGCGGCCGAAACAGAAACCGTAATCGAATTTTCAGTTCTTCTAGTTTCGACCGAAACCGAAACTTACGGATTTTAATTAAAATTAGGTACATTTACGCTATACGACAAATCACTAGTCTAGTCTAGTCCCGCCGGCCGCGGTGGCCGAGGGGACTAAGGCGCTCCAGTCACGGTCTGCCCGGCCACTACGGTCGGGGGTTCGAATCCCTCCTCGGGCATGGATATTTGCGCCGTCCTAGTTCGTAAGTAGTTCATAAGTAGTTTGTAAGTTTAGGGACTGATGACCCCGTAGTTAAGTCCCATAGACTATACAAACATTTGAACATTTAGTCTAGTCCCCTCCCAATACTACGCCTTCTTGAGTATCTGTAAGCCTAGCCAGGTGTCCGTAGAAGACGGTATACGAAGCATACAGATTTACTGGCCCAGTATTTCTATTCGGCAGTTGCGAATATTGAGCCAACCACTCCGTAAGTTGGACTTGTGAACCAGCGCATACGAATATCTCGTTATATACACAAGTTACGGTCAGTAAATGAAATACAATCAGTGCTGCAGAAGTATTTCGAAAAATAAAGTCATAGATCCGGCTAACAGTATGATTGTTTTCAGTGTAAATTTACGCAAATTGAACTAGGAAAGCTGTGTACCACATTATCAAAGAATGTTCAAACGGGTGTGAGTTCTTATGAGACCTAACTGCTTAGGTCATCGGTCCCTAGACTTAAAAACTACTCAATCAAATTTCAACTAACTTACGCTAAGGACAACATACACACCCATGACCGACGGAGGAGGGAGGACTCGAGCCTCCGACTGGAGCAGCCGCGCAGTCCGTAACATGGAGCCTCAGACCGCACCTCGCGAGGCACCACATGATCAATGTTACCTACAACCATATTGGTTATTAAAAAAGCCCCTTGGTTTCGAGGAATCACAGTAATAAAACTTGTTAGCATAACACTATGATAATACATTAAAAGTTATTATTCCAAGCTTACATAATAGGTATATGAATCGAATTTCCCTTTTAAGGAACATTTTGGATGCTTTCTCCTTAAATGACACAGCATGTTTCAGTACCTCCACCCGTTTTTAGCTTTTTAACTGCTACCGTACTTCGTAAAGTTCTTCCACACTCAGGATGGTACCATTTAAGCCACAACCGATGTCTGGCGACGACAGCAAGGAACTGCCGCATGACCAGACGGAGGCAAGTCTTGTACACTGCCGGTGCACGCGCGTCGTCTAATAGGCCACGCTACACGGCAACAGTTGCATCGATGCCTCAATAGCTGCACCAGTCTGTAAGTTCATGTGCCACGCGTTTGTTGCGCGTTTCTGACTGCCGGGATTGTTCTTAAATTATCACTGATCGCTTTTCTGAGTTACTGCGATAACCTTAATATTTCACAACAGTGGAAATTTTAGGAATAGCCCTAAATAATTGGACCTACTAGTTTTAATTTTTAAAAATTATTTACAAAATCGCATTCTGAACCACTAGTACAGGAAATAGTCGTACCCGTTTTTTTACCCGGTTCTTGGCAATAACTAAAAAAAAAAAAAAAAAAAAAAAAAAAAAAAAAAAAAAAAAAAAAACATCCGACACCAAATAAATACCGAAAAAAACCGGTTATTCAAAACTAAAATACCGGTATCGGTTTTAACCGGTCGGTTTGTCCCATCCCTAGCCGTAAATCGAAATCTTAAAACCATAAATATTTCGCTTATTTCTACTTATAACTAACGTAAAGTAAAAACTGTAATCTCTGAGGGAAGTCACTGTACCAAGTAAGGAGGAGGTTGTTATCTGGTGCCTGAACTATGCCCGTTTAACACGGAATAATGGGACTACTGATGCTTGCATCTAGAATTTCGCTGCCCGTCCTGTGATGCACACTTCTCTGACAGCAGAGTTACCGCAGTGCGCACTTCACTAATCCGAGCTGATAATCAACCTCGACTGCTCCGTTATGTGCACGAGACTCGCTGAAGTATCGTGCATATATTATACGGTTTTGTGCGGAACAACGACGTCCAGTCTGAGCTCTTTTCAAGAGCGGAGATAAACTTTAAAACGCCTGCGCTTTGCCACGCTCTGATTATAACCGAGTTATTAGGTCGTATTTTATGATTTAACTGCAGTAGCAGTTCATTTCGGAGTTATCCGTGGCTATTAAATCCTGCTGAACATTTTCTGGAGTTATATATATACACAGGGTGTTCCACTAAGTGTGTTTGCTTCTGTAACTTATAAAATAATAAATTCAAATGTTTGTAAATCTATCGGACGAAACTGCGTGGTCATCAGTCCGTAGCTTACAAACTACTTACACTAAGGTAAATTAACCTAAGGACAACACACACACCCATGCCCCAGGGAGGACTCGAACCTCCACGGCGAGCAACCGCGCGCTCCGCAACGAGACGCTTTAGACCGCTCGGCTACTCCACCGCGGTAGGTGACAGGAAATTTTAATGCGGTAGGTCAACACAAGAAATGTTACACTTTCTGCGGAGCTATGAACATAGTTTATTGTATCATTTTCCAAAGAGTTACACCACAAAGATATGATTTTTTAAATGGAACAATAGTTTTTTCTATCGTGCATTGGATTCGTTGAAACCAGCTGCGTCCAAATCAATTTCAACTACATTCCTATCACTGTTAGTTTGGGAGCTACAAGCCTTCAAAGTTTAGCGGGCGGAGGCTACGACAGCGTAGTTGACTGGCTGGTGGTCATGAGACAGTGGGCCGTGCCCCAAGGGGATAGCCACTCGGCCAGTTATCTATGCTATCGTAGCCTCCGCCCCCGGAACTTTGAAGGGTTGTAGCACCCAAACTGTGATAGGAATGTAATTTAAATTGATTTGGACGCAGCTGGTTTAAACGAATCCAATACACGATAGAAAAAAAAACTATTGTTCCATTTAAAAAATTATATCTTTGTGCTGTGACTCTTTGGAAAACGATACAATAAACTATGTTCATAGCTCCGCAGAAAGTGTAACATTTCTTGTGTTGACCTACCGCATTAAAATTTCCCGTCACCTATTATTTTAGAAGTTACAGAGGCAAACACACTTAGTGCTGTCTTTCGGACATGGCCGATCCTGCAGTTATTAACTATTCATATTCATGGAATGTATGATATTAACTGTGAAGGCAAAGTTGAAAACGTGTACCCATACCCAACTGAGACTCGAACCCGGGTCTCCTGCTTTCTAGGCAGTTGCGCTGACCTCTGCACTATTGGAGGGACAACGATCACCACACCTGTACAGAATTACTCAAGGACGTTCTCCGTCAGACACAAATTCTCAGCCTTAGTCCCGTCCACTAGAACTCAAACTCGTAGTTATTGTAAACTAATTCTCGTACGAGTAAGGGCCTGGGAGTACGTAGAAGTGTTCGAAAGGACGCCACATATATGACTTATAGAAATGCCGATGACGGGCAATGATCCTTTCTTCAGTGCGGAGGTACTCCTAGGACCCTACGCCCTTACTCTTACGGGAAATAGTTCACAATAACTACCGAGTTTGAGTTCTAGTGGACAGGACTAATGTTGAGAATTTGTGTCTGACGGGAGGCGTACTTTGTAATTCGGTGCAGGTATGATGATCGCTGTGTGCCCTGTGGTGTTGGGGTGAGCGCAACGTCTAGAAAGCAGGAGACCCGTGATCGAGTCCCGGCTGGGTACACATTTTCAACTTTGCCCATTCGCACTTAAAGTCATACATTCCATGAATATTTTCCTGGAGGTTTAGAAATATTTCTGTCTACTCCGATTATTCTTGACATTACAACGCTATATCATGTAGACGCAAAAACTAGGCACATATGAATAGCAGTGAAAAACTGGTATTGTTATTATTTATTTGACATAACCTATTATATAGTAATAGTACATGTTTAAAGGTTAAATTTAGGCGGTTACATCAGGTTCTTTGGGAAACATAGACACAGTTCGTAAGATACTAGGATTTAAAAAAGCAGACTTTTTCAAGCTAAAAATAAACTACCACACAACTGTTCCCTTTTCGTAATTGTGCTGCAAAGAAAACTACATTTCGATTACTAGCATCTGACAGTTTCGCTCTGCATGATTTTCAATTAACACGACCAAAGCAAATCTCTGCGCTGGCTAATCTGCAATATCATTGCATAATGCATGAAGACCACTTGTTGCGTACCAGCTCAACTTGAGCGAAACAATCCAATAACATGTTCCAAAAGCAGTGCATATCGTTTAGAATAAAACAAGATCAGAGAGAGATGCAAAGAAAATAAATATAAGTACTGCTAGTGACTGCTTCACAGTAACCATTTTTTTTCTTTTAGGAAATTTATCTTCTTTTAGTATATTTATTCAGGCGTGTTAATATGTGCCAATGCCGTAATTAAATACTCATAATGAAGCATAGTTTTAAAAACATCGAACTTGAAATAAGGCAAAAGACACACCGAGAATTATTTGAAAATCAGTGTACACAAAACATACATCGGTATGCTGCAAATAACTTACTGCTTTTACTTTTGAACTGTCAAGGAAAACAACTGAGTTTTTGGTGTATTTGTAGTTCAAACTGTGCGGGCACCTCGTGAATCGTGCAGGGGTAACTCTGTGGACAAGAGTATTGCTCGCGAAAATTACGCATGCAAGTCACCATCCTAGGCAGTTATAATTTGCCAGGAAGTTCAGCGTGAACTCTGCCGCAGACTGCACAGTCATCATAAACTTGTGTTTTCCGCCTTCTCTTACTCCGCCATCGTCTCTTGTCCAGTCGTAATAATTGTTCATGGTTCAGGGTTAATCGACATGTTTCAGAACCAGTCCGCACTTCTATGTGTGGTTGGCCGTTCTGTTGGTCTCCGTAATACAGGGTGTATCATAGACTTCCAATCAAAAAGCGAAAAAAAAAACTAATCTTAATAACAAGAATTTCCATTAGATTCTTAGTACCAATAATTATTATAATAATTGCAACAATTCTATCGAAAAAATGAATTAATAACGGAAAAAAGATCACCTTTTGAATGTGAATATGGCTAATCTTCAGGGTTCATCTTTACGTTTGAACAACGTTGTTTTTTTCAGTCCAGAGTGGTTTGATACAGTTTTCCACGCTACTATATCCCCGCAAGTTTCGTCATCTCTCGGAAGAACGGCAACCTACATCATTTTGAACCTGCTTGCTGTATTAGTCTCTTGGTCTCCCTGTGCGAGGTTTACCCCACACACGCCTCCTTCCCCCCCCCCTCCCCCGCATTGCTAAATTGACGATGCCTTGATGTGTCAGAATGTCACCTGTCCACCGATCCCTTATATTAATCGAGATATAAAACTGGTTTCAGTCCATGGTGATGGCTGGTACAGCAGCTGGTTTTGAATATATCTCAAGAGTCAGTCTCCGTTGCAATTTTTCTTTTTTATTTTACTTACGCGTTTCACCCTTTTGAGGCATCATCAGATACGATGATGACAAATAGCTCACCATATATTTACATAATCTGATGATGCCTCAAAAGGGCGAAACGCTTCAATGAAATAAAGAAAAAAAATTTGCAACTGAGACTGACTTTTGAGATAAAGACAAGATATGACAGAAAATTTTTTCTCCTCAAATCTAACTCCTCATTAGTTGTGCGTTTTACCCTTGCAATCTTCAGCATTTATCTTTATTTCAAATCTTTTTTTTAATGAAATCCTTATCATTCACGTTTCCCTCCCGTACATCGATACACTCCAGACAAATGCTTTCAGAAACAACTCTCTGACGGTTAAAGGTCCACTTTATCGGAAACCCATAATTTTCTTATTTAATAGCAGAAGTTTTAAATTTGGTTGTAAGGTGTCTTGCTCTACAACGTCATTCTCGGTCTCAACAACGCCTTAAACAAAAAAAATCCAACATTTCATGCTACAGTTATCGTGTTTTATTGATTTCAAATTGATACACAGTTGTATCAAACGCTACCGTAGACACGTCGCTTGTTGGGAAGGTCGTCACACCCTCCCTTACCCTAATATCACACTGTCTTGTGACGCTAGCACAAGCATTAAAACGACATTTCTGTCATACCACCACTTATAATAACATGAAAAGGCCTTATTGGATGGTATAAGTGGCATAAGGAACCTCGCTTCCCGTTAGGGCATTTATACCCATACATCTCGTGGCCGAAAATGTCGACAGATTGACGCTCGTGACAGCCTTTGACACTGCAGTCACCCACCAGTTGGATCAATGTTTTCTGTGGACATCGTAGAACAGCCGCCGCAGTGAACGTGATCTCACTCATTTGGAGGGTAGCTGGGGGAGGAGGATGGCGGACAGTGACTTTGAGGACACATGTGTGAATAAGACGGCAAAGTGTCTATCGGTGTCACGTGAGTTTTCTCCTAGAGATAGTTTCAGACAGAACATGGAATATTTGTGAAGCTCCGAAGAGAGATTGCAACATTTGAATGGTAATTTAAAAACGATCTTCATCTAGGGCAGCCAGCTGCATTTCAGCAACCCTTTGGAAACCCCTTTGGATTTCTCATGCAACCAGGAGGCGCTAATTCACTGATGGACCACCACCCAGCTCAACATTGCCGAATTGGTTGCCTGTCGCATCGGCGCGTAGGATTTAATTATAGGCTGCCTCAGAAATGGAACATTCTTAAAGTGGTCTAGAAAGATGATGCAGTAGAGATGTAAAGGGGCCGTTTGCCATTTTATTCAAGTGTGTGTCATTGTTGCATCCCCCTGCCACAAAGTTGTATGATAGCGCCACAGGAGGACTCATAAAGCAAAAATACCATTTTCTGCTCCAGATGACGTTCAGATTTCGTCGAACGGTTTTGCAGGATCATTAGTGGATCCAGCATAGCAATAACTGCGGTCGAACTACACTGCTCAAAACAAGTGGGGATCAGTTGAGATATCATACATAATGTACATATTCAAATATTTGCTACAATTGTAATTTGTATATTACGTAGTACCATTTTTTGCTGTCTCAACACTTTCCTTAATGTTTACGTTGCGTTTACTTAAAGCGAGGCACCACTGGACTACATTAATAGAGGAAAAGGCATTCTCGTTGCTTTCTAATATGGCGTGTGATCACCTTGGACGGCCAGTACAGTTCTACACTCGTGTGGCATGGACAGTACGAGGTTATCAATCAGCTCTTGAGGGATATTTGGCCATTCCTCCATAGTGCAACATCCAATTCGGTAACCATTGTGGGAGTTGTTGGTCTGGCTGCATTGCGTCTGCCAAGTGCATCTCAGACATGTGCAATCGGTTTTCGGAGAACAAGCTGGCCTCTCCATTCAATTTTCTCAGCTTCAAGCTACTCTATGGGAACAAGCGTTATCGTCCACCAGAAGGAACTCATCTCCTATGGCACCAGCGCAGGGCAAAACAGAAGGTCGAAGGACCTCATCTCTCTACCTCTGAGCAGTCAAAGCGCCATTCTGAACGACATAAAGCTCCGTACGTTCGCCAATACTGATACTGTCCACACCATTCGTCCACCATCATGATATTGTGATGTTTCCTGCATATAAGCAGGATTGTTGCGAGTTCCACGTTCTCTCCAGATGAAAGAACGATCATTGCCCGGCCGAACACAAAGTCTTGACATCTTTAAACATAATCCGGGGCCATTCGTTTCGACTCCAATCCTGATATTCCTCCGCCCAGTTTCTACGGGCTTGTCGATGTCATAGTTTCAACAAGACGCACACCATAGGCCTGCTTACGTAGAGGCCACATATCCGAAGGCGATTTTGGAGTGTTATTGCGCGTCCTGTTGCTGCATGGAGGTTGCGTTAGAGTTGAGCTACTTTCAGGTTTCTAACTCGACGGGTTGTTAACCGGTGTTAAGGGTCATCTCTTGCTGATGTAACCCGTCGACGACCTTTGCCTTGCCTTCTTTTGACGGTACCTGTTGTCTGAAATAGCGTCCAGGTTCTGGAAATTACACTTTGGGACAGTCCAATGTTTGCAGCCTCCTCCCTCTGTGTCTGTCCCGCTTCCAACGTTCCTATGGGTCACGATGTCATATCTTCGCTAACTCATGTTTTTTGTTGCATTGTCATCCTTGCTCACTACACTTTCTGAACCCAACTGTTTGTTTAATTGGTTGGGTAAAGTCAATACCAATCAGCTCTGCAGTACCAATATCTCAGTTTGTCGTAATGTAACGTATCTGTACTCCGTAGAACCAGAAGAAAGACGTCGAACCGTTTTAGTTCATTCTGCCAATCATAATATCCAGAACCTAGCTATCGTAACAGATCCCAGAATTGTTTTGACCAGTGTATATTGTAAAGAGGCCAGATCAGGTGTAATAGATTTACAACTCCATGTTGTCATTAAAGAATAGTTGATTTGTGCCCTGATTGTCTGCAGTGTCTAAGGTTGTCAATAACATCATCCTGTTCCTCATCCCACAATGTATCGTCGTTTCCGACCACGAGATGAATGGGTAACGCGCAAAGGGCGATTTCAGTTAAGGCCTTTATGTCAGTCACCCCGTCAGAGATTTTCCTGTCATTCCAAGCGAAGGTGTACCTGAAATGTTTTTAATTATTGATATGATGTCTGTTCTTATTGTAAACATGTCCACAACAGGCAATGACAGTTTCAATGCGGACGCACTGAAACGCTCGATCTCTTGCGGGAATCCAATGTAGGCTGCGAGCGAGAGGAATCAATAGGCAGAAGGGTACAAGGTGAGAATTTTGTGTGGAAGGGAAACGTGTCTGGATAGCCTAATTGCTTAAGGATACCGCTAGTCCGGAGCGGGAAATCCGGGTTCAAATCGCGGGCCAGCACAAATTTTCAACTTTATCGTTGAGTTTAATTCAGTCCCCCGAAACGGTCGAAAGTTTAGTTTACATTATATTAATACTTGTTCCATATATCATATATACGACATTTGGTAAGGATGTGGAACGTGTCAGTTTAGTAAATGTTGTCTACACTTGACAATCAATATTTTAAGGATTTTTTTATTACATTTTTGTTGTTTTTTATTTATTTATTTTAAGTTTTATCTAATAATTCGTCTACATTAAATACTATTGGCTATCTGTCAGACTTTTGATGCTACTTGGTAAGTGACCAAAGACTTTTGTGGCAGCATAATTCACCCATTTCTGAGCCAAAGTTAGATTTAACCTTAAATAGTGAATATCATCCTTTCTCCTAGTGTTGAAGCTGTGCACACTGCTATTACTTTTGAATTTGGTCGGATTATTAATAACAAATTTCATGAGTGAATATATATATTGTGAAGCTACAGTGAAGATCCCTAATAAATGTCTGCAGGATGCTCTTGGGTGGGCTCCAGCAATTATTCTGATTACACGTTTTTCTACAATAAATACTTTTTTACTTAACGTTGAATTACCCCAGAATATGATCTCATATGAAACAAATGAATGAAAATAGGTGTAGTAAGCTAATTTATTGAGATGTATATCACCAAATTTTGCAATAATTCTGATAGCATAAATAGCTGAACTCAAACATTTCAGGAGATCTTCAATATGTTTCTTCCAATTCAGTCCCTCGTCAATGCAAACACCTAAAAATTTTGAAAAAAGTTTCAAGAGTTCGATTTCGTGAAATGTTTTCCTCGGCCACAAGTAAGTAAAACGAGTGATTTGTACGCTGGGTGTCATGTTTCTGTACTCCATCAAAGATGCGTCAAAACAGGTGGCTAAGAGAGGATATGACGTTACGTCGTGTGGCGCATACAGTTTTCGGAAAAATATTTATGTGTTTTCCAAATAAAAATATAAGGAGAAACATTGAATTAAAATTTGTGCTGTGGCCGGGATTCGAACCCGGCACCTCCTACATACTAGGTAGGTGCTATAGACCATTTTTTTCTTTTTTTCTTTTCTTTTCTTTTTATTTATGTGGTAGATCGGTCGTTCACGGTCGTTCGTTCAGTTTGTTCGTGGTTGTTCGTTGAAGGGTTGGCTCAGCTTTTTCTATTTTTTTAATTACAGAGGGCGTTTAGCCCCCTGACCGGGCGCGTCAGCTAACACAGCCTTGTAGTCAAAGCAACTACACGGACTGTCTTAAAGCACGTCTCCCTCCACACCACATACTTTAATTCTGCCTCATGTTCCCTGTGAAATATGTATCAAATTGCCAGGGCTCTCCTACATTGGAATAGCACCCCAGCAAATACCTTTGGTATAACGAGACAATGTTGTCTCAAGGAATTGTATTATTTGTTGATATTTATATCACCTCGGCCTGAGGAACAAGGCGGGATAGTTCCTATTCGCGTTCTTTGCTTGGGTGCTATTCCAATGTAGGAGAGCCCTGGCAATTTGAAACGCATTTCACAGGGAACATGAGGCAGAATTAAAGTATGTGGTGTGGAGTGAGACGTGCTTTAAGAAGTCCGTGTAGTTGCTTTGGCTACAACGCTTTGTTAGCTGAGTCAGCGCGCCCAGTCAGAGGGCTGGACGCTCTCTGTAATAAAAAAAGCTGAGCCATAGAACACGTAGAACCAAAACGAACAAACACGATTAGCGTCCGCAAGGACAAGAACTACGCACAGAAAAAAAAGTGGTCTAAAGTACCTACCTAGTAAGTAGGAGGTCCCGGGTTCGAATCCCGGCCACAGCATAAATTTTAATTCAATGTCTCTCCTTATGTTTAATACCTTTGGTATAACGAGACAATGTTGTCTCAAGGAATTGTATTATTTATTGATAAATAAAAACTTTCTGGAATTCTCGGTGTAAATGATCATTACCATAAGTTTGAAGTGATAATAGAGTTGTGTTCTTTCAGTATACCGCCTTCCGTTAAACGACATTTAAATTTGCTGGTGAAAGGGGAACAAAGGAGCAGCACATTTAGGCGAGAGCTGAGGCGGCATTGTGTCTGGGGCACCTGCACTGGGGTAAGAAACGAGCAGGCCGGCGTGGTCTTGACATTCGTGGAGAGTTCTCAGGCGCCGTTTGCGCCCCTCTCGAGACTGCATGCTCCCATTACTCTGCCGTGCTCGGCGGGGCACTGGAGCACGCGGAAAAGAGGGCGACCGAGGACCGAGGAGGAAATACCACCGCATCGAGTTCCATCCACAGTTACACCTACAGCGGGAAGGCGCGTCTCATCCAAACCAACTGCACGACGATCTGAATAAGATATCACTATGGTGTAAAAATTGGCAATTGACTCTAAATAATGAGAAGTGTGAAGTCGTCCACATGAGTACGAAAAGAAATCCGTTAAACTTTGTTTACAAGATAAATCAATCAAAAGTGAAGGCCGTAAACTTCACAAAACACCTATGAATTACTATTACTTCACACTTAAACTGGAAAGAACACGTAGATAATGTCGTGAGAAAGGCGAACCAGACACTGCGTTTTATTGGCAGAATCCTTAAAACATGCAACAGAACTACAAAAGAAACTGCATACACTGCGCTTGTCCGTCCATTTTTGGAGTATTGCTGCCCAGTGTGCTATCCTTATCAGGTGGGTTTGACGGAGGACATCGAAAGAGTCCAAAGAAGGGCAGCTCGTTTCGTATTGTCACGATTCAGGGGGACAGCGTTACGGAAATGATACAGGAGCTGGGATGGGAATCATTACAACAACGGCGCTTATCGCTGCGCCGTGGGCTACTTACGAAACTGCAGTCACCAACATTCTCCTCCGAATGCAAAAATATATTGTTGACTCCCTCTTACATAGGTAGAAATGATCATCAGATAAAATACGAGAAATCAGAGCTCGAACGGAGAGATTCAGGTGTTATTTCTTCCCGCGCGCTATTCGAGAATGGAATGGGAAATAAATAGTATAATGGCTGTTTGATTAACCCTCTGCCAGGCTCTTAAATGTGATTTGCAGAGTATCCCTTGTAGATGTAGATGTAGATCCACAAAATTGAACCATTCGATGGCCGAGGTGACTGAGGCGCTCCAGTCACGGTCAGCACGGCCACCACGGTCGGGGGTTCGAATCCCCCTTCGGGCATGGATATTTGTGCCGTCCTACTTCGTAAGTAGTTCATAAGTAATATTCATAGAATATATGCCTTCAACTGCTATTGGGCAAAGCTGAAAATGTGTACCCAGCCGGGATTCGAACCCGGGTCTCCTACTTTCTAGGCAGTTGCGCTGACCCCTACACCACTGGGGACACAGTGATCACCGCACCTGCAAGGACTACCCATGCACGCCTCCCGTCAGATACAAATTCCCAGCTTCGCCCTGCCCATAGTACTCAAACTCGTAGTTTAACTAATTCCCGTAAGAGTAAGGGCTTCAAACTTGCCCACCCCTCCCCACTACCGATAGGATCATTGCCCGTCACCGGCATATTATATATATATACATGTGGCGTCTGTTCGGAAAGAACAGACATCACATTCTGATCCTGCAGCTGTTATTATTTAATATTCATAGAATATATGCCTTCAACTGCTATTGGGCAAAGCTGAAAATGTGTACCCAGCCGGGATTCGAACCCGGGTCTCCTGCTTTCTAGGCAGTTGCGCTGACCCCTACACCACTGGGGACACAGTGATCACCGCACCTGCAAGGACTACCCATGCACGCCTCCCGTCAGATACAAATTCCCAGCTTCGCCCTGCCCATAGTACTCGGGCAGTCGGGTTCGAATCCCCGCTGGGTACACATTTTCAGCTTTGCCCAATAGCAGTTGAAGGCATATATTCTATGAATATTAAATAATAACAGCTGCAGGATCAGAATGTGACGTCTGTTCTTTCCGAACAGACGCCACATGTATATATATATAATATGCCGGTGACGGGCAATGATCCTATCGGTAGTGGGGAGGGGTGGGCAAGTTTGAAGCCCTTACTCTTACGGGAATTAGTTAAACTACGAGTTTGAGTACTATGGGCAGGGCGAAGCTGGGAATTTGTATCTGACGGGAGGCGTGCATGGGTAGTCCTTGCAGGTGCGGTGATCACTCTGTCCCCAGTGGTGTAGGGGTCAGCGCAACTGCCTAGAAAGCAGGAGACCCGGGTTCGAATCCCGGCTGGGTACACATTTTCAGCTTTGCCCAATAGCAGTTGAAGGCATATATTCTATGAATATTAAATAATAACAGCTGCAGGATCAGAATGTGACGTCTGTTCTTTCCGAACAGACGCCACATGTATATATATATATATATATATATATAATATGCCGGTGACGGGCAATGATCCTATCGGTAGTGGGGAGGGGTGGGCAAGTTTGAAGCCCTTACTCTTACGGGAATTAGTTAAACTACGAGTTTGAGTACTATGGGCAGGGCGAAGCTGGGAATTTGTATCTGACGGGAGGCGTGCATGGGTAGTCCTTGCAGGTGCGGTGATCACTGTGTCCCCAGTGGTGTAGGGGTCAGCGCAACTGCCTAGAAAGCAGGAGACCCGGGTTCGAATCCCGGCTGGGTACACATTTTCAGCTTTGCCCAATAGCAGTTGAAGGCATATATTCTATGAATATTAAATAATAACAGCTGCAGGATCAGAATGTGACGTCTGTTCTTTCCGAACAGACGCCACATGTATATATATAGTTCATAAGTAGTTTGTAAGTTTAGGGACTGATGACCCCGTAGTTAAGTCCCATAAGCTTAACAAACATTTAAACATTTTTGAACCATTCGATTGCTTGAATATGAAACTACCAGTGCTTGGATTAGATTCAGTGAAGCTCAAGTACTCCACTATTCCAGCTTGTAACCAAATCTTAATAAAGCCACAATCTTCAAATGTAAATTATTAATTTAATTTATTCGGACAACCATTTTAGATATCTTCAGTCCCTGAGCAGACGCAACTATTGGTCAATGAACCTATGTTTAGCATCGAAACAAGGTAGCACCCAATAATGACGTCGGCAAATCTTAAGAAGGGCGTTATCCGTATTACTACCACAGTCTAACACATACAGTCACGACACTCCCGCAGATTTTTGTTGTACACCGCGACAGCAGCGCTCCAAGCGGCCGGCAAGCTACATATCTCAATACGATATTGGATGACAGTAGTGGCATGTTCAAATGTTTGTAAATATATCAGACCAAATTGCGTGGTCATCAGTCCATAGCTTACAAACTACTTAAACTAAGGTAAACTAACCTAAGGACAACACACACACACACACCCATGCCCCAGGGAGGACTCGAACCTCCGACGGCGAGCAACCGCGCGCTCCGCAGCTAGGCGCCTTAGACCGCTCGTCTACTCCACCGTAGTGCCATGAAAATAGGTTATAAAAAGAGCTCCACCTTTGTCTTTCTTAGGTTTTCTAAGATCTCTGACAAGGTACGAAACGGTACATTGCAGCACAATTACTCTTACCTTGTAGTGGCTGCGTAGTACAGTGGTAGAGTCCCAGACTCCTAATCCAAAGGTCGTGAGTTCGATCCCCGTTAGGTCCTTTCACCTCTGGCAGTGTTGCTGATGTGAAAAATACTGAGTAGCACCGTGGTTCGGAACACACGTTAAACTGTAGGCCCCTCTATAACTGGCTAGGTAAGTCAGTTCGAAAGTCGGAGGAAGAGATTAAAATTGGTGAAAACAAGATAAGCAGCCTCGCATTTGCGGAAGACTTAGTTGTGATGGCAGATTCGATTGAAAGGTCGCAAAATAATATTTCTAGCAAGATCAGAGATTTTAGACTTCAGCATATCCAAAACGAAAGTAATGTCTGTTGGAAAGAGATTTAAAGCGACTAAGTGTCAATTACGAGGCAAAAACCTTGAACAGGTGGCCGTTTGAAGCACTCAGGATGTATTTTTTCACAGGATGGCAACATAGTGAAAGAACTGGAATCAAGGTGTAGCAAAGCTCATAGAGTGAGCGGACATCTATGATCTACTCTCTTCTGTAAGAAGGACGTTAGTACCAAGACTGTCAGTACTCTGATCAGTCTTTCAACCATCATTGTTGGATGAGAATGAAAGCTGGATGGATACGGGTTACCCTATTAATAAGATTGAGGTTACAGATACGAAAGTAGCAAGGATGAATGCAGGTACTAATAAATAGGAACAACAGCAGGGGGGTGTCCGCAATGAGGAAATCAAGGAAAACCGGGAATGAACACCATAGATGAAGCAGTTACAGCAAACATGTAGAGATGGTGGGTCATTTTACAAGCATGGGAGAAGGAAGGTAACCTATGAGACTCATGGGTTCGCAGTAAAGGAAAGAAGGAGTCGAGATAGAACAAGGAGAAAGTACTTGGACTCAGTCAAGAATGATTTTGAAGCAACAAGTTTAATATCAGACGAGACATCAATGTTAGCACTTAATAAGGGACAGTGTAGGAGTTTTATAGTTGGAATATGCTCCAGATTGAACACTGAAAGTGATAATCAAATGATAATGATGACATAATCTAAAATAGTATGCCATCCCCCCCGGACTGCATTTCCTTTCCCCCTCCCCTCCTTTCCTATCCTCACTCCTTCCCCTCCTCACCGGGGGACTGATAACCTCAGTAGTTTAGTCCCCCTATCCCAACCAAACAATCCAACCCAGTATTCCATACTCAAACAGGACCATTCCTAGTAAAACACTGTGGTGTTCAAACCAATCTTCGGATGACTGCTTTATCTTTTTTTCATTTACTATTAAAAATAGAAAAATGGCTAGCAACACCAGAAGACCTGGCCTTTGGCAGAAAGACGGCGCTTTTGTAGTCAGGAACATTAGCGTTTCAAATCAAATTCCAGTAAAATCGGTGAAGGTGGAACGTAGGAAACGAATATAGAATGCAATAACTGTAGTACCAAATTAGTCACCACAACTGTAGCTGAAGGAAAAAGTCACAAACGTAACAAGAAAACGAAAAAAGCTATTAACTGTTTTCAACAAAATAGAACCCATTCCGAAATTGTTGCTACAGTTGAATCACAAACGGCAAGAATCTTCAAGACATTGTATTCTTAAGCTAATCGCACTCAAAAGAAATGTGCGTGTAAGAAAGACGAGTGAAGCCTAAAAATGTGCGAATCGTTAGACTCCACACCGAACTGCTGCGCGTCAAAAAACTGCCCGTCATAGTAAGAACAGACCATAATAGAAATTCATGTACCTCTTATGTTTATATTCTACTTACTTTCAGCAGAATAAGCTGCAAATAAACTCATTTTCTTAAGTATTAGGTCATCAGTCCCTAAACTTACAAACTACTTATGAACTAGCTTATACTAAAGACGGCACAAACATCCATGTCCAAGGGCGGATTCGAATCCCCGACCGCAGCGAACAAATAGTGTATTGACGGGAATGTTTACAACCATAAGGCTCATTGTGACCCCAAAGCGCGAAGCAGACAGGCGCCATGCCACGGGTAGTAGGAGTGATCCGCAGAATTACAGGCCTATATCATTGATGTCGGTTTGCAGCGGGATTTTAGAACATATACTTGCCCCAAATATTATGAAGTACCTCGACGATAACGACCTATTGACCCGTAGTCAACACGGATCCAGAGTTCGTCATGCCCTCCAGAGTTCATCGCGTGGTCCATTGTGCATAGTTTCTTCGGAAATGTGACTTCACTGTTATGCCGCGATTCGCAGTGTCCCAAGATTTGTTTACGTGTTGAGACATTGAAATTATTGTGGGCTGTCATGGGGTCACTGAAGTCTTCACTCACAGAGGGTCTGCCGGCCGCGGTTGCCGAAGAGACTGAGGCGCTTCAGTCACGGTCTGCACGGCCACTACGGTCGGGGGTTCCAATCCCCCCTCGGGCATGGATATTTGTGCCGTCTTTAGTATAAGGTAGTTCATAAGTAGTTTGTAAGTTTAGGAACTGATGACCCCTTAGTTAAGTCCCATAAGCTTAACAAACATTTAAACATTCACAGAGGGTCTGACATGTGGGTTACCGATTATTATCAAATATTACCTGGGCGTTCTATATTGAAAATAAAGAAACAGGTCTTTCATCTTTGTACTAGACACACTCTTGTTTAAGAAAACACCAAGGTCAAAGTTGATGACGGACAATCGTATTTTAAATGTAATACGCCTAAAGAAGTCTAAAAACAAACTGGTTTCATTAGTATAACACTACTTCGAAAGGTAATAATCTCTGAGTTATTAACGGTTTTTGTGTCCTAATGGCGCTTGGATACCCGTACTATCGCTGTACTATCGCTGTTGGAGTGGTTACGGTGGAAGACAACCAAGCCGTGGGATCCAGTTCAAACCTTGGTCATGGCTATGCTTCAGCCGAAATGTTATTTCGATGTTTCTGATAGTATTCTAATAGTTGGTATACCTTCTGTGACTTTTTGCGAAGTAAACCATCAGGAATCCTAGGTAATAAATAGGTATGTAATATGTTTTGAGCCCGGCTACTTACGTGTACAAGCATCGAGAAACAGCGTGAAAACAAAGATACGTCAAAGATTACCTTCGGGACCAGTATTATACTAATGAAATCCATTTGTTTACAGACGCTCTTTCGTATAGAATTGAAATTCTGTTATTCGTCATCAACTTTGGCCTTGATATTTTTTTTTAAAAAAAGGGCCTGTCTACCAAAAAGCTGAAACACATGTGTCTTTATTTTCAATATAGAACGTCCAGCGAATATTAGACGAAAATCACTGACGCAGATGTCTGGACTTTTACTTTTTATTGCGGAACCCTTAAGTTCTTTTATGGTGCAAGTACTTCCTCCTTTGACCTCCACCCCCGAACAAGACTTTGCCAAAACTTTTATCCATTATGCATGAGGAACACTGCGACTGTGGTGAAATAAGGCATCTTGAATGACAGAAACCAGTCGCCTTTTATGAAAAATGTTTTTATTACATTTCTCCCATTACCGGTTTCGATATACCTAGCATATCATCATCAGATGGTGAACGGTTTTTTATATCCATAAGCATGCTACCAATTGTGACAGTGGACTTACGATAACACAAATTGTAAGTAACAACATTTAGGCCTAAGTCAATATTATTATGTCAGTTATGCTCGCCACATAGTTCACTTGTTTTTTTTTTTTTTTTTTTTTTTTTTTTTTTTTTTTTTTTTTTTTTGTAATTATAACAGATGCACAATAGTTATAGTAATAGAACAAAGTAAACAGAAAGCTGAAGTTCTAAATTTAACCTTTAAGAAATCTTTCACGCAGGAGGACCGCACAAATGTACCATCATTTGATCAACGTACTAATTCCGAAATGGAGGGCATAATAATAGGTATTTCCGGTGTAGAGAAGCAGCTGAGAGAGCTAAATACGAAAAAGTCTGCTGGTCCGGATGGAATACCAGTTCGGTTTTACAAAGAGTATTCTGCGGCATTGGCCCCCTACTTAGCTTGCATTTATCGCGAATCTCTAATTTAGCGCGAAGTTTCTAGTGACTGGAAAAAAGCGCAGGTGACTCCAGTTTATAAGAAAGGTAAAAAAACTGACCCACAAAATTTCAGACCAATATCGTTGACATCAGTTTCCTGTAGAATTTTGGAGCGTATAGTAAATTTCTTTGAAACGGAAAAGCTTCTTTCTATGAATCAACACGGGTTTAGGAAACATTGTCCATGTGAAACTCAACTTACCCTTTTCTCACATGACATCTTGCGAGCCATGGATGAAGGGCAACGGGCGGATTGTGTTTTTCTCGACTTCAAAAAGGCGTTCGACGGGGTGCCACACTGCAGACTACTAACGAAGATACGAGAATAGATTCATAGAATTGTGACTGACTGGAAGACTTACTAAGTAATAGAACGCAGTACGTTGTTCTGGACGGCGAGTGTTCATCAGAGACAAGTGTATCGTCAGACGTCCCCCAGGGGAGTGTGATAAGACCGTTATTATTTTCTACCTATGTAAATGATGTGATGGACAGAGTAACTAGTAACCTGCGGCTGTTTGCTGATGATGTTGTGGTGTATGGGAGGGTGTCGTCTTTAACTGACTGTAATAGCATACAGGATGACTTAGACAAACTTTCTAATTGGTTCGATGAATGTAGAAAAATGTAAGGTGATGCGTATGAGTAGGAAAAACAATTCCATAATGTTCGAATACAACATTAGTAGTGAGCTTCTTGATGCTGTCGCGTCGTTCAAATACATTGCAGAGCGATATGAAATGGAACGAACATGTAAGGACAGTTGTGAGTAAGGCGGACAGTCCACTACGGTTTATTGGGAGAATTTTGGGAAGATGTACTTCGTCTATAAAGGAGACCGCGTATAAAACGCTTGTACGACCACGTCTTGAGTATTTCTCAAGTGTTTGGGACCCGCAGTCGATAAGTTTAAAGGAAGACATAGAAGCAGTTCAGAGGCGAGCAGCTAGGCGGACGCACAGGATACCGTGCCCCCGGGTGCGGTTCCTGTAGGGAGATGCTTGTCCACTGTTGGTCGAGCTGGTCTCTACGGGATTACGAGAGTAACTCGAGTGTCCGATCCTTGATTGTCGTGAGTGCATTCGTGTTCTCTCGATAATCCATTTTTGTCCGGGGCAAGTCCCGGAGATAAATTAAATTTGTCCCAATCCCCCAGCTCCGACCAAGGTTTTCGGGAGGTTTTCCTTGGTTGTAAGGCGTATGCCGGAGCTGGTAAGCCCCTCCCACTTATTCCCAATTGGGATCCCCCTTTGCCCCACTATCAGCTTGTCTGATATTGGCTGAATAGAACCGCGACTCTTTATGGGCCGGATCTCAAACAGCCCGCTCCACTCCTCGGAGTGGAGAATGAAAAGAGATAAGTTTTTGAGCAGCTAGGCTTGTTACTGGTAGGTTGACCGATGCGCGAGTGTCACGGCAATGTTCCGTCAACTCAATTGGGGATCGCTGGAGGAAAGACGACGTTCTTTTCGTGAATTTATGTTGAGGAAATTTAGAGGGCCGGAATTTGAAGCTGTGTGTAGTACGATCTTGCTGCATCCTACTTACATTTCGCGTAGTGATCACAAAGACAAGATAAGAAAAATTAGGGCTCGTACGGAGGCATAAAGGCCTGTATGTATGTCGATCTAAGTGTAGTCATTTCCCATACTGTATCTAAACTATCTAACTTCTTTGCCACAGCAGTAAATACTCTGAAGATGGCCTAATAAGCCGAAAACCGGTTAAGTAAGCAAAAATAAACTTGTAGAACACACACAAAATTTTGTTTATAATTTATAAAGGCATTCTTTTTTTTCCTCGTTCTATTTGGGAGTGGAATAGGAAAGCAAATGTCTTGTAGTGGTACAGTGTACCCTCCGCCATGCACCTTACGGTGGATTGCGGGGTATGAATGTAGATAGATGTAGAAATCCCACTACATACCATCTGTAATATAAAAAAAAACCGTTCACCATCTGATGATGATATGCTAGGCATATCGAAACCGGTAATGGGAGAAATGTAATAAAAACATTTTGCATAAAACGCGACTGGTTGCTGTCATTCAAGATATCTTAAGACTTTGCCATTCCCCTGGGGTCGCGACCCACAGGTTGGGAAACAGTGCCCTAAATGATGCAAGCGAAAATGTTGGCTGACACGATGGTGGGAATGTGCCTGGCGAGGGCGAGCGCGGAGTGCCAGCAGCGGCCAACTCGGGAGCTGCGAGATCGATGTTCGATGACCGGGGGCGGCGCGCGGCGCCTGGCGCGGCCGGACGAGCCGCCGTGTTCCGCGTATTACGCGCACCACTCTCAAACCACTCTTTCACAGAATCTTCGCATTATGAAAGCCAATCCAATATTCCAATGAATAAATCCGTAAGATTTTTAGTGTAGAAAATAAAAAGATTGTTAAATCCCTATCTAAAATGAGTTATACTCAGTATTTCCGTTGAGTTACTACTTTTCGTTTTGGCCCACTTTAGGTTACGGTAGTAACACTTAAAGTTAGCCTTTGCGATCGTCTTTTGACAGCTAGAAATTTAAATGCAAATAACGGCTTAAAGAAAATTGAACAACCGAATTGGTAGACGAAAAAATTCTCTATAACTTTGCTCTCTTATGGTTTTTTTCATATCTCGTATCGTTTCAGAGATATTTGCAAAAATAACGCAGATTTTGGGATGTCTGTTGTCTGTCTGTCCGTCCGTAACGTGTTCCCTGTTTTTAAGATGAACCGTACAACCGATCAGTACCAAATTTTACAGACATATTGTAGGCCGCCAGAGACCAGAACCTGCCTTTTTCAAATTTTTCGGCCAAAAAATAAGGCAGTAATACAAAAAAAGGCGTTTGTAATATAATTGTTATTGCAGACTAACCGTTCATCTGACACGAGAATTCAATAACCTAATTGGTAGAGGGGAAAATTCTCTACAACTTCACTCTATTATGGTTCTTTTTTCATATCTGGCGTCGTTGCAGAGATATCTGCAAAAATAAAGGCGATTTGACGATGTCTGTCTGGCTGTAACTTGTTCCCACTTTTTAGGTCGAACCGTCCAACCGATCGGCACCAAATTTTACAGACGTAATTGCTGCCTCGCTTTTTGAAATATTTCGGACAAGAAATACGTTAGTAATAAAAAAAAAGCCGTTTGTAATGTAATTTTAATTGCAAATAAACCGTTCATCTGACGCGAAAATTCAATAAACGAATTTGTAGAGGAGAACATTCTCTACAACTTTGTTCCCTTATGTTTTTTTCTTCATATCTCGTATCGTTTGAGAGATGTTTGCAAAAATAACGGAGTTTTGACACCTTCCATTGACTTAACGAAAACCAGCCAGATGTCACGTGACATTCCTCGCCCAGAACTCTCTCTGGCATATGCCATCTTGCGTTGCGTATTTAATGTTTTGCTTATTGTAACTTACACGTTGTCATTTCAAAGCAATGGCGCACTGAAGAATTAACAAAAACACGTCGTCCTTCGTACGATAACTGATAATCTAGTGTCTACAAATGCCATATTACCAACAGTTAACAACGGCCATCAATAGTATGAGATTAAAGAACGCAACTGCTACCTGTTAGCCGTAGTGTACTGGGCAATGCATTGCACTGAGACGCTGAAGGTCAGTGGTTCGGAACCTGTCACTACCTATTTTTTTCTGTTTAGGGTTTCAGACACTCTTATTAATTGATTCTTTATTATTTAGATTATTATTTTGGTCCAAAATCTTTGCAAAAACTTATAAAACTACAAATCTAAAGTGGGCCGTAAAACACGTCAGTGCGATTTTTTCATTTAAGCCAAGACAGTATGGATTGTGAACATTATTTTGTTCCTATTTTATAAGAGAAAGATTATCAAATGTTCTTGAGTTTCTATCTCTCTCTCTCTCTCTCTCTCTCTCTCTCTCTCTCTCTCTCTCTCTCTCTCTCTCTCTCTCTCTGCTGTTGGTGTTCATGAGTGTACACTGTACGATTAAAAGTATCCAAAAAACATACGCTTTTCATATTAGGTGCATCCTGCTACCAGGTACTCCACATCAGCGACCTCAGTAGTCATTAGGGAGCGTGAGAGAGCAGCATGGAGCACCCCCGACACTCAACGAACATCGACCGTGGTCAGGTGATTGGGAGTCACTTGTGTTACAAGTCTGTACTCAAGATTTCCAAACTCCTAAAAATTACTAGGTCCACTGTTCCTGATGTATTAGTGAAGTGCAAACGTGAAGGGAAAGCTACAGCGCGAAAGCGTACAAGCCGACCTGATAGAGACCGTCGACAGTTGAACAAGGTCGTACAGTGTAATAGGCATTCATCTAGCTTCACACAACAACTGGTGTGTAGGATGTATGAGACAGGCGAAATACCCTCAGACTTTAAGAAAAATGTAATAATCTCCATTCCAAAGAAATCAGGCACAAACAGGTGTGAAAATTACAGAACCATCAGTTTGATAAGTCATGGTTGCAAAATTTTAACACGAATTATCTACAGGAGAATGGAAAAGCTGGTAGAAGCTGACCTCGGGGAAGATCAGTTTGGATTCAGGAGGAACGTAGGAACCCGGGAGGCAATACTCACTTTACGTCTTATCTTAGAAGATAGATTAAGGAAAGGCAAACCTACATTTTTTGCTTTTGTAGATTTGGAGAAAGCATTTGACAATGTTGACTGGAATACACTCTTTCAAATTCTGAAGTCATCAGGGGTAAAATATAGGGAAAGGAGAGTTATTTACAACTTGTACAAAAGCCAGACCGCAGTTATTAGACTCGAAGGGCATGAACGGGGAAGCATCAGTTGGAAAGGGAGAAAGACAGGGTTGTAGCCTTTCTCCGATGTTATTCAATTTGTACATCGAGCAGGCGGTGAAGGAAAGCAAGGAAAAATTTGGAATAGGGATTAAAGTTCAGGGGGAAGAAATAAAAACATTGCGTTTTGCTGATGCCATTGTAATTCTGTCAGAGACAGCAAAGGACCTGGAAGAGCAGTTGAATGGAATGGACAGTGTGTTGAAGAGAGCGTATCAAATGAACATTAACAAGAGCAAAATAAAAATAATGGAATGCGGTCTTAGAAAATCAGGCGATGCTGAACGAATTACATTAGGTAACGAAACAATGAAGGTGGTAGATGAGTTTTGTTACTTGGGTAGTAAAATAACATGCAATGGTCGCAGTGCAGAGGATATAAAATGCAGAATGGCAATGGGAAGAAAAGCATTTTTGAAAAAGAGAAATTTGCTAACATCGAATATTAATTTAAGTGTAAGGAAGTCTTTTCTGAAGGCATTTGTGTGGAGTGTTGCCTTGTACGGGAGTGAAACATGGACGATAAGCAGTGCGGACAGGAAGAGAATAGAGGCTTTTGAAATGTGGTGCTACAGAAGAATGCTGAAGATTAGGTGGGTAAATCGCATAACTAATGAAGAGGTACTAAACAGAATTGGTGAGTAAAGGAATTTTTGGCCTGACTAGAAGAAGGAATCGCTTGATAGGTCACATTCTTAGACATCGAGGAATCGTAAATTTAACATTGGAGGGAAGTGTGTGGGGTAAAAATCGCAGAGGGAGACCAAGAGACACGTATAGTAAGCAGATTCAAGTGGATGTGGGTTGCCGTTCTTATGAGGAGATGAAACGGGTTGCTCAGGATAGAGTAGGGTGGAGAGCTGCATCAAACCAGTCTCCGGACTGAAGACGATAACAACAACAACAACACACAACAATTCTCAAATTCATCAGGATCCACTCCACGTACTATGGCAGTTGGGCGAGAGGTGAGAAAACTGAGATTTCATGGTCGAGCGGTTGCCCGTAAGCCACACATCACGTTTGTCAATGCCAAACAACGCCTCGGTTAGTGTAAGGAGCGTAAACATTGGACGACTGAACATTGGAAAAACGTTGAGTCGAGTGAAGAATCACGATAACAATGGAGATTCGATGGCGAGGAATGGGTATGGCAAATGCCTGGTGAACGTCATCAGTATGTGTAGTGCCAACAGTAAAATTCGGAGGCGGTGTTGTTATGGTGTGATCGAGTTTTTCTTGGGCTTGTACCCCTTGTTATTTTGCGTGGCACTATAACAGCACAGTTCTTCAATCTCGTTTCTATCACCTTCTTGCTTCCCAATGTTAAGAGCAATTCGGGGATGGCGATTGCATGTTCCAACACGATCGAGCACCTGTTTATAATGCTTGGCCTGTGGCGGAGTGGTTACACCACTATAGCGTCTTCGTAATGGACTGGCTTGCACAGTGTCCTGACTTCAATCCTACAGAACACCCCTGGGATGTTTTGGAACGCCGACGTTGTGCCAGGCTCCAGTATTATAGCAATTAATTTATTTTCCGAGGGCAGCGCTTATTTTCTAGAATTATGCTTTCAGTATTCGCTAACAGAAATAGCCGCTATTTATTAACAGTTAAAATACAACAAGCTACATACGGTAGTGCATATAATAATATTTTTGCCACGATTGTACGAGTATGTTGTATATTTTTATTTACTGTTATTTCCTCTTTGCCGGTTTCAACAGAATCTAGCTGTTATGTTCAAACCTTACGAATTCATTTTACAGAACATGAATTTCTCCTCCATAATGAGAGCATGTCTCCCCATTAAAACGAAAGCGCCATATAGATGTGTCATGAACATAAAACAGATTAGCTATATGAAAGGTCCATAGCATCTCAATTCCTCGAGGGTGGAGGTGCATTCGTCACAGGATGTGCTGTAAACATTGTACATCAAGTAATTACTTAGTAGGGGATATTTTCATCTATATATATAAAATGAATGTTAGTCTGTATGTCCTCTATGTGCTCATAAACCATTCATTCGATTGCATTGAAACTTTGATGAACTGTTCACCGTACGCCCACGAAGGTTCCTGACCCAAAAACAAAAGAGCACGACACGTAGCTTAGGAGATATGACGTCATAAGAGGCCTCTGCGTGAGAATAGGCAAAATTATGCGTCAATTATTGTAAAATGGGAGTAGTTAGGGTCCAGCAACAAAGTTTGCATGTAATTCCGGAAGTTTATGAAGCGATTTGTAACTGACCTCAAACCCACCCCCCTGCACAAAATGACAAAACGAAAAGAACTCTACCCCTCACAACGGTTTCGCTGTAGATGCCGCAAACTACTATACATATGAAGCTGAAATATACCAGGAATGTAGTTTATAGGTAGAAAACGACAGCTAAACAACAAACAACAAACAAAATATCTGTGAAATCGGTCGAGCTGTTCTCAAGTTATGGCGCGACCATGGTATTTAGGAATCCATTTTTTATGTTGAAAAGTACCCTCCCCCATGCACCGTATGAAACTTAAGGTAGCCTTCCTCTTGTTTTGAAGATCAAGCGTGCGAAATTTCGTGAAGATCGGAATGAAACTGTAGATTTCGTGAGTCTTTAGGAGAAGTGTGCTCCGCCATGCACCTATCACAAAATACTTTCTTAGCTGACGTTTTCCACCCATAAACTACATGCCTCCGAAATTTCTGCTTCATAAGTGTGGTAGTTTTCGAGATTTCGTCTTTAGTCAGTGAGTGAGTTTCCTTTCGCTATATATATATATATATATATATATTAAGAAAACTGATTGCTTTGTTTTGGATGCAAGAGAATGAAGGGAGACTTGCAGACAAAAATACATAGCAACATGCAAATCTGTAATGTTTACTTTTGTGCTGGACCTAACACCAAGACATTCAACAGTTGGCGAAATCATCAAAAACGAAAAAACATCACAAAAACAAATTGTTCTGTGCCTACTACTGTGGAAAAAATATATATAAGGAAAAGAAGAAAAACGTTCAACCAGCGGAATCAACACATGTAAAGCAGCATCTACAGGAAAAAAAAAGTCTTGATAAAAAATCAAAATATTATTATTCATAGATAGAAGAAACGCCAGTACTGTTTATAACCTGAACAGCCAGAAACGTAAAGACGAAATAATGTAAATCACCAACACGAATACATACCATGCCACTAAAGATGCCTTTTACATAAATGCATAGTTATAGTAAAAATATCTTGTTTTTTCAGTTGCATAGACGGATTTCCCGCTCTGGGCCAGCGGTCGCCTTAACCATTTTATTTATTTATTTTGTTCTGCAGGTAGGTCGATACTTTGCGTTCGTTTGTTCGTGTTCGTCCTGGGCTGTTCGTGGAGTTTATTTATTTTTTATTTTTATTACAGAGAGCGTTGAGCTCTCAGATCGAGCGCGCTGAGCCTCCACGCCCTGCATGAATTTAGGCTATCCAGGCGCGTTCTACTTCCTGCCCAAATTTTCAGCTTCAGCACACTACGATCGTAGTGCCCCCTGCCTGTATAGCCCAGGTGATTAAGTCGACCGCTGGCCCGAAGCGAGAAATCCGGGTTCGAATCCAGGTCCAGGACAAATTTTCAACTTTAGCATAGAATTTATGTCAATGCCCTGAAACGGTCGAAATGTTTCAGTAATTCGAAGTCTGGAATTCAAGGCCGTTAATGCTAACCAATGGTGTCTGTTCCTTCGGACACGTCCGAAAGAACGGACGCCATATAAATAATGGTACAAAGCACCCAGTTTTTTTTGTTTTTTTTTTCATGGACGAACCGTATGAACAAATGCCTGCTCATTAATATAAGGAAGTGAGGAAAAGGAAACAGCAAACAACTAACGATGATCTTTTCTTAATTTTTATTTATTTACTAGCAAACCCGGCAACGCTTTGCAGTAGCTAATGTAAACGGGATATATACCCTAATCTCCTTTTTTCTCCCTATGTCTATCCCGTCCTCCCTCCTCTATTTCACCATCGCCTCCTGCCCCCTTCCTCTGTCCATCTCCTCCTCCCCCTTTCTTTACACCACTCCCTCTTATTCCACACCATATCCATCTCCTCCTCTTGCGTCTATATCATCTCCCCTTTTTAAATCCATTTCATCCCTCCATTCTCTATCTCCTCCTCTCCCTGTCTCTGATCTTATTTATTTTTATTTCAATCGTGACCTTTTTACATTTAGGCATAAAACAACCTTCATATTTCATGTTAAAAATGACTGGAAAAGGAAAACAAAACCACACATTTTTTACAGTACACCTTAGCATGTTTCTCTCGCAGCTAGTAGAATAGAAATGAATTTTATAATATAAACCTCTAAGCAGGATTTTGTATTGAAAATGAAATAAAACATTACAGCGAGAATTTCAATGTGAAACTAAACAGTTGATTGAAATTGTATTTAATTAACGATGAAATTCCTGCTCAAAGTTGATAAACATTGTTCAAACGATATAGAATGGCTGGCCCGTACTTACCTTTGTGCTATACCGCCGATACTAGCACAAATGAAGAAACAGAAGAAAGAAAAAAAAGGGGACAAAAAGGACAAGCTTTCGGAACACAGTTCGTTCATCAGGTGGGAGAGAAGGGAAGAAGAAAGGATGGGAACGGAAGGGAAAGGTCGTGAATTGCCTTTCCCTTCCGTTCCCACCCTTTCTTCTTCCCTTCTCTCCCACCTGATGAAGGAACTGTTCCGAAAGCTTGTCCTTTTTGTCCCCCTTTTTTCTATTTCTTCATTTGTGTTACTATCGGCGGTACAGCACAAAGGTAAGTACTGGCCATCCATTCTATCTCGTTTGAAATTGTATTTAATTTGAATGTAACACTCAAAAATGGCACGAATTGTCATCAATTTTACGTTTGCAACGCTTCAAAGGTAGGAATACAACCGCTAACACCCTGGAGATAAGAGTAATACAGAGGGGCTTCCAAAGATACAATATTTCCTGTTAAATCTGACTGGCTGCTTTAACATTCTGTACGTATCGCTATCTCCGTTTGTTCTAACCTCCTTGGCGTATTTGTTCTCACTGTTACAGCGTATTTCAAAAATGTTCAAATGTTTGTTAAGCTTATAGGACTTAACTACGGGGTCATCAGTCCCTAAACTTACAAACTACTTATGAACTAGCTAATACTAAGGACGGCACAAATATCCATGGGCGAGGGGGGATTTTAACCCCTGACCATAGTGGCCGTACAGACCGTGACGAGCGCCTCAGTCCCCTCGGCCACCGCGGCCGGCTACAGTGTATTTGGTAGCGAATGAATAAGCTTATTGATGGAGAATCGAGGAAATGATCCGAGCTGGAAGCGTACATCCAGTTTTGCTCAAATTCTGATATTTTTCGGTATATATTCCAAAAAAATTTCCTTTCCTACAACATTGAACTCAGAATTGCGATCACATCAAAGAAAAGATCAGGTAAATCGGTGAAGCCATTATCAAGTGATGTGCTTTCATACATGCGGCATTTCATTTTTATTAATATAGATTTAAATCGCAATTTGCGATGTTATGGCTTCACTGTATGAGGTTTAGATAGAATACCAAACTGTGGCGAATGAAAATTTGTGCCCGGCCGGGATTCGAACCCGGGACCTCCTACTTACTAGACGCGTTGACCACTGCGCCACCGAGGACACAGAGGCCAGCCCGACTGCAGAGGACTCTTCCCTGCACGTCTCCCGCCACACACAAATCTCCATTCGCCACGCTGTCTCTTTCCTATACCACAGCCTATTTATTCTATAAATAGACAGCGTGGCGAATGGAGATTTGTGTGTGGCGGGAGACGTGCAGGGAAGAGTCCTCTGCAGTCGGCCTGGTCACTGTGCCCTCGGTGGCGGAGTGGTCAACGCGTCTGCCTAGTAAGTAGGAGATCCCGGGTTCGAATCCAGGCCGGGCACAAATTTTCATTCGCCAGAGTTTGGTATTCCATCTAAACCTCATACAGTGAAGCCATAACATCGCAAATTGCGATTTATTTCATTCATTTGAACGCTGTAATTCGTCAAAAAATATATATAATAATATAGATTTGTTGTTATCGGTAGATTACAACTCACTGATTGCGTTAATTGGCGGTAATATTTTGACCATGGTTTCGAAGCATCCAAGGGGTTCCTTCTTCAGGAACAAATGTAACTTTCATAATAGGGCGAAATGTTGTTGTTATGGTCTTCAGTCCGGAGACTGGTTTGATGCAGCTCTCCACCCTACTCTATCCTGAGCAAGCCTTTTCATCTCCTCATAAGAACGGCAACCCACATCCACTTGAATCTGCTTACTATACGCGTCTCTTGGTCTCCCTCTGCGATTTTTACCCCACACACTTCCCTCCAATGCTAAATTTACGATTCCTCGATGTCTAAGAATGTGTCCTACCAAGCGATCCCTCCTTTTAGCCAGGGTATGCCAAAAATTCCTTTTCTCACCAATTCTGTTCAGTACTTCTTCATTGGTTATGCGATCTACCCACCTAATCTTCAGCATTCTTCTGTAGCACCACATTTCAAAAGCCTCTATTCTCTTCCTGTCCGCACTGCTTATCGTCCATGTTTCACTCCCGTACAAGGCAACACTCCACACAAATGCCTTCACAAAAGACTTCCTTACACTTAAATTAATGTTCGATGTTAGCAAATTTCTCTTTTTGAAAAATGCTTTTCTTCCCATTGCCATTCTGCATTTTATATCCTCTGTACTGCGACCATCACATGTTATTTTACTACCCAAGTAACAAAACTCATCTACCACCTTCATTGTTTCGTTACCTAATCTAATTCCTTCAGCATCGCCCGATTTTCTAAGACCGCATTCCATTATTTTTGTTTTCTCTTGTTAATGTTCATTTGATACGCTCTCTTCAACACACTGTCCATTCCATTCAACTGCTCTTCCAGGTCCTTTGCTGTCTCTGACAGAATTACAATGTCATCAGCAAAACGCAATGTTTTTATTTCTTCCCCCTGAACTTTAATCCCTATTCCAAATTTTTCCTTGCTTTCCTTCACCGCCTGCTCGATGTACAAATTGAATAACATCGGAGAAAGGCTACAACCCTGTCTTACTCCCTTCCCAACTGATGCTTCCCTTTCACGCCCTTCGACGAAATATAGGTAGAGAAAATAAATTGTACGTGTTGGCTGTTTGACAGACTGAATCGAACCAGGAAAAAAAAAAAAAAAACCCTAACGGTGATGCTTTCACTTAACACTGAAAATGCATTAGTGTGAGGTGATGCTCGTGCACCAGCCGTGTTGCGCGTTTGTAATGACGTGGAGTACATTCCCCCTCCCCCGGAGGCCGACGCTGGGGAGAGGGCGCTATTTTGGACGGTAGGTGGTGCGGTGGGCGGCGCTCTCTCGCACAGGCTCTGTACGGAAAGACGGCGACAAAGGCCCCCAGTCTGCCGTAAATATCGCCTCAGCCGCAGCCGCAGCAGGGCGGGGGCACAGACCACAGGCTGCCACACACACACACACTGCAGGCACAACCTCACCAGCGCATTCCACTATAAAGCACACAGCATTACATTTTATTAAAAACTAGCCGAAACCGCCGTTGACAGGTGCCCGGGTATTTACAGCATTTATTTATTTATTCCTACCTTCAGTACTTCTCATATCCTTTCTCTCTCTGTCCAACTCCTTCATTTATAAAAAGAAATAAAAAGAATTTAACGTAAGGAGAGGCACTGAATTAAAATTTATGCAAATAAACAATCCCTGAGACGGATTTTCGTCTCAAATATGTCAAAGACATTATTGATAAATATGAAGCAATGAATTAAAATTTGTGGTGCGGCCGGGAATCGAACCCGGACCTCCATGCTTACTAGGCAGACGTCTTAACCGTTTTTTTGCCGGTTTTTTCTTTTTTTTACAATTTTTTTTAAAATTATCTTCTCTTTTTTTATTATTATTTATATATAGATGGTTGTCTTCACTGGTCGCCTCGACCCTTTTTCAAATTTATCTTTATTGAAACAAATTGGGGGAAAAGGAAAAAGGAGAAAGAATACAATATAATCAAAACTAAGGAGCCCTTCAAGCATAAAAAAAGATTATCTGTGACTTCTTTGTAATAAAATGAGACTCCGTCGGACCAGCACGTCCTCACAAGACTGGCGCTCACTGTGATTAGCCGCACGGCTGCGATACATCAGTAGTTCATCCACACACGTCTTATCGAAATTATTTGAGGATTAGAGGTGTAATGATCGATCATAAACTGGTAATAGGGAACGTAAGTCAGCTTCTCCCTGCATGGATGATCCAGCTGCGAGGGGGGTCGCGGAATGCATCTGGAGGAAGTTTGAAAAGTATTGCTGGTACTTCGGGTTCTTGACAACTGCGCAGTGTCGGTCATTGATGTATTGCCAGAAATCGAGAACTGATTTATCACCATTTCCAAATAGATAGTGGACAGCGAGTCCACTAATCCATATCACTGTGTGGGTCTTCGCTCGTGGGAAATAGTCCTTATCGGGGAAGAGAAGCATTTCGGCATTGATATTGTCAGGGGTTGTTCGTGTAAAGAAGGCCAACATCTGGCGGACCAAAAGCCAAACATTGCCTGCCTCGCTGCAGACAAGTCGATGGCCGTCGTCGTCTTGCACGCCACACGTGGCACATAATGGCGATGCTGCTAGGTGGATCCAGTGGAGGCGCGTCTGGCAGATCTGCTTCCCATTGACCGTGAGATACCAGCTGGACTGGGCATCTGATGTAAGCGTAGGATCATGCACTGCTCGCCACACTGCCGTCCAGCGAACATGCGGATGTTTGTGTTCAATCGCATTAGGCGGAAGTCTCGATTGCATCGCTGAGTACACCAGCCGTGCCGTCGACATACGTGGACGGGTAAGTGTGGTTCGAAGATAACTGTATTCGAGGAAGAGGTATCTCAAGTAGAAAAAGGGCGCTGGGACGGCGGTCACCTGCACTGGTGCGATTAGCGAGCTTGGGGCAAGGGCCCTCATTAGTAGGCTGGAAAGGCAAGTCGGAGTACGTCGCCACATCTTGATATGCGTGCTTACAAAGAGGGCTGTCGCTCGATGAGGTACATGACAGAGGTTAAGGCCTCCTTTGCTCCTTGGGAGGGTAAGGGATTCATAGCTGACCTTGAATAACATACCGTAGCTCACAAACGAGCCCAATGCCGCTAACATGCGCTTGGCCATCGTCGAAGGTATGGGGAACGTCTGTGCCACGTGTGGGATACGGGATGCGACATAACCATTAGCGTAATGGGTGCGTTGTAGCATGTTCTGGGCTCGAAGGCAGTGATCTAGAAGTTCCACCCGGATCCGTCGTAGAAGACGCCTACTGTTGAGAGCCACAGATCACCGCAAGTCGGCTGTGAAATCAATGCCCAAACATCTTATTGCGTCGTGGACCGGCAGGGGAGCGACGTCAGGCTGTCCGCATCCTATTGGCAGTACGCGTGATTTGCGAATGTTAAGGATGCTGCCTGACGCAGCGCCGTAGGACACCACCCACGCCAGCGCGTCTTGGACGTCGTTGTGGTTTCTCAAGAAGAGGACCAGATCATCCGCATAGGCCGTGCAACAGAAGGTGTGGCCCTCAAAGGTTATCCCTATGCGGCGTTGGCGGAGGCCACATAGGAGTGGTTCCATGGCAATAGCGTAGAGGATTGTTGACAGAGGGCATCCTTGTCGTACTGACAAGTTGTACCGTGATTCCTACCTTGAATTAGTACTTCTCATATTCTTTCTCTCTCTGTCCAACTCCTTCATTTCTAAAAAGAATTAAACATAATGAGAGGCATTGAATTAAAATTTATGCAAAAAAACAATCCCTGAAACGGATTTTCGTCTCAAATATGTCAAAGACATTATCGAAAAATATGAAGCAATGAATTAAAATTTGTGGTGCGGCCGGGAATCGAACCGGGACCTCCATGCTTACTAGGCAGACGTCTTAACCGTTAGACCACCACATCAAGGCGCCTTCATCGTTAGCATGGAGGTCCGGGTTCGATTCCCGGCCGCACCACAAATTTTAATTCATTGCTTCATATTTATCAATAAAATGTATTGCGTGTGTAGGAGATTGGTCTCCTTATAACGTGCCTGAAATATTTCGCCTGAGTGGGCCTTAGGAAAGGAGAAAAAGCTCTCGAAAGTTTTTCCAATAGTACTGTACATCGGTACATTTTATTTAGCGAACTGTTCGTGACTAATATTGTAGCGTAATGGTCAAGCGCATTACTTGCGAAACAGGCGCCCTGGGATCAATCCCAACAGCTTCCTAATATTTTTACGACGTCAATTTACGAACAGAGCGCTGAATAACATTTACGGTGCTATCGGAAAAACTTTCGAGAGCATTTCCTCCTTTCCTAAGGCCCACTCAGGCGAAATATTTCAGGCACGTCATGTGGAGACCCACCCCCTTCTACACATGTAACTTGGGCGAAATCGGTGGGTCCCCTTGTTAGAATATTCAAACAAATGTAATAAGGGGAATAATCTTGCTGGTCATGCTCTATGGTTGGCAGTTTCTTGTATCTACCTTTCTCTGGTCGGTAAAGCAATTGTCCTCGTAAAACGAACATTATGTTGTGTTGTTGTGGTCTTCAGTCCGGAGACTGGTTTGATGCAGCTCTCCACAATACCCTATCCTGAGCAAGCCTCTTCATCTCCACATAAAAACGGCAACCTACATCTGTCTGAATCTGCTTACTGTATCCAACTCTTGGTCTTCCTCTGCGATTTTTACCCCACACACTTCCCTCCAACGCTAAATTCACAATTCTTTGATGTCTAAGAATGTGTCCTACCAATCTATCCCTTCTTTTAGTCAAGGTATGCCAGAAATTTCTTTTCTCCCCAATTCTGTTCAGTACCTCCTCATTAGTTACGCGATCAACCCACCTAATCTTCAGCATTCTTCTGTAGCACCATATTTCAAAATCCTCAATCCTCTTCCTATCCGCACTGTTTATCGTCCATGTCTCACTCCCATACAAGGCAACACTCCACACAAATGCCTTCAGAAATGAATTCCTTAGGCTTAAATCAATATTCGATGTTAACAAATCTGTAGCCAACATTAAAACATTACTCCTCCACTGCCGTAACTAAAATTGAACCAGTCAAATCGATGACACTCAACCGGCCTCCTCCCCTTGTTCTACGCTACTCATGCAGATAATATTTAACTTACGGCAGTGGAGGCGTAGTCTGCTAATGTTGGCAACGAATGCACTTCGGATACTCGAACAAATAGATTAAGGGGAATAATTATTTTATGCTGTTCCTGCCCTTCTCCGATCAGTAAATTAATTATCCTCCTGAAGCAAATACGACTTTTTCAACATTAAAACACAACTACATCACTGCTATAAGTAAAATATAGCATATAGGTATGTTTTAAAGGAAACATTTATTTCCAGTGCTAAGAAATGTACTGTGAATTTAAGGATAGCTGATTTACTTAAAAAGGATGCAAAAACATAAAAACTGCAGAATGTGTAGTGTGCACTTTGAAGAACTCGTGTTTGCTAACTTTTTGAAAAACCGACTAAAACCCGATGCTGTTCCGACATTGTTCAATATAACGAATCCACCAAAGTCAGTATCACTAAAAAGGAAATCACCTAAGGAAAGAATCAGTGAAATACATCTAGGCCCTAAGGAGGCTAAATCTGACATACAGGTAAATCTCACCGCAAAGACGTGGCGACGAGCTGCGACAGGCACATACAAAAGACACACACATACATCAATTCCAGCTATCGGTCATGGCCTTCTTCAGAAAATAGAACACTCACGCAATCACACAGGCACACAACACAGTTCATCTACATCTACATCTACATCGATACTCTGCAAATCACATTTAAGTGCCTGGCAGAGGGTTCATTAACCACCTTCATAACTTTTCTCTACCGTTCCATTCTCTAATAGCGCGCGGGAAGAAAGAACACCTAAATCGTTTCGTTTTCGATCTGATTTCTCTTATTTTATTGGGATGGTCATGTCTCCCTAAGTAGGTGGGTGCTAGCAAAATATTTTCACATTCAGAACTAAAAGTCGGTGATTGAAACTTCGCAAACAGATCACGCCGCAATGAATAACGTCTTTCTTTTAATGATTTCCACCCCAATTCGTGCAACATTTCCGTGACGCTTTCCCCCCCGTAACGTGATAAAACAAAACGAGCTGCCCTTCTCTGAACCTTCTCAATATCTTCCGTCAGTCCCACCTAGTGAGGGTCCCACAAGGGGCAACAGTACTCCAAGAGAGGACGCACAAGTGTGATGTAGGCAGTCTCTTTGGTGGAGCTGGTGCATCGTCTAAGCGTTCTGCCAATGAAACGTAACCTTTGGTTCGCCTTCCCCACAATATTTTATATGTGTTCTCTCCAGTCAAAGTTGTTCGTAATTGTAACTCCTAGGTATTTGGTAGAATTTACGACCTTAAGGTTTGACTGATTTCTCGCGTAATTGAAGTTCAGCGGATTTCTTTTAGTGGTCATGTGTATTATTTCACACTTTTCTTTATTTAGTGTCAATTGCCAATTTTCGCACCAAGTAGAAATTTTGTCTAAATCGCTTTGCAGTTGCTTTTGATCCTCTGTTGACTTCACTAACCGATAAACGACAGCATCATCCGCGAACAGTCTAAGGGAGCTATTCAGATTATCTCCTAAATCGTTTATAAACACGAGGAAGAGTAGGGGACCAATAACGCTTCCCTGTGGAACGCCAGATATCACTTCTGTTTTACTCGATGACTTACCGTCAATTACAACGAACTGTGTCCTTTCTGATAGGAAATCGTGAATCCAATCGCACAATTGGGGAGATATTTCATAAGCACGCAATTTCATTAGAAGCCGCTTGTGGGGTACAGTATCAAAAGCCTTCCGGAAATCCAGAAATATGGAATCGATTTGAGATCCCTTGTCGATGGCACTTAACACTTCATGTGAATAAAGGGCAAGCTGTGTTTCGCAAGAGCGATACTTTCTGAATCCGTGCTGACTATTGGTTAATAGGTCGTTCTCTTCGAGGTAGTACATAATATTCGAACAAAGTATGTGTTCCAAAATCCTACTGCAAATCGACGTCAATGAGATAGGCCTGTAATTTTGGGGATCACTCCTATTGCCTTTCTTGAATATTGGAGTAATTTGGGCAACTTTCCAGTCTTTGGGTACGGATCTTTCGCTGAGTGATCTGTTGTAAATTATAGCTAAGTACGGAGCTATTGCATCAGCATACTCTGAGAGGAATCTAGTTGGTATACAATCTGGCCCGGAAGATTTATTTTTGTTTAGTGACTTAAGTTGTTTTACTACTCCAGGAACATCTACTTCTAAGTTTCGCATGCTGGCAGCTGTTCTTGGATTGAATACTGGAGTGTTCACTTCGTCTTCTTTGGTGAAAGAATTTCGGAAAGCTGTGTTTAGTAATTCTGCCTTAGCAGTACTGTCGTCGGTAGTATTACCATTGCTATCGCGTAGTGAAGGTATTGTTTGTGTTTTGCCGCTAGTGTACTTCACATATGACCAGAATTTCTTTGGATTTTCTGCAAGATTACGAGACAGGATTTCGTTGTGGAAACAACTATAAGATTCTCGCATTGAAGTCCGCGCTAGGTTGCGAGTTTCAGTAAAAGATTGCCAGTCTTGCGGATTCTGTGTCTTTTTAAATTTTGCATGCGTTTTCCTTTGTTTCTGCAACAGTGATCTGACCTGTTTCGTGTACCACGGGGGGTCAGCCCCCTCTTTTATTAATTTATTTGGTATAAATCTCTCGATTGCTACTGATATTATGTCTTTGAATGTAAGCCACAACTGATCTACACTCGCATTTTTAGTTTTGAAGGACTGGAGACTATCACTCAGGAAAGCGTGAAGCGAATTTTTATCTGCTTTATTGAATAGATATATTTTTCGTTTATTTTTGGTGCATTTGGGAATTTCGATATTCAGTCTCGCTACTACAACTCGATGTTCGCTAATCCCTGTATCTGTTTTGATGCTCTTTACTATCTCGGGATTATTTGTTGCTAGGAGATCAAGAGTATTTTCGCAACCACGTACTATTCTAGTGGGTTCATGAACTAACTGTTCGAAGTAGTTCTCAGAAAAAGCATTCAGAACTAGTTCGGACGATGTTTTATATTTGCCCCCGGTTTTGAATACGTAATTATGCCAACATATCGAGGGTAAATTAAAGTCGCCACCGATTATAACAGTATGCTTCGGATACCTATTTGAAATATGATTCAAGCTTTCTTTGAACATTTCTGCAACCGCATCGTCTGAGTCAGGGGGCCGATAAAAAGATCCAATTATTAATTTATTTCGGTGGTCAGGTATAACCTCAACCCAGACCAATTCACAGGAAGTATCTGCCTCAATTTCGTTGCAGGATAAACCGTTTGTAACAGCAATAAACATTTATTCTATCCTTTCTGAAGACCATTTGGCCGTTTGAAAAAATTTCGGCCGAATTTATCTCAGGCGTCAGCCAGCTTTCAGAACCTATAACGATTTGTGCCTCAGTACTTTCTATCAGCGCTTGGAGCTCTGGAATTTTCCCAACACAGCTACGACAATTTACAACTGTTACACCAATGGTTTTTATGTCTACTTTCTTCCCGTGTCTGACCTGCCCCCTTTGAGACTGAAACCCATTTTGTGTATTCCCGAGGCCATCTAACCTAAAAAAACCGCCCAGTCCACGCCACACAGCCCCCGCTACCCGTGTAGCCGCTTCCTGAGTGTAGTGGACTCCTGACCTATTTAGCGGAACCCGAAAACCCACCACCCTTTGGCGCAAGTCGAGGAATCTGCAGCCGACACGGTTATACAACCATCACCTCCGGCTGCCGCTCTTCGAATGATTCGACTGTGTTGTGTGGCTGTGTGATTGCGTGAGTGTTCTATTTTCTGAAGAAGGCCATGGCCGATAGCTGAATGTGTTGTATGTGTGTGTCTTTTGTATGTGCCTGTCGCAGCTCGTCGCCACGTCTTTGCGGTGAGTTGTAAACTGTCCTTACTATATTATTAATTCCAACCTGAACTTTCCATTATTATATACAGGTAAATCAGATGCATATATGTTTGTGGTGCTAATTCAGAATATATACGTAAAGCAAAATTCATTACCACCCACTGGCTGGTAGACAACTTAATTGAAAATTCCAGAAGAGACACTAACACTGAAACTCCTGCAGTGCGTCCCATTACAGCTGTTTCTGTGGAAAGTGGATTTGTCTGCTCACAGTCCCAGGAAAAGACAATTAAAAACTAAAATGAGACTGTTGCGAAAGAAAAATCTGTATCTACAACACAAAATTGCTTCAATGTCCTCTGAAGCTAAAAGCAGTGGTAGTTCACGTCTTGCACATGTTGACAGGAATGACTTTAAAACTCCTGAAATTTGCTACCGTTTCCCAGTATTGTGACTTCTAGATAATTATCGCCATCATCCCCTTTCGCCACCCTTGGAGTGATATAGTAACTGCATATCAGTTTTATTCATTTAATCTAATATATAAAGCAGAGTGTCCGTATGTTTGTACGTGTTGCATACAAATCTACAGTTTTGTTCCAATCTTTATGAAATTTTGTGCACGTAAGCTTCAATCCATAAGGACGGTCACCGTAAGTGTAAGAATCACATACGGTATATAGTTCACGAGATATGAGGTCATGAACAATGAGATGCGCGAAAAACTGCTGCATTTTGCGACAATGCTGCTCATTTTGTCCTAAACCATTGGACCGATTTCAACCAAATTTGGTACACACATTCCTTACCGTGAGGTAACAATTGGTGCATGGTTAAGAATCACATACGGCACATGGTTCAAAAGATATTACGTCATAACCAATAGAAATCGCAAAAAATGCCATATAATGCGGCGAGACTTTCGAAATACACTGTATGAGAATGACAGTACTTAGCGTCTTGCAACAAACTTTAAACATAATTTCAGACCTTTATTAAACTTTTTCTCGTTGACAACCATAGTAAAATGATGAAAGGAAAAAAGTTTCTCGCTTACTACTTTTCCGCTGTTTATAAAGTAAAACTACGGCTCTCGGTATGAAGTTACAATTTATAATTTCTACACTACAAATTGTAGGAGCAGGACATTTTACAGACAGAATACACGCATATAGATGAGTGTACCTTCTAAATTGTATCACAGTATGAGACGTAGTTCAGGAGCTTTAAGCACATAGAAAGTAACATTCATGGTAAACCGCCCCATCACGCACCAAGTTTTAATCAATTAGGTCTACTTCTTTACTACTAATTGTATTCCCAAGAGATTTTACAGCCATAAAGCCCTTATACAAATGAATATATTGTGAGTAAGGCGGACAGCCGACTTCGGTTTATTGGGAGAATTTTGGGAAGATGTACTTCACCTGTAAAGGAGTCCGCGTATAAAACGCTTGTACGACCACGTCTTGAGTATTGCTCAAGTGTTTGGGACCCGCAGCAGATCAGTTTAAAGGAAGACATAGAGGCGGTTCAGAGACGAGCATCTAGATTTGTTACCGGTAGGTTCGACCAATGCGCGAGTGTCACGGAAATGCTCCAGCAACTCAATTGGGGATCGCTGGAAGAAAGACGACGTTCTTTTCGTGAATTTCTGTTAAGTAAATTTAGAGGGCCGGAATTTGAAGCTGAGTGTAGTACGATCTTGCTGCCGCCTACTTACATTTCGCGTAAAGATCACAAAGACAAGATAAGAGAAATTAGGGCTCATACGGAGGCATATAGGCATTCTTTTTTTCCTCGTTCAATTTGGGAGTGGATTAGGAAAGGAAATGCCTAGTAGTGGTACAGTGTACCCTCTGCCACGCACCTTACTGTGAATTGCGGAGTATGTATGTAGATGTAGATGTAAAATAGCAGGAATAAATAAATAAATAAATACCCGGGCAACGCCGGGTTATCAGCTAGTTATAGTAATAATATCAACGCCTTCCAGATTTTTCATAATTTCCATGATGATGTTCCGTGAGTCAAATCCCACTTTGATTCCATTTTGGTGTGGGTGTCAAACTCTTGTGTGTGTAGTTATGATGCCAGTGTCGAGGCACTTCCTCGCATCTCGAACGCCCACTTCTTCGCAGAGGCTGCACTTGGTCGAGCACCTTGACGGGAGCGACAGGAAACGTGACCGCGGCTACTGACCCTTCTCGGGTGGGATGTTTACTTGCGACGTGCCGCCTGCCTCAGTTTTTCATCCCATTTCCATTCTAGAGGCGTGGTGTGAGGACTGGACGCGCTTCGCTTACGGGGCCAGTGGATACAATCGCTGGCACCAGGCCAGCTTGCGATGAAGCCGTGTTCTCGTTCTCTGCGAGCAGCAGGAGGGGGACCCATAAGCCCAATATAAACATTATTCAGGCGGGAACGTACAACGCAGATACCACACAGCGAGTTAATTTAATCGTGACGCATAATACAGTGTGATTTTTTTTTCAAGTCAAATGATGTGGCCACACGGTTTGAGACATGGATTGAGCGGTCTAGTTTCGAGTCATCATTCGGGCATGGTATACGAGGCGCGTCCAGAAAGTAAGTTCCGTTTGGTAATAAAATGAAATTTACACAGATACAGAAGAAATTTTTATTGCACAAAATTTTACAACTCTTAAACTACTTTTCCACATAACTGCCGAAATTTTGTAGGCACTTGTCATAGCGTGCCGAAATTTTGTAGGCACTTGTTATAGCGTGCCACAAGTGTTTTTGTATGCATCCTTCACAGAAGGTTCCTCCTGTGTATTCAACCATGTGCTAACAGCTCTTTATTATCGTCGAAGTGTTGACCACCAAGGACAGATTTTAGGTGTAAGAAGAGATGAAACTCGCTAGGAGAGAGGTCCGAGCTGTATGGAGGATAATCAAACAGGTCCCATTGAAATTTCCCGCCGGCTGCGGTGGCCGAGGGGACTGAGGCGCTCCAGTCACGGTCTGCACGCCCACTAAGGTCGGGGGTTCTAATCCCCCCTCGGGCATGGATATTTGTGCCGTCCTTAGTATTAGCTAGTTCATAAGTAGTTTGTAAGTTTGGGGACTGATGACCCTGTAGTTAAGTCCCATAAGCTACACAAACGTTTGAACATTTTTTGAAATTTCCGTAAGAATTGTTTGGTCACATTCGGTGCGTGAGGTCAAGCATTATCGTGAAGAAAAAAATGTCTTTTGGCAGTAATCCTCTTCTTACACCCAAAATCTGTCTGTCCTTGGTGGACAACACTTCACCGATGATGACGAGCTGAAAGAACATGTTACCACATGCCAACATTCTATGAAAAAGGCACACAAAACCTTGTGCCATGCTATGACAATTGTCTACAAAATTTCGGAAGCTATGTAGAAAAGTAATTTAACGATTGTAGATTTTTGTACAATCAATATCTTTTCTGTCTCTGCACCCATTCGTTTTATATAACCAAACGGAACTTACTTTCTGGACGCGCCTCCTATACACACACACACACACACACACATAAGTGAATTGCCGCATGTATAAAAGCGCATCACTTGAGAATGGCTTCACCGATTTGGCTGATGTTTTCTTTGTTCTGTTCGTAATTCCAAGGACAAGGTTTGCATGAAAGAAAATTACTGTAAAATCTACCGGAAACTATGAGAATTTGAGAAAAACTGGAAGTACGATTCCAGCTACTCATCTAGCGTCCAAATAATCTGTAACACTGCGAGCAAATACACCAAGGAGGTTAGAATGAAGGGAGATGGCATTATGTACACAAGGTTAAAACAGCCAGACAAATTTGACATGAAACGTTGTTTCTTTAGAAACCCCTCCGTATTATTCTTACCCCCTTGGTGTTATCGGTGGTGATCGTATCTTTCAAGCGTCGCAAAGATAGAATTGATGTCATTTTGTGGTATTTTTGAGTGTTACAAACAAATTGAGTACAGATCGTGGTTTATTTTCTTTTTAGAACAATACCTCCATTGCGACGTCGTAATAAGTGTCGGTGTACGCGCAACGTAATATTATTACGTGATCGTAGAAATGACTGAGACAGACGAACATCGTACTCGCTGCTTGGAGATAAATCGAGAAAGAAATTCTCAAGTGCGATCCATTATGACTCTGGAACAACGGGTAAAGTCGAGTTCGACTCGCTCAGTTGCCGTTACACACAAAATAATTTGGATCGTCGACAAAACAGACGGTCACGTGTGAGGATAAGAACTGATCGTTTGACGCTCAATATGCTCCAGCAGTCGATTACGCGGCGGATGCACCAGTTCGCTTCGGAACAAACTGTCCCCATCTAAAATTTCATTGACTATCTCAAGCTTTGCCACGCTTGGTCGGCTTCATTCCCATGATCCAACAGCCGTTACCAACATAGCTATACTTCGCACGTGTCGCAGATTGTAAAATTTTACCAGTATGTAGCACTATTTTTAATCGTGTTTCAATTAGATTTCTAATAAGACAAGAAATGAAAGCAATACACTTTCGAAACGTTGTATTTCCATTCCACTTATCTTATTTCAATTAACTGTTTTGTTTCATATTGAATTTCCATCATTACAGTATGATCATGCTACAATTATTTTGTATTCAATTCAAAAACTCTCAAGAAGATACAGACATGTTACAAAAAACATTTCTATTGTGCATGCTGCGAGAAAAACATGCTAAGCTGTGCTGTAAACATGCGCGATTTTGTTTTCCTCTTCCCAGTCATTTTTCACATAAAACAGGAAAGTTGTTTTTATGCATAAATTTGTAATCATACCTGTTCGTACAATACAACAATTAAAAGTGTGGCCATTAAAGCTACTAACCTCCCAGATAGAGCACCTCGAAAGATCTGTCTAATAAACCGTTTCCAATTGATTTCCCCGTCCATTTTGACTTCTATTACCAATCAAGGTCGCGATTGCAATAACAAGAAATAATATCAGAGAGCGGCGAAGGAGGTGATAGAGAATGGGGGAATGAGTGGATTTAAAAAGGGGGATGATATAGACGCAGGGAGAAGGGACAGGTGATGGAAATGTTGTGGGATAAGAGTGGTGTGAAAAAGATAGGGGAAGGAGGAGATCGACAAAGAAAGGGGGAAGAAGGGAGAGACATAGGTAGAAGAAGGGAAGAGATACGGCATATATCCTACTCACATTAGCTACTGCAAAGCGTTGCCGGGTCTGCTAATATAGGACGAATCACCTAACTCTTGCACCGCAAATATTTGAGAAACGGAAAGTGCGATTGATGTGCGGTTGTCACAGAATGGATTGGTAGTCAAGGACTCGTATTTTTAGCCAATAGATTGTAAAAATACCAAGAAACTGTATTTTTCATGCAAACATACAATTATTCAATGGAACAATGGTTGTTTCTATCATGCACTGGAATTTTTGACACCAGCTGTGTGCAAAGAATTTTGAATGACATTTTTATCACTTTTAGTTTGGCAGCTACAACCATTCAAAGTTTTGGGGGCGGAGGCTACGACGGCGTAGCTAACTGGCTGGCGGTCATGCGACAGTGGGCCGTGCCCCAGGGGATAGCCACTCGGCGAGTGAGATACCCTATCGCAGCCTCCGCCCCCGAAACTTTGAACGGTTGTAGCTGCCAAACTAAACGTGATAAAAATGTTATTCAAAATTCTTTGTACACAGCTGGTGTCAAAAATTCCAGTGCATGATAGAAACAACCATTGTCCCATCGAAAAATTGTATGTTTGCATGAAAAATACAATTTCTTAGTATTTCTACAATCTGTTTATTGGCTAACAATACGATTCCTTGACTACCAATCCATTCTGTGAAAACCGCACATCAATCGCACTTTTCGTTTCCGCAACATTTGCGGTGAAAGTGTTAGGTGATTCACCCTGTATATATATAATGTATGTGTGTGTGTGTGTGTGTGTGTGTGTGTGTGTTGCTCTTAGCATAACTTTGTACATAAGTAGTTTGTAAGTCTACGAACCGATGACCTCAGCACTTCGGTCGCTTATGTTTACAAACATTTGAATCAAATGGTGGGGTTGCAATGGGCACAAAATTCATACTGTACGTCTGAGAACCACGTGTACATTTAGAAACCTCTGTGCAGTAGTATAGTTTAAAACAGTGGAGTGTTGACAGTTGTTGGCGACCGCCATTTTTATCTCGATATGTCAGTTTCTGTCGTCAGTACGTCTCGAACGGAACGGTAGCCTATGAGAAAAAGAAAGAATAAAAGCAACCAAACTCCTGTGAAGTGGTGAAACAGATTAGCAATGATTCCATCGTCTTGTTGGCAGTAGACGTATTGATCTCGCCCGGGGCGCGCAGTCACGACTGTCGGAGGTTCGATTCCTCCTTCGGACCTGGCTGTGTCTGACCAGAGTAGTTTGGTTGCTTAGGTCTACAAACTGTTGAACATTTGCCCTAATTTGATTTTGGTGTTAATGCAAGGCTACATGGACTGTAGATACAGTTGAAATACATGTCTAGAAATATATATTAAATACGTTAAAATTACCGTGAAGTGTATTTAGGATATATGCACTTATGTGAAGCCGCGGACAAAAGGCTACCCCTAATTAAAGACAGTCTGATAATCATTTACAACAGCTTGTCTGTAACGCCAGTAATTGGTAGCAACTATCTAAAGAAATTGCCTTAGTAACAATTTTCTTTAAGAAACTAGTAAAGCTCGGGTTATGTAAAGAATGATATACCCTTTAGATGGCTAATTACTTTGAACTGTGGTTAAATAAAGTCTAGGTAATCCGCGCTTCATAGTAAGCAAAAGTAAATTATTCACACCCCTCAATGTTCATGTTGTCATACCTCCTGAGCAGGGACTCGCATAATGATGATAAATTTGTAGTTACACTCAGTGGTATTTGTAGATACCGTCTGAAAAAATTGTTGCGAATGGAGTCTGAAGTGAAGAAATAATGAATTAAAATGCCGTGCATTATGCTGAAGTTTGACTGCATGGACGGCAAAACAGTAGTGAGCGATAAATGAGTTTTTCCCTTTATTCTTTTGTGGAACATTTCAGTGTGAAAGTTTCGTAAAGTTTTGTAACTATGTGTAAAGTACGTTTTTCTTAAACATTGGATCAATAAACTACACGTATTTGAGCCACTTACATTGTACTGCCTGAAGAAAAATGCAGTTGTTAACTAGAATACCTGACTTATTAATTTTTAACGTGTTATTATACCAGGACTTGACATCATTTAAAATTTTTGAATTTGATCACCGATTACACGAAGTATTGGAAGTCACATTTACTTCGTCTTATAAGGTGTTACGAGGTGAGCAACGCATGAGTATTTCGCGATCTTGGCGTTTTCACTTTTGAAAAATATACGTTGTTATTCTTCGACTTTTCCCTTTTATCTATTGGTTCGGAATTTTATTTAGGTTTTGGTTATGTTAATTTCAATAGCAGGATTGCTTTTATGAGGTCACTTTTCGCGTGACGTGTAGCTCATCTTTTTGGATACTAAAGCTTCTAAATTATTTCAGCCGGCCGCGGTGGCCGAGCGTTCTGCGGCGCGCCAGTCACAGTCTGCACGGCCACTACGGCCGGGGGTTCGAATCCCCCCTCGGGCATGGATATTTGTGCTGTCCTTAGTATTAGCTAGTTCATAAGTAGTTTGTAAGTTTAGGGAGTGATGACCCCGTAGTTAAGTCCCATAAGCTCTACAAACATTTGAACATTTTTGAAATGCTTTCACAACGTGTATCTGAGACGGGACCTCCTAAATACCTCGTCCGGACTGGCCGGTTCATCATTTCTCGTCGTTAATCCGTATCCCAGCAGCGGCGCGTTATCGTACTCGGCTATCCGGACGGGCTACTGGTCGTATATTTATGAACATAATCTCGTTACGGTTCAGTTCAGATGTAAATGGTTATAAGTTTGTACCAAAAACGATTCGGCACAACTTTTCCATTAAACGTATCATCGGCAATATTACGTGGCACACATGCTTATACGCGCCATTTGTATCTCTTTTTTGCCACATAATTTAATTTTTCTGGCTTCGCATACCGCAACATGCTCCGACGAGCGAGCCAGCAACCATTATCCAGTATTGGGGAATTCCAATAAAAAACAATTCATGCGCCAACCGCGACCGCTTGCGTGGCAAAGAAACAGATGAGACACTAACACGGCTATATTTACACACGATATGTTGCTCTAATTATTAAATTACTTCTGTCGATGCTAGTCACTATTTCATTTTAATCAGTTTTATTGCTTTTGACATTGTTAAATTAGCGATTTCTAATTTTAAAATGTAGGAATTGGAAGTACAACATAAATATCGAATAAACAGCTCTATTGGCCTTCGTTTCGGCTCATTAGTTTGCCATCTTCATATATATATATATATATATATATATATATATATATAAATATCCTGAGCACTTCCCTGCAATCTCTGTTTGCCTAATAAATAGTGGGGATATCCCGCCGTAAGCAAGCCACTTAATTTTCCCATACGTGTTTCAGCACTACCTGTCTATCATCAGTGAGATAATGTTTTATTCCATTCTTATTTACGTTAAATGGACTAAGTATAACCTTTTCATCGTGGTAACTGCTCTAATTTAGTGCAGCTAGTCATGATTTTATTTTTATTTGTTTTTCCTATTTTGGTCCTTAGTTTCTCGTGTTTTGTGGTATTTCCTTTGTGGCGTGATTATTAAATGTTTATCACGTATTTGTCTGTAGTATCATAGCACTCTGATGTCGGCATTTGACGTGTAGATGCAATTTCGCCTAACTTAACATATTTATGTTGCTGTTAGACATTGAAATTATAGGATGCCACCAGTAATCGTAACATATAACAGCTGATAATCGAGGCACTCTTGATGTGTTCACTCGCTGGCCATATCGCAAGTCACGAACTGCCCATTCCAGGACTAGTAAATGTAAGTTGTAGTATTAAATTCCTCCATCGGGCTGTATATCCACGCACGAATTAAGACCAGTATAGTTTCTTAATTAAACTAATTTTCCTTTGTAGATTATCTGAGGATGCCTACTGTTGGCGGAATGCGTCTTTAAAGTATATAAATCCGCAAGAAAGGCTGTTTATTTGTATCAACACTTTAGTATTTATACCGTAGTTACCCAAGTGACTTTTTTTGGGCAATGTAACTTACAGCCGTGGTGGAGTAGCCGAGCGGTCTAAAGCACCTCGCTGCGGAGCGCGTGGTTGCACGCCGTGGAGGTTCGAGTCCTCCCTCGGGCATGGGTGTGTGTGTTTGTCCGTAGGTTAGTTTACCTAGGTTTAAGTAGTTTGTAAGCTACGGACTGATGACCACGCAGTTTGGTCCGATAGATTTACAGATATTGAACATTTTTTTAATTTTTTTTTTATTTTATTTTTTTAATTTTTTTTATTTTTTATTTTTTTTACTTACAGGTACGTAAATATAGGCTCATCTGAAGACGGGGATACCGCCCTTCGGCTTTGACCCGTGTCATCGGCGTGTTGTGTGCGTGCAATGTAACTTACAGGTATGTAAATATAGGCTCATCTGAAGACGGGGATACAGCCCTTAGGCTTTGACCCGTGAAATCGGCATGTTGTCGTGTGCGTGCGTGTTTGTAGGTAACGTAATTATGTGATGACTGAGTTAAAGACGAGTTTGTTTACAAGCGGAACATAGATTAAGATCTTGTATATAAATAATGATCTGTAGCTTCACTCTGATAGGTATAGGTTAACAGACTTTTATAAATTTAATTAATTTATTTATTATTATTTTATTTATTTATTTATTTTTGTTAGTGAGCGGAATTTTTGGGCTGGGACCCGTGATCGATGGTACAATCTGTTGTAATCTGTAATTTATGTGGATGACCACACATTATTTATTATCTGCAATACATAAGTATTAAGATATGTCAAATACGGGTTTTCCGACATGCTGATGACGTCATGGGTCAAAGCAGCATGGTGGTATCCAGGTCTTCAGTTACGCTGCGTGAAGTTTCAGATCACTTTTTAAACACAAGATCTTCATCTATGTTCTGCTTGTAAACAAACTCGTCTTAAACTCAGCCACCACGTAATCACTCACGTCACCTACAAACACGCCGATGCCACTGGTCAAAGTGGTATCCCCATCTTCAAATGTTCAAATGTTTGTTAAGCTTATGGGACTTAACTACGGGGTCATCAGTCCCTAAACTTACAAACTACTTATGAACTACTTACAAACTAGGACGGCACAAATATCCATGCCCGAGGGGGGATTCGAACCCCCGACCGTAGTGGCCGTGCTGACTGTGACTGGAGCGCCCCATCTTCAGATGAGCCATCGATGGTACCTTCTGTTGTTCTAATCTGTAATTTACGTGAATTACCAAAGATCATTTATTATCTGCAATACATAAATATTAAGATATTATCCCGAATACGGGTTATCCGACATGCTGATGACTTCATGGGTCAAAGCTAACGGGTGGTATCCAGGTCTTCATTTATGCCTAATCATGATAATTCTTGTAATTTAAGTGACTTGATACATTTTCTTGCCGTGATTTCTGTGTGTGGCAAATAAAGAGTCCTTGCACCTGTTGTGTTGACTATTGTGATGAAACCATCAGCTGGCCGAGGAGACTGAGGCGCTCCAGTCACAGTCTGCACAGCCACTACGGTCGTGGGTTCGAATCCTCCCTCGGGCATGGATATTTGTGCCGTCCTAGTTCGTAAGTAGTTCATAAGTAGTTTGTAAGTTTAGGGACTGATGACCCCGTAGTTAAGTCCCATAGACTATACAAACATTTGAACATTAGTAATTTACGTGAATTACCACAGATCATTTATTATCTGCAATATTTAAATACTAAGATATTATCCCGAATCCGGGTTATACGACATGATGATGACGTCATGGGTCAAAGCTGACGGGTGGTATGATGGTCTTCATTTATGCCTAATCATGAAAATTATTGTAATTTAAGTGACTTAATATATTTTCTTGGCGTGATCTCTGTGTGTGGCAAATAAAGGGTCAACATGCACCTGTTGTGTTAGCTATAGTGATGAAACCACCTGCCGGCACCTCGAAGAACCGCGACCGTAATGCCGTCACTGGGTGACGCGGTTTCTGGCGACGTGCTGCGAGACGCCTTTCTGCGCCGAGACGTAAGGGACCGGTGGGTACTCGCAACAGTTGAAAGTGCACCGCAAAGGGCGGGGCGACCACCCACACCTCGCCCGAAGGACGAGGGTCACCCAACCCTCCCACGCACGCACCCTCTCTGCAGATCAATGGCGCGGTGGGCTGTGCGGTGTGGCAGAACAGCAGAAGGGGGGGAGGTGGGTAGCGGGGAAAGGGCGGTAGGAAGCGGTAACTGGCAGCGCGGCACGCGCACGCACGCGAGGGGTGGCGAGACACGCACGGCCCGCCGGTGGTGGGGGGAAGTCGCGGGCTGCGCGCGCATCCTCGCTGCCAGGTGGAGGGGGCTGGGCGCGCCGCCTGAATGGCCCGGTACCGCAGTCGTAGCGCGGCCTGCCTCCTGTGCGCACGCCAAGGCACGCACACAGCACAGTGCTGACACCTGGGTCGCGTGCCAACAAACGGCACGCACAGTATTGCCGTAACAGTGACAGTTCTTCCTTTGCGAAACCGCCTGTGATGCCGGTAACGCGTCAGCTGTTGACAGACGCAGTGTACGCCGGGCGCTTTCAGAACACGAGGCAGGGTAGCGTAGCGCTGTCGTGAAGGACACTGCAACCGGCGGTGGACACGCAAGCGAAGCGCGCTACGAGTCAACGGCCGCAGGCGTCGACTTCGTCAGAATAGCAGATCCAGCCAGCATCCGCCTCCTGGAAGCTATGCCGTAGTGGGAGTGGCGCGTGGACCGCGACTGTGGCATGTATCTCATGCAGGTCAGTCACTCTTCTGCAGCAGAGGCGTTTGGCGCGCGGAAGGGAGAGCTCTAGCAACACCGCGACCGTCAGAACAATATCTACATAAGGAACTCATAGTTAAGTGGGGGCGATCTATAATTGTTTAATAATGATTACGCAGCCAAGGTCGCATTTTTCATTTATTATTTAACCGGTTTCGGCGTACTCGACGCCATCTTCAGACCTATTACACAAAGTTTAACAATTGATCTGTATACATGATTGCCAAGAGACTACTTATATTACAATTGTATGGTTACATACCTGTCGTAATTTAAATAATTTCACGCCATTTTTATATACTAAAAAAGTACATCCAGGTTGAGGCATCGTTAAACATAAAATTAGTAGTCACAATATATATATATATATATATATATATAGATCCATCTTCTAACGGTTTTGAAGTGAGGTACTTCAAAGTCTAAGTACAATACTACTTGGAGTCCAGTATAACACTAACTGGCAACACTAAACTATATACAAGGATTCTACATGTAGTTTAAGGAAATGTACTACATGTAACTTTTATATGTCAATGTAAAAAAAAATTGTAAAATTTTTTGAACATCACAATAGTTAACTGACAGAGCGCCTTACTATCTAAGGTGCTTAACATAGTAACTTATACAATTGTGTATATATATGAAGTTGGATGTAATGTACTACATGTAACCTTTATATATATATATATATATATATATATATATATATATACTACCACAAAGGGCAGAGACCATTATAGAAATGGACATGTAGAATCCTTGTATATAGTTTTCCCGCCAGCCAGTTAGTGTTATACTGGACTCCAAGTACCTCACTTCAAAACCGTTAGAAGATGGATATGTATTTTTTACTTGTGACTACTAATTTTATGTTTAACGATGCCTCAACCTGTATGTACTCTTTTAGTATATAAAAATGGCGTGAAATTATGTGAATTACGACAGGTATGTAACCATACAATTGTAATATAAGTAGTCTCTTGGCACTCATGTATATAGATCAGTTGTTAAACTTTGGTAATAGGTCTGAAGATGGCGTCGAGTACGCCGAAACCGGTCAAATAATAAATGGAAAATGCGATCTTGGCTGCATAATCATTATTAATATAGAACAATATCTGTTTTAATGTAACAATGTAGCTCAGTGGTTGTGCCATCCCGATATCAGTGATTCGTAACCCGCAGCAAGCTAGACTTGGGTTTTTCTTCTGGCAGCGCTTGATAATATGAAATGTGCCGGATTGCTCCGTCGTTTGATGCCGACTGACAGGAAGTTCAAACATCGAAGGAAATGGGCGTAAATAATCTATCCTTCTAGGAGGCTATGGGTGGGGCAATCCAGTTCTTTTTTCAAATACAAGAAATTCCATGCAGACCAAAGTATCTACAACTGAACTCTCATTAGAATGAAGCACTTCTTAAAGAAGAGTACCCTAGATCACATTTAAAGCAAAATTACTTTATTTCACTACTAGTTTCGGCAATACTTGTTGCCATTAGCAAGTGACAGGCCTACATTTGTCACTTGATAATGGCAACAAGTATTGCCGAAAATAGTAGTGAAATAATGTAGTTTTGCTTTAAATGTGATCTAGGCTACTCTTCCTTAAGAAGTGTTTCGTTCTAACCATTTAAGATCACTCTCCTACCGACAAATGTCGGCTGTTATTAATGAACTCTCATTGTTTCAGCGTTTAGAGATTGAACACAGGTGCATTCAGAGCGAAAAAGAATCTCTTCATGATATGATTTTGGCGGATGGAAGGTGTTTGACAGCCTGCCTCCCCGACTTTATCCGTGTCCCTGAAGGAAGATTCCAATAAAACAATGCGTTCTGTAGCTTAATGGATCTCAAATCCACATTCTGACAGATGACAACTACGCCTAGATGCGCGAATAAATCCGCTTTATGCAAGTCACCTTGTTTTGTTTTAACGGAAATAAGGATTAGTGTTTAACGTTTCGTCGACAGCGTGGTCATTAGAGGCGGTTGTTTTAAGATAACACCCAGAAATGTTTCGGCACTTATTATGCCATCTTCTGTGGGTTTTATCATTTTATTTGCTAGAAAAACATTTTGTTATATAGTCATTTGGACGAGTTGTTTGATTTGACAATTTTGTTAGGTATATTAGGCCTAGTTTATTTACAATACTTACTTTACCGTATGTCATTCGCAAGATTCGCGACTATTTAAAGTGTGGAATGTCAAGTTTTTTTATGATAACTATTTGATTTATTGCACATTCGCCTGTAAGTTATGTTGAAAAATAGTTTGTGTGGCTGTACTATGTTATTCTAGAAAATAAAGGGCAAAAACTCACGGAAGATGACACAATAAGTGTCGAAACATTTCTGCTTGTTAAAACAAAACATTGTGTCTCGCATAAGGCGGATTTATTCACAAGTCTATAACAGCAAACACGGAAGATAAAAGAGCTACACCATCACAAATTGATCATGTGCCTTTTTATTTCGTAATAATGGGATAGTGTCGCCGTCTCTGGATTATATGGTTATGTTTCTGCCATTATTTTGTACATGATATATGTTGCAAGGCATGAGATATGTTGCAAGGCAGACCTACTCTACACTACACTTTCTTTTCATTGATGTCAGGAAAACAGACTGAAGTGCATACTGTGGTTCTCAGACCTGTCGGATTTTGTGTACTGTGAAGAGGATTTGCAGTCATTTAGATTTTGATAACTTGTAAATAATTTGCGAATGTCAAAATTAATAATACGATTAGGAGACAGGCGATTTCCTTCCCATCCTTAAGTCGAGCCTGTGTTTCGTCGTTATTGGCATTGCGGCCAGAATGGCCATTATGTACTTCACTTACTTACGATTAGTGAAACGGAAAAATAGTTCTATGAGTGACGGCCTTAGAAGTGGATTCATCTCTTGCAGTGCCTGTTGAAAGACGACTAGCCTTCGTTCAACACAAGAATTTCGACAAGCCTGTTGGCATGTGAAAAAATGGCAGTCACTCAGATAAAATCACAGTTATGGTTAAACCACTAGACCAGAAAAAAAATCACAGTATAGCAGCAGGAGAACTTTAAAAAATGATTATTCTTTAAAAGTTAGGTTGTTCCATTTGATGCGTAGCCCTAAATCGAACAGCCTACATAGGAGAGAAGTTAAATGCACTCCACGACTCAGTATAAAAATGTGACAAAACACTTGTACGTCGTAGTTGTTAGCTAAATGAGATACGAACAAAGTGAGTGGTAAAAAATTAAAGGTGTTTTAATTTTTTGTTAACTGGCATTCGGAACATCTAAATTATCGTCTATATATATATCAATTTTTCACTTTTTCAATTTATGGCATAGGCTGTATTATTTTTTTTTACTTCTTATCTTTTGGTTTATGCTGCCATTCAGACACCTATGTCGATTCACGCGCGCTTGTATTTTCTCTCTATAACTTCGGTTTGGATTTTATTGGTATCAGCAATGTAGTGAGTTAATAATACTGCCACTGCACGAAGTGGCGCTAGTTCATTCATAACAGCACTGTTACTCCTAATCAAGTAAAAATTGGCTTCCTCATTCCGCCCCTAGGTACTTACGCTGTCGTTAGAAAGCATATCTACAATTAGTTTGGCCGAAAACGGTCATGCTCGTCTGGACTTCCAGGTTTAGCTTCTCCGTGATTTCCGTAAACCGCTAGAGACGAATGCCGTCATCGTTCATCTGAATGGACACGGCTTATTTCCTTTCCTGCACCTCCCAAACCCGAGATTGTGCTCTGTCCTTAATGACCTGGTAGTCGGTAAAACGTCAAACCCTAATGTTGTGCTGCTCCCTGCATTTAGTTCTTGGGACTGGCCGAACGTCGTATGTTTCGTCAGTTGTGCCTGCCGTACGTGCTATACAAAAAGGGATGGTGACTGGCGTCGGGGTGAATAAGGAAGTACGGCGTGAGGCAGGTCTGACAGGTGCGCGGGCAGGTTTAGAGGAAGCCTTGCGGCAGACCCAGCTGTGTCGGAACGCGTTTGGCTGCCGCGGGGCGCAAAGTGGAGGTTGAAATTAAGCGCTTACGCTAATGTTACTATCTAGAGGATCAGGAAAACGCTTGGTGTGGACAAAGTAAGAAGGCATAGTTGATGCGAATACGTTGGTAATCGAGTGGTTGTGACTCAGGGAAATGCGTAACGTAGTCTTGGTACTAGTGATGCAGTTATTGCAGCGATTTGTTTGCTTGTGTTATATACGAGAGATCGCTTAGATTTTCACAACCCATCGCAGAAAAGGGAAGTAGTATTGTCACGGAAATTAATGTACATTCATTTTATCGTAAAGTAACTCCATAACGGAGTCTATTTGTTCACGTCATGCGTTTATTTTAGAATCGAAGCAATGGACTGACATAGAAAGAGGACAGTATAATAGGTTAGAAAGGTGCATAGAAGTTTCCATATTTGCATCTGAGTTATATCGTTTATTAGGGCAGATGCAGCAGAACTACAAAAGAAACTGCATACACTACGCTTGTCCGTACATTTTTGGAGTATTGTTGCCCAGTGTGGGATCCTTATCAGGTGGGTTTGACGGAGGACATAGAGTCCCAAAAAAGGGCAGCTCGTTTCGTATTGTCACGATACAGGGGAGACAACGTTACGGAAATAATACAGGATCTGGAATGGGAATCATTACAACAACGACGCTTATCGCTGCGGCGTGGGCTACTTACGAAACTCCAATCGCCAGGATTCTCCTCCGAATGCGAAAATATATTGTTGACCGCAACTTACATAGGTAGAAATGATCATCAGAATAAAATACGAGAAATCAGAGCTCGAACGGAGAGATTCGGGTGTTCTTTCTTCCCACGCGCTATTCGAGAATGGAATGGGAGATAAATAGTATAACGGTGGTTAGATGAACCCTCTGCCAGGCACTAAATGTAATTTGCAGAATATCTCTTGTAGATGTAGATTTTGTAGCATCAAAAACAGTGTCCCTTCATAAATGAAACTTACGAAGTAACCTATGAAAATAATGCTTAAGCAATCATTAGTGTTGGAACAAAATAAGCGATGTACGTGATGTATATATGTTAATAAAGAAAATGCTTTCATATGCTGATTTATTAAAATTAATTTTCAGCTTTGCAGCTATCATCAAATCTAAAAATTACTGAGTGGTGCAGTGATGCATAGGTGCATCGCTGGGGTTATCAATAATCCATTAATATACATAGTTTTTCAGCTGATTAGCCACCTTAGAATCTTAATAATTAACCCTCGAAAACTCGCGCCTTTAAAAGTTACGCGATCGATCGCGTGTATAGCATTTTCCTGACACTCAAAGGAAAGTTTGTAATGTACTTAACATGTCTAAATAAGTATTTCTAGTTGCGTTTATAAGAAAACACATATATTTGACTATTTAAAACTGGTAAAATGCCGATTGTTTGAAAATTACTGTGAGCAAATGATCAAGCACGAGTCCTCGCGGGTTAATGACTGTTGATGGCTGTGTGGAAAATCTGCCATATATTCGTCATTCTCGGAATTTCGTCTGATTGTGATCCACGTCCTTTTATCATAGATTGATAGTGAAACTGTAATCTGCCATAAAATCTTTTTTGTGTTTGAAGCGAGAACTCACTAATTGCATTAGCTTATTCCACGACTCAAGATCCTCACACAGCAACATCAAGCACGTAATTTTTTTTTTCTCTCCGAAATCGTGATTAGTACGGACCATACCCGCGCCCCGTACTTCTCCAACCTAGTTTGTCAGAGGTACTTTATAACGCGAGAAGGCTTCCAATAGCAGTGATGTGGACAACCGTGCTCGCTCTAACGTCATGCCACCAAACGTTACAGTGGCTGTTTGGCGCAGGACGGCTATCCAATAAGGAACGAAGTGATTTGTGTGTGTTTATTGAGTGTAGACCTGTGTAAAATGATGTCGTAATTATGTCATAATAGTACAGTACCGACAGGGTATGGCATACTGGGTTGGATTGTTTGGTTGGGATAGGGGGACTAAACTACTGAGGTTACCAGTCCCTCGGTGGGGCGGGGAAGGAGTGAGGATAGGGGAGGAGGGGAGGGGGAAAGGAAATTCAGTCGGGGGCATAATACTTTAGATTATGTCATCATCATAATTTAAGACTGATTATCACTTTCAGTGTTCAGTCTGGAGCATATTCCACCTATAACACTCCTACACTGTCCCTTATTCAGTACTAACATTGATGCCTCGTTTGATATTTAACTTGTTGCTTTCAAATCATTCTTGATGGAGTCAAAGTACTTTCTCCTTGGTCAACCCCGACTCCTCCTTTCCTTTACTAGCGAACCCAGCGAACCCATGAGTCTCATAGGTTACCTTCCATCTCCCATGTGTGTAAAATGACCCACCATCTCTATATGTTTGCTCTAACTGCTTCATCTACGATGTTCATTCCCGGTTTTTCCTTGATTTCCTCATTGTGGACACCCTCCTGCTATTGTTCCTATTTATTAGTACCTGCACTCATCCTTGCTACGTTCGTAACCTCAACCTTATTAATAGGGTAACCCGTATCCATCCAGCTTTCATTCTCATCTAACAATGATGGTTGAAAGACTGATCAGAGTACTGACAGTCTTGGTACTAACGTCCTTCTTACAGAAGAGAGTAGATCATAGATGTCCGCTCACTATATGAGCTTTGCTACACTTTGATTCCAGTTCTTTCGCTATGTTGCCATCCTGTTAAAAAATGAATCCTGAGTGCTTCAAACGTCCACCAGTTCTAGGTTTTTGCCTCGTAATTGACACTTAGTCGGTTTAAGTCTCTTTCTAACAGACATTACTTTCGTTTTGGAGATGCTGAATTTCGTATTATAACCCTTAGATTGATCTCGCTGTGAAATATTATTTTCAAGCCTTTCAATCGAATTTGCCATCACAACTAAGTCATCCGCAAATGTGAGGCTGCTTATTTCGTTTTCACCTATTTTAATCTCTCTCCGACAGTCTATCGTTTCCAACGTTTTATACATATATAATATGAACAACAGTCTTACCCCCGAAACTACACGAAATCATTATCTCAATTTACCGCCAATTCTTACCAGGTAGGTAGGTAAAGCATACAACAATCGGAAGATTGGTTTGAAGAAAACAGTGCTTTACTAGGCATGGTCCTGTTTGGAGTTGATATGCCTTTGCCTTCCTCCGACTATCTAACTGACTTGCCCACAGTTTAACGTGAATTCCGATCGACTTGCTATACGATATTTTTCACATCAGCAACATTTACAGAGGTGAATGAAGTGGAAAGTGACAAAAATCCTAGGACCCGGCGGGGATCAAACCCGCGACCTTTGGATTGTTCAAATGTTCAAATGTTTGTAGAGCTTATGGGACTTAACTACGGGGCCATCAGTCCCTAAACTTACAAAATACTTAGGAACTAGCTACAACTAAGGACGGCACAAATATCCATGCCCGAGGGGGGGATTCGAACCCCGACCGTAGTGGCTGTACAGACAGTGACTGAAGCGCCTCAGTCCCCTCGGCCACCGCGGCTGGCACCTTTGGTTCATAGTCTGGCACTGTACCACTGCAAAGACCTTTAATTGCCTGCAGAAGTTTGTCGCCTGTTCCAATGTAACTGCCTATAGCTTCGTCCTAGGAACACTGTCATGAGCCTTTTATAGATCTACCGTCAGCTCTTACGAACAGAAAGCGAGACTCATGTGACTTAGCCATGGTGTTCCAGTCGTATAGTGTGTAACCTGTATGGTCATAAGCCTAAGAGTGGTGCATCGTGTAATCAAGGAAGGCGTTGAGTCGGTTGTCAGCTGCCAAAGGTCATCAACTCCAAATTGCGCCACACTGTCGTAATAACTGTTTTATAAATAGACCAACATACAGTTTCAGCCGTTCATGTTATAAATCCTTCATTATTTGTTTCAGTAACTCATTGTTTGCCATCTTCAGTCACCTGTTTAGTTGACTACTATCGCATAACCAGGGTCCATATAGATCTCGTATGTAGACCCCTCTTTTATATTTGCCTGACGAAGTTTCACTATCAGGTATCAACAGACGACTGTAGATGCCTGTTAGTACAACTTACCCTGTTTATGTAGTAGTATTCAGCTAAACAAAGATCTGAAGATGATAACAATGAGCTACCGAAACTAGTAATAAAGGATTTACAACATTAACGGTTGAAGGTGTGCGTTGGTCTGTTTATAAGTAATTATACAGCCATGTCCCAGTAGTCTTACAAAGAGACAATATGGATATCGGATTTGGGAATTTATATACATTTATGGTACGTGAAGTTCCGAACGTAAACAAGAATCAGCCAAAGACATTGGGCGCAACTCTCTAAAATTCTCGAGAAAATCGACTTTGAAGTTTTGTAAGTACATGTAAGTACCAATAATTGAAAGAGTTGCAGCATCTGTCGGTATATCTCAGATGATAGCGTTAGCCTTAAAAACGGTGCTTCGAATCTCGGTGTGACATATTTTATTGTGGAGATGACTTTTCAAAAACCTCTTCACAAACTGAACAAAGACAACCGTCGTCAACCAATAGTGAAGACAATACTATAAAAGAAAGTAAATTGTTATTTTTTCTGATGGAAATCATCATTATTAACAACCATTTATAAAATTATGAATTAACAAAAATACGTGCATTTTTCGTAAACATTACCATGAGGTCCAGAATGAAACTTTCACTCTGCAGCGGAGTGTGCGCTGATATGAAACTTCCTGGCAGATTAAAATTGTGTGCCGGAACCGGGACTCGAACCTGGGACCTTTGCCTTTCGCGGGCAAGGGCACTACCGACTGTGCTATCCCGACACGACTCACGATGCCGCCTCACAACTTAACTTCCGCCAGTACCTCGCCTCCTACTTGCCAAACTTCACAGAAGTTCTCCTGCGAAACTTGCAAGACTAGCACTCCTGGAAGAAAGGATATGATGGAGGCATGGCTTAGCCACAGCCTAAGGGATGTTTCCAGAACGAAAATTCTGAAAATTTAAAAAATCAGTCATGGCAGGATTCGAACTACCGATCCGGATGCTGAGAGACCAGATCGCTACAACCTAAGGGATGTTTGTCGTTCGCCCCACAGTGATTTCTGCACTTATTGGACTTAAGTGTTGCTTGTATGCTGACCGGAGACCTCAACGCAATCACTGCTTTCTGCAAACATTTGAACATTTTTGAACTAAGGACAAACACACACGTCCATGCCCGAGGGAGCATTCGAGTCTCCGACGCTGGAGACCGCGCGAGCTTCTGTAGTCAAAAAAATGTTCAAATGTTTGTAAATCTATCGGACCAAACTGCGGGGTCATCAGTCCGTAGCTTACAAACTACTCAAACCTAGGTAAACTAACCTAAGGACAAACACACACACCCATGCCCCAGGGGGGACTCGAACCTCCACGGCGAGCAACCGCGCGCTCCGCAGCGAGACGCTTTAGACCGCTCGGCTACTCCACCGCGGCTTTCTGTAGTCACTGTGCAGAGGCCGTCAGCCAATGCGTCGTGCGTGGTGAGAGGTAATGCCTGAAATTTGGTATTCTCGGCAAGCTCTAGACACTGCGGATCTCGGAATACTGAATTGCGTAACGGTTTCTGAAAGGTAATGTCCGATGCAATTCCCGCCGTCTAGCCGTAATGAAGTGTGAAATCTTATTCACTTGGATCACCGGAATACAAATGATACCTCTGAGAGTACACCGTTCTTTTATACTGGTATCAAGTGTTCAAATCAAATGTTTGTAAACCTAAGGGACCAAAACTGCTGAGTCCATCGATCCCTAGACTTACAAACTACTTCTCCATCTACATAGATACTCCAGAATCCACCGTAAGGTGCGTGGTGGAGGGTACGCTGTACCACTATTAGGCATTTCCTGTCCGATTCCACTCCCAAATAGAACGAGGAAAAAAAGAATGCCTATATGCCTCCGTACGAGCCTCAATTTCTCTTGTCTTTGTGATCATTACGCGAATTGTAAGTAGGCGGCAGGAAGATCTTTCTACACTTAGATTCAAATTCCGGCCTTCTAACTTTTCTCAACATAATTTCTCCAGCGATCCCAATTTGAGTTCCCTGAGTATTTCCGTGACACTAGTGCATTGGTGGATCCTGCCAGTAACGAACATAGCTGCTCGCCTCTGAACTGCTTCTATGTCTTCCTTTAAACTGATCTGTTGTGGGTTCCAAACACTTGAGCAATACTCAAGATGTGGACTTGGTCGTACAAGCGTTGTATACGCGGTCTCCTTGGCAGATGAAGTACATCTTACCAAATTTCTCCCAATAAACCGAAGTCGGCTGTCCGCCTTACCACTGCCCTTACATGTTCGTTCCACTTCGTATCGCTCTACAATGTTACGCCTAGATATTTGAACGATGCGACTGCATCAAGAAACTAAGTACTAATGCTGTATTCGAACATTATGGGATTGTTTCTCCTACTCATGCACATCACCTTACATTTTTCTACATTGAGAGCTAACTGCCATTCTTCGCACCAATAGAAATTTTGTCTAAGTAATCCTGTATGCTATTACAGTCAGTTACAGACGACACCCTCCCGTACATCACAGCATCATCATAAAACAGCCTCAAATTACAACTTACTATGTCCATCAGGTCATTTATATAGATAGAAAATAATAGCGGTCCTATCACACTCCCCTGGGGCACGCCTGACGAAACACTTGTTTCAGTTAAAGACTCGCCGTCGAGAACAACGTAGTGCGTTCTATTACTTAGGAAGTCTTCCAGCCAGTCACAAATCTGTGAACCTATTCCATAAGCTCGTATCTCCGTTAGCAGTCTGCAGAGTGGCATCGCGTTAAATGCCTTTTTGAAATCGAGAAAAAAAAATAATAATAATCTGCCTGGTGCCCTTCATCCATGGCTCGCAAGATATCATGTGAGAAAAGGGCAAGCTGAGTTTCACATGACCGATGTTTCCTAAACCCGTGCTGATTTATAGAAAGAAGCTTTTCAGTCTCAAGGAAATTTACTATATTCGAATCAACGATATTGGCCTGTAATTTTGTGGGAACAGTTCTTTTAACTTTCTTATAAACTGGAGTCACCTGCGCTTTTTTTTCCAGTCACTAGGAACTTTCCGCTGAATTAAAGATTCGCGATAAATGGAAACTAAGTAAGGGGCCAATGCCGCAGAATACTCTTTGTAAAACCGAACTGGTATTCCATCCGCTCTCTCAGCTGCTTCTCTACACCGGAAATACCTAATACTATGTTCTTCATTTCGAAGTTAGTGCGTTGATCAAATGAAGGTACATTTGTGCGGTCCTTCTGCGTGAAAGATTTCTTAATTAACTGCAACTTACACTTAGGACAACACACACCTATGCCTGAGGGCGGACTCTAACCTCCGGCTGGAGTGGCCGCGCAATCCATGACATGACGTGATACACCACGCGGTCATTCTAGTGCGGCATATTTATCTGTGCATATCGTTGTATGATGGCTTTTTAGACTTGTGGAAAGCAAAGCTCGTGATGGCAAACGGTAAGCCTAAAATGAGGGTGGCCTCAGGAGAGGTGAGCAGAGGTGATTAGGTAGTACTGCTGTGAAGCTGGTTAGGTCGCAAACTATTTATTATTGGTCACACTTGATGTACAGCATGCCCTCAAAATGACGCGTTTCGGAATTACCATCATCAGATTAGAATCTAAAAACATAAAAAATATAAAATAATAAAATTAATAAAATTCCTCACATGATAGAAAAAGTAGTAGGTTACAATTCACATTGAAAGGTATGATTAACGTCATATTGTACCTCTTCCGTGCCATGTGCACACGTGAACAGATGGAAGATGTTCTTCAATATACATACAAACGCAGACTACAAGTTTTAACACACATGATACTGTCCAGGTAGACATTTTTTGCCACCAGGTAGCATTACAATGTGTATAGTGGCGCCATTTCACATAAGGTTAAAAACTGTACGCGTGTTTTGAAATGTTGAACCTTTCGTTAAATCAGACAATAAATTGTTCATTAACTCAGCTATTTGGTTTAATTATGGCCCTGATATTAATGTACAAGAAACAGTGCATTAAATTGATTTTGTGCGCAACGGATCTTTTAAGTAAACAACTGTGACATGTAACCTTTTGAAACAGACACTGACTATACTCAAAAATTTTGACTGCGAGAAAGATATAAGAAAAACCACAAATCACTTTCTTAATGCTTGACTGTGAGAATTAATGTCGATCAGTTATTATTGAAATCCAAATCAACTATTATCTTACTATCGCACCAATAATGAAATATGTTCAATAATGTTATTCAAATCAACACTCCACTAAATCAAGTAATTATCAAATGAAGGAAGTGGGTTAATTTTCTAACTACGTAAATGAAATATGAAACAGGGTTAAGTTACTTATTATTGATAAACAGCATTACATTACCTACATAATACAACTTCTGACTTGCTGGCAAAGCAGCCTCTGCTCTACATCGGAGCCATACACACAACCCAACCGCTCTCTAAGCGAGCTGAACCACTAGTGCTACTCTCTCTCTCAGTGCGAGCTACAATGCTATGCAATACATGATCTTTGCCAGAGATGAAACTTTACACATATCGATACATACAGTAGAAGCGATATTATACATTTTCTTGCAAGCAAGTTACTCGATACAAAACAGGAGGCACAATATTAGACATTTTCTTATAAAAATAATTTTTTATGGACACGTTTCATCACCCCCCTCCTACCTATTAAAATTTTGTAGGGTGGGTGATGCCAATGGCATTGCCTAGCCAGCAAAATTACTGAATTTCAAGTCCAAAAATCCATTAATGACATCCAAAATTTAACAAGATCAAAACAACAGATGGAGTACATAGAAAATTTAAAAAAAAAAATGTGACAGTCATAAATACATGCCATTTTACAGAACAGTACCATCAAAAGTCACGCATGGAGAGGTACAGGGTGTGACAGGCATAAGCAAATGTCAAAATTTACAGAACATCAGCAATAAGTGGAATATATGACAATTATACATAATGGTAAACATAAGTATATATATATAGAATTTCAGAAAACATAGTTTGACAAATGATATAGTGGAGAAAATGAGATAGCTAGAAGTAATACACAAATGGAAAAAAAAAATATACAATAATAAACATGAACATATACAAAGTTTTACAAAAGATATTTTAACTAATGTCATCATTCTTTAAAGAAAATGTGGTAATTACAAGTAATACACACAGTAGTGTAAGTTCCATGGGTTTACATTTTGTACAAGAGATCAGTATTTTGGGAATATAAAATGAACATTTGTATCTTGTGCACAATGTAGTCTATGTAAATTTTTAGTGCACTTAGTATAAGATAAAGTGTCAGTTTTGTATTCTGTGATGCATTTAAAATGCTATACTTTCATGGATGCTAGAACATACATGTAAAATTTTTGACTACATAGGCTTCTGATTATGTACAAAATAATGTTACTGCTTCAGCACAATAGGATTTCAATATAACGTTTGTCAATCGAATAGGCACAATGACATTTCAGACTAAGTATATGTATCTATCAAGAGCACAATTTTATTTTGGTCACTGACTGTGAAAGAACCATGAAATATACCTAAACACTGGTAATGAACCTGTGGACAACGTTTGCAATGGGAGGCACTGAATAGTATATGCACACGAATAGCACATTAGCTCCTAACATTCATTTTAGGTCTGCACACGAACACAAAACACTGTAAGATTACACCACACTGTAGGCGGGCTGGCTGGTTGCATTGAAGTGGAAGTCATGGGGAAAAGGTTCTGATGTATTCCTCCATGCAATTCGACAACCAAGTGTGCTCCAACCAACAGAGCTATTAGCAGACTGCATCAGCATAGCCAAAATTAGAGCAAACTGGTGGTGGGTGGCCAAGGCTGCAATGGACAGTACTGTGTGGCCAAACATCATCCAACAAACATCTTCATTAAAAGGCCCAAAATCAGTGGTGTATAGTAACTCATCCATTGTTCTGTGTGCATTCTGGAATCTCGTGTGCGAAATCGCCACTTCCCATGCGTGTCCAAAGTACATGAAATAAAGCATTTTACACACAAATTAGTAACATAGTCATGATATTTCAGTTTAGACTGAAAGAAAAGTCATTGATTAGAACATATCTACAGAAATATTTTCCCACAAATTCAAGTGGTACAAATGGGGTCATGGTATTAAACCATATTTTTACATTACAAGTAGTGTCTTGAAGACGGATACATTTGAATACTAATGAGTAATTTAATTCTTATTTTAGAGTATCTACAACATTAGTGTCATTTCATATAAGCACAAGGCTTTACATACTATGTACATATTGCTTTACAAACACATAATCGTATGAAATACATTGAGGGTGCTTGTCATCAATTTGGCATGATATAACTTAAATTGACATTCCAATTACCATTAGTTCATATCTCTTTAAATTAATATATATCACTATGATGGTGATTACATTACCACAAATTATAACACTTAAATTACATAAGTTGCCATGGCCAGGCTTTTGTCTCAACTGAGCTACATATTTCATTGCCTTAAGGTATAACACATCAGGGTAGTTTCGTGAGAATATCAAAAGAGGTTCAAGTCAACAGGTCATGTCTGTGTCTGTCTGGGTCAACAGTAGGGTCAAACAAAACAATTAGTGCAAATCTTGGCACAGTACTAGATGTACATCACAGTAAATCATCCAATAACATAAACACAGACGTAATATTCGTTAGGCATAGCTGCAGATTTTCATCAACAAGATCATCAATAAAATTTGGAAGATAGTAGTAAGCAAAAGCAAAATATTTCTGTGCATTATCTTTCTAGACTTAACTAGGCGCAGTTTATGGCATAGCTGCAAGTTTGCAAGATAGATGGCTGTGTGGAACGTATAAGCATAACCATACATTGTCATTGAGCTTCATTATAAAATTAATTAGCATAGTGGTAGGGCTTAGGTATATAATTAGTGAGCATAGCGGTAAGCTTTGATTACAAGAGCAATACGCATAGCTGCAAGCATAATTAGAAATATTCATTACACATAATTACAAATAATTACAGATCATCAGAAGGATATGAATCTCACCAATCACACATGCCATTGAAGGCACAATGCATCAATATACAAAATGGTGCACATAAGCACAAAGAGAAAACACAAAAGGGCAGTGCGAGTAAGCACATAAGAAAAGAACAGAACATAGCATCATTAGCAACATAGCGATTCTCCTCATAATTGCTTCATAATCATTGTATAATCTCGTCATCATTAGCCACATAGCGATTCTCCTCATAATTGCTTCATAATCATTGTATAATCTCGTCATCATTAGCAACATAGCGATTCTCCTCATAATTGCTTCATAATCATTGTATAATCTCGTCCACATAATTACATTTATCAAACATCTTTGACTGTTACCAATACCTTCCTTACCATCATTTATCCATAAACAATAATGCATTTTAAAGACCACCATGACATATTGTGTATTGCCTTACTCATCATCCTCCATAATGTTCTTGGCTTACCAAATGCTCATGTCAACTCAAAAATCTTCTTCACTTGCTCAGAACTTCGTAAGTTATGCAATTAGTAACACAGAAGAAAAATCTGATATTTTCTGAAACATAGGAACTTGATTAGATTACACAATCAAAAATTTCCATTAATTTTATTTGTCTTGCACAGCCACAGAGTTCGTTATATGCAAATTGCAAGATAATCAAAGTTTCGTATGACAATATCCCAGCGTAGCACAGAGCATAAGTATTCAGAGTTAGAGAAAAGTAACAGTGAGAAAAAGAGGTAGATAGAGCGCACTAAGGAAAAGCGGAAGAATAGTGACACTCAGCTCGAGAACGGGGCACCAATCGCCACTTGGTGTGTCCAAAACAGATTAATGGACTCTCTACCCCAGCAAAATTACTGAATTTCAATGCTTTGCTCTTGTCTTTCTGGGGTATGCGATCTGCTTTGGGCCCAATTTGTGTCTTCGTGTCGTGGAAGGCGATCACGAGAATTATCGCGTGTGCCCTCCCGACTACGCTTCTCAGCGTTATTGTTGTGATTTTCAGTCTCGCGATCACTATCAGTATTGCGTCTATCACGCCAATTAGTATCATTCGAAGTATTGCTGTTATGATAGTAATTATTGTAGCGTCCTACGCGACCAAAACCACCACCTCGGTTGTGCCCACGAGAACTTCCACGGTTAATGTCACGATCATGAAACTCACCGTTCTCATTGTCGCGACTTTGTTTGTAAGATTCATTAGTGAAAGAATTATTTTTTGGTTTATCGTCGTGCTCTGAATAACGTTTAGTACGCGGCGGGCTTTGTTGCGACCGGCGATCATATCTGTTTGTTTCAAAATATCGACTGCGCGAGGAATTTTCCTCGTCTTCTTCTTCTAAGTCTTGTAAGAGATTTCTAAAGGCTTCAATATCATTCTTGCATCGTGCCGCAATGGCAATTTGACGCAAGTGTAGAGGCAATTTGTTCAAACAAATTCTGATTAATTCCGCAGGGCAGTAAGGTGCCGATAAAAATTGATTTTTGTATACTAAGTTTTGGAAATATTCCACAGGGCTCGAGAAATTTGATCGCTCAAAAGTTTTGAAAGTCGCAATACTGTTTTTAACGCGGTCTTGTGCCGCTTCCGACCAGTATGCGGATAGAAATGAGCGTCGGAAGTGATTCTCGCTATAGCACTCTTGTGCAATAGCTCTCATTCTGGTGGCTGGCTCGCCTTCCAGATAACCACATATAAATTCTAATCTGTGCTCAAGTGGCCAATTCGGGGGAAGACAATAATCGAATTGCTGCAACCACTCTTTAGGGTGCAAGTCATTCGGAGAGTTTTTAAATGTCTTGAATTTACGTACAGTCAGGAAATGCTTGTAGTCAAACGCTTCCTTTCGCCCGTGCGGCGTAAGTGAGCGTAAACTACGCACTGCGTCTTCATTGTTGTTACTATGAGGTACACTTCGTTCACGTACCAAGCGACCTACTTGGCTCGAATCATCATTGTCATTTTCGTTCAAATTTTCTTCCACATCTTCGTATGGATTTCCACAAGTGTGGTCAAATTTCCTCTCTATTCGCGCCACGCGATCATCTAATTTTCTGACCTCAGCCTTGTATTGCTGATTAATGGTCATTTGATCTTGTTTGAAACGGTCAAGGGCGAGATATTCATTAGTTTCATTAAACGGGGTAGGATGCGTTACATCCGAACTTTTGTCAGTGTTATCACTAATTTGGGTAATCTTAACAGTAATATCTTCAAACTGTTTATTTATTTTATTGATCTGTTCCGTCGTGACTGACTGGAAGTCCTGCAACTTTTCAACAACTAGATTACTCTGTTGCTTCAATTGAGCGAGTTCAGTAGTTTCCATATTTTCGACTCGTGACGCAAGGCTTTCTACTACCGGGTTAATCTCGTCGCGAATATCTTGTCTTATTTGCTGAGATTCACGTTTGAAAGTATTGAGCAGTTGTTCCCTGAACCGATTGTTGTCCTCGTTTATCTTATTAAAACTACTTTGAATACTCACAAACCTCGAATCGCACGTTTGTTCAATTTTCTCAAGTTTTTCATTTAATTTCTGAAATTGTTCCTCAAGTTTTTCATTTAATTTCTGAGATTCCTGAGATAGTAATTGACTATTCTCATTTAATTTAGAGAGCTGTGACAATAAAATTTGCATGAAATCATTTGGTAATACGTTTTCCATAGCCGTCGCACAAGTATTTTTTGTAGCAGAGCTAGGCGGAACCGATGCATTATTTTCCGCAACCACATTACAAGAATCGGAATTCTGTATTGTCAAATCCTGTACTTTGTCATTATCCATATTGTCTGTTCCCGAACTAATCTGTTCCGCGTTTTCAGACACGGTATTTACTGTCGTATTTGTATCAGTGCAGTGAGAAGACTCTTGTAAAAATTCAGTTTCTCTCCTTGCTTCATTCAAGGTCTCATTTTCGGAAGCAGTTTTAGTATCAGCGCGGACTCTCCTATTCTTCGACATTGTTAACAGAATTTTGCAGTAAAGTGACCAATAATATTTATTTTCACCTACTGCTAATTTTTTTGAAAATTACACACAGTAATTATGAGAGAACAATAGGTTGAATCGGGCTAGTGCAACATACAATCACAATCGAGATTACGCAAACCGTTAATTATCACACGAGTTCCGCGGTACTAGAACTTTCATCACAACAAACATCAGGCAATATAAAAGAGAGGCTTGTTCAGTAGTAATGCAATTATTTGTATATTCAATTCATCTACTATAAACAATACTACACTATCTCAAGAATGGTAAGTAACAGACTACAGAAACAATTACTATGCTACTGTTGCTACAACAGAGGATGGTGCTACAAAAATTAAATTAAGAGCCAAAAGGTAAGTTGGTTAGTGGAAAAGACAAACTAACTGAAATAAGACTACGTATCTAACTACGTCACGATCCTGTTTGTGAACTATCCTGGCAGGGTCGCCAGATAAAAACTGTACGCGTGTTTTGAAATGTTGAACCTTTCGTTAAATCAGACAATAAATTGTTCATTAACTCAGCTATTTGGTTTAATTATGGCCCTGATATTAATGTACAAGAAACAGTGCATTAAATTGATTTTGTGCGCAACGGATCTTTTAAGTAAACAACTGTGACATGTAACCTTTTGAAACAGACACTGACTATACTCAAAAATTTTGACTGCGAGAAAGATATAAGAAAAACCACAAATCACTTTCTTAATGCTTGACTGTGAGAATTAATGTCGATCAGTTATTATTGAAATCCAAATCAACTATTATCTTACTATCGCACCAATAATGAAATATGTTCAATAATGTTATTCAAATCAACACTCCACTAAATCAAGTAATTATCAAATGAAGGAAGTGGGTTAATTTTCTAACTACGTAAATGAAATATGAAACAGGGTTAAGTTACTTATTATTGATAAACAGCATTACATTACCTACATAATACAACTTCTGACTTGCTGGCAAAGCAGCCTCTGCTCTACATCGGAGCCATACACACAACCCAACCGCTCTCTAAGCGAGCTGAACCACTAGTGCTACTCTCTCTCTCAGTGCGAGCTACAATGCTATGCAATACATGATCTTTGCCAGAGATGAAACTTTACACATATCGATACATACAGTAGAAGCGATATTATACATTTTCTTGCAAGCAAGTTACTCGATACAAAACAGGAGGCACAATATTAGACATTTTCTTATAAAAATAATTTTTTATGGACACGTTTCAAGGTATGCGTATTAATTACATAGGTCAGCTGTGCAATTGTTGTACAGAGTATAAAAAATAAAATTTTTTAAAAGAACAATTACACATATGCTTTTAAAAAACACTTGTCAGCTGCTAAACCTTTGTTGTAAATCATGATAGGCTATATAAGCACTATGTAGTCAAAGTTAAAAACCACATAAAAATAAAATTAATTAAAAAAAGTGACAGAATAATATTACATTTAAAATGAGATAGACAGCTCAACAAATCCAGAACATTGTCAAAGGTGTTTTAAAATATGACTAGCATTCCTTATGACAGTTGGCTGTAGCCATAGATAGAACAAGTAGTCATAAAATAACATAAGGCACTTTACATCAGATAAGGAGGTGTAAAAACATTTGTAAAAGCAGTAACATTCATCATAGATATAGGGAACCAGCGGGCTGGGCACTGGTCACTTAGTGCCGCAGTAGAGTAGCTGAGCGGTCTAAGGCACCTCGCTCCGGAGCGCGCGGTTGCTCGCCGTCGGAGGATCGAGGCCTCCCTGGGGCATATGTGTGTGTGTGTGTGTGTGTGTGTGTGTGTGTGTGTGTGTGTGTGTTTGTTCTTAGGTTAGTTTACCTAGGCGTAAGTAGTTTATAAGCTACGGACTGATGACCACGCAGTTTGCTCCGATAGATTTACAAACCTTTGAACATTTTTTTTTTGGTCACATAGTGAGGCGTCGTGGACGCCAGCCGTGGAAGCGAATGAGCGCGGCGTGGTGCGCCGGGCGAGGCGACACAATTGATTGTGGCGCAGCTGCGGCACAAGCAAGCAGTCAGCTGCTCATCGGGATGCCTGGCGTGGCCTGCTGGCCCCTGCTGCAGGCCCCCAATCACCAGGCGCGCCGCAGCGTACACAGCGCATCACGGCCCACTTCTGCTACTCCGCTGGCGCCTCTACTGCCTACCACCAGAGATACACACTGTTTTTTCTTTATCAACAAATAAAACAATTCCTTGAGATAACATTGTCTCGTTATACAAAAGGTATTAAACGTAAGGAGAGCTTCGAAATTAAATTTAAATTGTAGCCGGGATTCGAACCCGGGACCTCCTACTTACTAGATAGGCGCTTTAGACCTCTCAGCTAACACAAATTCAAATGTTTGTATAGTTTATGGGACTTAACTACGGGGTCATCAGTCCCTAAAATTACAAACTACTTATGAACTACTTACGAACTAGGACGGCACAAATATCCATGCCCGAGGGGGGATTCGAACCCCCGACCGTAGTGGCCGTGCAGACCGTGACTGGAGCGCCTCGGTCCTCTCGGCCACCGCGGTCGGCCAGCTAACACAGCATTGCAGCCAAAGCGACTACGCGGACTGTCTTAAAGCACGTCTTCCTCCACACCATATACTTTAATTCTGCAACTATGTGTTAGCTGAGTGGTCTAAATCGCCTACCTAGTAAGTAGGAGGTTCCGGGTTCAAATCTCGGCCACAGTATAAATTTTAATTCAATGCCTTTCCTTACATTTAATACCTTTGGTATAAAGAGACAATGTTGTCTAAAGGAATTTTATTATTTGTTGATATGTACATTACCTTGGCCTGAGGTGGGATTGTTCCTATTCGCGTTCTTTCCTGGGCTGCTATTTCAATGTAGGAGAGCCCTGGCAATTTGATTAGCTTTTCACAGGGAACATTGAGGCAGAATTACAGTATGTGGTGTGGAGGGAGACGTGCTTTAAGACAGTTCGTGTTGTCGCTTTGGCTGCAACGCTGTGTTAGCTGAGTGGTCGCCGAGCGCCGTGGCTCAGCGCGCCCGGTCAGGGGGCTAAACGCTCTCTGTAATAAAAAAGCTAAGCCAAAGATTCAAGAAACAATGAAAAACGAACCGAAACAACGACCGCAAAGCATAGATCTACCTGAGAACAAAAGGGGAAAAAAATAGTGGTCTAAACGGCTTACCTAGTAAGTAGGAGGTCCCGGGTTCGAATCCCGGCAACACATAAATTTTAATTCAATGCCTCTCCTTACGTTTAATTTTTCTTCTTTATTATGGATTTTGGTTGTAGTGATCATACAGCCAGCATTTATTACATAAGCAACATTAGAAAGTTATGAAAGTCGAAATCAGAGCTTGAACGAAGAGATTCAGGTGTTCCTTCTTCCCGCGCGCTTTTCGGGAATGGAATGGGAGATAATTAATATAAAGGTGGTTCGATGAACTCTCTGCCATGTAGATGTACAGCACAATATCAAAAGTTATCTAACATCAAGCTGCCTTGCAATAAAATTAGAAACGTCGCATTTGTAATATATAAAAATATACATATTTAACAATAGTTTTGACAGACCAGGTGTCCTTCCTTAAACTCTTGACAGACGTACTATTCGTGATCCCAAGTGCCATAGGCAGCTTTATAAATCGTCGATCTTAAGTCTGTATATGGAATGGACGTGGAGCGGAATTGTCCTTCCGTAATACTTCTCTTGGCGGAGAGGGGGTGAACTGTTTCGTTATGGAATATGCCTCGATGCCCTTTCTGTTGCGACATATTTCAGTGTTATTTTAATTTTTTCCGTTCGTCGCAGTGGTCCACGAGCTGTATTACATTCTGGCCACACAATTCATTTACACTCAAGTCGTAAGGGTTTCGCTGTAAAAATAATTTATGATATCTACTGTATTTCATGTTTTATATGTTCAGTTTCATTGTTTTTGATTTTGTGGAATCTCTAATTGGAGAATTTTGTTTTTCATATGGATGCAGTTTTGTCATGCATTATTAATTTCAAATTCAGAAGACGAAATTTTGTTTATAGGGGTTTCTCCTCTTGTTATCTTCCAGAAAGGCGTGTGATTTGGTTGGGTTGAAGGGGCGATAGGAGACCCAAAACAAAAGAGGGTTCCTCCATGGTGAGGCTCCTAAAAAAAAATAATAAAAAAAATAATTAACGGATGTCAATGCCTAATTGTGCATTTGTCTAATAGTGAAATGTCGGAACACACACTTTGAAACTCGGTCACTATCACACAGCAGTGTTAGCAATAGCAAAACGATCAATATCTTAAAACCTGTAGTACTTCTGGCTCTTGCAGCCTTTCATTTATTTCTACAGAACACACTTGGAGTGTACGGCAGGAGGAGGAAGAAGAATTCTAAACTAGAAAGAGTGTTGAGAGACTGAAATTACAGCTCAAAGGGAGCAATGTGAAAATTCGTATAGTTCGTCCTAACACTTTCCTCTTTCTCTATAAATCCCTCCTTTACCCTCACTTGTATTACTACGTGACTGTACGTGTGTTTCTCTATTTGTTCTAGGCAATCATAATGTATAAGGTGCCTTCTTGTATTCTGCCGCGTTAAGATAGAACAGTAAAGTCTTAGACAAAATTGGGGCTTGGGTTGTTTGGTTGGAATAGGCGGACTAAACTGCTAACGTTGTCAGTCCCCTGGTGGGGAGGCGAAGGAGTAAGGATACGAAATGAGGGGAAGGGGAAAGGTAATGAAGTCCGGTAAGTAAAAAAGGAAGGGAGACTGCATAAGCTAGGGGCCCCGTGGTCGCCACGCACGTACTTAAAGAAGAACCGTGAGCCTCTCTGACAAAGTGACAACCTGATGTCTTGTTGTTTATGTGCCCGCTCAGATTCAGCACACAGGCTGTACCGCGCCCGAGAAACAAAGGATGGTAATTAATTATTTAATGCCACTATTGATTTCTTGCGGTTAGTTCGAATTGGCGGACGGATAATGCAGCTAATTGTGATACGAGCGACCGTGTGCCTATCCCACTAAAACGCTCACCCAGGCCGTTAATCCTCTCAACGCTACGCACAATACCTTTAATAACACAGTTTATCAGAGTTATAGATATTGATAGGATAGTTAGGTTCAGTAATAGTCCACACGCTGGAATATTCACAAGTTATATGCACATAGGCACACAAACACGTGGTTACGCTGCCTATAATGCTAATAACGGTTACGACGCAGGTTTCACAGTTTGTCCAAAAGATTGGACAAAATGTTATTTAAATCAGGAATGTTCCCCAGTTCTGAACTAGCACTATTTCACTCGAGTGAACAGTTTTAGTAGAAAGCATTCATACGAGCCACGTACTCCAAGTCTACTGGTTGCACGAGTTCACAATTGGGACAGTGTTCAGATTCGCGACGCAGATGCCAGAAATTCTTGAGACCGCTTTAAACAGCGTAAGTCACAGTTCTTAATTAGTGCCACAATTACACGATTCGGTGGCTTGATACTTGGTTCTTGATGAGAGACAATGTTGGCGATGAATATCTAATGATACATTGACGCCATTTAATTACATATAATTTCCTTCATGTGATACTGATATCTTGTTACTTTGTTTCTCTCTGTGAAAATGTTACCTGATGTACAATAAAACGCATGTCGTGGAAATGACACACCCTGTTTATGATTGCCTGTTTTTTCAAACATGACTTCTTGCGGTTGCGAGCGTTCGAGGTCAAAAGTGTCCCTTGTTAGAAATTCAAATGTTTGTAAATCTAAGGGGCTTAACTACGGTGGTCTTTAGGCCCTAAGTTACAAACTACTCACACTAACTTGAAGTAACTTATGCTAAGGACAACACAAACACTCATGGCCGAGGGAAGACTCGAACCCACGACGGCGAAAGACCGCGCGCACCGCAGCTAGGCGCATTAGTGCGCACGGCTATTGTGCCGCGGCCCCTTGTTAGAGGTAGAAAACACTGAAACGGCTAAATTACAAACTATTACGTTCGGAATATCGCAGGCGTGAGTGACTCTGGGCAGTCAGATATTAGGAAATTATGCTTTCCTCTCACAGTATTGATTACGTCAACCTACAAAGCTCGTTAAGCCAAGATATTCGGGCTATTTAATATCAGGAATATTTGGAGAAAGCCCTAGTGTCTCAACAGATGTTTCCGAGGACGACATTCTTTTTCGTATTTGTAAATTTCGATGTATATAAATATTTCGGTTTGATCTCATCTAGTACTAAGCACAGTTTATCGATCGTGGCACAGAGACGAAGCAACTTGATGCAATTTGCAACCTTATGGCATACGCATAGTTGGGCAACATTAATCAAAACGTTAACTTCGCTAATCACTAATATTTTAGTAAAAACGTCATTTTGATACCAAATCCGCTTCGGCTGCAATTAACTTATATTTAAAAAAGCACTACCGGTTTCGCGTCCTACAGACGCATCATCAGGTGCTTAAAATTTCTTAGTAAAACATATTTGCCTTTTAGCCTTCCCCAGCGGCACTGGCCGAGGCAACACCGCTTCCACATGGCACGGTTTCACCTGCCCTCCACCCCAAAATGTAGTCCTTTTTTTAAATAAAACTTAATTGCAGCCGAAGCGGATTTGATATCAAAATGAAAACATATGGCTGCTGATGCCCAAAATTCATGATAACATGCTTAGTAAAAACGTCCTTAAGCGTTAAAGCGTTATCTTGTAGAACAATTAAAGGAATTTAAAGTTAACCGTAAACTCGTAATAGCTAATTTATGTTGATGAGTGTAGCGAAATGAGCAAGTGAATTAAATGATGCTTAAAATAAACAGAAAAACAGTTTAATCATTCTCTATCATAATTGTTTAAATTCATTTAATGATGATTATTTGTATTAAATTAATGATTTCCTACCAAGTAACGACAGAAAAATTTGTTTAAAAAATTACAATTGCATAACCAATATACATGTGGCGTCACATCCGATCCTGCAGTTGGTATTTTTTCATATTCACAGAATATATGACGAACTGCGAATGGGCAAAGCTGAAAATGTGTACCCAGCCGGGTCTCCTACTTTCTAGGCAGTTGCGCTGACCCCTACACTACTGGGGACACAGTGATCACCGCACCTGCAAGCACGCCTTCCGTCAGACACAAATTTCCAGCTTCACCCTGTCCACAGTACTCAAACTCGTAGTATTGAAACAAATTCCCGTAAGAGTAAGGGCCATAAACTTGCTCACCCTCCCCACTAACGAAAGGATGAATGCCCGTCACAAGAATATATGCGTCTGCTCCGAAAGAACAACTTCTGATCCTGCAGTTGTTATATTTTCATATGCGCAAAATATATGACATCAACTGTGAATGGGCAAAGCTGTGGGCACGGTAAAGCTGGGAATTTGTGAATATTTTAGTTATAATGTTATACCATGAGAGAACAAAAGTACAGGAGATTCAGATAATATATTCAGTTAGCTCATATTTCGCTTTATGAACACCAACAAGTCAGTTTCACCTGAAAGCTTGGCTCGTTAAGAGAACAAAATATCTTTGAACACAGAAAAAAGTAATTTTACTGAAGCATTCTAGCGTTAGACGTAAATATATAAACAGGTAACGTAATCACTGAAATGTGGGCACGGATTTTCATCAGTTGTAGATTCCTATTGCATGATTGAGTTTCCGTTGTCAGTTCGCTAACAAAAAAAGTTGCATATAACGTAATCAAACAACAAACGCATAACATCTAGTTATTCTTGCTCGCTGTCGACTGTTTACATTCACAGCGCGCACCACAGCGTAACCACACAACTACTGACCTACGGTATGTGGTGCGAACTTGACAGAATATTATTTTCCGAGGCATGCGGCGTCATTTTTTTAAAATATAAATAGTAGGTGCCTAATTAAAGGTCGGCGGTTTCAAAGAAAGTCAGCGGAAATTTAAGAATCAGTTAACGTATTTAACTCAAAAGTTAATCTGTTACTCGAAAAGTTAGATTAAACGATTAACGATCTTGTGCCCAGATATGAAAATACGTCCGATTTTCTGTAAATTTCATCTTCTAGTGGTAGGGGCACATGGCAGTACGTCTCATACTTGTTGGAAAATTGCCAGCGTGCGGTCAGGAGAAAAAGATGTGTCGTGCATGTTTTGTATGAGTTCCACAGCCGTCGTAGGGGAAATATCGAACACGTAACATACTATGACGTGATCAAAGCTGTGCCGCCGGTCCACAAATTACGAGTGTCCCGCACGGCTGCACAAAAGGAGTCATTAAACGCGTCCTACTGTGCACTACAATTATAGGTGCAGGTGTAGCGGAAACGTGATTTGTCAGTAATTAGCTTGTCAGTGTTTCAAATGTGTGATGAGTAATTCAAAACTGTGCTTCGAACGTGGACTGGTTCATTTCCAAACACCCGCCTCCCAGGTCAGCAAAAAGATTGAAACTGTCTGCTTGCCTTCCAAAAACTCCAGGATCGAACTGATCATCTAGATAACGAAACAGCTTCAGTTCCTCTCTTTCTTTCTTGTTTCATATTCTTCCAATCTTCTTCGTCTTCTACCCATGTTATCTTTTTCCTTTCTACTGACCATGTTGTTCCTGCTTTCTTACTTTTTCTGTCTCGAAAACCTTTTAAATTAATTATTTTATTCTTAAAAGTGTTCCTGTTTGCTGTTTCTGATTCTTTGATGTTGTTTATTTCTACGTATTTTCTTACTTCTGTGATCCATGCTATTGTTGATTTTTTTTTCAGAAATAAAGTAAAATTTGTTTAGGCAGCCTGTTCTCATCCATTCGGAAGAGGGGCTCAAAGAAGATTAATCTTCGCTTTACCATTACTTCTGATATTTTCTCTATATTTTCATAAATATCCTTGTTGCTTCTCATTTTCCAGCCATCTGCAGTTTGTATCGCACCCATTATCTTTCTAATATTCCGCCTTTGAAGAACCTCTGTTCTGTCCAGCTTATAGTTCATAGTTAATCATTCACTTTATTTTTTCTTTATATGCGGGCTCCGCAGCAAAGCCCTTTAGATCGCCCGGTGACTCTTCCGCGGCTGTGCCGTTCAGTTCGTAGCCCGAGTTGAAGCGCTTCCGTCTGTTTTTATTTATTTATTTTTTAGCGGACGAAACAGATGGAAGTCACAGGACGACATATCCGGGCTGTAGATCGGATGTCTAAGTTGCTCCCACTTGAACTTGGCAAGTACAGTTTGTGTGATCCTGGAGACATGTGGACGCCCTTCATCATGGAGCAAAATCACTCCTTCACTGAGCAGCCCAGGCCGTTTGCTCCTGATGGACACCGAGCTAGGTGGCGCAGTGGTAATACACTGGACTCGTATTATATTTTTGGTAATGTAATTTACGTCTGAATTTAATTTTTTTTAAAGTAAATAAACTACTTAATCTTTACCCATGATAACGTTATTTTTTAATTATCTGCGCAAAACTGATCTAGAAACCTAGATTTGGAAACGTGAAGTACCTTAGATGCAAAGCAGTGAGAGTGCAAACTTGGCCGAAAATTTCTCAAACATGCATTTGCAGAGGTCGGACGGTCATTTTCCAAACCGTTTTCCAAGTCAACCCATAGAGGGCCCAAGATAAACAATCAGTATTCTAGCAGAGAAAAAACTGCTATTTCTAATAGTGCAATTAAAATCAGAGGTGACGTATTTGGAGATATTTGCCGCCAAACTTGGTCAAATTTTGGGTTCTGAGGCAATTTTCAGGATCATTATCTCAAAAACTATAGAAGACACAGTTTTACCATTGTTAAAATGGCTTAACAGGCAGAACCTGTATGCAGAGGCGGAATATCAAGGTGTACAACGGATTAGTTGTTTAGTTAGGGACTGCCAAAGTTGGCCTTAAGTTTTGGGTCATGAAATTTTCGCTTAGTTTTGAAAATAAATAAATAAAATAAAAAAGAACTACGTGATATTTACCCATAATGATTTTATTTTTCAATTGTCTGCACAAAACTTATCTAGAAACCCAGATTTGAAAATGTGAAGTACGTTAGTTGCTGAGAAATGAAAGCGCGAACTTGGCCAAAAGTCCCTCAGGCACACGCGCGACGCATGACACCCTTCCAGAAAAGCGGTCCTGGAGCCTTGACCACTTTAGATATCGGCCTAAAATTTTGTATAACATCCTTTAAGACCTTTAACAACATTCCGTTAAATTTGCAAAAAATTGAAGATGGTCGAGTTTCAACAATTTAAAAAAATTGGTGATTGACGTGGAGCCGGCCGCGGTGGCCGAGGGGACTGAGGCGCTTCAGACACGGTCTGCACGGCCACTACGGTCGGGGGTTCGAATCCCCCCTCGGGCATGGATATTTGTGCCGTACTTACTGTTAGCTAGTTCGTAAGTAGTTTGTAAGTTTTTTAAGTCCCATAAGCTATACAAACATTTGTAACATTTCTGACGTGGAATGACCCTATTGTCTCACAGTACACGCCACTGCTGGTGATTTCTCCGTGTTGGAGGAATTCGATGAGTATCGGACGTGGGAAAAGGCGGTCAGCGTCACCTTGCCTGCTGAAGGCACAGCCTTGCATTTTTAAGGGTAGCTGAAGAAACATGCTTCGCGTCCTTAGATGTCGCACTACGTTATACCAAAGCGGTATACCCAAATTTAAACCGGTTTGGTTGTTAAGACGTTTCGTACCTTTTCATTTGATCACCCCCTTGTATAATTCTCAGTGCTCATAACTGCGCGTAAATCTTTTTTTCTTTTTTTCCGTCATGAATCACTGGTGCAAAAATTAGAGCTCTCAGAGTAGGCAGCTACTTTTGTATCTTGCATAACTGATACTACCGCCGTGTGTATCTGTTCACGTAGGTGTACCATGACTTTTGTCCTCTGAGTGCTGTTGTCTCAAAACGATGCGTGAATTGCTACAGCGTTTTAACAAATGCGACCGAAGTTTTGAAAACTCATGCCGAAGTTGAGTGATGAGAAGCATCGCCTTGTACCCTGCATATACAGGGTGTTTCACTATGTGTGTTTGCCTCTGTAACTTATAAAATAATAGGTGACGGGAAATTTTAATGCGGTAGGTCAACACAAGAAATGTTACACGTCTGCCGAGCTATGAACATAGTTTATTGTATCATTTTCCAAAGAGTTACACTACAAAGATATAAATTTTTAAATGGAACAATAGTTTTTTCTATCGTACATTGGATTCGTTGAAACCAGCTGCGTCCAAATCAATTTAAACTACATTCCTATCACTGTTAGTTTGGGAGCTACAACCCTTCAAAGTTTAGGGGGCGGAGGCTACGACAGCGTAGCTGACTGGCTGGTGGTCATGAGACAGTGGGCCGTGCCCCAGGGGATAGCCACTCGGCCAGTTAGCTACGCTATCGCAGCCTCCGCCCCCGGAACTTTGAAGGGTTGTAGCTCCCAAACAAACAGTGATAGGAATGTAGTTTGAATTGATTTGGACGCAGCTGATTTCAACGAATCCAATACACGATAGAAAAACTTCCATTTAAAAAATTATATCTTTGTGGTGTAACTCTTTAGAAAATGATACAATAAACTATGTTCATAGCTCCGCAGCAAGTGTAACATTTCTTATGTTGCAACATTCATAGAATATTTGACTGCGATGGGCAAAGCTGAAAATGTGTACCCAGTCGGGATTCGAACCCGGGTCTCCTGCTTTCTAGGCAGTTGCCCTGACCCCTACACCAGTGGGGACACAGTGATCACCGCACCTGCAAGGACTACCTAAGCACGCCTCCCGTCAGATACAAATTCCCAGCTTCGCCCTGCCCACAGTACTCAAACTCGTAGTTATGAACTAATTCCCGTAAGAGTAAGCCCTTCAAACTTTGCCCACCCCTCCCCTACCCCCACCTACCGCATTAAAATTCCCCGTCACCTATTATTTTATAAGTTACAGAGGCAAACACACTTAGTGAAACACCCTGTATATCAGGTGCTGTCTTGCTAGGCACCGTACCGCCGAGCACTTGAGCGTAGTCTGGTGCATACAGTAACACAGTAGAGCGCGGATCCCCGGTGGCTAGTCGGCATTCCGCCTCGCGCCTGTCCCTGGAGCCGGCAAGAGGAGGCGGCGTGGTCCCCGGCGCCTGCTCCTTGATCGCAGTCGCCGCCTTAAACGTAAATCGATACTTGGCCGCCTAATTACGGCGCCGGCAGCGGCAGTAAGCGGTGTGTGTGGCGCGCAGGCATTAATCTGGTGTAAATGGGACGGTCTTGTAGCCGCCCGCCGTGTAATGGCCGGGGATCGCCGCTACCGCGCCCCGCCGTCTGGCGTAATGTTGCCGGCATTCGCATGGACTCTGTCAACGCTTCTGACTCCTCTACCATTAATTAATGATCTCGCCTAACGGGGCTACAGCATTAAACGAAAAAAAATCTAAATTATCTGAAAAATTAATAGGAAATATACCGAAAGACTCTTAATTTACGAGAATTTCACACTGTTCAAAAATGTTCAAATGTTTGTGTAGCTTATGGGACTTAACTACGGGGTCATCAGTCCCTAAACTTACAAACTACTTATGACCTAGCTAATACTAAGGACGGCACAAATATCCATGCCCGAGGGTGGATTCGAACTCCCGACTCTAGTGGCCGTGCAGACTGTGGCTGACGCGCCGCAGAACGCCCGGCCACCGTGGCCGGCTTCACACTGTCAGCTGTTGGTTACGGCTGACCGAATGCACAGAAGCGTAAATGTGACACTCTTTCTTTCTCTTCTTTCTCTGTAGCCGTTTTCCCACACATTTCAGGGTCGGCTTGTTAATGCGGATTTGGCATGTTAGTAATTATGGGGTGGCCGGATGCCCTTCCTGCCGCCACCCCATCCCCCCGGGAGGAAATGTGTATCCCAAATGTCTGCGTAAAGTGTTATACGTGTGAAAGTGAAAAGTGTTACGAAATGTTGCGAATCGTGTAACTGAGGTGGGACTTCGGTACCAGCCCGGTATTCGCCTAGGGAGATGTAGAAAACCGCTTAAGAAGCGCATCCAGGCTGGCCGGTACTCCGACCCCCTTCGTTAATCCGCCGGGCGGATTCGAACCGGGGCCGGTACGCCTCCCCGTCTCGGAAAGCGGTGCGTTAGACCACACGGCAAACCGAGCGGGTAGAAGCGTAAACGTGAATAGCTGCTGTAACCAGCCCGGTTAGCCGTGTGTTCTAACGCACCGCTTTCCGAGACGGGGAGGCGTACCGGCCCCGGTTCGAATTCGCCCGGCGGATTGACGAAGGGGGTCGGAGTGCCGGCCAGCCTGGAGGTGGTTTTTAGGCGGTTTTCCACATCTCCCTAGGTGAATACCGAGCTGCTTCCCAAGTCGCGCCTTAGTTACACGATTAACAAAGAGCTCACCCTGCATTTGAAGAGAAGTAGAGTGACTTGTGGTGCAGCAGATCGTTGAAAGTACAAGGTACCGAATGAGGAGGTTCTCCGTGAAATCAGCGAATAACTTATGGGAAACACCGAGAAAAAGAAGGGACACGATGGTAGGACACCGTGTGTTGAGACATTGAGGAATAACCTCCCTAGTACTACAGGGTAATAACCGTAGGGAAACATCTGCAAATAAAAATTAGTAATCCTCATGGGGTTTCCCAGTATACACAGTATGTCTTTTCGAAACTGTGGAATTGGAGTACATTAAATTTACAGATCAATACCTCAAGTGGCACTAAGGTACCAGGTGTCGATCTATGCTGAAACCAGCGTATAGCGTGTAGTGTACGTGAGGCAATACACGCGCTGATTCTGGCATCCACTCGATCATGCGGATGTATGTGCTGTGTCAACGCCCAGGACCTCGTCTACAGGTGTGAAAATGTTAACGGCCACATCGCAACCAGCATAAGTGCATAGTTGACCCAGCACAACCAACCTGTATGTCATTTTCCCGAAACGAACGTAGCGACAACTCGGAAGGTTACATTTCGACCTCTTTCAAACACTATTGGCTGTGCACGAGTGCGTCTCCGTCACATGACGCCTGTTTCGTTTACACGTTCGTATCACACTGAGCCGTATAGTTGTAAACATTGCTGTCGTCAGTACGCTATCTGTTCGCGGACGACGTAGGAAAGATTATAAGTATATGTACTATTTAATTTCGACAACATTGTTCCAGGAGCAACAGCGTTCTTTCTTGGAAATCTGGACTGTTTTTTACAACACAAATACATCTACTGTTTCGCAGTTGGCATCTGAATTAATCACATCAAAGTCGACGTTGGTTTTCCAAGTGTACTGATTTTATAAGTGTATAGTCCGATTAAATGCATTTGCTAGTTGACGTTTGTCACGTGGCGCTACAGTGTAGACACATAGGCAGACGGCCACCGCTCGGCTATACGCGACGCACAAACACAGCGGGTCACTTCATATATGCTGCTATTTTATAACGTGGGGCCGTGATGCAAGACGCCGCCAAGTGTTCATGGCGACAACGCGAAAAGCACTGTAAACAGCTAATTTTTAGTGATCGGTGACTGAAATGCAACAGGAGACTCGTTTTGTACTTCTTAGTTTAATCCTACGTCGTGATCTAACTAAACATGATGTACTATGTATCCCACAAAACGGTGTTTAATTATCTCCAACAGAACTAAAGTCATGATTTCTTCAAGGCGAATAAAGATTAATTATATGAGCAAATTCAGACAGAAAAATTTCACGTACACCGCTAGAAGCAAACTGCAATTTCTCGCTATCCCTGAAAATAACCTCGCACTGGCTAGTGGTTACACGAGCTGCTTGCTTGGCACTTAATTGCAGGTTGTTAACGACTCAAGCTAATTCCAATCGCAAAAAAGTATCATAGGATGAAAATAAGAGTGAATGCAAAAGTTAATACTATTTTGAAACGCACGTAACAGGGTATTAGAACTTAAAAATTCAATGAAGTAATAAAAACAACGAAGTAATTACGATTTAAAAATTAAAATTATCACATATGTTGAGATTCTAACTTCAGCACAGGAGGCTATAATTATACCGTTGCTCTACGCAGTCACGTTATTATTGGTTTCTGAATCACATTACGCAGCTAGTAACAACCCTAGCTAGTAGCTTTCTGAGAGCTCATTTTCACGTAAATCATCTACACCTATACTCTGCAAATCACATTTAAGTGCATGGCAGAGAGTTCATCGAACCACCTTTATACTATCTCCCATTCCATTCTCGAATAGCGCGAGGGAAGAAAGAACTCCTGTATCTCTCCGTTCGAGCTCTGATTTCTCGTATTTTATTCTGATGATCTCGCATCCGTATCAGAATACACTAAACACCATCACTTCCACCAAACGCATCGTTGTTGTCTTGGATATTGTCCGATTCTGCCAGATCTTGGTAAGTTTGACCATTGCGGTTCGGGCAAGAATGATTCGACGTCTTATTTCTTTGTCACACTTTCCCGTGCACTTAATTAGAGAGCCTATCTTCAAATCCTTTAAACCTGTAAGTTGGTTTTGATCCATGCCCCGGCGATTTATAACGTTAGTTTGTTCGTGTAATACACTATACAGGGTGTTACAAAAAGGTACGGCGAAACTTTCAGGAAACAATCCTCGCACACAAAGAAAGAAAATATATTATGTGGACATGTGTCCGGAAACGCTTAATTTCCATGTTATAGCTCATTTTATTACTTCCCTTCAAATCAAATTAGTCATGGTATGGAAACACACAGCAACAGAACGTACCAGCGTGACTTTAAATACTTTATTACAGGAAATGTTCAAAATGTCCTCCGTTAACGAGGATACATGCATCCACCCTCCGTCGCATGGAATACTTGATGCGCTGATGCAGCCCTGGGGAATGGCGTATTGTATTACAGGCGTCCACAATACGAGCACGAAGAGTGTCTACATTTGGTACCGGGGTTGCGTAGACAAGAGCTTCCAAATGCCCCCATAAATGAAAGTCAAGAGGGTTGAGGTAAGGAGAGCGTGGAGGTCGTGGAATTTGTCCGCCTCTACCAATCTATCGGTCACCGAATCTGTTGTAGAGAAGCGTACGAACACGTCGACTGAAATGTGCAGGAGCTCCATCGTGCATGAACCACATGTTGTGTCGTACTTGTAAAGGCACATGTTCTAGCAGCACATCATGATAACGTGCTCCAGTGAGCGTAGGTGGAAGAACATGAACACAAGCACTGAAGTCAACATTACCTTCCTTCTATTGGGCCAACTGGCGGTGAGTCGAGGAAGTACAATACCTACTAACGAAACAATTGTGTATTTTGACAATTGTCCTCACGAATTATTTCAGTTTACATTTAAAGAGAAATACTAAAATGAGCTCTAACATGGAAATTAAGCGTTTCTGGACACATGTCCACATAACATATTTTCTTTCTTTGTGTGTGAGGAATGTTTCAAATCAAATGTTTGTAGAGCTTATGGGACTTAACTACGGGGTCATCAGTCCCTAAACTTACAAACTGCTTATGAACTACTTACAAACTAGGACGCCACAAATATCCATGCCCGAGGGGGGATTCGAACCCCCGACCGTAGTGGCCGTGCTGACCGTGACTGGAGCGCCTCAGTCACCTCGGCCACCGCGGCCGGCTCGAAGTGTCAACTGGCGACTGACTTTATTCGGACTATAGTTACGGACGTAGCGTGCAGGAGCCACTCTAAAATGAAATGGCTGACGCAGTAGAAGACTTCGTTGCGAACTGCGTCAGATCGGTAATAATAATTGGGCGGCGGAGGAAAAACTTTGTTGCCTCGGCTTGTCTGTGAGCCCCTGGTGACGTGGCTCGGCAGACTACAGGTAGGTGGTGCGGCCACGCTGGGCGGTGTGCTCCCGGACGCGGCGGCGGCCGTGCAGGCCAGATCTAAATCAGGCCCCGTTTATTTCCGCTGCACCGGTCACGCCGTCTGGTCAGTTTCACTTGCTGCTACGCATCTTTTTTTTTTTTTTTTTTTTTTTTTTTTCTCCCGACATCTGCCAAAGAGTGGCTGGAACCGCATCTTCGCGGAATTTGTTTGACACCCGTGTTATCTTAATTTTCAAACTATTGGTAATCAAAATAGAAAGATCACCGAATAGCATGCCACGTCCTGTACCGACGATATGCCTTCATACACTCATCGTCTCGGGTGTCTTACTGTAAAGAACCCCCTCCCCCCTCCTGCTCATCTTAATGTGTATCTGCAGCACTTTTCAGTACCTGTTGCGGGCTGTCACGTAGATGAGTGTGTTTACAAAGATGGATGTGCGTAATATTGCACAGTATCTCGGTTAGCGATCTCCGAAATTCTTATGCCACAGGTAGGGCTGTACGTCTGATTGCATATGGCATGCAATACTCCTACTCCAGAAATGTTTTTATTTTTTATTTTTTTGTTAAGAAACACAGAGAGAGTACATACAGGGTGATCAAAAAGACAGTATAAATTTGAAAATTTAATAGATCGCGGAATAATGTAGATAGAGAGGTAAAAATTGACATACATGCTTCGAATGTAAAGTATGTCTGGAGTTACGGCGAGGCACTATCAGTTCCGATCGGAAGATTCACTTGAATGCCAGTGTTGTTTAAACAACTGTGTTACAGCACCGGTGCATACACTGTTACCGAAACATTCAACACCAGATTAATCGAGGGTATAACCTATGACCTAGAAGGATTTTGGTAGTGAGAGCTTGTCATCTGCTGCGACTCTCATTAATGTTTTTACTCCGTCATTTTTTTGAACTTTTTTCTTTAATAAAACCCCATGTCATTCCAAGCATGTGTGTCAATTTTTACATCTCTGTCTACATTAGTCTTAGATTTATTAAGTTTTCAAATTTCTATTGACTTTTTGTTCACCCAGTATATCTGAAAGCAGTCGATAATGATAAAAAAATGCGACAAATCATTTTTGGCAACAACAAAATCGTAAAAAAAAAAAAGAAAAATAAATCATCTGCATCAGCTCCACTTGCCTTGCCTTGCAATCTTTTAACGGTTCATGTCTGAAATCGCGTCCAGGTCCTGGAAGTTACATTTTGGGACAGTCCAATAGCTGCAGCCACCTCCCTCTGTGTCTGTCCCTTTTCCAACCTTGCCGGCCACGGTGGCCGAGGGGACTGAGGCGCTCCAGTCACGGTCTGCACGGCCACTACCGTCCTTAGTATAAGGTAGTAAATAAGTAGTTTGTAAGTTTAGGGACTGATGATCCTGTACTTAAGTCCCATAAGCTTAACAAACATTTCATTTCTTTTCCAACCTTCATATAGCACTCTATGCCACAGCTTGTTGTTACATTCCCCTACCTGCTCACTGCACTATCTGAATCCAACTGTTTGTGTAATCTAATTCGTTTCCTAGAGTAAACACAAGTCCACACCATCCCCCCTGCAGCAACTTTCTGTCATTACCATTATCTTGGTTGTTGTCTCCAATCTGTAGAACCGAGAGAAAAACGTAGAACCATTTTAGATCATTCTCCCGAACCTAAATATGTCAACTGATACTCCCTACTGTTTTGACCATTGTATATTGCATGATGTTCATCTTATGATCTTTGGCAGTGACACAAAATGCAAAAGTTACTTTCTGCCTGAAGTTTGACATCGAGTCTACGTCGCCTTCGCGTAAGAAGTTAGCCGCGAGTATACTCGGCGTCACGTTCGAAAGCGGCCCGGTTTTCAGCCGTTCTGCGCATCTCCCTCCATTACCGCAATAACGTTCATTCTGTAGGCGCGTGGCTGGCCGCGAGTTACGCAATGTTTCTTCCGCAGGCGCAACTGTTGGCGCTCGGCCGTAGCTCCTCCCCTTCTCGCCTCCCCTATCGCTCCGCCTCTATGCGCGGACGCGCCTTCTTCCATTATGCCAGCTATAGTAGCCGGCGCTTAGCTGAGCCGCAGCTGAGGTTTAGCGGTGCTGCTGCTTAGAGCTGCCGTGTGTGTGGCAAACAGAGGCGGCTTCACTGGAGTACCTGTCTCGCCGCGGGGCGTTGTCCTCAGACGCGTGGCCGCTACACGACATCTCATTACATTACGCGCTTTGCAGAGGGCCGCTTCATTTGCGTAAGTGGCTTCTTCAAGCACTACTTTACCGCTACCAAGCACACTATTTCGAAAAACAGCTTATCATATTTCCTCTCGCTGATACTTTCATTATCCCTATTTTTTTATAACACACTTTTTATTCCACTCTTCTAAAATATAACGTAGAATACCACATCACGAGCAACGCGTCTGAGCGCTACACTCTGTATATGGCTTTAGTATAGCGGTACACGCTCATCGCCAGCTCTGATTAGGTGGCCACACACGAACGGATTTCAAGAACGGTCCTAACTGCGTGCGCATATTTGTGATGTATCGGCCTGCGTTATTCACGCTGCCATTTAACGTTAGTGTGCAGAACTGGCCAGTTGTTTTTAATATCTCAGATCTTCACGGAGGCCGCATAGCCATGGTGTGTGCGTCTTTGTGATTTGTCCGCTGACTCTGGACTACGGTGCGCGCTCGTAAGCCCAGAGCCCGTAGAAATAGGTTTCGTTAGCCGCCTTTTCGTTACTCTCATTTTTAGTTACATTTTTATATGCGCCCGAGTTACAATGTTTTTGTAAATCTTATATTTTTATTTCTTTTAGTTACATTTTATTTTATACACCGGAGTTACAATTTTTTCCCTATCATCCGCCACATCGAAAGGAACAAATCATAAAATTGTGAAAAACTAAAATGCTGGTCCTCTAACATAAATTCAAGAACTGCATATACATATGGACACTTGCCCTGCCACAAAAGGGAAAAAAAACCAAATTCTTCCGGTAGAACAACTGTTGTTGTCATGGTCTTCAGTCCGGAGACTGGTTTGATGCAGCTCTCCACCCTACTCTATCCTGAGCTAGCCTTTTCATCTCCTCATAAGAATGACAACCCACATCCACTTGAATCTGCTTACTATACGCGTCTCTTGGTCTCCCTCTGCGATTTTTACCCCACACACTTCCCTCCAATGCTAAATTTACGATTCCCCGATGTCTAAGAATGTGTCCTACCAAGCGATCCCTTCTTTTAGTCAGGGTATGCCAAAAATTCCTTTTCTCACCAATTCTGTTCAGTATCTCTTCATTAGTTATGCGATCTACCCACCTAAACTTCAGCATTATTCTGTAGCACCACATTTCAAAAGCCTCTATTCTCTTCCTGTCCTTACTGCTTATCGTCCATGTTTCACTCCACACAAGTGCCTTCAGAAAAGACTTCCTTACACTTAAATTAATATTCGATGGTAGCAAATTTCTCTTTTTCAAAAATGCTTTTCTTCCCGTTGCCATTCTGCATTTTATATCCTCTGTACTGCGACCATCGCATGTTATTTTACTACCCAAGTAACAAAACTCATCTACCACCTTCATTGTTTCGTTATCTAATCTAATCCTTTAGCATCGCCTGATTTTCTAACACTGCATTCTATTATTTTTGTTTTGCTCTTGTTAATGTTCATTTTATATGCTCTTTTCAACACACAGTCCATTCCATTCAACTGCTCTTCCAGGTCCTTTGCTGTCTCTGACAGAATTACAATGTCATCAGCAAAACGTAATGTTTTTATTCCTTCCCCCTGAACTTTAATCGCCGGCCGCGGTGGCCGAGGAGACTGAGGCGCTCCAGTCACGGTCTGCACGGCCACTACGGTCGGGGGTTCGAATCCCCCCTCGGGCATGGATATTTGTGCCGTCCTTAGTTGTAAGTAGTTCATAAGTAGTTTGTAAGTTTAGGGACTGATGACCCCGTAGTTAAGTCCCATGGACTCTACAAACCTTTTTTTTGAACTTTAATCCCTATTCCAAATTTTTCCTTGCTGTCCTTCAGCGCCTGTTCGATGTACAAATTGAATAACATCGGAGAAAGGCTACAACCCTATCTTACTCCCTTCCCAACTGGTGCTTCCCTTAAGAATGTAAAGCAAATATATATATTCTGTGGCAGGATCATTAGTAAACATAAAGGGCGTAAGTTTGATGAACTCCTCAGCAGTTAGGTCCCATGGTTACGGAGCCTTCAAAACTTCGTAAAAATAATTATTCTAAAGATGAAAGAGAAGCAAAATTTTGTAAAAATAAATAAATAAAATAAAAAAAAAATCATTTACAACGCTGAAATTGGCAAAACATTCTGCTGAATTACGCAATGAAATCAAAGGTTTTTTGCCTTTCTTTAGTAATTAGTGAGTTTCAGGAATATTCCCCAGGCCTAAAGGTGGCCAGGGTCACGCATGTGGCGCCTTCGGTTGCTGGAGTCGCGGCGCAGTAAGGCAGCGCCATAGCTAGGTCACGGGGCAGCGCTCTCAAGATAGTTATTTGTCATCGTGTGCTTCGTTGGTCGCGGCGAGCCGCTGCGTGTAACGCGATAGCGTCGCTGTCACGCTCGACGATCCGGCGGCCAACATCCACCAAGGACATCCCTTCCACTCGATGCGTATGCGTCTTGCAACGAGCCTGCAGTCACCATCCACCGATTCCAGAATGTGCAGTCGGTAGAGGTTACTCTAATAAAAGTACGTATTTCTGATCAACGTCGATTTCCTCTGTGTTGCTCGCTTTTATATTGTTTCGTTGACCGATCAGTAGCGGAATGGTTAGTTACAATCGCTGTTGACGATGCGGAAGGATTGAGGTTTGTTTCCTGATGTTTCCTCCTATTTTTTTCTGTTATAGGGAAGTGTGCTGTTGGTCTTAATGACGAATCATTTCAATAAATAAGCGATAGTTTGAAATAAAAAAGTGTCTTGGTTGCACATTGGTTTATTAATCCTCAATGACGTGTTTCTCCATTACTGCAGGTCCACCATCAAGTTATCTTCGTTATGAATATAACAGAAGAATTACTGAACAGAACAATGAAAACGGGTTGGACGTATTTTGTGTTATAGAGAGACATGTATGAAAGGGGAAAATATCTCCAAGCCACTGCCGTGGTGTGATACCGTTCGTTGGGCTTATGGCATCTAAATGTTAATAAACTTTTTGCGTTTCTGTTTTTCGTGAAACACTACAAATGAATGAATGACATGATTAGTGAAGGAACAGACACGGTATTGAAGAACTGATGTCAACTTAAAAGGAGCGGTGGTACTTGTGGAGACAAAGTAAGTTTTGTCTGTGATTCCTTAGTTTCTCCCGGAGTATGGAATGTTCAAATGACTTTCGAGTATGCAGCCAGGTAAAAGTACAGACGTTCGCCCATGTTTCACCAGCAGCACACCCTGCTATTGTTAAGGCAATACTGCAGGGAGGAAGCAATGTTCAAAAGTGTTTAAAACCTCGGTTTTCAATAACGGCGTATCAAACGGGGAAGGGAGAGGGGGCAGGAGAGGCAGTCGCCCATCCCATATTCACTTGGTTTCATTTGATCTTTAGGCAGAGCCAGTGAATAAACTATGAGCAGTCAGTATTTTTTTTTTTTTTTTAATAGAAAACGGGACCACCTCGCCTAAATCCTAAATGAAAGTTCCAAGACCTCGTCCCTTCAACCAGACCTGGATTCACCACTGTGAAATACGAAATAGGTTTTCTTGCCCCGTGCCCAGCCCCCTCTAAAGAAATAGTGGGTGCGCTACTGGTTTTCAACGACAACAAGAAAGACAATACACAAGCAATCGCGCAAACTGCACCATCACACGACTGAAGTTGGAAAGCGTCAGAAATCTCTATATTAAACATCTGTTTTCAATGAATGAGGTGGCATGTTTTTTAACAAGTGAGAGAGCAGGATTCCATGCAGAATTTAAGCAAAAGAACTCCTTCCATTCTTCGCTAGTTTTATTATAATCGCGTCTTTGATGACACAATACCAATGGCAAAATGCCAATGCCAAAATTTTCGTTTTTTTTTTTTTTTTTTATATTCCATAAGGTGAGTGGTGTCTCGGAAGTGTTCGGCAATAAATTTGTTGGGTTGTTGTAAGAGTGTGTGACGGTTACACTCAATGACAGGTCCTCAACAGTCCGATTTGGCCGCGGCGGAGTGTCCAAGCGCATTGAGACTGACTCTCCTCTGCCTCGTGTGGTCATTTTCGCTTACACCTTAGCGTCAAAACTGCCTGCATTGTAGGAGCTGTCGGTCTAGGGTTTCCATCCGCCCCGCTATATCGGAACCGACACCTTTATAAACCTTGTTCTTGGCCCGACACACAGTGGCACGGAATCCGCAAAAGTGGCCAAAATTAATTTTCGATTCTCGTAATTTTGATGGGTGGGGTGGGCAGGGGAAGGATTGGTGTATCTCATTCCAGACGGAGAGGTCTCCACCTTCGATACCTATCGAGTTACGTCAGTTCAAAAGTGACCTTCATCGAGAGCACACGCGGCGCTGTGCAGATTTACTCTAGGTTTGTGACTGAATATATTATTGGTAGTGAAGTGAAGAATTTCAGTTCTACAAGATGGAAACGGTTGCTACAGATATGTACAAAATGTTCGTACACTAAATCTGTATAAATTTCATGTTTATCCTATTTATATTTTTTCCGATGCCTGTGCAAAAGCACCATGCTTTAACGAACTTGCAATTGCAACTAGATCAAAAGTAGCACATACCACAATATATCGCGGATTTCAACTCCCAGACTATAGATTGATTAATTATCTGACGGAATCGACAAGAATCAGCTGCCAAAAATTGCCATTTCTCTCGTATAATGAATATTTACAAGGGCCCGTGCGACCGACATTTCATAGCACAATATGGTCGTTACAACGTGCAGTGCGGTAGGCTACGGAACTAAGCTATACATATTACTTGACCGAGCGAGGTGGCGCAATGGTAACGCACTGGACTCGCATTCGGAAGGGTGGTGGTTCAAATCCACCTCCGGCCATCCAGATTTAGGTTTTCCGTGATTTCCCTAAATCACTCCAGGCATATGCCGGGATGGTTCCTTTCATAGGGCACGGCCGATTTCCTTCCTCATCCTAACCCAAAAACTCCGAGCATTAGCTCCGTCTCTAATGGCCAAGTTGTCGATGGGACGTTAAACCCTAAGCATCCATCCATCCACTTATTACTTCTGTCATTGATTATACTATTACATGTATAACTTGTGTTCTGTCACTGACTTTGAAGATTGTTTCATTATAGTACTGAATTACAGTGTGTGTGGTATCGAATAATTTTTTCCGATATATTTTCGACAAATATTCTGTTATTTTGTTATAATAAACAAATCACGTTGGCAGAGTATTAATTATTAGCGTCTAAATACTATATATAAGCTATTATTAATAAATTATTATGGCTTTTCATGGGTCACGTTGTTATGTTAGCTCCGCCATTTTGTTTAGACAATTTTTAGCATAAAATTCGTAATCAGCGACCTCAAAAATCCCCGTGTGATTAGTTTTGTGTGAATTAAACGTCTTCTTGGGGTTTTCGCCACGTTTTTGGGTTTCCGTACCACTGTGCGACACCCCGACAAGACTCTATTTTGCAAAATAATGTTATGATTTTGGCTCAAGTTCTGCAGTAAAGCCATCTATTAGAACAACATGTAAATGCAGCGTCAGTTAGTCCACAAATTTATGCTAACATAATAGCCTCACAGATGACGTATCCTGAATCGACGATGCAAGCTAATTCTAGATCTAGCTCCATTATTGGCGAAAATACCGGACTTCTCCAGCAGTAAGGGGTGCAACTATGCCGGCCGCGGTGGCCGAGGTGACTGAGGCGCTCCAGTCACGGTCAGCACGGCCTCTGCGGTCGGGGGTTCGAATCCCCCCCTCGGGCATGGATATTTGTGCCGTCTTTAGTCTTAGCTAGTTCGTAAGTAGTTTGTAAGCTTAGGGACTGATGACCCCGTAGTTAAGTCCCATAAGCTTAATAAACATTTGAACTTTTTTTTTGGTGCAACTATTTTAACAGCCTCACCCGGAAGAATCGGATAGAATAGATTGTTTCCAGGGACAGTACAATCAATCTTATAGTGCCTTTTTAACTACAGGCTGACTTGCATAGAGTTTTATGAATACGTAAAAGGAAAAAGAAAAGACTTGTTTAAAATCGTGAAATCTTCCGAAAATATGGAATACAAAAAATCTGTGTCACAACAAGTTCCTTGCAATAGTGCTGTAAAAAAAGTAATTCTATTCAATATATTTTCATGTGCAACCCTATGTCCGGTATGCGGTTTGAAATGAAGTTATTTATGGTATTTTTTTAGGAACAACCAGTGATAACAGAGTTTAATAATGAACAAAGGAAGGTCAAACGTCATGTGGTAAATTTCCTGTACGTCTGTGAACTCAAATATAGAAAAATTCTCATTCAAACGTTTCAAAACACACACATTTCTGTGCTGAATGAAGGTTATACCTGCAAACACATCCAACAATATCTGAAACGCAGTAAATAGCGAATTTTTACTTTATTCTTAATATCTTGCGGCTTTGTCAAATAATTCTGACTTTGTCATTAAAACACTGTTATCTGCTTACTTTTATATTAGTCCATAGTGCAGGCTTTTTTTTCTGTAAAACGTACATTCCGTTTCGCTTTCACGTATTTATTTTCTTTTGTAGAATATCTCTAGTTGGCAAAATAAAATGTCCTGGTGCAACCTCTTCAAGACGAGAAACACTGCAAACAACAGAATACACGCAAACGTAGGCTTCCGCGGCTGTTGTCACTATCAATAAAATTCTTCCTGGTATGAGACCGCGTCCTCATTTTATGAACTCTACCGACGTTTCGGCCACTGTTGCAGGCGGCCTTCATCAGGGTCTGTGTCTGATAACAGAATACACGTTGATGAGAAAGGATTAATACAGGGTGTTTCAGGAGGAATAGTTAATATTACAGGAGTTGGTAGTATAGAAACATTGCAATAAAATGTCATATTACATGTGTTCAAATGTTTGTAAACCTAAGGCATTATTGAAGACAGAGATACAATTGTAAGTAGGTAACCCAAACTATCATAAAGACAAATTAGAAAATTTTCATTTAATCTCCTGTCGGTTCTAGGAAGAACATCATCATATTGAATTAAAAGGACACTTTTGTGTATATCCTACAACTTTATTTTTATTTAGTTTGCCGATTTTTAACTTACAAGTCTATCTTCAGACTTTAAAATCTGGTAAACTAAATTAAAATAAACTCGTAGAACGTACACAAATGTGTACTTTTAATTCAATAAGGTGATTTTCTGCCCAAAAATCCTAGCGTGAACCTCGTCTCTAATGACCACTCTGTAGACGGGACGTTAAACCCTAAGCTTCTTTTCTTCCAGAATAGATTAATCTGTGATTTCAGCACACGACACTACAGTTCCGTGGTTTTGCGCATGTGCAATATACGGTATACTGTAAAATTTAGAACTTCATACTCGGCACAGAATCCATGAGTCCATAGGTTATACTTGCAATGGCTGCTGATTTACACACAGACACGAAAGTCGGACGCACTTCCAATAGTTAATTTTCTCCAGGAATCTGCTGGTGTAAAAGAAGGCATAAGAATGTCTAATACATCGCGTACATATGTTGGCCAAGCTTAGAGTACGCTGTTACCCAATTTACTGCCACACTTTGCTGGTTCCCGACTGTAATGATTCGACAATTTTGTGACCACCTTCTTTTTTTTATTTTTGACTGGTCTGATGGGGCCCGCCAGAAATCTCTCTCCCGTGCCAACTTGATGTCACAGTAGCAACTGCATTTTAAGTTCTCCATTATTTCTTGGGTGTATTGCACACGTTCTCTAACCCTACAATTTTCACAGTACATCTCTGTTTAGTATCATGGAGATTATTGCTTGTTGGCTCGTATCCCGATGCCGTCCTTTCTTGTCAGTTTTGCAAAGGTTCCTCTCATCGACGATTCTATGGAGAACCTCCTCATTTCTTAATTTTTCAAACCGCTTCATTTTCAACACTCTGCTTTAACTCCATATGTCAAATGTGATTTTCTTCTCGGAGATTGCTTCCTCAAATTAAGGCCTCTGTTTGATACCAGGAGACTGCTCTTGGCCGTGAGTGCCCTCTTCGCCTGTGCTAGCCTGCGTTATATGTCCTGCTTGCTTCGTCTGTCGTGCGTTACTTTGCTCCCAAACATAGTTTAAATGGTGATCACAAATTTCTCTGTTTAATTCCTCGTTGTTCTCATTTATGCTCCACGTCGTTATCTTCGCTGTCTGAGACGTCACGTCACGAATTGCGCGACTGCTACCGCCGGAGGTTCCAGCCCTCCCTTGGGCATAGGTGCGTGTGTTGTCCTTAACGCAAGTTAGTCTAAGTGGTGTGTAAATCTTGAGACCGATAACCCTAGTAGTTTGATCTCTTAAGAAAAAATTAATTCTTTACTTTCGTCCTTATTTTCGGTTTACTCTCAATCCAAGTTCTCTACACATTAAACTGTTAATTCCATTCAACAGATGTGTAATTCTTCTTCATTTTCTTTGAGAAAAGAATGTTGCCTACGAATCGTATCGGTAATATCCTTTCACCCCAACTTTCTGCCTCACTCTTGAACCTTTCTTTATTCCGTCGTTGTTTCCTTTTGAACCGAACACTTCGGTTTTGGTTCTGAAATCGACTTGTTCCCTGATAATCATAAAAATTGTTCAGATACTCGTAAACCTAAGGGACCAAACTGCTAAGGTCATTGGTTCCTTAATTTAGAAACTACTTTTAACTACTTAAACTGAATTACCAGCGACTAAAATTCAAATGTTTGTATAGTCTATGGGACTTAACTACGGGGTCATCAGTCCCTAAACTTACAAACTACTTATGAACTACTTACGAACTAGGACGGCACAAATATCCATGCCCGAGGGGGGATTCGAACCCCCGACCGTAGTGGCCGTGCAGACCGTGACTGGAGCGCCTCAGTCCCCTCGGCCACCGCGGCCGGCTACCAGCGACTAAAGACAGAGTTAATAATGTGTATTGAAACCATCAGCTTCATTAAAAGCTGCATTGCTTCAGATGTCATACCTTCATTCCTCATTGTACGAATTAAGGCTGGCACTTGAAAATTGTGTAAAACCGAAACCTGAGCATTGGACCAATAAATAAACAGCTTTGGTCAACCTAATGATATTCTACAAATATTTAAACTAATTTGTGCAAAGGACAACACAAAGACCAGTACCCAAGGGAGGACTGGAACATCGACGCGAGCGGGCGACGCGATCCATAGCCTGGCGCCCGAGACCGCACGGCTGTAGAAATTGTATACATGACCCGTCTTTCCTAATTTTCCTCGGAATTTAGAACGTTTTGTTCAGTTTTACACTTCAGTCTCGCTTCCATTACTAACCGCAACTACTCTCAAGCCGTCATTTTTCTTAAATCGAAAATAATCGTCATCTTTTATGTTCCTATATTTGTCACTTATGACCTTGACACAATTCGCGACATCTTCGACAATAGTTTGAATGAACTTTTCTATCACTTTCACCGCTATCTAAACGTCACTCCATTGTCGGCGTTGTTGTTGTTGTTTTACGGTTTCGTGCGTTGCTGTCAACCTTCAATTTTTTCAGTGCAAATGCCTTTATTTCTGAATGACTGATGCCAGCCATATCCGTATGTACGTAAAGTCAGACTGCTGGGTGGAACCAGGGCATGATCTGACCTGGAGCGCCAGCTGGCCTTGAAGCCATTTGCGTCATACAGTACATGTGGCGCTTCGTAAGGCTTCACTGGTCCCCACCGGCTTCATCGGAAACAATTCGCCGCTTCCTACTACGACCTCATTGACCATCCTATCGTGTAACTCGTCGCTGCCTTTGGCGCCTCTGGCTCTGTATCCTTCAAAATGTTCAAATGTTTGTTAAGCTTATGGGACTTAACTACGGGGTCATCAGTCCCTAAACTTACAAACTACTTACGAACTAGGACGGCACAAATATCCATGCCCGAGGGGGGATTCGAACCCCCGACCGTAGTGACCGTGCAGACCGTGACTGGAGCGCATCAGTCCCCTCGGCCATCGCGGCCGGCCTGTATCCTTCATCGTCGTCTTATTTTTGACACTCTTGTCTTTTACTGAAAGGACGGTTAAAATGTACGAAAAGAAACAAAATGACACTGTTGCTATAATTGAAGTCTTTGTTGAAAAGAGGCCTGAGCACTACTATGCCACTGTTCCCAGAATTCCTGTGGTTGTGTCCTTCAGTTCGGTTCCGAGTTGAAGCGCTTCCATTACAGATTTTTTTTTTTTCGGACCAAACAGACAGAAGTCACAGGGCGACAAGCCGAGCTGTAGGGAGAATGCTCAAGTTGCTCCCACTTGAACTTGGCCAGTACACGTTGTGTGACCCATGAGGCGCGTGGACGTGTGTTTTCATTGAGCGGAATCACTCCCTCCGTGAGCAGCCCAGGCCGTTTGCTATTGATGGATTTGCATAGGCTACGAAGTGTCTCAAGGTACTCGTCACTGTTGATGATTTGCCGAGTTTGAGTACCCAAGCGGTCTAAGGCGCCTTGCTACGGAGCGCGCGGCTGCTCGCCGTCGGAGGTTCGAGTCCTCTCTCGAGTATGGGTGTGTGTGTTGTCCTTAGGTTAGTTTACCTATTTTGTAAGCCTAGGGTCTGATGACCGGTCATACCCCTAAGTTGTTTGAACACTTGTACATTTTGTTAATAGTTTTCCCGTCCTCGAGGAATTCCATAAGTATCGGACCTCGGACGTCGAAAAAGACGGTGTGCATCACATTGCTTACTGAGGGAAAAGCCTTGAATTTTTTAGGTGAAGCTGACAACGAATGTTTCCCGATCCTAGATATCACATTGCGTTATCGAAGAGCGCCATATTCAAATTTCAATCGGTTTTCTAGTTAAGATGTTTCGTACTTTTTCCATGATCACCACTCGTGTTAACGTCTCTTCGGTAAAGCGTAAGTGTTGCCGAAGTGGTATGCGGCTACAGTTTGTATTCAGTGGCAACGGCGTACTTTTGCGCTTGCAGTTAAACACAGACATAGCTGTCACGTTCGGAATCTATTCTACGTACGAAGTAAAGTGGCTATCGATTAGCGCGGTTTAGTGAAGGACTGACAATTACGATGTATTTAATAATTCAATAAGCACTAAACAATGGGGGTTGTCTATTGATTTCAATGAACATGTACAAAAACTGACATCGAAAGCAGTTTCAAAGTTCGCTCTGGAAATGTTATTAGAGGAGCGTTTGTAGCTGCAACAGTGTTGTTAAACTTATTGACATTAAAAACCGGAGTGAGCGATTATCATAATTCGCTGTTTGCGGAATACTTGTAGTTTGGCACAGAGGTTAATTCCAGCCTGTAGCATGTTGTATCAGGAGCTAAGCCGAGTTTCGAAGTTCTGGCTTAACGATAAAGTTGCGTGTTGCCGGCGTTGCTGTGGAGGGTGTTCTGATTGCGGGTATTGACTAGTCTAACCGGTGGTTACGTAGTCTGCAGAACTTGTTCAGCACGGAAGTGACAGAAAGAGATCACAATGCAATGATTTTTATTACAATGTCTCGAAGAAAGCTGTCTGACATGTGCGTGAATTTATTTAGGAAAATATAGGAAACCCATCCTACATTACAATACGAAATGATTCCGGTGATCAATCTCCGTCTTTCTCTCTCTCTTTCTCTCTCTCTCTCTCTCTCTCTCTACCCACATTACTTCTAGTGGCAAACTTCAGTAACACCACTTAATTCATTGCACTTTAAAGTGCATTCGGAACAAGCGAGGTGCAGATTATATTGTTTACCATTACAGTGACTGCCATTTCTATTCCATTAGCTGTCAGTGAAAGGCGAACACAGTGCACGGTCACGCTCTCATGTACACATAATGGAGTTCTCTCGTAACTGCAGTTGTAGACAAAATCTTTCGAAGCGTTCAGCTGGAACACCCGTTGTTACTGCCACCGAGAAGAGCGAAAGTGTTCACGATCGCTTTATCTGTATGAGTCTTGTAAACTGAAAGAAGTGCGCTCTTAGAGACAGTTCGATTGGGAGCAGAATAATTTATCTGAGAGAGCACTTAATTATGAAAGGCGCCCTTGGATGCGAAGGAGACACAAACACGTAAGCATTCAGAAGTTCCCTCAGCCGCGACTCACAAAACTTCGGACAATACTGGCCGAGGAATTAAGTGCGAGGGCTGAAAGATTTTATCTCCAATTATCTGTAATGCAAATTGTCGTTCATGAAACTCGGCAGGACACGAAGTTTTGCGTCTCTTCAGTGAGGACTCTCTCTCTCTCTTTGTCTCTCTCTCTCTCTCTCTCTCTCTCTCTCTCGGATAGCGCTGACGAGATAAGATTTGAAATTCAGGCCTCACGTGACAAGCGTTCCATCATTTCACGACGACAGTGATAAAGTATGGTGATCACAAGACAGGAAAAGGACTCGATTGAGTCAGCTTACGACATAAGTATCGCTATATGAAGAACATGACAGCAGTCAGTCGCAAATATTTCCTTTGTTTTGGCAGAACTAAATTAAGTTCACTGTGTGATCATTGTCAATGTTTAAAATTGTAGATTAATACATGTAAAAGTACTGAATGCTTCCGTATGGTACCAAACATGCTGGATATGGTTTTTAAAAAAACGTGTTTTTATGGACTGTAACATTATCGTATTGTATAAAAGTATAAAAAACATAAAGCAAAAGATCATTCTGTTTCGACTTGAGAGTACTGCAACGTCGTCACTGCCACCTTAATTATAAGGAAGGTCAGGCACCTTTCCTGACTTCACCGGTTGGAAAGAACACTTTATCCATCGCTGTCTAGTTAGGTCAACACATACTTTGAACTGAGTTCTGTTGACCGTTCTCGTACTTGGACAACAGTAACAAATTTGTCGCCCATCGCAGTATATAAGGCAATGAACACTTTTAATGGTTCAGAACCAACCCTTAGGTCATAAAATTTAATAACAATCGCCTGCTGCGTCATGTTTCTTTTGTGTGATACATTCGTATGATCTTACCATGTATTTAGACGTATTGTAAATTATCGGCTAGGCCAGAGTGTCTGCCACTAATACACGGGACTGAGAATGTCTAGGTCATGCGAGCATATTTTGTTAGCACCCACCTACATAGGAAGACATTATCATGAAATTAAGAGAAATCAGATCGAACATGGAAAGTTTTAGGTGTTCCTTTTTCCCGCGAGTTATTAGAGAATGGAGCCGTAGAAAAACACCATAAAAGTGGTTTGATGAACCCTCTACCATGCACTTCAATGTGGTTTGCAGAGTATTCATGTAGATATAGACTGCTTCACACATAAAGTCAATATGTTTTAAAGTCCTGCAACCTTGTTTGAAGACAATGATATATATATCAATCATCGAAACCGGTAAAGATAGTGTCGATTTCGGCTAAAAACCCTACATAAGATGTATTTTTGTAGTATTAAAAAGAAGAGATCGCTTTCCACAGGCATAACATGCCACGTAACTACGAAATGTTTAAAACACTCCGAAAATGGAAAGAATCCTTTATGACGGAATTGTGCTTAAAAAACCGGTGCCATTAAGCTGGAATGTATGAAATATTTCGATTTTTGGATATGGTATTGAAGTTATATATTTCGGTACACGACACTAGAACAGTAGTTGGAAATATTTTATACAACTACTAAATTTAAAATTCACCTGTATTGGTGCACCAATTAGATCAATACATCTACATGGGATACTCTGCAAATCACATTTAAGTGCCTGGAAGAGGGTTCATCGAACCACCTTTATACTATTTATCTCCCATTCCATTCTCGAATAGCGCGCGGGAAGAAAGAACACCTGAACCTCTCCGTTTTAGCTCTGATTTCTCGTATTTTATTCTGATGATCATTTCTACCTATGTAAGTGGGAGTCAAAAATATATTCTCGCATTCGGAGGAGAATCTTGGCGATTGGAGTTTCGTAAGTAGCCCACGACGCAGCGATAAGCGCCGTTGTTGTAATGATTCCCATCCCAGATTCTGTACCATTTCCGTAATGCTGTGTCCCCTGTATCGTGACAAAACGAGTTGCCTTTCTTTGGATTCTTTCGATCTCCTCCGTCAAACCCACGTGATAAGGATCCCACACTGGGCAGCGTAGTGTTTCGCCACTTGATTTCGACGAAGGAGGAGGAACCCCCCCCCCTCCATTACATACCGGAAAAACGGCTTGAAAGCGGACATGCACACGACGAGAGCGAGGAAAGGGGGAGCCGGGGACTGATGACCCAGCTGTTTAGTCCCCTTAAAACCATCAACAACAACAACACAACAAAGGGGGAGCTGAGAGATTAATCCTCAAACTACCTGCCGAAGGTGCGGGAGCAAATGTCCGAGCTTGGAACTGTGCGGCATTCCTCTCTCTCTCCATCCTCGAAAAGGCCCAACGGGTACCGACCGGCCGCCGTGTCATCCTCCGCCCGAAGGCGTCAAGGGATGCGGTATGGAGGGGGGCGTGGTCAGCACCCCGCACTCCCAGCCGTTGCGTCGGTTTTCGCGTGACCGGCGCCGCTACTTCTCAATCAAGTAGATCCTCAGTTGGCCTCTCAAGGGCTGAGTGCACCCCGCTTGCCAACTGCGCTAGGCGGACCCGACAGTGGTGATCTAACGGGAACCGGTGTATCTACTGCGGCACGACCGTTGCCTACGATATTTCTTTAAGACTATATGTTTTTAATTACTAAGATCTTTAAACGGCTCCTCGCCTCCCTATAAAGGCAGTTGTATCTGTAAACCTAAATCTGAAGCTAGGAAAATACTGCTTATACAGATACAGCGTTCATTAAAATCTTGTAATTAAAACAGTACACACCTGCAAACTCCCCGAAGACTTTCCGGCTGCCCAACCGGTTTTAAACTTTAAAGTCTTAAGCACACAAATGACTAATTAAAAGAGTGAAGGCTGGCCAAAGTTAGAGAAAGAATAAATTGCTGCTCCTTAGTTCTCCTCCTCTAGACGCGAGTCCGTGGTCGCTGTCCTTTCTGCACGAGCGTCTCCTACCTCTTACGCGCACCTGAGTGTTTGACCGCTTAGGAAGGCGCCTTGTGAGAGCAAGCTGGAAGCTCTCCATTGCCGCGGCCGGTGTCGAGGCAAAGAGGCGATCGGCGGCGTTTTCCTTTTTTCACTTCGCTCCTCGTTTCCTCACCTCCGCGGCACGCCGTCCGAGAGGGAGAGCAGACAGCCGAGGCGAGTTCTTAAGTTATTCATCGAGCGGAAGCATTTCCATACGTCAACACGGCAGCTGTTTGTCTCGTGGAAATTTCCCGCGCTCGCCTTTCCACCGGCGGCGACGTAATTTCCTCGGTGAAAACGCGACGTGTTGCGGCGAGCGCTTTCCCCGGCGGTTATCCCGAGTACGGCCGTAATTCTGTCGCTCTCGTCCCGCAGGTGGCGTTAGCGTTAAGCTTTCAGCTGACTTTCATTATAATGTAAACAGCTCCATTTACCCAACGCCGTCAGCCGCTCGACAGGAAGCAGAGGGAAGAAACGTGTGCCGCTCATATTTAAAACACACTGGCTCATAATGAGCGTCGGCAAGATATAGCGCTGCGGCGGAGTGGCCGAGCGCATTGAGGCGCTATGCTCCGATGCGCGCGGCCGTTCCCCGCCGGGGGTTCGAATCCCCCCTTCGGGCTTGGATATTTGTGCCGTCCTTAGCTAGTTCATAAGTAGTTCGTAAGTTTAGGGACTGATGACCCAGTAGTTAAGTCCCATAAACACTACAAACATTGTGATTCCTTAATTTCTCCTGGCGAATAATCGAAAAACTTACGGGTGTGCTGCCAGGTATCAAAATCGACGACGGCCGATATTTCGGCAGGATACCACCCTGCCATTTTCAAGGCGAAACTGCAGTAAGAAAGCAATGTGCAACCGAGGTTTTAAAGATCGTTGCACATTGCATTCTTACTGCAGTTTCGCCTTGAAAATGGCAGGGTGGTATCCTGCCGAAATATCGGCCGTCGTCGATTTTGGTACCTGGCAGCATACCCGTAAGTTTTTCGAACTACAAACATTCTTTTTGTGCTATTTGCACAGAGGGACACTACATTGAACACCTACTGTAAATAAATGTCAGGTTAATCAGGTGGCAACACTGTTGATTCTTCTCCGTGGCACATTAATATTTTTTTTTACTCTGTAATAATTATCATTAATGAAGGTTCGTAGCATGCTGCATTTGGACTACTAGGGATCTAATAAATTTTGTGCGGGCCGTATTGCTCCTCTCAGTCCAATCCACAACAGCCCCAGACATCGGCCACCCTCGTGAGGCATAATGTGGAGGCGAGGGCCTCGTAAATGTTGTTGTTTTGTGGTCTTCAGTCCGGAGACTGGTTTGATGCAGCTCTCCACCCTACTCTATCCTGGGCAAGCCTCTTCATCTCCTCATAAGAACGGCATCCTGCATACATCTGACTCTGCTTACTATATTCATCTCTTGGCCTTCGTCGGCGATTTTTACCTCATACACTTCCCTCCAATGCTAAATTCACGATTCCTGGATGTCTAAGAATGTGTCCTACCAATCGATCCATTGTGTTAGTCAAGGTATGCCAGAATTCCTTTCCTCCCCAGTTCTTTTATGTACCTCTTCATTAGTTAGGCGAACCACCCACCTAATCTGCAGTATTCTTCTGTAGAGCCACATTTCAAAAGCCTCTATCCTCTTCCTGTCTAAAGTATTTAGCGTTCATGTTTCACTCCCATACAAGGCAACACTCCACACAAATGCCTTCAGAAAGGACTTCCTTACGTTTAAATTAATATTCGATGTCAACAAATTTGTACTTTCTTCCCATTGACATATTCAGCATTTTATATGCTGTGTACTGCGATCATCATAAGTGAATTTGTGTTAAGGCCTTCCCGGTGTGCCGAGGGGACTGAGGCGCTCCAGTCACGGTCCGCACTGCCACTACGGTCGGGGATTCGAATCCCCCCCCCCCCCTCGGGCATGGATATTTGTGCCGTCTTTAGTATAAGGTAGTTTATAAGTTTAGGGACTGATGACCCCGTAGTTAAGTCCCATAAGCTATACAAACATTTGAAACACTTCCCGGCGTGGTGCTGTCATCTTGGAGAATCGGGTCTCCTGTCGGTAATGCGCGTCGTACTAGCACGATATTTCGATCGCGTTACTCGCGATCTTCATCAGGTGCTTCCTCAGGAATCGGGTTTTCTGCCGGGTTTTCGGCTTTCCCAGCTGGGAATTGTCATCTTGGAGAATCGGGTTTTCTGCCGGTGAGGAATCACCTGATGAAGGTCGCGAGTAACGCGATCTGAATATCGTGCAAGTACGACGCGGATTACCGGCAGAAAACCCGATTCTCCAAGATGACATATGTTAATTTACTGCACAAGTAAGAAAACTCATCTACCACCTTTATTATTATTTCGTTACTTAATGTAATTCCTTCAGCATCGTACCGAGCGAGGTGGCGCAGTGGCAACAAACTGGACTCGCATTCGGTAGGATGGTGGTTCAAATCCACCTCCGGCCATCCAGATTTAGGTTTTCCGTGATTTTCCCAAATCACTACAGGCAAATGCCGGGATGGATCCTTTCAAAGGGCACGGCCGATTTCCTCCCCCCCCCCCCCCCCCCTGCAATCCTTCCCCAAAACTCCGAGCATAAGCTCCGTTCCTAATGACCAAGCTGTCGACGGGACGTAAAACCCTAAGCTTCTTTCCTTCAGCATCGCCTCGTTGATATCTTTATTATTCTTTAAAAAAATCAAAACGGAATCACCGTGCATGGGAAAGATGAATGCCAACAATGCGGAGGTTAAAGTGCAGTTTATGCGGCAGCGGCTAGCCGTCGCGCTCGCTAGGGTGGGAACGGCAGAGCAGCCACTCAGAAGTCGCGATGCCGCGGCCAACGAGATTGCGTGTTTCATGACGAGTAAATTTGGCGTCAATTTCGAAGTTTATTCGAGGATATCGGTGCGGCGTTTATGTGATTGTAATTGATTTTCCACTTATGAGATTTTTAGATAATTGTCGTATTACGGACATAAGTGACCTATTATTAATACACCACACCATGTTTTATTTGTTTTATGACCAGTACCAAACATTGATTATTTTAAGTGAAAGTTAAGTTAGGTATAGGTTAAACAAGAAGGTTTTTTTTTTTTTTTTTTAGTATGTGAGGGCGCGTAGCGCCCGAATCTCCGGTTCGGAAACACTCAATCAATTTACAGTTGTACGCTCGAGATATATATATATATATATATATATATATATATATAATCAGTCCGAGCTACCTCGATTGCAAGCCTACAAATGTTCAAATATTTGTATAGCTTATGGGACTTAACTACGGGGTCATCAGTCCCTAAACTTACAAACTACTTATCAACTAGCTAATACTAAGGACGGCACAAATATCCATGCCCGAGGGGGGGATTCGAACCCCCGACCGTAGTGGCCGTGCAGACCGTGACTGAAACGCCTCAGTCCCCTCGGCCACCGCGGCCGGCTTATCGCAATTACTTTTACTGACCGGACAAGGGTACATACAAGAACCTATCAACCACAGAGCAGGTATAGCATGTTTTATTTATTTTATGATATATTCGAAACAGTGATCAAGTGACATCCATACTGATAGCAACTGTAACGTGTAGATCGTCAAAAACTTTTGCATACGCCGCTTCGATTTGTTTACATATTACAATTGTAACGCTCTTTCTTATTGGCCGCGTCATCGCGACTCCTGATTGGCTGCCCAGCCGTTCCCAACCTAGCGAGCGCGACGGCTAGCCGCTGCCGCATAAACTGCACTTTAACCGAGCGTGACTAGCGCGCCGCAGACCGTTCTCCCACGGCGGCCGGCTAAGTATTAGTCACACGACTACTTTCGGCATACTACGTTGCCATTTTCAAGCGTTCATAGTAAGTATTTAAATATAAAAATTAAAAACTGAAAAAAAGAAAAAATCTACTGAATGTTAAATAAAGAAAAATAAACTTTAACTTTCCACCTTAGGTGGAGTTTGTCGCACTCTGTGCCAATTTGGCATCATTTTTTTTAATGACACATAATTCGACAAACTCCACCTATGGTGGAATAAGACTAATCAGTCTGGAAAGTAAACCAACCATACTATATGAAATGACAGTAACTTAGCTCAGCAGTATTTGTATTTTCAGACTCATCACAAAATTTCTTCTCCCTTCTTTCAGGATGTAGATTATGAAAATAATAGCTCAATCATTACGTACTATTAATATACATTATTATAATGAATCTTTGGCAGAGTTACGTGGGAATAATAATAATAATATAAATAATAATAATAATAATATAAAAAACCGAATCCATCGCGGGCGGACGCAGTGGCCGAGCGGTCTGCGGCGCGCCAGTCACACAGTCTGCACGCCCGCTACAGTCGGGGGTTCGCATCTCCCCTCGGGCATGGATGTCTGTGTCGTCTTTAGTATTAGGTAGTTTATAAGTAGTTTGCAAGTTTAGGGACTGATGACCCCGCAGTTAAGTCCCTTAAGTGCCTGGATTTCCGGAAGGCGTTTGACACTGTACCCCACAAGCGGCTTCTAATAAAATTGCGTGCTTATGGAAAATCTCCCCCATTGTGCGATTGGACTCACGATTTCCTATCAGAAAGGACACAGTTCGTTGTAATTGACGGTAAGTCATCGTGTCAAACAGAAGTGATGTCTGGCGTTCCACAGGGAAGCGTTATAGGTCCCCTACTTTTCCTCGTGTTTATAAACGATTTAGGATATAATCTGAATAGGTCCCTTAGACTGTTCGCGGATGATGCCGTCGTTTATCGGTTAGTGAAGTCAACAAAGGATCAAAAGCAACTGCAAAGCGAATTAGACAAAATTTCTACATGGTGTGAATATTGGCAATTGACACTAAATAAAGAAATGTGTGAAGTAATACACATGACCACTAAAAGAAATCCGCTGAACTTCAATTACGCGATAAATCAGTCAAACCTTAAGGTCGTAAATTCTACAAAATACCTAGGAGTTACAATTACGAACAACTTTGACTGGAGAGAACACACAGAAAATATTGTGGGGAAGGCGAACCAAAGGTTACGTTTCATTGGCAGAAGGCTTCGAAGATGCACCAGCTCCACCAAAGAGACTGGCTACATCACACTTGTGCGCCCTCTCCTGGAGTAATGTTGCCCCTTGTGGGACCCTCACCAGGTGGGACTGACGGAAGATATTGAGAAGGTTCAGAGAAGGGCAGCTCGTTTTGTTTTATCACGTTACGGGGGGAAAGCGTCACGGAAATGTTACACGAATTGGGGTGGAAATCATTAAAAGAAAGACGTTATTCATTGCGGCGTGATCTGTTTGCGAAGTTTCAATCACCGACTTTTACTTGTGAATGTGAAAATATTTTGCTAGCACCCACCTACTTAGGGAGACATGACCATCCTAATAAAATAAGAGAAATCAGATCAAAAACGGAACGATTTAGGTGTTCTTTCTTTCCGCGCGCTATTAGAGAATGGAACGGTAGAGAAAAGTTATGAAAGTGGTTAATGAACCCTCTGCCAGGCACTTGAATGTGATATGCAGAGTATCTATGTAGATGTAGATGTAAGCTAAGCAAACATTTGAACATTTTTCGAATCTATTGCCAACACCATGCGGATACGGAGAGCGCGGCTCAGACGTACGCCTGCAGCTGGCCAGCTCGTGGTGCCCCGGGCGCTCAGCTGCTCGGCTGCTGGTGGCGGCCGCGCCAGGTGCCCCCGAAATACCCGGGTGCGTTTGATGTGCCGGCGCGGCGCCTGGTGAGCGCATCCATTGTCGGGTATTTCTGGGGGCCGCTATTAGCAGCGCGGCGCCACACAAATCGTGCCATCGCTCCGCTGCCTGCGCCGGCGACACCACTGCAGCCGCGGCTGGCCGGCGCCAACCTGGAAACTGCGCACCAGACAAATGCAGCCCGACTCAGATGGGAACAGGCTGCAGTGGACCCACAGCCGATTATACACAATAAGGAACCAGTCGTCGGAAATCGTAATATTAACAGATAAACACGAACATTGAAATACAAAATTTTAACCCATGATAGTAGCCGTCTCATGCTATTTGTCGAAATAAAGCCAAGATCGCTAGTATATAATGTTATTTCGACGACCGGTTTTGATGGTCTCTGCCATCATATTATGGTCAAGAGCATCTGTGCACTTTCAATTATTTTATACAACAACTGTTGGCATCAGAAGACGGCTGTGTAACACATGTTTTGACCAGAAGATGATGGCAGAGACCATCGAAACCGGTCGTCGAAATAAAATTATACATCTTGGCTTTATCCTTTCTGGAACCTATCATAATGTTGAATCGCCTCCACATAATATCAACTGACACTCAACTTACTACAACTGTTACGAACATTTAAAGAATTGCTGTATCTCTCCAGCCGTTCTGGGTTGATGTGTTACCATTAATATCATTTCATTTTTATCATCTTCGAAAGGAAAACGCCAAGATCGCAATATGATCAATTAATTTACTGACGACCGGTTTCAATAGGCTTTGCCATCGTCTTCTCTACGTATAAATTCTACAGTGTGGTCATGTTTTTATAAACTGGAAGTTAAACACAAAGTGTAACAATGCACGTTGTCAAAATATAAAATACACAAGTGAGTAAGAGACCCTTACAAGCAGTTAATTAATAATATTATAATAATACACAATAATATAATAAGAATATCTAATACATAAAGCAGAGTGTCCGTATAATTGTACGTGTTGCATACGAATCCACAGTTTTGTTCCAATCTTTATGAAATTATGTACACGTAAGCTTCAATCCATGAGGACGGTCGTCATAAGTGTAAGAATCACGTACGATATATAGTACATGAGATATGACGTCATAAACAATAAGATTCGCGAAAAACTGCTGCATTTTGCGACAATGTTGCTCATTTCCTCTTAAAGCACTGGACCGATTACAACCAAATTTGGTACACACTTTCCTTACCGTGAGGTAACAACTGCTACAGGGTTAAGAATCACGTACGACACAGGGTTCAAAAGATATTACGTCGTAACCAATAAAAATCGCAAAAAATGCCATATAATGCGGCGAGACTTTCGAAATACACTGTACGAGAATGACAGTACTAGCAACTTGCAACAAACTTTAAACAATAATTTCAAACCTTTATTCAACCTTTTCTCGCTGGCAACCATAGTAAAATGATGAAAGGAAAAAAAGTTTCTCGCTTACTACTTTTCCGCTGTTTATGGATAAAACTACGGCATTCTGTATGACGTTACAATTTATAATTTCTACACTCAGATTGTAGCCGCAGGACATTTTACAGACAGTATACACACATATATCTGAATGTACCTTCTAAATTGTATGACAGTACGACACGTGTTTCGTGAGATACGAGCACATAAACAGTAACGGCCGGCCGCGTTGGCCGAGGGGACTGCGGCGCTCCAGTCACGGTCTGCACGGCCACTACGGTCGGGGGTTCGAATCCCCCCTCGGGCATGGATATTTGTGCCGTCCTTAGGATTAGCTAGTTCATAAGTAGTTTGTAAGTTTAGGGACTGATGACCCCGTAGTTAAGTCCCACAATCTATACAAACATTTGAAACATTTTGAAACAGTAATGTTCCGCTGTTCATGGACTAAAACTGCAGCTTTGGGTATGACGTTGCAATTTATAATTTCTTCACTACGCCTTGTAGCTCAAAAATGTTCAAATGTTTGTAGAACTTAAGGGACTTAACTATGGGGTGGGCTCCCCAAAGAATTTATTCATATTAGATTTTTGACAAGTAACCAGAAACATTGTTTATCATCAAGTTTTTAATTAAATGAATTTTGAAGGTAACGTATCATTTGCATGTTGATGACTATTTTTTTTTCTTTTGCATACTGCAGTTATTATTTTGTACATTCTGTAAGGCAGCCATATTTCTTCAATGCTCTCACATAAACATAACACTTTATTGAAAGAAGGAGATGGAGGGATATGAGAAGTACTAATTGAAATCTTGAATAAATAAATAAATATCCGGGCAACGCCGAGTTTTCAGCTAAGTTAACAGATTAACACGAACATTGAAATACACAATGTCAACCCGTGAAAGTAGCCGCCTCATGTCATTTGTCTCAAATGTCATGAGATTCAAGAGAGTACACCAATTCTAATAGTTGGGATCTTGGTTTACCACAGACAACAAAATAGAAAGCGACTTCTAGGGAAGAAAGACATATTCGGCTCCAAATCAGTGTCTGTGAACACTAAGATAAAAATCTATAACACGGTGATTTGCCCAGCGGTAATATATGGTTCAGAAACATGGAGCATGATTAAACGGGACAAGGAAAAACTATTAATATTTGAAAGAAAAGTAATGAGGAAGAAACGGGGAACAATTTTAGATAACGGAGAATGGAGGAGGAGGACGAATGAGGAAATCTACCTTCTGATGCGACAGCCAAATATTTTACAGAAGTTAAAAAGGAACTAACAGTGATAGGAATGTAGTTTAAATTGATTTGGACGCATCTGGTTTCAACGAATCCAATGCACGATAGAAAAAAACTATTGTTCCATTTAAAAAATTATATCTTTGTGGTGCAACTCTTTGGAAAATGATACAGTAAACTATGTTCATAGCTCCGCAGAAAGTGTAACATTTCTTGTGTTGACCTACCGCATTAAAATTCCCCGCACCTATTATTTTATAAGTTACAGAGGCAAACACACTTAGTGAAACACCCTGTATATGTGGAATATAATAAATAATTAATCAGTCACACACTCCTTACTACAACATCATATAAGAGAAAGTTTTAGTTCCCTGGTGCTCTAGAGAGGCTAAGCAGGTAGTCGTGGATTTTGCCTCTCCGTGGCGACGAGAGGTGCTCGTGGCAAACAGATTGACGCGCTCAGCGGCCTGCCCCCTTTGACAGGCTGTCGCGGCCCCTCTGCGCTCTGCAGATCCCCACGGCCGCCCCCGCCACGTGCGTGACACGCGCAACGCGAAAGCCGAGCCGAGCCAGCGCCACGGCCGCTGACGTCACACGGCGAATTAGCACAGCGGCGCAGCGCGCTGCGAGCCCACGCGCGTACGCGGCGCCGCTTTGATTAGCAATGCCTGTGTGCGAGTGACGGCCGACGAACGGTTCGGTCTCCCTGCTTCCCACCGCAAAAGTCTCCTCCGTTCTCTTACGCGTCTCACCACCACCAGTCTTTTGTGGTTCCGCTGTACACATCAAACCAAATTACTGTTCACCTATGCAACCAACCAGCCACTCGATCTCTTGCTGTTAGTTTTTCTGGAAAAAAGTTAAACCACAACCCAAACCCAAAATGCCTTGGCATCAGACTGGACACATCACTCACATTCAAATCGAACCTAACAGAAACAGCAGCTACTGGCGGAAGTAAAGTTGTGAGGCGGCATCGTGAGTCGTGTCGGGATAGCACAGTCGGTAGTGCGCTTGCCCGCGAAAGGCAAAGGTCCCAGGTTCGAGTCCCGGTTCCTACACACAATTTTATTCTGCCAGGAAGTTTCAGCTAAGATGTTGTTGTAGTCTTCAGTCGGCAGACTGGTTCGATGCAGCTCTCCACGCTAACCTGTCCTGTGCAAGTCTCTTCATCTGAGAATACTTTCGGCAACCTACATCCCTTTGAATCAGATTAATGTACTCGTCCCTTGGTTTCTCTCTACGATTTTTACCCCACACACTTCCTTCTAATGCTAAGTTCACGATTCCTTGATGTCTCAGGATGTGCCCACCAACCTATCCCTTCTCTTATTCAGGATATGCCAGAAACTCCTTTTCTTCCCGATTCGGTTACGCACCCCCTCATTAGTTACGTGATCTACCCATCTAATTTTCATCATTCGTCTGTAGCACCACATTTCAAAAGCTTCTATCATCTTTTTATCTGAACTCCTTATTCTCCACTCTTCACGTCCATACAATGCTACACTCCAGACAAATGCCTTCAGAAAGGACTTCCTAACATTTAAACTATTGGATGTCATCAAGTTTCGCTTCTTTAGAAACGATTTTCTTCCCATAACCATTCTGCATTTTATATCTTCTTTACTTCGGTCATCAGAAGTTAGTTTGCTGCCCAAGTAACAAAACTCGTCTACTACTTTTATTGCCTCATTACCTAATTTAATACCTTCAGCATCGCCTGATTTTCTGGCACTGCATTCCATTATCCTTGTTTTACTCTTGTTGATGTTCATATTATAACCTCTTTTCAAGACATTGTCCATTCCATTCAATTGCTCTTCCAGATCCTTTGCGGTCACTGACAGGATTACTATGTCATCGGCTCCCTGAACTTTAATTCCCTTTCCAAATTTCTCCTTGCATTCCTTCACTGCTTGTTCAATGTACAGAACAAGAAACAACATCATTCAACAGCTTGCCAATTCTAGCTGGGGAGCTGATGCACATACTCTGAAGATCTCTTCTTCATCACTGGTGTATGCTGTTGCGGAGTACTGCAGTCCTGTTTGGCTTAACAGCAGCCATACATTCAAAGTGGACACCGAGCTAAATAACACCATGAGGGACCATAAAATCGACCCCACTGCCCTGGCATTCCATTCTCTGTAATATAGCTCCACCACGTCTCAAACGGCAAGCTGCGTTAGTTAATGAGTGGAATAAAATTTCCGCCCATGGAGAACAGCTCAACATCTTATATCCGTCTCTTTCGATGCCAAGACCACCTGGAAAAATGATTGTTCCAATTCTGCCATAGCCAGGAACCATAGGGAAATATCACCTGGCAGAAATGTACCTGGTACAGACCTGCCAAGAACAACATGTGTCACACTCAACAGACTCCGCACAGGTCTTGGGAGAAGTGGAGACATGCTCTTCAGATGGGGCATGCGAGATACTCCTCAGTGCGGCTGTGGACATCCTGAACATACGACCAGCACATAATTCTGGAATTCCCGAAACGTGCATTCACAGGAACTATTGAAGAACTGTATGAAGCCTCCTCTAAAGCCGTCGAGTGGATGGAAAAGCTGGACATACAACTTTAATATAATTTTGTTTTTGTTTGTTTGCTGACTTTTCAATTTGATTTCAGAGTTCATTGTACGTATATATCTATATGTATGTGTGTAAGTATTTAAACCATTTCTACTTGAAAACCACTTACGCTTAATAAATAAAACTGTTCTCCATTCCGATTAGCCTTGAATCATTTTCTTGTTTCATCGAAAACCTGAATTTACGAAACTCAAGAGAAAACATTACATCTTATGGTGTGCACATGGGAGACTTTGTCGCGCATCTATTTAGTCTTCGTTGCTTTGCCGTTGCTTCGGTTTTTCATAGCTCGCACAGGATAAGCATATAACGTTCCCTGCCTGATTGAGTTTAAATAAAATTTAAAATATGAAGGAACAGATACAAATTCTTGAGCCTCTACTTCTAATTTAAAAAAGTATTATTTACAATGTGATGGTGCGGCAGTAAGCGTTGTAATACGGCATTTTCTTATGATTGAATGTTTGTACTTGATGGATAATTTCTATCTTTGAATTAAGGGTACAAGAAAAATGCCGTAAAAATTTTGCGAAAGACTAATAGCAGCAATAAAATTAAAACATGATTACTGATAGAATGTGATGACATCCACAAGATTCCAAAGACCCCAAATACAACTGAGGAATAAAATATTAAATAATGATAATGAGAATCAAAAATAAAGTAGGAACCAATCTAGATTCAAATAAATCAATAAATAAATTTAAACTAGAAAAAGAACAAAACAATATAATTAATAATAATAAAATAATAAAAACAAAAAATTAGAATATAAGAAAAAAAGTAAATTGATCTTCTTGCAGTAATTATTAAACAACAAATCCAAAAAGTTAATAAAATCAACATAAAAAAATAAAAATCAACACCAAAATAATGACCAATTATTCTTTAATCAGAATAAGAATATAATGAAATCATAAAAATGAAGCTTAATAAAAACATTAAAGAATGAATGAATCATCAATGGCGTGCACAAGATTCCAAAGAACCTATAACAAAAATTACTGAGGAATAAAATAGAAAAAATTTTATATGTTATTCGACAGGTCTCATACACACTTGGAAATAATTCAGGTAAGCTAAGATAGAATAGTCCTGTGAATGATTCGTTTTAATTATTCGAAGAACAATAGCTGACTGAGACAAAAGCAACGCCTTGTCCTACGTTTTTACAATGGGACAGAAGTGTCGCTTAGTCAATGATAAAGAAAGGAAAAGGCGAGCAACGGTTAATTATCTCTGTGGGCACACACATTTCATTGGTTTTTGTAGTGCAGTCGACAAGCGCACAGTGATGGATTGTCTTCATAGATGTTGGTGCGAATGGAACAGCAGGTTATTCTTCGGTTTTTAATAATTCCAAGATGGGCAAAAAGCCTTCTGTACATACAGAACGACGGAACCTGACCTAACGATCCAGAAGACAAACCAATGCCTTTTTGTTCGGTTGCTGATGAAGCTTTTGGTTAATTGGGCCACATTTTGCAACCCTTAAAAATAAAATAAACGCTAATCCCGATGAAGAACATTTACAACCGCAGGCGTACAATAACTTGTGGTATGACTGAATGAACATTTAGCATACTGGCGAACAAATTGCGTATTTTCCATAGACCTCTCGATATTACCATCGATTTCTTCTATCAAGGCATGTTGTGTGTTCTACGATTTCGTGTGCAGAAGATGCGGAATAAACTTTACAGAGGCAGCTTAAGAATGTCCACTGCAGAGTATAGATAGTGACCCTTGGGCTCTAACTATATCTGATGTCAATACAAGCAACTATTTTGCAACCTATTTTCCGTCTCCCGTGCTAGTACTATGAACGCTAATGTCATTTCTTTTCAACAACATTTAAAAATCTACTTTTTCTATCAAAAACGGGTTATTAACAAGCGTAATATTAATAACAATGTTAAAAATAAATGAATAAAAGCAAGTTTGTAAAATAAAAACTTACCTGCTTTTTTATATTTTTTTTTCCACGGTGCAACCCACATTTCATCCCATAGTTTGCCTTTCAAATTAGCGTCAGAATAATCTATTAAACTTTAACTGAACAACGCCAACCTGTATTGTACTTCATACATGACCAATTCACTATCGATGTCTTCATCTCTTACAACAGCCATTTTACAAACTCAAAGAGACAATGACGTCCGTGTGCGCGCGCACAAATACAGTTTGGAACAGAAGACAGGCGGAGAGAGTTGCGTCGCCCTTCTGTCTGGCGACACCCACCCCCTCCCCCTACTCTCGAATCATAAAAAATCTATTTTTTCTCAAAGGAAATAATCTTTTTTTCTTTCTTTTAAATTGCTGGACGAAGTCTTTTTTATGTAATTTTCGGACTGGAGCACATTATTCTATGTTAATGAATTTCCGGAAAAAATAATTGTTAAAATAGTGTTTCGAATTTCAGTCAAGGCACAGACGGGAATTATGCTCATTACGAAAGGCCCCACGGTATAGATAATTTCCAAAGAAGTAAATTTTTTCGATTGGTTCCTGAAAACAGTTTTCAGGCTCTGCGCTCAGTCATCATTAACTCACTATATTATAAAACAATTAATGATCTATTTAATTAATCATCCTTGTTGCACGAGCAACTTTGTAGTTTTAAGATTAAATAAATTTCACTTAGGCATACCTTTTTGTATTAGTGAACCCCTAGTCACTTAATGGTACAAGTATGGACTTACGACGGCGACCCCCGAACAAGAGTTTGCGACCTCCCTAGGGGTCGTGACTCAAATGCTGAAAAACACTGCTCTAAAGCTTTGTTTCCACAATAAAGTTTCCCAAAAGGAAGCTGTAGAAAACGTAGTCAATAATACTTTCTACTAGTCTTTCTGATACACACATGAAGAATGCATTATCTTACTTTGTTTGACAGCAGTGTCCAGCAAAGATTTCTGCTTCATATAGATGACTCGAAAGAAATCAGTATCTTTCTCTTATTCGCTGTTGAGAACATCGCAGCCCTACACTCTGTCTCCTCTTCCAGCCGCAAACGATTCATGGAATGAACGACAGTAGGTAACCGTCCGCACAGATAGTACCTCTTTCATTTTTCCTTTTTGGTGCTTTCATTACATACGTGAAGAAAACAGCGTTATACTGACTTTTTATTTTCTCCTGGTATATTAGTTCATCGAAAAGTCCACAGGTGCACAACTTCTTTTGACGCTTCTGTGATGGTCAGTACCGCCCCTTGTAGCGTTGAAACCATGTGGTTTTCTTACGGAACGGACCTAAATATCACCACTCCTCATCCTGCGTCGTTGATTCCCAAACATTTCACAGTCGAAATCCACAGTTCAGTGACCAATAGGGGAATGTTCTTCACACCGCTGACGCCACCTTCTCTAACGACATCGTGGCATTGCAATCGCACTGAACGTGAACTGTCCACTCTATCACAACCACAATTTTTGCTCTGGTATGCAAAATGGAACCACAACAGAATGTTCAGAACTATTAAAAGAAGTCTGAAAGTGAACTGAATTAGTACATGGTGTTTATGCTGTGTCAGTGCACATGTTTTGCAACCTCTTGCTGCTCATCGCGGCGAGGGAGGTCACGTTGGGCCAGAGGAAGATATGTGAGTAAAACGACCTAGGGTTCCTTTAAGGCCACTCGTGTCTCACAACTCCAACGATGCTATTTGTGCACCTTCGTTGAGCACTTTCTGCATCTACTTGTTTAATTACTTGGACAACCATGCACCCATTCACCTGAGTGGCGTTCTTTTTCTCTAGCGCCTGGAGTGCCGGCAACTCCTACGACATGCCTTAAAGCCCGTTTGCCAACAGGCAGGCGCTATTCTCAAATGCTGGTTAAGCTTATGGGAATTAACTGCGGCGTTATCAGTTCCTAAACTTACGAACTACTTATGAAATAGCTTATACTAAAGACGGCACATACATCCATGCCCGAGGGGTGATTCTAACCCCCGATGGGGAACGGCCTCGCACATCGTAGCATAGCGCCCCAATGCACCGCTCGGCCGTTCGGCCGCGGCTGTTCATTAATCCATTATTCCGTTTTCTACAACTTTGCTCTGTTATATTATTTTTATAATTCGCACCGTTTCAGAGACATTTGAAAAAATAACGGCGATCTGACAATGTCACTTGATTGTACGTAAATTTGTACAGGCAAAGAAAATAAACTTGAATAAGAGGACAAATTACCATGGCAAGATGGGTGGTTATATTTTAACGGAAAAGATAATAAAATATGGGAGAGATGTTAAAATAATAGTTTATATAGGTAAAAGTTAAAAAAAAGTATGTTTGTCAAAGCTAAACGCAAATATCAAATAATTTTGGTTGTTTGTTAAAATACGGTGAGAGAGAATATTACGTTTTGAGTGCATAGATATTAATACAATAGTAGATTCGTAAAGGTATAGTCCGTAATTTTTTATTATTTTTCTCCATAGTTGTTGCCGCAAAATCATAAAACTACAGAAAAGCCTAAAATGCAGTGTCTAATGACCAAGCTGTCGACGGGACATTAAACCCTAAGTTTCCTTCCTTCCTTCCAAAGCCTAAAATGGACCGTAAAACACGTCAGTGCGATTTTTTAAATGCTCTGTTTATTAGGCCATATGTAACTAGAGCGACTAGTGGAGAGATGTACGCTCTGGGAACTTTCACAGACCGCAGCGGTCTGAGGCAGCACGGCAGCGCTTCGGACGGAAATTCGTGTGTGAGTGGACTTTATCGGCGGCTGATGGTCGGCGGCGAATGTAAACAGCGGGTCGTGGAGAGGTGCGATTTAACAGGTCAGCTGCGGCGCCTTTTGAGCCGCCGCGCCACGGCTGGCATTTAAGCGGTCCGCGGATTACAGCGAGGCAGCAGCCGGCGCCACTAAAAGGCCACCTTCTGCTGACCACCTCTGTGGCCTTTGTGGGGCCTCACAATTCGGGACTTCAAACACATCTCCACGCACGAATCGCACGCTGGAGCAGTAGCATCCGCTCCTGCCAGTGCCCTCAACTGCTTGAGGAAGGGAGAGGTATTTTCCGTTTGTTTCAAAAATGTTCAAATGTTTGTAGAGCTTTTGGGACTTCACTAGGGGGTCATCAGTCCCTAAACTTACAAACTACTTATGAACTAGCTAATCCTAAGGATGGCACAAATATCCATGCCCGAGGGGGGATTCGAACCCCCCGACCGTAGTGGCCGTGCAGACCGTGACTGGAGCGCCCCAGTCCCCTCCGACACCGCGGCCGGCTTTCCGTTTGTTACTGGAAGATTCGATCAACACTCTAGTGTTACAGAAATGCATGTAATGAAGGCGAAAGGACACCACGCTCACTGCCGGAAAGGAAAAAGAATAGTACCCTACACCGGAAAAAGACGTCATTTTGATGAGAAGACGGCAGATGCCGCCTGGGGATAGCAGGTGTACGGATAATAGTTTCTGCGTCGTCTGCCAACATCTAGCGTACTTCAAATGATTGTTGAAGAAGGATAGGAAACAATAGATCGACTGTGACTGCATTTGGACACTGATATTAAGCAATGGCGACATATGAAAATGTGAGCCGGACAGGGAATCGAACCCGGGTCTCCCGCTTAAGGGCCAGCGGTCGTCTTAACCACTTGGGCACCCGTGCTCACCTCCCGTCCGTCTCAAATTCTCACAAGTCGCACGCTATGTTTGTAGCGCCCCTATTTTCCATGCTCTTACACTCGCCACTACGGATTCCCGTGCGAGGTCGGACGTATGACCGAATCTGCGGTCGCCATTGCTTAATATCAATGCCCAAATGCGGCCACTGTCCTTTCTTTCCTATCATTCTTCCTTCCCTTCCTTTAGCTATCATTTGCAAATGCTATTTGGCTGCGAAGGAGGTGTGGTATCTGTTCTTTCGGACGTCCGAAAGAACAGACACCACACCAATACAATAAGTGTATAGCGTACTGTCATAGCTTCCACTGCGCCATCCGTGTGTACCGGTTAACAGGGAATTCTTGCAGTCATAAGGCTCAGTGTGCTGTCGAGATGTATAGTAAACAGCCACAATGCCACGGAGAGGAACTCCTGCTTCCAAAAGTTAGCGAGTTTGTAAGGGGTCAAACAATAGTAATCCTCCTCATGAAATGTAACAAAATTTCGTTATGTCAATCATATAAAATTTTATTTCCTATACTTGAACTTTCTGAAGTTTTTGTGTGTGTATTTTTCGGAATGGGACACATTATCCTATTTTTGAATGATTTCCGACAGAAAAATATATTTTTCATAACGAGTGTTTCGCATTGCAGACAAGACTCAGAACCGAATTATGCTTATTAAGAAGGGCCCCACTATGTAGATAATTTGTGTAGAATTTTGTAGAGTAGCTTATTGTACCATGTTCTTTTCCCTATCGATTGGTTTCTAAATATAGTTTCTCAGACTTTGCGCTTATAGAGTGATAGGCGTTATGAACTAGAAGAAAATAAAATACAAGAAAATGTTCAAATGTTTTTAAATCTAAGAGACTTAACTGCTGCGATTATTAGTCCCTATGCTTACAAACTACTTAAGCGATCTGATGCTGAGGACAACACAGACAGCCGTGCCCGACGGAGGACTCGAACCTCCGACGGCGAGCAACCGCGCACTCCGCAGCACGGCGCCTTAGAACGTTCGGAAACTCCACCTAGACTCGGAAATTGTTACATGCCCTACCCGTCAGATTATTAATGTAGGGAGAATGTCATACCGATCGTATCTTACTTCCCTTCCTTCTAATGAACACTCGCTATCGAGGTAAACGTACTGATTTCTGTCTACGAGCGGTTGACATACTTAGGAACCTATTCCATATGCTCACATATGCAGGGTGAATTTAAATTCGCGCATTCAGGCTTCGCAGCGCGATTCCTCACATGCTAGCAATAAAAAAAAGTCTCTCACAAAAATTCATCCTCCGCATATTTCCGGCAGTAAATAGACGTGGAAGATTGAGATGAGTGTGTGTCCCGTACGTCAGTGTGTTTCATAATTACACTACTACACCAACACACTTCTAGGGGGTGTGGGAGGTGTCTTGAGGAACAAAGTGAGCATAGAAACCCATGCCCAGAAACGTCATCCAATGACGCTACAGAGCGTCGAAGTTGCTGGAGGGGATGTCTAGCGGCAGGAGCTGGTGCCTGTAACTTGGACTCTCCGTAGCGTCGTTGAATGGCGTTTCCGGGCATGGATTTCAATGCTCATTTTGTTCTTCAAGACTCCTAATACATCACTTACAAGTTTGTTTGTGTAGTAGTGTAATTCTGAAACACACTGACGTATGGAACACACTCACACATCTCAATCTTTGACGTCCATTTACTGCCGGAAATATGCGCAAGGCGAAATTTTGTGAGGAATCGCGCTGCGAAGTACGAGTGCGCGAATTTACATTCACCCTGTATATTAGCAAATCGCTAAGTTTTGCTACATCTACTGCTGTTCTAAAGATGGACACGACACGATCTGTGACACATGAAAATTTGCGCCGGACCGCACTGCAAACCGGGTTTCCAGTCCACTCAACCTCTCGGCCACTCGTGCACTATCCCCGACCAGACCAAAACGTCCATGTGTGACACTTCGTACCTTCATATCAGTCTGCAGTGCGAAACCGAGTGAAACACCATGCTTCCTGTCAGATGCCCTTCATCCATGTCTCGCTAGATATTATGCGAAAAAAAGCAGAATTTGAAACGGTCGATGTTTTGTAAGCCGTTTTGAAGCATGGAATCCGCCAGTAACGAGGATAAAGAGCCAGGGGCCAGTACGTCGGTCTGGGTAAGTGGAGAAATTTGTTCTGCTAGCGTAGTCCGCGCAGGCAGGGTGACCAATGTGTCTGATGTAGTGGGCAGCCCAACTGCCTAATAAGCACGAATCCCGATGCGGCACAAATTATCAACGTTCGTTTGTTGTAACTCACTCCCTTTGGCAGATGATGTCTGTAATTCCTTTTTATCTCGAATCTGACGAATGTCATGAACATTTGATATAATGTGTGGTCCTCGCTTACAAATAATAAGCTTCGAACCATTGGCTTGGATGACATCCTCACGCCGCTCGTGACGATGTCATCTTGGCCCGGTTGCGGATCGGACATTTCCGGTTCAGCAACCGCCATTTTCTAAGTGGTGACCCCACACTGTTGTGTTCCTGTGGTCACCCGATGACGGTGCGCCATATTTTATTGTCTTGTTCAGATTTTACTTCTGTTCCGATTGCACTGAATCTACCGGATACACTGGAAGAAATTTTAGCTGATGACACACGAGCTGTTGCTCGAGTATTGAATTTTATCAACTTGACCAATTTGTCAAAGGACATTTAGCTCTTCCTTTTGTTGTATTTTATCCCATGTTTTTAGCTGTTTTCATATCCTTGTTTCTTATCCCTGGGTATATCTCAGTTTTGATTCACCCGCTAATGATCTCAGCAGTCGTGCGCCCCAAAAAACCACAAAAAAAGAAGAGACGCACTTCACTGCCATTTGAGACACAACAAAGTTGACGCACTAAGATCGCATGCTCACTGCTTAGCACTATTTGCAATAAAGTGACTAGTTTACTGGACATTTGTTCTTTACAGTTATTTGTTCAAGCTGCCACCGTAGTTACTAAGCTGACGTTACTTTTAAGCAGGGGGGAAAATCCGTCTGGGAACTTTATAGACAGGCGGTGTACACACACACGTGCCAACTTAACAGTGACGAATAAATAAACGCCTGTAATGCACGTTTCCAAACCTGCACGTTTCTCAATCCAATCTGTTGAATCACTGCACACAGCTAACCCTGCAGTGGACGTATGTTTGAGCTTACAAGTTAAAATTACTAAAAATTTCCGGGCTGTTATGCCGTGGTCTAGTGGATTTATTATTAAAACCCAACGTTTCGTCCCCGACTGCGGAGGACATTCTCAAGGGGTATCGTGGCACTTTTGAATGTCCGATTCAGTCCCTGGCTCGCTACTGACTGAAGCCAAATTCCGTTTACAAGGGCTCGCGCGCAGTGGTGTGACGTCAGATGTTTTTGACATGCGCGCGCAATTCGTCGTTGCCGATTGCCTCCGTCCGTTAATGTCGTCCCATAGTGGAAGACTGTTACACCTCTTGTTCAAAACCGGAATCCAGATATCATTTAGTTTCACGCCCTCCTCCATCCTATTGAAAGACTGTATAGAGAGGCTATAGAAATTGTAAAACACCCCAATAATTTCAATAGGATGGAGGAGGGCGTGAAACTAAATGACATCTGGATTCCGGTTTTGAAGAAGAAATGTAACAGTCTTCTACCATGGGACGACATTAACGGAAGGAGGCAATCGGCAACGACGAGTTGCGCGCGCATATCAAAAACATCTGACGTCACACCACTTCCCGCGAGTCCTTGTAAACGGAATTTTGCTTCAGTCAGTAGCGAGCCAAGGTGTGCATCGGACATCCAAAAGTGCCACGATACCCCTTGAGAATGTCCTACGCAGTCGGGGAAGAAACGTTGGGTTTTAATAATAAATCCACTAGACCACGGCATAACAGCCCGGAAATTTTTAGTAATTTTGACCTTTCCGGATGTGAATGTTTACACTTTACAGCTTACAAGTTGTTTTTACTGCCGAGGGCTCGTACGGCTGTACTCGTTAGGTAGTTTTGGAAATGTGACCTCTCTTCAGACGGCCGCCCGTTAAGCAGACGCTCCAGCTGCGCTGTCGTTCTGCCTCGGCTCTGACCGAGCGGCTCGTCGCTCCCTGTCCCTGGGACACGAATGAATAGCGCTCCATTAATTTCCCCTGGGAAGTTTAAATGGCGACGACGTCGTATTGTCTACGTTACGCACGGCGTTACGTCACGGAGTAAGGGTCGGCGTGACCTACCTGGAAGGAGCGAAATGCTCACGGGCCATTCCGTAGTGCTGGGGCTAATTTATAATCGAAGACCCGGAAGAGAAGAATTCGACACGCGTGCCAGTTAATTTGAGTGTGTGTGACTACTTTATTTTTCAGCCTTTGCCAAGACAATGGAATTAGTGAGGCTGTGTTAGTCGTATTTTTGTGTCAGGAATTCTCTTCGTTACGAAACCGAATTAATTAATAGTATCTTCTGTATGCCATGTCTTTGGTACGGTGATTTTCTGTAATGTGGAGTTCTGGAATGTTTTTCTTGTGATGTTATTTTTTCAGGCATAACTGAAGGGCTGAGTAACCACTGGGAAAGAATTGCTCGTAGCACTTGCTGAGAGTGGTAGCTGAGTACCAGACTCACATGTAGTAGGAAAATGTAGGAAAATAGCGACATTACGACAGTGTGTGCTTAACGTCACCATTAATCGTCTGGGAGGTCGCATTTTAATTCTGCTGCCTCCCTGTCATGAGCATGACACTGCAACATGTCCAGTCGACAGCACAATGTGCAAATAAATACTTGGACATTAATCTGACACCTAAGTAAACCACCATTCTCACTGACACCACACAAACCTAGCGTTTTTAATTAATTGTCCGAAGTTTACAGTCGGTATATCTGAAATACGTATAATAGATCATATAGCGCTCCCCATCCACTCTCTCTCTCTCTCTCTCTCTCTCTCTCTCTCTCTCTCTCTCACACACACACACACACACACACACACACACACACACACACAACACATTCCTATATGGAAACCAGTGTTGCATAGGCTCTCTAATCTGTTGTCTGTAAGAGAGCACAGTTCTGTACAATTTTACGGGCCATCCGGATCCTTTAATAGTGTAGCAGAAGTATGCCGATGGCAAACCAATTTACATGGGGAAGGGTACTTCAAAAATGTCATAACAGAGTGGGGTATTTAAATTACTTGGGCGCCTCGATTGAAGAGCTATTCCGAAATAATACCACAAATTTTGATTTGCTTTGGCAGCATTCCGCTAGAAGGTTTTTCTTTACAAATCTTTACCAAAAACTTGTATTTGTGTTTGAAAGTTTGCAATAATCAAGACAGAGCAAAATGGAAAATGTCTTAAAAACATATGTAATTACAGCCCACAAAATATTTCAACAAGATTATATACGACGACGAAAAATTTGACACACTGTTAAGCCGTAAAATACACAAATGGAGGTAGATCCTTATAAACAGAATTAAAATGAAAATCGATATTCTGTTGCGCATAGGTGGCGAAACATTTTGTTTACTTTAGAATTTTATTTATTTAATTTTTTAAATTCAAACACGCAAAACCGGCAACAGGAACTTCCGTCGCATCAGCACGATTATTTTCTCAAAAATGTTCAAATGTTTGTAAATCTATCGGATAACACTGCGTGGTCATCAGTCCGTACCTTACAAACTACTTAAACCTAGGTAAACTGACCTACGGACAAACACACACACCCATGCTCCAGGGAGGACTCGAACCTCCACGGCGAGCAACCGCGCGCTCCGCAGCGAGACGCTTTAGACCGCTCAGCTACTCCACCGCGGCTGTTTTCTCCTAATATTGGTTGCAAGCTATTTTTTCCCTGCTATTCCTCACCAAATTTAGTTACATGCTTTTGTTCTTTGAGGAAGTAATCGGAATTGATTGCAATCAAGTAACTCTTTGGGAATTAACCTGTGCTGTCCTGCCAATACTTGGATATTTCTTCTGACTTTTTTAGCAAGCAGCGATGCAACAGCCTCGAATTTACTTCTCACGTCTGAAGGTGCAGCCTCACGTTTTGTGTTTCTTTCGGAGATTTTTTCTGCATCGGTAGGCTCCAGTAGTCAGACGTATCTTTCAGTCACTTCTCACGTCAGAAGTTCGTTTTGATTCGCAGATTCCATACTAATTATTGCTACTGCTGCTATTCGGTTTTCACGTCGTACTACACTGCTATAGCAAAGTGCAGGATTCTCGTTTCACAGACACTACACATAAATGTTCAAATGTTTGTAAATCTATGGGAATTAACAACTGCGGTTATCAGTCCCTAGGCTTTCAAACTAACTTAAACTAACCAAACGACAACACATACACCCATGCCTGAGGGAAGATTTGAACCTCCGACGGGGAGCAACCACGCGCTCTGCAGCAAGGCGCCTTAGAACGCTCGGCCATTCCACCGCGATTTATTGTCAATATCCAACTGAAGTCACAATTTATGGTAAGATCCAGTAGCACGGCCACGATAATTGTTACCTTTCTCGCTCAGTTTTCAGTAGTCTCATATTTCCAACGTGTGCGTGGAACACAGTTGTTGTCTTGGAGCAGGGGAGTGTACACTGCGTACTCATGATGAATATGTAGTAGAGGGAGTAGTTATTATGACACAGAATATGGAATTAAACGTTGTAGTTTATGTTCTCGGAAACTTGTCCTACTCATGGCATGGAAACATTAGATTAGCACTGCCGACCTGATCTATACGCTCCAAATACTGTCAGTTGCACGTTTACGCCGCCAGAACCGTAAAAGCGTCGGATCATTTGAAAAGAGACGAAATCGCGACTGCTGTAAACAATAAATATTTCCGACGTATCCGATACTGTCTATTGAGTGCAATTCTTTGTGATGTTGGCTCGGAAAGTGGTCGAAACGGACCTTATATTCGCCGACAGCAGTAATTTGTTTCGGGTTCAAAAACCGATTGTCGTTGACAAATTGTAACTTTCGGCTTCGTTCCTCTCAATAACTATCTTTCCAAATCAGAGTTCTTAGCCGCGTTACATAGATGCGAGTGGTACGCATTTATTTGTAGACACGTTTCAACATCACATTTATAGGCTCCTTAAAAAGTCCACGTTAATAATTGGGAAACTAAATCACAGTGTCGTCATCGAGACGTTGATACACGATATCTTTTGTGTCACGTGGTGTTACCTCGCCACATTGACCAGTCTTGCTGCGCTCATTCCAGTGATGGTCACAGAGAGACCACTTCACGGCCATGACTTACACTCGTGGAGGAAGATCAGATCTTCTGCTGGTACCAGTTCTTAATCACGTTGAGCCGTCTTAAGGACATTATGTCCTTTTAAGGGGAAGACTAACGGTTTGTCCGCGGTCATTAGACGTCCTGACTTGAAGAAAATGATTAAAAAAGGAGCAAAGAAAGAAACTAATGGGATGCACCGCGAAGAAGTTATGCAAATTGATAATCATACCGGTATCGACGAAAATGCAAATTATAATTGAGACTGAAGAGTTCAAATTTCTAGGTATTCAGATAGACAGTGGGCTGTCGTGGAAAACCTCATGTTCAGGATCTTTTTCCAAAACTGAATTCTGCTTATTTACCATTACCATTAGAACAATATCTGAAAAAAGTGATTTTTCAACACGAAAAGTAGTCTATTACCCTTACTTTCACTCACTTATGACGTACGACATTATTTTTTGGGGTAACTCGCCTGATGGATATTTCTGGCTCAAAAACGGGAGGTTCGAGCAATATGTAGTGTAAGTTCACGAACGTCATGTCGACCCCTTTTCCGTAGTCTGGGAATTTTGACACTGGCGCGCACATGACGTTGTTTCTTTACTGCCGTTTGTTGTTCCCACGAGTTAGTAGCTTTCACTCGGTGAATACTAGACAGAAGTCGAATCTAAATTTGCTTCACGACACCTTGACACTTGTGCAGAAAGATGTACAGTATTCTGCAGCATCCATTTTCAATAAGTTGCCACAAGAACTAAAGAATCTTAGAACTAACCCATACGCTTTCAAATCTAAATTGAAGAGTTACCTCATGGCTCACTCCTTTTATTCTGTCGAGGAACTCCTACAAAAGTTAAACATTTAAGCTAAATCATTTTCTTCTTTATTGATTCTTTTCACTTTGTCTGAAGATTGTCGTGTGCCTAGGACTACTTAAAAATTATCTGTTACCATTCTTGTGTAAAAATTCATGTATTGTTCCATGACCATGGAGTCTCTCCTCAATTGGGTCCTATGGGACAGAAAGCCATATTATTATTATTATTATTATAAACGTTGGCGGTCGGTGGTTGAGTGTGTGACGCTGCAGCGAACTTTCACTGTCCAGATGGCAAGGGTAGTAAACCGGTCGATACCAGGGCATAAAGTGTTTGCAAAATTCACGCCTTCTACTCATTTGGACAGCGGTTGCCTTAACGTGTAGACAATCCGTGCACGCTCCCTGGCCTGACCTAAACTTCATCCCCCCAAATGCTTGCACTCAGTGAGTCTACAGCTCTGTATAGATCAAGTGTGGCCAGCTTCCCAGCGTTGGCCGTGCTCGGCCTCTTCCGCTGCTGCTTACACACTGACAGTTACAGCGTTCCGAGCGCTTACAACATTTATCAGCCGATTTCGAGAAGACTTTTCACTTTCTTATACTGCTATATTTTCGCTCGATAATGATCCGACTTTCTATTCGTTACTCCGTATAGTCACTGTGCTATATAAAATTAAGTAAACTACTGCTCAAACTTTTGACGAAAAATCGCATTCCATAGACTTTGCGAGTGGTTGATTTCACCACATACAAAGCTGCGGACGAAATGTAGGTAAGATAACGAAATGTTATTCAGGGTTGAGAGCAGAAAGATAACTCATTTCATTCTCGAGATAAAGCGTATTATGTTCGACGGACAGACGCGGGAAGTGCGGACTTGCCGGCTCAGCCGATTTTAAGAAAATAGTTTGGTTTACGGCTCCACATGTAGCGTAGCCCAGTATTCAAACAACCCGTGAACCTTTCCACATCAGAACAAACAATTTAGATAACGGACAAGTTCTCGGCGAGTATTTTCGTATATATAATGTACTTAAACCTTACAATGCAAGTTGGTACCCACTGCAAGAGCTCTTTTACCAAAAACAGATGAATTAAAAGTGTCCATACTATACCAATTACGTTAGTAGGACTAATATTTTTCTTGCTTCAATTCTTTGTTTCCTGTAATAATACACTAAAGGCAAACACGAATGAGAAAAGATTGATTCGGGAACTGTGTATTAGTTTCATATTTATACGAGAATCCGTTTAGTTTACTCAGTTATAAGTCAAAATATTTGCGTTTTCAGAAATACTTGCAAATAAAACCAACGAAGCGTGAATAATTTAAGCTTACGGCATAATGGAGGGATTTTATTCAGAAATATGTTAAAAAATCATGTAGGTATCTACTGCGTGATCCAAATTATGAATTAAAAGTACCGCAGCACAGAACCGAGGGTCGCTTCTTGGATCGTAGTTTACTCTGAAACTTTTCGTCAGCCCGGCTCCTCTTCCTGCATTTCTGAATTCAGATGGAAATACCACAATGTTTACCTTCCTTCTTGTGTGTAAAAAACACCCTAAAGCGGATCACTCTGGCGTTATTCAAACCCAAACATACGAATATTTACAATTTTTCTTATGGCAGCGAAGCAACGTATAGGACCAGCATGGCGGGAAAAATCATGTGACTCGATTTCAGCCAATCATGAGCTGCAGAAGGCGGCAAATGGCGCGGAAAAGGATGTCCATACTTTCCCTACACAGAGCTTTAAATGAGTGAAGTCCCGCGAAATGGAGAGGCACAGTTTTGTCAACGCAAACATGCCAGGGCGTTGATATTTATTATCAGTTGCCGGTTCCAAAGCGGGACAGATAAAAGTGAGACACATGGAAATGTAGATCCGGCTGGGGAACGTGCACGGCTGGTTAGGACAACCACTCGAGAAAAACGGGAGACCCGGGTTCGTTTCCTGGTCCGGCGACAATTTTCATGTGTCACAGAACATTAGTCCATCTTTAGAACAATAGCATAACCCGAAAGATTTCGGAGTTTGCGAATCACTTACTCTTTTACCCTGTAAGGGATTTCTACAAAAATTTCAATGATGTCCAGAAAAAAAAAGGGAAAAAACAATATTAAAGGTGTCTTGTTGCCTTTCGCAAAAACTAGAACCATTCTTGAATTTGTGAAAGATGATTCGGGTTTGGGTAAAACTGGAGTTTATAAAATTTCCTACCACTGCAAAAATACTTACATTGTAGAGACAATGTAATCGATTCATGACCTATGTGTGGAACATCAGTGTTACACACGTTTGCTCCCGTCGTAGCTGAAAATTGCCTCAATGAAGGGTATACCATGTCATTTAAAGATTTGCAAATTACTGCTCTAGCTTGTAGTTATTGGGATTGTGTACTTACGGTGTCTACTGAAATACAATTATGCGACGATTTCGTTAAAAGTGATAAAGACTTTCCTTTAAGCATGGTGTGGAATGTTATTTTATAGGATGTTAGCTGCACCCGGCATACGTTACAGTCCCCGAATTAGAATACAATGTCAAACAAATTCTTCGGGGTCTTGACCGCATCGTCAGTATATAAAAACCGACTTTTAGGCTGCTGTTGCAAGTGGCCGAAACGTCGGTTTTTATATACTGTCAATGTGGTCAAAAACCCCGAAGAATTTGATTGACAGTGACAACGGCCACGGCATCATTCTCTTACAAAGAATACAATGTTTTGTCAAAATTTTGAAATCAGTAGGTCGGAAACTTTCCGAAATTTGCTATTAAAAACAAACTAACATAAAATTACAAATCTCCGAAAGTTCTTCGCCGATTGCTTCCAAATTTCGATACAACTTTACATTGGAATAGGCCCGTGGCTTCATATACTTTTATTTTTAATACGTTTGCGAAATGAATCGCGGATAGATTTAGTATCAAAGAAACGATGCAGCAAAACGTATTGCCTAACGCGGCAGTTTTTCATACACCTAAATGTTCATGATATCAAATCTCACCTGCCGCAGTGACCGTGCGATCTCGGCGTGCCAGTCACGATCTGCACGGCAGCTGCGGTCGGGAGTTCGAATCCTGTAGTCATCTACAAACATTTGAACATACATATCAAATCTCAAATGTTTAAATGTTTGTAAACCTATTGGATCAATCTGCTATGGTCACCAATCCCTACACTTACAAACGACATAAACTAACTTACACTAAGGACAGCACACACCTCCATGGCTGAGGGAGGACTCGAACCACCGACGACGAGCAACGGCGCGCTCTGCAGGAAGGCACCCTATAAGGCTCGGACACTCCACCGTGGCATATCATATCTCTTGAACTGTGTGTTGTACAGTGATATAAATTTTGCGCAACATTTAGTGTTCTACGTCCATTACTATATGTAGAATATTTACGAATAGCGTTAGGAGTAACGATGTAATACATTAAAACGTCATGCCTGATGGTGCAGTTTTACTGCATGTACGTCGAAAATGTAGTAAGCAATAAACTTTTTGTAATTTTTCTGAGGTTGTAAGAAATGGTAAAGGTTTGAAGTTATACGTGAAGTTTGAGCAGCCGGTCGCGGTGGCCGAGCGCACTGCGGCGCGTCAGTCACAGTATGCACGGCCACTACGGTCGGGAGTTCAAATCCCCCCTCGATCATGGATATTTGTGCCGTCCTTAATATAAGCTAGTTCATAAGTAGTTTTAAGTTTGAGCAGTTGGCTGAGTGCTCTCATTCCGAAATAATGGCTGCATAATTCTGCGCATTTTCGGCCGTTGGTATTTCATCGTTTATGACGTCATATCTGCCGAAGTAAGTGTCGTACTCGTTTGATTTTTGCGTCGATCATCTTCGTGGACGCATGGAGAACAACTCATCAATGTTTCATCGTAATCGGATGAATGGTTTCTGAATCCATAGAGGATAGACACTGAAACATTCATCTTATAACTTAGAGATTAAACATGGTGAGGTTTTCGACTGACTGTATCGTATTTTGCGATTCTCGCTTTTGTCAGCGGTGGCGCTGCAGTTTCCTTCGGTTCTCGTGGGCAGGTCTTCCGCTTGCCGCGCACGCGCAGGGTCGGTAGCCGGGGTGTAAAGGAATCGCTGATGTTATCTCGGCTCCGGCGTGCTTGTGCACCAGATACGGCGGCTCCTTTATACGACTTGGATCGTTGAAATATCGTGTCGCGCGCGCGGTGAAATCCGGCAGAATACCTGTGGACAGGGGACTTGTAGTTGGGCTCAAAGGAGCCGGTTGTAGTAATCGGCGTATCGCTTGACATTTGAGTAGCTGCGCGATTATTCGATGATTTTAGCAGGTATGAGTGATCCGTGAATGAAGACAGGAAAGAACTGGCCTACGGAAACTGAAGACCGAGGCACTCAGAGTGCAGATTAAACGTTATCATTGATACTGAACGAAACTGCTGCTTCGACCGCCTTTCAAGGAATATTCGGTTGAGGTGATGTGTTACCTGATGTTTGCAATAGCAGGAGCCCCTCACGGTGAAAGAACATTTGCATTCATTTAGCAAAAAGAATCTCTTCCAATAATGCTGGCCGCGGTGGAGTGACCGAGTGGTGTAAGGCGCTTCGCTGCGAAGCGCGCAGTTGCTCGCCTCCGGAGGTTAGAGTCCTCCCTGGGGCCTGGGTCTGTGTGTTGTCCTTAGGTTAATTTACCTTAGTTTAAGTAGTTTGTAAGCTATGGACTGATGACCACGCAGTTTGGTCCGATAGATTTACAAACATTTGGACGCGTCTTGAATAATGCTGGAAGCCTGTTTTTAAGAAAGTGTAGATGACAGGGTCTAGTAAGGCGATTCGGTAACACAACTGGCACAATCAACTGACTGTTTATCAATCCACACCACACAGAGAAACGTTCTTCAAAATGCGTTTCCACAGCCGCGCGGGATAGTCGTCATGCTACGTATGGCCAGACGTTTCCGCCGGAGGTTCGAGGCCTCCATCGGGCATGAGTGTTCAAAATGTTCAAATGTTTGTACAGCTTATGGGAATTAACTACGGGGTCATCAGTCCCTAAACTTACAAACTACTTATGAACTAGCTAATCCTAAGGACGGCACAAATTTCCATGCCCGAGGGGGGGATTCGAACCCCCGACCGTAGTGGCCGTGCAGACCGTGACTGGAGCGCCTCGGTCCCTTTGGCCACCGCGGTCGGCGGCATGAGTGTGTTTGGTGTATATGGTCCTTAGTGTAACTTGGTTTAAGTACTATGCTTGGTTGTGAGGCCATCTTCCGCAGCAGCTGTTAAAATTAAGTATAAGAGATTTTCCGTCTTTTGCTGACTGCAAAATTATTTTACACGGCTGATGTGCAAACTGAACACAGTTTAGAAAACTTGAAGAGAACTGACAAAAATAAATAAATAAATAAATATTAAAAATAAATAAACAAAACGATAAAAATTGACGAAATATGCTGTGTACGATAAAATAATGGACATCACAAACCGACCAAAGCCAACCAACAAGATGGAAAAACAGCAGTGGGCTGTAAGGTTCATATGTTTATAAATCTATGGGCCTCAACTGATTGGCCCACATGGCCATTCCGAAAATTTTGAAACCACTTATAAACTGTTCTAATCGAAGGTGCACAGTCACCATAATGTTTTCAAGCTTCTCTTTAGTCTCCTGATGCGTTTTGCCTACCATAAAGTAATGAAATTCTTTTTTGTCAGTTCTTTAATAATCCCTCTACTTCATTGATTCACACGAATGTCACAAAGAAATAGATCAATATGGCTGAAACTTGGTGTGCGTTTTCTCCAAAGATGCTACTAACAAAACATGACCTCGATACGCGTCGGTGGTGCCACCTCTAGGACTTTGCGCGGACTATTAAACGCCCCTCGTGCTACAAAACCCATACAAAAAAAATTCCATGTCAACATCTGTAAGTACGTGCGGCATGTTTCACGTACAGAAAAGTATACTTGGCTAACAAATCACGATTACAACTTCAAAGTAAACTAAAGCACCACTTCAGAACTTGAACATCTGGTACTGCTGACATTCGATAAATACGAACCGGCGAACGTAAACACGAAACAAATATAATTGAAATCAACAATATCTCTGTAATCAATAAGAATGTGGCACATGTTACATGGCCTTTTTATTGTAGTTCGTCTGTATTAATATCTCCTAAAACAGCTACTATTCCTCATGAAACACCCTGTATATGAAGCGTTTATTGTAGGTTGTGGGAATAGTCACTTCACTCTGCTGCACTCTTTCAAAGGACACTGTCGATTTCCTTGCCCGTCCCTGACAAAGAACTATGCAAGCGTGAGCTCCAGTTACCATGATGTAGACGGGACATTAAACGCTAATCTTCCATCCTTCCTTCACTGTGCTCAACATCTAGTGCAGCGGTCGGCAACCGGCGGACCGCGGTCCAGGTCAGAAACTGGGCCGCCAAAACTATTTTGAAAGTGTGAGTTACATTACTCTAATTATTAAAAAAATTCTTTAGATAACAACAACGAGCTACAAGGAAATCGGAAATTAATTTGTGATTTAGTTCGAAGTGTATCATCATTCCGTCGTAAGCTGGTTTGTTGTAAGAGACGTTTTAAGTCAAGAATTTCTTCATTTTGCAACAATTTTTAAATATAAAAATAATCCCGAAATAGACATTTCCATATTATCAAATTTATTGGCAGATCTTAAGAAGAAATTTGCAGGAACAATCAAAGAAATATGCGAGTCGTCACGATTCTGAAAATCACCTTATAAGGTTTCTCTTGCAGCAGAATGGACAGGTGTGGCTGCAAAGTTGTTCCACCTTTCAAAGTCTTTACTCCAAATAGAGATAATAGACTTGCATGAAGACATTTCCTTGAAAACGTACAAAACTGTATCCACTGAAGAATTTTGGAGTCAACATGTCACGAAAAAATATGAAAACTGCAAAATAAATAAATAAATAAATAAATAAATAATAAAAAAAAATAGCGATCTACCTGGCTGCTATGTTCTTCTCCACATATATTTGTACAATTTTCTTTAAAAAAATTGTTTCTTTGGGAATAATTTTTGCTCCAGACTAACGACTGCCCATTTTGAAGACACTATTTGCATCAGCTGCTTCGCTCATGAACCTAACTTTAAGAGCCTCCTCAAGACCACAAATGTAACTTTTCCCATGTATTTTTAACAGATATACGCACATTTCATTGTATTTCATACTTTCTTAGTGAAAATTAGAATAAAAAAAGTATGTATAATGCATGCCCTGTTTCTGGACTTTTCAATAAAAGATTGACTATTTTATTTCATACTTTTTGTGAGTGAAAATAAAAATAAATAAATAGCAAATAATATAAGTTTTTCTGGAGTTTTGAATACAAAAATAAAATAATTATTTTACATCTGTTGTATTTAATATTGGTTTGAGAGTTTAAATAACAATAAAAATATTAATGAATATGACTTTTTCTGGAGTTTTGAATACAAATATACCTGTTTGTTGTATTTCATATTACTTTGTGAGTGAAAATTAGAATAAAAAATTAATATGGAACATGAGGTATAACATCTGGACCTCGATACAATTTTTCAGAAGTATCCGGAACACACATAAGATTACTTGCCGACCTCTGATGTAGTTTATGCCTGTAAGGACCTCGCGGGTGTTAAATAACAAACGGTAATCGTAGGGACCACTCCTCATCGATAGTGTGACGTGCTGTCGTTACCAAATATCGCATTTCGTCGCTGTCCGTCAGGGCCACAATTGACAGTATGCCGCTCCCTAGGCACAGCGTTTGAGCCGAATTGAGTGAGCCGCGCTCTTGTGCCTTTTATTGGTTTCGATATGGCTGTATTAATTAAAAAATGGATTTCGGCCGAGCGAGCGACAGCTTCGGCCAGTTTCCAACAAGATTAACTGGCAGACGGACAACGGTACGTACCTGCTGGTGAGGAAAGCCATACATGCGCGGAGCGAAATGACGCTGGTATTACTGTTCTTTCTCTTTATTGGGAAGTAAATGTAGACTAATGAAAGAAATCAAAGAAAGCAAAGTGTACAGTTTCACCTCAGACATTTGCCAAGTAAATGCGACTAAGGTAACCGCAGAAATCTCGTCTAACTCTATTATCTCTACAGCAGGAATTCGCCAAATTGACCTTAATTACACATAGACATTTGCGAGGTGCATTTAGTTATATTCCGTACGCATCGGCGTCGTATTCGCAATTTTAGCTTTTTACGCTGATAGCTGAGCATCTGCGAAGAGTGCTTCTGATTACAACGTACTGCTAATAGTTCTTGCTACGAAGTTCTTGGACTGCGCGTAGGACGAAAGAGCTGTTCTCCACCTCGTATCTTACTGTTACAACACACCGACCTAGATGGAGTGTTCGGGAGAATGGTGGCTCAAATTATCTTCGGAGTATTCTTACATAAGGTAAATGCTGGAATGGTTACATTAAAAAGGATACGATCGATTCTTTCATTCTCCTTCGTTAGTCTGATCATGTGTTCCATCTGTAATGAGCTCTTCACATACTATAAGATACATCTAGCACTTAGTAGCGAGACAGTTTATTCTCGAACTGGCACTTAATTAATATACATTGATCAGACAGAACGTTATGACGACTTACCAGGTAGGTTGTATGTCCACCTTCGGTACGAATATAAGTGGCGTCGCGTCTTGGCATGGAAGCAATAAGGCGTTGGGTAGGTCGCTGGAGAAAACTGATACTACAGCACCAAGGCCTGTTGATCGATAGGGTATCTATCCATAGAACTAAGGATGTTTGAAGGACATTTATTGAGTTCTATCGATCAACTGGTGGTCCTGGGGTACAACGCTCGACTGGAGACCGAAAGGTCGCGGGTTTGAAACACAGTGGGACCTCGGATTTTTTCAGTCTGCGATTTAACCCAACCTTCACCTCTTACTATAGTGAGGAGGCGTTAGAAATGACACGTGGGTCGGATTGCGCGTTAAGCTGTACGTCCCCTTTTTCAGGCTGGGGTGGGCTAGGGACACGCAAGTGGCCGAAGTGGTGTCCAATTGAAAGACTTGCACCAGGCCAATGAGCCACAGAAAATGTTCAAATGTTCAAATGTTTGTAGAGCTTATGGAACTTAACTACGGGGTCATCAGTCTCTAAACTTACAAACTACTTATGAACTAGCTAACACTAAGGACGGCACAAATATCCATTCCCGAGGGGGGATTCGAACCCCCGACCGTAGTGGCCGTGCAGACCGTGACTGGAGCGCTTCAGTCCCCTCGGCCGCAGCGGCCGGCAGCCTCACGAAACTGCGTGCCCCTAGCGTACCCCAGTATCCACCCGGGGAAAGGGGACCTACAGCTTAACGCGCAATACGAACCACGTGACCTCGCATCGTTGAGAGGTGAAGGATGGGTTAAAGCGCAGACTGAAAAAAATCCGAGGCCCGGCCGGGTTTCCAACCCGCGACCCTTCGGTTTCTAGTCGAGCACTTTACCGGAAGACCACTCGGAAATTTGACGAGTTCTATCGACCAACACGGATACTGCACATGGTATTTAAATAAGCCACAGCAAGGCTTGCGACAAATATAGTCAAATGTGTCTCAAATTTTCAAAAGTTTGTAAATCTGTGGCACTTAATTACTAGGCTTACAAAGCATTTAAGCTAACCTAAGGACAACACACGCACACACACCCATTTCCGAGCGAGGACTCGATCCCCCGACGGGGAGCAACCACGCGCTTCGCAGCCAGGTGACTTGGAGCCCACGGCCATTCCCCCGCGACAAAATGTCTCTCCCTGTGCGACCGGAAATCCGGGTTCGAGTTCTGGTCCGGTACAAAATTTTCATTTGTCACCATTAAGTCATACAACTGAGCTGATCATATTCGCAGTAGCCAATACATTTAGTTTATCTAAATTTCTTATTTTCACAAATGCTTTTCTTTCCATTGACATTCTGCTGTTTATATCATCTGTGCTGCGACCAGCCGCGGTGGAGTGGCCGAGGGGTCTAAGGCACCTTGCTGCAGATCGCGCGGTTGCACCCGGCGGAGCTTGGATTATTTCCTCGGGCGTAGGTGTGTGTAAGTGTGTGTGTGTGTGTGTGTGTGTGTGTGTGTGTGTGTGTGTGTGTGTGTGTCTGTGTGTGTGTGTGTTTTCTTAAGTTAGTTCAAGTAGTTTGTAATCGTAGGGACTGCTAACGACAGTAGTTAAAGTCCCATAGATTTACAAACATTTGTACATTTGTTTTTGTGCTGCGACCATCGTGCGTTATTTTACTGCTTAAGTAACAAAACTCATGTTTGTAAAGTTATGGGACCTAACTGCAGTGGTCATCGGTCCCTAAACTTACAAACTACTTAAACTAACTTAAGGTAAGGACAACACACACACCCATGACCGAGGGAGGACCCGAACCTCCGACATGGAACGGCTAACAAAACTCGTCTACCACCTTTATTGTCTCGTTCTAATTCCTTCAGCATCAACCGATTTTCGTAGACTGCAATGCATTAACCTTGTTTTAGTAAGTAATTAAGGTAAAGCAGTCAACAATCCGAAGATTGGTGTGAACACCACAGTGCTTTACTAGGCACGGTCCTGTTTGGAGATGGTATGCCGTTGCCTTCCTCCGACCTTCGAACTGACTTACCCAGCCAGTTACTGGGGGACCTACAGTTTAACGTGGGTTCCGAACCACGACGCTACTCGGTATTTTTCACATGAACAATACTGCCAGAGGTGAAAGAAGTGGAAAGTGATAAAAATCCTAGGACCTGACGGTGATCGAACCCGCGACCTTTGTTGTATGACACTCTACCACTGTGGAACCGAGGCGCAGTACATAATTACAATCAAATTTTTTCGTATTTCGATATAACAGACATTGGTCTATACTATAGCCTATACACCCCATTTCGATTTTTTTCTGATTCGTAAATATTTTATTCATCACAAAAAAAAGAGAAAAGAAAAAAGAAAAAAAAATCCAATGGTCATATTACGAAAAGGACAAGCTTACATGGGACTTCATAACTTCTTTATCATTTTCAGATAAGACAATTGTTTCAGTTGTGTGTGTATCGTCTACGCATTGTTTTCGTTGCTGTACCGATACGCTTGTGCGACAATATGGAGCTTTGTTGGGAGTGAATCGAGAGATGAAAGTGGCAGATGCTGGTGGGGAAGAAACCGGTACCGCCAGGCGCTGGCTGAACGCTTCTAACGTGAATGTCAAGCGCCTTTTCAGCCGCTGATAGACGGGGCAAATATTTGTTAGGGCAGGAAATTGTGTCGGCACACACCGGCCTCCTCAAGTAGCGACACAGTCCTCGTGGCGTGTACCTGCAGGTGAGCAGCAGGTAAGCGCGTCCCTCCTGCAGGCTGTGCCTGTTATCACACAGCGTGCAGAGGCATGCTGTCACTGCACTTGCACACACGCGTGCATCGTCTGTCGACAGCTCGCAACTCACTCTTATCGTCATGATGGTGAAGTGGGACGGGCGAACACAAGTCTTTATTGGGTAAGAGGCTGCCTGAAAAACTGTTAATTCTTTTTACTGCTAAACAAATTACGGATCTCACTATAACAGTGCAGAAGTTGTTTATGGCAGATCTACAAAAAAAAAAAAAAAAAAAAAAAAAAAAAAAAAAAAAAAAAAAAAAAAAAAACACAAAAAAAATGTTTGTATATCTATCGGACCAAACTGCGTGGTCATCGGTCCGTAGCTTACAAACTACTTAAACCTAGGTAAACTAACCTACGGAGGACTCGAACCTCCACGGCAGATCTACAAACTTAAACTTTGTTTAACCGTGGATAGACTTCGTTTCCGATTTGCCGCCCACGAACACGCGAAAAAATATCATCAAGTTCCCTCTCTCTAAGAAGTTCTCACATTTAATGAGGAATTTAGTTTCATTTAACACTTAGGTCCAAGTTGTGGTGTCGCACAAGTCTAAAGTGCGCGCCACCTACTTTCGCCGCGCGCCGCCATGTACGCACGGCGCGGCGTTCTTACGATGTCAGCCACGAGCGCCCTCTGCTACAACTCTGCTCATGGCCACCACTGAACGACATCGTTCACTTGGGACTGAGATAGGAACCAGCTAACACTTCGGAATCAGATAGGCACCAGTGAAGACTTGGCTATCGGATAGGCACTAGGCAGGCCTCTAGCTCAACTGTGTATCAGCCTTCTGCAGTACTGATCTATGTAAAAGTTAAGTATTACTAAGTCTCCAAGAAATATATATCTCGTTCTAATTTACTCTAGTGTTTCTAGTTTCTGCTGTCCCACTGGCTGGTCACCTCCTACCTGCACAAGCGTGCATCCTTTATTCCTGTGTCGGTCTTTCTACTCGGCCACCGACACCTACGACGGAAACGAGACACAAAAGCGGCGACGAGGCAGGGACACAAAACAAGTGCATAAGAGCGAAGAGTCACAAATGATTTCATAAAGCTGTTTTTTTTTTTTCCTTTTTCTTCTTTTTCTTCCAAAACACACCACTGCGACTGTTACAAATTCTTTACCAAGAACTCATGACCGGTTTCGGAAATTAAATTTGCATCATCAGGTGCTTATTTCTTTCAGATCTTAACCATATGTTACTTTGACTCTATACTAGCTGATTCTCATTATTATTGTAGAGTTGTAACCAGCTTGCCTATAAAACCATCTATAAAATCCCTTTCTTCAAAAAGTGGGGCTCCATCAATATGTATTAAAAACCGAATAAAATCCCACACTTAAAACAGTAAATTTTCATCAGCCATTGACCTACCTGTGATATAAAACACTAAGAACGGTATTCTGATAGTGGCTGCAACAACAACGCCTCTTCTTCCAGCTGTCTCCTCTGGAGGTAAAGTGCCAGTGCTCTAGCAGATTTTAATCTTCTTTTACCGCCTGACGCGGCTTTCATGCTGAATACCGTTCTTAGTATTTTATATCAGAGGTAGGCCATTGCCTGATGAAAATTTACTGTTTTAAGTATGGGATTTTATTCGGTTTTTAATACATGTTGACGGAGTCCCACTTTTTGAAGAAAGGGATTTTATAGATGGTTTTATAGGCAAGCTGGTTACAACTCAAGAATAATAATTGGGATTAGATAATATGTAGTCAAAGTAACATATGGTTAAGATCTCAAAGAAATAAGCACCTGATGATGCAAACTTAATTTGCGAAACCGATCGTGAGTTCTTGGTAAAGAATTTTTAACAGTCGCAGTGGTGTGTTATCGAAAAAAAAGAAGAAAAAGAAAAAAAAAAAATAATCAATTCGACTGTGATTGCCCGATAAATAATGTATTGTGTTCATAAAGTTTTACCTTCAAGATATTCCACCAAGTAAAAATTCACGCAAGTTATTGCAAGAGTTTCAAAAGTTGGTTACCTTCAAATTAAATAACCAACGATGACATCTAATTGAACTCTCATAACTTCGCCGTTCACATAAACGTAAAGTCCCATTAAAGTTTTTTTTTTATATTCCATAACATTTCTGAAATGTACTCTTCATAGAAATAACTGTGGTAAGTAATATTCATTTCCATTTAAACTTCTATACACTTCAATAAAATTCTTATGTAGTAATATATTTTAACAAACTTTCACATTTATTAATATAACATGATCTGTACAGCTTGACATGACAATCGGAACTAACTCATTTTTTCAAAGAATTTTCTCCATAACTTTCTACAAACAGAAAAACTATTAATTTTTAAGTACATGGCTTCTTCCATTACGACGCAACAACGATCTGCAGTTTCTCCTTACGTCTCATGGGCTTCGACTCGCGACTGTTGGTGGTCAACAATCACATCTTTGGTTCTGGCGTGGACTCTGCTGACCGCGTTGTGACGCTTTCGAAGAGACATGAAACAGAAAAACAAATACAAACTTTTAAGTACACAAGTTATCAAAATTATTAACATTATTACAAAATCAATATTTTTTCGCAATAGCGAATTTCACTTTGCGTCACTGTATAAGGTACACATGTTCTACCAAATGGTGACATATGAAAATTTGTGCCGGGCCGGGACTCGAATCCGGGTTTCCCGCATTTCGGAGCGGTCGCCTTAACTACTAGGCTACCTAAACACGACTCCAGGACCGAATGCAGTTGACTCTTAAGTGCAGTCAATGTGGCATATGGAAGTTTGGGTCGTTTTCGGGTCGCCTAGTGGTTCAAGCGACCGCTCCGAAATGCGGAAAACCCCAGTTCGAGTCCCGGCCCGGCACAAATTTTCATATGTCGCCATTTAATAGAACATCTATACCTTATACAGTGACGCATCGTGAAATTCGCTATTGCGAAAAAATATTCAAAAATATATCAACACTGTAAATCGTCACCATACAGTAATTATTACAAAACATTTAATGAAACAAATTATCGTTTTTAACGCTTACCTGACAAACTGAGCTTATAAAGGGCTTGTGACGAGATGTAGGTCCTTGTCCCACTACAATGGGTTTGTTAAAGTTTCTGGAAGAGTAAAGAGGAATTCATTAGTTCATCGACCGGCTATCGGCCTGCTATAATGAACAGTCCAAAAAGGCCGAGTGCGGAACAGAGATTCTGGGGCTGTTCGCGCTCGGTTCCTGTTACAGCTAACATCACGAGGTAAAAAGGTTTATCTCGGACCAGCGTCCATTTGTGGGCCATTAAAGCATCTGTCCTGCTGCAGCTATGTCGCAGTATACGAGCAATGTTCGAACAACTAATCGGACCTGGCGTCCGCTAAATTCCTCTTGCAAAATAAGTCAATGGCCTGAAATTAATGCTCAGCTATAGTTGGCGTCACGTAGGAAGGCGCTTCTGCGCATTGAGGCGGAGCGATAGGGGAAGCGTGGAGGGGAGGAACTACGGCCGAGCGCCAACAGTTGCGCCTGCAGGAGAAACATTGCGTAACTCGCGGCCAGCCACGCGCCTACAGAATCTGCAAGTCATATTGATGTACATGGCAGAGGTTTCATCGAACCACATCATATTTTCCTATAGTTCCATTCTCTAATAGTGCGCGGAAAGAAGGAACACCTAAATCTTTCCGTTTTCGATCAGATTTTTTTTTCTTTTTTTTACTTTATTATGATGATCATGGCTCCCCCCGTAGGTGGCTCCTCAAAAATTAGGTTCGCATTCGGAAGAGAAAGTTGGTGAAAGAAATTTTGGAAATAGATCTCACCGCAACGAAAAACGCTTTTCTTTTAACGATTTCCACTTCAACTCCTGTATTGTTTCCGTAACACTCTCTCCCTACATCGCGATAATACAAAACAAGCTGCCCTTCTCTTTACATTCCGTCTGTCATCCGTCAGTTCAAATGTTCAAATGTTTGTATAGTCTATGGGACTTAACTACGGGGTCATCAGTCCCTAAACTTACAAACTACTTATGAACTACTTACGAACTAGGACGGCACAAATATCCATGCCCGAAGGGGGATTCGAACCCCCGACCGTAGTGGCCGTGCATACCGTGACTGGAGCGCCTCAGTCCCCTCGGCCACCGCGGCCGGCCATCCGTCAGTCAAAAACCTCCCGCGTAAGCCTTCATCTGATCATTCTGCGACCCAAACTTCCTTTTAGATATTAAGCTCGAAACGCTCTCGTTTTCATATACACGTTAAAGTGGCCATATGTGTAACTGCGTGCGAAATAATACGCGTTTGAATAATAAAATATCAAATTTCCAGCTAGGCGGTATGATATATTTATTTAAAAGTATCGCAAATCGATTTCGTTCAAATGATTAAACATATCAGTGCAGATTCGATTCCTGAGGACTCATGAACACCGCATTAAATATTTAAACATGCAAAACCCATAAAACACAGTAAAGAACTAATAGAGTAAAACTTGGTGAATGATAGAGGTCGGTTTGAAATACATGATGCGCGGTGCTAGCGCGCGTCCCAGGCTCAACCGTGAGTCTCGCTTGAGTCTCGGGACGCGTTACCTGTGCGCTTCATGTATTCGAAACGTCTACTTCGCTTCGCAGTTTCTCCGGATGTAATTGACGCATCACGATGCAACCAACGCCGTTCTTTTTGTGATTTTTCATGCTATTGATTGCTTTAGAAATAATATGGGGTATCCATTTAAAAAAACATAAGTTTGCGTTGAAAATAATACGAGGTATGTCCACAAAGTAAGTTCCGTTTGGTTATATAAAACAAACGTGTAGAGATACAGAAAAAATATTTATTGTACACAAATATAAAACTATTAAACTACGTTTCTACATAGCTTCCGAAATTTTGTAGGCATTTGTCATAGCGTGGCAGAAGTCTTTGTATGCCTTCTTCGTAGAAGGTTGCCGCCTGTGCATTCAACCATGACGTAACATGTTCTTTCAGCTCGTCATCATCGTTGAAATGTTGACCACCATGGACAGGTTTTAGGTGTAAGAAGAAAGTCGCTAGGAGCGAGACTGTACGGAGGATCATCAAACACGTCCCAGTGAATTCCCGTAAGAGTTGTTTGGTAACATTCGCCTTGTGAGGTCGGGCGGCAGCGTGAAGGGAAGAAGAGGACTCCTTTCATCTCTTCTTACACCTAAAATCTGTCCTTGGTGGTCAACACGTCAACGATGATGAGCTGAAAGAACATAGGTTCGTTCCAGCAGCTGCCAGACGGCTACTTTCAAGCGCTAAGAAACAGGTGTTACTGCGCATGCGCAGCTACTACGTAAAAACCCTTGTTTGATACTTGCACTGCTGGAACGCTTTTTGCACTGTTTCTGGCTGCAGGCGAAGTTGAGTTTAAAGGAATAATTAAAATACTTTTCTTCCTAATAACGAATAAGTGTAAACGAGAAATATCTGATCTCAAGTGGGATTGCAGTGACTTCGAAATAATCGAAAAACACGCTACCAACACACACGTATTACGTGATGGCTACCCCCACTCTAACTCAGACCTTTTTGCGCATGCGCAAATTGCCGGCTTGACCGCGCAAGAAATATTTTTGCGGGTAGCGTCTGGCTGTTTGCGGCAACTGCTGGAACACCAAACAGCCACACTCCAAGTAGCCAGAAGCGGGAGAAGGCGCTGCTGGAACACAATTTCAGCGTTGCGCATGCGCGTCAAGCAGTCTGGCAGCTGCTGGAACGAACCTCATGTTTGCCACATGGTTGAATACACAGGCGGCAACCTTCTATGGAGAAGGCATACAAAAACTTGTCCCACTCTATGCCAAGTGCCTACAAAATTTCGGAAGTTATGTAGAAAAGTAGTTGAACAGTTGCAGATTTTTATACAATAAATATTTTTTTCTGTATCTGTTCACGTTTGGTTTATATCACCAAACGGAACTTACTTTGTGGACATACCTCGTATTTCTTTACTGTCTAATAGTACCTACTTTCATAAGCCCCCTGCCGCGGTGGAGTAGCCGAGCGGTCTAAAGCGTCTCGCTGCGGAGCGCGCGGTTGCTCGCCGTGGAGGTTCGAGTCCTCCCTGGGGCATGGGTGTGTGAGTTGTCCTTAGGTTAGTTTACCTAGGTTTAAGTAGTTTGTGAGTTACGGACTGATGACCAAGCAGTTTGGTCAGATAGATTTACAAACATTTGAACATAAGTCCCTCCGTACGTTCATGACCATCAATGTCGTTTTCAAATATCTCTTGTAGTTCCAGAGATATCTGAGGTGAAAGAGTTGAGTGGGACTCCCTGTATTCATTTTGGTACACCCTGTATTTGGTATCAAACATTGTCTGCTAGTGGCTGCAGTATGGGATGTGGGTTTCAGAAACCGTGAAGCTGACGCTCCTCGAGTCTGCGGGGAGACGCGTGGAACTTGCGGTGGCTGCGACTGCGACTGGTGGGTTAGCAACTGTGACCGCCGGCGGGTCCCGCTGGGACCGGAGGACTTTAAACTTTGAGCAGCGCGCCCGCTTCGCGCCTGCGCGGCCGCCGCTGTATTCCTGAGAGCTGCACTGAGACCGCGCCAGGGCGGGCGCTCTCCCCGGGGACAACCTGTGGCGCGCCGTCTCTCGCGACGGACTTTTTCCTCTCGCCGGGCCGCGCTGTTCGGCCCGAAGCGTTTTTTACGGCGACCAACTTCGGCTGGCTGTTTAGGAGTTTCACCTGGGCCCGCGCCGAGTTGAAATTAGGATAAAGGCTAATTTAATCACTCTGGCGCTGCAAACTCTAGAGTTTTGTGTCTCACCTAATAAGTTTAAAGGCTCTATAAACAGCCACAGGCGTTACTTTTTTTCCGACAGTAAAAAATGCATGGAACGGATGATAAAAAATGATATTTTAGTTATTGCATCTGTGTGGAATAGCACTTTGAAAACGTGATTAAATTTATGCGACTTTTACTTTTTATATGCCAACTGAAAACTCGATGTCGCTTGGGTACTTTTTTACTCCAGTCTTTAGTCCATCTTCCCTTCCATTTTTTCTGTCTGTCCATCTTCTCTTTCGCTCTACCTCTCTCTCGTCTCTCTGCCCCATCTCTCTCTCTCTCTCTCTCTCTCTCTCTCTCTCTCTCTCTCTCTTCATCTTCTCATGTCCCCTCTGTTAATCTCCTCCTACCTCCCTCCTCCCTCCCTCCCTCTCTCTCTCTCTCTCTCTCTGCACTTCTCTACCAATCACATCCTCGTCACTATATCGAACTGCTACTACTGGTACTTCACCGCCGCGGTGGAGTAGCCGAGCGGTCTAAAGCGCCTCGCTGGAGGCTCGAGTCCTGTGTGTGTTTGTCCTTAAGTTAGTTTACCTTAGTTTAAGTAGTTTGTAAGCTACGGACTGATGACCACGCAGTTTGGTCCGATAGATTTACAGACATTTGAACATTTGATACTTCAACTCCGCAGTCCGTTACCTCCTCCATCTTTCAAGAGCTATATAAACATCAACTTTCAAGGTGATCAGTGAAGTTCTGTCTATGTTTGTTGAAAAGTTCCTTCCTCCCATAAGCTTTACAAACATTTTAACATTTACAGTGATATTTATTTATTTATTATGTATTTAGCGTATGGCAATGAAGATGAACTGCAACTAGCAATCATGAGTTTAAAACTTCCTGGCAGATTAAAATTGTGTGCCGGAACCGGAACCCGAACCTGGGACCTTTGCCTTTCGCGGGCAAGCGCTCTACCGACTGAGCTATCCCGACACGACTCACGATGCCGCCTCACAACTTTACTTCCGCCGGTACCTCGCCTCCTACTTTCCAAACTCCAAAGAAGCTCTCCTGCGAAATATGCAAGACTAGCACTCCTGGAAGAAAGGATATGGTGGCGACATGGCTTAGTCACAGCCTAAGGAATGTTTCCAGAATGAAACTTTCACCCTGCAACGGAGTGTGCGATGATATGAAACTTCCTGGCAGATTAAAATTGTGTGGCTTTCGCGGGCAAGCGCTTTACCGACTGAGCTATCCCGACACGAATCACGATGCCGCCTCACAACTGTACTTTCGCCATTACCTCGCCTCCTACTTTCCAAACTTCACAGAAGCTCTCCTGCGAAACTTCCAAGTCTAGCACTCCTGGAAGAAAGGATATGGTGGAGACATGGCTTAGCTACGTTTTCTGTCCATCCAAGGGCTGCCTTTGTCACCTCTAAGAAATCTTTTAGATTTCCTTGCTCTTCCGCAGCAGCTTGTAACAGGGTGGTTGATTGTCTGGTGCTCGTTTCCACGGCCACCCTTGGAGGATGAAGTCTTTCCCCAACGGTGGAGGTTTTCAGCACAGACGCCATGGCCTGTGCGAATCCTATTTAAGTGTTTTCCAGGCACGACGTGGTAATTCCATTCCAGCTGGTCTTGTGTCAGGTCTTTGTAGGGTCTGATATTTCTCACAGGTTTCTGTCCACTTTCTTTTAATGTTTAAACCAGTTGCCTGCAGTGATTCTACCAATAAGATGGATGGTTGCCTAGATTTTAGATGGCTCATTCGGAGAGCAGGCACATCATAGTGGAGAGGAAGTACGGGGATTTTCAGTAATTTTTCGTATTCTCTGAGAAGGACGTTCTGTCTTCAAAGGTCTGGAGGCTCAATGTGATTTAGACTTGGTAACCAGTGAACAGGAGTAGAATTGATGCAGACTGTTATTGTCCTCATTGTTGCATTTAGCTCTACGTCAATTTTTCTCATATGTGAGCTATTAAGCCACACTGAAGCACAGTACTCGGCAGCAGAATAGACTAGACCTAATCAATCAAGGAAAAGCATAACAGAGTTGTAGCTCTTGCACCCCATGAGGTACTACTATGATGTTCCTGTTATTTTGAAAGTTAAATGTGCAAAATTTCAAAAAAAAAAAAAAAAAAAAAAGAATAAATAAATAAATGTTCAAATGTTTGTAGAGCGTATGGGACTTAACTACGGGGTTCAAATCAAATGTTTGTAAATCTATCGGACCAAACTGTGTGGTCATCAGTCCGTAGCTTACAAACTACTTAGGTAAACTAACATACTAAGGTAAACTAACCTGAGCAACACACACACCCATGCCCCAGGGAGGACTCGAACCTCCACAGCGAGCAACCGCGCGCTCCGCAGCGAGGCGCTTTAGACCACTCGGCTACTCCACCGCGGCAACTACCAAGGGGGGGGGGGCAGGGGGGGTCATCAGTCCATAAACTTACAAACTATTCATGAACTAGCTTATACTAAAGACGGCACAAACTTCCATGGCCGAGAAGGGATAAGAAACCCCGACCGCAGCGGCCTTGCAGATCGTGACTGACACGCCACAGACCGCTCGACCACCGCGGCCGGCATGAAAAATTTCAATATACAAAAAACAGTCTTGATCGCAGAAATTAACAGTTTCAATTAATAGGTTTCGACCTGATGTAGGTCATCTTCGGAATTACAAGTAGCCCATGTGGCCAGTGCTGCACAGCAGGTAACTGTTCAGCAGAACAGCCCAAGACAGCTCAGCCCAGCCGAGTGCACTGGCCACATGGGCTACTTGTAATTCCGAAGATGACCTACATCAGGTCGAAACCGATTAATTGAAACTGTTAATTTCTGCGATCAAGACTGTTTTTTGTATAGTGATCATACCAAATAGATCGCTGTTTTCTCCTCTGATAATGTTGTCAAAATTAATGAAAAAATTCGTCCAAATAGGAATAAAACTGTAGATTTCGCGTTCAAAGTCTGTTAAATTCCGTCGTGCGGCAATAATGACACAGGAATCGTTTTCACATAGATCACCCAGTACGATACGAGCTCCGCCAGTGCACCGCCGTTTTGTACCTTGTGTGCGCGATACTACCGCCATCCGCCGTCTCACGGTAGTGAATATAGGTGGGCTCCTGTTGCCGAGACCCGGGACTGAGCGCCCGCAGGCCGGTGTGGCGCTATGTGTCGGCGGCTGCGTGTGTCGGTGGCGGTGTTTAAAATGCAGCGTTTCAAATTAGCGCTGGTGTGTGCCGGTGTAATTAGACGCGGCGGCCCTGCCCTGTGGGACTCGGCGGCGCGCCCTGCAGGTAGCAGGCGGCAGTAATCACCGCGGGCAGGCCGCAGCCCTAATTAACAGACACCCTCTCTGCACCTTTCGCACCTCGCAGCTACGGCGCACACGAGACCGGGATGTTCAAAACTTGAAAAAAAAAAAAAAATTGTTCAAGTGTGGCCGGAAATGGTATAATAGGATTTCTGAACTATCTGATGAAGATTTTATATGAGACCAGCCCACCCGGCAATGCTACTCATTGGGATTTGGTCGTACATCCTACATGTCTTTCCTTAATCCTTTAATGCATAGTGTAGCTGATCAGCTTCATACCTTATTTTTCCCATTACCTCTCAAATTGATCAACATTTTACCACAATTTCATTTGTAGCCGCGTCTATACATAGTGTTACATATGCTAGTAACTCGTCCTAGACTGTAGATTGATACTGAATCACGACGACAGTTAGCTGCATTGAGCTACTCCTAACATGTTCGTTTGTTTACTTTCATATTCCTCCTTTGCCATGTAAACTCGATCACATACTACTGCGGCATTATGCTTTCTGGAAAGATTAGAGGCATTTACAAACATGTTTAATTGTTTGTAGAGCTTATGGAACTTAACTTCGGGGTCATTAGTCCCTAAACTTAAAAACTGCCGTGGCGGAGTGGCCAAGAGCATTGAGGCGCTATGCTAGGATGCGCGAGACCGCTCCCCGTCGGATGTTCGAACCCCCCTCGGGCATGGATGTTTGTGCCGTCTTTAGTATATGGTAGTTCATAAGTAGCTTGTAAGTTTAGGGACTGATGACCCCACAGGTAAGTCCCTTAAGCTTAACAAAAACAACAACTTACAAACTACTTATGAACTAGCTTATACTAAAAACGGCACAAACATCCATGCCCGAGAGGGGATTCGAACCCCCGACGGGGAACGGCCTCTTGCATGGCGCCTCAATGCGCTCGGCCGCTCCGCCGCGGCTCTCACATTTACTGCATCGGGTACATCATGGCAGCGCTATATAACTGACCAGCTATGAACTTTTTGTTGGTACAAGTGCATAATAATTTAAAAAAATATTTTTCGATATTTTTCTCAGTCTATATGCATTATACATTAATCGCGGTACTTTATATAGCTTCAAATAAAAAGTCATCCATTAAAGGGTTACCTGTATTAATGTCCGCCTCCATGGTTCAGTGAACAGCTTGGTCACGCAGGGGGGCCGGGTTCGATTTCCGGTCGGTTTGGATATTTCTCCACTCGGGGGTTGGGTGTTGTGTCGTTCTCATCGCTATTCAATGACGTGTCGAAATGGCGTCACTTAGGAAAAACTGCATCACACATTCCCCACAGTGTCTTTGGCCATTTTCCGCATATGCAGGGTCGGCTATATTAATTCGGATTTGGCGTGTGTTAATTGTTACACGGTGGCTGGACGCCATTCCTGTCACTACCCCATGCCCCCTGGGAGGAAATGTATACACCAAATGTTTTTGTATAACGTTATATGTGTGAAATTGTAAAGTGTTCCGAAATTTTGGCGAATCGTTTAACTGACGCGAAACTTGGGACCATCCCGGTATTCACCTAGGGGGATGTGGAAAACCGCCTAAAAACCACATCCAGTCTGGCCGGCACTCCGACCTCCCTCGTTAATCCGCCGGACGGATTCCAACCCGGGCCGGTAGCCTCCCCGTCTCGAAAAGCGGTGTGTTAAACCACACGACTGACCGAGCACGTTCCCAGCACTAACAGCCAAAACTGCCACACGATCATCATCATCTGTGTTGTCTATGCCTCGCGGAGGCGAGACCTAAAGTTTCCACTGCACACAGTAGATAGGTGTTACGAAGAAGGACCTAGTTGCTGTTTGGTGGCGCTGAAGATAATGCATTCTGTATAAGTTATATTTATTAGTTACCCAAAAAACAATTATTAAACTTCATTCATAACTTTTAAGTGAAATCTTCTCGAACTACTTCATGCAGTCTTGAGACACTTGACGTAGTCGAATCTATCTAAAAGGACAATGTTGGGAAATGCTGGGACTACTTGTTAGTTCGGAGATTTAATATTGTCACTCGCTAACTGTAACTACGGAAGAAACAGGAGGAAGACTAAGGGTCCCAATCAGTGAATGCGATTGCTGTCGCCGCTAATTATTGTGCTAAGCAGTGAGTTCTTCGTGTCGTCTGCACTGAACTCGCGAGCCTTCAGAACCAAGGGGCGGAGGGCAGTGCGGCGTGCCCGACCTCTACACGCGATGGCGCTACAGTCGCACGCGTTCACACGCTCGATCCCCTGCGGGAATCCAGTATAGGCGGCAAGCAAGAGGAATCAAGGGACAGGAGCTAGAAGTTCAGAATTTGGGTTGGCCGGGAAGCTCTCCTGATTAGCCTAATTTGTTAAGGCGACCGCTGGCCTCAAGCGGGAAATCCGAGTTCGAATCCCGGTGCGGCAAAAATTTTCAACTTCGCCGTTGAATTTATTTCAACGCCCCGAAACTGTCGAAATGTTTCAATATTCAGCCACGCACAGTACAAATTACTATGTAGACAGTGCCTTTCTCATTGCTTTGAAGTTCAAGTGTGCACAGTTTTATAACTATGAAAATGTCTGTAAATCTATCGAACTTCGTGGTTATCAGTCCGTAGCTTAGAAAGTACTTAAATAAAGGTAAACGAACCTAAGGGTAACACAAACACCCATGCTCGAAGGGGGGGGGGGGGGGAGGGGACTCGAACCCCCGGCTCTAACGGCTGCAGCTCGCAGCACCGCTACACGGCGCCCCAGTGCGCACGGCTAATCCGCCTCGGCTATCACAATCGGATGAATGATATATAGCATAAAAAATAAGAATTTATTGCGAAGTGCCCATGAACATACAGAATACTAAGTACGCTTTTATTCGGACTTTCAACTGTGTCTTTGAGTTGTCCCTATTTTTTTTTTTTTTATTTTTTTTTTTTTTTATATACCACACCTGTATTAAAGTGAACAAAACAAAACGAGAATTATAAAATCGTTCAAGCCATTTCTGAGTTTTAGCGAGACTAAAGCACCGCATTTGATTATATATACACATAGGTACAAACATTCAAAATGCCGGATCCACAATGGCTAAAAGAAACTTGAAAAAAATTACGAGTTAGGCATACCCGAACGGTTACCCATCAAATTGCTAGCCACACCCGACAGTACTTAACATCGCTGATCTCACGGGAACAGGTGTATTCACAGCTTTTTTTTTTTTTTTTTTTTTTTTTTTTCATTTGGTAGGTCTATGGTTCGCGGACGTTCGTCCAGTTTGTTCGTGGTTGTTTCTTGAATGGTAGGCTCTGATTTTTTTTATTAGAGAGGGCGTTGAGCCCCCTGACCGGGCGCACTGAGCCACGGCACCTAGCTACTGCTGGACTGCCGGTGGAGGAATTACGATCTACGTAATTGATTGACGGTGGAGGGGCGGCACGAGATGCATATTTGTGCGATAGATCCTGGTACCAAAGAGCCAACCGAATGAGTTTTTTAAAGAATAAAAGTAACAAATACAAAGTTATTGACCCTCGTCTTTGAAGGCCACTGCTTTGTTTCTGATTGGCTCAGTGGGTGGCTTCAACATTTGGCTTACGTCACTGAGTAGCAGACAGTTGAGTGGGACGGATCCTCAAAGCGGGAGAGAGAGAGAGAGAGAGAGAGAGAGAGAGAGAGAGAGAGAGAGAGAGAGCTGTGAGATACGCCATCACGCAACAGAAGCACGTCAGGATTTGACATGGTGCCAGCACTGTGTGTGTGTGTGTGTGTGTGTGTGTGTGTGTGTGTGTGTGTGTGTGTTTGCGTTAGGGAACAGCTGGATGCCGTAACTTGTGGTGGTATTCCAATGAAACCGGAAATGCGAGAATTGCTGACAGCATGCAGCTGCTCCTCACCAGGCGCCGTGCCGTTTTTTAGGACCTACAGGCACTTTGCAGCAGACACGCGGAATGGCTCCGTGTTTTAGGCGTCATGCTACAGGCTGGGCGGCCGTCCGGTCGAAGGTTCGAGTCCTCCCTCAGGCTTGTGTGTGTGTGTGTGTGTGTGTGTGTGTGTGTGTGTGTGTGTTGTCCTTAGTGTAGGTTTGTATAGGGACTGATGACCATAGCAGTTTGGTCCAATAGGTTTACACACATTTCAACATTTTGAACCACACGGTCTGAGGCGACCAGTCACGGATTTCGCGGCCCCTCCTGTCAGGGGTTTGAGTCCTCCCTCGGGCATGGGTGTGCGTGTTGTCCTTAGTACAGATTTGAGTTAGTTTAAGAAGTCTGTAAGTCTAGGGACCGATGACCACAGTGCCGGCCGCGGTGGCCGAGGGGACTGAGGCGCTCCAGTCACGGTCTACACGGCCACTGGGGTCGGGCATGGATATTTGTGCCGTCCTTGGTGTTAGCTAGTTCATAAGTAGTTTGTAACTTTAGGGACTGATGACCCCGTAGTTAAGTCCCATAAGCTATACAAACATTTGAACATTTTTTGATGACCACAGTAGTTTGGTCCCATAGGTTTACAAACATTTGAAAGACTAATTTAGGTCTTAAAATGTTCAAATGTTTGTAAACATTATGGGACTTAATTGCGGGTTTATCAATTCCTAAACTTACAAACTACTTATGAACTAACTTATACTAAAGTTGACACAAACATCCATGCCCGAGGGACGATTCTAACCTCCGATGCCGGAGATCGCGCGATCAGCAAAGTGGCGCTCCAGACCACTCGGATACTCCCGCTTGGCAACTTAATCTTACATCTTATTCTTAACTTGTGGTGTGGGTCTTCCTGTAGGAAATTTTAGAAGCTATCTAGCACAAACAGCGTTAAACTATAATGCATTATTGAAGGGTGTCTATTTAAGTAAACTTTTGCTGGTATAATTTAATGAATTTATTACTTTAGCTTAGGCTACAAAGGAAACAGCCATCAGTTGCAATCTGCAACTAGTGACTGTTTTCTTTCTGATCTATAAACCACTGTTGCTGCCATCGAAAAACACTTATTACGTTACTAAAATGAAGATAATTTCAATTAGGATGTGATTATTCTTTAAAAAAGAACAAAAAGTTGATAGTCATACCCAAGCAAAAGTCACTGCTTCATTGAAAAACTGTGGCAGTTCGTAGTATAATAAATTTTGTTGCAAAATAATCTTACAAACGTAGAATCCCAATTTTAAAATAATCAATTTGTTTGACCTTGGAAATGCTAGCTAAGATGCTCATCGCTGTCATATTACTTCGCTATACCGTCACACCCATCGAACAACACCTCACGCTTCACCCATTATCTCATTAACTAGCAAATCAACTGCAAATGATGGACCTCAACTTGCATAGTTTAATAATTATATGACTCTGTTGACAGGAAAGTAAAACTTCTATGCCTCCTGGTTTGAATCGCTGAATTCGGCGAAAATTCCGGTAGCCTTTCTTTTAAAACGACTTTTGACGGAGAGCTACTAGAATTTTGACGTGTAATAGTCCGTGCTTTGAGAATCGAATGCTCATTTATTTCACATCAGTTGTCCCATGAAAAATTCATAATACGCCCGTAAAAAATAATTCTGTCTACCCCGTTTACAGTTATAAGTGATTCCGCTGCTCAGTATTAATACAAAATTATTTTAAATATTTCCGTACGGGTACCAAGGTTGCACCTTACTTTGTGCATAAATGCGAACCTGACCAGGAATGAAGATTTTAAATAATGAAAAAGGAAGTTACCTATCAATTATTTACGTTTGCCCTGCTTTTGTTGGTTTATTTAATCTTTTACTGGGAGGAACATCCAAATTATTTATAAATGTTTCGTCGTTTCCAGCATCTAATACATAGTCGTCATGGATCAGAAGAATTCCAGTTGTCTCTGTGCCATAAAAACTTCAAAGCGAAAGTCCTCAGAACGTGAAACGCGAACTCCTGAAAGCACTCGTAGTACTGAATGTAACTCAGTATGGCACGAGGGATTGTAAACACAGCACAATTAGAGCTAACCGTGGAAACCTGTGTGCTTTACATCTGCAAAATTATCCGGTGTAAAGACCAACTAGCTTGCTTGCGGTCAGACAAGCGACTACCACACTCCACTGCTCCGGGTGCTCATAGCGCAGCGTCAGCGATTAAAAACAAAACACAAGGTCCTTCATTTCTCTAAGCTAGCTGTATCCTTTCACAAAGCAAAACATCTGCAAAGTCCTTCGCTGTCGCTACTGTCCGCCCGTGGAACAAGTTGCCCTGCAGTCTCATTACAATTCATTGCCATGCTTTTTTTAAAGAGAGTTTAAGCACCTTTTCCTGTGAAACTAATAACGTGTTCTCCAAAAGTTAAGGCATATGGCCAACTTTTCCTTCCTCATATATAAATCCAAATGTCCCTACCTTCTCACAGTTACTCTTTTTCTCTTCATTTCTCTGTGACTCGCCGCCTTCTTTCCCTTTTAAACATTAGCTGCATATTACAACCTACCTCTTTCCCTCTCTCTCTCCCACTCTTTTCTCTCATGTTCAATACTGCATACGAAACATGTGTGTGTGCGTGTGTGTGTCCCTGTGTGAGTGCGTTTGTGTTTCTAATTTTTATTTGTACACTGTAATTTTAATTTGTATAGTAAACATGCTTACAGTAGTAAAATGCTATGTAACAAATGAAGAGTGGAAATGCTAATGGGTGTAAGTGCCATTTTTTGACGTTCGGGGTTTTTCACTGCTTACCGATCTATGTCTTCGCGCCTATACTCTGCTAAGAGATTTATGTGCTCCAGTCATTCCTTGTAGTTGCTACTGACCCCAAGAGATTGCACTAGTCCTAAGTCCAGATGGGCCTGCGCTGCTAATGGATCTATGTGCCACAGGCATCTGGCGCTAGCCAAACAGCAGTCTGTATTCAAGGTCGGGGACGAAACGTTGGGTTTCCAGAATAAATCCACAAGACCATGGCATAATAGCCCGGAAATTTTTAGTAATTTTGATTCAAGGTTATACCACAATGCTATTGTTTTGCTTAGTGAAGCTATTGCTTGCTATCTAAAATGATGTACCTGTTAATAATGATAATATGAACGCCAGTGATTTTAGTGGTGATGGAAGTGTTCAAATGTTTGTACAGCTTATGGGACTTAACTACGGGGTCATCAGTCCCTAAACTTACAAACTACCTATGAACTAGCTAATACTAAGAACGGCACAAATATCCATGCCCGAAGGGGAATTCGAACCCCCGACCGTAGTGGCCGTGCAGACCGTGACTGGAGTGCCTCAGTCCCCTCGGCCACCGCGGCCAGCGATGGCAGAAGAAGCAGAACAAGGAGGGAAATTGCTGCGAAACAACTGTCATCTTTACAGTAAACTTACAATATGAAACAAGCCTAATTATCCAGTTGTAGCAGGTTGATGTACATATTTTTCGTTCGTTTTATGTTTAGGTGTTCTGCAAATGTAAGTACAGCTGATGTCAAAACTCAGCTCTCAGCTAAGGATGTCTTGGCCGCCGGTGGGTATTTATTGGCCTTCCCACTTCTGTAGGGTCGAGTTCAGTAAAGGTTTTCCATTTATTAAAATATATATAAACGAATACAGCATGGATCTAATCACGTCAGCTACGAAAATAATTAAATAGATATGATTTTCAAATGTTTTTAATTCTATAGGACAGAACTGCTGTGGCCATCAGTCTCTAAACTTACCAACTAATTAGACAAACTTACATAAGGGCAACACAAACACCCATGCCTGAGAGACCGTGCTATCCGTATCATACCGTCTTATACTAATAAGCCATTCTTGTGCGGCAAAATGTTTATGGTGATCGTATGGCATTTATTGGCCGGGAAATTTCCAACAAGTGTTCGTTCGCCTTGTTGCAAGCTGTAACACTACATCGCGGTCCTAGCATTAGGATCGCCATTTTCCGTCACTTGTAAATATTTCATTATTTTTACGAGGCACAAATTACGTATTTTTCTAAAATTTAAGGAAATCAATTACCTCTTTGTAAATTACAGTAATAAAGACCATAGAATAAGATAGTCAAAACACGTTAAATTACGGTAATCTAAATCAGATGTTTGTATAGACTATGGGACTTAACTACGGGGTCATCAGTCCCTAAACTTACAAATTACTTATGAACTACTTACGAACTAGGACGACACAAATATCCATGCCCGAGGGGGGGGGGATTCGAACCCCCGACCGTAGTGGCCGTGCAGACCGTGACTGGAGCGCCTCAGTCCCCTCGGCCACCGCGGCCGGCTACGGTAATCTAATCCTATGTCAGAGTATTAGTATAAATAGTACCCGCAGTTGGGTTTCTTTCTATAAGTTTAGCTTTTTATGAGTTCAGTCTCTCTGTAACTTTAGCTCTGAGTTTTTGTCCAAGTGTATTTAATGTAAATTTTGTTATTTTGAAGAATATGGAGACGAGTGAAATTTTAATTTGTTTTAAAATCAGTCAGTAATTAGAACCCTTCATCGCACAGATAGTACCTTGGGCTTTCAGTAGATCACTAAATGTAAGTGGAAGAATAATTTATCAGCTACATAGTGAAAAGAAATTTACCTAAAATCTAATCTGCAAGGTCAATCCCATGATAAAATCAGGCATAAACTATTTCTTTTGTAACTGTCTTCGACATAAATAAACTACCGGGACTTTATATATAATCTTTTCAAATTAGAAGCCCCTGAGAAAAAGATCATGTTCAATCATTACAAAAGTTTTAATTATTTTTGACGACTTTACAGCGTTCATTTTTAATGAAATAAATCGCAATTTGCGATCACTTATGGCTTCACTGTACTAGGTTTAGATGTATTACGAATGTGCGGCGAATGAAAATTTGTGACCGGCCTATTTGTTCTGTAATGCTCGCAGCGACAATACTGTATTCCCGCATCAGGGAGAACAGGTGGCTGCGAGCATTACAGAACAAATAGGCTGTGGTATAGGAAAGAGACAGCGTGGCGAATGGAGATTTGGGTGTGGCGAGAGACGTGCAGGGAAGAGTCCTCTGCAGACGAGTTGGTCACTGTGTCCTCGGTGGCGGAGTGGTCAACGCGTCTGCATAGTAAGCAGGAGATCCCGGATTCGAATCGCGGACGGGCACAAATTTTCATTCGCCACACATTGGTATTACATCTAAACCTAGTACAGTGAAGTCATAAGTGATCGAAAATTGCGATTTATTGCAACAAAGGTTTAAAATTAACAAACAGGTTACAAAAAGATAAATATGACGCAGTGTATCAAGTTAAATAAAAGACAGTATTTTATTACGAAAGATTACCATGCATACCAACCTACATTTCATACAGGCAAGCCAAATAAAATTTAGAGCCATTTCGTCCACGACGAATTACCACCAAACCAAAATCAATATACAGAAGACAAGTTTACTTGACGCCACTTTGGCGATTTGCGTGTCGATGATGAAATGATGATGATGACAGATTGCCAGTCCCATGACGAGAATTGAACCCAGGCCCCTTGTGAGGCAGTCAGCGACGCTGCCGACTGAGCTACAGACGCAGGCAATAATTAAATAAAGGATTTATATGGATGATAGTAAGAGGGGTGTTTAAACGAAAAAATACGAAACGGCTTAAAATCCAAACCGGTTGAAATTTCAATATATAACGGTAGTGCGACATCTAGGGACGGGAAGCATGCATCTTCGCCTTCCGCTAAACATTTCAAGGCTGTACTCTCAGCATTCGTGGTGGTGCTCACGTCTTTTTCAAGCACGGAGAAACTAACAGTGACGAGTACAGTGAGACAATCCGTAGAGACACAAGCCATCAATAGCAAACGGCCTGGACTGCTTACGGAGGGAGTGATTTCGCTCCATGACAACGGGCGTTCACACACCTCCAACGTTACGCAGTGTACTGACCAAGTTCAAGTGGGAGCAGCTTGAACATCCGCGCTGCAGCGGATATGTCGCCCTGAGATCCCCTTAGTTTAGTTTCGCGAAATGAACATCTGAAACGGAAGCGCTTCAACACGGACGGCGAACTGGACACAGGCCTGGCTCTTGTGACAGTCACAGGAATTCTGGGAACAGGGAGTCCTTCGGATCGTTGAACAGTGGTAATTAATTTTGAATAAAGACTTCAGGTATAGCCACAGTGTCGTTTCGTACATTTTCATTTGAGCACCGTCCCCCCTTCCCCCCTCGTAAATGAAGTAAAATTACACTATCCAGTCTAGAGTTAGATGCTGTGCACGTTCTGGTAGTGTACTGTGGCATTTTAATGTTATTACCTTATAATAACAATTTCGTGAGACTAATTGTTCAAATGTTTGTATAGTCTATGGGACTTAACTACGGGGTCATCAGTCCCTAAACTTACAAACTACTTATGAACTACTTACGAACTAGGACGGCACAAATATGCCGGCCGCGGTGGCCGAGGTGACTGAGGCGCTCCAGTCACGGTCAGCACGGCCACTACGGTCGGGGGTTCGAATCCCCCCACGGGCATGGATATTTGTGCCGTCCTAGTTCGTAAGTAGTTCATAAGGAGTTTGTAAGTTTAGGGACTGATGACCCCGTAGTTAAGTCCCATAAGCTTAACAAACATTTGAACACAAATATCCATGCCCGAGGGGGTATTCGAACCCCCGACCGTAGTGGCCGTGCAGACCGTGACTGGAGCGCCTTAGTCCCCTCGGCTACCGCGGCCGGCTGAGACTAATTGGCAAGTTTTTCAACTGGACGCCACTTCGGCGACTTGCGTGTCCCTAGCCTATCCCAGTTATCCAACCGGGGAAATGAAAGGGACCTACAGCGTAACATGGAATCCGAACCACGTGTCGTTTCTGGCTACTCCTCACATCGTTGAGACGTGAAGGATGAGGTAAAACGCAGATTGAAAAGAAATCCGAGATCTGACCTGATTTCGAACTCGCGACCCTTCTGTTTGCAGTCGAGCGCTTTTACCCCAAGACCTCCGGGCCCGACAAAATGTGGAGAAGAAATGATTTGTTATTGTTATATTCAGCTGTAGATGGCGCTCTTTAGGTTATTCTTCATTGGAAAGGTTCTGTTAACAGCTTCCACTTTATTGCGCTAATAAGAAAGAAAGCTTCCACCTAATGTCCATCGGTTCAAGTTATTTAGGGAAACAGCGCGAAGAATGAATTACAAAGCAACGTTAATACACTTTGAAAGATTTTCCGCATCGAGAGCTTCCAGTCTAGCGTGTACTAAGGATTACGCTCATGGAGACAGTTACACCGGGTAACGATGTAGACTGTAGACGGTACAGGTTTTATCCGCGCACGCGGGACACAAGCCGATACTGGATTACGCCTGGGACATTTCAGAGGAAACGTCCCCCGAGGTGCGCGCACCTGCGCCGCGGAAGGTAATAAGCGTGATATACTGCGATTGTTCGCCGCGGCAAAGAAGCGAGTCGGCGAAGTTTGCGCCGCATCTGGATTTATTGCGCCGCGCTGGGCTGGGCTGGGCTGGGCTGGGCTGGGCTGCGTCGCTTTCGTCTGCGAGTCGTCTGAGACGGCGCCGGCCTGCGGTGGTGTGGTGTGGCGTGACCACGGTGCAGCCCCTGTAATCCAGCGGTATTGCCCACTGCGGCTTAATTAATGGCCCTCCAAAGTTGCGAGCCGGTTGCGCTCCCAGTAATTTACACCCGTCTAAAACTGTTGCTTCTGCCAGTGGTCTTCATTCTAAACATTTGCATTCCGTAACAACTTTCTGCTACAGTTTCAATATTGTTATGTCTGACACCTCGTCTGTCTTTCCGATCGTGGAGATAAAAAGATTCTTCTTCCGCACGCTTCGCCGTTGGGTCGAAGGGTAGACGGTAAACAACGATGGGGTAGAAATATACAGGGTGTTTCACTAAGTGTGTTTGCCTCTGTAACTTATAAAATAATAGGTGAGGGGAAATTTTTATGCGGTAGGTCAACACAAGAAATGTTACACTTTCTGCGGAACTTTGAACATAGTTTATTGTATCATTTTCCAAAACTGTAGATTTGTTTGCAACACGTACAAATATACGGACACACTGCTTTATATATTAGACTAGCTGAAAACCCGGCGTTTCCCGGGTATTTATTTAGTTATTCCTTTTTTTTCAGGTATATATTTATTTTATAAATGCTGTATGTCTGTAAAATCTCTTGGGAATACAATTAGTAGTAAAGAAGTAATAGGTTAAAACTTGGTGCGTGAAGGGGCGGTTTTCCACGAACGTTACTGTTTATGAGCTCATATCTCATAAACTACCTGTCGTTCTGTGATACAACGTAGCAGGTACACTCAACTATATGCGTGTATACTGTCTGTAAAATTTCCTGCGGCTACAATTTGTAGTGTACAAATTATAAATTGTAACGTCATACCGAATCCTGTAGTTTTACTCAATAAACAGCGGAAAAGAAGTAAGCGAGAAACTTTTTTTCCTTTCATCATTTTGGTATGGTTGTCCGCGAGAGAAAGTTTAATAAAAGTTTGAAATTATGTATAAAGTTTGCTACAAGTCCCTAAGTACTCTGATTCTCATGTAGCATATTTATAGTCTCACCGCATTATGTGGCAGTTTCTTCTAAATTCTATTGTTTATGACGTCATATCCTCTGAATCATGCAGCAATTGTACATCAAAAAATATTCAAATGTTTGTAAGGCCTATGGGACTCAACTACGGGGTCATCAGTCCCTAAACTTACAAACTACTTACGAACTAGGACGGCACAAATATCCATGCCCGAGGGGGGATTCGAACCCCCGACCGTAGTGGCCGTGCAGACCGTGACTGAAGCGCCTCTGTCCCCTCGGCCACCGCGGCCGTCAATTGTACATCACGGTAAGGAATGTGTATACCAAATTTGGTTGAAATCGGTCCAGTGGTTTAGGAGAAAATGAGCAGAATTGTCGCTAAATGCAGCAGTTTTCTGCGCATCTCATAGTTTATGACGTCATATCTCGTGAACTATGTATCGTACATGATTCTTAGACTTACGGCGACCGTCCTCATGGATTGAAGCTTACGTGCCCAAAATTTCATAAAGATTGGAACAAAACTGTAGATTTGAATGCAACACGTACAAATATACGGACACTCTGCTTTATACAGGCTGTTTCACTGAGTGTGTTTGCCTCTGTAACTTATAAAATAATAGGTGACGGGAAATTTTAATGCGGCAGGTCAACACAAGAAATGTTACACTTTCTGCGAAGCTATAAACATAGTTTATTGTATCAGTTTCCAAAGAGTTACACCACAAAGATATAATTTTTAAATGGAACAATAGTTTTTTTTTTTTCTATCGTGTATTGGATTCGTTGAAACCAGCTGCGTCCAAATCAATTTAAACTACATTCCTATCACTGTTAGTTTGGGAGCTACAACCCTTCAAAGTTTAGGGGGCGGAGGCTACGACAGCGTATCTGACTAGCTGGTGGTCATGAGACAGTGGGCCATGCCCCAGGGGGTAGGCACTCGGCCAGTCAGCTACGCTATCGCAGCCTCCGCCCCCGGAACTTTGAAGGGTTGTAGCTCCCAAACTAACAGTGATAGGAATGTAGTTTAAATTGATTTGGTCGCAGCTGGCTTCAACGAATCCAATACACGATAGTAAAAACTATTGTTCCATTTAAAAAATTATATCTTTGTGGTGTAACTCTTTGGAAAATGATACAATAAACTATGTTCATAGTTCCGCAGAAAGTGTAACATTTCTTGTGTTGACCTACCGCATTAAAATTCCCCGTCACCTATTATTTTATAAGTTACAGACGCAAACACACTTAGTGAAACACCCTGTAGGTATGATGGACGATTATTCAACCAATGTAGACGTGGAGGCGAGGTACTGGCGGAAGTAAAGTTGTTAGGCGGCATCGTGAGTCGTGTCGGGGTAGCTAAGTCGGTACAGCGCTTGCCCACGAAAGGCAAATGTTTCAGGTTCGACTCCCGGTTCCGGCACAAAATTTTAATCTGCCAGGATGTATCAATGTAGACGTGCTTGAAGACAGTCCGTGTAGTCGCTTTGTCCGTAACGGTGTGTTAGCTGAGCGCTCTAAGGCGCCTACGTAATAAACAGAAGGTCCCTGGTTAGAATCCCGGTCTCAAAACATATTTATATCAATGTCTCTTCTCATATTTAATCTAGACTCCATTCAGAAACGTACACATATACCAAACTTGTAACGGAACTGTAATATGCTGATCACAATGCTTCTCCTCCGCAGAGCTGCAGCTGTCTGTTAACTGTTTCAGTAGGGTATACGAACGATTCGACTTCTCCATCAATATTCCAAAGACAAAGGTGCCGATACAGTCAGCCCTGGCTCTTCACGATTTCGGATACCCCCCTTGCTCGTTTGAAGAACTGAGGTCACGCGTTGTCGGATCTTCGCAACCACTCACACACAGACCTATTACTCACTGCTTCAACACCATACTCTTGCACTTTCATCCCATGGGTCCCCGTGGCTGTTTAGCTTAATTTGAAACAGCACTTGATGTTAACGCGTTGCTCCATTACTCTAATCTGCGCCCCATATGTTTCAATGACACAAGTTCTCACACTGACCCCTGACTATCGTCAGCGAATAAATAAATACATAAAAATAGCTTTGCATAACTGTGAATATAGAATGGCATGTCATTAATATATGACAAGAACAGCAAAGGACCCAAGACAATCCTATGGGACCTCATTCATGATTGGCGTCTCCCCCTCCCCTCCCCCCCCCCCTCCACAAAGTTTGAGGAATCGGCTGATTTTTGCAGTTTACCTGAACCACTTACTTCAACTTTCTGCACACTGCCAGTTAAGTATGAAGTGAATCATTTGTGCACTTTCCCAATAATACCAAAATGCTTACGCATATCTAGAAGAATTCTAAGATGTACCCAATGAAAAGCCTTTGAGAGATCGCAGCAAATCCCAACGGGTGATGTTCGGTTATTGCGGCGGTGGAGTAGCCGAGCGGTCTAAGGCGTCTCGCTGTTAGCGAGACACTACTGTACGCCCGTCAGCCACTATCGATATCAACACCAGGCGGCAATATTAAACCTGCTGCCCATGTGACGCGTGTTCTCTCAGTCTACTACTTCCACTCGTCATTATATGTTAGGTTGGCGCAGAAGCTCGTAGCATTTTTGTTTTGCTTGTTAGTATTCAGGTCATGTGTTAATTTGTAATTCGTTGTTGCTATTCGTGTTTACACGTCATCATTTTGTCGTTCGGAGATAGTAAGGACGCGGTGGATTAGCCGTGCGCACTGGGGCGCCTTGCTCCTATGAGCACGGTTGTTCGTCGTCGGGGGCTCGAGTCCCTCCTCGGGCATGGGTGTGTGTGTGTTGTCCTTAGGGTAGTTTAGCTTAAGTAGTATGTAAGCTATGGATTGATGACCACGCAGTTTGGTCCGATAGAATTGCAAACATTTAAACAAACATTTGTTCGGTTATTCAGAGCATTTAATATTTTATCACTGAATCCTGTCCATTCAATACATCTGAAAATGTGAGCCTCTACTTTGGAATAACGAAGCCTCTGGAACTGGCGCCTTTCGGTGAGAGGCAAGTCTTTTGCCAGAGGTGGTTGCTCGCAGGCCGCGTTGCATGAGCGTGAGGTCACTTCCTGCGTGTTATCAGCGGGGCTGCCATTAGCCTCCAGTCAGCAGCGCTTTTCGCGACATCGATAACGCCGCCAGTTCGTTAACGCGTACTCCGCTGCAGCCTGTACAGTCGTTTCAGCGCATCAACAGACGCCCAGTTTACCACGCGTTAATCAGACGCACTACCTCCGTGACAATTTCTCATAACTCTTATCTTTTATCTTTATAGTGTTCTTGTGATGGTCTTCAGTCCGCAGACTGGTATAATGCAGCTCTTTACGCTACTCTGCCCTGTGCTCGCCTCTTCATCTCATAATACCAACAGCTACCTACATCCTTTTGAATCTGCTTACTATATACGTCCCTCGGTCTTCCTCTACGAATTTGTACCCCCACACACTTCCTTCTAATGCTAAGTTGATGATTCCTTGATGTCTCAAAATATGTCCCACCAACCTATCCCTTCTCTTAGTCAGGATATGTCAGAAACGCCTTTTTTCCCGAATTCTGTTGAGCACCTCCTCATTAGTTACGTGATCTACCCATCTAATCTTGATCATTCGATTGTAGCACTACATTTCGAAACCTTCCATCATCTTTTTGTCTCAACTCCTTATCGTCCACGTTTCACTCCCATAAAATACTACACTCCAGACAAATGCTTTCAGAAAGAACTTCGTAACATATAAACTAATATTGGATGTCAACAAATTTCGCATCTTCAGAAACACTTTTCTTTCCATAGCCATTCAGCATTTTATATCTTCTTTACTTCGGCCATCAGAAGTTATCATGTTACCTAAATAACAAAACTCATCTACTAATTTTATTGTCTCATTACCTAATCTAATTCCTTCAGAATCGCCTCATTTTCTGGCACTACATTTCGTTACACTCGTTTTACTCTTGTTAATATTCATCTTATACCTTCCTTTCAAGACACTGTCCATTCCGTTTAATTGCTCTTCCAGATCTTTTGCTGTTTCTGAGAGAATTACTATGTCGTCAGCAAATCGCAAGGATTCTGTACCCTCTCCCTGGACTTTAATTCTCTCTCCTAATTTCTCTTTCCATTTATTTAGAGCTTGTCAATGTACAGATTGAACAACAGTGGGGAAGGCTATAACCCTGTCTTGATTCCTTCCCAACCAGTGAATCCTTTCCATGCCTCTCTATTCTAATAACTGTTGTTTGGTTTTTGTAAAAGTTCAAAATGTGAATGCTTTTATAACTCAAGAAGGTTATTCTTAATAATATTGCACGAATTTTATTAATTTGTGTTTTAATTATACATTTCTTACCTGAGATCATTTCCTGACCTCTGTGTTGCCATTCTTTGGCGGTTACGTCCTGGTTGTAGTGATCTTTTCTGGTAATCACATACAACTCGGATCTGGTTTCCACGAGGGCTACAAGTTCATAAACATCGATAAATGAATCTTCGATCACGACATCTTCCCCTATTCCAGTCATTAGGCAGTACACTTGACTACAGATCTGAAAACACAAAACAGACGCTTCTGTACGGTCAGAGGTGCGCGTGACAGCTGTAGTGGTGGGAATGGAAGGCGGTTGGCGCATGCGCAAAACGTTTTTCTCCTTGAAACATCAAGCATCGTGCTGTATTGGATCCAGGCGTTGAGCGAATGCTCAAATGTTTCAAGGTGTTGCGAAGCGCCTCGCAACGTTTACGGGGTCCCATTGAAGTACATGGAGCGCTCGTACCCAGCAAAACATTTTGTTTCGCATCACTTGATGACATAGTAATTTTGTCAGAGACCGCGAAAGATCTGGAAGAGCAATTGAATGGTTTGGACAATGTGTTGAAAGGAAGATACAAGATGAACATTAACAAGAGTAAAACGAAGGTAATGGAATGCAATGTCAGAAAATCAGACGATGCTGAAGGAATTAGATTAGGCAATGAGACAATAAAAGTAGTAAATGAATTTTGTTATTTGGGTAGCAAGATAACTTCTGATGGCCGAAGTAAAGAAGATATAAAATGAAGAATGATTATGGGAAGAAAAGAGTTTCTAAAGTAGCGAAATTTGTTGACATCCAATATTAATTTAAATGTTAGAAGTCCTTTCTGAAAGCATTTGTCTGGAGTGTAGCATTGTATGGGAGTGAAACGTGGACGATAAGGAGTTCAGATAAAAAGATGATAGAAGCTTTTGAAATGTGGTGCAACAGACGAATGATGAATATTAGATGGATAGATCACGTAAGTAATGAGGTGGTGCTCAACAGAATTGTGGAGAAAAGGAGTTCCTGGCATAACCTTACTAAAAGAAAGGGTAGACTGGTAGGACTCATTCTGAGACATCAAGGAATTGTCAACTTAGCATTAGAAGGAAGCGTGTTGGGTAAAAATCGTAGAGGAAGACCGAGAGACGTATATAGTAAGTAGATTCTAAAGGATTTAGGTTGTCGAACGTATTCTCAGATGAAGAGAGTTGCACAGGACAGGGTAGCATGGAGAGCTGCATCAAATCAGTCTACGGACTGAAGACGACAATAACAACATTCATTTTGAGATAATTGTGCAAATCATGAGGGTATATCTTCAGTTGAGTGACTAAATTTTTATGTGAATACGATTTTCGTTGTTTCAACCACTCTTTACAAGAAGTTGTACCTTTTTTCCTTCCCTTTTCTTCCAACACGAGCAAAAAGCCGCCACAGCCAGCACATTGTCGTCTGAGCTTGACTCAGATGTACACAATCGTTGCTTGTACAAGCATGCTTGAGCCGTGTAGGAGCGTGAGTAATATGTGCACGCTTGTGCTAGCACGCTTGCGCAAACGTACTTGTACACACTGTTACGTGTGACCGCCTTTAGACAGTCTGGAATCGACTCGCATATCCGGTCATTTATTCGATACTCTCGTACATGTGCAGTGCAGCGCCGCGTCGAACACCTGTTTGGATAACTGCGATGACCAAAGCCTCCCCCCCCCCTCCACCTCGGCCGTCGTGTCTCGTGACGTAACGGCGCAGCTTCGGTTACTTCACCAATGCCAGTGCCATTCACGGGAGGAGCGTATCGATCAATGGGCCACCTGTGGAGCAAGTAGCCGCGAGGAGCGCCAGTTGGAGCGGGCGACTGCCTGCCGCTCTGCCGGTGAGCCTCTGGGGCGACGTTGCGTCATGCGGGGCTGCAGCCTTGACCACGGCGCGGCGGCGGGTCGCGGCGCTGCGCCGATTCGCCGCTGCGCTCGGCGCGGCCAGTCGCAGTCGCGGCGCCAACAGCTGCGCATCGGCGAGAGCCAGCAGGCAGGCAGCAGCCACAACAGTCGATCCGCCGCGCCGCGCCGCGCCTGCGTGCCTCCGATGCGCGCCGCGCTACGCGGTTCGGGCGCTCACCTGCCGGGCCCCGGGCGCACTTGCAGTAGTAGTCTGCGCGAGCCACCTGCAGCCAGGCCAGAGGCACCGGCCCTCGCCGGCCGCGCTCACCGGTGAGTACCGGCTGGTAGCAGGAACCCGCACTTCTGCCAACTGCTATTTGACTCGGTGCCGCACTGCATACCAGCGTACGGTGTACGTCAGAGGCTCCAGTGATAGTCGCGACATTCACTGCAGTAAAATTTGTTACCAACTGACAGTTGCAACGATGCTAGTGCTCCTAGTGGTGGGCAAGCTGCCGAAGAAGCAATGTTTCATTATTAATTATTTTTCTACTAATTAACGTAATCTATAAAACGAAGTGTCCCGATTGACTGACTGACTGACTCATCATCGCCCAGCCCAAACCACTGAAGATAGAAACTTTAAATTTGTAGAGGGTGTTCATCTTACTCTGTAGGCGTCATTTAAGAAGCGATATTCCGTCCGTAAGGGGATGAAATAGGGGATGAAACGTTTCTTGAAAATGCGTAGCTATTGAGGCAATTTTGAAGCTAGAACTACAAAATTTCGGATTTGGATTCGGAGTTCGAATTTAAAAGACACGTGTTTCGGTATTTTTGGAAATTAGACTAATAAGGGGGTGAAATACGAGATGCAAAAATTATGGTGCTGTTAACTCAAATTTCAAGCTATAACTACGAAAATTAAGATATGGATTCTTCATCAGGATTAAAAAGAAACAACTGGTGCAGACCAACCAGCCTACGCATGCGAAGGACCGGCGTTTCAGCTAGTCTATCTATATCTATAAATGTGAATGTCTGTTCGGTGTACGTTTATCACGTCTGAACCACAAGACATAAAGAGCTAGAAATTTGAAGAGTTACTAATGTCTACCCGAGGAAGGCTTTAGGAACGGTTTTATGACGATCGGAGATATATATATATATATATATATATATATATATATTGTGAATGTCTCTTCGCCGGCCGCGGTGGCCGAGGTGACAGAGGCGCTCCAGTCACGGTCAGCACGGCCACTAGGTCGGGGGTTCGAATCCCCCCTCGGGCATGGATATTTGTGCCGTCCTAGTACGTAAGTAGTTAATAAGTAGTTTGTAAGTTTAGGGACTGATGACCCCATAGTTAAGTCCCATAAGATTTACAAACATTTTGAATGTCTCTTCGATGTACGCTTATCACGTCCCAACGACAAGATGCAGAGACTTAAATATTTGTACTATTACTAATTTGTAGATAAAAATAACAGTCTATGATGACATAAAAGTTTTCTGGGTATTGTACCGCGTCATGATGTAAGGCTATTTCTTAAATAACCGACGTTTCGGCCAACGTTACAGTGGCCTTCATCTGGGTATACTGTAACGTTGGCTGAAACGTCGGTTATTTAAGTAATAGCCTTACATCATGACGCGGTACAATACCCAGAAAACTTTTATGTCATCTGACTCTGGCCGCGGAAGCCTACGGAATTATAATAAGTCTAGTTCCCAAAATTTTTACAATTTATTAATATAGGTGACCAGTTTCGAGCTAGGTTTAGATCATCTTCAGACCGCACGCTCACCGCCTGAACATCTATAGCGAGAGGTCTGAAGATGACCTAAACCTATCTCGAAACTGGTCACCTATATTGATAAATTGTAAAAATTTTGGAAACTAGACTGTTAGTTTTATCATTAAATAATAAGTTCGCTGTTCCAAATAAGGAAGGAATGTTTTCCCAACTGATTTACTAATTTATACCTGAGGAAGGTTTTAGGCACGGTTTTATAGCGATCTGATAGATATTTAGTAATTTGAAGAATATAACGGGAAATGGGGAACAATAATTACTCTTTGAAAATTATATTTACTCTTTGAAAATGGTTTTATCGGTTGCATTGTTGCTTAAGGGTTGATAATGATAAAAGGGTGGCGTAAATTGAGATGGAAAGTTATTGGTGTATATAAAATTCTACGTGTGTGTGTGTGTGTGTGTGTGTGTGTGTGTGTGTGTGTGTGTGTTAATATTTCGCTCTGCAGCGAAAACTACAGGACGCAAACGAATGGTCTGTGTGTAATTGTTGTCCGTAGTCTCCCGTTGTACACCATAGCGGTTTCATGCCGATACGTATAAGGGGGTCGACGATATGATCGTTGAAAGTCGTCAGAGTATTAAAACAATCGAACTGAAGGCCAGCGATGACGTTTGCGACTCTATAGTAAGGAGGTTGCATACAGCGAAACGTGACGCCACAGACCATATCTTTCGTCTACGCGTGCTACAATGTCTTCAGCTCTTTCTCTGTAAGGATAGGAATACGAATAAGGAAATATAAGAATAAATAAATAAAACAGTAAAAAAGAAATTTCTTTTAATACATCTCTATAAAAAATTGATTTGACGTTTCGCGCATTATCTATCATAATCCACCAACACGCGAGCGAAGCAGCGGGTTTAAGCTAGTAGTTACTATAAATTTTGCGTTACAAACGTTACTAAAGTATCAAGAGACATACATAATCGCGTACCAGCCAAGTTTTCTAGTTTTACCCGGAACATTTCCGGAATTTGAGGTAGTCTTTCCGTTTACTGGCTGAACATCGTTTAATTTTTTATTTTATTTATCTATTTATTTTTAATCTGATCCCCCGTGCTTGTTCCTGCCCTCTTCATTCATATCGCATTTCATCTATATCTACATAGATACTCTGCAAATCACATTTAAGTGCCTGGCAGAAGGTTCATTAGCCACTTTCATAAGTTCTCTCTTCCGTTCCATTCTCTAATAGCGTTCGGAGAGAAAGAACACCTAAATCGTTCAGTTTTCGATCTGATTTCTCTTATTTTATGGGGATGGTCATGTCTCCCTAAGTAGGTGGGTGCTAGCAAAATATTTTCACATTCAGAAGTAAAAGTCGGTGATAGAAACTTCGCGAACAGATCACGCGGCAATGAATAACGACTTTCTTTTAATGATCTCCATCCCAATTCGTGCAACATTTCCGTGACGCTTCCCCCCCCCCCCCCCCCCCGTAACGTGATAAAACAAAACGAGCTGCCCTTCTCTGAACCTTCTCAATGTCTGCCGTCAGTACCACCTGGTGAGGGTCCCACCACAATGGATAACAGTACTCCAGGAGAGGACGCACAGGTGTGATGTAGGCAGTCTCTTTGGTGGAGCTGGTGCATCTTCGAAGTGTTCTGCCAATGAAACGTAATCTTTGGCTCGCTTTTCCCACGATATTTTCTATGTGTTCTCTCCAGTCTAAGTTGTTCGTAATTGTAACTCCTAGGTATTTGGGAGAATTTACGACCTTAAGGTTTGACTGATTTATCGCGTAATTGAACGTCAGTGGATTTCTTTATTTAGTGTCAATTGCCAATATTCGCACCATGTAGAAATTTTGTTTAAATCGCTTTGCAGTTGCTTTTGATCCTCTGTTGACTTCACTAAAGACAGCTTCCACTCGTTTCTAACACTAACACTAAACGTAGGTGTAGACCAGATGTGGCTCAAATTCAAAGAAGTGGTATCGACAGCAATTGAAAGTTTTATACCTAATAAATTAATAAAAGAAGGAGGCGATCCCCCTTGGTACACAAAACAGGTTAGGACACTGTTGCAAAAGCAAAGGAAAAGGCATACTAAATTTAAACGAACACGAAATCCCCAGGATTTGCGATTGTACTCAGAAGCTCGAAATTTAGCGAGGATTTCAATGCGAGATGCCTACAACATTTATCACAACGAAACTCTTTCTCGTAATTTGACTGAAAACCCAAAGAGATTTTGGTCATATGTTAAATATACTCGGGGAAAGTCACAAACAATACCTTCACTACGTGATAGTAATGGCGATCCTGCCGATGACAGCGCTACTAAAGCAGAGTTACTAAACTTAGCTTTTAGAAACTCATTCACTAAAGAAGACGAAACCAATATTCCAGATTTCGAATTACGAACAGATGCCGTAATGAGTAACATAGAAGTAGATATCATCGGAGTAGTGCAGCAACTAAAATCACTTAATAAGAACAAGTCTTCTGGTCCGGATTGTATACCCATTAGATTTCTATCTGATTATGCTGAAGCGATAGCTCCTTACTTAACAGTCATATACAACCGCTCTCTCATAGAAGGATCTGTACCAAAAGATTGGAAAGTAGCACAGGTCACACCTATATTCAAGAAAGGCAGTAGGAGTAACCAACTAAACTACAGGCCTATTTCATTGACGTCAATTTGCAGCAGGGTTTTGGAACATATCCTGTATTCAAATATTATGAATTATCTCGAACAGAACGATCTATTGACCCAAGGTCAACACGGATTTAGAAAATATCGTTCATGCGAAACACAACTAGCTCTATATTCACACGAAGGGATGGGTGCTATCGACAAAGGTTCGCAAATCGATTCCGTATTTCTTGATTTCCAGAAAGCTTTTGACACCGTACCTCACAAACGGCTTTTAATCAAATTGCGTGGTTACGGTATATCGCCCCAAATTTGCAATTGGATAGGGGATTTCTTGTCAGAGAGGACACAGTTCGTAGTAATCGATGGTAAGGCATCGACTAAAACAGAGGTGATATCGGGCGTTCCACAAGGTAGTGTTATTGGTCCTCTGCTATTCCTTATTTACATAAACGATTTAGGGGAAAATCTAAGTAGCTCTCTTAGGTTGTTTGCAGATGACGCCGTCATTTACCGTCTAGTAAAATCATCTGAAGATCAAAACCAACTGCAGAACGATCTGAATAAGATATCAGTATGGTGTAAAAATTGGCAATTGACTCTAAATAATGAGAAGTGTGAAGTCGTCCACATGAGTACGAAAAGAAATCCGTTAAACTTTGTTTACAACATAAATCAATCAAATGTGAACGCCGTAAACTCCACAAAATACCTAGGAATCACTATTACTTCAGACATAAACTAGAAAGAACACGTAGATAATATCGTGGGAAAGGCGAACCAGAGACTGCGTTTTATTGGCAGAATCCTTAAAAGATGCAACAGAACTACTAAAGAAACTGCATACACTGCGCTTGTCCGTCAATTTTTGGAGTTTGCAGCCCAGTGTGGGATCCGTATCAGGTGGGTTTGACGGAGGACATCGAAAGTGTCCAAAGAAGGGCAGCTCGTTTCGTATTGTCACGATACAGGGGAGACAGCGTTACGAAAATGATACAGGATCTGGGATGGGAATCATTACAACAACGGCGCTTATCGCTGAGGCGTGGGTTACTTGCGAAACTCCAATCGCCAACATTCTCCTCCGAATGCGAAAATATATTGTTGACTCCCACTTACATAGGTAGAAATGATCATCAGAATAAAATAAGAGAAATCAGAGCTCGAACAGAGAGATTCAGGTGTTCTTTCTTCCCGCGCGCTATTCGAGAATGGAATGGGAGATAAATAGTATAATTGTGGTTCGATGAACCCTCTGCCAGGCACTTAAATGTGATTTGCAGAGTATCCCATGTAGATGTAGATGTAGAACCGATAAACGACAGCATCATCCGCGAACAGTCTAAGAGAGCTACTCAGATTGTCTCCTAAATCGTTTATAAACACAAGGAAGAATCGGGGACCTATATAAAGCTTCCCTGTGGAACGCCAGATATCACTTCTGTTTTACTCGATGACTTACCGGCAATTACAACGAACAGTTTGACTTTCGATAATAGCAGCTATTCTGCGGTGCGGGTGTCTGAAATTCGACTGAAAGTTGACCGATATTATCTTTGGTCTCTCTTGGACCTGCAGCACTATAAATGTCATTTAAAGACATCATGTAGTGAATTTCCAAATGCTGCTTTAAATACAAGTATATTTATTACGTATAGGGCCTATTTCGGATTTAGCGCCATCTTCAGGTGACGTCAGATGGTAGTGACATCCACATACATCAATGTTTTTCATACCATCGATTATTTATTGCTTCGTAATTTTATTAAAGCTATATTTGTTCTGATTACCTGACACAGTCGGGTTTGGAGGCAATCTGATCGTTTTATAGTTTTCAAAATGAAATGCCAAGATCGCACATTAATAATTTATTCAATGACGACCGGTGAACTGTGTCCATCATCTGGCTGCATACATATTACAAGCTGGTCATCTTGTTAAAAAATAACAAGTGCAACATTGCACTTAGACACTATATAAAAAATACACAAGTTAAAAACATGAAAGCTTACAAAGCAATGCAATGTTGCACTTGTTATTTTATACCCAATTTTTTAACAAGATGACCAGATTGTAATATGTATGTGACCAGATGATGGTGACACAGTTCACCGAAACCGGTCGTCATTGAATCAATTATTAATGTGCAATCTTGGCATTTAATTTTGAAATCGTAAATCAGAACAAATGCTGGTGTGTGTGTGTGTGTGTGTGTGTGTGTGTGTGTGTGTGTGTGAGTGAGTGAGTGAGTGATGTGTTCCTGCACCTTCCGAGCAGCCATGCTCCGTCATCCCTTCATTATAAGGCTGTCAGTCGGCAATGCCTCACGCCAGTGTTAAAGAAATAGCAGGGTAACCTGTAATAACAAAACATGCCACGTAATTACTGTGTTTTACTGTACCTAGTAGGTTTTTTTAATATATCATCTCTAGTGCTCTAACCTATCGCTTCAGCATTTAACAAACTGTTTTCTTACAATTTGTGATTCCGTTATTGCTTGTCAATGCGTTTTCATTCAATTCGTAACTATCCATATCTTCTTTTTAACATATTTGTCAAATTATCAAAATTCTGTGACTCGTCTTCCTCGTTGTTTTATATTCACTGCCTTCGGCCATGCACAGAACCGGGTAAAATTTCTTTTGGGTTTTTCTGAGGCGTACAATGACCAATATTTAGCTTCTAACTATCGGCTTATCATTTTCATTAGACTGTCTCTACATGTCGACAATATATTTCCCATTCCGGCTATAATGCAACGGCCTTCTATTGGATTTACAAATATCGATATATTTAACGAAGAATCATTAATGAGATAACTTGGGGCCACTTCTTAGACGAATCGGTCACGAAAAGGAAATACGTAATCATGCAATGTTTGTCAATTTAATTTTGAATTTCATTTGTTAATTGGTTTCCTAAATACTGTAAGATTATGTGAATCAAAAAAATGTTCAAATGTTTGTAAAGCTTATGGGACTTAACTACGGGGTCATCAGTTCCTAAACTTACAAACTACTTATGAACTACTTACGAACTAGGACGGCACAAATATCCATGCCCGAGGGGGGATTCGAACCCCCGACCGTAGTGGCCGTGCGGACCGTGACTGAAGCGCCTCAGTCCCCTCGGCCACCGCGGCCGGCTATGTGAATCGAATGTCGATTTGGGTTGGTAAGAACTGTATCATACTTTGTATCATAACGTCATTTATACGTCGTTGTGTGTTTGCACTTGTGTGTTGCTCCACAATTTCCGATCACAATGCCAGTTACCCAAAACGAATCTGCGAAATATTCGTTTTATCAGTATCGCGCGAAAATTCGTGCAGTATATATTCGATTTTGTCAACTTCGTCATTAACAGTTATCCATCACAGAAAACATTTTTTCCACTCTCGTGAAAATAGTTAAATCATTCTTCCTAGTAGTGCAATTTTGTTGCAGCATTTTCCTACAAAAAACAAGAAATCAGAGAGAAATAGTGTAAATTAGAATACTTTAAGTATTACTTTGAGACAGATCCTACCCGTCTATAAATCGTGTGTATAGTTCAGATTTTCTTCTCATGAAGTGCATTTCTGTTTGATAAGTACAATTTGAAAGCTGCCTAACCGTGATTTATGATTTCCATGTGCGGCAGTTGCTAACTTTTGTTGCATATTCGTACTTTTTACATAAATAACGGTGTCCCTTTCGCAGGTACCACTGCATATACCAATTTTGGCTACTAGAGGAAAGTTTGAAATGTTGGTAGTTCGAGCTTAAAGAGCGCTTGATCCTTCATGATTTATGTAATGAACAATATCTTCTTTTCTGTTTTTCTTTTAAGGATAGATTTTTGCAGATGACTATCAGTACATTTCACTTACTTACTGAACTGTTTAGGTCAGTGTTTGCCTTCTTACGTGGTTTTTCGACATTTTATATTCGTATCAAGCGTTTTCGTGTGTAGCGAACCGTGTATGGCTTTATTAAAAAGTCTCATCGATGGTTTATCAGGGCTAAAACCCGCGTTAACACTGCTTTATTACAGAGTGATGTTGCTGCTAAATAAGGGAGAATCTCTCTCTCATTTAAATCACGCCCATGATCAGAACTACAACTCTGCTTACGTAAAATCGTCTCATAGTAGAATGGGTACAAGGTGATGCACCTAAAGCAACGTCGCGCCAAGCTTATCCATTATGGATGTAGTAGAGCACGTGAATATGAATTAATTAAATGTACATACAGATAACTGTGACCAGACACATATGAAATTTTCATGAATTTTCGTAAACAAGTTTCCGACTGTTTTCAGAATCTTCAGATGAGGTCCTCAAGAGTTACATATTCATTTTCGTAGTATAACGCGCATGTACTTCTCAACCTTAATTTTAACACCATTAGAGATTAATGTCTTTATCCACACAACAAACAGTAAACTGTTTCGTAGTGAATAATGTCATACCTTTGAGCGAAGATCTTCGTACCATTCATCACTAGTACAGTATTTTCGGAGTCCTGGCGGATTTATGACGTAACTGAGCGATAAAAGTGTACAGTTGTTAAAGTTGTTAATTATGTGACACAGGTGTAAATTGTAGATGTCAGATTAATCTTTACATTACCAACCATAGTGTTAGAAGATGCCGTCTCTTTTTGGCTGCTTGTTTGTTTGACGTGTTTACTGTATTCTGCTTCGATGTTTGTCAGTAGACAAAGAGGGAAATGAGGGAAAAATGGAAGTAAAGTTGAATGTTCACGCATAGCTTTCTTCAGAATCAGTCTGTGAAAGTGTTAAAAAGCGAAAATGAAAGAGCTTGATCCGCTAAGTGTTGTTAGGTCGAAATGAACTGCGTACCTCAATTAGAACCGAAAAAATCGTAAAACAAACCGATTAAAATGTTCGAACTCTGGAATAAAAGAATGTCTTGGTTCCAAAAACTTTTATTGAAGTGACGCGTTTCGCCCGTTTAGAGCATCTTCAGATTTCTTAATTTCAAATTACTGAAATAACGCATTTCGCCCCCCCCCCCCCCCCGGGTTAGAGCATCTTCAGATTTCTAATTTCAGATATATACTGCACGAATTTTCGTCCGATACTGATAAAACGAATACTTCGCAGATTCGTTGTGCCTAACTAGCATTGTGATCGGAAATCGAGGAGAAAAACACAAGTGCAAACACACAACGACGTACAAATGACACTTAGGATACAAAGAATGTCTAATGTAGACATCTGAACGCTGCCCTTGGCATGTCGTGTATGAGTTGAAGACCTACTATATCGCTCAGGGACATCAGATAAGAAACCTGAAGATGCTCTAACCGGGCGAAATGCGTCATTTCAATAAAAGTTTTTGCAACCAAGGCATTCTTTTATTCAAGAGTTCGAGTTAACACGGTTGCTGTACCACAACACGCAGAAATGGAATGAGAAGAAATAAAATGTTCAGTACAAGGACATAAGGATATCGTGTTTGAATATTGAATGGAAGGACAGAGGGATACCGCGTTTGAATAAAGGATGGAGACACGTTTATTCTGATACTTGATGAATCTGCAAATGAATATCTTTCATTTAAAGCAAAAATGAAAGAAATCAGCCGGGTAGTTTGGTCTTGCCGACTGACTTTAGTTTTCGTAGATTCTTTTAATATATAAGATACTCATTTGGGATCAAGAAGTCCAAATCCTCGTCATGCGTTCGATGATTTCTTTAGACCACCCAAGGAAACTTACCAGGGTGGTTCCTTACTTACTCATCCTTCATCCGAGTTTGTGCTCCGTCTGTAAGGACGTGGTTGTGGGCACGACACTAAACTTTAGTGTTCCTTGCTCCTACCATTTTCTTTTTATCCGCACCTGATATGAACGCGTAATCCGCAAACGAAGGCACGTTCGCCGTCGGCTGAGCACAGAAGGAATGCCAATAGCGCTGACCAGACAATCGGAGCGGAGGGCCGGGTCGATACGCTACAGAGAGCGGCCGTGATGAATAACTACAGACGCCGTGTCCCACTGAGCCGCGGCTGCTCGCTAGCGCCGGCTCAGCAGGCGGGATTCGCTGCCAGTGGTGGCACTGCTCACGAGGCACTACTGTACGCCCGCCAGCCACTATCGATATCAGCCCAGGCGGCGATATTAGAACCTGCTTCCCGTGTGACGCGTCTTCTCTCACTCGTCATTAGGTGGGTTGGCGCACAAGTTCGTAGCATTTTTGTTTTGCTTGTTAGTAATCAGTTTTATTTTTTATTTTTTTTTTAATTTCTAATTCGCTGTTGCTATTCGGTTTACACGGTATCATTTTGTCATTCGGAGATAGTAAGGCTGCGGCGGATTAGCCGTGCGCACTGGGGCGCCTTGCTGCGGTGAGCGCGGTTGTTAGACGTCGGGGGTTCGAGCCCCTCCTCGGGCATGCGTGTTAGTGTTGTCCTTAGGTTAGTTTACCTTAGTTTAAATAGTTTGTAAGCTATGGACTAATAACCAAACAGTTGAATCCGATAGATTTACAAACATTGGGAGATAGTAAATGGACCTGTGGTAGCTAGAAAATGGAGAAATCGAAACATTTGCAACATATTCCTTTGCTGACAAGGAGACCACATGGGTATCGGATTTTAGAACTTTTTTATCTTTATGGTACGTGAAGATCAAAATCCAAATAACAATTAGTCAAAGCGAAAAATGCAACTCTAAAAAATTCTTGCGAAAATCGACTCTGAAGTTCTGCAAGTACACGTAAGTACCAATAATTAAAACAGTTGCAGCATCTGTCGGTGTAGCTCAGGTGGTAGCGTTCTGGCCTCACAACCATATTTGTGAAAAAAATTGTTAAATCCGATACTCATGCCGTCTCCTTGTGACTTCAATACACAGGTGAGGTCGCATCAGTAGGCAGCCAGAAATATTTACGCCTTCTATGAGCATAATACCATTGGACAGAGCAAGGAAACAAAATAGCTTTTTTGATTTTAATCACGACCGTTTTGAATTAGTAATTCCCCACGTTAAGGAAGGAAGATTAGGGTTTAAAATCCCGTCGACGTCGTGGTTATTAGAAGCGGGACTCACGCTCGGATATTTGGGTAAGGATAGGGAGCCGGCCGCGGTGGCCGAGGGGACTGCGGCGCGCCAATCACGGCCTGCACGGCATGGATATTTGTGCCGTCCTTAGTGTTAGCTAGTTCATAAGTAGTTTGTGAGTTTAGGGACTGATGACCCCGTAGTTAAGTCCCATAAGCTATACAAACATTTTTGAAGGATAGGGAAGGAAATCGGCCGTGCCCTTTCTAAGGAACCATCCTGGCATTTGCTTGGAGTGGTTTAGGAAAATTATAGAAAACCTAAATCTCGTTGGCCGGAGATGGATTTGAACCAGTACCCTCCCCTTCAAGAAGACTTACGGTATTTTATGAAGATCGTTGACATCTAATAATCTATCATGAGCAACGCCATTGTACTCGAGAACTAGCAGAAGTGATCATTCCATCATCTTGCGACATTTGTACACAACAGGAAAGGTTAAAATAATAATAATTATAATAATAAAGTTGATCTGAATACTGTCGGTTGGGCACCCCAACTGCAACTTGTGAACTTTCTGAAGATGTTATTGCGGACGGGTCCTTTTGTTTCGTGCTTAGGCAGTGCTTTCTGATTGTCAGCGCACGGTCCAGTATGATCCCCAGATATTTGGGATTATGGCAGTGCTCCAGTTCTCTGCCATTCCATGCGACTTTTAATTTTCTGTTGGCTTCTTTGTTTCGTTGATTGAAAGCGCAGACTTGAGTTTTAGCCGAATTCTATTCCAGGTAGTTATTTTGGTAGTATGTTGAAAGAGTGTTCAATCCCGTATGTTAGATGTCTCTACTGTTTCCAAAACCATGGCTTGAGATATTAGCGACAAGTCGTCAGCGTAGAAAAGACGTTTTGTGTTAAGAGCTTGAGGCTGATCGTTGACAGTTGACCATTGCATAATGATAAGCGTGAGGTCATCCACATGACCACTAAAAGAAATCCGTTAAACTTCAGTTACACGATAAGTCAGTCAAACCTACAGGCTATCAATTCTGCTAAATACCTAGGTGTAACAATTACGAACAACCTAAACTGGAAAGTACACATAGTCGCGGCGGATTAGCCGTGCGTACTGGGGCGCCGTGTTTCGTTGCGCGCGGCCGTTCGTCGGGGGTTCGAGTCCCCCCTCGGGTATGGGTGTTTGTGTTAATTGAAGTAGTTTGTAAGCTGTGGACTAATGACCACATAGTTAAGTCCGATAGATTAACAAACAAACAAAACAACAAACACAGTACACATAGAAAATATTTTAGAGAAGGTGAATCAAATACTACGTTTTATTGGCAGGACACTTAGAAGATGCGACAGTTCTAGTAAAGAAACTGCTTACACTACACTTATGCGTCCTATTTTGGACTACTGCTGCGCATTCGGGGATCCACACCAGGACGTTTTAGAGTAAGTTCAGAGATGGGCAGTTCATTTGTAATATATCGCGATATAGGGCAGAGAAGATCACGGAAATGATGCACGAGTTGGGGTGGAAATCATTAAAAGAAAGGCGTTATTTGTTGCGGCGAGATCTATTTGCGAAATTTCGTTCACCAACTTTGTCTTCAGAATTCGAGCATATGTTGCTAGCACCCACATACATAGGCAAACATGGTGATCATAAGAGAAATCATATCGAAAGAGAAAGATATAGGTGTTCCTTTTCCCCGTGAGCTGTTAGATTCTGGAACTGTAGAGAAACGGTTCCATGAACCCTCTGCCATGCACTTCAATGTGACTTGCAGAGTATTTATGTACCGGGTGATCAATAAGTCAGTATAAATTTCAAAACTTAATAAATCACGGAATAATGTAGATAGAGCGGTAAAAATTGACACACATGCTTGGAATGACATGGGATTTTATTAGAACAAAAAAAAAAAAAAAAAAAAAAAAAAAGATTCAAAAAAATGTCCGGCAGATGGCGCGCGTTTCTGGTTTTGTAACTGCTACCGTGACAGGTGAGAGGTACGCCAATATGTTACAGAATCACATCATCCCCAGCCTGGCTGATAAACACCTGCAGGAACGTACGATTTTTATGCAGGGTGGCGCTCCACCCCATATTGCTAGACGCGTGAAAGATCTCTTGCGCGCGTCGTTTGGCGATGAACGTGTGCTCAGCCGCCACTTTCGTCATGCTTGGTCTTCCAGGCCCCCACACCTCAGTCCGTGCGATTATTGGCTTTGGGTTACCTGAAGTCGCAAGTGTATCTTGATCGACCGGCATATGTAGGGATGCTGAAAGACAATATCTGACGCCAATGCCTCACCATAACTCCGGACATGTTTTTCAGTGCCGTTCACAACATTATTCCTCTACTACAGCTATTATTGCGGAATGATGGTGAAGATATTGAGCATTTCCTGTAAAGAACTTCATCTTTGCTTTGTCTTAATTTGTTATGCTAATTATTGTCGCGGTGGAGTAGCCAAGCGGTCTAAAGCGTCTCGCTGCGGAGCGCGCGGTTGCTCACCGTGGAGGTTCGAGTCCTCCCTTGGGCATGTGTGTGTTTGTGTGTGTGTGTGTGTTTAGTTTACTTAGGTTTAAGTAGTTTGTAAGCTACGGACTGATGACCACGCAGTTTGGTCCGATAGATTTACAAACATTTGAACATTTTCACTCTGTATTGTTAATGAAAAACAAAATGTTCCTTTTCCCCGTGAGCTATTAGATCCTGGAACTGTAGAGAAACGTCATAACAGTGGTTCTATGAACCCTCTGACATGCACTTCAGTGTGACTTGCAGAGTATTTATGTAGATGCAGTTGTTAAACCGGGTTGGCGCCAGTACGCCGCGTTGGGGCAGACCGCTGTTTTGTAAATACTTAGGTTATACTGCAAGATGTTTTTTGATACTGGTAAGAAATGCTTTGTTGACGTATAACAGCAAGTACGTGGCCTGACCCCTAGTTGCCCCAGAAACGGTAAGCGTGAGGTGTTGCCTGCCAGGTGAGACAGTAGTGAATGGAGCTGCTTCCGCCAGGCAGACAGCCGCCGCCTGGCGGCTTCCGGTGGCCCAGTTTGCGGCTTTGCAGTGTTTTTACGCCGCGCGTGACGTAACACGCCGCAAAGCCGCCGGCCACCTCGGCCAGATGAGACGGCTGCCAAGGCTGCGCCGCCGCCCCCACGCTATATACCGGCACATCCCTCAGGGCCTCTGCGTCACGTGGGCCCACTCACTCCCCGCAAGGGGGACCTACTGTACAACGCCGTCGCCACACCAGATGAGGGGACCGCGACAGATACGCCGCCCACCAACTTACGACGTCACCTCCATGTTGTAGCCCCTTTTCTGGTTCGTGTTTGCTTTATAAATATTTAAGGTAGTTGCTTCTGGATTAGGATCTGCCTTGAGCAAAACACTGTTTCTTTTTTCTGCCCATACATGCCTCGCAACATTTGTAGCATCTTCAGTGGGTCCTTTTCATTGCTTTAAAATTCAACAACACGTTATCTTTTTTACTATTATTTCAAGTTCATCCTATTGCAACTTGGCTGGTAGAAATTCAGTTTAAATGTCTCTTCTAATGAAATACACCTACAACGTGCTGACATGAGGAAACTTTCCAACCGAATTCTCATACACAAACAGCAGTTGATCGGCGTTGCCTGGTGAAAAGTTGTTGTGATGCCTCGTGCAAGGAGGAGATATGTGTACTATCATGTTTTCGACCTTGAGTATGGTCGGATTGTAGCCTATCGCGATTGCGGTTTATCGTATCGCGACATTGCTGCTCGCGTTGGTCGCGATCCAATGACTGTTAGCAGAACATGGAATCGGTATCGGTGGGTTCAGGAGTGCAATACGGAACGTCGTGCTGAATCCCAACGGCCTCGATCACTATCAATCGAGATGACAAGCATCCGCATGGCTGTAACGAATCGTGCAGGCAAGGCTGTATCCATGAGTCAACAGATGGGGACGTTTGCAAGACAACAACCATCTTCACGAACAGTTCGACGACGCTTGCAGCAACATGGATTATCAGCTCGGCTGCGGTTACCCTTGACGCTGCATCACAGACGGAAGCGTCTGCGATGGTGTACGCAACGACGAACCAGGGTGCACGAATGGCAAAAAGTCATTTCTGCGGATGAATTCGGGTTCTGTTTACAGCATCATGGTGGTCTCATCCGTGTTTGGCGACATCGCGGTGAACGCACATTGGAAGCGTGTATTCGTCATCACCATACTGTCGTATCACCCGGCGTGATGGTATGGGGTGCCATTGGTTACACGTCACCTGTTGTTCGCATCGACGGCAATTTGAACAGTGGCCGTTACATTTCAGATGTGTTACGACCCATGACTCTACCCTTCATTCGATCGCTGCAAAACCTTCCATTTCAGCAGGATAATGCACGACCGCATGTTGCAGGTTGTGTACGGGCCTTTCTGGATACGGAAAATGTTCGACTGCTGCCCTGGCCAGCACATTCTCCAGATCTCTCACCAACTGAAAACGTGAGGTCAGTGGTGACCGAGCAACTGGCTCGTCACAATACGCCAGTCACTACTCCTGATGAAGTTCGGTATTGTGTTGAAGCTGCATGGGCATGTGTATCTGACAGATTAAAAATATGGCCAGAACCGAGACTCGAACCTGAGACCTTTGCCTTTCCCTGAAAGTAATTTTCACCGAACGATCCTGCATTCCGTAACGTACAATTTATCAATAACTCGACCACTACAAAATAATTATACAATCCATTTACTGTCTCTCCTAAGAGCACTACTTATTTGTCACATGGAGTGCACCCGGCTCCCTCACCTCAGGGACTGACCTTCGCCAGGTAGGTTTGGGGGGGGGGGGGGCTCATTCTTTAAAGACTTTTTTTCCTTTTGTAATTTATTAATATCTTTGAATTCCTAGGGGATTGGGGGAGGGGTAAGTGTCTCCCTCTGGCGAAGACACTACCTCAAAGCAAACCAACATTTTTGTTTTAAGATATTCAACGGATCAAACATGGCAAAAAAACTCACGAGCCTACACTAGGCGGAATCTGAATTCACTTCGCGCCATTCATTTCAGGAAGGGTCGCAAAATGAGTAATTCATAGGTTTATCGTAAACCTTAGTTTTTGTGCTAGTGTTTTATAGTACACTTTAACAAAAAATATAGCACAACTTTAGCAATGCATGGAAACTTCAGTTAATTGAATACTCAACTTGGTGATGTACAATGCTGGCTGATAAAGGCAAAGTCCAGATATCTCCGTTATACTTCTGTCCTCGCTGTCCATTAGAAGTCTATATGCTGGATCGTAGCATTTCTAACTCGAAGCACAAATTTGAAGAAAACGTTGCAGTCCGCATAAATATGAGGCACGTTCTCTTTGAAAAAGAGACACTGTTCTGCCTTGCAGGCCGTATGTGCGGAATATTTCATTATGCTTCGGCCAATCAGGTTTCGCAGACATGAAAAAGACTTTGTGCTGCGCGGCCTCTTGTATGAATGTGGGAACAGGTAGTGCCACCTGTCAATGTTTCCACGTGTTTCTCGATATGCTGTGGTACCAAGCAGTATCGGATAAGAAAGGAACCTAATTCCGGAGTGGTGGGTGCACCAATCTCATTAACGGATTCCAAGTTTCAAAACTTTATTAAACAATTACAGCATATAAATGCAATAAACCAGAAGAGCGTGCTCTTGAAGAGGGGGCAAGCAAATACAGCAATAAATGACGTTGAAAAATTTTCAAGATTTCACAATAAAACAGCTCCCATGAAACATACACCCCAAGGAATACACACTTGCAAGAAGCGATAAGCACGCTTTGTAAAACGTTTCAGAACTTACGGAGGGAGAGAAGTATAGGAAATACGGCATCCCGGCAACACAAAGAAACACTTAACGGAAGTCACGTCAAGTGGGCAGGAGGGCCAAACCAAGACATCAAACCACGGACGGGATGCTGTCCCCCACAGAATACTCGAGAAGCAGTCTGCAACATCAACCAGAAGAAATAAATAGGACGCCAACACAATTCAAAGATACAAATCCATAAAATTGAATAATAGTAATGATCTGATTTATAAATATAAACAGTAAAACCCCTCCATGTAAAGGGCTAAGTTGAACTTACAAACTTGTCTAACATTAGCCACCGCAAAGTCTCGGTTAAACAGTCCGTTCCACGCTTAACGGACGCAACTCAATGAGGCAGATGGTTCAACACAAATCTCTAGAGTGGTGGTTCAGTACAAACATCTAACTAATAAATACATGAGAATAGTGTACTACTACTACTACTACTACTACTACTACTCTGGCCCAAAGACTTAGATAATTAGCCAAGGGTGAAATATGCCACTGTTTAAACAAAATAATCATAGTATAAAACAGCGGTCGTAGATAATTCGCCCAAATAGATTAGCAACACTGTTGAGCGTAAACGTTATGGCACCATTACTGAGCACACTCAGAATACTACTGCATACAAGCAACATCACAGTACCTGACAAGCACACCACCATTATCCAATGGTGACAACTAATATACAGTACCCAGTCACAGTTAAACGTGAGCGACCGAATTCAGCTGCACTATTACAAAAAATGTTCAAACGTTTGTAAATCTATCGGACCAAACTGCGTGGTCATCAGTCCGTAGCTTACAAACTACTTAAACCTAGGTAAACTAAGGACAACACACACACACACACACACACACACACACACACACACACACACACACACACATGCCCCAGGGAGGACTCGAACCTCCACGGCGAGCAACCGCGCGCTCCGCAGCGAGACGCTTTAGACCGCTCGGCTTCTCCACCGCGGCGCACTATTACACACACGAGGTAGTTGTTAGCAATCAGCAGTTTCACATCGTGCAAGTTTTTAGATTAGACACAAAATACAACGCCAATGCACCTTGGCCACGTAGCAGACACTTCGGTGAACAAACAATTTTGTTAAAAAACTGAACATCATAACATATAAACCGTCCACAGATCATGCACTTAGGCTACAGCTGGTGCAAACACGTCATGGCTGGAAGAACCCCACACTGCACACGCAACAGTATACGCTATCGGAGCCAAGCACCAACCGCTGCATAACAAGTACAGCTACGGAACAACAACAGTCCCATTCATTCGAATGATCATTGCCAGACAAGCGTATACCAACTGCCACGACCGATCTCAGTCCTCCGCTAGAAGGAAACATCAAAGATAAACCACACGGAGAACGATCTATCGAAGCAGCAGAGACCCTCTGGCGAGAGCGACGAAACAGCGAACCTCCACGGTGTAGTAATCTTTGGTGATCACAATATGCGATACACTACATCACATCTCGGTAGAAGACGGGAACAGATTGCAGGCCATTACGAAGCGCTTTATTTAAGAATTCTTTCTTGTAGAAAGGTTACTTATATAGCTGTTCATGCTCACTAGTAGGAGTATTGTAAATTTTCTCGGTTTTCAATGGCTCGTAAGCATCTTCGTCGCTCAGAGTAAAGATATCTGATTTATCACCTTTTTTTAATGTATCTTTGGTTGTAGTCGTTCGTGACGCCTGTGAAAAGAATATAACCAACGGTGTGCAATTACTTTGTCTGAAGAGTAATAGTGTTTTGTTACGGTACACCATTGTTTTCTTAAAAATGTTAATCGACGAAAGCCCATCAATTACGTTTATCTGCATGTGCGTCACAGTAGCGGTTTACGTCAGCAAACTTTACAACCCGCGACTAACTAAAAATATAGGATAATTATGTTCACGTATGTTAAGTTTGATTTCGACTGGTCGCACCCATGACGCACTACTGGAAACAAAGGCGTGCAGTAATTAACTGGTAGGGCCAAATACTGTTGTCCGTGTCAGCTATACGCATTATGTGACAAGGATGAAGGTTTCCATTTTGCTTTGTCGTTCAGCTTTTCAGTATAGCCCACTAGCTGTGTACGCATTATATGATTTTGCGTATTGTGCTGAAAACTGTGTAGTAGTAAAAGTAGAAGGTCAGAGACACCAATAATACAACAAGCATATCTATTGCATGAGAAACACCGCCGCGCGGTCTGAGGCACCATTTCAAAGATTGCGCGGACGCTCCTGCCGTAGGTTCGATTTGTTCCTCGGGCATGGGTGTTTGTGTGTGTGTTGTCCTCAGAATCAGCTGGTTTAACTAGTTTGTAACTTAAGGGACCGATGACCTCGGCAGTTTGTTCCCTTAGGTTTACAAACATTTGAAAAACACTTTTACCACTGGAATGAAAATTTCACTCTGCAGCGGAGTGTGTGTTGATATGAAACTTCCAGGAAGTTTCACCTTTAGCACTGCTTAATAATAAACTAAAGCAGATGGCGTTTGCCTTGTGCTCACATGAACATCAAACTCGACAGTGAAGAAGAAGCATTGTTTAAGGTCAAGAAGTACGCATCCAGTCGTTGCTTGACATTTCTGGTCATAGGTTCCTTATTAAATTTCTTAAAGCGATTGCGAAAAGTTTGTGTATAGGAAGTTTACTTTTCCAAAATTTTTCAACAACCGTGATACAGTGTTTCCTATTCTAACAAAGTGATGTTAAACAAATAAAGATCGGCAGATCTGGTGTCAGATACATCACACCATAGTATGACCAGCAGATGGTTTAGATATTTAGACAATATTTTGCCCAATCAACAAAGCTCTTCTTAATCACAACTTCACCAAGTTGAAGTGTACTGCAGGTACAATATACTGTGATTTATACAGATTTTAAATACTTGGCTATGATCGCAGGTGTGTGCTATTTGCCATATTCATTGAGTCCTTTTTATATTTAAATAACATATTCACTTGTTAGCGACAGTGTTTTTCACTGAGCCACGAGTCGTGTTTAATGCACCGACATGAAAGTTCTTAGTTGTCGCATATATATATTGAGTTTCAAAACTGGTAGAACGAAATGCCAGATACAATTTCCTCTGTTACGAAAGAAGTAGTTTCAATTCTTCTTCGGCGTGACACGTTATTGCGTAGCCGTATATTGTGCACTGTTATGACCATGGAATTTTGAGTTATATTTCGTCTCAGAATACAGTCATCTGCCTATACATGCCACATACTACACCGTCTGTCTGCAAAACCAGTGCGAGAAGTAGGCGTTTAATATTCCTCTATTAAAAAACATGTGTAGTGAATGGCACTGAAAGGAATGTGAAATAATTTATTCACCATACTATTTGTTTCAGAAAGTTAGTTTCCAGCATAACTGTTCGTATGACCACACCTGATAATGGAAAAATCGCCTACTGTAATATGGAGTGTCTAGAATAAATTTCTTTGCATTAGTGGCAGAAGTTAATTTCGTCAGTGCTTATTCTCGGTGGATAAGAGACGTCTTTATTTAATTTTCTCAAGGCGGTTTAAGAATACGGTTAGTATTCAATTGAAAAGCAAACATCGCAGGTCACAACATTGTTCAGTAGTGGCTTATTGTATCGCGATGCAGTAGGTACTCTATATCGTAATACCCCGTCGTTTATAATAAGAGATCTTTCTTTCGATTTGCCTGTCTGTTGAACTTCATATTTTTCTTGATTTATTAGTCGAAAATAACGCAAAATTATTATTTGGTATTTTATTAAAACTTTTGGTTTTGGTGAAATAACAGATCTTACTGTCATATAAAAAATAACACTAATTACAAAATATGCGTTCAGTTGTGACTTCTAAAATTTTCCCGGCGTATTTCTTCTTCCAGTAATTTTCGGGTGTGCAGCCGGATCCCATTGACATTCTGCAACGATATTTCGGCCCAGAGACGTCCGGCCATCTTCAGGTGAGTAGGCAACTACTGAAGAGCGCAGGTACGTTCGCGGTATTTATACCGAGTATTGCGCATGCGAGATACGCTGGAGTCTTACTGCGCATGTGTTAGATGGTGACATGCGCGTTACGGCCGAGCTGTGTGTGCTGCCCTCGGTGGTGAAAGTGAACACTCATCTAATCATCGAGAATCGAATGATTCCGTCGATTCCGCTGTGCCTCAATAGCTTTAAGAACAGGGTTCCAATTTTTATCCAGCTGAAAGCCGTTGTCACGATTTATTAAATTGTCAGCAAGGCGTATTTCAACCGCTTCTTTGAAGACTGAGTTCCAAAAGCCGGAAACTGGAGCTAAAACTGTGGTTTTGTTGTATTCCATGGAGTGTCCCATGGAAATGCAGTGCTCTGCTACAGCTGATTTCGACGGTTGCAGAAGACGGGTGTGTCTTTCGTGCTCCGTACAGCGCTCTTGAACCGTTCGAGTCGTCTGACCTATGTAAGCAGAACCACACTCGCAGGGAATTTTATAAACGCCCGCTTTTTTCAATAGCAAATCGTCTTTTACAGATCCGACTAGGGCTATATTCTTCGCTGGTGGACGGAAGATGACCTGGATTTTATGTTTCCTTAGCAATCTGCCTATTTTAGAGGACACATTGCCAGCATAAGGAAGGAATGTTTTGTGTCCCGACTTCGTCGCCGCTTTTGTGTCCCAGCCTCGTCGTAGGTGTCGGTAGCCGAGTGAAACGAGACCGACACGCTGGTGCAGGTACGGAGGGGAGCAGCCAGAAACTATAAACACTCGAGTAAATTAGAAAGATATATATTGCACAGAATGTAACAATACTTAACTTTTACATAGTACTGCCGAATGTTGATACATAGTTGTTAGAGGCCTGCCTAGTGCCTGTACAATAGCAAAGTCTTCACTCGTGCCTATCGGATTTCGAAGGTCGTAACTGTTTGCTAGCTCAGTCCGAAGTGCCAAGTGCGAAGTGACCGATGTCCTTCAGTGGTGGCCACGAGCGGCGTTGTCCCAGAGGGCGCTCGTGGCTGTCGTCGTGAGAACGCCGCGCCGTGCGTGCATGACGGCGCGCGGCGAAAGTAAGTGGCGCGCACTTTGTACTTGTGCGACACCACACCCCTCCCCCCCAAACCGCCGCGCCGTCGTGGCGTAGGGCTGAGGGCCACGGCGACGGCACTGGGAGGAGGGCCTGGGCGGGGGCGTTACTGGTGGGACGGGCGTCGTAGCTGAGGCCGGGATCGAGACGCCGTCCGCGCCCCGGCATCCGCCTTGCGATCCTCCAGGGAACCCGCCGAAACCTGGGGAAGGGCGCCCGCCCCCGCCCAGAGGGAGCAGGTCATCTTCTTCTGAGGTGCGTGGCCCAAGCTGGGGGGGCCCGCACGGTCCCGGAGTCCCTCTCGGTGACGCTGTCGTCTGCGGCGGCGACAGCGGCGGCGACGACTGCGTCGGATGTACGTCGACGTCCATAGGGATCTCGTAGTCCGGGGACGAACGATGTGGTTGTGCTCCCTGGCGGTGAACTGGGTCTGGAATCAAGAAACCGGAGACAGGATCGCGCGGTCTGTGCAGGCGCAATTGGTTTGCGTGGCGCCGCAGCTCCGACCCTGTGGAAGAACGTACAATAAACATATTGCGACCAAGCACGCGTTGAATGGTGCCCGGCAACCATGTCTTCTTGTTTCCAGCAAACACCCTGTACAGCACCGGCGTGGAAACCTGAAAACGCGTAGCGCCATACGAACCGACTCGGTGCGTGGGAGGCTGCAGCAGGTGAAGGAGAGTGCGGTGACGGCGGCCGTGTAGCAGCTCGGCAGGAGACGGGCCGTCACGTGGCATGCACCGATACGTAGACAGGAAAATTTGAAGAGCTTGCTGCCGGGAGTGCTGACCTTTCATCTTCTCCATGTGAGACTTGAATGTTCGAACGAAACGTTCTGCTTCACCATTGGACTGAGGGTGAAAAGGTGCAGTGGTAATATGCTGAATGCCATTCACACGACAAAACTGTTGAAATTCCGCACTAACAAACTGAGGTCCATTGTCACTGACGATAGTTTCAGGCAAACCTTCGATGCAAAACACCGATGTTAAGGCACTAATTGTACTAGAAGCTGTCGTTGAGTTCATGGCAATCACAAAAGGAAACTTGCTGAAAGCGTCGACAACAATTAACCAGCGCGTATTCCAGAAAGGTCCGGCAAAGTCAATGTGTAAACGTTGCCATGGTCCCTTGGGGCGTGGCCAGTCTGAGAAACGCTGTGGAGGAGCCGCCTGATGCTCCGCACAAACTGTACACTGTGATGTCATGCTCTCTATCTGAGCGTCCATACCAACCCAGGTACAATGACGTCTGGCCAGTTGCTTTGTCCTAACAATGCCCCAATGTCCTTGATGCAGGAGGCGTAACACTTCTCGTTGCAGGGAACGAGGAACAATCACTCTTGCTTGGTCGTTGTCGGTATGCAACAACAGTACACCCTGACTTAAAGATAATGCATGACGTTGTGCAAAATAACGTCGAACCAGGGGCCGATCAATGTCTTTGGATCTGGCAGGCCACCCTGAGCGAACAAAACGTGCTACCACACTTAGGTTTCTGTGGGTCAAAGGGAATCAAACATGCATCACTGAATAGTGCAGACTTTAATCTGTCAAAGGCAACTCGACAATCTTTAGACCATACAAAAGGAACATTCTTCCTACGTAAGTGATGCAGTGGAGCTGCAATCTGAGAGGCATTGGGAATAAATCTGAAATAATAGTTAAGCTTTCCCATTACTGCTTGCAATTCATGCACATTCTTAGGAGGAGGCAAGTCTTTGATTGCTCGAAGATGTGACTGTAAGGGATGGATTCCTTGGGCATTAATCACATGGCCTAGGTACTCTATTTCAGTTTGAAAAAACGAACACTTTGCTTTATTGCAACGTAGACCTGCTGCAGTCAACACTTTGAAAAGGCACTCCAGGTTTGCTAAATGTTCTTCAACTGTACGTCCGGACACCACAATGTCATCTAAATAGTTCGAGCAACACGGTACAGAAACTGTCAGCTGTTCCAAAAAACGCTGAAAAATAGCGGGAGCGGAAGAACTGCCAAAGGGTAGGCGTTGAAATTGAAAAAGGCCCATGTGAGTATTAATGACGAAAAACTTTTTGGACTCGTCATCAAGTGGAATCTGTAAGTATGCCTCTGCTAAATCAATCTTGGAAAAGAAGCGAGACTGTCCTAATTTGTCCATCAGTTCCTCTGGTCTGGGCAGGGGATAAGTGTCTACAATTGTTTGACTGTTCACTGTGGATTTAAAGTCCGCACAGAGACGAAGTTTTCCTGACGGCTTGGGTATAATTACTATAGGCGAGGCCCACTGACTCGCAGAAACAGGAGAAATCACCCCACTATCTTGCCAACGTTGAAGTTCTTCGGCAACTGTATCACGCAAGGCGATAGGCACTGGTCTAGCTTTACGAAATTTTGGAACTGCAGATTCTTTTAAAGTTACATGTGCCACGAAGTCTTTTGCACAACCTAGTTCCGGCGAAAACAAGTCACTATATTTGTCACATAAAGCATTGATTTTGTCCTGAGGCACTACTGACGAAATTTGAAGCACATCTCTTTGAATTGATAACCCAAACAAATCAAAAGCATCTAGTCCAAAAATGTTCTGTGTAGATTTGGCCTGAAGAACAACAAAAGCAACTGTTTTTGTTACACCTTGAAAAGAGGCAGGCAGGCTACACGTTCCTAGCACGGGAATATTTTCACCTGTATAAGCTGTTAACACTTGCTGTGACGGCGACAATTTTGGCGAACCCAGAAGTTCATATGTGTCTTTATTTATTAATGTAACAGCGGAACCAGTATCAAGCTGAAATTGCACAGTCTTATTTTCTATAGAGAGAGTAACAAACAGCTTGTGCTTCTGGCGCACGACCGGTGCGCGAATGTGGGCAACGTCTAATACATATTGTTTTCTGCGCTTGCGCGGGTTGCGTGCGGTAGGAAGCGGCGCATACTCGGCACACAGCGGATTAACCACACTGTCACTAGATGACACTACCGCCGGATCGGCGTCCGCGCAAGCCTGCGAAGCTACTACACTAAAATTACTTTGAGTAGCTACACCAATTCTACTGTCACTAGCTACACAGTACTGGGCACTATTACAATTAGAAGTTGCAGAAGGCACTATTTTCACTACAGGAATGTACTGTTCATAGTCATTTTGCGTGTCCCGAACCCTTTTCCGTTGCACTGTTTTACGCGCTCGTCGGCGCTTGCTACGTGGTGCACTATATAGTTTTGCCATAGGCGCAGAACTACTTTCTTGTAATTGAGAACCAACTAAAGCACTGTTCAATTCCACAGCCCGTATAACATTTACAGAATGAACTGTTCTCGCACTTTGCGAAGCACCGTGTCTAACGTTACTGTTCTTTGAGTTTTTAATTTGCATACACACAGACTGCACATGTCCCGATTTGCCACATTGATAACAGGTTGCGTTGCGACTAGGGCAATGAGCACGCTTGTGGCGAGACACACACTGGGGGCAAGATTTACGTACATTTTTCTGAAATGAGCGTTGGCGCCCGTTATTCAAATCACTGTTTCTAACACGACGGGGCGACCTTTGTGTCGCACTTTTACACTGGCTACTGTTCACTGTCTGTTCAGCACGGCCGGTAGAAAAATAAGAATCACTAGTGCTACACTGAGAACTACGGCTAGGAAAGCGTCCGTTACGGCGCACTGAATTTACACTGTGGCTTTGCATTTCTACATCTGCTAAGTCAAAAGTATCATGCGCTTCTATTAGCTGCAGTACACTGTCTAATGAAGGGTCTGACTGTTTCAGAATTGCTGCCCTAATTCTGGGGTCCTGAATGTTCTGCGTAATCGCATCTCTTAACATCACGTCACTATACGATAGTCCACAAGAGCAAGTAAATTTACATTGGCGGGTTAAGCCCTTCAATTCCGTAATCCACTCTTGGTGTGACTGCTGCGGTAATTTTTTAAGTCTGAAAAATCGGTATCGTGCAGCGGCTACAAGAACTTTTCTCTCATAATGAGCATTCAGTGCATCTACAATTTGTTCAAAGTCTACATCACGAGGAGATGCTTGCGGGAACAGTTTCTGCAGTAATACGAAGGTTTTGGGGCCCACCACAGATAATAGCAGATGCTTCACTTTCTGACCTGTAATTTGATGAGCCGCGACGAGTTCTTGAAACTGTGCGAAGTAGTCGCTCCATTCTTCCTCACGTTCGTTGTACTGGCGGAACGTCGGAAGCGGTGCGGCGGCAGGTGTGGGCTGCTGATGCGACGGCTGTTGTTGTTGGGTAGCTGCTTGCGCCGTGAGCTGGGCCACAGCCTGGAGAAGCTGGGTAATTTGCGCCGTCTGTAACTGAATAATTTCCATTAAGTTTGGGTTCGGGGTAGTGGCCATGCTGACCGATTAAGCGCCGCGTATACAAGTAACTTATAACAAAACACAAATGCAATATGAAAGCGGACTCGCGCTGCAACAAAAAAAGTCCACAAAACACGTAACTGAAAATGTTCCCCCAAAATTCTTATAATAAGGGTGGGTGGGCGGGAGCAATTTTTGCGTGCTCCGACTACTGCTGTCTGGCTGCTGTAAGCGGGCTGGTCCAAGGTTCTATCACTCCTCGTCGCCACTTTTGTGTCCCGACTTCGTCGCCGCTTTTGTGTCCCAGCCTCGTCGTAGGTGTCGGTAGCCGAGTGAAACGAGACCGACACGCTGGTGCAGGTACGGAGGGGAGCAGCCAGAAACTATAAACACTCGAGTAAATTAGAAAGATATATATTGCACAGAATGTAACAATACTTAACTTTTACATAGTACTGCCGAATGTTGATACATAGTTGTTAGAGGCCTGCCTAGTGCCTGTACAATAGCAAAGTCTTCACTCGTGCCTATCGGATTTCGAAGGTCGTAACTGTTTGCTAGCTCAGTCCGAAGTGCCAAGTGCGAAGTGACCGATGTCCTTCAGTGGTGGCCACGAGCGGCGTTGTCCCAGAGGGCGCTCGTGGCTGTCGTCGTGAGAACGCCGCGCCGTGCGTGCATGACGGCGCGCGGCGAAAGTAAGTGGCGCGCACTTTGTACTTGTGCGACACCACAGAATGCAACTGATTTGTAATCTTCTTCCCTGCGAGTGTGGTTCTGCTTACATAGGTCAGACGACTCGAACGGTTCAAGAGCGCTGTACGGAGCACGAAAGACACACCCGTCTTCTGCAACCGTCGAAATCAGCTGTAGCAGAGCACTGCATTTCCATGGGACACTCCATGGAATACAACAAAACCACAGTTTTAGCTCCCGTTTCCGGCTTTTGGAACTCAGTCTTCAAAGAAGCGGTTGAAATACGCCTTGCTGACAATTTAATAAATCGTGACAACGGCTTTCAGCTGGATAAAAATTGGAACCCTGTTCTTAAAGCTATTGAGGCACAGCGGAATCGACGGAATCATTCGATTCTCGATGATTAGATGAGTGTTCACTTTCACCACCGAGGGCAGCACACACAGCTCGGCCGTAACGCGCATGTCACCATCTAACACATGCGCAGTAAGACTCCAGCGTATCTCGCATGCGCAATACTCGGTATAAATACCGCGAACGTACCTGCGCTCTTCAGTAGTTGCCTACTCACCTGAAGATGGCCGGACGTCTCTGGGCCGAAATATCGTTGCAGAATGTCAATGGGATCCGGCTGCACACCCGAAAATTATGCGTTCAGTTATGCGCCTAGTCATGCCAATAGTACCAAGGCCTACATTATATATAAACTGCATGGAAATTATAGGAATGTTCAAATGTTTGTAAACTTAGTGGACCAAACTGCTATGGTCATTGGTCTCTAAACTAATAAACTACATAAACCAACTTACACTAAGGACAAAACACACACACACACACAAATACATACACCCATGCCCGTGGGAGAACCCGAACCTCCGGCGGGAACGGCCGCCTAGTCCATAACATTACGCATTAGACCACGCGGCGGCCACTCCTCGCGGCTGAAATTATAGAATGCAGAAAGAATCCAATTTATGAAGGGCGGACAAAAACAAAACTACACTGGAGCTTCATTCGTCCAATGTTTCCGGACTGTTGATTTTAGTCGCTGCATAGCTCTTTCGCAGCGTTTTGCCTGCTGTAAGGTTTGCACAGCACACTTTGCAGAAGGATTTGCCGAAACACTTGTAGTATTAATCTCATGCGCAAACAGTTCCGCGAATTGTGCTACGCATAACTCTCGACAGGGAAACGCGTTGTTTTACTGTGAGCACCAGTTCGCTGGTCATTAAACATGAGGCTGCTCTTCTCATTCACTCACAGCTAATTACACACCGGGACGGTGTGTGTGCGAAATGCGCGTGCGCAGATACGTCACAGTGACGATCGGTTACGGTGATAGGCAGTTCTCTTGTTTACTGAAAAGTCAGTAGCGCGATATTCTTACGAATACTGACCGGCACAATTCTCTTTAGCTACCTTTTTAAACCAGGCAATTTACGTTTTTGACAGAGTAAAGCTGTAGATCAGGATCTCAATTTAATGACAGGAAGAAAAAGAAAGAAGGACATCAGCTGCTCTAGGGCAGTTAAATAACATAATGGTGATAAGTGAAAATTTGAGTGGCAGGGATTCGAAGCCGGATCTCCAGCTTTGAACCAATGCTCGCCTTAACCTGTTGGCTACCCGCGCTCGCCTGCCGTTTAACCTCAAAATCCAAATCACACAGTAGGACTGTATGGCGTTGTTATGGTATATCGCCCCAAATTTGTAACTGGATAGGGGATTTCCTCTCAGAGAGTACACGTTCGTAGTAATCGATGGCAAGACATCGACTAAAACAAAAGTGATATTGGGCATTCCACAAGGTAGTGTTATTGGTTCTCTGCTGTTCCTTATTTACATAAACGATTTAGGGGAAAATCTAAGTAGCAATCTTAGGTTGTTTGCAGATGACGCCGTCATTTACCGTCTAGTAAAATCATCTGAAGATCAAAACGAACTGCAGAACGACCTGAATAAGATATCACTATGGTGTAAAAATTGGCAGTTGACTCTTAATAATGAGAAGTGTGAAATAGTCCACGTGAGTACGAAAAGAAATCCGTTAAACTTTGATTTCAAGATAAATCAATCAAACGTGAAGGCCGTAAACTCCACAAAATACCTAGGAATTACTATTACTTCAGACATAAACTGGAAAGAACACGTAGATAATGTCGTGGGAAAGTCGAATCAGAGACAGCGTTTTATTGGTAGAACCCTTAAAAGATGAAACAGAACTACTAAAGAGGCTGCATACACTATGCTTGTCCGTCCTTTTTTGGAGTATTGCTGCCCAGTGTGGGATCCTTATCAGGTGGGTTTGACGGAGGACATCGAAAGAGTCCAAAGAAGGGCAGTTCGTTTCGTATTGTCACGATACAGAGGAGACAGCGTTACGGAAATGATACAGGATCTTGGATGGGAATGATTACAACGGCGCTTACCGTCCGTCCTTTTTTGGAGTATTGCTGCCCTGTGTGGGATCCTTATCAGGTGGGTTTGACGGAGGACATCGAAAGTGTCCAAAGGGGACCAGCTCGTTTCGTATTATCACGAGACAGGGGAGACTGCGTCGCGGAAATGATACAGGATCTTGGATGGGAATGATTACAACGGCGCTTACCGCTACGGCGTAGGTTACTTACGAAACTACAATCGCCAACATTTTCCTCCGAATGCAAAAACATATAGTTGACTCCCACTTACATAGGTAGAAATGATCATCAGAATAAAATACGAGAAATCAGAGCTAGAAGGGAGAGATTCACGTGTTCTTTCTTCCCGCGCAATATTCGAGAGTGGAATGGGAGATAAATAGTATAAACGTGGTTCGATGAACCCTCTGCCAGGCACTTAAATGTGATTTGCGGAGTATCCCATGTAGATGTAGATGTCGTCCATGCCCTCGTATGCTAGCCATTTCGGATTCCTGCAAGAGGTGGAACGTAGTTAGCGCATGTACGATGAAGTTCTCAACTATCGTGTCGTCGCATAGAAACACGTTTCAAAATGTTCAAATGTTTGTTAAGCTTATGGGACTTAACTACGGGTTCATCAGTCCCTAAACTTACAAACTACTTATGGACTACCTTTTACTAAAGACGGCACAAATATCCATTCCCGAGGGGGGATTCTAACCCCCGACCGTAGTGGCCGTGCAGACCGTAACTGAAGCGCCTCAGTCTCCTCGGCCACCGTGGCCGGCTGAAACACGTTTATAAAACGGTAAAGTGCGTGTCCGAAAGACACCACACCTGTTTCGAAGCCACTTTGCGTTTGTTCATTTACACATTTCAGTGACCTAGAGCAGCTGAAGTCATTCCTTACTGTCTCCTTCATTCGTGTCATTAAATGGCAAATTTCAAGGAGGCGGCGAACAGCTGTACTATCTCTTCTTTCGCACAGACAGCACATCGTTCCATATATAGACTTTCAAAGTATAGACTTGATCTGAAATAAATCGTCATGATTAGAGTCATCTGTAATTTATTTGTTTATTTACTTGTTTTTATGGTGGCCTGTTATTTGGTGAAGACTGTTTTAACACTTTTACTGCCAATCTCAATGATGGGATACGGAAATTTCTGTAGAATGCCGATCACTTCATTCGACGTGATCTTCGTTGTCGTGCTTTTAAACACAAAATCAGGTTGATTGACGGGTTAGATCTATTTTAAATGCCTTACTTGGTAAATCTAGAGTGTAAATCAGCCAATATAACTTGTAAATTTAGTTTCTATATCGGCCGACTAGTCGCCTTCTTTGTGTGAAACGGGGCAGGTAGAAAGTGGTATGCGCTCTCTCAGTAGGTAAATGAACGGACATGGCTTCACGCTCTCTTACGCTGGACGAAATTTTACATGAATATGAGAAAGATTTTATTGTTAATCACAGTGAGAATGACAGAATCGATAGTCATTGTGCGAGAAGAATTGCGTAAAATTTCTAATATTTCGAGTTTGATGGTTCTTGAACCGATTGTTTCGTATGTTGTTTCCTCGATTTTATGAACAAAGATTTTTTTCTTATATATACAAAAAAACAGCAGTCTAGAGTTCAATGAATTATTTATTTAGACAATTAGTTTCGGTCCTTATTTTGGACCATCTTCAGGACTGTAGCTCCATTAATATCGTGGGGGCTGGGCAGGTGTTTGTCTTGTAGAGCGTCACTGCTCTAGAAGATTCGTAAAATGAAGGTAGTGATTTCAAGTTGAATGTTGAACCGTAAAATTTTCGCAAAATCTTCCCTCTGACAGTACTGAGAAAAGGCCAAGACAGAGGGGCTACTTATCGTAGTGATTCTAGAGAAGGGTAGACTGATACAGACTGTAAAGTATAGACGTTTTTTAGCGGGGCCCTTGGCGTCAGAGTTGTATGTGATTTAGATGCCGAGTGTTCAGTTCTGGATTTCTTTTCGTTTCGTGGACAGGGTCCTTCTTGCTCATCTCAAAGAGCAGACAATTCTTTATGCCAGACAGAAGGTAAGGAAACCAAGTGCAGCTCGGCTTACTCCTCCATACAGAATGTCTGGCATTCTAAGGTATGGAATGGTTTACATAGCCGGTAGTCTAGGTGTTAAAAGTGAAATATTGACTTACTGAGAAAACGTCTTATAAAATAATATTTAAAGCTGTACGAAAACTACGTTAAAACAATGGGCTATGATTTTAACATTTCCTCTTGCAGGGACGTTAAAAGAGCTACCTGTCGCAAACCGCACTGCTTTGTTACGCCTCTGCTTGATTTTATCAAGAATGCGGCAGAGTAATTCCGCTCCTGAGTTAGCTTCGTGCGAATTTTAGTGTACCGCTCCCAGTACACCTTACTTTAAATCACCTGCCAGGTCGCCGTAATCTGGTAGCTGCGGCAACAAGGCGTCAGTAGTGAGACAGATAAGGCGTTTTGTTGTCGCAAGTGTGGCGAGCTTACGCAGAGGCGCGCCGCTCCCGTTTCGGAGCGCTTATGAGTCACTGCTTTTACTAGCCGAGCCGCGCGCAGCCGTAAAAATGCCGCCTAGACGATAACGTGCGTGTGTAGGCGCGAACGCGCTACGCCCGGTGCCGGGAGGCCCGCGTCGTGGCGGGCGGGCCGCTTGAAGCGAACAACGTGCGGGAGTATGGCCGCTGCCGTTAGGGGCACTGCCCCAGCGGGACAGAGCAATGGCGGGAACGGATCGTTTTAATCAGATTTTCTTCTTGTAACTGTCGAACTTCAGTTATTATCTCCTAATTAATTGCGTGGTTTCGGATTATTTTTTGTCCACATCTCTGCACAACATTTCAGCTAGTAACACGTCTTCCGGAGCTACGACTTGTGTTGCATTGCTCGTCTGCTAAGGCTGTGTTCGCAGTGGCACCGACAAATTGTTGTCAGACGCCGTCGCCTGAGGTTGACTGAAAATATCGGTCGACGGCGTGGTCACACTTCATCCGACCATAACGATCCGACATACGTTAGTTTGTCACTCGGTGGTGTTAAGGTTAGGTTATGGTCTACATCTACATGGGATACTCTGCAAACCACATTTAAGTGCCTGGCAGAGGGTTCATCGAACCACCTTTATTCTATTCATCTCCCATTCCACTCTCGAATAGCGCGCGGGAAGAAAGAACACCTGAATCTCTCTGTTCGAGCTCTGATTTCTCGTATTTTATTCTGATGATCATTTCTACCTATGTGGGTGGGAGTCAACAATATATTTTCGCTTTCGGAGGAGAATGTTGGTGATTGGAGTTTCGTAAGTAGACCACGCCGCAGCGATAAGTGCCGTTGTTGTAATGATTCCCATCCCAGATCCTGTATCATTTCCGTAACGCTGTCTCCCCTGTATCGTGACAATACGAAACGAGCTGCCCTTCTTTGGACTTCTTGGACTACGGACAAGCGTAGTGTATGCAGTTTCTTTTGTACTTCTGTTGCATTTTTTAAGGGTTCTGCCAATAAAACGCAGTCTCTGGTTCGCCTTTCCCACGACATTATCTACGTGTTCTTTCCAGTTTATGTCTGAAGTAATAGTAATTCCTAGGTATTTTGTGGAGTTTACGGCCTTCACGTTTGATTGATTTATCTTGAAATCAAAGTTTAACGGATTTCTTTTCGTACTCACGTGGACTATTTCACACTTCTCATTATTAAGAGTCAACTGCCAATTTTTACACCACAGTGGTATCTTATTCAAATCGTTCAGATGTTGGTTTTGATCTTCAGATGATTTTACTTGACGGTAAATGACGGCGTCATCTTCAAACAACCTAAGAGATCTACTTACATTTTCTCCCAAATCGTTTATGTAAATAACGAACAGCAGAGGACCAATCACTACCCTGTGGGACGCCTCTGTTTTAGTCGATGTCTTACCATCGATTACTACAAACTGTGTCCTCTCTGACAGGAAAAACTGTATCCAGTCACAAATTTGAGGCAATATGCCATAACCACGCAATTTGATTAAAAGCCGTTTGTGAAGTACGGTGTCAAAATCCTTCTGGAAATAAAGAAATACGGATCAATTTGAGAATCCTTGTCGATAACACTCATCACTTCGTGTGAGCAAAGAGCTAGTTGTGTTTCGCATGAACGATATTTTCTAAATTCGTGTTGACCTTGGGTCAATAGATCATTCTGTTGGAGATAATTCATAATATTAAGGTTTTTTTTCCAAAATCCTGCTTCAAATTGAAGTCAATGAAATAGGCCTGTAGTTTAGTGGGTTACTCTTACTGCCTTTCTTGAATATAGGTGTGACCGGTGCAACTTTCTAATTTTTCGGTATATATCTTTATTTGAGAGAGCGGTTGTATATGGTGTTAGGTTAGAATATATTATGTGTGTGAAGCAAATGAGATTTCAATTTCCTTTGGTGGGTGGGTTCCACCGATACTTATGTGCTTTGGGAAATCAGTGCTACAATGCCGCCTTTGCTATTAAGAAAGACGTCAAACGCATACGAATGAGCTAAATCTACCTCGAAAACAGAAAGGGAGAGGACTGCGTACACTGTCCTCAGTTATTGCTACTACCAGACAATCTCTATGAATATATGAGGTACCGGCAAGAGTAGGTATTTCTGTTACATGCTCGTGATATTTCGTGGTGTAGAACCCGTTGCCAGCGATGTGGTAAGCGTAGTATACCGTTAGCAGAGCCTGCTCTGTTGATGGCGCGAATGGAGCGGTCTACTGCCTCTCGAATCTCTGGAATAGTTTTGAAGCGAATGCCACGAAGTGGTTGCTTCATCTTCGGAATCAAATCAAATCACAAGGACTGAAGTTCGGAGAGTATGGTGGATGGTACGGTACTTCCCAGTCCCATCGACCGAACAGAGCAGCCACTGCTAGCGCTGTATGCGTCCGCGCATTGTCGTGCAAAATGATGGGTAGGTTGTGCTGAAAGTGTTGCCGCTTCTTTTGCAAAGCTGTACGACCTCTGACACATTCAACTTGATCAAACTGCTTTGTTTCTGTTTCGAAAACATAGTGACACCGTTACGTTAGACCGCTCGCTCACACGTGACTGGCCGGCCGCGGTGGCCGAGGTGACTGAGGCGCTCCCCCCTAGGGCATGGATATTTGTGCCGTCCTAGTTCGTAAGTAGTTCATAAGTAGTTTGTAAGTTTAGGGACTGATGACCCCGTACTTAAGTCCCATAAGCGTAACAAACATTTGAACATTTGATTTGAACACGTGACTGTTTCCCTCGATTGTGCGCACGCCGGTGACGTACGACGGACGAGTCCATTTCCTCGAGGTAAGATAGGTATGTTAACAACGTGTTCTATCAGCGACAAATACTAGATTCCATTGCGTAGTGTCTCCACAGCAGTGTTGCCACTACTGTAGTTCCATAACTTGTACAGTATGCCGATGATGGGCAATAATCCTTTCTTCAGAGCGGAGGCACTTCTAGGCCCTTACGTTTATGGGAATCAGTTCGAAAAAGTCATAGAGTTTGAATAATAGTGGGCAGGGACGGGTACACATTTTCAATTTTACCCATTTGCAGTACATTTCATACATTCCATGAATATGAAAAAAATAATATCGTTCCACTCAGTTATCCATGTCGATTCTTCATCGCAGCATCTCCGGCGCAAACGCGTGGCGTTGACTCAGTGCTAAATACAGCAGTTGACGCCTCACGGCCAGTCCACTTTGCTGCAAACGTCATCGAATGGTAAGCGTGAGCAATGCCTATTGAGCAGCAGACTTAATTTGTTGTGATGTTCTTGATGTGACAGAGCGATTAATCGCTGTCATGCTCACAATATGCCTGTCATCACGTGAAGTGGTGCAATCTGTCCCGTCTCTCAGTTGCTGCAATGTTGACATCCAAAGTTTTCGATGTCAACATTGCAGCGACAGTTTGACAATCGATTATTTTCAATCGAGAATGTTGGAAATATCAGAGATCAAAGAGCAGGCGACGTCAAGTGATTGACAGTGGCGCTCTCTGGATGGCCTATACATACGGCGCTCACTCGAGTTCCCTTGCAGTTTGCCGCTTCTCCTCCGAGGATACCTTCCGCAATCGAAGGCGAAACGCCAGGGGAAAGTTTTAGACATGAACCACGGCTTCTCAGCCCGAAAGTTTCAAATTATGGTGTTTTACCTCGTTTTGTGAATGTCATTACCGAGAATTCTGTCACTCTAGTGTAAAGTGTGACAGTGTAGCCGTTTTCGTTACAGATGCTCCTACTAACTTCACTGCATCGAGTTGGCTCCTCTGGAGTTCTGAGAGATAGGAATTTTACCGATCATTTGTTTTGAGCGTCGCAGAACAAAACGTACACGGTGCGTCTGAAAAGTTGGGTGAATGGTCCCATATTTTACAAACCGCGCTGGCGAGAATGAGGTACCCACGCATACACATTGAGGGACATCTCAACAAGCGCCCCCTATCGTGCAAAGCACTGCAGTGAAGTGATGGCACACACATAAAAGGGTCAGTGTGAGAACTCGTGTCATTGCAACACGGAGCCCAAAACGGAGCAATAGAGCAAAGCGTTAACATCAGGTCCTGTTTCAAATTGGGCAAAAAGGTGACGGAGACCCATGGGTTGTCAATGCAAGTGTATGAAGACGTGTGTAAAAAGTGTGTGTTCGAGAGATTGCGGAGATCCAACAATGCTTGACCTCAGTGTTTCGAGGGATCCACAAGACGCATTTGCTGATAGTTTCCAACAGCTTTACAACCAGTTTCAGAAGTGTATTGTAGTCAATGTCGAGTACATCTACATATATCCTCCGAAATCCACCGTAAGGGTGTACACTGTACCATTACTAGGTATTTCCTTTCGTATTCCACTCCCAAATACAATGAGGTAAAAAAGAATGTCTATATGCCTCTCTACAAGCCCTAATTTCTCTTATCTTGTGTTTGTGATCTATACGCGAAATGTAAGTAGGCGGAAGGAAGATCATATTCACTGACTGTTCCGTCGGTTCTTGTCAGAATAATTAAGACATTATGAATGAAATACACAAGATAAGTGAGATATTCTGCAAATTTCTTGGTTTACGAACCGGTTTACGGATGTTACGCCCTCATCAGGTAAACATTACAAGTTTAATGTAATGTTTACCTGATGATGGCGTAACAGCCGAAAACCGGTTCGTAAACCAAGAAATTTGCAGAATATCTCACTTATCTTGTGTATATCATTAATATTGGAAGGAAGATCGTTCTACACTCAGCTTCAAATTCCGGCCATTTAAATTTACTCAACAGAATTTCTCGAAAACAACGTCGTCTTTCCTCCAGCGATTCCCATTTGAGTTCGCGGAGCATTTCCGTGACACTCGCTCATTGGTTGAACTTACCAATAACGAACCTAGCTGCTTCTTATTCTTTCCATTCTCCACTCCGAGGAGTGGAGCGGGCTGTTTGAGATCCGGCCCATAAAGAGTCGCGGTTCTATTCAGCCAATTATCAGACAAGCTGATAGTGGGGCAAAGGGAGAATCCCAATTGGGAATATGTGGGCGGGGCTTACCAGCTCCGGCATACGCCTTACAACCAAGGAAAACCTCCTGCTCGCCTCTGAACTGCTTTCATGTCCTTGTTCTAACTGATCTGCTGCGAGTCCCAAACACTTGAGCAATACTCAAGATGTGACCGTACAAGCGTTTAATACGCGGTCTTTTTTACAGATGAAGTACATCTTCCCAAAATTCTCCCAATAAACCAAAGTTGGCTGTCCCCCTTATTCAGAACTGTCCTTATCCTTCGATTTCTGCAACACTCTGCAATGTTATGTCTAGACATTTGAACAACGTGTCTGCATCAAGAAGCTCACTACTGATGCTGTATTCGAACATTATGGGATTATTTTTTCCTACTCATGTGCATCATCGTACATTTTTCTACATTTTGATCTAGCTGCCATTCTTCACACTAACTAGAAATTTTGTCTAAGTCAGTTAAAGACAACACCCTCCCATACACCACAGCACCATCAGCAGTCAGCGGCAAATTACAAGTTACTCAGTCCATCAGAGCATTCATATAGATAGAAAATAATAGCGGTCCTCTCACACATCCCTGGGGCACGCCTGACGTTACACTCGTCTCTGATGAGCATTCGCCGTCGAGAAAAAGGAACTGCGTTCTTTTACTTAGGAAGTCTTCCAGCCAGTCACCAATCTGTGAACCTATTCCATATGCTCGTATCTCCGTTAGTAGTCTTCAGTGTGGGACCGCGTCAACTGCCTTTTTGAAATCGAGAAAAACAGTATCTACCTGTTGCCCTGCATTCATGGATCGCAAGATGTCGTTTGAGAATACGGCAAGCTGAGTTTCACACGAACGATGTTTCTTAAACCCTTCCAGATTCACAGAAACAAGCTTATTTGTCTCAAGGAAATTTACTATATTCTACAGGAAACTGATGCCAACGATATTGGACTGTTCTTTTGTGGGTCAGTTCTTTTACCTTTCTTATAAACGCGAGTCACCTGCGCTTTTTTCCATCCTCTAGGAAAGAGTTGGAAGACCAGTGAAGGTATTTTGTTTGTATCTCTTCACCGAACTTGAAAGACGCACCTTGTATGGTATACTGCAAGGTAACGTGAAGACTTCGTGCCTCGTATGCAGTCGTGCCAGTTTGGAACAAGATGTACTACAAAATGTTCAAATGTTTGTGAAGCTTAAGGGACTTAACTGCGCTGTCATCAGTCCCAAAACTTACAAACTACCTTATACTAAAGACGGCACCAACATCCGTGCCCGAGGGGGGATTCGATCCCCCGTCGGGGAACGGCCTCGCGCATCGCAGCACGGCGCCCTAATGCGCTCGACCACTCCACCGCGGCTAGATGTACTACACTGCATGAGTTTATATTATTCTCTCGCCCCCCTCTCTCTTCTATTTATCTGCCGCGGTGGAGTAGCCGAGCGGTCTAAAGCGTCTCGCTGCGAGGCGCGCGGTTGCTCGCCGTGGAGGTTCGAGTCCTCCCTGGGGCATGGGTGTGTGTGTTTGTCCTTAGGTTAGTTTACCTAGGTTTAAGTAGTTTGTAAGCTACGGACTGATGACCACGCAGTTTGGTTCAAATCAAATGTTCAAATGCATAACAAAGCATAACAAACCATTTCACGTGTATTTTTCAGGAATCGTAAGAAAATGACGTTGCTTGTCAAACTGATATATGGTCTGCTATTGTTGTATAAACTACGAATTAAAAGATTCACAGTACAAAGAAAACGATCTATCGCAGTTCTATTGCTTCTAAAAAGTACTGTTAATACGTCACATCTAGGAACATCGTATTAATATTTTCAATTGCGGAGCACTAACGGGAACTGTAGTACTAACGGTGTAATAGGAATACGATTAGACGTTTTATTGTTAAAATGTTTCCTTGATTTCCGCTACAAAGAATAAGAACTGAAATTCTTAGCTCCATCTGACATTACTCGTAATGATGAAAACAGTTTCCTGTCACGAGTCACGTGACTTGGTTTCGGTATAATAACGTCACGTACCTTTAGTGTATGATAGCCTGTGTCTTCTCTTTGTTTCTCGTGTCCCGGTTTCAAATTTAGAACTAAAATATTTCAGCCAAATTGATATCATTTTCTCTTGCGAGCCATAAATCTTTGGAATTGCATGTAGACGACCAGTCAAAGCAGTTTGTTATATACTCCATCGTCTGTGTCTCGCCACATTCATAGGATACGTCTAGATTGTTAATGAATCCCTATTTCGCAAGGTTTGACTTGACGGGAGCCACACCAGTTCTAATTCTGTTCAGCGATCTCCAGACTTCCCAATGGAGGTGCATTCCTGTCTGTCAAATGTCTGTAAATCTATCGGACCAAACTGCGTGGTCATCAGTCCGTAGCTTAGAAACTACTTAAACCTAGGTAAACTAACCTATGGACACACACACACATCCATGCCCCAGGGAGGACTCGAAGCTCCACGGCGAGCAACCGCGCGGTCCGCAGCGAGGTGCTTTAAACCGCTCGGCTACTCCACCGCGGCCGCAGTTTGGTCCGATAGATTTACAAACATTTGAACATTTCTATTTATCTAGGTGTATTCTTTATCTTTTTCCCCCTCGTTTTTCTCGATGGAAATAACAGCATAACACATACTTAAAAATAAAATAAAAAATCCTCTCGGATTAATAAAATAAACAATGATTCGATTTTAATTGGATACACATCGGTCGGTGCGCACTTACATAGTTACCGTATTAAACGCCACTGTGTGTGTGCCGGCAGTTCGCCGGCGCTTTTTGGGGATAAAAGTCGGTGTAAATGTTTTCGATTCCCGGAGCGAAATTACGTGGCGTTTGGCGGGCAGTAACGGGCGGGCAGGGTATGCCGGAATGCGTGGCGCGGCTGTCGGATTCCGCGGCTGCGGCTGCTGCGACCGCCACTCGCCGATATATTCGGCCAGCAATACCGGCCGGGCCGGCACATTAAAACCATCCGTCCAGATCCGTTAATTAAAACTGCCGATTCGCCGGCCAACCCCCTCCCCCTTTCGGTTTCGTGTGCCACGGATAAAGGGAAATATTTACACACGCTATAAATAGCATTAGGCGCGACTGATGGCCGAGATGAAGTTTGCCGTCGATCGCGCAACGCCAGAGACCGCTGGAGATCGCTCTGTGCTGCCGAAAGCGTTCGTAGTTACGGTCTGTGCTTGCTCCGTATAAATTCCGTTTGCTTCTGAAAATAAAGTATGTTTAATTTAGATTATATTTATTTATATTTCGTGAAAATAGAAGCAACAAAAAGTACAAGACTGCCACGACTGAAATGATTAACGTTTTCCACCAGCTGCTTAGTTGCTATTTAGTCGGCGACGATGTGAATATTTATCTTTGAGATTACAGCCAGCTGTATAATTGATCTTATATTGATAATCAAAGTCTTGAACATGGCTGTACTTCATCAACGGTAGAACGTATAATTTTTTTAGAATAAATAGTAGTCAACCAGTTGCGTTAAAATGGTTTTAATTAACACTTGTTATTTTTATACCCAAACTAGTTACGGCGGAAAAAACCCCATCCTCAGTTTTTTTTTTTTTTTTTTTTTTTTCAACATTAGACTGTTTTACGCTTCCGAACTGCTTTTTGCCTTTTACATGGCGTGCAGAATGCCATCTGCAACCGTATAAGCGGCTGTTATTGTTAAAAGTTTCTTTTTTGGTAAACTTATTTACGTCTCGATTTTGGTTTTAGCTGTTAAGAACCACCATCCCACAACTATCGGAACTGACCTACAAATTATGAAAAACAGCAATATCCAAAACCGAAAACTCACGATAGAAGAAAATTATCCTATTTAAAAAGCCATAAAAGAAGGCAAAAAGGTAATGAACGAATTCACAACACTTTGCACAAACACACACACACACACACACACACACACACACAGTACCACAACACTATGAAAACTAAATATCAAAACTCGCGCCACAGATTCAGAAACTATTTCGCGATATACGATATATCTCGCGAGTCGCGACACACGCAAAAATGCCGTAAATTTCAAACAACGGCCAAAGGTGGAATATGTTTCCCTGTGACTCGAGGATGCGCTATCAAGCCTATTCATAGCACCGACCAACGAACGTGAGTACGATTTCATATTTTAACAGCCTAATTTGGACACCCTCACAAATTGCAATAACAGCTAAAAACAAAACCGAGACCTAAACACACTGAAATAAGGATTCCACAATAGCATCTTTTAACAATAACAGCCGCCCATACTGTTGAAGATGACACGCTGTAACCGTATCAAAGGCAAAAAACAGTATAAAAATGTAAAATAGCCTAAAGATGAAAGGAACAGAAATGAATGTTAATATAGTAATAGAACGAAAAATAAGTGTATACGTTATATTACAATATGTTTCACAGTTTTGTAAATATATCTTTTCTGCATTCATTTATATTAAATAAATAAATAAATAAAAATAAAAAAACACTAAGGATGGCGGGTTTTCCGCCGAAACTAGTTTGTGTATAAAAATAACAAGTGTTTAGCATCAAGGCGGATCCTCAATCCCACATTTGTAACGCAAACACGGAACAATGGAAGAGTTTCAAATGGCAATGATTGCCTTTACCTAGGTTTCGACAAAACTAATTTTGTCTTCTTCAGAAATCGGACCATGTTTCAGTATACTGTAGACGCTCTTCAGAAGTATACCACCAAGGTGCAAGGTGCTGGCGGTGGGGTGGACATATGAACAGCTCAACTGCTTTTTTCAGGCGCCAACGGTGCAATAGTGCTAACGATAGTGAACAGTTTTGGGATCATACACACTTGTATTGCTTGAAATATCGTGTTTATTAAAGTATAATTCACATATCTCATAGCTAGTGTTGTCTATGACTACCGATGTCCATTTATGTCTGTAACTCTCGTCAGGCGAAAAATAAAAATACTGACTTTAGGGCCATTATTGTAGTTGTCTCGACAAGTTGGCATTAATACATTTGGCGCATTTTAATGAAAACGTTCAAATATTGAATACAGACGAAATAGACTTCCACTCAGTACAAGCACAACAAAAATATGGAGCCAACGAACATTTCAAAGCACGCTGCTCCCTTCAGCCACTGCCACCTAGGTTCCAATGCCTAATGATTACATGACCCCTCTAGACTGGCGATGTGAGATCTCTCTATGTGGCATTGCTCCAATGCCTCAACTAATACACCACTTCGCTCATTACAGATAAAAAATGCTAAGCTACGACTTATATTGTAGTCAACGCCAGTTCATAGACAAGACTAGCTATCAGATATGTGAATTGTTGAAATGTTTGTTAACCTTAAGGGACTTAACTGCGGGATCATCAGTCCCTCAACTTACAAACTACTTATGAACTACCTTGCTCTAAAGACGACCAAACATACATGCCCGAGGGGGGATTCGAACCCCCGACCGTAGCGGCCGTGCAGACTGTGACTGGCGCGCCGCAGACCGCTATGTGAATTGTAATTTAGCAAACACGACATTTAAAGCAATACCAGTGTTTAGGATCCCAAAACTGTTACACTATCGATAACACTATTGGACCGTCGGCACCTGAGAATAGCAGTTGAGCAGTTCACATCTGTGGGGCCCGCTGCGTCCACCGTCGCTGCCAGCACCTTAATGGTGTACATCTGAAGAGGGTCTACAATAGATTGAAACCAGTGCGACTTTTGAAAAAGACAACATTAATTTTGCCGAAACCTAGGTAAAGATTTAATTAAACCCATTGTAAAGCAACTGTTTGGCTGTTACTTATTCTCATATATATTATAATCATTGACCATTTTGACCGTGAATGTATGTAAATAATTAGCAGCTTACTTATATTACGGCTACCAGTCTCACATTGTTTTACAACTGTAAATATTGTTTATTTAACTACACGTTTCAAGGCTATGCCTCATCTTTAGGCTGTTCTAGAGTTGCAAGAGTTACACAAATTTTTTAGTATAGTTTTACTTCAACAAACGCTTGCTGCCTTCAGCAATAAACGTGTGAAAAACAAAAAGATAACCTACGTGAGGTGATATTTCCTTTGGCTACCTATTTATTTGTTTTATCAACTCACTTTTTTCATGTTGAACAGCTCCCGTTTCTTCGAATTTGCGGAAACGGGAGCTATTCAACATGAACGGAGTGAGTAGTTAAAATAAACTTTTACAATCAAAAAGGTAGTCAAAAGACACATCATCTCATATAGGTTATGCCTATCTTTTTGTGTTTCACAGGTTTATTGCTACAACCAGCAAGATTTTGTGAATGTAAAACTACACTAAAATATTTTTGTAACTTTTGTATTGCTACCTCACCCCCTCACCCCTTTTTCGTTCCAAACCCGAATGGTTGGCGGGAAGAAGAATTGGGACACTTGGGCTCCCCTTTCACAGTTACCGAGAATCTGCTGCCTGCTCTCGGAAGCTTCGCGGAATCCACAAGCCATTCTTTATTCTTGGCTCTTTATCACACAGTATCTGAGTAACGATTTCTCTGCAGTGGCAATCCCGTTCTGCAAAAGAATCTTCCCATTTCCTAGCAGGAAGCCAACCGCACGGGAACCATAGGCGACTTTCGTTCACTCAAGTATGAAACATACCGGCGCCATAGCATGCCTAATATGCGCACCATTATAGGCCTGTATCGCTGACATCGACCTGTGTAGGATTATGCAACATTTTCTGAGAACGAAAATGTGTTCTCTAAAAGTCACCGTGGATTTTGCAGACAGAGATCTAGTGAAAGTTAACTTTGTTCGTACCTGAAATCGTCGGCGTCGGTGCTCAGGTTGCTGTCATTCCTAGGAGATACGCAATATAGAACTTCACTGTTGTTTAATAAACAAAATGCTTACCGAATATGAGATTTATGACGGTTCAGAACTTCCCGGCGGATAGAATGTCTCTCCTTTAACGGAATAAAACTTACACATTTAATCTCATGACTGTTTCTCTTTAAAATATCATAACGTATTTAGTGGATAACGTCGAAAGTCGACGAGGCTGTCCACAGACGATGAGCATTACAGGAGTCAATCACATAGGATCAATGCTTCGTACAGGAACTGGCAATTCAGCGAGTACAAAAATAAGTGTAACGCATTCTACATGAACGGATGAAGAATTTCACTTCGTTACGCCTACACTGTCGGCGACGAATCACTGGAGAAAGTGATTGATGTAAAACTCCTAGGAGTTACGATTCGGAGCGAGCTAAAGTGAGATGATAATACAAAACAAATTGTAGGAAAAGTAGACGCCAGGCAGAGAAATTCTGAATTATTTTGTGAAGTAGACTCAACCACAGATATCGTGTAAAAACACTAAAATATGACGCATTTCAAGGGTCAAGCCCTCATCATCAGATAATCTGTACAAGAATCTTAAAACATGAAACAATAAAAACATAAAACGTAATAAAAGAAAACGTGGTTACTTCCCTTGTAACACAACCCAAATGCACCGAGTCAACAACGCATATCCGCGAAACTGGCCACCCATTAAAGCGAATTGAAGATGACCTTAAGATTTTGCACAGACAGGAAAAGGGAAGAAAGTTAGATCTGCTAGAACAGCTGGAGATTATAATACATAACGCTAAAAGCGACGTTTCATTAAATGAACAAGTTCAAGGTAATACACACAGCTTTTTTTTTTAAACTTTGTGGGCCTATTATAAAAAAAAGTCGTTTATTTTAAATTTCTACTTCTGTCATACTGAATGTACTTACTAGGTTGTGGCTGATCTTTGGAATTTAGAGGTCTTTGTTTTCATGTGCATTCGTGCGCCCCAGTCGTGTTGTTGACTCGGTGCATTTGTGTTGTGTTATGCGCCGCCAGTGCTGGGGTCTGGTTTGAATTCTGACGAAGCACAGTATGCTGAGGACCTTTCTTCGTAGACACGGTTACAAGGGTGGTATCCACGTTTTCTGTTATTAGGTTTTATATTTTTATTGTTTCATGTTTTAAGATTCTTGTACAGATTATCTGATGATGAGGGCTAGACACTTGAAACGCGTCATATTTTAGTGTTTTTACAAGATATCTGTGGTTGGCCTACTTGACAAAATAATTAAGTAATACAGCCACGACCTCACATCCATTATGGATATAATTAAGAGAAATTCTGGCTGGAGGTAGATTTGAACCGCCGTCCTCCCCAGTCCAGAGTGTTACCACTGCGCCCCCTCGGTCAGTGTGGATCCGCCATTGAGACATAGAGCCACACTCATTCATATACGCACTGCAAACCTATGACACGCGTTCCCGAGATGAAACATCTTGTTGTTCGACATCACGGGCAGGTGGGAAAGACACCAGAGGCGCGTAGCGGGCTACTGGGAGTGCGCAGAGCCGTTGACGCGCCTGCGTGGCGTAGTACGCACTCCGGCAGTGACCTCTGCGCTCCTCTCCTCTTCCAGCCACGCCTGAATTATTGCTGCCAACACCGACGTCCGCCCGGCCCACGCACACATCCCCGCTAATTCGATCGCTCCACCACAGCCGCCTCCCCCGTATTACCAGCCACTCTCACTGCCAGCCCAGATTTTGTTTCCCACCTGTTTTACATATACTACTCGATCACCCTTCTTGTCATCTAAATTATCAGTCTGCGGTGGGGGTTGTTTGGCTGGGATGCTGTTGTCTTCATCCTTTTGAATCTGCTTACTGTATTCGTCCCTCGGTCTCCCTCTACGATTTTTACTCCTCACACTTCCTTCTAATGCTAAGGTGGATGCTTCCTTGATGTTTCAGAATGTGTCGCATCAACCTATCCCTTCTCTTAGTCAGGATATTCGTTTCTCCATAACTCTGTTGAGCACCTCCTCATTAGTTACGTCACTTACCCATCTAATCTTAATCATTCGTCTATAGCACCACATTTAGTAAGCTTCTATCATCTTTTAGTCTCAACTTCTTATCGTCCACGTTTCGCTGCCATACAATGCTACACTCCAGACAACTGCCTTCAGAAAGGACTTCCTTAACAATCAAACTAATATTGTATATCAACAAATTTCGCTTCTTCAGAAATGCTTTTCTTCCCGTAGCCATTCTGCATTTTATATCTTGTTTACTTCGATCATCAGAAGTTATCTTGCTACCCAAATAACAAAACCCGTCTATTACTTTCATTGTCTCATTACTTTTGTGTCCCAGCCTCGTCGCCGCTTTTGTGTCTCGATTCCGTCGTAGGTGTCGGTGGCCGAGTAGAATGAGACCGACACAGGAATAAAGGATGCACGCTTGTTCAGGTACGAAGGTGAGCAGCCAGTGGGACAGCAGAAACTAGAAACACTAAATTAGAACGAGATATACATTGCACAGAATTTATACAGTACTTAACTTTTACATAGCTCAGTACTGCAGAATGCTGATACATACTTCAGCTAGAGGCCTGCCTAGTGCCTATCCGATAGCCAAGTCTTCACTGGTGCCTATTTGATTCCGAAGTGTTAACTGGTTCCTATCTCAGTCCCAAGTGAACGATCTCGTTCAGTGGTGGCCAGGAGCGGAGTTGTAGCAGAGGGCGCTCGTGGCTGACGTCGTAAGAACGCCGCGCCGTGCGTGCATGGCGGCGCGCGGCGAAAGTAGGTGGCGCGCACTTTGGACTTGTGCGACACCACAATTACCTAATCTAATTCCTTCAGCATCGACTGAGTTTCTGACACTACATTCAATTACCCTTATTTTACTCTTGTTTTCATGTTATGCCTTCCTTTCAAGACACTGTCCATTCCGTTTAATTGCTCTCCCGGGTCTTTTGCTGTCTCTGTCCAAATTTCTCCTTGCATTCCTTTACAGTTTGCTCCATATATAGATTGAATAACATTGGGAAAGGCTACAACCCTGTATTAGTCCCTTCTCAACCCCTGCGACCCTTTCATGCCCTTGGTCTCTAATAATTTCCGTCTGGTTTTTGTACAAGTTGAATATAACTCTTCGCTCCTTATATTTTACGCTGCTACTTTCAGAATTTTAAAGAGTGTGTTCCAGTCAACGTTGTCAAAAGCTTTCTCCGGATCCACAAATGATAAAAATGTACATTTTCCTTTCCTTGATTTATCTTCTAAAATAAAGCGTAATGTGAGTACTGCGCCGCGTCTTCCTAAGTTTCTCCTAAATCCAAGTTGATCATCCTCAAGGTCGGATTCCACCAGTTTTTCCATTCGTCTAAAAATAATTCGTATTAATATTTTGCAACCATGATTTGTTAAACTGATAGTTCTGTAATTTTCACATTTGTCTGCACTTGATTTCGGCGGACTAAACTGCTAACGTTATCAGTCCCCTGGTGGGAAGGGGAAGGAGTGAGGATAGGAAAGGAGGGGAGGGGGAAAGATAATGCAGTACGGAAAGCAAAGAAGGAAGGAAGACCGCATTAGTTCCGGTTTTCGTGCTCGGCACGCACGTACTCACGAAAGAACTGAAAGAAGTCCGAAGGAATCAGTGGTATTAAATGTTTTATTCATTTTTACGAAGATGTTGGACATTTTTGTGTAATAGCTCAAGAACAAAAAAAAATTTAAAACTGGGCCCATTTATCTCGACCATCCAAAATATCTCTGGATCAACAAGAGCAATTGTAAAACAGCTTTCACCGGTATCAATGTAAGCATATGTGTCTTTTAACAGAAACTTGTATGTTTTGAAATGGACACCATATATTATTTCATCAGCAATCTATGACATAACAAATCACATAAACATTCACAATACGCCAACTATATCTCGAAATATTGTGAAGCGACGTTGAACCTTGAAATAAGCGAAACGCGCGGCTAGCTCAAGTCCTGAGCAGCATGGGGTTGTCGCCTGAGTCTCAGGACGTGGGCTAGCGGCGCGTTTCGCGTATTTCAAGGATCAACTTCGCTTCGCAATATTTCGGGATGTAATTGGCGTATTGTGATGCAATCAACGCTATTGTTTATGTGACTTCTCGTCGGGCTCGGAGGTCTTGCGGTAAAGCGCTCGACTGGAAACTGGAGGGTCGTGGACCTCTGATTTTTTTCAGTCTGCGTTTTAACCCAGCCTTCACCTCTGAACTACGTGAGGAGTCGCCAGAAACGACACGTGGCTCGGATTCCACGTTAAGCTGTAGGTCCCTTTTCCTCGGTTGGATAACTGGGGTAGGCTGTGGACACGCAAGTCGCTGAAGTGGCGTCCAATTTAAAGAGTTGCACCAGCCAATGAGCCACACGAAATTATTTTGTGATTTGTCATGCTATAGATTGCTGATGAAATAATATAGGGCGTCCATTTAAAAACACCTAAGTTTGTCTTAAACACATACGTTTGTGTTAAAAACACATACGTTTGTGTTAAAAAACACATATGCTTTCGTTTTAGAATGTTTCGAAATATTTACTTTCGTAAGCCCCTGCCTTACATTGATACCGGTTAAAGAAGTTTTACAATAGCTGTTGTTGTTGCAGAGATATTTTGGGTGGTCAAGATAAATGGGACACCCTGTATCAAGACGTTTAGACATTTACAGGTCTAGGTGTAACAAAATTCAAAGGTTTGTTAGGCTTAAGGGACTTAACTGCGGGGTACCTAAACTTACAAACTACTTATGGACTACCTTATACTAAAGACTACACAAACAGCCTTGCCCGAGGGGCGGGGGTGGATTCAACCCCCGATGGGGAGCGGCCTTGCGCATCGGAACATAGCGCCTCAATGCGCTTGGCTACTCCTCCACGGCTAGGTGTAACAATTCACTCATTTATCAAAGGATAAAAATGCAGCCCTCAGTCGCAAATTAAAAATTAAACAAGTCACATAATCTTATATATCTATAAATGTGAATGTCTGTTCGGTGTACGTTTATCACGTCTGAACCACAAGACATAAAGAGTTAAAAATTTGTAAAGTTACTAATGTCTACCCGGGGAAGGCTTTAGGCACGGTTTTATGCCGATCAGATAGATATTTATCTATATGTATTAATGTGAATATCTGTTCCGTGTACGCTTATCACGTCGGAACGGCAAGACGTAGAGACTTAAATATGTGTATAGTTACTAATTTATACCCGAGGAAGGTTTTAGGCATGGTTTTATAGCGATATGATAGATATTTAGTAATTTGAAGAATATAACGCAAAATGCGGAACAATAATTACTCTTTGAAAATTATATTTACTCTTTGAAAATGGTTTTATTGGTTGCATTGTTGCTTGAGGGTTGATAATGATAAAAGGGTGGAGTATATTGGGATGGAAACTTATCGGTGTATATAAAATTCTGTGTGTGTGTGTGTGTGTGTGTGTGTGTGTGTGTGTGTGTTAATATTTCTCTCTGCAGCGAAAACTACAGAACGCAAACGAAAGGTCTGTGTGTAATTGTTGTCCGAATTCTCCCGTTGTACACCTTAGCAGTTCCATAAGTGGGTGGGAGATATGGTGAAGTCGTCAAATTATTAAAAAAAAATCGGACTGAAGGCCAGCGATGACGTTTGCGACTCTATAGCAAACAGGTTACACACAGCGAAACTTGATGCCTCAGACCATATCTTTGGTCTATGCGTGCTACAATGTCTTCAGCTCTTTCTCTGTAAGGATAAGCATACGAATAAGGAAATATAAGAAGAAGTAAATAAAGTAGTACAAAAGAAATTTATTTTAATATATATGTTTAAAAAAAAGTCGATTTGACGTTTCGCGCATTATGTATCATAATCAACCAACACGCGAGCTGAGCCGCGGGTTTAAGCTAGTAAAATATAAAACTCAGCTGAAAAGCTTACGTCACAAAATTTAAAAAGAAATTTTTAGAAAAAGCTAGGCTCTATGGGCTGCACGGCTACACGGAGGCATCAGATTGAGAGAGAATATTACGTGTTGAGTGCATACATAATATCACAATAGTAGATACGTAATCCTTTCGTCCAGAATTTTTTTATTTTTTATATTTTTATTAATGTTTATTATTTTTTCTGTAATGTTTGCAAAAAATCGTAAAAGTGATTTGTAAAAAAAGCCAGTGCGATTTGTTATGACTAGAACTAGCAGTGTCGGCACTACGCTGACCGTGAGTTAGCGCGCGTGCTGAAACGGCAGCTGGTACGCTAGCGCCGAGCCACGTTTACAGTGCTGCAGACGTTGTTGAGCGATATCTGCTGCAGCGATAAGGCGAGGCGCAAAGAAAAACACAGCCCCGGCCGCGAAGCGTCGCCAGCCGCGGCCCGCCTGTGTACGGCGCGCTCATGCGTTGTTTACACGGGCCACACCCTCTGCCCACTGACAGTGACTCATTGCGGCCTTTCCTATGCACGAGTATGTGCACTCGCCGCGTCGGGTGTCACAACAACCATGGAGTTAGACAAATCAACTGTTCAGGTGCACCAACAGACAGCGGAATGCAACAAGTGGAACTACGAGCTTATAGAATAGGTACCCAAATTTGTGAGAGGCCCGAATAAAACACAGTACGTTGCCTTCGGTGGCGAGTGTTCACCAGAGACTAGGGTATCGTCAGGTGTGGTCCAGGGAAGTGTCATATGACCGTTATTGTATATATACAAACGACCTGACGCATAGAGTGAGTTGCAGACTCCAGCTGTTTGCTGATGTGACGTACAGGAATGTGTAGACAGTGAATAACTGCAGTAGATTATATTAACACTTTTTCCAAAGATCATATATACGACATTTCGCAATGATGTGGAACGTGTCAGTTTTGTAAATGGTGTCTATATATGGTACTCAATATTTTGAAGATATTTTATTTTTATTTTTAAATTTTTTAAAGTTGTATCTAAAAATTTATTTAAAGTGTAGAATGAGTTGCCATTCAGAAATTCCTTTAATTTCTTTTTAAATTCCAGTTGGCTATCTGTCCAGACTTTTATGCTACTTGGTAAGTGACAGAAGACTTTTGTGGCAGCATAAGTCACTCCTTTCTGCCCTAAAATTAGGTTTAACCTTGAATAGTGAATATCATCCTTTCTCCTTGTGTTGTAGCTAGGCACACTGCTATTACTTTTGAATTGGGTCGGTTTGTTAATAACAAATTTTATGGGTGAATATATGTATATTGTGAAGCTACAGTGAAGTTCCCTAGTTCCTTAAATAAATGTCTGCAGTATGATCTTGGGTGGACTCCAGCAATTATTTTTTTACACGCTTTTGTGCAATGAATACTTTTTTACTCAATGTTGCAATGCCTCATAATATGACACCATATGAAAGCAGAGAATGAAAGTAGGCATAGTAAGCTAATTTACTGAAATGTGTATCACCAAAATTTGCAATTACCCTAATAGCATAAGTAGCTGAACTCATACGTATCTGCAGATCTTCAATGTGTTTCTTCCAATTCAATCCCTCATCAGTACCAAAACCTGTACCTTAGCTACAGATTTCTATTCAAAGTCTAAATTTATTAACGGTGTTATGTCATTTACAGTATGAAACTGTATAAAGTTTAATGAGAGTCCATTTGTAGAGAACCACTGTACTAGGATGCAGGATGTCTTGGACCAAATTTCTAGGTGGTGTGAGGAATGGCAACTAGCGATAAAAGTGGAAAAATTAAATATGATGCAGGTGATTACGAAAAACAATCCCGTAATGTTCCTTACAGCATTAGTAGTGTGCTCCTTGACAGAGTCACGACAGTTAAATATCTAGTCGTAACGTTGCACAGCGAAGTGACGTGTAACGAGACTATAAGGACAGTCGTGGGGAAGGCAAGTGGTCGATTTCGCATTACTGGGAGATTTTTGGGAAGGTGTGATTCGTCTGTAAAGGAGACCGCATATAAGAAGCTTCTACGACCCCATCTTGAGTATTGCTCAAGTGTTTGGGATCCCTATCAGTTCGGTTTAAAGGAGGACATGGAGGCAGTTCAGAGCCAGGCGACTAGGTTTGTAACTGGTAGATACAGACAACGCGGGAGTGTTACTGAAATCCTTCGGGAACTCAAATGGGGATCGCTGGATCTTTTCGAGTAATGCCGTTAAAGAAATTTAGAGGGCCGGAATTTGTGGCGGACTGTAGAACTATTCTACTGCCGCCAACCTACATTTCGCATAAAGACCACAAAGACAAGATCAAGGCTCGTACGAATGCATAAAAACGTGGTTGTTTCGTGGCAAAATGCTCGGTTGGAAACCTATGGGGTCTCGGATTTGAAATCCTTTCGAATCACGGATTTTGCAGTCTTCGTTTTAATCCAGCCTTTACCTCTAAACGATGTGAGGAACTTTCGGCTATCGTCATTTAGGTTTGCCGTGATTTCCCTAAAATTACTCCAGGCCAATGCTGGGAAGGTTCCATTCAAAGTGAACGGCCGATTTTCTTCCCCGTACATGACAAAACCTATACGAGCGTGTCCTTCGTCTCTAATGGCCACATTGTCAACGGGACGCTAAACCCTAATCTTCTTTTTTCCCCGAATGACAGCAGCCCATAGCGTGATGCAGAACACCTCTCTTGCAGCGTCTGCCACTGGGGTTGGCCGGTCATCCCCGTGACGGTTTCGCGTTTACCGAATGGACCTTTAATGAAGCGTGCTGCTCTCCTTTTGATCTCCATTTTTATGCATCACATTGAGAACGGAAAGTGCATTACAAATATCGTCCCTCCTCGTCCCACACTATGGCAGTACTTTGGGAAGTGTGCACGCTTTCAAAGTATACGTTCTGTACAGAGATTGCACGGTACTGTACGCTGCCAATCCATTTCGCTCATGCAACAAAAAGCTGCAGCGCTACTTTCACAAAGTAGGCAGCCAAGACGCTCCTACGCAGGCGTACAGAATATTTCATTTCGTTTAGATCTCTCCAGCGGAAAATTCACAGTAGGTCGGGACCTTTCCCTAAAGAAATCTCCCTGCAGACGGCACGAGAAAGCTCTTCAATCCCACCCACAACCCTCCAGATGTAAATCGGATTTCGAATCCGTGGTGGAGGATAAAAGGTAAGCGCAGAGACGCGAAGTAAGAAATCAAACTGAACTTCACTAAGTACTGTAAAATACGTAGTCAAAGAGTCTACCTAACGGGATCGAGATCATCCATGGTCAAGAGCTTAACTGCTGTTACTTTTAACAGTAAGGGGCATGAAAGTGGATGACGATCTGTGTATAAAGCGGATACTTATCTATATTTGACCTCAGAAACGTTTTAAATCAAATAGGGAAATAGCCTATGGTGTTAACCACTACACTTAGCCTAACAATTTTATGCAATTTCCTTTCAAGAGATCAAATGTTTGTATATCTTATGGGACTTAACTGCGAAGTCATCAGTCCCTAAACTTACAAACATGAACTACCTTATACTAAAGACAGCGCAAACATCCATGCCCGAGGGAGGATTCGAACACCTGACGAGGAACGGCCTCGCGCATCGCAGCATAGCGCCTCAATGCGCTCGGCCGCGGCTTTCAAACGGTACTCGTTGTCCTTCCTCTTCGCACTGTACTGTTACACGTATACGCCAATCTTAAGGCGCTATTTGCTTCGTTGAAATGCATATTTTTGGACGAGATCCATTTCTTGTTTGGATGTCAGTCAGGTTGCCAGAGATTTGCCTCGACCACTTACCTGAAGGAAAGGCTTTTACACCCGATCGTGTCATATCGTCTGCATAGGATATTGATGTTACAACTCAGTTTAAATAGACAGAATGTTTCAGACGTCGAGATACTGGGACTGCGTCGTTAGAGAGGCCATTGAAATTCGCACAAGTGATGACCTCATAAACTGTGACTGTGGCTATAATCTTAGCAAAGCTTGGGAACCAGCGATTGGGTTAATTAAGAGTAAATCTAGCAAACGTAACGTAGTGACGACCACGGTGGACAGAGCCCCCACATCGACGTCATCTCAGACGCCGTCGCAATCGGTTCCATTGCGCGGCCGCGGCGCGGGGCGCGGACCGCGGAGGGGTCGCTCCGCGGGCCGAGGTTATTTAAATCGCCCGCTACCGGGCCAGAACCCAGTTCCCCTCGAGATGCCGTAGCGTGCGGATCTCCGTGCCGGCGCGTTTCCAGGAGCTCAGTCCGTCAGTTCACCTGATTATGGCGACCTGTATGATCGCCGAAATATTGTGCCCGTTGGACACTATAGACCGGCAGTACACCCGTGGATATTTTGAGAATGTATCAGATTTACATAAAAATAAATTGTCTTTCTCTAGAGATGGAGGTTTTTTTTTTTTTGTCGGAACTGATGTTGCGTAACTACATGCTGTTATAATCGTAAAAGTTAATACCTAAGACCTTACGAAGTAAGGAGCTTGATTATTTGGCTGTTTTCCGATTCCCAGCTAACCATTCGTCACAGATCTCATGTCCACGTCTCTATGAGATATCGGCACATATTCAAGTCACATTTGGTGTCTAGTTATACTTGTCAGTCATTCGCTAAATACTGTGAAACCACAATAAACCTGACAATATCCTCATAATTCTTATTTGTCTTGACACAGTGTGTCAATCTTCAGTATTCTTCTGTAGTACCATATTTCAAAAGCATCTTCCTGTCCGCACTGTTTATCGTCCATGTTTCACTCCCATACAAGGCAATACTCCACAAATGCCTTCAGAAAGGACTTCCTCATGCTTAAATTAATATTCAATGTTAACAAATTTCTCTTTTTCAAACACGCTTTTCTTCCCATAGCCATTCTGCATTTTATATCCTCTGTACTGCGACCATCGTATGTTATTTTACAGCCTAAGTAACAAAACTCATCTACCACCTTCATGGTTTCGTTACCTAATCTAATTCCTTCAGCATCGCCTGATTTTCTTAGACTGCACTCCATTGCCCCTGTTTTTCTCTTGTAATTGTTCATTTTGTATGTACCTTTCAACACAATGTCCATCCCTTTCAACCGCTCTTCCAGGTCATTCATTGGCTGTCTCCGACAAAATGACAATGTCATCGGCAAAATGCAATGTTTTTATTTCTTCACCTTAACTTTAATTCCTTCCCCAAATTTCTCCTTGCTTTCCACTGGAGGAAGCCTACAACCCTGTATTACTCCTTTCCCAACAAATATTGAATTGCAACAAAAAAGGCATTGAATTTCCAAAAAATAAAAATGTAATAAAATACTCGACGCTATAACAGCGATGTAGTTACGCCTACCATGAACATGGAGGAATGGTTTTAGCATAATTTTATAATGAGTTAAAAATATGTTCAAATGTTTGTATAGCTTATAGGACTTAACTACGGGGTCATCAGTCCCTAAACTTACAAACTAAATGTTCAAATGTTTGTAGAACTTATGGGACTTAACTACGGGGTAATCAGTCCCTAGGCTTACAAACTACTTATGAACTAGCTACTCCTAAGGACGGCACAAATATCCATGCCCGAGGGGGGATTCGAACCCCCGACCGTAGTGACCGTGCAGACCATGACTGGAGCGCCTCAGTCCCCTCGGCCACCGCGGCCGGCTATAATGAGTTACTTTGATATGCTGCCTAATAGGTATATTTTTTCCATTACGACTGTTTCATCAATACGTATAACATTGTAAAGCGGTCTGCAGAAACGAAGGTAACATAATTTTCTTTTTTACAAATATTTTCGAATATTGCAGAAAAATGATTGGTACATTATTACTTACATAGCACTTACATATTCCATCTACATATAATCAAACAATTTTTTTAAAAATCTACTCACGCATACAGATATTATATGCAAGCGAAATGTAAGTGATAATGTACCCAACATTATTCCCCTATACTAATTTGACAAAAATATTTGTAAAAAAAAATTATGTAACGTTTGTTTCCGCTGACCACAAAGGCGTAACGCTGAAATGGCCGTAGTGGAAAAAATAAACCTAACAGCGACCATGGAAAAGTAACTCAATATAAATGTCGTTAAAGGATACATGGGCCGCGGTGGAATGGCCTAGCGTTCTAAACCGCCTTGCTGCGGAGCGCTCGGTGGCTTGCCGTCGGAGGTCCGAGTCCTCCCTCGGGCCTGGCTGTGTGTATTATACTTAGATTAAATTAACTTAGTTTAAGTAGTTTATAAGCATAGGGACCAATAACCAAACAATGTAAAAAATATACGAGTATATACTATACGTCAAAGTAGCCATTTCAGGTCCTACGAAAGTTCAGGCTGTGTTTACGTTAGCCTCTCAAGCTGAAGTGACAAATGCCAGTGCAAGACTGTATATCGCGTTCCGATAGTAAAGGAACACGCCATCAAACTGCTCACTGCTCTCTTCTGAATCTCTTGAGGAAAGCCGCGGTGGAGTCCTTAGGTTAGTTTAACTAGGTTTAAGTAGTTTGTAAGCTACGGACTGATGACCACGCAGTTTGGTCCGATAGATTTACAAACATTTGAACATTTGATTTCTTGAGGAAACACCCCCATGAACCACAGACATTGCCGAGGTGGGGTGGCTTGCGTGCCTCAACGATGCAGATAGCCGTACCGTAGGTGCAACCACAGCGGAGGGGTATCTGTGGAGAGGCCAGACAAACGTGTGGTTCCTGAAGAGGGGCAGCAGCCTTTTCAGTAGTTACAGGGGCAACAGTCTGGATGATTGACTGAGCTGGCCTTGTAACATCAGCTAATGTGGCTTTGCCACACAGCTACTGCGAACGGCTGAAAGCAAAGGGAAACTACAGCCGTTACCTTTCCCGAGGACATGCAGCTCTACTGTATGAACATATGATGATGGCATCCTCTCAGGTAAAATATTCCGGAGGTAAAATAGTCCCCCATTCGGATCTCCGGGCGGGGACTACTCAGGAGGATGTTGTCATCAGGAAAGACAATACTGACATTCTAAGGATCGGAGCGTGAAATGTTAGATCCCTTAATAGGGTAGGAAAATTAGAAAATTTAAAAACGGAAATGGATAGGTTGAAGCTAGATATAGTGGGGATTAGTGAAGTTCGGTGGCAGGATGACCAGGATTTCTGGTCAGGTGAGTACAGGATTATAAATACAAAATCAGTTGGGGGTATCACAGAAGTAGGACTGGTAATGAATAAGAAAATAGGCATGCGGGTAAACTACTATGAGCAGCACAGTGATCGCATTATCATTGTCAAGGTAGATACGAAGCCAACACCGACAACAGTAGCACAGGTTTATATGCCAACTAGCTCTGCCGATGATCAGGAAATCGAAGAAATATATGAGGAGCTAAAGGAAATTATTCAGACAGTTAAGGGAGAGAAAAACTTAATTGTGATGGGAGACTGGAATTCGGTAGTAGGAAAAGGAAGAGAAGGAAAAGTAGTAGGTGAATATGGACTGGGCAGGAGGAATGAAAGAGGAAGTCGCCTGGTAGAATTTTGCACGGAACATGATTTAATCGTAACAAACACGTGGTTTAAGAATCACAAAAGAAGGTTGTATACGTGGAAGAGACCAGGAGACACCGGAAGGTATCAGATAGATTTTATAATTGTAAGACATAGATTCCGGAACCAGATGATAAATTGTAAGACATCCCCAGGGGCAGATATAGACTCTGACCATATCTTGTTAGTCATGAACTGTAGGCTGAAACTGAAAAAACTGCAGAAAGGTAGGAAAATAAGATGGGACTTAGATAAATTGAAGGAAAGTGAAGTTCTGGAGAATTTCAGAGGGAGCTTTAGGCAACAAATGACAGAAACAGGGGGAAATAAAACAGTAGAACAGGAATGGGTAGCATTGAGAGATGAAATAGTAATGGCAGCAGAGGACAAAATAGGTAGAAAGGCAAGACCTACAAAAAATCCTTGGATATCACAGGAAATACTGAATTTAATTGATGAAAGGAGAAAATATAAAAATGCAGTAAATGATACAGGCAAAATGGAGTACAGACGACTAAAAAATGAGATTGACAGGAAGTGCAAAATGGCTAAGCAGGAGTGGCTAGAAGCCAAATGCAGAACCGTAGAAGTATGTATAAGAAGGGGAAAAGTAGATACCGCCTACAGGAAAATAAAAGAGACATTTGGGGACAAGAAAAGCAACTCTATGAATATCAAGAACTCAGATGGGAAACCAGTTCTCAGCAAAGAAGGGAAAGCTGAAAGGTGGAAAGAGTACATAGAGCAGCTCTACAAAGGAAATGAACTTAGAGACGATGTTGTGGGAAGGGAAGAGGACGTAGATCAAGATGAAATAGGAGATACTATACTGAGAGATGAATTTGACAGAGCCCTGAAAGACCTAGGTCGGAACAAGGTCCCAGGAGTAGATGACATACCCTCAGAGCTACTAAAATCTCTGGGAGAGCCAGCCATGACAAGACTATTTGAACTGGTGTGTAGGATGTATGAGACAGGCGAAATACCCTCAGACTTTAAGAAAAATGTAATAATCCCCATTCCAAAGATATCAGGCGCAGACAGGTGTGAAAACTACAGAACCATTAGTTTGATAAGTCATGGTTGCAAAATATTAACACGAATTATCTACAGGAGAATGGAAAAGGTGGTAGAAACTGACCTCGGGGAAGATCAGTTTGGATTCAGGAGGAGGGAGGCAATACTCACTTTACGTCTTATCTTAGAAGATAGATTAAGGAAAGGCAAACCTACATTTTTAGCTTTTGTAGATTTGGAGAAAGCATTTGACAATGTTAACTGGAATACACTCTTTCAAATTCTGAAGTCAGCAGGTGTAAAATATAGGGAAAGGAGAGTTATTTACAACTTGTACAAAAGCCAGACTGCAGTTATTAGACTCGAAGGACATGAAAGGGAAGCATCAGTCGGGAAGGGAGTAAGACAGGGTTGTAGCCTTTCTCCCATGTTATTCAATTTGTACATCGAGCAGGCGGTGAAGGAAAGCAAGGAAAAATTTGGAATAGGGATTAAAGTTCAGGGGGAAGAAATAAAAACATTGCGTTTTGCTGATGACATTGTAATTCTATCAGAGACAGCACAGGACCTGGAAGAGCAGTTAAATGGAATGGACAGCGTGTTGAAGAGAGCGTATAAAATGAACATTAACAAGAGAAAAACAAAAATAATGGAATGCGGTCTTAGAAAATCAGGCGATGCTGAAGGAATTAAATTAGGTAACGAAACAATGAAGGTGGTGGATGAGTTTTGTTACTTGGGTAGTAAAATAACATGCGATTGTCGCAGTACAGAGGATATAAAATGCAGAATGGCAATGGGAAGAAAAGCATTTTTGAAAAAGAGAAATTTGCTAACATCGAATATTAATTTAAGTGTAAGGAAGTCTTTTCTGAAGGCATTTGTGTGGAGTGTTGCCTTGTATGGGAGTGAAACATGGACGATAAACAGTGCGGACAAGAAGAGAATAGAGGCTTTTGAAATGTGGTGCTACAGAAGAATGCTGAAGATTAGGTGGGTAGATCGCATAACTAATGAAGAGGTACTGAACAGAATTGGTGAGAAAAGGAATTTTTGGCATACCCTGACTAAAAGAAGGGATCGCTTGGTAGGACACATTCTTAGACATAGGGGAATCGTAAATTTAGCATTTGAGGGAAGTGTGTGGGGTAAAAATCGCAGAGGCAGACCAATAGTAAGCAGATTCAAATGGATGTGGGTTGTCGTTCTTATGAGGAGATGAAAAGGCTTTCTCAGGATAGAGTAGGGTGGAGAGCTGCATCAAACCAGTCTCTGGACTGAAGACCATAACAACAACGAGGAAACAAAAGTATCTTTCACACGGTCGCTCTTCGTGTTGGCTAGAAACACCAGCGCTGACACTTTAGATCTGCTTGTTTGATATGGCAGTCCAATATAATTTATAGCCTGACTGTGAAGTGCGTCATGTATCGGCAGAGAAGCACATACGTCACCACTAAGGTGATCGCTGTTTGATAGCGGCAACACTTCACCATTAGCGTAATTGCCAGACACGTGGCGTGTAGCACGCTACATAGCCGCCGCAGTACTGTATGCTTGCCTCGTGTAATGACGAAATATTTGCCGTTTCCGCCACGGCAAACAGTTGCCAATTGCCTCCTCCTCGCAGAACTTGAACAGTTCAGCAATCTCTGCGTCACGTTTCGCGCGTACGAATCACACAAGCAGACAGTCTATCGTCCGTTCACTGTTTATAATCGGGTGCGCACACAGTGGTTCAGTCACGTTGTTTACCTCAGATCTTTCCTGCACCGCTTAACGTTCCTGTCGACGAAGAATGCCACGCCCGTAATATTACGTTTACTGCTTCTTACAAGGAGACCACGTGGACTTCAGAATTTCTTTACATTTATGGTAGGTGAAGTTCAGAGGTTAAATAACAATCAGCCAAAGCCATTCGACGCGATTCTCAAAAATTCTTGCAAAAAAAGTCTTTGAAGTTTTGCGAAGTACACGTAAGTACTAAATAACAAAAACGGTTGCAGCATCTGTCTGTGTAGCTCATTTGGTAGCGTTCTGGCGTCACAATCATACATTTGGTGGTTCAAATCCGACTGTGACCTTTTTTTTCGTTGTGGAATTCAGTTCACTAAATATATACATCTGAATGTCTGTTCGGTGTACGTTTATCACGTCTGAACCACAAGACATAAAGAGCTAAAGATGTGTACATTTACTAATGTCTACCCGGGGAACGCTTTAGGCACGGTTTTATGGCGGTCGGATAGCTATATATATATATATATATTAATGTGAATGTCAGTTCGGTGTACGCTTATCACGTCCGAACGAAAAGACGCAGAGACTTAAATATTTGTACAGTTACTAATTTTTACCTGAAGAATGTTTTAGGCACGGTTTTATAGCGATCTGATAGACATTTAGAAAATTATATTTAATCTTTGAAAATGGTTTAATTGGTTGCATTGTTGCTTGACGGTTGAGTATATTGGGATGGAAAGTTATCGGTGTATATAAAATTATACGTGTGTGTGTGTGTGTGTGTGTGTGTGTGTGTGTGTGTTAATATTTCGCTCTGCAGCGAAAACTACAGAACTCAAACGAATGGTTTGTGTGTAATTGTTGTCCGAAGTCTCCCGTTGTACACCATAGCAGTTCCATGGCGATAGCTATTAGGGGGTGGAATATATGGTGGTCGAAAGTCGTCAAATTATAAAAAAAATTTGGACTGAAGGCCAGCGATGACGTTTGCTACTGTGCAGCAAGGTGATGCCACAGACCATATCTTTGGTCTACGTGTGCTACAATGTCTTCGGCTCTTTCTCTGTAAGGATAAGCATTCGAATAAGGAAATATAAGAATAAATAAATAAAGCAGCAAAAACGAAATTATTTTAATACATCTCTTTAAAAAAATCGATTTGACGTTTCGCGCATTACATCAAGTGATCGATCTGTGATATTATTACAACCATTATTGTTGAATTTCGTGATTGGATTCTTCGTAACGAATGCATTTGTATGTGTGATTTCTTATTTCTTATATATTCTCTGATAAATGTAACCGTTTTTAGAAAAAAGGAGATGGACAGACAGAGAGTGGATAGGAAAAGTACTAACTCAAGGCTCGAATAAATAAATAAATACCCGGGCAACGCCGGGTTTTCAGCTAGTATAAAATATTTGGGGACATCTAATTCCACGTCGTCAACTAATTAGTGAATCCAATGCTGAAAAAAAACATAACTTATTAACAACCTTCTATAAAGTATGGAAAAGTACGAGTAAACAAAAATACAGGTCCTCTCCCCCTAAACAGTAAAATTCCTTTCAAATGTTGAAATGTTTGTAAACATTGTTTGCTCATTTATCGGAGTCGTACAGCAGTATACAGGTCGAAACACGTCTAAACACTTCAGTGACTCGTACAGCTTTGCAATACGTAGTCCTAATTGCCCTAATTTGGTCTATTAACCAACTTCCTGCGCGTGGGCGGGACGTACGGTGTAGTGCGCGCAAAGTTCTGAGACACAGCGCATTAGTCAATTTACACAACTTTACGACAGTGAAATCCGTAGATACCATTAGTGACAGAGGGAACGAGGATCTACGCTGCTAACAACACAAATGTACTCGAAGCTGTATCAGCATAATTCAGCTACAAGATTTTAACTCTATTTTTGTTTTTTAACAGTGCACTTTTAACAGTTTTGTCATTTTAGTGGTTCATCCGTTATCAAAGATTTGTTAAACGCAGTAATGTACTGTAATGGTACAGACTCGACTGTTTATGGGTTTACTCGCCACGGTGAAGACGAAATATAAAGTTTCTGTTTGTGTGCCAGTTGCCAACACATCAGATAATTCTTTCTCCCTTTGATGAATATACACCATCACAGCAGTACCACAGTACTAATTGACAGTTTCATTCGTATGGCCACGGAGCCGTCGACTTCCTGCTATTGTTTCTGCCCACACAGTTGCGGTGGGCAGTTGGAAACGGTGCCATGGAAACGCTCTATTGAGCTGCGTGTCACGGTTTCGTGCGACGGATGTCTTGCATTCGCACAGCTGCAGACAACCACCTGTTTGTTGAAAGGTCAAAGCAAGGTCGTCAACATCAGCCGATCATCTCCGGTCTGAGGGATGTAAATCTGGAGTAACTTTTTGTTGATTCAATGTATATGAAAAGTAAGTAATACTTCATGTCGAATTTTTAATTAATTAATATTAATTAAAGGATCGCCTTGTGTGTTGTCTAGGGATCTGGACCGACGTATTCGACCTTTATTGCGATTAAGGCAGCTTAATTATTTCAAAGAAAAACAACGAGCTAATTGAAGGAGCGCTTTCGTACCTGGATTATAGGGATTAGAAACACCCGTGAAAATCACACGACAACCAGCTAGTGCTATACTGCTAGTCGTGTTACCAAAAAAAAAAAAAAAAAAAAAAAAAAAAAAAAGCGACGATTGATACAATAACTTTTTAACGTAACAATCGTCAATCGTCATTTGTTTCGGCTACATTGGCCATCTTCAGTTCCGGTATGCAGTGGTTGATGAACAACGTTCGGACATTTGACCATTTAATGTTGCTTTTGGCATTTCAGCTGACCAATGTGATCGAAACCGGTTATGACTATATCGTTGAAAAGTTATCAGGATAATGATCCCAAGCATACCGCGCTTATTGTACAAATGTGGTTGCCCGAAAGTATTGGAACCCCCTCCCCAATAACCAGACGTTAACCCAATCGAACGTTTGTGGGATAAAATGAAACGGACCCTCCTCGCGGACAACATCTATTCGAAGGAGACCTTGAAAGAGAAACTGCGCCAGGAATGGGCAAATATAGGCCCAGATTTCACGAAAAAACTTGTGGAAAGTATGACTAGTAGATTGGAGGAGGTATTGAAAATGAAAGGTGGACCCACAAGGTATTGACATTTTCGTCCTACAACATTTGTAGCAGCAGGGTGTGCAGGTTGTTTCATATTTGTTGTTAATTTTTCTGTTATTTATATTTTGGAAACGAAATAATACAATAATTCGTTTGGTATTTATGTTGTTACGCATATATATTGATAATAAATATCTTTGGGTTTCATAGTGAGTGTTTCTCGAGTACTCATTGTGAAACTTCCCACTGTCCGAATACTTTTGCGACTGAGTGTATGTTAGCTGTCTCGGTGTTCTAAATTAACAAATAAATTACTGAGAATTCAAATACACGCAATCATTTATACTTCGGTACCGAATGCCGACGAAACCAGTACAAAACAAAACAAAAACAAAACAAAAAACACATGGCGACCAAGTTTACGATCTTCCTGCAAAGAACCTGGTCTTGTCGGTGCCTCTTGGCTGCGCCTTGTTAAAGCGGCACAGCGACAAATACGAGTGTCGGGCAGTGGGACGGGACAGCGCCAGCGTCGCTCCCACGGTCTGGCCGTGCCGTGGCCCATTGACCGGGAAGGCGGGCAACCGGCTGCTATACGGCTGGCCCGCGACTCACCGACCGCCTAGCGGGACCAGGCCAGCAGCCCAGGAGGCACGGCGCTCCCACACGTTCACACAGGCACAGTGCGAGCTACACTCTGCACCACTCCTCCTGCCTTCTTCGTACATCTCACGTAACGATCAACAGATAGAGAGAGCTCTTTTTCTTTTTTGACAATACCAGCAGAAAATCCGATGTTGCCTGGGTACTTATTTATTTATCCATCCTCTCTCTCTGTCTATCTATTGCTCTGTCCATCTTCACATTTCACACACGTGCGTTCGGGACGCATACCGTGCTCACGGGTGCGGTTCTTCTAGGGGAAAGCTTGTCCACTGTTGGTCGAGCTGATCTCTACGAGTTGTACGAGAGTAACTCGGGCGTCCGATTATTGATTGTCTTGGGTGCACTCGTGCTCTTCCGATAATACATTTGTAGTATGGGGTAACGTCCCAGAGGTAAATTAAATTAAATTGGACACACTCCCCCGATTCCGACCAAGGTTTTCCTTTTTTTTAATTTTTTTTTTTTTTTATTGGGTCTCCTGTCCTCCCCTACAACCCACCTGTCACTCACCAATACAGTAAATAAACTCAATACATAATCCCATTCAAGGTGGAATGTAAAGAAAAGCATCCTCCAAGGAAAATGTAGAAAATGAAAAGAAGCTTCCCGATTTCTGACTGACGACTTTCACTTCCGTCGTGACCAAGGACATGAGGATTGGGAACGGAAAAAGTCACGCGAAACAAAGGTGAAGGGCACATATTATACAAAGATACGTCAAACGCATAAAATGTTCAAATGTTTGTATAGTCTATGGGACTTAACTACGGGGTCATCACTCCCTAAACTTATAAACTACTTATGAACTACTTACGAACTAGGACGGCACAAATATCCATGCCCGAGGGGGGATACGAACCCCCGACCGTAGTGGCCGTGCAGACCGTGACTGGAGCGCCTCAGTCGCCTCGGCCACCGCGGCCGGCGTCAAACGCATATACAAAACATTATCACAAAGGAAAAAAAATTAAAATGAAGCGTAAAAGGAATGAGTGGGGTAAGCCCCCCACCACCACCAATCACAAATTGCGCGTGAAGAAAATGTGTTAAATTGAAAACCACCAGAATTTAAAAAAAACCGAAAGGGTATCCCGCCCAAGAGGCAGCAGTGAGAAAACCAAAGACATCCTTGGTAAAAAACAAAACAAAAGGAAATATACATGGTACGACAATGAATGTCAAACTAGGGGTGTCTACGGAGAAAACGTCAATGCGTCAAAGGCCGAGCACCGTCTGGTGCGCATGAATCAATGTGGCAGAAAGGCATGTCGTGAAGATAGTTTGATAGGATAGTTTTGGTGTCTCCGCACTTGAAGGTGTTCTTCCCAAAGATATGTGAGATATGAGACAGGGTCTCGAAGCTTCCGCTGGATGACATCGTACACAGTGTGCACCATGAGCCACACGGTGGCATTGTGTACAGACCGTGGTGTGTGCCTGAAGTCCGGGGCCAGGGCCCATCCAACCGGGATTGAAGTCGGGGTCATCCCGTTGAGCAGCGCGACCATGCTGCGACAGAGGTCCCACACCTGTGAGACATGCCTGCATAGGAGGAAGCGATGTTCCCGTGTGTCGGGGGCGTCACAGTCCTCACATGCTGCGGATGCACGGAGGCGGATGGCTGCCTGACGCTCGTTGGTGGCCAGCTTGTCGTTCACCAGGATGTACCAGGTGGCCGAGACATACGACGGCAGAGCCGGATGGTTAATGTTGTTCCATACCTGGCGCCAGTTAACTAAGGGCTGTCGTTCGACCATTGTGTGGATGGGTGGGCGTCTGACCAGTGCGTCGTATAATCGACGGACCGTCCTGTTTCTGTCGCGCGCCACATCCAGCACGTAACTCCTGGTGAAATAGTATTCCCTCACAAAAGGCAGCTTGTATGGGATTTCCCGAATATCTATGGGGGCACGTTCGAGCCAAGGGCAGTACTTGGTTGTAAGACATATGCCGGAACTGGTAAGGCCCCCCCCCCCCCCACTTATTCCCAATTAGGATCCCCCCTTGCCCCACTATCAGCTTGTCTGATAATTGGCTGAATAAAACCGCGACTCTTCATGGGATCTCAAACAGCACGCTCCACTCCTCGGAGTGGAGAATGAAAAGAATAAGTAGAAACTACACATTTCCTCTTTTACGAGCAACAAACTACCAAACTTCGCCTACACAAAGCCACAGTCCTTGCTGCTCTTCTTTCTGGAAGCACATCATTACAAGTAGTACAAAACAAAGTTTTAAAATGGATCTTAGGAGCACCTCGTTGGGAAACCACGCGCATCATACATGAAGCCACCAATATGGATACCCTACAGATAGCAATACACAAGAAAGCAAGAAAAGTATACCAAAAAATAGAAATATTACTATACAGGCAATCCCCCAAATTAGAGAATTAGGAATAACAGCCCCGACCAGGTGACAAAGTCAAAATCCCTTACAGCATTACAATAGAATCTCAGGATTAAACCAGACAGAAATACTATAAAGAATCAGAAATAGCAACAAGATTAGGCTAGATGAAGGACTCAGTGTCCCATTACTCTGAAACCTATAAGTGTAAATCTTTATGAATAAATAAAGAAATAAAAAACCCAATTACCAAGAAGTCTTGGCAAGTCGCAAAGCAACGGACCTGTACCACACATCACAAAAGAAAGAAAAAAAAAAGAAAGAAAACTACACATCTCCCATATCTCTGCCCATCCCCCTCACTTTCTTCCTTCCCCTATCAATGGAAACTGACTTATAACCTTCCATGGTGATCAATCTTTATTGCAAAGTGTCCTATGCCATACACCATACGCTGACTTGCGTTTTATTAAAAAACCCTCCATGAAAACATTGACAGATGAGCCAACTTTCTAATAATTCGTAAAACGGTGTCAAATTCTTTTCTAACGTACCCTCTTGATCTGATTGTTAAGCGTACAAAATTTGTTCGAGATATGAAAACCAATACTAACCAAAGAAGAGTAGGGTTAAAGGTGGAAGGTATATGTAGAGGACCTATTCAAGGTAAATGAAGGCAGTATTGTAGAAATGAAAGAAGAAGTAGGTCAGATAGGATTTGACAAAGCACTGAAAGATTTTGGTGGAACAAGGCCCTGGAGTAGATGATATTCCGTCTTAATTACTGGCATCATTTGGAGAACCAGTCATGAAGAACCTGTTCCACCTTGCCTTCAACATGTATGAGACAAGAAAAATACCCTCACACTTCAAGAAAAATCTCATAATTCCAATTCCTAAGAAACCAAGTTCAGACAAGTGTGAAAATTACAGAACCACCAGTTTAATAAGTCATAGTTCCAGAATACTAACTCGAATTATTTACAGAGGAATGCAAAAACTGAGAGAATTCAACCTCGGAGATGATCAGTTTGGATTTAGGAGGAAAGTAGGGACACGCGAGACACTACTCACATTACGACATATCTTAGAAGATAGATTAAGGAAAGGCATTTGTAGATCACGAGAAAGTTTTTGACATTGTTGACTCGAATACACTCTTTCAAATTCTGTAAACAGGACGTGTAAAACATAGGGAGCGAAATGTATATTCAAGATTTACAACATCCAGAAGCAGTTGTAAGGGCACGAAAGGGTCGCAGTAGTTGGGAAGGCAGTAAGACGGGGTTGTAGCCTTTCCCAAATATTATTCAGTCTGTACATTGAGCAAACTGTGAAGGAAAGCAATGAGAAATTTGGAGAAGGAATTAAAGTTCAGGGATGAGAAAGAAAGGCTTTGTGGTTTGATGACATTGTAATTCTGTCAGAGGCTGCAGAGGACGTGGAAAAGCAATTGTGGACAGTGTCTTGAAAGTACGTTAGAAGATGAACGTCATCAAGAGTAAAACAAAGGTAATGGAATGCGGTTGAAGATAATCTGGCGATACTTAAAGTGTTAAATTACGTAACTAGATAATTAAAATTATAGATGAGTTTTGTTATTTGCTTAGAGAAAAACTTCTGATATCCGAAGTAAACAAGATGTTTAATGCCAAATGGCTATGGAAAGAAGAGAATTTCTGAAGAATCGACATCCAAAATTAATTGAAATGTTGCGAAGGGCTTCCTGAAGCCTTTTGGATGGAGTGAAGAATTGTACGGGAGTGAAACGTGGACGATCAGGAGTTCAGACAAAAAGCTGATAGAAGCTTTTAAAATGTAGTGCTACACACGATTGCTGACGATTAGATGGGTAGATCGCGTAATTAATGTAAAAGTACTAACAGAATTGCGAAGAAAAGGAATTTCTGGTATACCTTAACTAAGAGAAGGGATCGATTGGTGGAACAATTTCTGAGACATCATAAAATCGTCAATTTAGCATTGGAGGGGAGTGTGATGGGTAAAAATGGCAGAGGGAGAGCGAGAAATGAGAATGCAGTAAGCAGATTCAAATGAATGTGGGTTACCGGTGTTATTCAGAGATAATAGGCTTGCACAGGATAGAGTAGGGTGGGAAGCTGCATCAAACCAGTCTCCGAATTGAAGACCACAACAACAACAGGAATAAAACTGTAGGTATGTGTCGAAGTCTGTAAGTAAAGTGCCCTCAGCCATCAACCTTAAGAAGTTTTATGTACTGTGACCTTCCTTTTGTCTGGAAGTGCAAGTGTGCAACATTTCATCAATATCGGAATAAAACTGTAGACTTGTATTAACTGCAAACGAACAAATATAAGGTTAAAAATCGTGTTCGTGTATTACTACTACGATGCGTCAAAGGAGTAGCAGTGTGTAGGGAACTGATAACCTTGTAGTTTACTCCCCCAAAAACCCCCAAAAGAGTGTGCCCCTTTTTCTTCCTGTGGCTGCAGCTCCCAAACATGCGTGTATGATGTGTTGCCTTTCGAGGGGATAACTCGTGTCAGATTTTAGATTTTTCGATTTTTCAGCTGTTCCTTTGGATTCTCCCTATTCTTTTTTTCTAAAGCACCCTATATTAAAGGGAAGAAAACAAAACAAAAAATTATTCAAACTACCGAAGCCACCCCTGAGTTTTAGCGAGACTAAACCACAGGCATTCATTTTTATGTGTAAGGATGACCAGTGCCTTTGTGCCTACCTCTCAGAGACCTCGTTTGCAAACGGCTCTAAAAACAGGATATCGTAAAACCGACTTCTCAAGTCAGAAAACCGATTTCTACAGTCAGAAAACCGATTTCTCAATTCAGTTTCTGTTTGGACATTTTTGTACTTGCATAATCCCACTTCGTCATAATGTACACGTGCTTGGGTTACCAGGTTGCTGCGGCTAATTTGCACGGAGTGACTTGTTGAGCGAAGAAGTATATTGATGCCGAGTGTAAATCTATCTACCTCTACTATTTACGTGGATAGAAGCAGCGAATATCCTAGCTAATTTTTGAACTGAAACAGCTGTTTTCCAAACGCTATATTTGACTGGGCTAGCAGTTTCGCTTACGCCTTAACAAATAAACACGATCGCGATAACGGTTTACGAATTTTGCTTTTCGTCTTCTAGAAGGTCTGTCGCAAGTAAATATAGTGAGATCAGCACTTTCACCCTACATCCTGAATCATTTGTTGCCATAGCCTATGTCGTTCCCGTCCCCTACAGTTCTTACTCTGTACAGCTCATTCTAGTACTCTGGGCGTTATTCAAATAACTGTAATCCTAAGGGGCCAAACCGCTAAGCTCATCTGTTTCTAGACTTACAAACTACTTGAACTAACGTACCCAAGCCCGAAGGAGGACTCGAACCTCCGACAGGAGCGGCCACGCAATCCGCGACGTGGCGCCTCAGACCGCACGTCCATTCCCGTGCGGCGGACGTTTCACTGCAGTCGTAACATATGTCGTCTCATCTTAAGGTTGTTGTTGTTTTTTTTCAGTCTCAATTTTGTCGAAGTGTTTCTTTGTTAACTAGTTTTACTGAGTACCCCTTTACTCCTTAATAGCTTATCTAAATTCCAGCACCATCTTTAGCACCACACCTTAAACGCTTCGATTCTCTTCCTGGCTGTTCCACAAACATGCAGTGCTGTCTTGCAAAGGTACAGCATCAGAAATTTCACTTCAGATAGCCTATCTAGGCAATTTTTCGTCAGGAATGTCCTGATTGGTTTCCTCGTAAAGTTTATGTTATTCCGTGAGTAGTTGCACAAATGGAAACTACGTTTAGAGCGTCGACGAGCAAGTATTTTTGTTTTATTTTTATTTTTTGCTTGCTTAATGTTTTTAGCGCTGGTAATCAACTGATATATTAAAAAAAGTACTCTTTTTTTTTAATGAAACCACATACTTTTTATAACTGCATTCGATAGCTCTTGAAAAGATAATTACAGTAATGCACCGAATATAAATTTTGATGTTGAAACCTGTCGCTCTAAAAAAAATTCGAGAAATGCCCTATAATTTGATAGCACGATGGCCGGAATCGGCATTAGCGAAGCAAACTATGCCAAGCAGGCTACGTAGTTGTACTGCCTGTGCTACTAGAATAAAGCTTTATTTCCACTTAACCGAGATGCAGATTCATTTGCCGATGTTGTATATGGAAATGCGACATAAACTAGGGTCCAGCGAATCACGAAGGACTGAGGAAACCTATTTCACATTTGTGTCTCTTCTCACATTTACGTCACCTGAAACAGAGATATAAACGGTTCATTCCTAACAAATTATTGGGTCTTCTTATATGTTGAAAAAAAGCAACTAGGATATTAAATATAAATTTTAGGAGGAATATTTGACCTATCCTATACGTGGCAGTGGGCCCGGATTTTGCATAAAAACACGCCTTCTCGACCCGCATTTCTGTTCGTTGCTGATTACCGGAGTATTGTCCAGACTCCAGATTATCCATTTCCCCACTGCTCACAAGTGGTCTGATGTTGAAGTGCACATGCACTGAAAGACGATCTCCTTTTAACCATTCGAGCTATCGGAACAGTGCTATATATTGTGTAAGTTCTATAGAACATGTCCGAGTTGGGTCTATGCACTCATTTGTATGTTCAAAATGTTCGTGTAGTCTATGGGACTTAACTACGGGGTCATCAATCTCTAAACTTACAAACTACTTATGAACTACTTACGAACTAGGACGGCACAAATATCCATGCCCGAGGGGGGATTCGAACCCCCGACCGTAGTGGCCGTGCAGACCGTGACTGGAGCGCCTCAGGCCCCTCGGCCACCGCGGCCGGCACATTTGTATGTCGCCATTCATCGTAGAACACCTGGCGGTAGCTGACGTCAAATCATTTCACTGTCAGCTTCGTTGTAAGCCCTCATATGTCTATGGTTAAAACACAGCTGCAAAATTACACTTAAGTGTCTGTTCTCTTGGCCTCGTTCGAGACGCGGACACCATAGATACGACAAAAAGTTTCCTCTGTTTAAGATTTACGTTAAAGTGCGTAGGTATCTGTCGGCAAAGACACTCAAATGCAGTTATAATACATCGGTTGTAAAACGAGAAAGCGACTTTTATAACTCTTGCGATAAGTGATGTATGTACATTTCACTGTCTTTTTGTAATAATAAGCTTGCCATCAACAGAAATAATACAAAGGATCTGTTACTGGTGGCATATTTGCCAGGAGTTATTAGTGCTACAGGTAGTATGTCGAGAATGTGCGTTTTGCAAACGTGATAGCACTAAAGCACCTCACAGCGGCAAACACAGCTTCAGATCCAATTTCTGCAAACGCGGTGCTCCTTCAGCGCGTTTGAAGTTAGTGGAGCTCGGCGCATACCTCCATAATGGCTGCGCTGTGTGTATTTGTCGTGCCTCTGGCTATTTGGGCTGCAGTTTCTGACATTTGAATCAGGTAACAGCCACTGAGCGCGCAGGAATGCTAACCGCTTCTAGGGACAGGGTACTCGCGCACTGCTTTCAGTCCTCCTGTAATAGCTAAGGTAATACGTGGTGTTACAATCAGTGAGCAATGAAGACACTGCAGCACTCGGTGGATGGTGTCAGGCGTTTACTTTCTCCGACAGTTTGTATGATGCCGCTCCTAACAGAAAAAACAACGGCAGCCCATAGCGGCTAGCCTCGTTGTTTTAACTTTTATGAAACTACAAGTATCACTTGGCATGTATTTTTTTATTACGAACAAAATTATTTTATACGACTTGAGCACAACATTCTTTAATTTTTTACGTCTCATATCGTAATTTTATACTTCTGATGAAGACACTCTTAGAGGGTATCGAAATCTGGATAAAGAATATTTATTACAAAGCATCTTGCGGGACCACTGTTTCCATTTACAGTAAATGAGCCGGCCGCGGTGGCCGAGGAGACTGAGGCGCTCCAGTCACGGTCGGGGTTTCGAATCCCCCCTCGGGCATGGATATTTGTGCCGTCTTTAGTATAAGGTAGTTCATAAGTAGTTTATAAGTTTAGGGACTAATGACCCCCTAGTTAAGTCCCATAAACTTAACAAACATTTGAACAGTAAATGAACTGTTACGGTTGTTACTGTTAAGACAAGCTATGTTGAAAATCCTTAGCATGAGTTAGTTTAAGTAGTTTGTAAGTCTAGGGACCAACGTCCTTAGCAATTTCATCCCTTAGCATTACAAACGTTTTAACATTTCAAAACATTGGGCCGCGAGCTGAAATCGCACTTTCTGCTTTTCGTCATTTTATTTCTTGCTTGTTTCTAGTCTAAGGAAGCATGAGCGCTAAATAGGCCTACAACACAGAGGTAGAAAGTGATTTCGGACAGGCTCTACAAATGTTATGTTCAAGAAAAATATGAAACGTACATTTTTGTGTGGAATGACTGTTGTCAATGAAGTAATTCAAAGACTCGCCAACGTTAAAGGGAGAATATTTTATGAAATTTATGTTAATAATGGTATACCACCCTGTCTCAACATCTCGGAAGGATATTATGGTTCAACGTCCAGTCAACAGCATGGTTATTAGAGGCGAAACACAAGCTTGGATTGTTTTTGTTGTTATGGGTGGGGAAGGCAATCTTTCAAAGGGGCCATCCCGCCGCGCGGAATTTGTAAAACATCATTTAACTTCGAGCTTTTCTTGTCTTTAATCTGATGAATTATTTGTAAAATTATTTCAGTTTAATATTAAAGTCTAAATAAGAACGGCTAGCATCTGAATCTGTTGAATACAGCCCCTCATAAATATATCTTGGCGTTGAAGAAGGTCCTTTAGTTTCACATGAAATTCATCTACTGATTTCATTGATATCCTGTAGTAATTAAAACGTGTCTTCGTGATCTCTCAGCTTCGGGAAACTGGTGAAGAATGCTCCAAATTCCTGCCGTAAAGTAATGAAAGCGTCCTCCCAATGAATTCTACCATTCCTCCTTCGTTTTTTAATTCTTTTTTAGAGAAACAACATGGCAACAATTTGGCTTCTCTCTATGATCATTACTGAGCCTGTGTACGGAAGAAGAGACAAAACCTAATACGAACCATGTGAGAATCGTGAATGTGTGAAAGGGTTCCATTCGTTTTCGGTTGCAACTGTAAACGAACCAAACCGAATGGAATCGCATACGTGTGAAACAGGCCTAAGGTGTCGTGCTATGGACTGGGCGGTCGTTCCCGACGGTGGTTCGTGTCCTCCCTCGAGCATGGGTGTTGTGAGTGTTTGTTGTCCTTAGTGAAAGTTAGTTTAAAGTGTTTGTAAGTCAAGAGTCTGATGACCATAGCAGTTTGGTCCAATAGGTTTTCAAACATTTAACTTTTTTTACATTTACTGGAGTGATTTATGGATGTAAACGAACAGAGAACAGAGAAGACGGGTATAGACTTGCGGCGTCTTGGCTGCCCGCAGTAGCAGCGCTTCGCGACGACGACGCGCACAGTGCAGCCCATAGGGGCCCACATAGCCCGGAGCGGCAGCGCATATACAGAGCAAATAGCATGCTCTAGCCGGCGTTAGGCGTCAGTGCTACAGCATTGCTACCACCGCTCCCCATTCGCCAGTTTCAACCAATGGCAAACGTTAATGTAAACACCAATCCTGGACTTCCTTTCCCACCAATAGGAAGAAATAAAGTAAAGACCAATGAAAGAAAGCTGAAACCACCAATCATAACTGGCAATATTTAATATTTAAGACACCAGCTTTCCCTCATCCCGCAGTAAACGTAACACCTAGAAGATGGCCGCTTGCAATAGTGGCCGAAACGTCGGTGAAATATTTGATATATTGACGATGCGGTCCAATACCCAGAAGAGTTTTATCAACAATGATTTAGGGATGGTTGGAGGCGGATGTGAACCCTCGTCCTCCAGAATGCGAATCCGTTGCGCTGACGACTGCGCCACTTTTCTCGGTAAACAGGTAGGAGTTTGTGTTCTGCACTTTCTCTGGACTCCCATCTGGGATGGGGGAGGGGGGATGATGGTAGTTCAGATGAGCGTCGATTAATCCGGATTTAGGTTTGCCGTGATTTCCATAAATCACTTGAGGCAGATGGCGGAGTGGTTACTCTGAAAGGGCACGGCTGACGCCCTACCGCATTGTTGACACAATCTGAGCTCGTTCTCCGTCGCTTATGACTATTTGGGCGGGCATTAGACCATAATCTCGTTTCCTCCCTTCATTCTGTAGGCTCGGTGAAAGCGAAAGCTCTGCGGCAGACACTGTGGAAGGCAAACCGAGGTGTACAAGCGCGGTGGTGAAGTTGCAGACCTGTGGAGCGGCGGCGGCGGCGGCTGAAAGGTCGGCACAGGCGGCTGCTCGCCACCTGTTGGTCCACACACCAGTGGTGCGCTCTTTCCGCTCCCGGTTCGTTAACCGCGCGCTGCCCCCACTGCTGCCGTGTGGCTAGCTGCTGCGGGGGCGTAACCTCTCTCTAGTCCACGCCAGCAGTCCTCTCACAGAGAGAACTACAAACATAAAACTCTATTGCATCACCACGCTTCTAGGAGTTAGTGACCCTTGTGACGACCCTACCAGTTAGGACCGCCACAACGCACACGCAAGTTCTAATAATTATAATGTTTTAAATTTCATCCCCTGCTTCGCTGATCTAGACAAAACACCTGTGTTCATCGCCTTCTTCGCAGCATCAGTGGTGTCTTGCAACTATTTCGCAGCCTGGGTTTTTCGTAGTGCATTGATGTACCAGGTGATCAATAAGTCAGTATAAATTTGAAAACTTAATAAATCACGGAATGATGTCGATAGAGAGGTAAAAATTGACACACATGCTTGGAATGACATGGGGTTTTAGATAGCGCTTCATCTGATCAGAAAAGCAATAATTAGCATAACAAATTAAGACAAAGCAAAGAGGATGTTCCTTACAGGAACTTCATTCCTCAACAGTAGTGGTAGTCGAGGAGTAATGTGAACAGCACTGTAAACCATTTCCGGAGTTATGGTGAGGCTTTTGCGTCAGATGTTGTCTTTCGGCATCCCTGGAGATGTCGGTCGATCACGATACAATTGAGACTTCAGGTAACACCAAAGCCAATAAACGCACGGATTGAGGTCTGGGGACCTGGGAGACCAAGGTTATCACCAAACGACGCGCGCAAGAGATCTTTTACGCGTCTAGCAATATGGGGTGGAGCGCCCTCCTGCATAAAAATCGTACGTTCCAGCAGGTGTTTATCACGTTCCAGCAGGTGTTTATCAGCCAGGCTGCGGATGATGCGATTCTGTAACATATCGGCGCACCTCTCACCCGTCACGGTAGCAGAACAGAATCACGCAGTTCCTCGAAGAAAAAAGGCCCGATACCGATAGATGTGGTTCTAATAAAACCCCATGTCATTCCAAGCAGTGTGTCAAGTTTTACCTCTCTATCTACATTATTCCTTGATTTATTAAGTTTTCAATTTTATACTGACTTTTTCATCACTCGTTACATCGCTACATGTCTGACTTCTGTTTAATTATCTTCAAAAACATAAACTACAACGGTATTAAAAAAAATAAAAAGAAACAGATACTACAACTTGGTGTTACAATCACTGAGACTGAGCCAACTAAAGACTGTTCCAAACTGAGCCTAACTGTGATCGTCGCACTAGTATTTATAGATAATGCTGCGTTATAGAAAGTTCCAGGAAAAAGTTTGTACAATCACGTTTCCTGAATTATGCTTCCGTACCTAAATTAGGCGTCTTTCACAAATAAGAATACAGCAAATTAAACAGTACAAATAGAAGACAATTTTACAAATATTTATAGACGGTATAAAATTATATACCAAACATATAGACAAAATAAGATTAGTGCAGTGTTGGTTTGTTTACATGAAATTGTTAAATAATAAAACAGCCCTATAGTTTAGTTACAATCTGGTACGTGAACCTTTTAAGGATACATTACATCAGCAAATTGTAGTAATTATATTCTTGTACTAATACAAGTAACTGTATCATGTTACCAGACAGCAATGTTATCATTATTACAACTTTATAATGAAAGTAGTTTGACAGAGAATGGTCAAGACGGTAAAGCTCAAGGTATGACAAAGTATCCGAGCGTTCGAAGGTGCCTAGCTGCGGAGCACGCCGCTGCTGGCCGTCGGAGGTTCGATTCCTCCCTCGGGCATGGCTATATTTGTGGTCCTTAGCATAAATTAGCTTCAGTAGTTTGTAAGCCTAGGGACATATGACCAAAGTAGTTAAGTTCCGTAGATTTACAAACATTTGAATTTGACATAGTATTTTTATAACATTACTCCGAATGCGAAAATATATTGTTGACTCCCACTTACATAGGTAGAAATGATCATCAGCATAAAATACGAGAAATCAGAGCTCGAACGGAGAGATTCAGGTGTTCTTTCTTCCCGCGCGCTATTCGAGAATGGAATGGGAGATAAATAATATAAAGGTGGTTCGATGAACCCTCTGCCAATCACTTAAATATGATTTGCAGAGTATCCCGTGTAGATGTAGACTTGCATTACAATTGAATTATGGCGTGTCAATATATTTTAGTTGTGAACAATGCTTTTTGAAATTTACTCCATTAATATAGCGAAAATTAATCTGGTTAATTACTGTATTGTTATCTACATTTTTTTTCAAATGAAAATAAAGTACTGACAGATAAACAATGGTCTCAGTAATTATGGTCTACACAAAATGATAGTATCTGAGTACCTGTAGCCTATGGATTTAGAAAATAACTATACACTGGTAACATGACGCTATGACTGCGGGGCCATCCCCGTGAGGATCTGTGATCAATTATTTTTTAAGTCAAAGATATGATTTCGGTCGTGCAAACTATTTTCATGTGGCAAGTAAAAGTTTAAAATTTTGTGACATCCCTACAATACAAGTCTACCTCATATCATTCCTACCTTTGGTTTGAAAAAACCAGTTGTCAAGTTTCATAATTGAACACAAATCGATAATTTACTAAACTGCTGAATGAATGCACACTATCGAGACAAAGCAGGAAAGTAATGTCTGTTCGTGGTCAGTACAATGGTATGATCGTGGTTTGCTTTTGCCCACACATCAAGTAGCATCATCACTTACAATAATAAAGACCGAAATCATAAGTAATGACATTGACTGCGTGGAAATGTTTAAAGATGGCTGAATAAATAAATAAAATAAACGCCTGGCATCTCTAAAAAGAATTAGGTAGTTCACTTCCGAATATGTGACGATTTACGAGTTTGTGGTTAGGCAAGAACCTTAGAGAACAATTGATCATCTTGTAATGGTACAGCTCTTGTATCTTCCGTGCTTTTGCTGTATTAGATTTATGATTAAATCCGCCTTATGCAGGAAACGTTGTTTTTTTTAATACCCGAATGTTTTTCATTTATTGGGCCGTCTTCCGTGGGTTTTCGCCTTTTATTTTGGTATGTCATTCGCATGATTTGCATATGATTTAATTGAGGAATGACAAGTTTTCGCCATTTGTTGTTAACAAAAGCGCACCAAACATCATGAAACATAATAGCACGCCACAAACAAGCAAGCGGCATCACCACAGTTCGAATATGGCAAGCTGTGAAAACTTGTCATTCCTCAATTAAAACAGATACGTAAATCCTGCGAATGTCATAATAAAATAAAAGACCAAAATCCACGGAAACGTGTTTGCGTGTTAAAAGAAAGTGGTTGCATAATGCGGATTTCATTACAAATCTTAGAGAACAAGTGCTTATGTAAGAGACGGCAGTAAAGTTGATCTTTGTCCATGCCACATATTTATGAATATGTTGTGATCGATGTCGCGCCAGTTACAGCGGAAAGGACTGGTACAGCAAAGTTCATCAGCAGGATCCTCTTTCTCAGAGGAATGCTGCAGCCTCGGACGTCTGCTGTACAGGACTACGTCTCGGCCGGTGGTCTTCCCGCCCAGCGAGCAGACATGAGGGGTCGCGGGTTATCAGTCTGGGCAGCGTAAGCAAGCCAGCTGCCCCGCTGCGCTGGAAGATGCCGATAAATCAGCTGTATCTGTGTTTACTACAGCAAACCAAATTACTGAAATCGATTCCAGCAGCCACGGTGCTGTGGCCGAGCTTAGGGGACTTAACTATGGGGACATCAGTCCCTAAACTTACAAAGTACTTATGATGTAGCTAATATTAAGGACGGCACGCCGCGGTGGAGTAGCCGAGCGGTCTAAAGCGTCTCGCTGCGGAGCGCGCGGTTGCTCGCCGTGGAGGTTCGAGTCCTCCATGGGGCATGGGTGTGTGTGTGTTGTCCTTAGGTTAGTTTACCTCGGTTTCAGTAGTTTGTAAGCTACGGACTCTGACCATGCAGTTTGGTCCGATAGATTTACAAACATTTCTAAGGTGTCTTCCTGCGGAGTGCGGTTGCTCGCTGTCGGAGGTTCTAGTCCTGCCTAGGTCATGTTCAAAATGTTCAAATGTTTGTTAAGCTTATGGGACTTAACTACGGGGTCATCAGTCCCTAAACTTACAAACTACTTACGAACTAGGACGGCACAAATATCCATGCCCGAGGGGGGATTCGAACCTCCGACCGTAGTGGCCGTGCAGACCGTGACTGGAGCGTCTCAGTCCCCTCGGCCACCGCGGCCGGCCCTAGGTCATGGCTTTGTGTGTTGTCCTTACGTTACTTTAAGTAATTTGTAGGCTAAGGGACGGATGACCATAGAAGTTAAGTCCCATAGATTTCAATTCCAGCACCGTAATTTTTTCGCAGTGCATCGTCTCCCTCTGTTAACGATTGACATGATCGGTTGAACCAGAAAAATATATGTTTTTATTTATTCATTTATTAAAAAACGTGCAAATGTTTGTAGAGCTTATGAGACTTAACTAAGGGATCATCAGTCCCTAAACTTACAAACTACTTATCTACTACCTTATACTAAGGACGGCACAAATATCCATGCCCGAGGGAGGATTCGAACCCTGACCGTATTGACCGTGCAGACCGTGACAGGCTCTCCGCAGTCCCCTCGGCCTCCGCAGCCGGTAGTCATTTATTCACTAGATACATCTTTCGGCAAAACTGCCGTCGTCAAATGTCTTTCTGCAGAAACATATTTTTCGTTAATAATATATAGTCATGTATTAGGTAAATAAAATTCACAAAATTTCAGTTATATGTCGTGCACGTTATTCAGAGCCTGTACCCTGCTTTAATTGACTTATACGACTTTTATAGTTCTTTTAATCTCATTCTTCCAACTATGAATTACAGTCAGTTACCTGCGAGTACCTCAGAATACTGTGTGTTTACAATTTTTTTCCCAGAGAGAAAACATTAAAAAGTTAATAGAGATGTCATAATTTTAGTTATTAATTATTAAATATTTGTATTAGAAATTTTAGGAGGATATATAGACGATAAATTTATGTTTGACCAAGGAATAAGAAAAACCCTGTCACAGCTTATAAAACATTGATCAGTCGTCGTAACAATTATCTTTCACTGCAGAATATCACTTCATTTTCATGGTTTTTCTCTTATTCGTTTGTCACATTTATGTACTATCAGGGTTTTATCGTCCTTCTTTTACACGAGTTATCTTTGTTTCTGCACTCTTACACTTTCTTCGTGTGATATTGTTTCAACACGTTTTGCCAGGTCATGATACAGCAGCTATCATTATTACGCCTAATTGTCGACTAATTCGTACACTTAATCCATAATTCAGATGTAAATTTTGCGGAATAATTCAAAGATTTACTTCATAGCTCTGAATTTAGATATTTTTGTTTGACGTCAGAACAGTGTCTGCAGAGATGCTATTAGAATGAAAAGATGTTCATTGTGAACTCTACATTAAGGAGAAGTTTAGAACGGCCAGTGACATCGGTTTTATTCTTAATTCCCATGGAATACTTTTCCTGGACTATACGCAAAAGCGGCGCAGGTATAATGTGCGAGTTCTTTTCTACATATTTATGCGAACAGCCTTTATCAGCTTTAAAGCTTTATAAATCGAAACATCTATCGCAAATGACGGTTAGTCATTTGAAGGCCATTCTTCGACTTTCCACGCTTACTTAGGAAATACATACCAGGACAAAAATAAAAGAAAAATAGAGAGACCTGCATTTTCTTATGTAAATAATCCATGTAATGCAAACAATAAATCAATATTAGATTTCGTTAAATCCCAATCATGAGACATTACCCGCAGTGGCTGTCCGCTCCCTCACTTCTACACTAAGACATCTGCTTGCAGGTAGGCTAAGCCCGCGGCCAACGGGAAATACAGGGCCCAGCACAGACGTCGTGCCACGTGAGCAAGGTAGTTACGAGCCGGAGCGATCGCTAGCTTAGTGGCTGGCCGTTATGACGCAGTGGGCCGTGCCACAGCGGCCGGCCAATCGGCTAGCGATCGCGCCGGCTCGGAATTACCTTGCTTACGTGGCACGACGTCTGCGCTGGGGCCAGTATTTCCCGTTGGCCGCGGGCTAAGCCGCAGTGATGTCACATCTGCCCTGCTCGAGGCCAGCGAGAGAGACAGGCTGCGGCGCGCACGTCATGCGACGTAAGCACGGCAGTCCTGAACCTGCGCGATCGCCAGGTGAGTGGCTGCCCGCTATGGGGCAGTGGGCTGTGCCCCAGTGGTCGGTCAATCAGCTAGCGAACGCGCCGACTCGGGAGGTTCGTTTGAAAAGCTGTATTCATGCTGCAGCGCATGCGCAGTACGAAAGTCGTGTTTGAAGAGCTGCAGGCGCCGCTCCTGCAGTCTGCCTGCAGTCTGCCGGCTGTTCGAAGAGCTGCAGGCCTTCAGCTAATGCAGGCAGGAGCTGCAGGAGGAAATTTTCCCTGCAGCTCATGCAGCCAGACTCACGCATGCGCATAACTCTCACATAAGTGTACTACATGTTACTTCTGTCGTTCTGTGTTTCTTCTACTGTTTGTAAAGGAAGTTCGTTATTTGTTTGTGTATATCGATGTATTAGTATTTTATTTTATAAGTATTATATTTGTTAGTATGAAATCACCTCTAAAAATTAGAAGAGCAAAATGTAGGAAACTGCACTATTGTAGCATGTAGAAACGAGTTACATATATAGATACCTAAGAATCTAGTGTACCGCAAGGGATCGGTGGATTAATGCGTCCGCATTGAATTTGTCAGTTGCATATGTCCGAAAGAACAGATACCATATCAGTAATTGTACATATGCCTCCAACAGGCAATGACTATTTCAATATGGACCCATTAATACGGTCGATCCCTTGGACTGCGAGCAAGAGGAACTAATGGACAGGAGGCGCTACCACCGCAGTGTGCTACAACTTGAGAATTTGGGTTGGAAGGGAAACGTGCCAGGATGACCTAGTTGGTTAAGGCGACCGCTGGTCCGAAGCGGTAATTCCAGGTTCGAATACCGATCAAGCACAAATTTTCAACTTCGCTGTTGAATTTATTTCAACGCCCCGTAAACGGTCTGAATGTTAAAATACTACGAATTCGGAAATGATAAGTGTGAAGTCGTCCACATGAGTATGAAAAGAAATCCGTTAAACTTTGTTTACAAGCTAAATCAATCAAAAGCGAAGGCCGTAAACTCCACAAAATACCTAGGTATTAGTATTATTTCAGACTTAAACTGGAAAGAAGACGCTAAGCTAAATCAATCAAAAGCGAAGGCCGTAAACTCCACAAAATACCTAGGTATTAGTATTATTTCAGACTTAAACTGGAAAGAAGACGCAGATAAGGGGCAAGGCGAACCAGAGGCTGCGTTTTATTGGCAGAACCCTTAAAAGATGCAACAGAACTACAAAAGAAACTGCATACACTACGCTTGTCCGTCCATTTTTGGAGTATTGCTGGTCATTGTGGCATCCTTATCAAGTGGGTTTGACGGAGGACATCGAAAGAGTGCAAAGACGGGCAGCTCGGTTCGTATTGTCACGATACAGGGGAGACAACGTTACGGAAATGATACAGGATCTGGGATGGGAATCATTACAACAAGGGCGCTTATTGCTGCGGCGTGGGCTACTTACGAAACTCCACTCGCCAACCTCCGAATGCGAAAATATAACGTCGACTCCCTTTTACATAGGTAGAAATGATCATCAGAATAAAATACGAGAAATCAGAGCCAGTGGCGGCTCGTACAAAATTTGACCAGTGTGCTACAATATTACAAAAATAAACAGGAAACAAAATATACTAAAATAAGAAGTCGACCTTTGTATGATTGCCTTTAATCTATGACAGTGCTGCCAACTGCATGTATTCACTGCAGGTAGTAAATATAACGTTTAAAAATATTAATTTTATTTACAGAAATTAAAAATTTAGACTCAGAGGTACTTGAATACGAGCCTCACACAGGTTGGTTTGAGAGACAACGCGCAAGACGCCTGAGCCAGCGCGCTATTTGACTAAGTATGCCGCAATATTCGTCATATACTATTCTTCCGCAGCCGTTACACGCAGCGCCAAGAGAAATATTGATCTGGTGCTGCAGTCGGTCTCAGCAAACATGAGTCGTCAGGCCTGACGTCGCGTCTGCGCATGCGCAGTAGTGAACAGACGACTGCGCCGCCTCTCTGCGCACGTACCAGCGCGGCTGAATCCCACTTCAGCACACGGAGCTAATTTCCAGCTATCGCAGCGAGAGCGCTCCAAAATGCGTTTTCATCCTTATTACTAGCATTCAAATACGCATTGGATAGGAATTGGCATAATTTTATTGTAATATCTTGCTCGTATTCCAAGAGAAAGGATGTAATTTTACAGCGATTTCTCGCTTGCATTCGAAGAGAAATGGCATAATTTCAGAAATATATTTAGAGTGTGCTGCAGCACATTAGCAAATTATCTCCAGCCGCCACTGTTCAGAGCTCGAACGGAGAGATTCAGGTGTTCTTTCTTCCCGCGCGCTATTCGAGAAGGGAAAGGGAGATAAAACAGTATAACGCTTGTTCGATGAAACCTCTGCCAGGCACTTAAATGTCATTTGCAGAGTATCCCATGTAGATGTAGTGCATATGCCGGTCGTATAGCTGAGCACTACCCTTTCAATTTTCCTCCGCCGTTTCTGCCCCCTGACGACTGCTGGCGGCGGTTTATCGAAGTGTCAGCCAGGCAGAGATTATCCTTCGCTGACGCAGCCGCCTGCGGTAGCCGGCAGGTCTTTTGACGGCTCGCAAATAACGCGCCCGCGGCATGGCGGCCCATTCAGGGCCCAAGTGGCGCCGTGAAAAGGCCAGGCGACAGGCGCCGGGCGGCCGGAATACGCGCTGAGACTGCGCCCCAGTATAAAGGGGCTCTGTGAGTGTGGCCCCGCGGTCAGGCACCCCCCCCCCACTCCCAACGACTCTGTTCGGCTTCGAATCTCCCCAACCCCCCCCACCCCCACCCCTCCTCCCCCAAACCTATTCGCGACGCTCCTTACGCCGCGGCCTGCGGGGCGTGCAGGAATACGTAGAGCAAGGGGCCGCCTGCAAAGATTCACGGCCCACGCCACGCTGTGAGGGCCTCCCCCCCCCCCCCCCCGGAGTGACGAAGGGCTGTTAGCGCCTTTTTACTGCCTCCGTCTTTAGTACGCCGGCGTTCCTAGGCGCTGCATTCGGTACCACTGCTCGCCGCTGCACTCACAAAGCGGCGTGTGCTTTTAGCACAGTCGCGGGACGACTGTGGTCCGCTAGAGCTAGAATATGGTCCGAAAAATGTAAAATTTGAAACTTTTTATTGATAAGAGCAAAACTAGGGTAATGGCGTGCAGTCTAAGCACCAGCTCCACCAAAGAGACTGCCTACATCACACTTGTGCGTCCTCTCCTAGAGTACTGTTGTCCCTTGTGGGACCCTCAAAAGGTGGGACTGACGGAAGACATTGAGAAGGTTCAGAGAAGGGCAGCTCGTTTTGTTTTATCACGTTACGGGTGGGAAAGCGTTACGGAAATGGGGTGGAAATCATTAAAAGAAAGACGTTATTCATTGCGGCGTGATCTGTTTGCGAAGTTTCAATCACCGACTTTTAGTTCTGAATGTGAAAATATTTTCCTAGCACCCACCTACTTAGGGAGATATGACCATTCCAATAAAATGAGAGAAATCAGATCTAAAACGGAACGATGTAGGTGTTCTTTCTTCCCGCACGCTATTAGACAATGGAACTGTAGAGAAAACTTATGAAAGTAGTTAATGAACCCTCTGCCAGGCACTTGGATGTGATTTGCAGAGTATCTATGTAGATGTAGATGTAGCAGAAAATCAGGTGATGCTGACGGAATTAGATTAGGTAACGAAACAATAAAGGAGGTAGATGAGTTTTGTTACTAGGGCAATAAAATAACAAATGACGGTCGCAGTACAGAGGATATAAAATGCAGAATGGCAATGGGAAGAAAAGCATTTTTGAAAAAGAGAAATTTGCTAACATCGAATATTGATTGAAGTCTAAGGAAGTCCTTTCTGAAGTCATTTGTGTGCAGTGTTGCCTTGTATGGGAGTGAAACATGGACGATAAACAGTCAACCCGTTTACATGGGCTCCCAAAACCGGATTTCGTAAACCGATTTCCCAATTCCGCTTTTGGTTGGTCATGTAAACACTTCAAAATCGATTCTGGAAATCCGCTTCTCTAAGCGGTTTTCCAGTTCCACAATCGATTTTAGTGCCCATGTAAACCCAACCGTTTCAGAAGCGTTCTTGGCTTGTCAGATTGTGTTTTCTTGTTAAGAATTTTCGGCACATATTGAAAGAATGATATTTTCTAATGTTTAATATAAGTATACATATTACAGTGAACATGAATCTGTGTATTTAAATAAAGAAAAATATCGATTTTGCTGACTAATAGGGAATTGAATCAGCTGTTTTTCAGCGGCCATAGTAAGTGGGCTAGGAAATCCGATTCAGGCTACGCCATGTAAACACGACAGCGAAAAACAGTTTACGAAAATCGGTTTTCGTCTTCCGGAAGATGTGTTCCATGTAAACGTAGTTAGTGTGGACAGGAAGAGGATAGAGGCTATTGAAATGTGGTGCTACAGACGAATGCTGAAGACTAGATGGGTCGATGGCGTAACTAACGATGAGGTACTGAACAGAATTGGGGAGAAAAGGAATTTCTGGCATACCTTGACTAAAAGAAGGAATCGATTGGTAGGACACATTCTTAGGCATCAAGGAATTGTGAATTTAGCGTTGGAAGGAAGAGTGTAGGGTAAAAACCGCAGAGGAAGACCAAGAGATGGATACAGTAAGCAGATTCAAACAGATGTACGTTGCCGTTCTTATGTGGAGTTGAAGAGGCTTGCGCAGGATAGTGTATTGTGGAGAGCTGCATCAAACCACTTTCCGGACTGAAGACCACAACAACAACATTGATTCTAAATATTAATTCTTTGAATACACAAAGGCGCATACGACCCCAGCTGCCAGTGGCCATTGAAATAAATTAATGGGTAAAATTGGAAATTTATGCCCAGTCGGATTTGAACCCGAGTCCTCCTGCTTGTAGTCAGTGCCGGCTGACCACCTGCGCCACACGGAGAGACAACGCTCTAAAGCGCCTTGTCTTGAAAATGTTTGCAAATCTATCGGACTCGACTGCTTCGTTTTTAGTCCGTAGCTTAAAAACTACTTAAACTGAGGTAAACTAACCTAAGGACAACACCCATGCCCGAGGGGGGGACTCGAACCCCCGTCGAAACGGCCGCCCGCACCGCAGCACGAATTATTTCAATTTACATTTAAAGAGAAATACTGAAATGAGATCTAACATGGAAATTAAGCGTTTCCGGACACATGTCCACTTAACATATTTTCCTTTTTTGTGTGTAAGGAATGTTTCCTGAAAGTTTGGCCGTACCTTTTTGTAACACCCTGTATAGACCAACGTGGACCGAAGGAAGGAAGAGGGCCTTTAGCGAACGATTGAAAGAGTAAAGGAAGAACGATTAGTCATGAATGCTTCGCGCGGTCTGATAAAGGCCTGCAACGTGCGCGGAAGTATTTTTCCCACAAAAAAATAATAAATAAATAAGAAGAAGAAAAGATTGAGAGCGACAGGTGTAATCTAAAGCCTGTAATATCCTTTCTGTAGGCTGTGTTTGAAAATTGTACCCTTTACATTTCCGAAACCAGTCAGACGGCATACTACTAAGTTTTGCAACTGTCACAGGTACAATAAATGTAAAAAATTAAAGTATTTCCAGTTGCAGTTCCCAATCATCCTTCAGTATGTTCAAATGTTCCTAAATCTATGGGACTTACCTTCGTTGGTTAGTAGTTCCTAGGCTTACAAACTACTTAAACTAAGTTGACTTAACTTAAAGACAATACAAACATCCTTGCTCGAGAGAGGACTCGCACCTCCGACGGCGAGCAAACGCGCTCCTCAGCAAGGCTCCTTAGGACGCTCGGACACTCCACCGCGGCCCTTCAATGTGAAGGAGTTTTACAGAATATTAGATACATGTTGTTGTACCCAATGATATTAAATTTTTATCAACGAAGCGAAACAGGAATAAAAGTATCATTAAAAACTGTGCCGTTGAAAATGGAACGAAACACTAAAAACCTGCCCACGAAGAATGGATGGCCACACGCGCGGTGCTTTTGGTGGCTACCGACAGAAGTTCAAAGTTTGTGGAACGAAGGGACCAAACTGCCAGGGTCATCGGTCTCTAGCCTTACACACTACTTAAACTTACTTACGCTAAGGACGAAAACCACACGCACTGACAGCAATGACAAGAACTGTTGATTGTCGAGAATGCATGATATAGTTGCGCAGAACGAGTCTAAATTAGCAGGTAATACGGGCAGCAATGGACATTAACTTCGTTGCTGTTCCATTTAGAATTAGATCTGGTACGACGTCTCACTTATTGTTCCGCACGTGACCCGGAAACTTCTAGAACAGTACTGGTCGTTGCGCAAATGACCTAGCGCGACTGGACTAAATATTCCGTATCACAATGCTCTTTGTTCAGGTCCCCACTAGTAGCACACTGTCGCCTGTTTGAAACGGCATACGACTTGCCTTGTTTTTTTATCTTTTGTGAGAGGAAAACTCGATTTGATAAATTTCGCTTCGTTATAAATGTTAACAACGTGGTCTGTTACATCTCCTATTTACGTGTACTGAAATAGTATAATCAGAGACCTTTCTTTTTATTAATTAACAGATATACACTGCGCCGTCATCATCCGCTAAATTTACTCACAAATGCAGGCTCAAACTGGTTTTGAGGTAATACTTTAATTGCACCGGAAATGCCCTTTTTAAAAATGTGTTTTGCGTTCCTGCTTATCTGTGAGAGGTAACGTTGCGGTTAAAACATTAAACGCACACTCGTCAGAATCGTACTTTATATTATCGCCCGAATAGACAGATTTACATTTCCGTTGATTTCTGTAAGCCACTTCTAGCAACTGCTGAGTTGTTTCCTTCGAAACTGACTCGATGCCTTTGTTTTTCCGAGGCTGCATTCTGCCTGTAATGACCTTGTCAACCAGACCTATTTTCCAATATTTGCATTTCAGTTTGGTTTCTTGGCTCTGCATTACTACGTGAATACAAATGTAGTTGCAAGGACTGGCTACTGTCCTAGTAAAACCCTAAATTCCGTGTAGAATCGAATCCCATGTATAGAACTGTTACAGACTACAGAAGTCTTTTGAATTAATATGCTAAATATTTGACTTCAAACAGTGCTCGAGAAAAAGTATAGAAACGAATTCAAATTGCGTTGGAAGTCAGTAGTGCTGTCATTATCAAACACGGCATGAATGTAGGATAATCTGCTCTCCATTTTAGGCAAAAGCTAGTTTGTGAAGTATTGCGATGTTCATCATATCTCCCGAAATGTGTGGCATACCATGGTGTAATTTTGCTGTAAGATTAAGTGGTGTATGGTAGACACTGTTTTCAAAGTGTGCTGCCAGTAGAGTTGGTAATAAAGAAATAAACAATTTAAACGTCACCTTTACAGACCTCCAATATAAGCAACCATTAGTTATTCAATGCATCTAAGAATTTATGGCGTCAAATGAGAATATAATGCATTTACATTCATTGGTGCAATTAAATATTATCTGCCAGCTATGCTGCGAAAAGGGTGAGTAGTAAAGTAGTAACTGATTAAAACGCCATGTCTGATGCTTACGTTTTTCTGCACAAACAGAGAAAACGTAGTGTGTTAACTCTTTAATGTGTATACTATGCATGTTCAAAAATATTCGGAACTTTGTTTACCTTTTACTTGTTGTGGATGGCCTCCTTCGAAATAGTCTCCTGCTCAGTTGATAACATCGCTCCCAATGCACTTCCGAAAGCAATCTCTTTGTATGCCTCTTGCTGAATCAAGCGAAGAGCGGTTTGCGAATTTTCTTTCATCTCGCCTATCTTTGCAAATCTCCATTCTTTCAGCGGTCTTTTCAACTTCGAAAATTTAAAAAAAAAAAAAAGTTCGAATTGGCCAGGTGTGAAGAGTACGGAAGATGAGACAACACAGTCATTTCGTTGTTCGTGCAATACTCAAGACCTACAGGGATTATTGTACGAGTGCGCAGTCGTGATGTGAGAACCTTGAATTGTCTTGCCAGATTTCAAGCCTTTCCCTTCTCATATTATCCCGTGGGCGTCGCAACACGTCCCGATACAATCTTCGATTAACAGCTTGCCCCTTGTGGCACGAATTCGTGATGAACTAATCATTCAATGTCAAAGAAAAATATCAGCGTGGCTCTGTCATTTGACCTGACGTGATGAACTTTTTTGGTCTAGGAGAACCTTCCCTGGCGTATTCTGAAGACTGAATCTTCCGGAGAGACCACAGGGATATCGGATTTTAGAATTTTTTATATATTTTTGGTACGTGAAGTCCAGAACACAAATAACAATCAGCCATAGCCACTCGACGCACCTCTCAAAAATTCTCGAGGAAATTGACTTTGAAGTTTCCGAGTACACGTAACTACCAATCATTAAAACAATTAGAGCATCTGTCGGTGTAGCTCAGGTGGTAGCGTTGTAGCCTCTCTACCATAGAGTCGATAGTTCGTATCCCTCTGTGACAAATACTTTTTCGTTTGTTTTCTAATTCAGCTATATAAAACATTTTTGGATCTCCAATTCCACGCGTTTTTGTTTTTATGTGTATGTAGATGAGCTGAACACTTTGTCGTCACGTAAAACAATGGTTGAGCAGGTTAGCTGCTTGGCAAGCCATTAGTAGCCGCGGAGATGACTTTCCAAAAAGTGACGTAGGTCTTCACAAACAGAACAATCAGAGACTACCGCCGTCAACTAATAGTGAAGCCAATAATATAAAAAATTTAACTTATGTTTTTTTATTCAAACCATCATTATTAACAACCTTTTTAAAATATAGAAAATTACGAATAAACAAAAGTACGTGTATTTTTCGTAAGAATTAACATTAGATGTTAAAATAAGAATTAACATTAGATGTTAAAATAAACCTGCCACTCCAGGATTCGAACCAATCACTCTATGGATGCAAGGCTAGAACGGTACCAGCTAATCTACACCGAGAGATGCTGCAACTGTTTTAATTAATGGTACTTACGTGTACTTGCAAAAGTTCAAAATTGATTTTCTCGAGAATTTTTGAGAGTTGCGCCGAATGGCTTTGGCTGAATGTTATTTGTGTTCTGAATTTCACGTAGCAAAAATATGAAGAAATTCTGAAACCTGGTACCCATGTCGTCTGCTCGTTAGTCACAATATGATAAGCGTAAAGCCAGTCCTCATCACCAGTTATGATTGTCTCAGTTAATTCCTAGACAGTGGTCTATCTGGTCTCGAGTAATGAGTATTGGGGGGAACTTGGCGACAACACGATGCATTGCAGGATGCTGTGTCAGAATTTATGACATCGTCGAACTGAAATGTTACATTTTCTGCAATTTCTCGGGCAGTACATCTTCTATTGGCACGCACAATTTTGTTGAGTTTCGTGATATGAGTGTCGTCGATAGACGTCAATGAGCGCGCAGAAGACCGTCCAACCATTATTAAACCTCGGGAATCTTACTTAACGCCGTTACGGTTTAAGCATTCATCATGGTAGGCTTCTTGCATCATTTGGAGAGCCTCTGTAAAGATTTGGAGGTGGAGAGGTCAACCACATTTTGCTCTAACACTCCATTGGCGCGAACGTTTCAGAAATTTTTGAACAGGTCTAGTGATAAGTACAACGACATTGCCAATTCAATCGAAACAGTATCGACGCATCCACTGGAAGTGTATTTACCAATTGCTGGAACGCACTAGGCCACGCCCCTGCATAGTTCTGAGTGTCCCCGCATCGCCGCGTTTTATAAAGGCAAAATTCTCTAAGAACCAGTCTCATTTCTGTGCTGCTTTAGGTTGAGACATTAGCTAGGGCCAGCAGGCTCCGTGCACATAGTACATATCAGTATAGCTTAGCGACCGATCATGATAGTCTGAGGCGTGGCAGAAAGACATATATAGTTCTGTATTCAGTGTAATTTTGTGTCGGTCTATTATTGGTGCCTACTGTTCAACCATCTGAACTTAAGTATTCTGTTAATCAACTGGCAATCGAGGAACCTGTAGATCATGCGTCGACCTCACAGTGCTTCTTCATAAATGACGATCTTGTGAACTTGTCATCCATTTGTCATGGGTTCCTAACTGACGAAGGTCTTTTCGTAGCTTATATTCCCGCTTGCTAGGTTTTCCAATTGGACGGGTGCCATCAGAGCGACCCATAAGAACTGCTTTTGCCCGTGAGGTGTCTCCTAGCTATGTGGCCTGCCAGTCCAAGAGATAAGTTCATGGCTTGTAGAAAATAAACTGACGCTAAATGACAATAGCCTCCGTTTTTACAATTTCTAACACATAATTCAACCAAAGCTAACGTTTTGATTACACATATTTGGCATATGATGAGACTGAACAGGTCAAATTTCTAGGTGTTCAGGTAGATAGTAAGCTGTCTTAGAAAGCCGAAGTTCAGGATGTTGTTCAAAAACTAAATTATGCTTTATTTACTATTAGAACAATATCTGAAGTAAGAGATTTTTCTACACTAATTCTACTATGCTTAGTGTGATTCACTTATAACGTACGGCGTCATTTTTATAGTAGCAACTCTACTGATTCAAAAAGGAATTTTTGGCTCAGAAGCGGGCTATTAGAGCAACATATGGTAGTCTTGGAGTTCTGAAATTGTTCCTTGTTGACAATACCAGCTTATTCTCCGAGTTATCAGCTTTCACTCGGTGAATACTAGACAGAAATTGAATCTACATTTAGATCACATCTCCTTGACTGTTGTGTAGAAAGGCGTGCAGTGTCCTGCAGCATCTACTTTCAATAAGCAGCCACAAGAACTCTAGAATCTTACTACTAACGCAAGCAGTTTCAAATCTAAATTCAACAGTTACCTCATGGCTCACTCCTTTTATTCGTTACTGATTGTTATTACTTAGGCTTAAGAGTGAGGGACTGATGACCCCGTACTTAAGTCCCATAAGCTATACAAACATTTGAAGCTTAAGAGTGTCATGTGCATAGGAGTACATTGAGTTTTTCTATTATCATTATTAGGTTAAAATTTCATGTACTGACATGTTCATAGAGTTTTGCTCCTCAGTTGGGTCCTGCGGAACAGGAAATCATATTATTATTATTATTGTTATTAGGGCGAATTGGGATGGAGCATCAATATCTAGGAACCATATACAGTTCCGAATCACCATTAGCACTGTATGAGGAACAGTACCATGCACCCAGTAACTGTAACTACATGGTAGAGTGCATGTGTGAGCCTCGGTTGCACAGTGGTAGAGTGCCAGACTACGTATCCAAAGGTCGCCGGTTCGATCCCCGCCAGGTCCTATGATTTTTATCTGTCACTTTCCACTTCTTTCACCTCTGGCAGCATTGCTCATGTGAAAAATGCCGAGTAGCACCGTGGTTCGGAACCCACGTTAAACTGTAGGTCCCCTTATAACTGGCTGGGTAAGTCAGTTCGAAGGTCGGAGGAAGGCAACGGCATACCACCTCCAAACAGGACCATGCCTAGTAAAGCACTGTGGTGTTCAAACCAATCTTCGGATTGTTGACTGCTTTACCTTAGAGTGCATGTCGGACTCCAGTGTCTGTAACGAAGTATGATTCAACAGATGGTCTCTAGCATGGAAACCATACATTACCAGATATAAGTTCATTGCACTTTTTTTTTTTTTTTTTATATCGTCTCCTCGACCAATCCCTACAGTATGTACACGGTGGAAAATAAATCACCCTGCAGATTGGGTATTTGCATTACGGGCCGAGATAACGTCGCTATTTACTTTTGCTGTTACGATGGAGTACGCGAGAGCAAGTGTTGCGGAAACGGGTGTGACCTCTCTCGGTTTTAATGAGCCGGCTGATGTCAGCTGGTGTTCACTGGCCGTCGGGACGAGTGGCCTCCCACGCGGCGGCTATTATATGCATTTGAAATTCAGATGGATTGGAAGGCTGCAGACAATAGGGCGTGCTCGCCTAATGAGGCGCGCCGCACGGCTCGCATCTCTCAAGTTGCCACTCCGCCAGATCGATAGGCCCACATGTCTGCCAGCGTTAGTCACGCCGGCGAGGACCTGCGGTACCAAGTGCGCCCATTCGCAGCAGGTGGCCCACTACCACTTCCACCTGGCGACACAGCCACACAGAGCTACAAGGACAGAAACGGAAAAAAATACAATCAACACTTCCAGTTGCAAATAAATGCAGCTCTCCAGGCTACCCTGTCCTGTGTAAGCCTCTTCATCTGAGAATACGAATGGCAACCTACATCCTTTGGAATCTGCTTACTGTATTCGTCCCTCAGTCTCTACGATTTTTACACCACACAACTTCCTTCTAATGCTGAAGATTCCTTGATGTCTCAAAATGTGTTCCAACTACATATCCCTTCTCTTAGATCGGATATGCCAGAAACTCCTTTTCTCCCCAATTCTGTTAAGCACCTCCCCATTAGTTACGTGATCTACCCAACTAATCTTCAGCATCCGTCTATAGCACCACTTTCGAAAGCTTCTATCATCTTTTTGTCTGAACTCCTTATCGTTCACGTTTCACTCCCATACAATGCTACACTCCAGACAAATGCTCTCAGAAAGGACTTCCTAACATTTAAACTAATATTGTCAACAAATTTCGTTTCTTCAGGAACGCATTTCTTCCCATAGCCGTTCTGCATTTTATATCTTCTTTATTAATGGATTCTTCCGTTACTTCTTGATAGAACGCTTCCATATTTAAGGTTGAAAACAAACAAACTGTTTCTGTTCTACTAATTTTTTGTTTGTTTATTTACTAACTAGATTTCGGCTTATTAGGCCATCATCAGGTAAACTGTTGACATGCGTCGACAAAGACGCTATTGCTTAGGTTATCAAAGATGGTGTTTTGTATCTTTGTTTTACCATCTTTGAGAACCTAAGCAACAGCGTCTTTGTCGACGCATGTCAACAGTTAACCTGATGATGGCCTAATAAGCCGACAACTAGTTAGTAAATAAAAAAAATAGTAGAACAGAAACAGTTTGTTTGTTTTCAACTTTAAATATCTTCTTTACTTCGGCCATCAGAAGTTATCTTGCTACCCAAATAACAATACTCATCTACTACTCTTGTTGTCTCATTATTTAATTTAATTCCTTCAGCATCGCTTGAATTTCTGACACTACATTCCATTACCTTTGTTTTACTCTTCTTAATGTTCATCTTATACCTTCCTTTCAAGACATTGTCCATTCCCTTTAATTGCTCTTCCAGGTCCTTTGCTGTCTCTGACAAAATCGGCAAACCGCAAGGATTTTCTTTCCTCTCCCTGCACTTTAATTCCCTCTCCAAACTTCACCTTGTATTCCTTCACAGCTTGCTCAATGTACGGATTGAACAACGTTAGGGAAAGGCTACAACCTGCCTTATTGCTTTCCCAACCACAACGACTTTTTCATATCCTTCGACTCTAATAATCGATGTCTGGATTTTGTATAATTTGAATGTAGCGCTTTTATCTCCCTATATTTTGCCCCTACTACCTTCAAAAACTGAATGAGTGTATTCCAGTCAGCACTGTCAAAAGCTTTCTCCTTATCCACAAATGTTAAAAAACGTAGGTTTCCTTTTCTGTAACCTATCTTCTATGATCAGTCGCAATGTGAGTATTGCCTCACATGTTCCTAAATTTATCCTAAATCCATACTGATCTTCCCTTAGGTCGGATTCCACCAGTTTTTCCATTCTTCTGTAAATAATTCGTGTTAGTATTTTGGAACCACGACTTATTAAACTGTTAGTTCTGTAATTTTCACATTTGTCTGCACTTTCAGAGACGTAGACCTTCTTTTATGTAAATGGGAAGAGTTACTCTCTCAACACTTGCATTTGCGGACATAACACACACTATATTATCAAAAGTATCCGAAGACCTGGTTGAAAATGACTTACAAGTTCTTGACGCCCTTCATCGGTGATGCTGGAATTAAATTTGGTGTTGTCCCACCCTTAATCTTGATGACAGCTCCCTTTCTCGCAAGCATACTTTCAGTCAAGTGCCGGAAGATTTCATGAGATCGAGCACGAACAAACACATATACACCAAAATCGTATGAGAGATAATGTAAAGGTCTCTTATTGTACTAGTGATACTCCCGCGTCTGCAAAACTCTGCAGTCGTCCGTTAGAGGCCTCTGCGTGTGCCTTGCCACATTGCACTTTGATCTGTCGGTTCGCCAGTAGGGACGGCGCAGTGTGTCTCCGAAGTTGCATTTTGTGATATTATTTGTGTGGTGAAGCGTCAGATGGGGCGGCGATTGCTAATCAATCCTGCTAATGCATTGAGATTGGTTGAGATGAAATTACGAAGAACCCATCTTCGTGAAGATGGTATTAGTGTAGAAGATGAATCATTCGCATGATTTCTAGTATGTGTTACGGTACAGAAATATGAGCATGTAGGGATGATAATGACGAACTACTCATTGGAAGCGATAGTGCTACGGTAAGTGCGGGAAGCGGCGATGGAAGCAGTGGCAGTGAATACCAACAGTCTTCTGAGAAGAAGGTTAAAGTTGCAACTATCATCATGGCTTTTAATGACAATACGCTAGAGAACATCTACGATGATTATTACATAAGTTATAGTTAGTATTGTAGATGTAATGGTAGACGCCTTACGCAATGCAGATATGTAATCTACAGCATGATTGCAGAGTTTTGCATAAAAACGACACCCACCTGCACATTGAGGTGTACGTAGAGATCCTGTAACCAAACGTTCATACAGATATGTTTGTTCGAGTCCACGTATTTTCCTTGTTAGATCTTCTCCCAAATCGTTTATGCAAATAAGGAACAGCAGAGGACCAATAACAGTACCCTGTGGAACGTCCGATATCACCTCTGTTTTAGTCGGTGCCTTACCATCGATTACTACAAACTGTGTCCTCTCTGACAGGAAATCTCCTATCCAGTTGCAAACTTGGAGCGATGTACCTTAACCACATAATTTGATTAAAAGTCGTTTGTGAAGTACGATGTCAAAAGCCTTCTGGAAATCAAGAAATACTGAATCGAACTAGGCCTAATCGGAATACGAAAGGTGCCGATTCGGTTCGAGCCGAATTCGACTTGATGTCGGAAATACAAGACGGAAGCTGGGAAGCACGTCAGGAGTAGCGTGGCGCCATTGATTTAGCCGGTGGTGGTGAGGCCCAGCCGCGTCGCCGGAGCAGGCGGCCCTCCGGATCCATAGCGGCCGGCAGGCCGGGCTTTTGTCGCCTTAATTGCGCGCGCTTGCCCGCCACTGCGCAGATTGCGCGGGGCTATCGGAGGCGCCGCTGCTATTGTGTCCGCCGTCTGGTCGCGCAGCCCAACGTCTTACTGCGCCGCCGAGAACACCGCAATTCTCCGCTGATCCCCTGCCAAGACATTGCCCGGCATTGCAACTACGATATAGTGCACGCTGTTACGACCCGTTCAAATTCAAATGTTTGTAAATCTATCGGACCAAACTGCGTGGTCATCAGTCCGTAGCTTACAAACTACTTAAACTTAGGTAACGCCGCGGTGGAGTAGCCGAGCGGTCTAAAGCGTTTCGCTAGGTTTAAGTAGTCTGTAAGCTACGGACTGATCACCACGCAGTTTGGTCCGATAGATTTGCAGACATTTGATCATTTGAAACCTAGGTAAACTAACCTACGGACAAACACATATACCCATGCCCCAGGGAGTCCTCGAACCTACACGGTGAGCAACCGTGCTCTCCCCAGCGAGACGCTTTAGACCGCTCGGCTACTCCACCGCGGCGTTACGACCCGTTGACATCTAATATACAGGGTGTTTCACTAAGTGCGTTTGCCTCTGTAACTTATAAAATAATAGGTGACGGGAAATTTTAATGCGGTAGGCCAACACAAGAAATGTTACACTTTCTGCGGAGCTATGAACATATTATATTGTATCATTTTCCAAAGAGTTACACCACAAAGCTATAATTTTTTAAATGGAACAATAGTTTTTTCTATCGTGCATTGGATTCGTTGAAACCAGCTGCGTCCAAATCAATTTAAACTACATTCCTATCACTGTTAGTTTGGGAGCTACAACCCATCAAAGACACCACACGCTGTACATAATACATGGCTGTGTGGTGGGTGATGCATGTTATGGCGGTGGGAAGTTGTTTTCCTGAGTTGCTCAAATGTGTGTCCATGTTCCTCAATGCATAATGCAATTCGTCGTCGAAAGGATCTGAGGACGAGATGTAGCATCGCCGGTGTGACGGAGCGACATGCGTCCTCGATGCGCCGTTTTAGATCATCTAGGGATGTGGGCTCACTAACATAAACACGATCCTTTAGATATACCCATAAAAAGAAATATACTGGTGTTAAATCGGGCGACCTTGCGGGCCACGAATGAGGACCATGGCGCCACATCCCACCACACAGCCATGTATTATGTACAGCGTGTGGTATCTGCCCCCGGAACTTTGAAGCGTTGTAGCTCCCAAACTAACAGTGATAGGAATGCAGTTTAAATTGATTTGGACGCAGCTGGTTTAAACGAATCCAATACACGATAGAAAAAACTATTGTTCCATTTAAAAATTATATCTTTGTGGTGTAACTCTTTGGAAAATGATACAATAAACTATGTTCAAAGCTGCGCAGAAAGTGTAACATTTCTTGTGTTGACCTACCGCATAAAAATTTCGCGTCACCTATTATTTTTTAAGTTACAAAGGCAAACACAGTGAAACACCCTGTATATTTCTACCTCAGCGTTGTTTACCATCTACCCTTCGACCCAACGGCGAAGCGAATACAAATTTACAATTTTGTTCCGATATTTATGAAATTTTGGACACGTAAGCTTCAATCCATGAGAACGGTCGCCGTAAGTGTAAGAATCATGTACGATACACAGTTCACGACATATGATGTCATAAACTATAAGATGCGCAGAAAACTGCTGCATTTAGCGACAATTCTGCCCATTTTCTCCTAAACCACTGGACCGATTTCAACCAAATTTGGTACACACATTCCTTACCGTGAGGTAACAATTGCTGCATGTTTAATAATCATATACGACGTATCATTCAGAAGATATGACGTCATAAACAATAGAATTTGCAAGAAACTGCCACATAATGCGGCGAGACTTTATAAATATGCTATACGAGAATCAGAGTACTTAGCGATTACATCAAACTTGATACAGAATTTCAAACTTTTATTAAACTTTCTCTCGCGGACAACCATAGCAAAATGATAAAAGGAAAAAAGTTTCTCGCTTACTACTTTTCCGCTGTTTATTGAGTGAAACTACGGGATTCGGTATGACGTTACAATTTATAATTTGTACACTGCAAATAGTAGCCGCAGGAAATTTTACAGACAGTATACACGCATATACTTGAGTGTACCTTCTAAGTTGAATCAGAGTACGACAGGTAGTTTATGAGATATGAGCACATAAACAGTAACGTTCGAGGAAAACCGCCCCTTCACGCTTCAAGTTTTAATCTATTACTTCTTTACTACTAATTGTATTCCCAAAAGATTTTACAGACATAGAGCATTATTACCGGCAGGAGTAAATAAATAAATACCGGGGCAACGCCGGGTTTTCAGCTAGTCTAATATATAAAGCAGAGTGTCCGTATATTTGTACGTGTTGCATACAAATCTACAGTTTTGTTCCAATCTTTATGAAATTTTGTACGCGTAAGCTCCAATCAATGAGGACGGTCGCCGTAAGTGTAAGAATCACATACGATATATAGTTCACGAGATATGACTTCATAAACAATGAGATGCGCGAAAAACTGCTGCATTTTCCGACAATCTGCTCATTTTCTCCTAAGTACCCTCATTCTCATACAGTGTATGAATAAAGTCTCGTCGTATTATGTGGCAGCTTTTGGCCATTTTCTGTTGTTTATGACTTCGTATCTTGCGAACCATGTGTGATTTTAATCCTGCAGCATTTGTTATATCACGGTAAGCAATATGTGTATCAAATTTGGTTGAAATCGGTCCAGTGGTTTAGGAGGAAATGTGCAACATTCTCACGTGATGTAGCAGGTTTTTCGGGTCAAATCTAGTCTCCGATACCGCTTTGACCAATGACGTCATGTTTACGTCATTCCGTCCCTCGCGTGGTTTCAATACCGGTACTCACTGTTTACGCGTCCTTTTGAGGGCACCCTCATTTTCACTTTAAAGAAACTTATCTGTAGTGTAGCCCTAAGCAGGTTAGATATAGGTTAAACAAGAATTCTTTTTTAGTACGTGAGGGCGCGTAGCGCACGAATCTCCGTTTCAGAAACGCTCCATCGATTTACAATTATATGTTCGACATAAATATATCATTTCAGGCCGTACAACTTCGAGTTCAAGCTTTCTTTAAAATTACATAATTATTAAATGCATTTTAAAGACGTGGTATCATTAAGTAGATTTGACATATTTAGGTGAAATCTAACTACCGATACCGTGTTGTGGTAAACGTGTTCGTAGTACCTCTCGATTATGTATGACGTCACATGTGACGTCATTGGTCAAAGCGGTATCGGAGACTAGAGTTTATCCGGTTTTTTCTCGTATCTCGTTGTTTATGACGTCATATCTCGTGATGTGCTGTGATTCTTACACTTACGGCGACCGTCCTCATGGTTTGAAGCTTTGATAAAGATTGGAACAAAACTGTAGAGTTTGCATGCAATACGTACACACGGGTACACTGCTTTATGTATAAAAAAGAAAATATTCCAATTTTTATTTAAATACTAACGAAGTGGCTTTTCGTCTCAGCTACTGCTGAGAAATTTGTGCAGGGACGGGATTCGAATCCTGGACCTCCTGCTTACTAGGCAGTTTGTCGCGAAGGAATCGTGTAAGGTACAAGAGATTACAGATAGCAAGACGATGTTGCATTAAGGGATGCAATTTTGCTCCCAGAGGCAGCTAACGAGTAGACCGCCAGCCGTCACGGGACCGCTGGAGCGAGAGAGAGCGTCCTGCGGGTGACGGAGACGGAGATAGGAAGGTCAGCAGAGATTTCCAAGAGGTCACCGCGCTATACGGCAGTGCCTGGGGGACAAGAGCTGCGCACGGTTGGGGGGAGGGGGGGGGGGCGCTACGTGACGAGAACGGGCCGAATGCTATGGAAACGTGATAAGCCTGATCGGCGGCGTCACCCGCGCCTATATAAAGACGACCGCCGCCTCGATCGGGGCCTGTCTGTCTGTCTACCTCTGGTCATCATTGCTAGGCGAATCCGTATTACTGGGGGGGGGGGGGGGGAGGAGTTACGGATTGCGCTGTAGTTTGTTATAGTTGAACTGGTGAGATGCCAGTGCTAGTTGCAGTTAGTTCACAGGCTTTTAGCGCACTTCCTACGAGTTGTTAGGAATAAAATGCCGTGCCTACTGATCTGTTGAAAATTAATTTCACCTGAGTTCTTCTCTTTACGATTACCATCTTCGAGTTTCCACTTTCTAAAAATGACCTCCACAAGACTATAGCTCCCTCTCTCCTGAACCGCTCGCAGAATAAAATATAATTTAAAAAATCATTTCAATAAAATATACTAAGACAAAAATAAATAAAATTATTTTTATTAAAATAAATAAACAACTAAATAATAAAATAAATTATTCAAGACATCCTGAACTGCGTAGGAGAATTAGTCACCGAATGCTAAGGACACAACGTTAGGTCTTTAGTATCAGGTAAACCCAGTCGCAGACGCGACAAGCTTCACGAAAGCCCTGTGCCACCTCAGACACGTACCCCGGCCGACCCAAACCTTAGTATTTCCTACGTGGATGACTGAAATCCATGGGTCGTAGCTGGTCCTTCTTCCCACCAGACGGCCGGCCGCGGTGGCCGAGGGGACTGAGGCGCTCCAGTCACGGTCTGCACGGCCACTACGGTCGGGGGTTCGAATCCCCCCTCGGGCATGGATGTTTGTGCCGTCCTTAGGATTAGCTAGTTCATAAGTAGTTTGTAAGTTTGGGGACTGATGACCCCATAGTTAATTCCCATAAGCTATACAAACATCCCACCAGACGACCTCTCCTCCTTTGCATCCGCACTGAAATATTCATCAATCGTCGACTTGGAGTGTTTAAAAAGGTATAGCAATCAACAATCCACAGATTGGTTTGAACACCATAGTGCTTTACTATGCATGGTCCTGTTTGGAGCTGGTATGCCGTTGCCTTTCTCGGACCTTCGAACTGACTTACCCAGCCAGTTATAGGGGGACCTACATTTAACGTGTGTTCCGAACTCCGGTACTATTCGGTATTTTTCACATGAGGAATACTGCCAGAGGTGAAAGAAGTGCAAAGTGACAGATAAAAATCCCAGGACGTGGTGGGGATCGAACCCGCGATCTTTGGATTTGTAGTCTGGCACTCTATCACTGTGCAACCGACACGCACGTTGGAGAGTTACCTGCGGCGACGTCCGAAAGAAAAGACGACGCAAATCCCAAGTTACAATTAGGATTTGCGTCGTCTTTTCTTTCGGACGTCGCCGCAATTCTCAACTCTAAATTTGAGTGTTGGCCCTATAGGATTCGCAGCTAAGAACAACGTTACAGCTCGTGTTCACTTGTAGCTCTGCTGTACGTGTCCCCGCGGTCGACCTCTGTGGACGGTCGACTGCGAGGGGGTTGGAACACTTGCGGGAGTGACACTTGCGGGGCCCTTGGGTGGCTAATGGCTTTTCCTGGGTACAGCCACACCAAGATGTCTAGCACTGCTGTTGTCAAGTTTCCACACTGTCAACATAATACGAAACTCAGTGAAATTGCACAACCCTTTGCAAGCTGAAGAGCAATATAGTAACTTGTTCTAACTACATATTAGTTCGTTGAGTGTTCCTCCTGAAAACAAAAAGGTATTTTAATAGTGATAATGTTTGGACAGTTATTGAAACATTCTCTGCTACTACAAGACGATGACTTACCACAGTCATACCTCCTAAAAGCATATTATTCAGAACACTAAGCGTATCAAGACACCCGCGCAAGCAATAAATATATTAGGCATCCTGCACAGATACGTTCATGTAATTGACCGCTATGTAGTTAACCCCACTATCACGCAACTTCCACATCTTTAAAGATAGCTACTATGCTTTTTAATAGGAGACGCAACCTTAAACCTTCGATTAAAAAAACTTTAATAATAACTCAATGAGTATTTTACATACTTGAAGCGTTTATCCGTAGACCCCAAAACGATTTGGCTGTATTCGAATTACAAATACATCTGTGAAATGTATGATATACGGAATATGGAAAAGAATGTCACACACCGAAAAATGCTAAAGATAAATTCTATTTTATATCACCGTCATATAGAACCATTTTTACTCCGAAATTGGCATAAACCAACAGATAGAAACAATTTGCAAGACTTCCAGGAAAAATGAAGCGAAATTGGCAGCCAATAGTTGGTTATAAATTACATTGCCTGTTAACTGTATAAATATAAATTACGGAATACGCGGAACTCCTGTTCAGTACAGTCAAAAAGGTCAAAGGTAATAGGCAGTGGTTTACAATCAGATATCCGTATCATTCTCCTCCTCAAGAATGTGAAGATTTATATTCAGAACATTCAAGAAAAAGGCTACTGTGGTGTTAAAACTACAAGAATCAGCTCATTTACTCAGGAAGGGAAAACCTTATGGTGCCCGTAAATTTGAATGGCTGTATGTTAAAATCCAATATACCAGAATTTTGTTTTTCTAAACTCAGTGCCAACTTTTTTTGTCGAAATTTTTGCAGGTAGTAGTCTTGACGTAATCCCTACTTCTGGAACACCCTCTTCACTACCTGCAGCGTCCGGATCTCCCCGCAAGTGTCTACTCATTCCCTTTCCCCACAAGTGTCACTCCCCGCAAGTGTCACAAACGCATCTGCGAGGCTGGCTCGGGCAGCGCCTGGCGCGGACTCGGGCGACCCGACCCGCTGACCGGGGACAGCCGGCCGCAGCTATCTCTCCTACATTTTTAGGCGAAAGAAGAAAAAGAAAGGCGGCGGCTTGGCTGCGCCAGACAGCGGTTTATCGCGGCCGACTTTCGACGCGCGACGCGCCGCGCCATGCCGCGCAGTGGAAAGTTTGAGGCCACAATGGGCGGCGCGGAACAATGGTGGCTGGCGTGACGCGAGCAGGCGGAGACAGCGCGCAGGAAGGCGCGCGCGATAGCGCGCCGCGGCAGGCGCGCTGCTATACCTGCCCAGAGCCAGCGCTGACAGCCGTCCAGCCGCGATCCATATTTATGAGCCGAAGAGGGGGCGGCTCCCTAATGAATAAATCATCCCCCGACACTGCCCAGATAACGCGCGCAAACCAGATCTGCCTCGCCTGTTTGTACTGCCTAACCAACCCCCTTTCAATTTCGTCCAGCATGTCTCCACTATGATATAGTCTTCCTGACACGTATATATATCAGAGACGGCAAACGACCTGGAAGAGCAATTGTACCAAATGGAGGGTATGAGATTATCATTAACAACAGCGAAAGAAGGGTAATGTCATGTACGAGGTGCATTCAAGTTCTGAGGTCTCCGATTTTGTCTCTAATTAACTACTCACCCGAAATCGATGAAACTGGCGTTACTTCTCGACGTAATCGCCCTACAGACGTACACATTTTTCACAACGCTGACGCCATGATTCCATGGCAGCGGCGAAGGCCTCTTTAGGAGTCTGTTTCGACCACTGGAAAATCTCTGAGGCAATAGCAGCACAGCTGGTGAATGTGCGGCCACGGAGAGTGTCTTTCATTGATGGGAAAAGCCAAAAGTCACTAGGAGCCAGGTCAGGTGAGTAGGGAGCATGAGGAATCACTTCAAAGTTGTTATTACCAAGAAACTGTTGCGTAACATTAGCTCGATGTGCGGGTGCGTTGCCTTGGTGAAACAGCACACGCGCAGCTCTTCCCGGACGTTTTTGTTGCAGTGCAGGAAGGAATTTGTTCTTCAAAACATTTTCGTAGGATGCACCTGTTACCGTAGTGCACTTTGCAACGCAATGGGTAAGGATTACGCCCTCGCTGTCCCAGAACATGGACACCATCATTTTTTCAGCACTGGCGGTTACCCGAAATTTTTTTGGTGGCGGCGAATCTGTGTACTTCCATTGAGCTCACTGGCGCTTTGTTTCTGGATTGAAAAATGCCATCCACGTCTCATCCATTGTCACAACCGACGAAAAGAAAGTCCCATTCATGCTGTCGTTGCGCTTCAACATTGCTTGGCAACATGCCACACGGGCAGCCTTGTGGTCATCCGTAGCATTCGTGGCACCCATCTGGATGACACTTTTTGCATTTTCAGGTCGTCATGCAAGATTGTGTGCACAGAACCCACAGAAATGCCAACTCTGGAGGCGATCTGTTCAACAGTCATTCAGCGATCCCCCAAAACAATTCTCTCCACTTTCTCGATCTTGTCGTCAGACCGGCTTGTACAAGCCCGAGGTTGTTTCGGTTTTTTGTCACACGATGTTCTGCCTTCATTAAACTGTCGCACCCACGAACGCACTTTCGACACATCCATAACTCCATCACCACATGTCTCCTTCAACTGCCGATGAATTTCAATTGGTGTCACACCACGCAAATTCAGAAAACGAATGATTGCACACTGTTCAAGTAAGGAAAACGTCGCCATTTTAAGTATCTAAAATTTTCATTCTCGCCGCTTGCGGTAAAATTCCATATGCCGTACGGTGCTGCCATCTCTGGGACGTATTGACAACGAACGCGGCCTCATTTTAAAACGATGCGCATTTTTCTATCTCTTTCCAGTCCGGAGGGAAAAAAATCGAAGGCCTTAGAACGTGAATGCAACTCGTAGTCTAAAAAGCAGACCAGATGGATATCGGATTTCAGAATTTCCTTATATTTATGGTACGTGAAGTTCAGAACTGAAATGACGATCAGCCAAAGTCATTCGATGTAACTCTGAAAAATTCTCGAGAAAATCGACTTTGAAGTTCGCAAAGGAAATACAAATAATTAAAACACTTTCACCATATGTCGGTGTAGTGTATTGCCGTCACAACCATAGAGTCGGTGGGTCGACTCCTACTGTGACAGTTTTTTTTTCTTCTTTTTTTTCTCTTCTTTTTCGTATTCAGTTATATAAAACCTTTTCGGGTCTCCAATTCCACGTGTTGTTTCAGCTTTTGTTTAAGTGTATGTAGACGAGCTAAAAACCTTGCCGTCACGTAAATTAATGGTTGAGTAGGTTAGCTGCTTGGAAAGCCATCAGTAGCTATGCAGATGACTTTCCAAAAACAGTGTCGTATTTCTTAACGAGGTAAACAATAAAGGACGACAGTTTTCAGCTAATAATGAAACCAAAACTGTAAATTATGTTTTTTTAATATCACGAAAACGGTCTTGATCGCAAAAAAATAAACAATTTTTATTGACCGGTTTCTACCTGATGTAGGTCATCTTCGGAACAAAATGTAGCCTGCAAGTAGTAATGCAAATAATTAGAAAAAGTCAAAGTACTACTTCAGATGCCACATAAAATACACACAGAGTAATGTTATGGCGTTTACCCATGTGGCCAGTGCTGGACTCGGCTGGCTGGGCTGTCCTGGTTGTTCTCCTGCCAGCTGGTAACTGTTGACTAGTGGCCATAAGGCCTCTGGGTAAATGGCGAATGAATTTGGCGCCAAGTCAGCAGCAGCCAGTCGGAAAAGGCTTTCAAAGAGTAGTTTATGAGTAACGTATAAATTAATATATAGTCTGGTAATAAAAATACATAAGATATATTAACTTTTATTTCCTTTCTGCAGTACCTTCTAATATGCATCACTGTCACTTTTCGTATATTTAGCGCATTTGGATGTTATGGACTTGAAAAAACATGACCTAACGAACTTCACTCTTGATATAGATGCATTTGCGTAACCATGACGATACTCGGCGTCCTTGTACACACTTCTTTGATTAAAAAATTAATTGGGGGAGAAAATTAATTTCTGGCTTGCTTTGACTAAAAGAAGGGACAGACTGGTAGGAGACATTCTGAGACATCGAGGAAAATGGTTAATGTCCTATTGTTTTGAAACTCAGTTCAGCAACTCTGCTGAAGGAGCTGAAGTTTTGAAAAATGCTTAAAACATCGTTGTGCTACGAAGAACACGATATCATAATTAATACTTCGATTAGATAAAAAGAGACATACACGAATGCTACAGAACTAAAAATTACGAGTCTTGAAAAATAATCTAGCGACGATCCTAGAAATTTCCAAAGCTTTCTTCATTTCGTCCTTGCAATTTAGTAGCTTACATCAGACACGACAAAGTCGAATAAAGATTAGCTACACACTTCCTTTGATATTATTGAAGAAAGGACTAAGATAAAAGTTATCATAATGATATAAGTTCTTAAATATAATTGATTGTTATAATTCTTAGTTTAAAACTGTCATCTCTGATATCACTACACGTAACACTGGTATTTGACTATAATTCAATAAGGCATATGTATTGTTATTTAATCAATGCTCTTTACAACTGGGATAAAGTGAAAAGAAGAATCAAATGAAATGGACGTAAAAGATAAAGACAGAAATGAAAGGAAACCAGTACATGATAGCGTACGTTTCGAGCCTTGTCACTGAGCCCGCAGTGGAGGTGGGAAACCTAATAGTGGTAACACTGCGACATTTATTAGCCCTCGGCTGGTGCCAGAGCCGTCCGGGGGGACTGGCGCCACTAGGCACTGGCGCCAGTGCAGCCATCGCCATCGGCGGCGGAGTGGCGTGTGGCTGTCCGACACGGAAACGGCATTAGTCGCCAACCGTACCTGCGGCTGCGGCCGCGGACCGCTACATTTTTGCTGCGTCTATCAGGACTAGTCACAACTTCCGCACTGAAGCAGCTTCCCTTGCAGAGTTTTCACAATAACCACGAAATAAATTAATAAAAATGTTAAAATGTTTCTAATTCTATGGGAACAAATTACTATAGTTGTCACCAGAAGACGGAAAACCTCTTACAGTTAATTTTAACAGTTGCTACGAAATATAGCTACACAACCATACATAGTGTTTTTATTAATATGTTAAAGTTTTCTTTAAGTAGTTATCCTCAGTATCAAGTATTTGGAAAAAACATTCTCCTTCCAACAGCTGTACAATTTATTTTTTATTCTCGGACGGTTTTGGAATTGACTACCATCAAGAACACGACTGAATGTTGCCTATAAGACATGTTCGACAAGAGACGTTTGAGTATGTAATCACCGTAAATTGCACTGTAATTACTACAGTACGACATAATAATAATGATAATAATAATTTCGTATGGCTCATTGGCCTGGTGCAAGGCTTTCAATTGGACGCCACTTCGGAGACTTGTGTGTCCCTAACTTACACCAGTTATCCAACCGGTGGATGAATACTAACGATGCAGTATCTTGTAATTTGTCCATAGTATTTGAGGAAGTATAGTATTCGTAGCTTTAGAAACCAATGTGATGTACAGAAATACCATTGAATGAAAACCAAATAACGGCCTGTAACAATTACGTCGGAAAAAATGCATTTACGTATATGGTTTGTTTTATGCCGGATCTCTTCATGAAAGGCTACTTATGTCTCTGCTAGTAAGCTATGGAAAAGGTTGTGTTCTTATCATATGGTTGTAAGTGAGTGAAATTTTGTATTTTGAAAGCTGAAAATTATCTACAGTGAAAGAAATTCTCCCTTAGCGCACGACTAAATTGTGAGTCATGAAGTTCCAACTGAATTGCAGGAGCTACACTTTGAGCACCCACTACAAAAATACTAAATCATTTTAGTGTGTTTCAGCATAAAGTCCCACTTTTTTGCTACAGAACTCAAGAATTTAAAAAAAAATCAGCAGCAAAATACATGATTTCTAATTTTTATGATAAAACATACCGATCTGAATTAGCAACTGAAGAATGTGGTAGAAATTGTAAGAATATCAAGATTTCAATCGATGTAAATCGTTATATCAATATCAGTCCATTGTAACAAATCATTCATCTAACGAAGTAATCGCTGATTTCTTTTCCTTTGAAGAATTATTTCATTTGTAGCTAGTGCAGTATTCAAAAAATGTACAAATGACCTTCTGCAAAAATTGGTCCATTCACACCAGAAATTTTGTAATAAAGGCCAAAAAGAAAAAAAAAGGACAGTGTCAAAAACATGAACAATTAGTTTATGAGAATCTGGCAAAGTTGTACTGAAGACAGTCGCGGCTTTGTAAACTCGATTACATATGCAGGTTCCAATAGCCACAGGGCTCGTCATTTTCTATTTGAGGATGTAAACACTCTCAGCCTTTTTATTCCCTTTAATTTTGTTCTACCACGAACGCGGAAAATATTTCGGCACCAAAACTTCTATGACCACAAACTAGAAAAGTTCGCCTTCTTGCTCTGCTTGCTAATCATGTCAGTGGATGGGGGACAGCCAGGGGGCAAGCTCTTACACCATTTAACCATCCCTGTTATAACTGTTCCAAAAATGCATTCTCGCCAAATGCGGCCTCATCAGTTGTAAAATGCAAACAGCCATTTCGTGGTTACTGTAGAAATCTGACTAGTCATTGAAATATAATGTAAGGTAACGACCTTCTACTAATTACATTACAGGTATTGGTGAAGACATCGATCTATTCCTCAACAGCACAGCTCTACTAAGGGAATATATCGATTTCCTGGTCCATAGCTGTAATCTGTTACTTGGAGGTCGTTACGTTCATTTAGACATAGATTTAGATCTCTTTGAAGGTCTACAGAATGTCTCTTAGCATTTTATACTTGATGAGGCCTAATTTGGCGAAAATGTATTTTTGGACCAATCTCATGTTGATGGTAGTCAGTATCGAAAGTGGTCGAGAATAAACAATACATTGTAGAACTGTTGGCACAAAAATGCTTTCTTTCTAATTAATTTGTGGTTTGCTGAAATTATATGTCTCTGTTGAGACTTCGGGCTACAGAAATTATTGATTCTGATAAAAAAAAAAAAAAAAGAAAAGAATGAAGACTGGTGCAAGATCTACATCTGCATAAATACTCTGCTACGCACTTTGAAGTGCGTAGTAGATGGTCGATGTTTATTTACAATTCTATTCTCTAACAGAGAGCAAGAAAAAGGAACACCTAAATCTTTCCGTTCTCGAAATGATTTGCCTTATTTTGTTACGATGATAATATCTCCCTACTTAGGTAGGTGCCAGCAAAATATGTTCACATTCCGAAAAGAAAGTTGATGCATCATATCCGTGACACTCTTTCCCATATATCGCGATAATACAAAACAAGCGGCCCGTCTCTGATCTTTAAATCGTCCGTCAGTCCCACTTGGTGGGGATCCCATGATGCGCAACAATACTAAAAGATTGAATACACAAATGTATTGTAGGCTGTTTCTTTGGTAGAACTGTTGCATCTTCTAAGTGTTCTGCCAATGAAACGTAGTCTTTGGTTCGGAATCCCTACAATATTTTCTGTGTGTTCTTTCCAATTTAAGTTGTTCGTAATTGTAATCACTAGGTATTCAGCTGAATTTATGGCCTGTAGATTTGACTAGTTGATCGTGTAAATGAAGTTTAAAGGATTTCTTTTAGTGCTCGTATGGATGACTTCACGCTTCTCATTATTTAGGGTCAACTGGCAATTTTTTTACCATGCAGATATTTTATCTAATTCATTTTGCAGTTCCCTTTGTTCTATTGATGACTACACTAACCGATAAATGACAGCATCATCCGCAAACTGTCGAAGAGATAAAGATAAGGAACAGTTGAGGCCTTATAACACCAGGCTGGAGTACGCCAGGTGTCGCTTCTGTTTTACTCGATTTCTTTCCGTCAATTTCAGCGTAGTTTGTCCTTTCTGACAGGAAATCACGAATCCAATCGCACAACTGTGGCGATATTCCATAGCACGCAATTTGATTAGAAGACGCTTGCGAGTTACAAAAAATCAAATGTTTGTAAATCTATCGGACCAAACTGCGTGATCATCAGTCCTTGGCTTACAAACTACTTAACCTAAGGTAAACTAACCTAAGGACGAACACAAACACCCATGCCCCAGGGAGGACTCGAACCTCCGACGGCGAGCAACCACGCGCTTCGCAGCAAGGTGCCTTAGACCGCTCGGCTACTCCACCGCGGCTGCGAGTTACAGTGTCAAAAGCCTTCCCTAAGTCTACAAATAGGGAATCGATTTCAGAACGCCGCGGTGGAGTAGCCGAGCGATCTAAAGCGTCTCGCTGCGGAGCGCGCGGTTGCTCGCCGTGGAGGTTCGAGTCCTCCCTGGGGCATGGGTGTGTGTGTGTGTTTGTCCGTAGGTTAGTTTACCTAGGTTTAAGTAGTTTGTAAGCTACGGACTGATGACACGCAGTTTGGTCCGATAGATCTACAAACATTTGAACATTTTTTTTATTTCAGAACCATTGTCGGTAGCACTCATCAGTTCATGTGAGTAAAGAACAATGTGTCACAAGAACGACGGTTTCTGAATCCGTGCTGACTGTGGGTCAGTAGGTCGTTCTGTTCGAGGTAGTTGGTAATAGGAAGGTAGTATGCGGCGCGCGTTCGGCGCAGCATCCAGCTGCGTCCGTGACGTCAGAGGCTGTCCGTTCCTGGAATGAATGAGGACAGCAGGGCCGGGTACTTGCCGCGGCGCCGGCCTGCTGACCAGCTGCCATGTCACACGGCCTCACAGCACACACACACACACACACTGCGTTTACATGTGACACCACTTCCAGAAGACGAAAAACGAATTTCCTAACCCGTTTCTGGATGTCATCGATTAAGGCCTGAAGCTTATTTACTAGCCCAGTCAAATATGGCGTTTGGAAATCAGCTGTTAGAGCTCCTGCTTATACCTGCACATTCGCTCTTTTTTTATTATTATTATGCTTTTCTGTTCCATAGGACCCAACTGAGGAGTGAGACCATGGTCATGGAACAAGTCAATACATGAATTTTTACACAAGAATGGTGGTAGAAAATTTTTAAGTAGTCCTATGCACTCTTAAGACAAAGTGAAAAGAATCAATAAAGAAAAATTATGAATTAGCGTAATTATTTAACTTTTTCTAGGAGTTCCTCGACAGAATAAAAGGAGTGATCCACTAGGTAACTCTTCAATTTAGATTTGAAAGCGTGTGGGTTAGTGCTAAGAATCTTTATTTCTTGTGGCAGCTTATTGAAAATGGATGCTGCAGAATACTGTACACCTTTCTGCACAAGTGTCAAGGAGGTATGATGCAAATGTAGATTCGAATTCTGTCTAGTATTCACCGAGTGAAAGCTACTAACTCGTGGGAATAAGCAGATATTATTAACAACAAACGTCATTAAAGAAAAAAAAACGTATTGTGACGCCAGTGTCAAAATTCCCAGACTACTGAAAATGGTCCGACATGACGTTCGTGAACTTACTTTTACTTACATAAATAGATTCGTACTCAATCTAATGTGTCAACTTTTCCTTCACTTGTTCAATTTAATGAAAGGAAAGGAAGCAGAGAAAGGAAAAGAATGACTTTAGCTGCAGAAGGTTATTGAAAATACTCTTAATGACAAGTGAAAATGTGAGCCGCGGCGGGATTCGAACCCGGGTCTCTCGCTTTAAGCCAGCGGTCGCCTTAACCACTTGGACAACCGCGCTCGCCTTCCGTCCCTCTCATCTACATTTACGTAGATACTCTGCAAATCACATTTAAATGCCTGGCAGAGGGTTCATTAACCACTTTCATAACTTTTCTCTGCCGTTCCATTCTCTAATTCCGCGCGGAAAGAAATAATACCTAAATCGTTCAGTTTTCGATTTGATTTCTCTTATTTTATTGGGATAGTCATGTCTCCCTATGTAGGTGGGTGCTAGACAAAATATTTTCACGTTCAGAAGTAAAAGTCTGTGATTGAAGTTTCGCAAATAGATCTTGCCGCAACGAATAACGTCGTTCTTTTAAAGATTTCCACCTCAAATCGTGCAACATTTCCGTGACGCTTTCCCCCCTGTAACGTGATAGAACAAAACGAACTACCCTTCTCTGAACCTTCTCAATGACTTCCGTCAGTCCCACCTGGTGAGGGTCCCACACTGGGCAACAGTACTCCAGGAGAGGACGCACAAGTTTGATGTAGGCAGTCTCTTTGGTGGAACTGGTGCATCTTCGAAGCGTTCTGCCAATAAAACGTAACATTTGGTTTGCCTTCCCCACAATAATTTCTGTGTGATCTCTCCAGTCTAAGTTGTTCGTAATTGTAGCTCCTAGGTATTTGGTAGAATTTACGCTCGTCTGCCTGAGGACTGATGATATGGGTCATCGATAGGAGTAGTAGTAATGAACTAGTGACTCTGACAGAATTTTCCTTATTTATATGGCTAGGTATCGTTTGCTAGAACACCGATGTCGTCTGGGCTGTTGGTGTGTGTGGCTCTATTGTAGTTGTACTGGTTTCCAATAAGGTGGAGAGGAACAGTGAAGGAAGAGGAGATGAGCTGGGCAGAGCGCCCAGCGGCTACACAGTTGGCAATAAATACGGACACGCGTGTACAGCCGCAGGCCGGCTGTTATTGGCAGCTCCTCCCTGCCGGCCGATACCAGAGATACGGGAAAAGCGCGCCTTGTTTCCTACCGCTAACTGCTCTGGCCATTTCCGGCGGCTGCAAACGTGTGCCTCGCCAGATATTGCCTGTGCGGTGGTGATTGCCTCAAGTGCACCATTTCCAGGCGAAGCACGATTCGCTCTCACCGAGTTGCCTGCGTGCTTCACAATTCCGTAGACAAAATTGTGTGTGTGTGTGTGTGTGTGTGTGTGTGTGTGTGTGTGTGTTGTGCGAATCGCCGTAGATTCGTCCAACTTGACATCCTAAATGGTCCGTATGGCCTGTAGAAACTGTCTTTTGTGTTTGTTTTTTATTTTTACTTTTTTTTTTTTAAATTTATTTTTGTGTTAACACGTTCGCTGCCGTTCACGCTCTGGCGCGTGTAAACGTTACTTGAGTCAGGTGCCGCTCACGCTGTGGCGCGTGCTGCGACCTGGCATCCTATTATGGGTTGTTGTAAACTGGCAAAGTCTAATAAAGCTGTATACTCTGGTAGGCACTCGGGGAAGAGTATAAGTGATGTGCACACGTACGTGGTTCCAGATTTCCGCGTTTGCATTACCGGCTACGAGCCACACACGCTTCTCATGATGTCATGATAGATTTATTGCATTCTTATGTAAACAAGCAAGCAAGCTTTTGATTATTTTAATTTTATTTCGATTAGTTACCAGTTTATAAAAAATACTTCTTAGTTTTGATATTATTCATACTTATATTGCTCATGATATAGAAATAAGCATATGTTTAATGAAATACCTTGTGTGTACTGTTTATATTGTTCATTTGTTGTTTTCACAAACATACAAATGCAAATAAAATACCATATAAAAAACTGAAAACTAAAACCAAAACATTCAGTGGCTCAAAACTACGAAACGATACTAAATAATGCGATCGGGGTAAATGCTCCACTATAAACACTACAAACTTAAAGTGTGTCAGCAAATAACAAATCCCTTGCATTTAGAAACGACTTAAAAAACATCATCTGTAATCCAAATGTTTGTAACCCGAGAGAGCCAACTGCTAGGGTCATCGGGCCGTAGACTACTTAGTCCAACTAATGCTTAGGACAAAGCACGCACACACAAACCCATGTCCGAGGTAAGATTTGAAACTCCGACGGGAGACACTGCGAAGTACGTAGCATCGTGCCTTAGACCGCTCGACCGTTCCGGCATTGCAGCTGTAATCCTGAAGTACTTTTACGTAAAATGAAAAGACTTTTATATCACTAATCATACAAAGGTTTTAATGAGTCTTCTTGTTGTTGTCTTCAGTCCGGAGACTCGTTTGATGCAGCTCTCCAACCTACTCTATCCTGAGCAAGCCTCTCATCATCTCCTCATAAGAACGGCAACCTTCATCAATTTGAATTTGCTTACTGTATTCATCTCTTGGTCTCCCTCTGCGATTTTTACCCCACACACTTCCCTCCAATGCTAAATTCACGATTACTTGAAGTCTAAGAACGTGTCCCACCAATCTATCCCTTCTTTTAGTCAAGGTATACCAAAAATTCCTTTTCTCACCAATTGTGTTCAGTACCTCCTCATTAGTTACGCGATCTACCCACCTAATCTTCAGCATTCTTCTGTAACACCACATTTCAAAAGTGTCTATCCTCTTCCTGTTCGCACTGTTTATCATCCATGTTTCACTCCTATACAAGGCAACACTCCACACATCCTTACACTAAAATTAATATTCGATGTTAACAAATGTTTCTTTTTCAAAAAGGCTTTTCTTCCCATTGCAATTCTACAATTTGTATCCTCTGTACTACAACCAGCGTGTGTTATTTTACTGCCCAAGTAACAAAACTCATCTACCACCTTTATGGTTTCGGTACCTAATCTAATTCCTTCAGCATCGCCTGATTTTCTTAGACTGCACTCCACTACCCTTGTTTTACTCTTGTTGTTGTTCATTTGCATGCACCTCTCAACACTCTGTCCATCCCATTCAACTGCTCTTCCAGGTCCTTTGCTGTCTCTGAACTTCAATTCCTTCTCCAAATTTCTCCTTGCTTTCCTTTATAGCTTGAATAACATTGGAGAAAGGTTACAACCCTGTCTTATTCCCTTCCTAACATCTGCATCCCTTTCATGCCCTTCCACTCTGATAACTGCTATCTCGTTTTTGTATAAGTTTTAAATAATCCTCCGTTCCCTATATTTTAGTCCTACTGATTTCAGAATTTGAAACAATCTATTCCAATCAACATTGTGAAAAGCGTTTTCCAAATCTACAAAAGCTAGAAAGGTAGGTTTGCCTTTCCTTAATCTTGTAACATAAGCAGGAATGTGAGAATTGCCTCCCGTGTTCCTACATTTCTCGTGAATCCAAACTGATCCTCCCCGAGGTCGGCTTGTACCAGTTTTGTCATCGTTCTCTAAACAATTCGTCTTAATTTTTTGCAACCCTGACTTATTAAACTGATGGTTCTGTAATTTTCACATTTGTCTGCGACTGCTCTCTTTGGAATTTTTTGTAGGTCTTACCTTTCTACTTATTTTGTCCTCTGCTGCCTTCACTATTTCGTCTTTCAGTGCTACCCATTCCTCTTCTACTGTTTTATTTCCTCCCGTCTCTATCAATTGTTGCCTAAAGCTGCCTCTGAAATTCTCTAGAACTTCAGGTTCCTTCAAATTATCTAGGTCCCATCTCCTTATTTTCCTACCTTTCTGCAGTTTTTTTCAGTTTCAGCCAAAAGTTCATGACCAATAAGATATGACAAGTAAGATATGAGTCATACTAAGTAAAATTGGTAAGTACCGGGGATGATAATTTCGGATTCACAATGGGTAAAGGAAGAACAAATGTTGTTAGAGAAGTAATGTAAAAGTATGACATAAATAAGCATGGTACTGCAAATCTTTTTATCAACTGGGAAAAGGTACACGATAGCACGCGCGTAGATAATTTATTCTTGTGTATGTGTGTGTGTGGGGGGGGGGTTAATTTAGTACCTTCAGATCAGTATCCAAAAATATTTGCAGACTGACTACGTTTAAAATTGGAAGACAGGTTACATTGTGAGTAACTAACAAAAGAAAGAACAATAATTGAGTCAATCGCTAGAAATTTTAAAAGATGTTGGTACAGATTGGATAGATTGTTGGCTAATATAGGGGATGTTATCAAAGCATAAATTGACGGAAAAGGGAGCAAAGGGAACAAATCAATGAGCATTGGAAGGGGAATAAGCTAAGGATACTCACTGTCATAAGAGGTGTTCAACATACGTACGGAAAAGAACTGATACACAAGGCGACAGAGGATGCAGGAGATATTGTGATTGAAACAACACTGGTGGCATCAGAATAATCTGGTCTCTTCAAAACACAAACCAACCAGCAAATCTGACGAAGAGCTACAACATATTTAAGAGTATTAAAGGAAGGCACGAAGAGTGTTTGAACAGAAGGAGAAGCATTGGGTTAAAATTTGTGTTACAGCGTGGCAAAAATTTTAATTCTAAGTTTCTTCTTCTGTTCATTAACTATTGATTGTGGATTACTCGTTATGGCACCTTTGTCGTCAGCTTGAGATCCTTCGTGCAGATAAGAGAGAAAAGATCTCATCTGAAATTACAATCACTGCGTCCGAAATATTTTGTGTACATTGTCTGTAAATAGTTGCAGATCTACTTTGTAAACAACTGATGTATAGGCTCTGACATGAAGAAATGTAATTATATAAGACCTTATCAGTCTGAAATGGTAACAAAGATAACCGCAACTGTTAACACACAATTGTGTCTCTTTGCCGCCAGTTGTCCTAGGTGTCAATGGCCGAGTAGAGAGAGACCGCCACAGGGAAATAGGATGCACGCGTGTGCGGGTACATTGTCAGAGGTGACCAGCCAGTGGGACAGCAGAAACACCAAGCTAGATTAGTACAAGATATATATTTCGTAGAAACATGGTAATACTTAACTTTTACAAGTTTCATGAGAGGGCGCTCGTGGCTGTCGTCGTAAGAACGCCGCGCCGTGCTTGCATAGCGGCGGGCGGCAAAAGAACGTGGCGCGCACTTCAGACTTGTGCGACACCACAAATAGCAACTTCAAATAATGAGATTTACGCTGTGTGCCTTTCTCGTTTCTTAGGAGACTATATTATTAGAAGTGCCCAGAAAGAGAAAATAGTCGTACTAGGTAATATACTGTGCAGGACTTGTCTGCAGCGATTACAGAGGGAAAGGTGGAAGGATTATGAGGAAGAAGTAATAAGAGAATTGGAATAGTAGCCGAGATATGGACAAACATAGAGATAGATAAGGGGGATGCTGACAACGGGGCAGAGACATATAGTATGAAATAAAAGACGAATGCAACACTGCTTTCAAAAACCGAAATTAATGGCCCAGCCGGCACAGCGCAGTGTGCCGCGGCAGAATAGCCGTATGCACTGAGGCGCCGTGCTGCGGTGCACGCGGCCGTTTGTCGTGGAGGTTCGAGTCCTCCCTCGGGCATGGGTGTGTGTGTTGTTCTTAGGTTAGTTTAACTTAGTTTCAGTATTTTGTAAGCCTAGTGAATAATAACCAAGCAGTGAACTCCCAAACATCTGAACATTTTTGAACAGCGCAGTGCTGATCTGTTTCCCTTTACATGCCGGCCTATACCAGCAGTCGGACGTAAATGTCCGAAGATTACCATAGTATCATGAACTACATACAGGGTGTTTCACTAAGTGTGTTTGCCTCTGTAACTTATAAAATAATAGGTGACGGAAAATTTTAATGCGGTAGGTCAACACAAGAAATGTTACACTTTCTGCGGAGCTATGAGCATAGTTTATTGTATCATTTTCCAAAGAGTTACAGCACAAAGATATTTTTTTTTTTACATGGAACAGTAATTTTTTTCTATCGTGCATTGGATTCGTTGAAACCAACTGCATCGAAATCAATTTAAACTACTTTCCTATCACTTTTAGTTTGGGAGCTACAACCCTTCAAAGTTTAGGGGGCGGAGGCTACGCCAGCGTAACTGACTGGCTGGTGGTCATGATACAGTGGGCCGTGCCCTAGGGGATAGCCACTCGGCCAGTTAGCTACGCTATCGCAGCCTCCGCCCCTGGAACTTTGAAGGGTTGTAGCTTCTAAACGAACACTGATTGGAATGTAGTTTAAATTGATTTGGACGCTGCTGGTTTAAACGATTCCAATAAACGATATAAAAAACTATTGTTCCATTTAAAAAATTATATCTTTCTGGTGTAACTCTTTGGAAAATGATACAATAAACTATGTTCATAGCTCCGCAGAAAGTGTAACATTTCTTGTGTTGACCTACCGCATTAAAATTTCCCGTCACCTATTATTTTATAAGTTACAGAGACAAACACAGTGAAACGTCCTGAGTATACACACCACCATTACCGTTAAACTATTGTTACCAAGATTATTTCAGTGTCAATTTGAAGTCCCGCTTAAAATTCCGTGACAAAGGTGAAACGTAGTACTTGTCGTGATGACTGGTCACGGCCAGATAGGCTGGCTGCCACTGAGCCAAAACACACACAGCGATACCTCGCGCAAATATCAGTCGGCGTAATGAGTGCACTGCAGACTTGTTTGTTTTATGGCCGAACGTCCCGTTGCGCCATTTACGTAATTATAAACGTGTCCACCGGGCCGAACACGTGCAGCGCCGATTGTATTTTTATAAATGTGCCCGACAACGCCGAAGAGAGTGTTTTGGCATTTGTACAACGTTCAATCATGTTTTAAAATGGAAGAGAGTAGTTGTAATATACCGGCAGCGTTTTTCCGGCCCGGCCCGGCTGTCAGAGAGTAATTTTCGTGCGCATCTGCGGGGAGCGGTGGTGTCGACACGTTTTCAGTTGTGGCTGATGAACACAGCGCGGCAGAATTGTTCGCTGTGCTGCGGTCTGTCTCTGACGCTGTATCTAAACGGAGCCCAAAAGGGCAGCAGAAACAGGCAAAAATGTGTAGTTCAGCGGTATCCATCACGTCGCAAAAATTGTCAGCACTGTCCGACACAAACCACGAGCTCTGGCGTGTGTCATGCCTTGCATTGTCATGGTGCTATGCAGGCTTCACTCTCGGTAGGTCAGTTGTGATTGAGCTAGATAAGGAGCCATGTCCAGCCAGCACATTGCGTGGCCTGTGTGAATGGGGCTTAGGTCGTCGCTAGGGTTGCTTGTTACTAAAGCACTCAAAGCCACACAACGAATCAAACTTCAAAAAAGAGAAATTCTCGATCAAATTAATAGCAGCACATTCTCCAAAGTTCTTCTACGAAAATAAAGTCGTTGTTAGATGAGAAAGGATTTTTATTGATTCTTCCATCACACTACACCACTGTATACATTTGGTCTAATGCTCCTGGCAACCGAACATAACAAGAACGTACCACTGCTGTCTACGACTTTCAGCAGCTTACAACTGCTTACAACTTTCAATTGCCCCTTGCCGTCAGTAGCGGCATGTTTAAATACATAGATTTTGGCGCCCAAGTCGCGAATACGTCAGGCCACGTGACGTTTACAAATTCTGTGTCAAATAAATTGACTACAAATTTTGAAGAAATTTATACAGTTCGATTTAGTGGTTAACAAATAATGCAACTAGTTACAAAAGTTGGCAAAAAAGGTTTCAATTCATGCAATAAATTAATTATTTAATGGTAAGTGGTGCGTATTTCGCTACACGGCTGCTAGGTCATACAATAACCTTTGAGCTGTAAGTTCACGTAAAGAAACGAGTCCGCACCTGACGTCTTATGATTGATCTTCAGATTCAAGATTTTACCAAAATTTTAAGATAACGACAATTAAGAAGTGAAAAAATCTTCATAAATGTATATGTTTTACCAAAACTTAATAGATGACAATTCTAGTTTTTCGTAAATACTTAGGAACTGATATAATCGTTAGACAAACTGTTAGGTTCATAAAATTAGCAATATTCTCGTTTTAAAAAAATCTTAGTAGTGACTGTTTTATCGTGAGGTTTTTTAACTCAGGATCTTTAATATTTCCCATGAAACGTCACAATTTGGAACTTCTTCATTTACGAATTTCGCATATCCTGTGTCAGGAACATTTCTTCGCAGAAACCTTGTTAAGGTATTGAAGTTATTCGTAGAAAGTAATTATGACAGATTCAAAATTGTTGGTGAGGAAGGAGCATATAAATTAATCTGAAGGAGAGGCATTGTATTAAAATTCGTACCACGTCCGTGATTCGAACCCGCGACACCATTATGTCACAATGGCTTTAGGAGTAAAGCGCCTGCCTGGAAAGAATGAGGTCCCGGGTTCGAATCCCTGCGGTGGCAGAAATTTTAATTCAATGCCTCTCCTTCAGATTAATATCTATGGTAATTATGTGTTCGAGATTTAGTAGTCTTCAGTTTAACACATTTACCGTCGACTTCAACAGAATTGACTGCTCTCCTATCCTTAGAAAAACGGACTAAAAAGCTGATAATAACCGAAACAACATGCACATTTTTAATGCACGTATTTCTATTACGATTGGTGGTAAGAACTATCAAGGGTTCTCATTTTATACAAACGATTTTACTATAATAGTTACATACATTAATTAACGCCACGAAGGTTATTATTGGTTTAGGAAAATGATAATAGAGTTTAAATTTTTTAAACACGTAACTTCGGAACAATTAGTGCCACTGACGTTCGGCAATCACAATAATAAGTCATCGAGTAAAACACAAGTGAAATCTGGCGTTTTTGTGTTTATAAACGATTTAGGAGACAATCAGATTTGCTTCCTTAGACTGTTCGCGGACGATACTGTTGTTACAAAGCAATTTAGATAAAATTTCTACATGGTGCGAACAATCGTAATTGTCACTAAATAAAAAAAAAAGTGTGAAGTAATACACATGACCACTAAAAGAAATCCGCTGATCTTCAATTACACGATAAATCAGTCATACCTTAATGTCGTAAATTCTACCAAATACCTAGGAGTTACAATTACGAGCAACTTAGAATGGAGAGAACACACAGAAAATATTGTGGGGAAGGCGAACCAAAGGTTACGTTTCATTGTCAGAACACTTCGAAGATGCAACAGCTCTACCAAACAGGCTGCCAACATTACACTTGTGCGTTCTCTCCAGGAGTACTGTTGCCCAGTGTGTGACCCTCAGCAGGTGGACTGACGGAAGACGTTAAGAAGGTTCAGAGAAGGGCAGCACGTTTCATTTTATCACGTTACATGGGGGAAAGCCTCACGAAAATGTTGCACGATTTGAGGTAGAAATCATTAAAAGAAAGACGTTATTCGTTACTGCATAATCTATTTGCGAAATGCCAATCACAGACTTCTATTTCTGAATGTGAAAATATTTTGCTAGACCCACCTAAATAGGGAGACATGACCATCCCAATACAAATCAGATCGAAAAAGGAACGATTTAGGTGTTCTTTCTTCCCGCGCGCTATTGGAGAATGGAACGGTAGAGCAAGGTTATGAAAGTGGTTAATGAACCCTTTGCCAGGCACTTAAATTTGATTTGCAGAGTATCTATGGAGATGTAGATAATGCACGAATCTAGTCAGTATAGTCCGTTACGAAATCGCATCACATACTTGACTTTTGCACATACTATTTAATTATATTCAGAGTAAGAAAAGAGATTACCCACCCAGAGAGACTACAGTGTTAAAACGTCCTCTTCCGGTGTGGGTAGTGGAGTCTGTCTCGGTTATAATCCGCTCAGTGGATAACGATGGAGGGTGGTATGCCGCTAGCCTTGATGTTGGTTTTAGGCGGTTTCCCACATCTCTCTGGGTTAGTACAGGGCTGGTATACAACTCCCGTCTCAGGCGATTCGCAAACATTTATAAAACGTCCGCCCACTTATACATACAGTACAAAGCCAAGGACGAGACCGGTCATGTGGTCATCGCAGTGCAATGCAACAGTCATAAAAACTCTCCAATTCTGTTATTCTTGACGATAAGCCTTTAAGTGAGAAACCGTTTAGAGTTTTTGTTGGACGTCACTAAACGCTCTTATTATTAATAACTGGATGATTGAAGGGTGTGTGAGTTCAGTTTTGAGCGAAAGCACGTTTCAACGTATAGTATTATTTTCCTGAAACGTTTGGTGTAGGCGTGCGGGAACAGCAGTGCGCTCTAAGGCGCCTTTTGCGGAATGGGCGGCCGCTCCCCGTCGGGGGCTCGAGACCTCCTTCGGGTACGAGTTTGTGCTATTCTTAGCATAAGTTAGTTTAGGGACCGATGACCACTACGTTTAGGTCCCACAACTTATAAACATTAGAACATGTTCTTTGGTGTACAATGGTATAATTTAGCAGTTGTAGTCACTTATGTATTTGGATATACTATAGGCCAAATGTGTTGCGAAAAGCAGTAGTAGCAAAGAAGACCTTAAAACCTCACAAAAATTGTTCAAATGTTTGTTAAGCTTATTGGGCTTAACTGCGGGGTCATCAGTCCCTAAACTTACAAACTACTTATGAACTACCTTACACTGAAGACGACACAAACATCCCTGCCCGAGGGGGATTCAAACTCCCGACGGGGAACAGCCTCGCTCATCGGAGAATAGCGCCTCAATGCGCTCGACCACTCCGCCGCGGCTAAAGATTTCAAGCCGGCCGCGGTGGCCGAGGGGACTGAGGCGCTCCAGTCACGGTCTGCACGGCCACTGCCGTCGGGGGTTCGAATCCCCCCCTCAGGCATGGATATTTGTGCCGTCCTTAGTCTTAGCTAGTTCATAAGAAGTTTGTAAGCTTAAGGACTGATGACCCCGTAGTTAAGTCCCATAAGTTCTACAAACATTTGCACATTTTGAAAGATTTCAAATTATATGTGAAGTGTGTCGGCAGCTGGTATTATCGTTCATGTGTAATAGATAATACAAACTGGCGTATTTGAGTGCCTCTAGTTTCAAGACAAACAAGGCGTTCTAATTGTAATACTTTCTTTACCGTGTTAAACTTGACATAAGAGCATACTTACTAATTAGATTATGACAGCATTTAAATAGTTCGCTCAATAATTACGCGCCGCGGTGGATTAGCGGTGCGTGCTGGAGCGCCGTGCTGCAGTCCGCACGGCCGTTCGCCGTCGGCGGTTCGACTTCCCACTCGTGCATGGGTTTTTGTGTTTTCCTTAGGTTAGTTTGCCTTAGTTTAAATAGATTGTAAGCTACGGACTAATGACCACGCAATTGAGTCCCAAAGATATTCTTTAAAAAATAATAATAATTACGCGAAATATGAACGCCAAAATGAACTTTCTGTTGCATTTGTTTGCCGTCATATACGCTTCCCGTAACGAAATAGTTCAGGACACTGAAAAATAGGATTTTATACTGTAAAATCAAGAGGTGCAGATATTTTTCTGTTATGTGTTTGTGTGGAAGGGGGGACCGTGGAGGAGGGGGAGAGGGACTGTGAAACTGTTTCAACATTTACAGTGCGCGGAACAAAAAAAGGCTTAGTGATATTGCTCTGATGGGAGGGTTGGAACTCCCACCACTCCTCCATATATGTTCAAATGTTTGGAACCGTATTATACCGAACTGTTATGGTCATCAGTCCCTAGACTTACTTAAACTAATGTAAACTAAAGAGAACACACTCAACCCATGCCCGATGGAGGACTCGAACTTCCGGCGGGAGCAGCCGCACAGTCCTTAGCATGATTCCTTAGACCGGTGTTCTCTAAACTTTTTGAATACGCGACCCCTTTCCTGCTAAAAATATTTTCACGACCCCACCTCCACCCCCTCGCCGAACCATAACAGAACTGTATGTGTATTTTCAAAGGCAACGAATTCAGTTTTCTTGTGTTGGTATAACTGTTCTGGAAAAAAAAAATAAAAAAAAAAAAAAATAAAAAAAAAAGAAAAAAAAAAAGAAAAGAAAAAAAAACCACGTACATTAGAGAATAAATTCTTAGTCTTTATTTTTGAATGGAACACGTGTCATTACGTAAATTTTGCTAGAAATATATATGTTGCATAACGAGATTTCGCAATTGGAGGTAAAACTCATAAGCGAATTATGGTCGTTGAGTAAGGTCCCACTTACAGTCAATTTGTAAAAAAAATCGAATTTCTCAAAATTACTTATTGTGTCTGGTAAATTTATATCTCGCGTGATACCTAAAAATATTTTCCAGGCCTTACTATTATTCATTATTAACATGGCGTATTTACTATAAAACAATCTTTGTTCTATTCAACTGAGAACTGATGATCAACAAGGAATCGTGTAATTTCAATATACATTTGACTTTTCTTAGGCACGTGGTTTTGCATTTCGGAACCCTAGTACTGAGGCATGCTCCTGGCTAGTTGTTATATGGTGTAAGCACTTTGTACTGTGAAGGCGACTCCCGAGCAAGAGTTTGCGGATCCCCCACAGGGGGTCGCGACCCACAGGTTGAAAGACACTGCCTTAGACCACGCGGCTACTCCTCCTCATTCTGTTCCCTGTTATCTTAAATGTTTGTAAATTTTATCGGACCAAACTGCGTGGTCATCAAAAAATGTTCAAATGTTTGTATAGTTTATGGGACTGAACTACGGAGTCATCAGTCCCTAAACTTACAAACTACTTATGAACTACTTACGAACTAGGACGGCACAAATATCCATGCCCGAGGGGGGATTCGAACCGCCGACCGTAGAGGCCGTGCAGACCGTGACTGGAGCGCCTCAGTCCTCTCGGCCACCGCGGCTTACAAACTACTTAAACCTAGGTAAACCAACCTAAGGACAAATACACACATCCATGCCCCAGAGAGGACTCGAACCTCCACGGCGTGCAACCGCGCGCTCCGCAGCGAGACGCTTTAGACCGCTCGGCTACTCCACCGCGGCCCTTGTTATCTACGCATTTATCTATCGGAGACCAAACGTGCCTTAACTTTCGTGAGTGTGTTGCCTGTTGATGAGACCTTGGATCACGTAATTAAAAGAACATGTGTCGTATAACTGTAGTCTGCATGGAGAGCCGGCCGCGGTGGCCGCGGCGCTTCAGTCACGGTCTGCACGGCCACTACGGTCGGGGGTTCGAATCCCCCCTCGGGGGTGCCGTCCTAGTTCGTAAGTAGTTCATAAGTAGTTTGTAAGTTTAGGGACTGATGACCCCGTAGTTAAGTCCCATAGACTTTACAAACATTTGGACATTTTCTGCATGGAGATATTGACACCTGAAAAACAGCTGAAGAACAGCCATACGGACGTCAGCGAATTGCGATGGAAACGTATATCTCCTGCGGTCCTCTGGAGGCACATGCGGCTACAATTGGAGTGAGAATAAAAGTGGTAAACAGTGCGGGGTCGGCGTCATTAGTGGGAGGGAGCAGCGGGCGGTATCTGTGGGCGGCAGGCACCTGTTAGAGCCCCGCCCACCACCTGTGGATACACGCGGCCGCCGCCGCCGGCGCGTTTGACATTTGCGGCCAGCCAAAGGCCATCATCTGCCCTGGGCTCTGGCCGTCCCGTCATTATATCGACCTGCGCGCCAGCCTTTGGCGCCAGTGATGAATGGAGCCCGCTGGCCGCTGGCGCCAGAGAGAGTGACACCTTCCGCGCCCACGTCACGTGACAAAGGTCGGCCGGTCGCCTGTGACCGATGACCGCCAGGGGTGAAGCCCAGGGGTCACTTCGTATCCAGTGTTTCTCAACCTGTGGGTCGCGACCTCCAGAGGACGCCAAGTCTTGTTCGGTGGGTCGCCAATAGAAAAGGAAGTACTTGCACCTAAAGCAAAATAGCGGTTCAGTAATACAACAAAAATTAATGTTAAAATTAATGAGTTTTTTGTGCACCATTCATTATGAATCAAATAGATCATAAATTGTTTTATAATACAGTGACTTAATAATGAACAAGCACAAAGGCCGAAAACTGTTTTCAGGAACCAGACGATAGCTAAAATTTGTTGTGGTGGTCTTCAGTCCGCAGAGTGGTTTGATGCACCTGCTCAAATGTTCAAATGTTTGTAAATCTATCGGACCAAACTGTGTGGTCATCAGTCCGAAGCTTACAAACTACTTAAACCTAGGTAAACTAACCTACGCACAAACACACACACACACACCAATGCCCCTGGGAGGACTCGAACCTCCAACAGCGAGCAACCGCGCGCTCCGCAGCGATACGCTTTAGACCGCTCGGCTACTCCACCGCCGCGGTTTGATGCAGCTCTCCACGCTACCCTGTCCTGTGCAAGTCTCTTCATCTCAGAATACGTTCCATGGTACAATAAGTAATTCTGAAAAATTCGAAAAAAATCAACTTCTTCATCAATTGTCTATTCAGAGGGACCATTCTTAGTGATCATAATTCGCGTATGTGTCTTGCCTGAAATGCGGAATACTTATTAAACAAAATATATTTCCGGTGGGGTAGCCGAGCGGACTAAAGCGTTTCGCTGCGGAGCGCGCGGTTGCCCGCCGTCGGAGGTTCGTCCTCCCTGGGGCATAGGTGTGTGTGTGTGTGTGTGTGTGTGTGTGTGTGTGTGTGTTGTTCTTAGGTAAACTTACCTTTGTTTAAGTAGTTTGTAAGCTACGGACTGATGACCACGCAGATCGGTCCGATAGATTTACAAACTTTGAACATTTTTGTAGAAAACATATTTTTCTGTCGGAAATCTTGTAGAAATCATGAAGTGCTCCATTCCGAAAAAGAACTACGTCCTACAATTTAGAAGATAAATTTGTTTCGTTTGAGATAATATTGTCCTGTTTCGGTTCGTGAAAAGCGCATCGCCAGATATTTTTTTACTTGTTTATTTTTTTTTTATTTTTATTTTTTTTTTTCTGGGGGGTGGGGGAGAGGGCCTCGCCGGAATATTTTTATTTGGAAGGCGGTCGCTTATTCGAAAAGGTGAAAATAACTGGTATAGGGCAATGTTCCAACTGTGTTCGTCATCATAGGTGCTAGGGATGGTGAAATCAATCGGTTAAAATTGATACCAGTATTTATCTACGCTCTAGTTACACCTGTTATCGCTGCGGCGGAGTGGCCAAGCACATTGAGGCGCTATGCTCCGATGCGCGCGGCCGTTTCCCGTCGGGGGCTCGAATCCTCACTCGGGCATGGATGTTTGTGCCGTCTTTAGTACAAGGTAGTTGATAAGTAGTTTGTAAGTTTAGGGCCGGCCGCGGTGGACGACTGGTCTGCGACGCGCCAGTCACGGTCTGCACGGCCACTACGGTCGGGAATACGAATCCCCCCTCGGGCATGAATATTTGTGCCGTCCTTAGGATTAGCTAGTTCGTAAGTAGTTTGCAAGTTTAGGGACTGATGACCCAGTAGTTAAGTCCCATAAGCTCTACAAACATTTGAACATCTGTAAGTTTAGGGACTGGTGACCCCGCAGTTAATTCCCTTCGGAACGTAAACGAGAAGCTGGCAACATGCTGCAAGGCGTGACAATTGCACCCGTCAGTTTCCCTCGAGGTAGGTGCACCGCACAGCAGCTCAGAGCGTTGGGATGCAGGACAGGTTGGCTTCCCTCTGAAGTAATACATAACTAAATTTCTCACTGACAAACGTGCCTATACGTCTTTCGACGTGCCCACTCAACCAAACTTCCCCGATCCGATAGGTAAAAAAACAGTTACAACAGAAAAAAAAGAGACAGTAATGTATTCGAATTATAATCCAAACGTTTTCCGTCCCGGGTGCGTACCCAGCCATTAGTTAAACATTCAATAAAAGTCATCGGCGGCTTTCTCAAATTCGTCTTCATAATAACCTATTGGTAGGACTCGGTTTTGCTAGATACGCTTTGGTCTTGAACTGGGATGAGAGATAGCTTTACTACCTCCGCTTACGGCATTTTTTTTCTTCGACTTGTATGTTTGATCTCGTTCTGGCTTTCAATGAGAGGGGGAAAAAAACTACCGCCACAGGAATGACCGATAGCATCAGTCCTCAGATACGCTGATCATCAACGGTGGATCGTGACACACTTGTGGATCGCCTTATTTTTTCCGGTGGCACGTCTGACGCCTTTAAGTTCAGAAAAACTTGTTTGTTTTTCTAGGGGCATTGATTAAAACTAGTTCTTCTTTTAGTTGTTACTTTCCAAGAATTCATAATGAATTGTTGTTGGTAAGAAATCCATTTCTAGAGTTCAAAAATGTTCAAATGTTTGTAAAGCTTATGGGACTTAACTACGGGGTCATCAGTCCCTAAACTTACAAACTACTTATGAACTACTTACGAACTAGGACAGCACAAATATCCATGCCCGAGGGGGGATTCGAACCCCGACCGTAGTGGCCGTGCAGGCCGTGACTGAAGCGCCTCAGTCTCCTCGGCCACCGCGGCCGGCGATATACATTATCATTACCTGTCATGTCAGAAAGGACGCGATCTAATTTGGTTAATCTACAACTCCCTAACAGAATGTAACGAAGATATCTTTTTTGCAGTCCGGTTTTTTTTTTTTACTATCGGTTTCAGTCAACTATATCATTATCTTTAGATGAATTGTGTACAAAATGTCCGGTCTTCATTTTCACTTGTTTGGAGTGTTTTTAAAATCCTTATGTGCAAACATTGCACCGAGTCATAGATGAATATATTTTTTTAATTCATGTTACAACTTTAGATGAAAGTAATTAATCAGTTTGCTTTCAGTAACGTTGTTCAAAGCTAAAAATACATACAGGTTATTCATTATACCTTTTATAACCATTTCTCGTCGACCGCATCGAGGATGTTTCCTCAGCACATTATTATTTGATGTAAACATTCAGCCGCGATGGAGTGGCGAAGCGTTCCAAGGCGCCTAGCTGCGGAGCGCGCCGCCGCTCGCCGGCGGAGGTTCGAGTCCTCCTTCGGGCATAAGTGTAATTTTTGTCCTTAGCACAACTTAGTTTAAGTAGTTTGTAAGCCTAAGGACTGATGAACAGAGCAATAAAATTTGAACAATTTGTAAACAGCCAATATTTTGGGTTATTTTAGCATCACCGTCTGTGGCAAAAGTGTTAAAATATAAAAAATTTTATTGGTTTACAATCGAACATTATGGATGCAAAAAGATTTCAGTTTTTACATAAGCACAACAAACCATTTCACGTGTATTGTTCAGGAATCGTAAGAAAATGACGCTGCTTGTCAAACTAATATATGCTCTTCTGCTCTTGTATAAACTACGAATTAAAAGATTCACAGTCCAACGAAAACAGTTTTTCGCATTTCTTTTGCTTCTAAAAAAAACTGTTGATATGTTGCATCTAGGCACATGCAAATACTGTAACCATCGCATTAATATTTTCAATTGTGGAGAACTAACTGCAACTGTAGTACTAACGGTGTAATAAAATACGATTAGACGTTTTATTGTTAAAAATCTATCCTTGATTTCCGCTACAAAGACTAAGAACTGAAATTCTTAGCTTCCTCTGACATTACTCGTAATGATGAAAACGGTTTCTTGTCCCGATTCACGTGATTTGTTTTCGGTATAATAACGTCACGCGCCTTTAGTGTGTCATAGCCTGTATCTTCTTCTTTGTTTCTCGTGTCCCGGTTTTTTAATTCAGAACTAAAATATTTCAGCCCAGTACTGGGCCATATTGATATCATTTTCTCTTGCGAGCCATAAATCTTCGGAGCTGCACGTAGACGGACAATCAGAGCAGTTTGTTATATGCTTCATCGTGTGTGTCTCCCCACATTCACAGGATACGTCTACATTGTTAATGAATCCCTGTTTCGCTAGGTTTGACTTGACGCGAGCCACACCAGTTCTAATTCTATTATGTGATCTCCAGACTTCCCAATGGAGGTGCATTTCTGTTGGTGGTTCTTGTTGGAGAAGTAAATTTTCTGGTGGCTCAATTATCACTGTGTTCAGAAAGATTCTTCTGGATTTAAGTCGACTTGTTGGAGATTCTTCTCCAAAAAGCGGATGTCTGTCATCGAAACTTTGAACTTTTCAACGTATTCAAGTTCACATCGCCGTATCGCCGTGTTGCTGGTGTTTCAAAACCTGCTGCTTTGTAAAGTTTATTTAGGGGAGTGGGTTTAATGCAGCCTGTATTAATTCTGAAGGTTTCGTTTGCAACAGTGTCGACTTGTTTGGCACGGACTAATCTGCACCACGAAGGGGCTGCAAATTCTCCGGTGGAGAAAACAGGGCTTCTGCTGTGTAGTTCTTAACGCCTTAGGGCTTGCTCCCCATTTGCTCCCACATAAATTCTTCAGGAAGAGTAACATTCTGCTTGGTCTTGTGACAGTGATATTTAAAAGTTAGTGATTTGTCCAAGATAACGCTCAGATACTTTGGATGTCTTTCGTGCTGTAGAACTTTAGACTCCCACACAACATGCAGCTGTCTTCTTGCTTTCTTCGTAAGCAAGTGGAAAGCTCTTACTTGAGTTTTTAGTGGATTCGACTTAAGACAACTTTTTTATATTATTTTGACATAAATTTAAGATCTTGTTCCAGTTTTTGTTCCGCAGATTCAAAGTTGTTTTCTTGAACAGCTATTGCAAGAACATCAGCATAGAGGTAATGTTCAGAGTGCCTGGTATCGGCTGATCATTTCTACAGGGGAAGTGAGAGCTTACGAGATTACCCATGATGCACCTGTCACGCCGTCCGCGTACAGTGTAGACGCGTCCACTTGCACAAGATGCACGCATACGATCGCTAGTAGACAGAATAGGATGGATCCTATTCTCACGCGTATGGAAGTGCTTCGCGTATGCGCAGACGACCGAATGGGAAACCCAGCTGACAAACGAAGCCAAGTCGGGAATTTGTTTGAGAATGTGTACTTGTCTCCTACTCGGAGGAACGTAGTTTTTCGACTCAGTCGTAAATATTTTAGGAGGTGATCTATTGTATTAAAAATTTAATATAACCTGTGTACAGTTTTTTTTAATACAGAGATATAGCTGTTAATATGAAATCCAAACAAACTTTGAGCAAGTGTAAATCAAGAAATTTTCACTGATTTATCCGTCGGTTCTTGGTAGTGCATCACACTTACGTAAAAGTAGAATTTTGTGTATGTTCTACACGTTCATTTCCACTTAGTGACCTGGTTTTCGGCTTACTAGGACATATTCACTACGTCAAAAACCGATTACTTAAATAAAAGTCAATATGGTGATCTACCAAGAATCGACGAAAGAATCAGTCGAAATATACAAATCAGTTTGTTTTACATACCAAGAGCTGTAGCTCTATACCCAATAAAAATTGGACACACTTTATATGAAATTTTAACTGCAAATCGTCTTTATTACCATCTTATAAAATATTTGCCACTTTTTCTGAAACATGCTGTAGTTAACAGATGAAATACTTGTTTTTGGTGTTTTGAAGCTTAATCAAAGTGAAAGGTCTATGTATAGACACCTGAGCTTGTTCATCATATACATAGGCGCCTCAAACCGCAGGGGCTGGAAGTAGGTAATCGCATTTTATAATGAGCGACGTAGTTACGCATGAACTGCACGAAAACAATTAAATACAGTTTCACAGTGGCAGTCTAAAACGCAAATGTTTTAATCATCACAACATATCATACAGTTTCGAAAAGTGATGTTAACGCGGCGATCCATTTGCTGTAAGTTGACAACAATCGAAGTAGACGCGTGAAGCAGACGACTCAACAAATGCGTACCGTTTGAACTTGAGCTCCTAAATACCCAGGCTGAATCGTCCGCCATGTTTTCCCCAACATGGTTGGACTCGCGCTGCACTAACAGCGTAGAGGTGCATGCCCTGCCATTTTTCACAAACGATTTCGCAAAATCTAATTGGTAGACATATTTAATTTTTCCGCTACTTAAATCTTTATATGTCAGCATTGTGACGAAATGCTCCTCACTTCGTTAATAAGATATTGACTTCGAAATAAGAGACTGCGCTACATTAGGAAAAGTTTGCAACAAAAATAGAGGCTGCTATGATATTCCGTTTGGTGCTTGTTGCACCATATGTTGCTGCGGATGAAACTTTCCTAATGGATTGAATTTTATTTTCGACTTAGGAGGAGATCTTTACCTTTCACTCATTCCGCTAAACTTTATTTTATTTATCGCACTCATTTCCGATGACGATAAGGCCAGAATTAATCATTGCGTATCTCATGCACGGTTAGAGGTATCAAAATGATATTTTGGCAAATAATAACATGCAAAGAGGGGAGTATGTTGCCACATACTACGCAAAACTTCATTAATTGTTGCGTTATTCAAGGAAATATGTAATTGTAGAATGAAAAAGAGTAAAGTTAGTGATTTATTCTTCGATTTGTAGATAGTTCTTCGTCACTCATAAATGCTTATTTCTTTGCTTCTTGTCCACTGTGTTTCAGAACTACTACTCAGTTTCCAAAACCTAATAGGAGTTACATTTCCTTCAGTTTAAAGCCTAGCAGTAACGGAACGGGAGTTATTTGATCTAATGAGGATTTTATGTGAGAATACTTGAAGCAAGAGAATACAGATAGCAAGGATCCCTTCACTAGCTAACGAACAGACTTGTTCTCGTTTCCTCACATAATAAAGAACTCTGTAATGAGATATTTAAAATATACTTTTCATATAACTGAAAAATTGAAATTGCATATTACATAGAGACACAGCACTTTTGTAGTGTGCAAGTATTAAATTTAATGGGTTAAAAGAAGTCAGTACCAGTATCTTTAAGTATGGATGTTATTCAGTAACAACATGTGCCTAATTATTGAGAGCTCTAATACGCAAGACGTGTTACTACCAGACGGGCGGGCGGATCCCAGTGCGTTATATTTAACTGGCATTATCTCAAGTTATACGTTTCTCACAGAGTTTCTGTTTGGAGAGGATGAAAATTTGATATATTTTCAACATTTCATTTGTTTAATGAGTTCACATAACTTCAAAAGAAAAAACGTTCTTCGGATGTCGAAAATTCCGTAACGTCGTCAGAAAGTGCGTGGTCGTAAACTATCAGTATACGCTGTTTCGCTGTTTATAAATTATTGCCATAAATAAAACTAAAATGAAAATGTAGTGTAGTTCTTAACGAACACATTGATGAAAGTTTCACGTTGATACAGTGAGTAGTTTGCGAGTGTGAGCGAGTTGAATGAAACGCGAGGTAACACATGAGCTTCGTCCGGAACGTGGTAACTCCCACAGTTTGGGGAAAAAATGTCGGACAGTTCAGCTCGGGTTTATAGGAGCCTTAGTTTGAACGCTTCTTTGTAGTTCGACGGTCTATCGCAAGGGGCGCTGCAGCTGACAACGACTTCCTTGTGCGTGTTGCACGTCTCTTATAGAAAGGGCTTCAGACTTCATAGGTGCGAGTACACTTCGCTGTGGGAGCCCGTTTTTCTGCGTAGGTGTGGTGTTGTCTTTGGTTTTAATGTGTTTGAGCGAATCGGTCGCAGCAAGGTGTGCACCATTCAGGGACGTGTTCTCGTGTGGCGGCGTGGGCTCGCCCTTCGGCGTGTACCCGCCAGCAGGTCCGGCGGTTAATTAATAAAACGGCGCCGTCAGCGGCGGCTCATAAGCCGGCGTAATCCCGCGGCCGCTAAAAGCTTTCGCGCGTTAGCCACAGCCCGCCCACGGGAGCTTCCGACCCAGCACCGGACACCAGCCAGCCACCCAGCCAGCTACCAGCGTCTGCGTGAATGGCGAGCGGCGAGCCGGCGGCCGCCATCCATCACCAGTCTGCTGTTTACGGCTGCTTTTCTTTCGCGAGTACGCAACAGCTGTTTTAAGTCTATATTACTAATAACGTAAATATTTGTTGGTTGAAAATCGGTAATCTCCTGATTTTCTTGCGTGAAGAGAAGAGGGTCAGAGGGGGAAAGAGAGAAGAAGGATATGAATTAGGAGAAGGACGGAGAGGGGGAGGGAGTACGGGGGAAAGGACAGCAGGGGATGCAGGATGTACCCCTAATTTAAAAAATCGCACTGACGTGTTTTACGGCCTACTTTAGATTTGTAGTTTTATAAGTTTTTGCAAACATTTTGGACCAAAATACGAGGCGCGTCCAGAAAGTAAGTTCCGTTTGGTAATAAAATGAAATTGTACACAGATACAGAAGAAATTTTCATTGCACAAAATTCTACATCTCTTAAACTACTTTCCCACATAACTGCCGAAATTTTGCAGGCGTTTGTCATAGCGTGGCACTAGGTTTTGTATACCTTCTTCATACAAATCTCGAATGTTTGTATAGTCTATGGGACTTAACGACGGGGTTATCAGTCCCTAAACTTACAAACTACTTATGAACTACTTACGAACTAGGACGGCACAAATATCCATGCCCGAGGAGGGATTCGAACCCCCGACCGTAGTGGCCGTGCAGGCCGTGACTGGAGCGCCGGCCGCGGTGGCCGAGGGGACTGAGGCGCTCCAGTCACGGTCTGTACGGCCACTATGGTCGGGGGTTCGAATCCCCCCTTGGGCATGGATATTTGTGCCGTCGTTAGTATTAGCTAGTTCATAAGTAGTTTGTAAGTTTAGGGACTGATAACCCCGTAGTTAAGTCCCATAAGCTCTACAAACATTTGAACATTTTTGAACTGGAGCGCCTTAGTCCTTTCGGCCACCGCGGTCGGCCATACAAATCTGCCGCCTGTGTCTTCAACCTGTTGGAAACAGTTTATTTCAGCTCGTCGTCCATAGAGAGAGCACTAATTGTAAACCTACGGTTTTCCTGGATTTTGTCATCAACCGCGTGAACCAGTTTTTCTGTGACCAAAGGTGGACGCCCACTTCGTTCTTCATCGTGCACATCACTACGCCCGCCATTTAACTGTCGGACCCATCTTCTCACCATCGAATCACTCATCGCATTTGGTCCGTAAACATCGCAAATTTGCCGATAAATTTCACTTGGTCTCACTTTCCTCGCATTCAGAAACCGAATCACCGACCTGATTTCACAGGTGGCGGGATTTTCAATCAACGCCGACATTTCAAACAAGCACAACAAAGCGTACGTAACTGACAGCGATCTCCAAATGGCGCACGTTCTTCTCCTTGATACACATCGTCTACAGCGCATGTGCGGAACTGCAGTCGCTGAGATAAATTGAAACGGAACTTACTTTCTGGACGCGCCTCGTAGTAATCTAAATAATAAAAATTAATTAATAAGAGTGTTTGAAACCCTTCTAGGAAAAAAAATTAGGTAGTGGCGGCTTCCAAACCACTGACCTTCAGTGTGACAGTCCAACGCACTGTCCACTACGCTATGGCTAACAATTAGAAGTTAAGAAACTTCCTGGCAGATTAAAATTGTGTGCCGGAACCGGGACTCAAACCTGGGACCTTTGCCTTTCGCGGGCAAGCGCTCTACCACTGAGCTACCCCGACACGACTCACGATGCCGCCTCACAACTTCACTTCCGCCAGTACCTCGCCTCCTACTGGAATTAGAAGTTACGTTCCTTAATCTCATACTATCGATGGCCGTTGTTAAATGATGCTAATATGGTATTTGTAGACACTAGATTATCATTTATCGCACAAAGAACGACGTGTTTTTGTTAATTCTTCAGTGCGCCATTGCTTTGAACTGACAACGTGTAAGTTACAATAAGAAAGTCATCAACTACGCAACGCAAAATGACGTATGCCAGGAATGTCACGTGACATCTGCTAACGGCTACTTTTCGTTAATTCAATGGAGGGTGTTAAAACTCTTTTATTTTTGCAAATATCTCTCAAACGATACGAGATATGAAAAAATGTAAGCGAACAAAGTTGTAGAGAATTTTCTCCTCTACAAATTCGTTTATTCAATTTTCGTGTCAGATGAAAGGTTTATTTGCAATTAAAATTACATTACAAACGGCTTTTTTCGTATTACTAAAGTATTTCTTGTCCGAAATATTTCAAAAAGTGAGGTTCTGGTAGCCAACAATTTTGTCTGTAAAATTTGGTGCCGATCGGTTAAACGGTTCGACCTAAAAAGGGGGAACACGTTACAGACAGATATCCCAAAATCGCCGTTATTTTTGCAGATATCCCTGAAACGATACGAGATACGAAAAACAAAACAAAAAACATAAGAGAGCAAAGTTGTAGATAATTTTCTCGTTTACAAATTCGGTCATTCAATTTTCGTGTCAGATGAATGAATGCAAAGGCCCACTTTTAGTGTTACTACCGTAACCTAAAGTCGGCCAAAAAGATCAAAATGGTCAAACGTTTGTATATTCAAGACACCAAGCTGCTGAGGTCACCGGTCGCTAGACTTAAAGACTCCTTACTAACTCTTACCAACTTCTCTTTCAGTAAATCTGCCCTCAGGTAGGTAAATAGTGGACATGCTCAATGTCTTTTTGTCCTGGACATTCTCCTTTTGCTTTTAAATTCTTCCTTTCTTCACATCTTTTAGCATCCAAACTTTCCATCGTCCTCTTCCTCTTCTACTTTTCCCTCCATTATATTCTGCAGTAGAGCGTAACATAGTTCTTTTGAGGAAGAAAGAATATTTCTCGTAACTATCAAGCTGTTGACGTTTGTAGTGTTGTGTTATTAAATAAATCCTTAAGTCTTCGTCTATTCTGACAATATGTCCTTTGGAAACGTGCTACTTCGTTCTGTGGATAAATATAGGTTCCAAAGCTTGTTTGGGAAGACGAAGACATCGAAGTAATTTTAAATAATTAACTTTGAAATAAGTAAATAAATTAATAAAATCATCTGCTTTTTACATGTATATGGTAAACTGAAATTTGCATCGTGAAAATTACAAGCACAACAAAAAAACATGAGCCATATTGGTCAAAACATTCTCAAGTTATGGCGTGACAAAAGGAAATAAAGATTCGTTTATAAAAAATGTTCAAATGTTTGTAACTCCAGTACGCGCGGCTAATCCGCCGCGGCGATTCATTTATATGTACCGTATATTATATATATTCGGATGAGTCCGAAGGAACAGACGCCACATATATATAACTTATATTTCCTTTCTTCTTAATGACATTGTTGACGTAGTTCCCATAAAGCCATATAATGACGTTGTTATTCCTCTATCAATACGCTATTTGATCAGGAATCAACAAGTCGGAGATATCTATATTTACTATCAGTCCTTTTAATGAGAGCAATTTTTTGTTACTTGCTTCCAGATAAATTGATAGCCAGCCCATGGAAATCTGAGTGACAGCATGTATACTAGGAAATATTTTGACTCGAATTTACCATGCCCAAATCACTTGCGTGAAGTCTTTCACTTGTATTAAGGTCGTTGTTCACCATGTTATAAAAGGATTACTTTATATCAGACCTTCAAGTTTTTATCGGTATTTCTAATCTATTTTATTTCGTGTCATTCAGATGCGGAGGCGTATTATCTAGGTAGGAATGGTACTGAAAAATTTAAGCTTCTCGCCTACACTAGGAACGACTCGAACTTTGTCGGTGAATGCATTACTCTTTATTTCGAAATCGGAAGCATTGTTGTCTCTAATATTTTCCGAGATGTTTCCATGTTATGTTCTTCGGAGACAACAATGAGTACATTTTTCTCCCTTAGTAGTTGAAAATTGTCTGAGGTAGGAGTCAAGATATTAATCCGGAGAAACATGTCGCTCATTTTTGTATTTACAGAGTTCGTGAAAAAGACAATTATTGCTGCATTGCACCGGTAAAAGATTAGACAGCAAACCCCATGGCAACTGGCAGTCTGAGCAGATCTAACGAAGAAAATTAATGACCGTAGCCATTCATTAAAAAAATAAAAAATAAAAAATATATATATATATATATATATATATATATATTTACGTGACCCTCCTGATATTTGTGTCTTTTGATTACACTAGCGTAAAAAATAACGTGGTTTTAATTTTCTTTCGAGTTGCTGAGGCCTTGTTCTTGCTTTCGCAGTTACGCTGTTTCACAGCAAGCGCGACTCAGCCGGCGCGCGTAGTTCAGCGGTCGTCCGACAGGTGTCTCCGCGGTCTGCGTAGCGTGCCAGCGCTCCAGCTGGTAGCTGCTCCTGGCCTTGCCGAACGTCATTTCTATTCCGCCCCACAGTCGGCGCCAAACATCAGCTTTTTTCCCGCCGTTTGCTTTGACGTGGTCTGGAATCGGTGAGCTGGTGTTTGGTATACACACGGAGACCAAAATTAACTCCAGATACTGGCGCCCGGATCCAGCTACCGCCGTGGTCTCGTTTCCCAAGGACAACACGTGTGGACTCTTGCGAAAGACCTTCACAGCTGATCTCACATACGGCGTGAAAATGCACATGGTGCACCACAGTTAATGGGCGAAACGACACATAGGAAAGTATATGATAATTCCAGAAAACAGAGATCAGCGAACGAGAGAATTGAGAGTTAATTAATTGAAATTATTAAGGTAGGAGCTGTCAATGAGTTCAATATATTATCGCAGTTGGTTCATACGTATGTGAAATGCAAACGCCGCGGTGGTGTAGCCGACGCGGTTTAAGGCGCCTCTCTGCGGAGGTTCGAGTCCTCCCTACGGCATGGGTGTGTGTGTTGTCCTTACGTTAGTTTAGGTTAGTTTAAGTAGTTTGTAAGCTACGGACTGATGACCACGCAGTTTCGTCCGATAGATTTACAAACATTTGAACATTTCTGAAATGCAAACATTTTGATTAAGTCGTCACGTAAATGGAACAAATTGCATTCATGGCCTCCGTCAGCAGAAAATTCAAGACTGCTTTACATTACGGTTTTTTTTACAATGTAACTGAGTTTCGCACCTGTTGCTTTCGTCTCTGCCATGTTATATCACAGTCTAACATATATAGTCATGACACCCCCACTGACTTTTCTTACATACCGCGATAGCAGCGCTCCAAGCGGCCGACAAGCTACAGTGCTGAATACGATATTGGATGAGTGCGAACAGTATCTTTTATATTTATTTCAACATGTTTTTTACATTAGGGAACGTATGTAGTAAAAATGGGTAATCACATAAAAATAGCTCCACATTTGTCTGTCTTAGGTTTCCTTAGATCCCTGACAAGGTATGAAGCGGTACATTACAGGACAGTTTACTTTCAATTAACTTGTAACCCACAGGGTTTTACTGAAAATTTTCATTTCTTTTAAAAATAAAAATGGCTAAGAAGCACCAGTAGACCTTTCCTTTGGAAGGTTTCTTCACTACAATTTCAGTAAATTCGGTGAGGCTGAAGCGTAGGAAACGTTTATAGAATGCAATAAGTACAGTATTTAACGTACCAAGTCAGCCACCACAGCTTTAGCTGAAGTTTGTGGACTGATGAACCGCAGTTAAGTCCCTTAAGCTTTACAAACATTTGAACATTTGAGTTTTGGAGTCACTGAGAGATCGTACTCACCTTTGTGGTTTTTTCGGAAAGAGCTTGCTCTAGAGTCAAGTTCACTGGAAAATTGTTGTTTTTGCTGTGATGTACTTTCACCCATGTCAGCTTTCACTATTACTTATGAAGCGCCTTGTATAATAGCTTGCCGGTTTCCTCATTGCTAGCGTGGGAGTGGTGGCGGTTGCTTCGCGTAGCACTTCCCGAAAGAGTGTGGAGCTGGGCTGCAACTTTCCCGTAGAGAACATGGCACAGTGGAAGCATAAAATCATCACCAGAGCCTTACTGCTGATGACCACAAATGTATTAGAAGGCGCTCCTTGTGATTTGCTGCTTTATTAATTACCCAGTTTTACCTGCGGCTTTGCTCGCGTTAAAATGCTTGCATACGTGTCAAAGACCATCGAAATTATAAGAATTTCGGATTTTGTTCTTATGTCTTCACCAGGATCATCAGGATAAAATACAAGTTTCTTCTCCAGGTAAGTGTTATACGGTTTGGGCCCCTACTGTTCCATGTTTTTATAAACGATTTAGGCAGCAATCTGAGCAGCTCTCTTAGACTGTTCGGGGATGATGCCGTCGTTTATCGGTTAGTAAACTCACCAGACTATGAAAAGCAACTGCAAAACTATTTACGTAAGATATTTGCATCGTGCGAAAAGTAGTAATTTAAGTTATTAAAAGTGTACAGTCAGCCATATGAGCATTAAAAGAAATCCGTTAACCTTAATTTACGCGATAAATCGGTCAAATCTGCAGATCACAAATTCAACTAAATACCTAGGAATTACAATGACGAACAACTTTAATTTGACAGAACACACAGGAAATATCGTAGGGGAGGCGAACTAAAAGCTAAGTTTCATTAGCAAAACGCTTACAAGGTGCATCATTTAGAAACTGAATTACATATTGGAACACACATATGTAACAGGAAATTTGCTCACACTTTGTGTGCTTATACAAAAATAGCCATATCGTCTCTATCGTTCTAGGTCGTAGTTTGTTATCTGAAGTAATAACAACACGCTAATGAGCCTCTAGTTCACTTGTTAATCAGGAATTCGTGCATTTCCTTTTATTAATTATACACGAAGATTTTTTTTTTTTTCTTACAACCCGAGCATGGAGTTTGTTTACTGTTTAATGTCACTAATGAATTGTAGGAATTACGGTAATGACTACATTCAGTGCAGGGAAATAAAGAATCAGGGGCAGTTGTCACATCGAAACATCACACTGCATGATAACAGTTATTCAGTTTCACGTAGGAATAAAACTTCTTGATTTTAATTATTCACATTTGATACGAGAAGCAATCGAAAATATAACATACAAGCAGTGTCGGATGATCATTACCTAGGACACAGTGTAGACGTTTTGGAGGTCAAGGTCATTGGTGCACTGTGCAGTCATCAATATTTTGAGATAAATCACCACTGCATCCTCCTGCATTAGCGTCTAAGCCCTTTTTATGTGTAAGGCGGTTTTCCGCACAGGCCGGGTTTCAGTTCATTGCACAACTCGAACGCCGAGTCTTTTTCGCAAAGCTGTGAGTCAGACGCGGTAAGTGGAAGCGAGCGAGCAGGACATTTAAATATAAGGGGGCGCCTCTAGCAGCAAGCAATGGCCGCTGGCCATTGTGTTCTAGTCAGCAGGAGCAGAGTGAAACACTCAGACAAGTTTTAATCGAACTACTCGAGAACAATCACCGTTAAATAGACGGGTTACAAAACTGCAACTCAAACTTGGTACTAAGGGCTGCATTACGTCGATAACTGACGTCTCTAGAACTGCGTTCTTCAGCTCGTGCACTGTGCACGAGCCGTTATAGACAAAATGTCTCCTGATTCGTCTCTAAAATAAATCATTACTGGGTATCATCGTTTAACAACGCATGGAGTGAATAACTGGTTATAGGCATCTACATATAATTGAATTTTCACCGAATTTCAATTCTGCGATGACTTTAACTTGGTTTACTCCCGAAGGGGACGCTGTGTACTAGGTTGTAATAGTACCTCCATCAGTTAATATTGATTCTCGAAACTTTAGTTTGTCTCCGGCGAGTAAAACAAATATGAGAGTAAACACGCCGCCTTTCTTGTACGTTAATAATTTCATGTTAGTTACTCGTACATTCTAGCAGTAATGAGTCGCACAACTGTTTTATATGAAGTGACTAAAATTTCTCAGTATCCTCCAAGTGAACCTAAGTGAGCTGATTACACTTTGAAGACATCATATAATTTTCAATGATTCCAAATCGCTGCGTAATATTTTATTTTTATTAAACAATGGCCATTTCGGCTACAAAGCCATAATCAGGTTAGCTGCAATCGTGTAATATAAAAGTCGTTGGATAATATAAAAGTCACATGGTATGATATTTACGGAACCAGGTTAATAAATTCTAACGCATATTACACCAAAGAGCACCTTCTAAATTATTTTTGTATATCGTTGATAAACAAATCATTGGAGACATGCAATATCGTTGCCTATCATAACCAGAGACAAAATTTAATACACTTTGACCTGTTTAATATACCATTGGTATAAGTATAAACAAGCATACACCAGCAAACGACAGCTAAAGAAATTTATTATAGCTAGCTACAGCAATATACCGTATTGGTGGCATGACAACGATCTTATATGGAAAAGCCAGGAAGTATGTATAAATGTTCAAATGTTGGTTAAGCTTATGGGACTTAACTACGGGGTCATCAGTCCCTAAACTTACAAACTACTTATGAACTAACTAAGACTAAGGACGGCACAAATATCCATGCCCGAGGGGGGATTCGAACCTCCGACCGTAGTGGCCGTGCCGACCGTGACTGGAGCGCCTCAGTCCACGCGGCCGGCAAGTATATATAATCAAAACTCTCTGTAAATATCGTACCATGAGACTTTTATATTATCTAACGACTTTTATATTACACGATTGCAGTTAACCTGATGATGGCTTTGTAGCCGAAATGGCCATTGTTAAATAAAAATAAAGTATTACGCAGCGATTTGGAATCATTCAAAATTATATGATGTCTTTAAGTGACGTATCTAACGCTGCAGGACCCAAATATTACAAACACTGTGAAGAATTCAGCGTTCGCGATTATTCAAAAATTTCAAGTGTTTGTAAAGCTTATGGGACTTACAAACTAGTTATGAACTACCTTATACTAAAGACAACACAAACATCCGTGCCCGACGGAGTGATTCGAACCTCCGACGTGGGAGGCCGCACGATCCGCAACGCGACGCGACGCTCCAGACCGCTCGGCTACTTCCTCGCGGTGATCATTCCATTTCATCTTCCTACAATCTGTTATAACCGCGTAGTTAACAAGTTGTCTGTTCTCCCTAGTAACTCACTGATAGAAATATGTTTAGGTCGGTTTCAGAGTGAAAGAGTTTTCCGTGTCACTCACAAGGAGACCACATGGGCATCGCATTTTAGAATTTTTTGATATTTATGGTACGTGAAGTTCAGAACTCAAATAACAATCAGCCAAAGCCATTCGACACAAGTCTCAAGAATTCTCGAGAATATCGACATTGATGTTTTGCAAGTAAGCGTTAGTACCAATAAATAAAACAATTGCAGTATTTGTTGTTATAGCTCATGTTACCACACTGTGAATCCTGTCATGATAATTTTTTTTTCGTTGTGTTCGAATACTTACACAACTTTAATATCTAATGGCAATTTTTACGAAAAGTACACGTGTTTTTTGTTTATACGTAATTTTCTATATTTAATAGAAGGTTGATTATAATGATACTTTAAATAAAAAAAACGTATGTTACATTTTTACATTATTGGCTTCACTATTAGTTGATGATAATAGTCTTTGATTGTTCAGTTTTTGATGAGCTACGACACTGTTTTTGGAAAGTCATCTCCATAGCTACTATTGGTTTTCCAAGCAGCTAACCTACTCAACCATCGTTTTACGCGACGACAAGGGTTTCAGCTGGTCTACATACACATAAACAAAAACTGACACAACGCTTGGAATTAGAGATCCCAAAATGTTTTATGAAACTTAATTCGAAAACGAAAAAAATATTCGTCATAGAGGGATTCGAACCATCGACCTCATGTTTGTTAGGCCAGAACGCTACCACTTGAGCTACACTGACAGATGCTGCAACTGTTTTAATTATTTTTGAGAATTGCGTCGAATGGCTTTGGCTGATTTTTATTTAAGTTCTGAACTTCACGTACCATAAATATTAAAAAATTGTAAAGTCCGATACCCATCTGGTCTCCTTGTCAGATTCATACGGCTTATCTTTGAAACATCACACCCTTCACGCCGATGGAGAAAATATTCCATTCGAATCGACAACCTTAGCTCCTCCTTTAATCGCTAAAAGAAGGGCGTAACGTATATTTACCTGCTGCGTGTAACTACCTCCTGTGTGTGACAGAGTTAAAAGTTCGTCAGTTTGTAAACACAAAGCGTATTTATGAAAACAACACCCCACACAGAGTATGACAGATAATTAAAGCTGAACAGTATGTTAGTGATGTACAGCGTGTTTGGAAATTAGCGCCATAAATTTCGAAGACTTATAGAGTGGAATAAGCACACAATATTTGGCTAAGAATTCCATGTCTGGAAAAGGCATGCGTTGACGATATGATCTCTTCTTTATCTGTGACACTGTGACACAAATTTCTTTTACTGCAAGCTCTTTCCTTTCTACGTTTTGAAAAGACGTTTATAGACTAAAACAATAATAAAAGTTTAGTAAAAAAGGTCCCTGAAGTGTAAACCTCAAGAGCTATGAGCATCTCCTTAACTTCCGTACAGTGAAAACGTCTGTGCTACTGGCGAAGCTCATAATATATGCATTTTAGAGAACATAGTTAGGAGATTTTTTTCTTGTTTTAGTCCATAACGTCTCCTCAAAAAGGGAAAGCAAAGGGCTGTATTATAAGAGATTTAATTAAGTCTGTCGAGTTGACTAAGTACTCGTAGCGTCACTAGATGACGTTTCGGGACATGAGTTCCTTGTCAAAGTTTTAGGTGCGCACTTTGTTATACTGGTCCTTGAAATTTGTATCGGAAGTTTCGAAACACTCTGTACTGATGGAAACGAAAATAGTACGAACTTAATCAATTTAATAGGCAACAGTCAAAAGTATTTTCTGGAGCGATTAACATTTTTCACCAATGTTCGAGTAGACAAGTTTAGCAATTAAGTATGTACTACAAAAGTGCGTAGTTTCAGCAGTCAGTTTGATCACAAGTATCTTTCACACTAAATACATATCACGTTCGTTACACTGTCCTCGTTTCTTTTACTGAATGCGCTGGAAAAGTTGAGCGTCTGCTCTCCCCTCGCGTTTTCCCCTACACTCAGTTACACAGTCACTCCGTTTACAGCCCTGCCAGCGTGACATTTCACGTAAAATTGGTGACTATGAGTGTACGCGTGACAAATAGAATAATATCTTTCGTACTGCGCCGACCTCCGAAAAATCATATGTAAATAAACGCGGACTTTTTTTTATATCGAGTTCAGATGACGTCACCGGCCACAGAGTTCGCTGCACTGCAATGCTTGTTTGACCTACGCTGTTCCAAAGCTGTGGTCACAGCGGGGCAAGGACACCAGGGCTGTTTGTGTGGTCTCACCTTCCGTGCACAACTGGTTCACGTTGCGCGCGTACGAAACAGACTGATAAACAAAAATGTAATTAAAGCAAAACAAACATTGGATGTTACATGGGGCGAATTACGGATACAGCCCAGCAGGAGAGTTTGCAGCCGCTTGTATGCGGGTTGCAGCCAGAGTCATGCGGGCTACTTGAATATACAGTGTGAAGCGAGTTTTGTGTTAGGGGCTGGCGCTTTGGAAATACGACGGAACATAACAGACCAAGGCGACGACTAACCCTACCAGTGGCAGCCGCATATCTATGCTACTGATTCTGTAGAACTGCTTTGGTCGGAGAAAAGTAGTTTTGATAACAAAAGTGTGGTGTCGCACATGTCTAAAGTGCGCCCCACCTACTTTCGCCGCGCGCCGCCATGCACGCACGGCGCGGCGTTCTTACGACGTCAACCACGAACGCCCTCTGCTACAACTCCGCTCGTGGCCACCACTGAACGACATCGTTCACTTGGAACTGAGATAGGAACCTGTTAACACTTCGGAATCAGATAGGCACCGGTGAAGACTTGGCTATCGGATAGGCACTAGGCAGGCCTCTAGCTCAACTATGTATCAGCATTCTGCAGTACTGAGCTATGTAAAAGTTAAGTATTACTAAGTGTCTAAGAAATACATATCTCGTTCTAATTTACTCTAGTGTTTCTAGTTTCTGCTGTCCCACTGGCTGGTCACCTCCTACCTGCACAAGCGTGCATCCTTTATTCCTGTGTCGGTACTTTCCTACTCGGCCACCGACATCTACGACGGAAACGAGACACAAAAGCGGCGACGAGGCTGGGACACAAAAAAAAGAGTTGTGATTCTTGAAGTTTTCCCGGCGGACATAATATTCCAACGTCTTTCGGGAGTGCACCCGGGACAGCGACAATTCTTCGTCCGATATTTCGGCTGCAAACCTTACAGCCATCTTCAAGGCGAGTCCAAGACTGATTTCTCAGCATCTGCACTTGCCTATTTATACGGTAAATCACGTGATGCAATGATACTGAGGATTAGACTGCGCCCACCAGCTAAGACCTCAGCTGTTCTGGGATCTGTCAAAGATGATCTGTTATTGCGAAAAGCGGGGGTTTATGAAATCCCTTGGGAGTGTGGAAAACATTACATAGGTCAAACCACGCGCACTATACAGGAACGATGCGTTGAGCACCAGCGGTATAAACGCCTTCTTCAGTCCAACAAGTCTGCAGTAGCCGAACATTGTATTTCTACTGGCCATTCCATGAATTACAAAGAAGTAAAGATTTTAACCACAGCTTCTACTTTCTGGGACTCAGTTGTAAAGGAAACTGTACACATACAACTGGCGGACAACCTGTTAAATCGTGACGACGGATTTCATCTTGACAATTCATGAAAGGCACTTTTATCACGCCTTCGTTCTGAAAGAATGTCTGCGTCTTCATTTCCGATTGATGTTACCACTTTTAATGATTAATTATTCATTTGTAAGCACTATAGATACGTAACAGCTCTGTTTATGTTTGCACTCAGCGCTCACATGTTTATCTTTGATTTACATATTCATCTATGACTAGCGCAGGAGTTACGAATGTGATATCTTCTTGCATGTGCAGTCTAATCCTCAGTATCTTTGCATCACGTGATTTAACGTATAAATAGGCACGAGCAGACGCTGAGAACTTGGCCGAGGGGACTGAGGCGCTCCAGTCACGGTCTGCACGGCTACTACGGTCGGGGGTTCGAATCCCCCCTCGGGCATGGATATTTGTGCCGTCCTTAGTGTTAGCTAGTTCATAAGTAGTATGTAAGTTTACGGACTGATGACCCCGTAGTTAAGTCCCATAAGCTAAACAAACTTAGAACTCAGTCTTGGACTCGCCTTGAAGATGGCTGTTAGGTTTGCAGCCGAAATATCGGACGAAGAATTGTCGCTGTCCCGGGTGCACTTCCGAAAGATGTTGGAATAAAATAAAAGAGTTGTTTAATTAATCAAGAAATTTTTTTAATTTTATGGTGAACAACGGTTTGATACGCAACGAGAAATGATGAATTACTTTTGTGGTGTGCTTTTATTGATGTTTACTTTTACTGAGAGTTGTTTGAAATCTGGCGGGTAACCGGTGAGTGCGGTTTGCACAAGTTTACTCAAACGCATCTCAGATATGTGGTTCACCGTAGGGAGGGTGGGTTACGTTTCTTGCTTTCTTTCCACAAATATACTAGGTGCGCCTGACAAAGTTCGGTGGAGGGTACCATATTTTACAAACCGCGCTGTCGAGGATGAGGTATTCGCCCACACACATTGAGGGACATGACAACAAGCGTCCCCTATTGTACAAAGAACTGCAGTGAAGCGGTGCTAAGCGCTGCGACCCAGCTGACAGGGTCAGTGTGAGAACTCATATCATTACAAAATCAAGCGCAAAATGGAGAATCGCGTAAACATCAAGTTTGCTTCGAATTAGGCAATACGACGATGGAGACCCATGGGATGTTAGTGCAGTGCATGGTGTTGAAGCAGTGAGTAAACATGTTATGTATGAGAGGCGTAAACGCTTTAAAGAAAGTTAGGTGTCGAGGATGAGCCACTTTCGGGTCGACCGTCCACAGTTACAGTCCCAGACATGGAATGAGCGCGAGGTGTCCTGACAAAAGCACCCAGTGACAAAAGCACCCAGTGACATTAGCACCCAGTTCTGATCGAGGGGCGGCCCGCTAATCTCCCCGTCCGGTCTCTGCTCGGCGGGTAGAAGAGCCGAGGGCTGTCAGGTCGCATTGACACAAGGCCGTACTTTACGGCAATAGCATTGCTGCAATTTATAATGGAAGCGAGCCTAAAGAACAACCAAGACATATTAATAAGATTTGTGACCTGGAGAAAGTCTTCGATAATGTAGATGCTGGATGATGATCGCAATTCTGAGAAAAATAGGAGTAAGCTTGTAGGGAAAGCGGAAAATACATAAGAACGAAGTCGATACAATAAGCGTCGAAAGTCAAGGACGAAATGCTCAGATTAAAAAGGGGGTAAGAAAAGGTTGTGGACTGTCGCCATCACTGTTCAACTTGCACAATGAAGAGACTTAATGTAGAAAATAAAGAAGATGTTCAAGGCTCTGATAAAAGTTCTGGGTAAAAGGATATCATTGATAAGATTTGCTAATGACATTGCTATCATCTGTGAAAGTGAAGGAAAATTACAGGGTCTGTTGAATAGAATGAAAAGACTAATGAGCACATACCATGGACTGAAGGTAAACCAAGGAAAGATGAAAGTAATAAGAAGTAACAGAAATAAAATTAGCGCGAAAATAACATCCGAATAGGTGATCACAATGCAGTGCTGTAGCCGGCCGCAGTGGCCGAGTGGTCTGCGGCGTGCCAGTCACGGTCGTCACGGCCGCTGCGGTCGGCGGTTCGAATGCCCCTTCGGGCATGGATGTTTGTGTCGTCTTTAGTATAAGCTAGTTCATAAGTAGTTTGTAAGTTTAGGGACTGATGACCCCTTAGTTAACTCCCATAAGCTCTACAAACATTTGTATTTGATCACAATGTACACCAAGACAAGGAATTCCGCTACCTTTGCAGTAAACTAACTCACGACGGAAGAAGCAAGAGGGACATAAAAAGTAGATTAGCACAAGCAATGAGGGCATTCACGGGAAAGAGAAATCTACTGCTGTCAAACATCGCCCTGGACTTTAGGCAGAAATTTCGCAGAACATAAGTTTGCAGTATAACATTTTATGTAACTTGGACTGCTGGGAAATGAGAACAGAAGAGAATTGAAGCATTTGATATGTAGTTTACGGAGTTGTACAAAATATCACGTAATTTTTTTGTAAGTTTATGTTTCAAAGCCATAAATGCCTGGGTATTTATGAATTTTGGGCATTTGCCCAAGCATTCATTTTAGGCATTTGCCCCAACTTGCAAATGTCGAGGAATTTTACATCACTAGGGGAAAAACAGAATGGAAACATCAAGCAAATAATTGAGGATGTAGGTTGCAATGGTATTCTGAAATGAAACGGTTGGCTAAGGATTTGGTTAGGGCGCATCAAAGCAGTCAGAAGACTGATGACTAGGGATGCAAAGATAAATCTACGTTTTGAAAACATCGACGTTTTGCCCCAAAACATCGATGTTAACAGCGATGGTTTGAACATCGATATATCGCCTACGTATCGGTGATAGAAGTCGAAAACTATCAACACCGTTAAATTCTGGTTCTAAGCCTTTTTACTGTATATGAAAAGGATGTTCTACAGTATTGTATGTTACGTTTAGAAAACAAAGGAAGAAACAAATATTTGGGTTTTAGTTCCGAAAAAGTGATAATTTGCGTATGTGTGGTTACGTTACAAAAAAATTTAAACATATTCACAGAATGTATGACAACTGCGAATGGGCAATGCTGAAAATGTGTACCCAGCTGGCACAAATACACAAATTGCACGAACCGAATACTACGATCTTCATAATCGTACTGACAGTTAGCAGTCATCCGCTGAGGTGGACAAGGACCTCGGGACTGCAGGCAGACTGTGTCGAGAGAGCGTTTCCGGTGAGCGAGGACTGGGCGGCGTGGCATTACCGCGAAAACAGGGACAGCTTAGGGAGGGTACGGGCTGCAGGTAGGTCGTGACGTAGTAAACAGATCAGACTGGGTGCAAGTGTCGCAGATTTGGGGTTGGGTGCAAATGTCACTGGGTGCTTTTGTCACATATCCTGAGCGCGACGAATGCTTGCGGATGATCGGCGGCTGTCTTTGAGAATGATAGTTGACGAGCTGAAAATCATCACAGAGAGTGTAAACACTAGTGTTCACGAACATTTTGTAAAACGGATGATTTGTGGCGGGTTTGTACAACGTGTGCTGACAGACGATCTGAAGTAATCTCGGATGGAAGCATCTGGAGATTTAATCGACGTGTTTGACCGAAATCCGTTGTTTATGGAAACCACCATTACAGCAGATGAGAGTTGGTGCTACCGATCCAATCCGGAGACCAAGCGGTAGTCAATGGCATGGCGTTCATCGTCTTCACCGCCTCTCAAAAAAAGTAGTCTGACAAAATCCAAAATGTTGATCGCCTTTTTTGATGGCAAGGGCATGAGCCATAATTAGTTTGTACCCGATGGTCATACAGTCAACGCGGAAGTTTACGAAGTAGTTTTGAAACGGCTATTGCAACACATCCGGCGGGTTTGGCTAGAACAGCACCGGAGTGGACAGAGCAATTTCCTGCATGACAATGCCCTTTCCCTCACTGCGATCCGCGTGCTCTACTTTCTCGCTAGAGGCAGGGTCACTGTGCTTCCACACCCTCATTATTTTCCAGATTCGGCGCGGCAGTCTTCTTTCGGTTTCCTCGCCTTAAACAACCCTGAAAGGCTTACCTTTCGCAAAGGTCACGGAGATCAGCAAAGCGGCTTCCACGAGAAGCGTTTGCTGACAGTTTCCAACAGCTGTACGACCGATGTCAGAAGAGTATTGTAGCCAATGGCGATTACTTTGAAGGCCAGTAAAGGAATTCTGCTTGTAACTCTTGTTTCCTATATATCGTGAGGCTATTAACTGAACTTTTCAAACGCACGTTTAATTCGTTGCCATTACCACTTTTAATTCACTACAGTTATCCATCAGATAATAAAAATAATAACATGACGAATAAAATGTCTTAATAATAATAGTAATAACAACAAATAGAAGTGGCCTTGAAATTTTAGCTGCAAGAAATCATGACAAATATAAAAAAATGCATCAAATCATAGAAATACAAATAGTGCGAATAAATAAATTTAAATTCTTGGAAAAGCTATGCAACAGAATGCACCAGAAAAATTTGCAGTAGTGTAAGAATTAAGAAAGGGAATTAAATATTTACAAGACATTTATAAACAAAAACTAAAACGAAAACAAGACACACAGAAATCAAAGGCATTAGCTGCCTGGCTCTCTGTGTGTATTGAATCAAATCAATGGGGAAAGTTGAAAAATAGTGCCGCACAAGGTGTAATAAGCGGGTCTTGTGCCTCCTAGGCAGTTGCACTAACCAATACGCCATCTGCACACAGTGGTCACTTCAACTGCACGGACTATCGTAGCAGGTCTACCGTCACAACCAGATTTTAAGTTTTCGACACGCTAGATAGGTGTTTCAGAGCACCCGTTCGCCCCTTACAAACTCTTGGAAGTCTTGTGAAATGTAAAAGCAATACGTCCTAGTAGTAAGTAGCATATATTACTACACCGGATCGAATGGTGGCATTTTCAACTTCCGATTCCAACCGGAAGTGGGTTATTCAGACCGGAAGTCTTTTTTTAAAGGAATGGCATACTTTTTTGTTTTGATTTCGATTCTATACCGAAAAAAGCTGAATTTTTTGTTAAAGAAAATTTATAAATCTTCATTATCCACTTACAAATCCCTTTCTGAATGTGTGTCTTTCCTGAGAAGTCACACGAGAGGATGTGTTCAATGAATGACCTTCGACTTGATCTGATTCAGTCCAGCTTAAAAGCGCGAGTATGTGTCTGTGTGTGTGTCCGTATACTACTTAGAATCCGCTTGGGCCCATATCACCGTACCGTCGATTGCCTTGCGTTTCAAGGTACTATTGGATACATTGCATGCACCCTTAATAACACATTACATCATTAGATGGGTGTAACTTATTTGGATTTAGTATCTAATCATACAAAGCAATCTACTCATGCCTCTCTCCAGATGGGCCATCACGCTACAGAAGGCATTTTGCAGTGGAGATGACGATTCAGGAAAAAATAAAACATTCTCCATTTTTGGTATAGAAATCGAAATCATTAAGGAAAAATATGCCATTACATTTTAAAAAATCTACTTCCGGTGTGAGTAGCCCACTTCCGGTGGGAATCGAAAGTTGGAAATGGCACCAATCGATCCGGCGTCGTACACTTATTACTGGGAGGCAAGACTCCTTCGGTTTCAGAAGGGGTAGACGGGTGGTCTGGGACACCCTGCATATATAAGAATGCCTAACAGAAATAAGGAAAGAACTAGAAAGTAACGACATAAGAGAATCAAAAATAACAGAAAGAAGCTTCAAGAATAACATATTCATTTCGAAAGGCTCTCATAGAAAAAGATATAAGAAATTTGGAAGAACGTGGACCGAAGTAAGGAAAAGTCAATATGGAGAGAAAATAAGAGAATGCTAGAAAAAATAGGAAACAACGTCCAAGAAGAATTAAAATAGTTTCCTGACCCTTGTATCATTTGCAAACAAAACGAAGTCTCCTTCTGGCCGTGTAACTGATGAGAGGCCATTAATATATACAAAAATACAATGGCCTTAAGGTGGAACCTTGTGGGACACCACATGTAATTTCTTCCCAATCTGATGACGAGTGATGACTTAATTCACTAGTCCCTTCACTGACATCCTCTGTTTTCTCTTAGCAGTGTCAGTTCGAAGAGGCAATTTAAATTTTGCAGTCAATTTTCCAGCGAAGCTTCTAATATTCTGATTTGTTCAAAGCGAAACAAATTTCTGTTTTGGTAAATGTAGTTGGTAATCATTCCTTCTGAGTGGAGACAGGCTTAATACCGACTCAAAACTTTCTTCAGTCTAGCTTCTTTCCGAAGAGGCGGGGGATGGAGGTGAATGGAGGTGACGTTTGCCCAGTCGTTCAGCTAGTTTATTTCAATTATCGTCGCATTAGGACAATAGAGCGCGATTCCTGCGTCGTTATTCAATTCGCTGAATAACGCACAGACTAGCTGAAGTAACGAGGAACCGACGTGTATGTGGTTCCGCGCGATGTAGGTAACCAGTCCCTTCTTGGGCAGGTTGTAAATATACGAATGGGATTGCTTACTGATTCTTATCAACCACAGTCAAGATTAATCTAACACCTGTTATCGGAAAGGGTAGAATGATTCGTGCATTATTCCTGGGTTATTCATTTCGCGTATTCAGATATCATTTCCCTAGTCTCGGATCGTGTAATGGGGGGTTGTAAGCAGACCAGTACTCACTCCGATTTATAGCCTGTATATTTTTCTGCCTCCGTCGATTTAACTAAAAAAGCAAACTTGCGTTCTGCCAAGACAATCAAGAGAGGATTGCAACTACTTTACGTCTAAATATTTCATTTTCTCCAACCGATAACAAATATCCTCGCCGTTTAGTGTGCGTTGTCAAACCTGGCAGAATTCCATATACTACAGTTATCTTTTCTGCATCACTGTCTGCTACAAAGTTTACAAGGCGTTGGGCGTTTTCTGTTAGCAGGACTTCAAACGGCTGTTCTGAAAATCTCGTGGTAACCAACGTTCTTCCATCGTTTCGTAATCCAAAAGCAGTGTCAGCTGGCATAATCGTTGCACAAATGTATTCAATAAGACAATCAGAAAAATGTGTCACACGTGATAATATCCGTTGTTTGACCACAATTTACTGTTTCCGCAAATTTCTCCTTTCACAAGAGAGTAGTCATTATACTAAACTTTCATTTTCACAGCAAATCCAGTTTGACTTAGTTCTCTAGCTCTAACGCTAACTGTCAGCTCGAAAGATATAATTACATATATTTTTATTTGTTAATTATAGCTTCAGATGTCGAAAAAGAGAGTGATATTTCCTGACCAAAATATTTTAAATGTTTGTAAATCTATCGGACCAAACTGCGTGGTCATTAGTCCGTAGCTTAAAAAGCTACTTACACCTAGGTAAACTAACCTAAGGATAACACATACACCCATGCTCCAAGGAGGACTCGAACCTCCACGGCGAGCAACCGTGCGCTCCGCAGCGAGACGCTTTAGACCGCTCGGCTACTCCACCGCGGCTCCAAAATATTATGAGGTAATGAAATGACTTGTTCTTGTCTAGCGGACGGTAGCTGTCGACTTCGATATCGTTAGGGAGACGGAGTATTAGGTATTTGCCACGGTGTTAATTTACCAGTTGCAAGAACATTTTGCAAATCGTTGCCAACGAAATGGTTTGATTTAACATAGGGCTACATTACAGTTGTGCATGGAAATAGATGTTTGGTCGTGTTGAATTTTCTTGCTTAAATTCGCTTTTAAATCTATAACTCAAAGTAGATATTGATGCTAGGTATTACTGTTAATTGAAAAGTTTATGCTAGTATCATAGAAAAAACCTGACTTGATCTAGCAGATATTGCACTATTCAGAAAATTTGCTGGTCTGTTACATAAATCGGGTTGAAAGGGAAGAATGGGAGATTAACGTCTGAAGTCCTGTTAATCGGTAGATAATTAGAGACGAAGTATAATCTTCGTTAGGAGGGGGATGACGAAGGTAATCAGAAGTGAGCCTTACAGAGGGGAAAATCGGGCGTTAGGTCTAATCAAGGGAACTACGGAAACAATTTAAAGCCATATTGTCTATTAATTGACCGTGACTATTTTTAAAATTATGAACAGGTATTTAATACATCTCTACTAATCACAATTTTGTTTAAACTATTGACATTATTTAGCGACATGTTTCGAAGATATATCTTATCAGGCTACAAGGAACATTACAGACATTTACTACAAGTGTATACAAATATCAACCTGTGGAGAAAGAGAAGAATAACCTGTATGAGGCACTGTCTCTTTGTGTATTGGTCTGGTGTTCAATTGTACGGTTTTAAAAACAAAATGAGTTATTATTTTAAAATGCGTTTCGTTTCACAATGTCTGAAATCATTGTTGTGAATGGAAAAGATACTCGAAAAAACAGCTACTCGATTCGATACCGTGATACCAATTACCGTTCTATAATAAAACCTAGCTGGACGGAGGTTTACAAGGACTAGTATAGCTAAGAACTAGGTTTGGAAGCAATTGAGGGAGTGTAAATAAGGAACAAAATGACAGTTAACAACGCTGTGGGCTCATAAAAATGGGCCGATCTTGTATTGGAGCCGTGCGGCGTATTAACAACGAAGGGAGGATGTGTTGCCTAGTGAGTATTAGGTTTTTAGATAGTTTTTCACATCACAATGGCCGTTGCCATCTTAAGTGTATAATTACACAGGGACACAAGCACAAAATCATTTATATTTGATGTGTGTGACGTCTTATACCCGATGTGCTCATTTTTCTTGCTACATGTCTCCCTTTTATTGTACGACGCCGCAACGTAAGCGTGTGACTTGCAAGATTGTGGAGTTCGTTGATATGTGCAAGATCCGAAGATGGCAACACAGGACTTACGAAATCGGCCAAAAATAATATGATTTAGGAGCAATTTTGTTCAAACCTGATTTTTCGATATTATTGAAACGAATTAGATCGACCCCGAGCAACTGACAATATGCCAAAAACGTTTTTTTTCGTTGTTGTCATCAGTTCGGACACTGGTTTAATGCAGTTCTTCTTGCTGCTCTATCCCGTGCAATCTTCTTCATCTCTGAATAAAAACGCGCAACTCGCATCTATGTGAACACAAAGCATTTTTCTTCTGGTATCCCTCTTCAATTTTTACTTCCAAAGTTCCCTCCAATACTAAATAGACGATTTCTTGGTGTCTCAAAATGTGTCCTACCAATCGATCCCTTCTTTTAGTCAAGATACATCAGAAACTCATTTTCTTCTAAATTCTCTTCAGTACCATCTCATTTAGTTACGCGATCTACCCACTAAACTACAGTATTCTTCTGAACCACGACATTTCAAAAATTTCTATCCTCTTCTTGCCTGAACTGTTTATCGATCACGTTTCATTCCTATACAATACTATACTCCAGATTTTCTTCCTGTAGCCATTCTGCTTTTTACATCTTCTTTATACCGGCAATCAGACGTTACTTTACGGCCGAAATAACAAAACTCATCTAATACTTTTATTGTCTCATGCCATGAGGAGATGAACAGGCTTGCTCAGGATAGAGAAGCGTGGGGAGCTGTATGAAACGAGTCTTCGGACTGAAGACCACAACAACAGCAACTTCCGAATCTTAATTCCCCGACATCGCATTATTTTATTGAACTATGTAAAAAGTGTAATGAAATGTGTTGCAGGCGAAGCATTATGTACTTGAAAGCTGTAAAACGAGCAAGAATACAAATAAAAGTATTTGAAATGAGTAAGCCTATATTCTAAATTATTGAAAATCGGTTGCTGTGTGTATGTAAGACATCCCTTGAGAATAGCATCATTGCTTTGGCTGGCCTTCTTTTCTTGTGTTCGTAATTCTCAGATAAGGTTTGCATGAAAGAAATTTTTTTGAAAATCTACATTGGAAAATTTGTGAAAAAACTGAAAATGCGTTTTTCAATGTTTTTCTAAATGAACTCAACACTGTAACTCATGTTTCGGACTATGGAGAAGGATATCTTTTCTGGAATATTTTCAGAAAAAAAATCGGAACAGTTACTAAGGAAAGTGCAAAAATTATTATTGTATGCATTCGCTATCATAGGAACGACATATCCTAGTGACCGATCACAATCAAATTCGGAACATTTCTGTATTTTTCATTGCAGAGTCTTTTATGCTCCATAACCAAGGGAGGGTACATTACAATAGACTTCGACGCCATTTGATCGATGAATAGATTTCATCACCGTTTTACCGATCACCATTAATCTTGGGGTATGTGTGTATGTTTTCGTGCTGTTTTACCGTCTGCACAGCAGCTGTATTGGGGATGGCGGAAAGTAACTTGCAGTAGGCTTCGACATCATTTGATTACTCGCCGTGAAAGTTCACATGTATTTGTAATTTTACATACACAACTGGGAGAAGGAGATACAAAAAGGGAGGAGGAGATGTAGGGAGACAGAGACTGGAAGAGATGGGTAGAGAAAGTAGAAGGTACAGATGAACATAGAGACGAAGATGGAGGAGATGGACTAAGGAAGATCGACCAATAGATAATGTAGTAAATGTTACTGTGAATTGTGCGTACGATTATTTATATAAGAAGGACGGGAGAAATACAGAAAAAAGGGGATTGGCTGGAGAAAAAAAGAGGAGTAGGATTACTAGAAGGATGAGAAGAAACCGGAGGTACGAGGGCAGTTCAGAAAGTAATGCAACACTTCTTTTTCTGAAACAGAGGTTGAGTTAATCAACATTAAAATACACCATGTTATTGCCCAATCTTTTAGCTACACAACACTGTTTTTCATCGTAATCTCCATTCAGCGCTACGACTTGAGACCACATTCAAGTCAGGGCCTGTATATCTGCACAGCACCATTCCACTAGTCGATGTCGGAGCCAACCTCGTACAGAATCAATAACTTCTTCATCATCTTCGTAGCGCGTCCCACGATTGCGTCCTTCATTGAGCCAAACATATGGGACTCCGACGGTGCGAGATCAGGACTGTAGGGTGGATGAGGGAGAACAGTTTTGTGAGCTCCTCTCGGATGCGAGGACTTGCTTGAGATCTTGCGTTGATATAGAGAAGTTCGTTCAGATTTTTGTGCCTACTAACACGCAGAATTCGTTTCTTCAATTTTCGAAGAGTAACAAAATACATTTCAGAGTTGATCTTTGGGAGGGACATCGAACCGAATAATCCCTTTTAGTGCCCCAGAAGACTGTAGCCATGACTTTAGCGGCCGAGAGCATGGCTTTAAACTATTTCTTGGTTGGGGAGTGGGTGTGGCGCCATTCCATTGATTGCCGTTTCGTTTCGGGCTCGAAGTGATGAACATGTTTCATCGCCTGTAACAATGTTTGACAAAAAAGTTTCACCGTCAGCCTCATGACGAGCAAGCAAATACGCACAGATGATTCTCCTCAGATATCGAGGGACCCATCGGGAACAAACCTTTGCCTATCCCAAAAGGCGAACAAGGTGAGCATCTCGAATGAGAGTGTTCGCACGCTTAGACTATGTAGGAGCCACAGCTGTGCACAACCGGCCTCCACGCGGGAAATCGGACACGCTTGCTTGACCTTGCGGCGATGATGAAACACGCTTTGCCCAACGACTCATCGTGCTTTTATCCACTGCTAGATCGCCGTAGACATTCTGGAAGCGCCTATGAATATCTGAGATGGCCTGGTTTTTCGCCAAAAGAAACTCGAATCACTGTACGTCATTTGGAACGCACCTCCGTTACAGTTACCATTTTAACAGCTCATTATAGAGCTAGCACCTATCGGAAAGTAAAAATGAAACTAAACGAGACGAAACGGGAATATTTGAAATTGTTCCACAAGAAATGGCAGATTTTACAATAAAATTTGCTGAGAAAAAAAATGTATAGCTTTATTTTTTGAACTCCCCCCGCAAATGGAGGGGGAGGAGGAAATTTTCAGATAGAGTAGGGAATAGGAGATGAACTAACAGTTTAAAAATCAGTTTCCGCAAGTATGAAAGAACACTACTTTAGAAGTGTTTGTGTTTGTATTACCAGGACAATGTTTGTATGACAGAACTATTTTGAAGATCCACCAGGAAAGTCGGAAATTGAGATGGTAATTTTTTTATGAATTGATAGAGTGTAAGATGTATGAGGAGTGGGATGAAAGTGATGGAGAGAGATAGGAGGAGGAGATGGACAAAGCAATGGACAAATAGTGGGAGGAGGAGGACAGGAAAGGAGGCGATTAGGGTGTATATCGAATTCCCATACATATTAGTAGAGATGGGTTTTAACACGACTAGAACTGTTGGAAAAATTTATGTCACAGTTCGGGAAATCTCGGAATATGTTCGAACAATTGTTTACACGACTTAAAGCGATACATTCACACGTTCACAAATCTTTTTTCGCCGTGAAGTAAACTATTTATATAGGATTATATGGGATATAATAATAAGTATGAAGTGCAGAGTGTTGTAGTTTCTACGGTACAGAAGTTAAATCAGTAACGAATATATGAGTAACATTTAGCAATCGCAATTTAAAATTTTAGTAATGCGATCTAGGGACATCTATTGGTATTATCTACACGGCAGCTCGTGTACCGTCTATTCTTATGGTCACAATCACAGTTTATTTTAATATGACTTATTTCCTTTATTGGGTATTAAATTTCTAATTCTTTTATTATTACATCAAGTTTAATATTGTTTTCAAGGAGGAGTGAATCAACTGCTCATTTCCAATCAACCTCTTATGATGATGATTTCGTGAGTCAGTTATGGCCGTTAGGCTGGGGTCGTGTTCGGCTTTCCTGGTGCAAGTCTTTTTAGCTTCGGAAACTTGCATGTCGATGATGATCAAATGATGATGAGGACAACACAACAGCCTCGGAGTGGAGAAATTCTCCGACCGGAGTGGGAATCGAACCCGAGCCCATGCATAGCAACCCACCAAGCTGTCCACTAGACTACGGAGGGAGATATATACCTCTTTTAATCACATTAAACGTAATTTCCACTTATAAACGATTCAGAGTCAAGTAACGTAGTTCAATAAACAACATTTTTACTTTCGCATGTCAGCTTTGCAGTAATTTAATGCAGCAGTTCTGTTATTAGTAGCAAATATTTTCTTTATCAGTGAAACATATCTTGTAATATCAGAGAGGTCAAGTATGCACAGTTTTGAACAAAATATACAAGTTTTTCGGAGTGGTACCCTTATTTCTTTTATATGTGCTTCAACTTCCTACGAAATTAGTTCTGAGCAATGCGATGGCCCGGTTACTTCAAAATTTCCTCCGTATCGTTTGCATATACGGCGCGCGCGTCATTTCTCACATGAGTGTTCGAACAGTTGGATACTGTGTCGAGTTCTGTGCTGTATAGGGAAATCTCGATAATGTTCAAACGCGAGTATCGTTTGTCGAACCCTACAAATTATCAATTACGAAGCATAGGTGGTTTCGGTAGTTATTAATAAAACCTAATTTATGCTATAGCATACAGTAACGTTGGTTCATTTAATTTCTTTACCTTCACAGAAGCCCGAATAATTATTCAACTAAATAACTAGGAGTAATAATCACGAACAACTTAAATTGGAAAGAACACATGTAAAATATTGTAGGGAAGGCGAACCAAAGGCTACTTTATATTGGCAGAACATTTAGAAATGAAACAGATATACTAAAGAAACAACTTACACAACACTTGTGCGTCCGATTTTAGAATACTGCTGCCAATTGTGGGATCCCCACCAAGTGAGACTAACGAACGATTTAGAAGAAGTTCAGAGACAGGGAGCATGTTTTGTATCTCGTGATATAGGGAGAGAGTGTCACGGAAATGATGCACGACTTGGGGTGTAAATCAAGGGAAACAAGACGTTATTACTTGCGGTGAGATTTATTTGAACATATTCTGTTGTCACCTACCTACATAGGGAGACATCAGTGTTTTTAAACCTGTGGGTCGCGACCCCGAGAGGGGTCGCCAAGTCTTGCTCGGGGTTTGGCCGTCACAGAAGGAAGTACTTCCACCATAAAGTAACTAGGGGTGCAGTAAGTGAAATTTATTCAGTGTTAGAATTACTGAGTTCCTTGTGTGACTAATTATGAATTTAATAGATCCTACATTGTTGTATAACAGTGTGTGTTACTGATGAATAAGCGCAAAGCCTGAAACCTGCTTTCAGGAGCCAAAGGCGATAAAGTAGGAGACGCTTCCTCGGTCATCTGTCCTCTCGAGTACCACTGTTTGGCTGTCGGCGACACACGTGCTCGGATGCAGGCGAACGTGAGAGCGGGCAGGCGGCATGTCTGTGAACGGCTGTCGATGTAGGAGGACGGAGGCGGAGGCCGCGCCGGTTATAAATACGGCTCAAGGGCCCAGAAGATAGCCGCGGCACAGGCAGAGGCGGCACTGGCAGCAGTAGGCCGCGCGCCGCCAGCCCGTGCTCACGTCGCCATGGCCGTCGCAGAGCCCCAGGGGCTGTTCGTCAAGTTCTACGTGGCGGTGAGTCTCCACCTGCAGTCGCCACCGCCCACCGATAGTCGCCCGACAGTCGCGCGTGCGTCACTCGCCGGTCGCTGCCCACTGCTGCCGGTTGCTCCGTCTGGGCAGGTGGTCGCGATACGCGCCGCTGTCATACCTCGCTGCTGCACCGTTACCGACCACCGCGTGCCTTCTCTACTTTTCTGTTGTTGCCTACTTCTGTTGGCTCATCACATACAGGGCGATTCACTGACAAGGAAGTACTGAGGCTCGAACAAACAAAAATACACCAAAATCGTATGATAAATAATGTAACGGTCCCTTATTGCACTAGTGATACTCCCCCATCTGCAAAACTCTGCAGTCGCCCATTAGAGGCCTCTGCGTGTGCCATGCCGCATTGCCCTTTGACCTGACGGAACGCCAGTAGTGACGGCGCAGTGTGCCTCTGAAGTTGCGCTTTGTGACGTTATTTGTGTAGTGAAGCGTCAGATGGGTCGCCGATTGGTAATCAATCCTGCTAATGTATTCAAATGTTTGTATAGCTTATGGGACGTAACTAAGGGGTCATCAGTCCCTAAACTTACAAACTACCTATGAACTACCTAATACTAAGGACGGCACAAATATGCATGCCCGAGGTGGGATTCGAACCCCCGACCGTAGTGGCCGTGCAGACCGTGGCTGGAGCGCCTCAGTCCCCTCCGCCACCGCGGCCGGCTGCTAATGTATTGGAATTGGTTGAGATGAAATTCCGATTGCCACGGTGGAGTAGCCGAGCGGTCTAAGGCGCCTCGCTGCGAAGCGCGCGGTTGCTCACCGTGGAGGTTCGAGTCCTCCCTGGGGCATGGGAGTGTGTGTCGTCCTTAGTTTAGTTTAAGTAGTTTGTAAGCTACGGACTGATGACCACGCAGTTTGGTCCGATAGATTTACAAACATTTGAACATTTAATTCGAAATTCCGAAGAGCCCCTCTTCGTGAATACGGTCTTGGTGTAGAAGAAGAATCATTCACATGTTTTCTGGTATCTGTTATAGTGCAGAAATATGAGCATAGATTAGAAACACTATAATAGATAATAGGTAACATGAGAATGATTCATCTTTCACAACAATACCATCTTCACGAAGAAGGTTTCTTCGTAATTCTTCTCAACCAGTCACACTATATTAGCAGGAATGATTACCAATCGCCGACCCATCCGCCGCTTCACTACACAAAGAACGTCACAAAACGCAACTTCAGGGGCACACTGCACCGTCACTACTGCTGTACCGGCAGTTCAATGTGCAATGCGGCATGGCACACGCTGAGGCCTGTAAAGGACGACTGCGGAGTTTTGCAGATGCAATAAGGGACCGTTACATTATCTGTCATACGATTTTAGTGTTTTTCTGTTTGTTCGAGCCCAAGTATTTCCTTGTGACATATGAAAATATTGTTGTACGTTATTTTACAAGTAAAACGAAAGGAAAAAGTTTATATTGACATATGACTGCAAATGTTTAGTTTCTTCTTTCTTTCTCTTTGGCAATGTTCCCGCATACGCAGGGTCAGCTCTGTTAATTCGGGTGGTGTTGGTAAGTGCGTGCTGTTAGTGCTGCCGCATTCCTTTCTTCTGTTCCCCTGTGGTTGCCAAGAGTAGCACGCCCCATCAGAACCACGACACGGCGGTTTCGAAGAGCACAAGAAATGTATTCGCAGTTGTGAATTCGCGGCATCAGCTGTATAATTTATCGGTGACATATAAAAAATTGTGCCGGACCGGGATTCGAACCCGGATTTTTCAGTTGTCACAAACGGCGGCTTTTATAGGCTACTTGTACAAGCTTCAAAAACGTTCACATCCCACACATTGTGTACTAACCACAAGTGCTCCTACATGCCATTGTGGTATTCCCGCAGAGGGAGACACACATAAGTATCGCATGCTTTACTTTGGCTTAAATGTGACATGTAGTACCCTGTTTACCTTTGTAATACAATGTAATGTACGAGTACTGATGGTCTGCAGACAATGTGCGGCACATCGAAGTTTGGATCCGGCCGGGGGATGTGCATGGATAGCTCCGAATTCGAATCCCCTTCTGGCTCAAATTTTCGTATGTCACCAATAAATTTTGTAGCTGATGCTGATTCTTATTCGCAATTTCGAATACAATGCTTGTATTCTTGGCAGCTGTAGTTGGTGCAGCGTCCGTTCCTTTGGATGAAGGACATTTACATTGTTTACATCTTTAAACACGAGAAAATCTGTACTGTGGCTTCTAACAGCTTGCTGGGTACGCAGGTTTTTATATAATACGAACAGTTTCCATGCGGCAAATAGGGGACACCTTCTTCAAATTAAAAATGTTGAAATGTTTGTAAACCTATGGGACCAAACTGCAGTGGTCTTCGGTCCCCAGACTTACAAACTACTTAAACTTATTTACGCTAAGGGTAACACATACCGTTGCCGAAGGGAGGACTCGAACCTCCGACTGCGAGCAGACGCGCAGTCCGCAGCAAGGCACCTTAGAGCGCTCGACCACTGCAGTGCGGCACACCTTTGTGCCCCAACACTCAGAACACCTAGGAAACCACACTTCGAACAACAGTCTATGGTAGAAAATTATAAAAAAAGGAAAAATAAAAACAGTGGCACGTGTGCAGAGCGTTGAATTCTAACAGACGTGACACTAATACAGAAAAGCAAAGAGACAAGACAGCAATACCACTGGATGAAAATTATACGTAATGCAATTCCCACTTTGTATCTATATATTTCCCTTCAACAGTACCAAAAGCCATTTGCTTAAAGTGATTATAATAGCGCAAAACACACAAACACTACACGCCTGAAAATGCTAATATTAGTCCTCCAAGTGCAAACGAGGAAATTCGATAAAGTGGTCAGAACTAAGTGGAAGACAAGAACGTCCGCATATGACTAGAGCCGCGTTTCTACATTCAAAAATCACTTTAGCATTCAGGCAGTCCAGGATCAAAAGCCGCTCTACTTACCTTCTCAAATAAACATATATCATTATCTGCCTTTTGCCAAGCATATTGCGACATAGACTTTTACTTTGTTGCAGCAAAATAATTGTAAATCAAAATAGAAGTTTGTTGCTGAAACAACGATAATGTATCTTTCCTCTTTGTTTTAGCCACTTAATTTAAATCCCTCATCTGTACATTTAGTACTAATACAGGCTGTATCTGGTGTGTAGGACATGCGTGTTTTGTGCTATGTACTCTAAGCAAAGGTGTTGACTGAATATGCAATGATACACTGTCGTCATTTGATGACGTATAATTTTTACCCTAAGCCTGCGTCGTCTCTATTAATCTGTCACTTGTGGTAGAATGCAATGTTTTGCTTGGAAATAACACAGGCCACTGTTTTTACGATCGATAAGCATGTTTACCGGTCAAATGTGTGCCATGCATCATTTTCTAACTCGGTATTTAAAAGTGCGCGAGATTCAGTGGAACGTTTTCACACAATTTCTCACAAAACTAGCCCCTTTCTTGCACTACAAATAGCTGTCAACTAATTTGAGTGTTTCGGAAATAATAAGAGATGTTCGTTGTTCGCGTTATTCAGGTCAATGAATACGGTTCTTCGTCATAGTTATTTAAGTTGTTTAATGATACTGTTCTGTGTGCAGATACTTTCCAATGTACTTTCTTTCATGTCAGTTACGTTACTGTTGCTATTAATGAGTTCTTTTTCGCGACTACTGCTTTCCATTCAGTAGAGAAGTTGACGTGTATCTGATCTAGTACAGTAGTAAGTCTCTGAACATTCATTTCATTGAAGAATGCGGGATACATGTCGAAGAGGATAATATGCTCCACTGCAAGCCCTGTGACTAATTCTTTACTTTGATAGTGTGTAATCTTGTATACACAAAATCCACCTTTGGTCAACAGTTTGGTTTCTCTTTCTCCTGCGGCACTGTATATGTCATTTAAAGACATTATGTAATGAAATTCCAATTGCTGCTTTAAATACAAGTATTATTTATTACGATATAACCTATTTCGGCTTTACTGCCACCTTCAGGTAATGTCAAATGGTCGTGACATCCACATACGCCGTAGGTTTTCGGGTTGTCAATCTGTTCAGCACTCCGTAAACTTTATTAAAGCTACATATTTTCTAAAAAAGTTTTACGATTTTGTTATTGATGTTTGACAGTTTCTTGACAGAGAACCAGTGATTATCTTTCAAAAAAATGTTCAAATGTTTGTAAATTTATGGGACCAAACTGCGTGGTCATCAGTCCGTAGCTTACAAACTACTTAAACTAAGGTAAACTAACCTAGGGACAACACACACACACACACACACACACACACAGACACATATGCCCTAGGGAGGACTAGAACCTCCGACGGCTAGCAACGGCGCGCTCCACGACGATGCGTCTTAGACCGCTCAGCTACTCCACCGCGGCGATTTTCAAGATGCTGTCAAACATCAATAAGAAAATCGTGAAACATTGTGAGAATAAATATTGCTCTAATAAATGACTGACAGAACGAAAACCAACGATGTATGAGGATATCACGACCATCTGACGTTACGTGAAGATGGCAGTGAAGCCGAAATAGATCCTATCGTAATAAATAATATTTTTATTTAAAGCAGCAATTGGAATTTTATTACGTAATGTCGACTGTTGGTGTTTTTATATGTGAGGTCGCAAAGACAATATAATCGTTATTATACCGTCGCTTGTTTGAAAAGTAAATTAAATTTGTCTTTGAAATGAAATGAAATGTTTGTTAAGCTTATGGGACTTAACTACGGGGTCATCAGTCCCTAAACTTACAAACTACTTATGAACTACTTACGAACTAGGACGGCACAAATATCCATGCCCGAGGGGGGATTCGAACCCCCGACCGTAGTGGCCGTGCTGACCGTGACTGGAGCGCCTCAGTCACCTCGGCCACCGCGGCCGGCAAATTTGTCTTTCTCTGAGTTCTGTTTCTGTTGCAACATGAGTTGGGCTGTACTTTATTCAGCAACGTGTAAACTCAGCCAGTGGACGGACTACGGGCCACGTGCCAGCCGTGGCGGTGCAGACGGTACACATCCGGCAGTAACGACATCACTGTCTGTATACTCTGCTGCCTGGCATGCACGCAACATTACCAGCGTCACCGGGGACCAGCTGCCGATCGTCATAAAAGCGACCACGATTAACGTATGCCGTATCTCTAACGCTGCGACGTACTCCTTCGTCACTCGTGTAAAGTTGGCACGTACTCTACAAATAGTAAAAAGTAACGACGTTTATTAGAGGCTCCAAGAAACATATTACAACGCCACTTTATCTCCATAAACTAGCTGTTTGTGGTAGGAAGGAGACACGTTCACAAGAAGGAAACGCCAGGGCCGAGGAATTCTTGTGAATATAAGCGTACTGAGGATATCAGGAAAGATGTGAACTGTGCACGAACCTGCCCACTTTCATCTTCTCTATTCAGCGTATCGCAACAGCAACAGAAAAGGCGTAATGATCAGTTTTATTTTCAGTGTAATCGAAACAAGAGTTTTATGTTCTTATAGGAGATATTATTCTTAAAGTAAGGAAAAATAAGTTTTGCAAACACATGTTCGGAAACAAAACCTTATCCTTAAGCCAGGTTCACACAAACAATTAAACTGAGACAACAACGCGTGTCTTTCTGCAGTTGCACTGTGAGCTATCGTTTACACAGAACTTCGCAAATACTACTTAGTTGTGCAGTTTTCAACATGGCGTCCGCAGTCACAGCTGATCGGGATTTGCACGGCTCATTTCATTCGCGGCCAAACGATCGTTACACTTTGTTCCACAAAAAAAATCTTCAAATGTTTGTAAAGCTATCGGATCAAACTGCATGGTCATCAGTCCGTAGCTTACAAACTACTTAAACTAAGGTAAACTAACCTAAGGACAACACAAATACCCATGCCCCAGGGAGGACTCGAACCTCCGACGGCAAACAACCGCGAGCTCCACAGCGAGGCGCTTTAGACCGCTCGGCTACTCCACCGCGGCTTTTGTTCAACAAACACACGAAGTGTTTTCTTAATTGATTCGACATTTTAGCCGAAAACAAAGACGCCAAAACGTAAACCTGGAACGCAAACACACTGATACGAAGTAAAATGGTTCGAAGTAACCCGCGAGGTGACACTAGAAATGTCGATATTTGGTGGTGGGGAAAGAAAGTGGCGAAACAAAGTACAACGAAGCTGGACATTTTGTTGCGTGGAAAAAGTAGAGCCTCTTAAGTGGTGCTACTAAAACCAGAAAGTTCACAGTTGCTACTGAACTATGCAACTGCCGGCCTCGGAGGCCGAGAGATCTGCGGCGCCCCATTCACGGTCTGCACGGCCACTACGGTCGGCGGTTCAATCCCCCCTTCGGGCATGTATATTTGTGCCGTCCTTAGTATAAGCTAGTTCATAAGTAGTTTGTAAGTTTAGGGACTGATGATCCCGTAGTTAAGTCTCATAAGCTCTACAAACATTTGAACATTATGCAACTAGCTGTTGCACACCATTAGTTGTTTGTCTGAACCCGGCTTTACAAGCCGTTCTCGCATATCTTTCAAGCCTCTTCTTAATGAATCACATCCATGGTCTATCGCATTCTAGATAACCGTTGTGTGCACGAATCTTTTTCTGTTTATTGTTTTTATTGCGCCTTTGTCCAGATTGCGCGGGGTCGGCATGATTATATATTTATTTGGCATAGATTAACATTTTAATGGGTGGCCGATTGCCCTTATTTGTCGCCACCCCAGTCTCCCACCCTCCTTCCGCGAAGAAAGTGTCTGCGTATAGTGTTCTTGTTGAGTGTCTGTATGTTTGTTTGTGAGTTTTATTGCATGCAGATCTATAGTTCTGTTCCGACCTTCGTGAAGTTTTGCTCATATAAACTTCAAAAGAAGAGGAAGGTCAGTGTTTACATGAATTTTCGTTTGGTGCATCGCTGAGAGTGCTTTAACTAAGGGCTTTGACAAAATCTACGGTTTCAGTTCGATCTTGGTGAATTTTGCACGCTTAACTTTCAAAACAAGAGTAACATCACCATCCTCCTAAGATTGTAATAAATTTAGACACCGATCACCATGAAAGTTAACATAGTTATACAGGGTGTCCAAATCAAATTCAAATGTTCAAATGTTTGTACAGCTTATGGGACTTAACTACGGGGTCATCAGTCCCTGCACTTACAAACTACTTATGAACTAACCAATACTAAGGACGGCGCAAATATCCATGCCCGAGGGGATACGAACCCCCGAAAATGTTCAAATGTTTGTTAAGCTTATGGGACTTAACTACGGGGTCATCAGTCCCTAAACTTACAAACAACTTATGAGCTACTTACGAACTAGGGCGGCACAAATATCCATGCCCGAGGGGGGATTCGAACCCCCGACTGTAGTGGCCGTGCAGACCGTGACTGGAGCGCCTCAGTCCCCTCGGCCACCACGGCCGGCTACAGGGCGTCCCAAAGGTCTTTCCCTGATTACATAATTTGATAACTCAGGCTAGAAGTAAGATACAAATATGAAACTGATGTCTAATTGTTTACAAACTATCAAAGTTTTTTTCACACATCAGTAAACTTCCACATGAGCACCCTTGGTAGCACGTAGCACATCTAGGCGATATTCACTTTCCGTCCACACATCGCTGGAGGGATCGATTCAACGATTGTGGTTATCCGTTGCTGCAGGGTTTCAAGATCTGGTACAAGTGTTCGGTAGACCTCGTCCTTGACATAACACCATAAAAAGAAGTCTAATGGGGTTATGTCAGGAGAGAGTGAAGGCCAAACCGTTGGCCCACCAAGACTAATCCATCGCCCTCATCCACTACTTTCGTACTGCGAACCTGAAACAGAAAAAAACTGTAATAGTTTGTAAACAATTCGACACAAGTGTCATATTTGTATCTTACTTCTAGCCTGAGTTATCAATTTATTATGTAATCACGGAAAGACTTTTCGGACACCCTGTATAATTTTTCGAAGATGGAGGAGGAGGAGCTAATGGACTGAGGAGGTGGAAGAGGAGTTGGACAGAGTAGAGGAGATGATTGACAGAAAGGGGAAGGTGAAAGTGGGTAGCGAGAGGTGTAGAAGGAGGTGAACAGAGAGACAGAGATGAGGAAATCAACAGAGAGAGGGGAGAGAAGGAGACGGACAAAGGAAACAGGTGGTGGGTAAAGTGTAAAAAAAAAAAAAAATCTGAAATGTTCAAATGTTTGTAAAGCTTATTGGACTTAACTGCGGGGTCATCAGTCCCTAAACTTACAAACTATTTATGACTACCTTATACTAAAGACAACACAAACATCTCAGCATAGCGCCTCAATGCGCTCTGCCGCGGCCCCCAATAAACAGAGGAGAGATGGTGTAAGGTAAAACTGTAATAAATACGTACCCGTGTGACGCAGGGTTTTCAGCTAGTGTTATCTGTAAGTCTGCGTAAGTTTTTCTAAATATTTGCGAATCGTGTAACTGAGACTAACTTGGGTACAAGTCCAGTGTTCACCTTCTGGAATGTGGGAAATCTCCTAAAAACTATATCCAGGCTGGCCGGAGGTCTACCCCATGGTAGACCCGTCGGGCAGATTTGAACTGGGAACAACATACCGTTCCGTGGCTCCTTAAACGGGACATGTCGTTACATGTACAAATCAGTTTAAATATCCTCATTACTAGAAACAGGCAGGGTGAAAGTCACGTGCTGAGGAAGGTCATGTTACAGGAATTCCCCGACCAAACTGAACCTCATTCATCGTTTGAATTAAGTATCGCAGTACGAGGTAGAGAAAAATAGGGTGCTGTCTTATTATGTATAAACCATACCCGCTGTATTGAGGGAAACTTTGTGATTTGTTTTTTATTTCTCTTCTGTTCTGGATTTCAGTTACGTTGCGAATGAAGCTTTCTAATAACTATTGTTCCAAATCTTCGTAAGAGACGGTTATTTTCAGAGGACGGGGAAAATACGATGGACGGAAATGAAATGAGTTTAGTCGAAAAGAAAATCTACAGTCTACACCCTCCTGGATATGCCACTACGTTATATCTCTGTGATTTCCCCTCATTCCCAACTCCCCCCCCCTATCCCTACCCTCTCCCCGGACACACTTTTTCATATATTATCAACTGAAGAGTTCTCTAATGCCAATCAACGTTCACTTTCTTTAAGTGGCGTTTTTGTTCTATTTCATTTGTATCTCTTGATTTGTAACTCAGTCAAGAATGACACTCCTGCCTAACCAACGAATACATATTTTTCATAAAATTTAATAAAGACCTATTTCAATCGTATGGGAGCAAGACGACGGCCCAGATGTTGTCCTAAATATTTCGTATAGACAGGGAACTGCAGGAGAACCTATAATACCTTCCTGGTTTACTCCAGATAGCCTTACACAGACGTATATTACTAGACTGGCAAACTAACCTCTGCGAGGAAGCCCCATGCCGCCATCTTGCTTCACCTCCCGTCAAAAAGTTTCAATTTTTCACTCATTTGAACTTCTGACACGGAATTGCCTTGTATGCTTTACTAGATGGTTTAAACATGCTTTGCATTTGAGCTAATACTTCCGTAGTAGTTGAAATTAACCCATACATTGTAGAACCGTGTTACGAGAAGAAAATGTTACATACAGTTAAAACAGACTGTAGTTATCGAAAAAAAAATTAAAAAAAAAAAAACACTCAGAGGAATGAAGACAGGTGCTATCAACGACAAATAGCATATTTATAACGGTTAAACATTGAAAGAAAAGCCGAAGTTGATCGTAACTGGTACCAGATAAATAAAAACAGAATATTAACCCGACTCATTACTGTATGTCACAGACTAGATAAACGCTCAAAAGAATAAAGATACTTGTTATCCATGTCAAATAGCTCTTTCATAACGACCATACTACTGAAAGATAGCCGAAGTTCAATGAAATTGGCAACAGATTAGCCCATTACTGGCCATTGTTGTTTTTTTTTTTTGTTTTTTTTTTTTTTTGTTTTTTTGTTGTTTTTTTTTTTTTTTTTTGTTTTTATGGGACTTAACTACGGGGTCATCAGTCCCTAAACTTACAAACTACTTATGAACTACTTACGAACTAGGACGGCACAAATATCCATGCCCGAGGGGGGATTCGAACCCCCGACCGTAGTGGCCGTGCCGACCGTGACTGGAGCGCCTCAGTCCCCTCGGCCACCGCGGCCGGCGCTGGCCATTGTCCCTTTTAGGAACGCAAATATTTTATTTAATCTTAGATGAGCAATGTAATTTTTAGCTTGTATTGTGGTACCTGAAGGATGAATTGACTTGTATAATAGCTGGAAATACGAAATAAGTTATTTTTCCGCAGTAAGTTAGATTTAGGAAAGGACTTAATTTACCTGTTTTCTGTACTTTTTGTTAGGTACACTGTTTGTGTACTTGTGGCTGGTGGTTTGGGTGTATTTATGAGTATAGGGACATCCATGTAAAATTCAATATTTCCCAGATATCCTGAAGTAAATTCAATATCAATTTGTTTTATATATCCCAATAATGGGACAATAGCAAGTTACATTATCAGTATTTTGTTGAAGTGCGTTTTTAGGGTGTAAACGTCTTATGTACAAAAATTACTAAGTGCATTCTCGAGATCTGATTTGTGTATATTGTATGAGATTTTCCCTCATCCACATTTTACGATTCCAAGAGGATGAGCGCACACCGTATAGACTTACATTTCAAGAAATTCTAGCGGAACTGAATAAGGAGAAAAAGAGGGAATGTGGAATTAATTACTTGAAACTTTAAATGCAGATAAAATATCAGATGAAGGAGATAGTGATGAAAATGTCTAAAAAAAATTTGACAGTCTATAATTTTTGTTCTAGTATACTGAAATTTATTCAAGCAACTTTTTCTTTCATTTGTCACCCAAGGTATAAAATGAATATAAAAGAATGCTGAAAAAATTAAAGTTTTGGTAGGTGATGAGTTAGAAAAAAAAGCAACTCAGTGCAACTCATTACTGCATGTATCTTCCGTTTGCTGTACAGCCACATAGAAAACGAATTGACTATTATGTCAAAGATCTCAACAAAGCGTAGTTCATCCGTATTTTACGACTGTTTTCTGTAATAACGCCCACCAACTGCTCACACGTTTGTGGGGGTAGAAATGTAACGGCTGGACTCCAGTGATACCAATGATAGTTTTCAAAATGAAAAGCCAAGATCGCACATTAATAATTTATTAAATGACGGCCGGTTTCGGTGCTCTGCGTCACCATCACTAATGTGCGATCTTGGCTTTTCATTTTGAAAACTGTAAAACGATCAGATCGCCTCCAAACCCGACTATGTCAGGTAATCTTACCAATGACACTGCACACGGCATTGCTAGTATAGTAACATATGTCTGTGATGTCTTAGCAAGAGTTTGTGCTGTATCAGGAAATGAAGGATTCCGTCACGTAAGTAGACGCAGTTCCACAAGCACGCAGTCGGATTAGAAGCCGTGCACCTCCTCCGTCGCGCCAGCAGGCAGTGCAGAAGAGGTGTCGAGCAGACTGACCCTGCGCCCGGACTAGGAATGCGGCCTCACTGACCTTCGCAAGCGCTATTTCTGCCCCCTCACCTGCGCCCGTCCAGCTGGCAGCGACGCCCGGCTGACTCACTGACCGCCACCCCGCGCTCCGTTCCTCTCCGCAAACGTGAACGTGAACGTCACGGAAGGACAACGAGGTCGCCAGGAGCGGACCGCAACATGTGTTAGTTTTCTTACCAACAGTGGGGGAAAAAATCGCACTGGCGTGTTTTACAGCTAGCTTTAGGTTTCATATTGACAGAATATATGACATCAACTGCGAATGGGCAAAGCTGAAAATGTGTACCCAGCAGGGATTCAAACCCGGGTCTCCTGCTTTCTAGGCAGTTGCGCTGACCCCTACACCACTGGGGACACAGTGATCACCGCACCTGCAAGGACTACCTAAGCACGCCTCGCGTCACATACAAATTCCCAGCTTCGCCCTGCCCACAGTACTCAAACTCGTAGTTATTAACTAATTCCCGTAAGAATAAGAGCTTCAAACTTTGCCCACCCCTCCCCACTAACGATAGGATCATTGCCCGTCACCGGCATATTATATATATACATGTGGCGTCTGTTCCGAGAGAACAGACGTCACTTCTGATCCTGCAGTTGTTATTATTCAACATTCATAGAATGTATGACATCAACTGCGATTGGGCAAAGCTGAAAATGTGCACCCAGCCGGGATTCGAACCCGGGTCTCCTGCTTTCTAGGCAGTTGCGCTAACTCCTACACCACTTACCCCTTATCCCCCCCCCCCCCTTGTTCTTCAGGTAGATCTATGATGTGCGATTTTTTTCATTGTTCGTTCTTGCTCGTTAGTTGATCATTTGGCTCAGCTTTTTTATTCCAGAGGACGTTCAGCCCTCTGACCGGGCGCGCTGAGCCACGGCGCCCAGCTACACCACTGGGGGCACAGTGATCACCGCACCTGCAAGGAATACCCAAGCACGCCTCCCGTCAGATGCAAATTCCCAGCTTCATCCTGCCCACAGTACTCAAATTCGTAGTTATGAAACTAATTCCCGTCAATTGCCCGTCACCGGCGTATTATATATATATACATGTGGCGACTGTTACGAAAGAACAGACGTCACTTCTGATCCAGCTGTTGTTATTGTTTCATACTCACAGAATATATGACATCACCTGCGAATGGGGTGGGCAAGTTTGTGGCCCTTACTCTTACGGAAATTAGTTTCATAACTAAGAGTTTGAGTACTGTGGGCAGGGTAAGGCTGGGAATTTGTGTCTGACGGGAGGAGTACTTAGGTTCTCTTTGCTGAGAACTGGTTTCCCATCCAAGTTCTTGATATTCATAGAGCTGCCCTTCCTGTCCCCAAACGTCTCCTTTATTTTCCTGTAGGCGGTATCTACTTTTCCCCTTCTTATACATTCTTCTACGGATTTGCATTTGGCTTCTAGCCACTCCTGCTTAGCCATTTTGCACTTCCTGTCAATCTCATTTTTTAGTCGTCTGTACTCCATTTTGCCTGTTTCATTTACTGCATTGATAATGCCATATCTTTGTAAATTGGCAACTTTGGGTGGACAGCTTCTGTGCCCACAGCCCACAGCCCACAGCTTCTGCGAATGGGGTGGGCAAGTTTGTGGCCCTTACTCTTACGGAAATTAGTTTCATAACTAAGAGTTTGAGTACTGTGGGCAGGGTAAGGCTGGGAATTTGTGTCTGACGGGAGGAGTACTTAGGTAGTCCTTGCAGGTGCGGTGACCACTGTGTCCCCAGTGGTGTAGGGTTCAGCGCACCTGCCTAGAAAGCAGGAGAGCTGGATTCGAATCACGGCTGGGTACACATTTTCATCTTTGCCCATCCGCAGTTGATATCATATATTCTGTGAATATGAAACAATAACAACTGCAGGATCAGAAGTGACGTCTTTTCTTTCGGAACAGACGCCACATGTATATGTAACTTTAGGTTTTCCTGTAGTTTTATGATTTCTTACCAACATTTCGGACACAAATAATAAAGATAGAATTTATATAATAAATCATGAACTTACAAAATATTGCACACAAAATACGACTCCAGATATCATTCGATTAGACTGAGATTATGGTAACAGACTCGCTAGCTATAAACCACGCAAGAGTAAACAATAGAAAAACAAAAATAGTTAAAAAATTCAAATGTTGTTGTTGTGGTCTTCAATCCGCAGACTGGTTTGATGCAGTTCTCCACGCTACCCTGTCCTGCGCAAGCCTCTTCATTTGAGAATGCGTACGGCAACCTACATCCTTCTGAATCTTCTTACTGTATTCATCCCTCAGTCTCCCTCTACGATTTTTACCCCACACTCTTCCTTCTAATACTAAGTTGATGATTCCTTGATGTCTCAGAATGTGTTACTCCAACCTATCCTTTCTCTTAGTCAGGATATGACAGAAACTCCTTTTCTCCGCAATTCTATTGAGAACCTCCTCATTATGTACGTGATGTACCCATCTAATCTTTATCATTGGTCTCTAGCACCGGGAAAGCTTCTATCATCTTTTTGTCTGAACTCCTTATTGTCCACGTTTCACTCAGATACAATGCTACACTCTAGGCAAAAATGACTTCGTAACGCTTAAACTAATACTGGAGGTCAACAAATTTCGCTTCTTCAAAAACACTTTTCTTCCCATAGCTATTCTGCATTTTATATCTTCATTAAATTGGCCATCAGAAGTTATCTTGCTACCTAATATAACAAAACTCATATACTACTTTTATTGTCTCATTACCTAATCTAATTCCTTTAGCATCGCCTGATTTTCTGACACTACATTCCATTACCCTAGTTTTACTTTTGTTAATGTTCATCTTATACCTTCCTTTCAAGACACTGGTCATTCAGTTTAATTGCTCTTCCAGGTCTTTTGCGGTCTCTGGCAGAATTACGATGTCGTCAGCAAAACGCAATGTTTTTATTCCCTCTCCCTGGACTTTAATTCCCTCTCCAAACTCCACCTTGCATTCCTTCACACCTTGCTCAGTTTATAGATTGAACAACATTGGGAAAAGGCTACAACCCTGTCTTACTCCTTTCCCAACCACTGCGACCCTTTCATGTCCTTCGACTCTAATAATTGCTGTCTGGATTTTGTACAATTTGAATGTAACACTTGCTCCCCTCCTGCCTTCAGAATCTGAAAATGTGTATTTGTCAAAAGCTTTCTCCAGAGTCACAAATGATAAAAACATAGGTTTACCTTTCCTTAATGTATCTTCGAACATAAGTCGTAATTTATTGCCTCGTGTGTTCCTACATTTCTCCTAATTCCAAATTAATCGTCCATTTAAATATGTAGGAGAAATTATAACATACAAACTGAACGAAATCCTTGCTTGACAAGAAATAACTAATAAAATGATAAAATCTCAAAAACTAATGTGGTCTACATACAGTAAAAAATGCTTTTTAAATTAACCCTGCATTACTAACATCTGGTTTTAACGCTCACTACTAACACCCGTCTTTCAGGGGGTTTTGAAATTTTGTTAGTAACAACCGTCAATTCGGTGAGTTCGATTCCAAACCATCACTCGACTCGTGTACACTTGTTCATCAATTGTTCCGCAAAACATTACAGCTCACTGACAGTTTGAACGTAGCCGTCATTTTGACGGATGTTACTAAGCTAGGGTTAAAACAAAATTAAAACACTACAAGTCAGTGATTCAGCCAGATGTAACATACGGAAATGAAACTCTTTTTAAAGTCTCTCGGAAAAATAGAATTGACAAATTACTAAAAGTGCAGAGTGGAATAGCAAGGATATAGGTAAATCAAAAATACCTTAAGGAGGAACAATGGCGGATAGTGATAAATGAAGTAGTGTACAGGGAACTGGAACCCCTCAAAGGTACTATATGTAAGAAAAAATTTATTTCTTTGGCTGCATCATAAGGACAGCAGAAATCGGATTAGCATGGGGTTTTAGTGTGTGGCCGATTCGTATTATATCACATATCAGCGATTCGTTATACTCTGATATTGCGTTTTGAGCACTTCTACAAATGTCTACTTTAGTAGCCTAACTTACATTGCTGACATTCAATATGTGTTTGTGCATTTGCTTCGTTGACCATGCAGTTCGTCTTTCTGTTGCCTGTTTTTATTCCATTACTGTTGACACCATTGACACTCGGTCTTCTAATTATTTTGTAAGGGCGCTAAAGACCTAGTAGTCGTGTGCCTTAAACATTCTATCTAATCCTATCCACATGCAGAATGCAACGTTTTGCATGTAAGAGATCCAGACCACCAAATTTCTTATCATTGCAGAACGACATGTTGACCATAGCTGTTTATTAATTCTCAATGCTACCGGTTTTGGTTATTTACCATTGTCAAGCGTCAGCAGAGATTAGCTAATAGCTTAACATGTCAAAATACAAAAATACAAAATTATAACACAAGTATTAGTTGTCATTGCTCAAGTTATTGTCACAGTGGCTGACTGCTACAGACTGTAGAGTTCAGGAGTGGACCTTCGGCTTCGAAAGTCCATATCTATGATGTTTCGTTGAATGGTTTGCATGCTGACACTTGTTGATGGTCCAGAATTGGAAATCCTTTAGAATTTGCGGAAGGGTTGCACTGTCACGATGAACGATTCTCTTCAGTTGTCGTTGACCTTGTTCTTGCACCATATTTTTCCAGCCGCACGTTGCTGGAGATTTGATGTCCTACCGTATTCACGATATCCACGGTGCATTCGTACGGGAAAATCCCCAACTCACCGCTACTTCAGAGGTGCTGTGTCCCACCTCTCGTGCGCCGACTATAACACCACGCCCAAACTAGACTGAATCGTGATAACCTGCCATTCTAGCAGCAGTAATCAATCTAACGCCAGACACCCGTTTTCTTATATATATGCGTTACCCACCTCAGCCAACACCACCTAGAGACAAGGCCTCACAACAGCCAACACCGTCTAGATACAAGGCCTCACAACCAGTTCGTATCACGTCACACCTATAGGCTGCCCTGGCAACCTCACTGGCTGGCTGCTGGGGCACAGCCCACTGCCTCGTAACTTCAGCCAGTGAGCTTGGGAGGGCAGCCTAGAGGTGTGACGTGACGCAGACTAGTGAGGCCTTGTATCTAGACGGTGTTGCAACAGGCCGTGCTACGTTATACTGACCAGGCCGCGGCCGTCAGCTGAATGGCTGTCCGCTGGGGCACGGCCGCTGCGTCGTAGCGGGCAGCCAGTAAGCCGGCGGCCGCGGCCTGGTCAGTATAACGTAGCACGGCCTGTTGTGAGGCCTTGTTCAAATGTTTGTATAGCTTATGGGACTTAACTACGGGGTCATCAGTCCCTAAACTTAGAAACTACTTACGAACTAGCAACAACACTAAGGATGGCACAAATATCCATGCCCGAGGGGGGATTCGAACCCCCGACCTTAGTGACCGTGCAGACCGTGACTGGAGCGCCTCAATTCCCTCGGCCACCCCGGCCGGCTGTGAGGCCTTGTCTCTGGATGGTGTTGCCTCAGCGCCGTCATCTTTTGTTAGTGTTTATATATATCTGTGTTTGCCTGTAGCCGCGGTGGAGTAGCCGAGCGGTCTAAAGCGTCTCGCTGTGGAGTGCGCGGTTGCTCGCCCTGGAGATTCTAGTCCTCCCTGGGGCATGGGTGTGTGTGTGTTTGTCCTTAGGTTAGTTTACCTTAGTTTAAGTAGTTTGTAAGCTACGGACTGATGACCACGCAATTTGGTCCGATAGATTTACAAACATTTGAACATTTATGCCTGTACCAGCTTCTTTGGCTCTTCAGTGTAACAATGGATTAAAAACATGAAAATGAAATTTCGCAAAGTTAGATGTATTTTCATAGACTGCCGGTTTTGGCACTGTTGATAAAGACCTCAGCATAGCCGGCCTCGGTGGCCGAGGGGACTGAGGCGCTCCAGACACGGTCTGCACGGCCACTACGGTCGGGGGTTCGAATCCTCCCTCGGGCATGGATATTTGTGCCGTCCTTAGTCTTAGCTAGTTCATAAGTAGTTTGTAAGCTTAGGGACTGATGACCCAGTAGTTAAGTCCCATAAATTCTAAAAAAATTTGATTTGAACCTCAGCATTATATCTGCGGAGTGTACAAATACTAATTCAAGAATAACACAATTTAAAAAAATATATCGAAGTCCGTCATTTTACAATCTCTTGTGTTGCGGGAGCGTCTCGACGTGCGGAGTTCTTCAACAAGAATATAGATGTAACATCTTATCAAACCTCAAGGTGATACCTTAACAGCCGAAAGCGGTCATCTATGAAAACAAAACTAACTTTACTAACTTGGCACAACAATATTTCATTTCCATTGAAGTGAGGTTGCTTTCCTTGCAGTAAGCAAATTTAGTGGAATAAATACATATCGTGGCTAAGTTGGGCACTAACGCTAGTTAATCTCTAACAGAAAAATTATTAGAAATAAACAGTGTCAACTGTTTCATTGTTCATTAGTTCGTGGCTTAATAAAATACAGAAAAAATTATACATGTAAATAATCTTCATATGTGAAACGCCAAGATCGCAAAATATTTATTTAATGACGACCGGCTATGTCACCATCATCTGGTCATATCAAATTGTACACATTGGTCATCTTATTTAAAAATGAAGATTAACGATCTTGGCGTTTCACTTTTGAAGATTACTATCTAGCAGATCGCCTCCAAAACCTGTGATGTCAGGTAATGTCAATTATACGTGTGTGTCGTCATTTTAAAACGAAAGTATCGAAAGAAAATTTTTTTTCAGTTTAAATTTTAGTACGGTGCTAATGTTGACGATGGCGGTGAGAGAGGGAGTACTGTCCAATTTCGATTATATTGAGAGGTAAGTTAGTCGCCTCAGAAAGGTCACGAACCACAGACCTGTGGAATGAAGAAAATTGGAACGTAGCGGGGTAGCAGCACTTCCTCTGCTGTGTGAACCTTATCACTTACATTCTACGTCCTCGTCTTCCCCTAAAGGTTGCATTCTCAACTAGTGGTTCGAAGGTTTTATTCTCTGTTGTCTTAACACGTTCGCTGCCGTTCACGCTCTGGCGCGATGATGCTAGGTGCCACTTCACGCTCTGGCGCGTGATCGTATTTTGACGGCATCTTTTCATAGTTTTGAGCCACTGAATGTTTTGGTTTTAGTTTTCAGTTTTTTTATATGGATTTTTATTTGCATTTGTATTTTTGTGAAAACAACAAATGAACAATATAAACAGTACATACAAGGTGTTTCATAAAACATATGCTTATTTCTATATCATCAGCGATATAAGTCTGAATAATATCAAAACTAAAGAAATATTTTTATAAACTAGTACCTAATCGAAATAAAATTAAAATAATCAATAGCTTGCTTGCTTGTTTACATAAGAATCCAATAAATCTATAACGACATCATGAGAAGCGTGTGTGGCTCGTAGCCGGTAATGCAAACGCGGAAATCTGGAACCACGTACGTGTGCATATCACTTATACTCTTTCCTGACTGCCTACCAGAGAATACAGCTTTATTAGACGATGCCAGTTTACAACAACCATAATAGGGTGCTAGGTCGCAGCACGCGCCACAGTGTGAGCGGCACCTGACTCAAGTAACGTTTACACGCGCCAGAGCGTGAACGGCAGCGAACATGTTAACTCATGTCCTGTTATCACAGTACGCAGCTGTATGTGTGAAAAGGCGAAAGACTTTAGCAAATTCCGGATACATTCATTCTTAAAGTCCCTTCGACGCAGTGGATATATGAGATTTCTTCATTTTGTTACAGCGGCATTTCGGTAGCGATAGTCACGTAGACAAGAGTCCACAAGCACAATTTAGTCGTCACCTGTAGCCGCAGCTGTCTGGCGTTATACGGTGTAAACAACCTCCAAGTGGGCCAACGGAAAGGCATGTGGCTTTTTACTACAAGCGGCGTGGGTGAAAGTTTGGCGGCGTTCGTGCGCAGCTGTTCTGAGGAATAACGACCACCGCCGGCCATTCGCTCGTTTCTTTCTGCAGACCACCAAGGCTTTATTTGCTGTGCGGACACCACGTGTATTCCAACCCGCACTCGCCTGCCGTCGACAGCTTCGTACGTCTCCAGAGGGTGTGAATACAATCACACTAGTGTGTACTTTCTCATTCATTAGTTATAGTTAACTGCAAGTGCCGTCATTAATTAGCATAATGACAGTACCTTTTGCACTGTATGTTACAAAATGTGCTGAGAACCGGCCATCAATCTCAATGCCAGCATGACGTCAGCGAACAAGGTTCTGACGCACCCCAACAAATAACCCTGGTGTGTTTCGAATCACATCACAATCGTCTACATCTACTTACATACTCCGCAATCCGATCAAAGGTACGTGGTGGAGGGTACTCAGTATCACTACTAGTTACTTACTTTCCTCTTCCACTCCCTTACAGAATCAGGAAAAGACGAATACTAGTATGCATCCGTACGAGCCCTAATCTCTCTGATTTTATGCTTGTAGTCTTTGCGCGAAATGTAGGTTGGCGGCAGTAGGATCATTCTGCAGTCCGCCTTAAATTCCGGCCCTCTAAATTTCTTCAACAGTGCTTCTGAAAAAAAAAAAAATAAATAAACCATCACCTTTCATCCAGCTACTCCCAGTTGAGTCCCCGAAGTATTTCAGTAACACTCGTGCGTTGTTCTAATCTACCAGTTACAAACCTAGCCGCCCGCCTCTGAACTCTCTTATGTCCTCCTTTAAATCGATATGGTGGGGATCGCAAACACTTGAGCAATGCTCAAGACGTGGTCGTACAAGAGTTTTATACGCTGTCTCCTTTACAGACGAATCACACCTTCCCAGAATTCTCCTAATAAACCGAAGTTGATCATTTGTCTTCCCCACGACTGTCATTATATGCTCGTTCCATTTCGCATCGCTGTGCAGTGTTATGCCTAGGTATTTAATTGACACGATTCTGTCAAGCAGCACACTTTTAATACTGTATTCGAACATTACGGGGTTGTTTCCATTACTGATCTGCATCACATTACATTTTCTTGCATTTAGCGCTAGTTGCCATTCTTCACACCACCTAGAAATTAAGTGCAAGTCATGCATCCTACTACAGTCATTCAGTGACGAGACCCTTTTGAACACCACAGCATCATCAGCAAACAGCCGCAGATTGTAACTCACTTTGTCAGACCATTTATATAGACAGAAAATAATAGCGGTCCTATCACACTTTCCTGGGGCACCCCTTATGGTACCCTAGTCTCTGATGAACACTTGTCGTCGAAGACAGCATACTGGGTTTTATTATAAGTAGTCTTCGAGCCACTCACATATTTTGGTACTATTAAAGAGGCTCGTACCTTCGTTAGCAGTCTGTAGTGTGGTTCCCTGTCAAACTCATTTCGAAACTAGAGAAATATGCAGTCTGCCTGTTGCCCTTCATCCGTAGCACGTAAGATGTAATTATGAAAAGAACAAGCTGGGTTTCGTACGATCGATGCTTCCTAAAGCCGTGCTGATGCTGTAGCTCTTCCCGTCTCAAGGAAATTTACTGCCTTAGCACTACAATTCTGGTTGCTAATTTCATTTCCGTGCCCATTGGTGACTATATATATCCCCCTTGGATGTAATCAGGGGTTTAGGACAGATGACCTCGCAGATCATGGAACAGGGCAAGGTGCATGTCAGTGAGTTACGCGAAACTGTATCGGTAGCGCTCCATCTTACTGTACTGTACTTCTCTGAAGGGTGGTTTAAAGTTACATCCGGCCGTTCCAGATTTAGGTTTTCCTTACTTTCCGTAAAACATTCCAGGCAAATGCCGCGGGGGTTGCTTTGAAAGGGCACGGCTGATTTCCTTCCACATCCTTTTCCATAAATCCAAACGTAAGCTCCGTCTCTACTGAGCACGCTGTCAACAGGACGCTAAACCCTAAGCTTCTTTCCTCCTTTGTATTTCTCTGAATAGCACTCATGAATGGTCTGTTTTGATTCATAGCTCGTTCTCTCATGGGACAATGTAAAAACGATTCAACATAGCCACCTGACGGACAATGAAAGTAAACAAAACCTGCATCGTGACATCTTAGAAATAAGTCTCATTCTCCTTGTTTCCTTGCAGGAAATAAAGAATGTACCTTTAAATAAACAGCACAGGACGTATAAAGTTGTGCGCATTTTAGTTGTAAATAAGCCGGAAAACAGTAATGTGAGGCAACGCGGTAGAGTGGTTTACTTCCATATCTGTTTAAGCCGGCTCCACAGACCCAGGTACCTCCCTCAAATTCATCAGTGGAATATCCTTTATGTCAAAGTTTTTCACACTCTGCATACATCATATAGACCAGAAAAGGAACTTAATTCATGCAAAAGACACAATGCAAATGTTTACCGTTCTTAAATCCTATATGTCAACGAAATAGATGTATTTACTGTACTTACAATGTATTTACCGATATTGAAATATTGTATCTGTGGCTTCGTTGTAAATACAGTATTTACTCGGCTATACAACCCGCATTCATATGACACACCTGTTTTATTAAAACTTTATTTACACAACTAATATTCATTGTGTCACAATTTCCATCGCAAAACTCGGCGTGTGTTATGCACGTATTACGTGGGTAGCAGAAGCCACGTGCTGTTAAAAGTAAACATCTGCAATATGAAAAATTACGCACCGGTAACTTGTTTTCTATACTGATGTACGGCTGTTCATTTAAACTATGTCAAATAATACTGAATTGAGATTGGGGATGAGGCATCGGCTATTGTTACTGTTGTGTCGTAAAAATTCGATTGGTCCAAGAGACAGAGGAAGGAAATGTTGCCAGATTCCGCGTAAATTAGTGCTGCCAAATTTCACGTGACTAACGAATTCACGAATTTTCGGGTTTTTGTAGATTTCATGTTTTGACCTCAAAAATTAAGTGGGGTTGGTGTACCATAGGCCCTGGGGTAATATACCCGAGTAAATACGCTACGTTTCTTTGTTGTGGCGTCGTTAACGATGTTAAAATACAACAACAATAAGATGTACACATTGAATGCACGCCTATCCCATGTTGGATTAAGGGGTGCTGTCACTCACTTACTGCACACGTCTTGTGGAAGGTTATGCATCAAATCCCGTATATAATAAACTCTGTCCTATTTTTTCTCGTCCCAGTTCACAGGCAGGTAGCGCTGACTGGATACTCTCCTAAATCCACGTACGTAGGTTTGATTACTGCACTTAGGTTTTTGGCCGGTCTGTGAAGAAGGCAAGAAACTGTAAATGGCGTCCAATTTTTGACCATAGAAAGCAGTTTCAAACAGATACAGGTTGCAGCTTATAAGGAGAGATGAAAAAGATTGTCTATATTACACTAGATGTGTGGCCTTTGTACTGAAGACCACAGAAACAACAGCATCAACGTTGGAAGAACGTCTGTTACTTTCGGGTTAGTATTCAGTATTTTTATTACTCAAAAAGAATATATGTCTTTTTTCTTAATTACTCATATTTGACCGAGAAAAAAAAGTCATGCATTCAGCAGTAAATGTGAAGTTGTTCACTGTTTCCGAGATACGAATTTCGGACTGTTTGTTACTCTTCAATACAATAAACCGGTTCACTGGCGTCGCAGAGCACTGTGTTAAAATGGATGACTTGGCAAGACCATCATATGTTTCAGCAAGGCTCAAGGACCATCAGATATAACGCGTTACGTCACAGAAAAGAGAATGTATTACCTTGCACTTCGAGAATATTACAGTCAAGCGAACGTTGCCAAATCTTTACCCGCAAGCTCTGCAGCACACAGTGTATAAAATGGTACATTAATAAATTAAGTTAGGAAGCAGACGAAAAACACATCCTCCGCCAACAGACGCAACATGATGAAAAGAAAATTCAGATGTTTGTAAAGCTGTGGGACCAAACTGCAGTGGTCATTGGTTCCTAGACTTAAACTAACTTATGTGAAAGACAACACACACACACAAACACACACACGGCAGAGGGAGGACTCGGACCTCCGATGGGAGCAGACGCGAACTCCTTAGAAAATCGGCTGCCGCGGTAGAGTGGCCGAGCGCTCCATGGCGCCTAGCTGCGGTGCGCGCCGCTGCTCGCCGTCGGAGGTTCGAGTCCTCCCTCTGCCATGGGTGTATTACAAGGCGCCTTAGAGTGCACGGCCACTCCCGCGCGGCTCCTGAGAAAAATATACTGAAAATTAAAATGTGGTCTATGGAAGTAACTTTCCGACATCGTTTGCGTTTCTGTCTACATAATACAGAGAGAAAGTGATGTGGTTAGTTTATTACAACAGAGGAAGGCCTTGAGCCGCGGTGGAGTAGCCGAGCGCCGCCCGCGGTGGCCGAGGAGGCTGAGGCGCTCCAGTCACGGTCTGCACGGCCACTACGGTCGGGGGTTCGAATCCCCCCTCGGGCATGGATATTTGTGCCGTCTTTAGTATAAGGTAGCTGATAAGTAGTTTTTAAGTTTAGGGACTGATGACCCCGTAGTTAAGTCCCATAAGCTTAACAAACATTATTTATTTATTGAGTAGCCGAGCGGTCTAAAGCGTCTCGCTGCGGAGCGCGCGGTTGCTCGCCGTGGAGGTTCGAGTCCTCCCTGGGGTATGGGTGTATGTGCTTGTCCTTAAGTTAGTTTACCTAGGTTTAAGTAGTTTGTAAGCTACGGACTGATGACCACGCAGTTTGGTCCGATAGGTTTACAAACATTTGAACATTTGAGGGCCTTGATGCGAACAGTTCCTTCTTCCAAGAAGATCTACTCTCCATGTACTACTTTTTGTCTCTATTTTTCCTTCCTCTTTGCTACTTTTTTGTGTATGGAAATTTTTGCCTGTCTAGAACTTACATAACTAGGTTGTTTATAACTGTTAAACCGCGTACAAGAAAATTGATGAGATATTTTTCCATCTATCAATATTTCGTCAGCTCTCACTCTTGATATCTTAAAATATTAATTAGCTGTCAGAGATGATGAGAAAGTTTCGGTTTATGCAAGTTGCTACTACGTATATGCAACGTAGCGTGACTCTGATAAAGGTGTATAAGCACCGACATGTAGGCAAGGGGTTTGTGAGTCAGACTGTTATCTTCAACTGGAAATCAAACATGTTAAACAGTTTTGTCACTTTCTACTACTACAATCAGTGTCAAATATTGGAAGTTACAGGTCCGGAATTACTTCGCTTCTGCACTATTTCCAACGTATGATCCCCGGTATGTGAAAGGGAGTTACAGATACGGTAGAAAAAAAACTTGTTGCTTCATACTCACATGTCACACATAGTCGTCATTATCGGAAACATTCTTTGTACAAAAGCTCTTCACATTCGATCTGGATGACAAAAAAAATGTGTACATATGTTCCGTATACAGTGACAACCTAGGTTGATTTTTTTCTGCGATTGTAATAACCAAACCCTTCTCAAGAGTTTAAACTTTTATAGTTTTCAAAATGACAAGCCCAGATCGCACACTAACAATTTATTAAATGACGACCGATTTCGGTGCACTGTGTCACCATCATCTGGTCACATATATGTTATAATCTGGTCATCTTGTTAAAAAAAAATTGGGTATAAAATAACAAGTGGAACATTGCACTTGTTATTTTATACCCAATTTGTTTTAACAAGATGACTAAGTTATCACATATATGTGACCAGATGATGGTGACACAGTGCACCTAAACCGGTCGTCATTTAATAAATTGTTAGTGTGCGATCTTGGCTTTTCATTTTGAAAACTCTGAAACAATTAGATCGCCTCCAGACCCGACTATGTCAGGTAATCTTGGTTTAAACTTTATTGGCGCTGATTATTTTGAGAATTGCTTTTAAGTTCAGTCTGGCCTCGACATATTCTGAAAGTTCAACGGGAAATGTGGTCAGTCTTTCTGCTGTTTAATGTTTGCTACGTATGAAGGTAATGGAATAAGAACGACAGACGGAAAGACTGAAAAAGAAAAAGGTGGAAAGGAAGATCAGCGACGGAGCACACGCTCGGATTGTATTGATAAGGATTGGGACGGAAACCGGCCATTCCCTTTGAAAGTAACCTAGAGAGATTTATGGACATCAAGGAGAAGCTAAATCCGTGTGGTCGGAGGCGGATTTGAAGCGGCGTCCCAGCAGTGTGTTAAGCACCGCGCCACTTTGCTCGGTTTGGAAAAGTACCGACAGTGTCGGCTGTGGAGCTTGATCGGTTCGGCTGATGAGGTTGGCCGGCGGGCTGCACACGACTGGGCCAGCTGGACGTGACGTGATCACGTGACCTTGAGCTACGCCCGCCCCAGATCCGCGTAGCGCGCAACAACCGGTTCACTGCCGAAAAGGCCCGGCTACGCACAGCGCGGTTCGATGTGAGTCTCTCTGCTTCTCAGCTGTTTTCGTTCTAAACTCTATATATGTAGTTTGATTTCTGTGAATCAGTTCGCATTTAAACAAGACCATTGAAGTTAGCTTTTAGACGATTATACTGTCGTCTAGTCTTGTGTAGTTCGCGAACGAACTAGTTCGGAAGAGCGCTCTCACAGGCGAACTACGCGAACTAGTTCGCAGATCCCTCGCCTCTTAGTTCGACCGCTCCTTTCCCGACGACTGACGGGGAAAGGCAAGAGCGCGCCGAATCACGTGATTCCCTTCTGCCAGTTACCCCCATTTCGAGCTGAGTTAGTTATTCATGCAAAAAAGTATCTTTATTCACTAAAATAAACTCATTTAGCATTTTTTATAGCAAATGATTCTTCAATCACCTAACAAATAAATAAATAACTGGTTTGTTTGACTATTTGATGTCTAATTGCCCAAAATACGGGTAATAGCACACAATTGGGCAACACTGATCATTATATAAAAAAGGTGTGATAATAAAAGAAAGAGCTCTTTTAGAAGCGAAAACAGAGCGACCTACTTCGCGGTCGAGCTGCGAACTAAAAAACGCGCGATTGGTCGCGAACTAAAATATGCGCGATTTGTCGCGAACTAAAACATGCGCATTCGGTCGCGAACTAAAACATGCGTTACCGGACGCGAACTATTATGCCAAACGTATCTCGCTTCTTAGTTCGTTGAATTCTTTTCCGAAGACCTACGGGCAATAGCGATAGGCGCGTAGCAGAAATAAAAATCACGTGTTTGCCTTCTGCTGATGAGTCATTTCGAGGTGAGCGTCTGCCTGCTAGATTACATAGTTCAGTGCTACAAAATTTCTGTTTTGAAGTATTCTGCACTTCCTCCATGAATTATAAAATTCATTTGGAATTGTACGACTTTTAAAAAAGAAATATTAGAATTAAAATTTTAATTAGCAGCAACTGTCATTTCATAAATAAAGTTCTTTACTATATAAGTCATAATATTTTACACCATTAATTTTATTTAAACATTGTTATAATTTCAGAACAAAATAATAAAAATGTTTCCCGCAGATAGGGTCGAACGCTCATTATCCACTCGACAGACATGCTAGTGCCTGAGCTATTTGGCCTTACTGCTGTACGGAACCCATTGACATATACATATGAATTCTCCTTAAACTTTAGAGACCCTTTTCTCGGAATTTTCTGGATAGTGACGTATAATCCTAACTTGCGAAGTCTCTTCCCGAACTGGAATCCCGAGACCAGGTCTCCTTGTTAATGGCAACAAGATTTGAGATCCAGCCTCCGTCGTTCTGTCACGCCAGTTCGTTTTGTCTCAACTACTTTCATCGAATACTGCAGTCATGTCGTAAATAAAATCAAGGGCTATGTGCTCCGCCTTCCTTGTCTAATCCCGTTTTGTAAGGACCTCGGTGTTCAGCCTTACTAGGTGAATCACCTTTTAGTTATATACCTCTCACTTCGCTAACGGTTAAAAGTATCCCATGAAGGATAGCAGGCAGAGGGGAAAATAATTTTGTTGCAACTTTTGTATCAACCATGATAGTGAAATAAATATGTTGTTAATTTCACATCAAATGTTTGTAAACCTAAGGGAATAAAATGCTGAGATCATGGGTCCTTAGAGATTCAAAATACTTAAACTAAGTTATGCTAAGGACAACACTCTCACCAGTGTCCGAGGGAGGACCCGAACGTTTGACGAGGAGCGGCCGCGAAATCCGTAGCATGGCGACTTAGAGCGCTCGGCTATTCTCTCGTGGCGTGTACTAAATGAAACGATATACCAATATGACATTCTTAAGCTCTTAAAAAGACGAGACCCTCGCTGTTACTGGCATCTAGACCTTCCGTAAACGTATGCGACAAACGTGCAAACTTCGAAAAGCAGGGAAGCTGGAATAGGCGATTCCTCAGTCTTTATGTGCAATAAGACAACTCGACGCTACTGAGGTGAAACGTATTTTCTGAGGAAAAACACTAGTGTCTCTTGATCGTACATTATAGATAGCCACGTGATCTATGATTGTTGTAAACTGAACTAAACGCTTGCTTCTAGCGACATCAGAAAGGGCTCATGAAAACTGTTTCAGATGATAATATGTATTTGTGTTTTGAAGAAACAAGTAAACCGTCGAAGAGCTTGATACAAAGACAGAGCCTGACTTGAAATCACCAGTTAACGTTATTTACGGTGCGTTGTCTTTCAATTTCAGCTGTTTTATTAGATATTTTTGGGAAAATAATGCGTATATCAACAAGCGTTATACCACTTTGTGCTTTCAAGAGTTTAAGTTTTGTGTCCCAGCCTCGTGGCCGCTTTTGTGTCTCGTTTCCGTCGTAGGTGTCGGTGGCCGAGTAGACAGACCGACACAGGAATAAAGGACTCACGCTTGTGCAGGTACGAAGGGGAGCAGCCAGTGGGACAGCAGAAACTAGAAACACTAGAGTAAATTAGAACGAGATATATATTGCACAGAATTTATACAATACTTAACTTTTACATAGTTCAGTACGGCAGAATGCTAATACATAGTTGAGCTAGAGGCCTACCTAGTACTGCTTCCTAGTGCCTATACGATAGCCAAGTCTTCACTGGTGCCTATCTGATTCCGAAGTGTTAACTGGTTCCTATCTCAGTCCCAAGTGAACGATGTCGTTCAGTGGTGGCCACGAGCGGAGTTGTAGCAGAGGGCGCTCGTGGCAGACGTCGTAAGAACGCCGCGCCGTGCGTGCATGGCGGCGCGCGGCGAAAGTAGGTGGCGCGCACTTTGGACTTGTGCGACACCACATTAAGAATGCCTTTAACTAGGGTATACCGTTTCATTATAAGTACTTTCTTCATTACGTCAACTGATAGAAGAGTTAATTGGTTTGCTGACACATCCAACAAAATTACCTGGTCCATTATGTGTCAAAACCTCAATTCGATGTACTGAAGAGTACAGGAAACAAGAGAAGATTCCACTTTTAAATTATCCACCTAAGGACACTTTCAGCGTTAAAAATGAACTTGTAAAATTGGAAAAATATAATTGTTTTCCTAGTAGGTAAACCAGGCCACGGTTTGTTGTGGATCAGTCGCCTGTGAAATGAATTGCAGATATACACTTACCGAGACAGTCAAATCCATACACTGATCTGCTGCGACTCTGGGAAATAAAAGAGTGGTTAGGAAAAGCACGTATCTTCATAAACTCGTTATTTTTTGTAATTTTAGTGCATTGACTAAATTTTTGGTTCGTACGTTTTGTACATAAATAAAAGATCAATGGGTTTACTGAATTGACCATGCGAAGTATAATTGCTCTTGCAAAAACCAAGCCATGTCTAGGTAGATCCCGTCACATCTCTCTCTCTCTCTCTCTCTCTCTCTCTCTCTCTCTCTCTCTCTCTCTCTCTCTCTCTCTGTGTGTGTGTGTGTGTGTGTCACCTCCTCCCTCACTGTGTTTATTTTCTCTTTTCCTCGTCGTAACTATTAAAAAAACACAAAGTAACCCATTTAAAAGTGAATGTCGCTAGAATGTGAGTTCACGAAATGTTACCTTCAGTGTCCTTTCTAGCACATAACACCTGATCGGCACGCAGGGAAGAAGTTCGCAGCACTACAATATCCACCTGATATTATTATTATTATTATGAAAGTCGGAGTGTTTAATGCACGACACAGAAAGCAACATCAAAGTTATAGATATGAAAATAGCTACTTCTTTTTACCCCTCATAATGGTTACATACCCACAAGATTTTTATGTTTTGCTCATTTGTGGGAAAGGACGTTTCAAATACTTTAAGTTTCATTGGCCTCCGTGTGCAGTGAACTTTATAATTTGTGTCGAGTAAATTTTGTAGATTACTGACAATCTGTTTCGAGAGTAGTTAGTCCCTACCAGAAGCAGTTTCTGGTTACGAAAGTAACTCGGCAGGTAATTATTTCTGCTTGTCGTGGTCACTTAAAAAGCAACTATCATGCATCCTAATCCGTCTTATTTTAAAAGTCTGAGCAAGAGAGGCAGTGGATTGTTAGCGACCTTGACGAGAGCTAGATGACGCGGAGTTACTTTCGTAACCAGATACTCGTTCGCAGGACGTTTCGTTAGCGTCTTAGTTTCTTCATAGTGAGATCAGAGGCAATCTTACTTCACTTGAAACAAGATAGTGATCTTTTGCCAGGATCGGAATTATACTTTTTATTTGCGGCGATCTGTTTCAGTACACTTTGGTACCATCTTCTGGTCTGATGAGGTTACTAAGTATGAACGGCCTTCGAAGTTATGTGGATGTGCGTCGACAGTTAACAGTAATCGTACAATTACTGTGAATTTTACTGTTCATATTTTAATTCATCTTACATGTGAGGTACGATTTGTTATACATACTTGATGATCAAGTCAGATTTCAAGCACTTCTAGTGTTCTACAAATGTAATATCATCATCAGACCAGAAGATTGTAAGAAAGGGTACAGAAATTGGTCACCATTAAGTGCATTTGAGATTTTTTTATTAAATTCTTCATTTGTGCGGCTATCATGTCAGTAGTTGCTGTAGAATTGTGAAGAGTATTTTTTGCCAGTCCATGCAGCTCCAAATCGATACGATCTTTTTCACAAGGAGCGTTCGGTTTTATTGAGCATACAGCATCTTCAGTGGTGAACAATGTCATCTACAAATTATTTGGTGTCCTTAGACCGAAAAAAAGTTCGTTAGAAAATGGGTAAGATGTTGATTTTTTACTTACGAATATTTCATCTAAGATTTTTGCATTACATCATGCTGTGACGTTTTCTAACGAATTGATTTTCGATCTAAGGATACATAATAAATCATGACTTTTTTTTAATTTCAGAAACCCACACTAATGTAAAAATTTTTTAAAAGATTTTTCCGCCATTTGATTGGTATTTACTGCACCACCCAGATTTCGGCTTTAGGGAGTTTTCAAGTGCTATCACCAGACTTCATTATCACAATGACTTAAGTCATACACAAGTGTGATGAATTTTAGCTTTCATTCCAGTATAGTACCGTACTTGAAAATAGCCTAAGGCTGAAATATGGATAGTACAATAAAGAAAAATTAATCAGTCAAATGGCGGAAAAATCTTTTAAGGAAATAAATTGTAGATATCTCTTATTGCAGACCAGTGAAAATGTTTTATGTTCAATAAAACGAAACGCTTATTTGTAGCATGCTGGGTGATGTAGGTAGCAACTTGGTTATTTGACCAATTCTCTGTAATTACTCATCGCAGTTGGACAGAAGAATATTTTAATATTTTAGTCCCTGATGAAATCAACTACGTAAATTCTACGATAACATCGTTCGCCACATGGTTCTTTTTCGTGGGTTGAGACGTAAACCAAACTACAAAACTAGTAGTAGTAGTTCAACATCTGGAAAAACATATGGTGATCAATGTTATTGTAGAACTTACTTGGTTGATTTTAACTGGGACTAAAACATCCGAAACCGGCAATCAAAACTAACCATATCCTTCTGTGCAACTTTGCTAATTATATGAAATTGGTTAAAACAAAAAGTGTCTGGTGATAAAGATGTCACAGTAGTTGCACAGAAGGACTAAATTGCTCTTATACGTGCTTGATATTATTGAAAGCTAGGGGAGTATCTAAATTGTAATTTGGTGAGTATTATATATTCCGAGATAACTGTTCACCATTTTATATCAGATTATCGTTTTCGAAACACTTAGTTGATATGTTCAGATCTGCAATTTTTAATCAATATTTTGTACTATGACTGTTATACAATATTATTACATTGCAACTAAAACATATATGTAAGGAGAATATTAAACATACTTTCCTTACCTCTGCATTTTAAGAAATAGCATATATCCATACATAATTTACAACTGTACAGTCCAATCGTGTTGTGTAAATTCAAGATACAACAAAAGTGAACTGTGTAGTTGTAAATTATGTGTAGAGAGGTGCTACTTTTTAAAATGTAGAGGTAAGGAAAGTTTGTATATATATATAATATTATTGTATAACATTGATAGTACAAAATATCGATTAACAGTTGCCGTTTATCTGAAATAAAATACGCAACAGCGATTGTAGCATATTTATTTCTCACAAATATAAATTACTGTTCATAACTGGATAAAATCTTCTAGCGCGTCAGGTGGTTAGAATGCCATTGTCAAGTGGTAAAGGACTGCTGCATCGTCATTGCCTTGCCGTTATTTAGCCGCGCTGCTAAGATGATTTATCAATAGACAATGGCCAAGGAGAGCTTGGTATAAACCTCGTCGGAGTCTATTGATTTACCTCGCTATTTAAAATTTTTAACTTTATTTGTCGTTACTTTGGTTCTTATTTTCTTATCTTGTTTCCGATTTGAAATATTTTTATAATTTATTTTCCTTAAATTTTTTAATCTTTTGTTAGAATTGCTGGTTCATACAAGATTTATACCTTTTCTTTGAAGTAGTTATATTAGATATATGTTTGAATTGAAAAGCAGTCTCTGTTACGATTATAATATTTATTACTTTTAACGCGTTTCGCGCTTTTGGCGCATCATCAGAACACTGTAACAGGGAAAATAAACAAAGTATGTCAGCTTGATGCCGCTCACCTATCCACTACAATAACAACAGCAAACAATGAATTGGGGACGTGAACATATCTCCAGCTGTTTCTGAGGTATGTTCACGCACCCAATTCATTGTTTTCTGTTGTTATTGTAGTGGATAGGTCCGCGGCATCATCTGACATATTTTGTAAATTTTCCCTGTTACAGTGTTCTGATGATGCGCCAAAAGCGCGAAACGCGTTAAAAGTAATAAGCAATTTCCAATAAAGTAAGACGAGATTATATCAAAAACAACACACCAATCCAGACACCACACAAACGAGACCATAATCACCCAAACAAGACATCACACCAACTTAGACTCCTGCCGATTTTGACCTTTACAGACCACGACCGCCAGGTTTGACCATGGTGCCGGAGGATGGACTGGTCGCCGTAACTGGCTGTTATCCGCCATCCTCTGGGTCTGGGGGTAGACCTGGAAAAACCGATTTTGTCCTAGACGTAGTTTACAGAGTAGATTAGTAGTAGTTTCTTTTCATAACAAATGGGAAGTAGTAGTTTGAGGGACTGCAGTGACAGTGATCAGTCTGGGCCGCCCAATGCTAGGGGTTAGCTCGGTAAGCTGGCCGTTAACACTTAGGACTGTCATTTTTTTTTAATTTTAGTGGCTATTGTCAGCGAGCGTTACAACTTCATTGGATAAACAAGTAGCCCTCGGTCCTAAATTAAAATTATTTTGACCAGGTTTCGGAAATGTCTAAGATTGCCTTCATCAGAAGATATAAAACAAAACAAATCACATAATAAAATATACTATTCAGCTGTATAGCTTACGTCACACAGTTAAAAAAAAAAAAAAAAAAAAATTAAAGATAGCTTGCCACTATGGGCTGCACGCCTGCACGGAGGCGTCAGACTGGCGTGTGCTAAGTGAAGTTGTGATAAGGAAGACGTTACCTGACATAATAAAATATACTATTCAGCTGTATTTTTAAAGATAGCTAGCCACTAGGGTTTTGCACGCCTGCACGGGGCATCAAAGAGGCTAGCTATCTTTAAAAATCGGTTTAAACTGTGTGACGTAAGCTATACAGCTGAATAGTGTATTTTATTATGTGATTTGTTTTGTTTTATATTTTCTATAAAGGCAATCTTAGACATTGCCAAAATCTGATCAAAATAAATTTAAATTTGCTACTGATGGCTGCTTGTTTATCCATTGACTTAGGACTGTAACCAATGACACGCCTGTAACGCTGCAGAGTAGTTTTAAGCTTAGTCTTTGTTTATTTACCAGAAAAAAAGTAATGACTGGTGGCTTACATAACAAATTGGAATTGTATAACGCTGTGTTTTTTCTAGTAGCTTGTTAGGACCCTTTATAAATTTAAGATATTGGGTTGTATAGTAGGATAATAAATATAGAATTTTAAAAAAATTATAATGGGCAACAGAAACTGCTTTTGAATTCAAATATGGATTCACTATTATTGTTACATGAGGCCAACGAGATATATATATAATTATATATTTGTGGCGACATTACAGCGAACAAATTAATGAAATAAATCGCAATTTGCCATCAGTTATGGCTTCACTGTACTAGGTTTAGATAAAATACCAAAGTGTGACGAATGAAAATTTGTGCCCGGCCGGGATACGAACCCGGGAGCTCCTGCTTACTAGGCAGACGCGTTGACCACTGCGCCATCGAAGACACTGTGACCAACCTGACTGCAGAGGACTCTTCCCTGCACGTCTCCCGCCACATAATAGGCTGTGGTTATAGGAAAGAGACTGTGGCGAATGGAGATTTGTGTGTGGCGGGAGACGTGCAGGGAAGAGTCCTCTGCAGTCGGGTTGGTCACTGTGTCCTCGATGGCGGAGGGGTCAACGCGTCTGCCTAGTAAGCAGGAGCTCCCGGGTTCGAATCCCGGCCGGGCACAAATTTTCATTCGCCGCGCTTTGGTATTTCATCTAACCCTAGTACAGTGAAGCCATAACTGATCGCAAATTGCTATTTATTTCATTACTTATATATATGTCGTTAAGTCAGCTGGAGGCGATAGAAAATGTTATTGACTGATATCCACGCGATATCCGACTGCCAGGCACTTAAATGTGATTTGCAGAGTATCCCGTGTAGATGTAGATGTGTAGAGCATGCACTGTTGATAGCTGTTTAGTTGGTAGCGTGCGCGGCGAGTGCAGTGAGTATGTTTGCTTGCAGACGGTGAGCACGGTGCCGCGCGCACGCCCGCTGTCGGCGCCCCGCAGCCGCAGCATGGACCGCGCCGTCGAGATGGCGCTGTCTGGCCCGGTGCCGCCGCGCCACCGCCGGCCCTCCGACGAGCTGCTGCCCGACGCCAAGAAGGACGCCTCCGGCGGCGGCGGCGGCGGGTCGGGCAAGCGCTGGTCGCTGGGCGGCCTGTTCCGCCGCCGCCGCAAGAAGTCCGACGCGCCCGACACGCCGCCGGACTCCAGCTCCGACGACGAGGAGGCGCGCGGCGGCTTCCTGTCCCGCCGGCGCTCCCGCCGCGACTCCAAGCACGGCTCCGCCAAGAAGAAGCTGGTCGGCACGTTCGACCACGTCGTGGTCAACCCGCTGGCGCGGCCGCCGCACCCGCCCCAGGTGCTGCAGCCCAAGGAGGAGGAGCAGCATCAGCAGCAGCAAGAGCGAGAAGCTGAGCCAGAGCAGGCGCCGGCCGCGTCTCCGGCGCTGACGCCGCAGGACGTCAACGGCAATGCGTCCCCGCGGCTGGGGGACTCCTTGTCGTCGCGGTCGTCGAGCAAAGACTGGCAGCCGCCTCAGCAGCAACCGGCGCAGCAGCACCGCAGGCAGGAGTCTAGCGGGTCGGGCTCCGTGGAAGGAGGCGGCGGAGGAGGAGGAGGTGGTGGTGGAGGTGGAGGTACAAGTGGTGGCGGCGGAGGGGGAGGTAGCGGCGCGACTACCGGCACGCGGCGCGGCCGTCGCGACCTAGTGAAAGCGCGCGTCGAGGCCAGCAGACTGCGCGCGTCCGCCGCGGACTCCAGTTCGGACGAGGCGGAGCCGGCGCTGGCGCAGCAGCAGCGGCCGCCGCGCTCCAGCGACGACAGCCTGTCGCTGAGCAAGCGATCGCGCAGCGCGCGCACCGAGCGCTACATCCGCCGCCTGGAGGCGGGCCGCTGGCACCAGCACCAGCTCGAGTCGCCGGCCGTGTCGGCGACGCCCAGCCCGGCGCACAGCCCGCTGGTGCGGCCCAAGCTGCTCAAGCCGGCGACGCCGCCCTCCGACGCCGCCACCTTCCCGCCCAGCGGCGGCGGCGTCAAGGCGTCGCTGCTGCTGCCTCCGGGCCGCGGCCCCGTCGGCGGCTCGGCCAGGGTGCTGCGCGGGCCGTCGCCCGTCCGCACCTCCGCCGAGTCGCTGCTGCTGGCGCCGCACCACTCGACGGCCGCGGGCGCCTCCAGACCCGCGTGGCACCACGCCGTGCAGACCGGCAGCCACGACAACATCTACGGCCGCGCCGCCGCCGGCTACCACCAGCAGCCGCAGCCGCAGCAGCGCAGCCAGTCCTTCGACAGCAACATACACCGCGCGACGGCGTCGTCGCACGGCCACCAGCTGACCGCGCAACTCAGCGCGCCGACTACGGTCACGGGCGCCGACGACGTCATGGTCGTGCAGTTTCCCATCGCGAGACCCGCCGGACTGTTACCAGTGCGCTCCAGTTCCGTCGGGAACCACCACCACCACACACCACTCCACCACCAGCAACAACACCAACACGGACAGTCCTCACCGTTCTCTTCTAACAAACAGGGCCCACCACCTCCGCCTCCTCGCGATCCGCAGAGGAAACTCCCGACGGGACCGGGCGGCCAGCCGGAACTGCCGCGGCCCATGTCCTACGCCTTCGAGAGCGGTACGGACTACACGCCGCACGAGAGGTTCAGACAGTACTTCCAACCGGCCCAACACGGCTCCAATTTGCAGTCCCTGGGCACCGTGTGGGTGGGTGGCGGCGGATACCAGAGGAGGTCCGGCTCCGACAACCAGATCGCGGTCTCGTACCAACCGTCGCAACAGCAGAGATTGCAGAGTTTTACGCCGACACCTACCTCCAGGCCGAGGCCCAGTTCCGTAACGCCGGACGGCAACGGAGCTCCTGGGGTTCTGAGACCTCTGCCGTCTCCTCAGAATGTGGGCCACAGAATAATACCTCGCACACCGCCGGAACAGTGTGCCGCTGCCCAGAGACACCTAGCGTCTCAGCAATCTCACCAACAAGTACAGTATTTTGCCGATCAGTACCCACGAAGTCGTAGGCCTATTCATATTCAGTACAACGGCTCCAGTGGCAGTTACGAACAACCTTATCTCAGTGACTCGCAAGTTGTTATGGCACCCACCAGTAAGCAACAGCTGCCCGAAACTCGTCGTCATCCTGCTATCGTAAACGCGACAGACTTCTGGCGTCAGAAAGAGCAGGAGGCAACCACTGGGAGACAACGGAAGCAAGCATCTGTGTCTTCCAAACCTCCACTGCAGCATTCTGCTTCATCTTCAGCAGCTAGGAGCGACCGATCCAGGTCGAACAGCCCTCATCATAAGGAGAGGACAACACCAGACAAGTCTTTTAAGCTCAGAGTTCCAAGTGCGTCATTTCCTTCACGTAGTACAGAGTCTGTCAGTTCCCTCAGTGGCCAGTCAGATCTTGCCAGTCCTGTGCAACCAGCCAAGCATTTCAGTAATGGCCCTGTAAAAGACAGTTTAGAGAGTCCCAATGGGTCAGACGGACATAAGAAGAAAGATCTGTCCCCATCAAACAACTTTCGACCTCTGTCCATGGTGCTGGAAAACAGTGAGAATCAAGACCGCAAGACATCTCCCGGTAGAGATACTACTCTACAGAAGAACCAGACTAAACCTAGTCCTCCTGCTCCACCACAGAGACGATTCTCAAGGCAGAGTTCTACATCAAGCATAGAAGCTTCAGAGTGGATGGGCCCAGAAGATACACAAGATGCAAATGCGCAGAAGAAGAGGAGGTCGACCAATCTTGAGGATGCCCTTTCTGAACTGGAGGCCATCTACAACAGTTTGCGCCTTGGAGACGATGACCTTCTAGACCGTGCAGAGAGGCGTGATGCCGCTGCAGCTCGTCAACAGCAGCTGCAACGACAGCAGCGGTGCCAACAGAATGGCGATGTACCCATTTCCATGACTGCCTCATGGGGTCGTGGAGCAGAGTCCGATTCTGGATACAATTACGGCCACGATTCCATGTACGGTGATAGTGAGTTTGGTGGTGGGAGACAGAGGCGACGTGTGCCAGGACCTCGTAAGTCTGGTGTGCCCGACATTGTGGCAGATGACATGGCATACCGTCGGCTGAACCCCAAGGAGCAGCGTAGCAGTGCCACTGCGTCACCACAAGACTTCAGCAGTTACATGCAGGCCACACCAGCTCTGGCTGGAGTTACTGACCTGCCTCCCGCTGGTGGACGACCAGACACCACACTAGATGACGTAGTCTTCCGCAACATACGCCACACCAACAACAGTCTGCGTGTTGCCGAACCGCAGCCACCATTCGGCATACCATTAGGACCTGTGACACCCGCGCCAAACAGTGACTATTTGCATGCCACACCTACAGAGACTGCTCCACCTACTGGCTACAGGACAGCTTCTAAATCGAAGAAGATACCTGATGTGGTGAAGGATGATCTGGCATATCGAAATTTGCGTAAGGATTCACACAAGGACGCTGCAGGGCTTCCATCAAACGAAGTGAAAAACGAGAAGAAAAAGCGTGCCATTAGATCTCTGTCTGCTAACCTTATGGGACTGGTGAACAGAGAGACTTTGCTCCGTGTACCGTCAGCCCCAAATGATCACGATTTTGATAAGGCACAGAGCCTGTCTGACGTATCAGACCCACTACAGAAATCTGCCGTAGGTATTGGAGCCTCCAAGATGCGGAATGTTCCTTCACCAGTGAATAAGCAACAAAGTGATCCTGGTACAGATGGACGATGGAGCGGGATTTCGGCGCAGCAGCGCCATCATTTCGACCACCACCATCACCATTACAATTCTGCAACTTGGGTGGAACGTGCTATGCTCGACGCTACTTCGGCGGCAGCAGGTGCGAGTACTAGCACCGAAACACTGACAGACAGCCGGGTGAACTCCGACGACGCGGCAACAAAGCGCCGCAGCTGGCAACAACGTCTCAGAGTGTTCGTCCCGACGAGTGGTAGTACAGAACAGTCCATCAAGCAGAGCCCATCTCCACAAGACGGCGGCAGGAGGCTGTCGTTCGGCAAGCCACCTCCGTACACGCCACCGCCTCCTGCCACGGAGGGGAAACGACACGACGGCGCTCCGGTCGACGAGAACAACCTGGAGGACCTGCTGAGTGCACTGGCGCACGAGGCGCGGGCCACCAGCGAGAAACTGGACCGCGAGCTGAAACAACTGGGCGACTCCACGACCAACCTGAAGCTGACGGCGCCGCCGCCGCTGCAGTCTCCGAAAGCCGTGGCCAGCCTGACGGTCAAGGAGCGGCAGTCGACTCTGGCGCGAAAGTCTCCGTCGAGCGGGCTCGACGAGGAGGAGGACGAGAGGAATAGAGTGGGGTCCACTCCGGCAGACCACAGTCTGCTGCACAATATCCTGTCGCGACACGAGGCCGACGAGCGTCCCGGGAGTGTCGACGGGAGCGGGGGCCGCGGCGACGCGGCGAAGGCGAAGACGACGAGTGTGGAGCTGCGGCTGCCGTCGGAGGAGAGCTGCGAGATCCGCAACCTGTCGTGCGACGGCAGCGTCGTCATCTCGGAGATCGTCCGGCAGGGGCGGCAGCGGCGGAGGGTCAGCGCCGAGAGGGACGGCGAGGCCGGTGGCGGCGGCGACGACGACGAAGACAGCGGCCGGGACCAGCTGGTGCCGGACGTGGCGGGGGCGGGCGCCAGCGACGAGGAGGCCGACCTGGAGGTGGCGCGCGCCACGGCGGCGGCCGAGGCAGGTGAGCAGAAGTGTGTGGCGCTGCGGCTCTGGCCGCTGTGGCCGCCGGACGCCACCGAGCTGCTGGCCGCCGTGGGCGTGCTGCTCGCAGGCATCTCCTTCCTGCTTGCCATCCTCTTCGTGTAGAGCTCGACACTGTGCTAGGCAGGCCCACACGGGGAATCACCTCTCACTCTAGATCGTCTGTGCAGTTCTGTTGGTACCTTAGTCAATACTATGACACCAGCAACTTCCGTTCTTCCGATGAGTGCAGTGCAGTATTGTCTATGCAGAAGTGCTATAGTGCGGGCAGTTTAACTTGGCAGTTGCTATGGACGTGTTGTTATTCCAGGGTTGACAATAAAAACCGCTACCAGACACATTAAGGGGGTTAGGACGTCAAGCCAGCCGATTCGAGGCTCGACAGGGACGACACTGGACATTTTAATTTCCACTGTCTGTACTTTTACAAATAAATTCACAACATTTTATCAGCATGACTGGGAAGGATTCAGGATTCCCACTCATAAACAGTGGCAGTTCAAAAACATAATTTTTATTTACGTGTGAAGTTACATTATTTTTGCACTTACTATTGGCTGCATCTGTTGCGATAGGTACACTTTTCTTCATAAGAAAGAGAGATTCTTCGATGAGTATGACGCAGCATACAAAAGATACTAACAGTTGTATGAAACTCTAGAATTTATTTAATTTATGAGAAACTGAAAGAACTGTCACTTTTAAAATTTTATGTTTAGAAAAAGCTGAAACGCTATAGTTAACAAACTTAATTGTTATCAAATTTTTTAATATAGTTGGGAAATTCTAGAGTTTCATACACCTGTAAGTACGGTTTGTGTGTTGTGCAAAAATCATCGAAGAATCTCACTTACTTATGAAGAAACGACTACCTACAGCAACAAATGCAGCCAATAGAAAGTGAAAAAATGTGGAAATTTCACGCGTAAAAAAATTATTTAATTATGTTTTAGAGCTCCTACTCCTATGAGTGTGAATCCTGAATCCCTCCCGGTCATTCTGACAAAGTTTCGTGAATTTATTTCTAAAAGTATAGACTGTGTAAATTAAAATGTCCTGTCCTGCCTCTCCTGGCTCAAGTCGGCCCGCTTGACGTCCTAACCCCTTGTTGTTGTTATGGTCTTCAGTCCGGAGACTGGTTTGATGCAGCTCTCCACCCTACTCTATCCTGAGCAAGCCTTTTCATCTCCTCATAAGAACGACAACCCACATCCACTTGAATCTGCTTACTATACGCGTCTCTTGGTCTCCCTCTGCGATTTTTACCCCACACACTTCCCTCCAATGCTAAATTTACGAATCCTCGATGTCTAAGAATATGTCCTACCAAGCGATCCCTTCTTTTAGTCAGGGTATGCCAAAAATTCCTTTTCTCGCCAATTTTGTTCAGTACCTCTTCATTAGTTATGTGATCTACCCACTTAATCTTCAGCATTCTTCTGTAGCACCACATTTCAAAAGCCTCTATTCTCTTCCTGTCCGCACTGCTTATCGTCCATGTTTCACTCCCGTACAAGGCAACACTCCACACAAATGCCTTCAGAAAAGACTTCCTTACACTTAAATTAATATTCGATGTTAGCAAATTTCTCTTTTTCAAAAATGCTTTTCTTCCCATTGCCATTCTGCATTTTATATCCTCTGTACTGCGACCATCGCATGTTATTTTACTACCCAAGTAACAAAACTCATCTACCACCTTCATTGTCTCATTACCTAATCTAATTCCTTCGGCATCGCCTGATTTTCTAAGACTACATTCCATTATTTTTGTTTTTCTCTTGTTTATGTTCATTTTATACGCTCTCTTCAACACACTGTCCATTCCATTCAACTGCTCTTCCAGGTCGTTCGCTGTCTCTGACAGAATTACAATGTCATCAGCAAAACGCAATGTTTTTATTTCTTCCCCCTGAACTTTAATGCCTATTCCAAAATTTTCCTTGCTTTCCTTCACCGCCTGCTCAATGTACAAATTGAATAACATCGGAGAAAGGCTACAACCCTGCCTTACTCCCTTCCCAACTGATGCTTCCCTTTCATGCCCTTCAAGTCTAATAACTGCGGTCTGGCTTTTGTACAAATTATAAATAACTCTCCTTTCCCTGTATTTTACCCCTGCAGACTTCAGAATTTGAAAGAGTGTAGTCCAGTCAACATTGTCAAATGCTTTCTCCAAATCTACAAAAGCTAAAAATGTAGGTTTGCCTTTCCTTAATCTATCTTCTAAGATAAGACGTAAGGTAAGTATTGCCTCCCGGGTTCCTACGTTCCTCCTGAATCCAAACTGATCTTCCCGGAGGTCAGCTTCTACCAGCTTTTCCATTCTCCTGTAGATAATTCGTGTTAAAATTTTGCAACCATGACTTATCAAACTGATGGTTCTGTAATTTTCACACCTGTCTGCGCCTGATTTCTTTGGAATGGGGATTATTACAGTTTTCTTAAAGTCTGAGGGTATTTCGCCTGTCTCATACATCCTACACACCAGTTCAAATAGTTTTGTCATGGCTGGCTCTCCCAGAGACTTTAGTAGCTCTGAGGGTATGTCATCTACTCCTGGGGCCTTGTTCCGACCTAGGTCTTTCAGGGCTCTCTCAAATTCATCTCTCAGTATAGTATCTCCTATTTCATCTTGATCTACTTCCTCTTCCCTTCCTACAACATCGTCTCTAAGTTCATTTCCTTTGTAGAGCTGCTCTATGTACTCTTTCCACCTTTCAGCTTTCCCTTCTTTGCTGAGAACTGGTTTCCCATCTGAGTTCTTGATATTCGTAGAATTACTTTTCTTGTCCCCAAATGTGTCTTTTATTTTTCTGTAGGCGGTATCTATTTTCCCCCTTCTTATACATTCTTCTACAGATTTGCATTTGGCTTCTACCCACTCCTGCTTAGCCATTTTGCATTTCCTGTCAATCTCATTTTTTAGTCGTCTGTACTCCATTTTGCTTGTTTCATTTACTGCATTTTTATATTTTCTCCTTTCATCAATTAAATTTAGTATTTCCTGTGTTATCCAAGGATTTTTTGTTGGTCTTGCCTTTCTACCTATTTTGTCCTCCGCTGCCTTCACTATTTCATCTCTCAATGCTACCCATTCCTCTTCTACTGTTTTATTTCCCCCTGTTTCTGTCAATTGTTGCCTAAAGCTCCCTCTGAAATTCACCAGAACTTCAAGTTCCTTCAATTTATCTAAGTCCCATCTCCTTATTTTCCTACCTTTCTGCAGTTTTTTCAGTTTCAGCCTACAGTTCATGACTAACAAGTTATGGTCAGAGTCTATATCTGCCCCTGGGTATGTCTTGCAGTTTATAACCTGGTTCCGGAATCTATGTTTTACCATTATAAAATCTATCTGATACCTTCCGGTGTCTCCTGGTCTCTTCCAAGTATACAACCTTCTTTTGTGATTCTTAAACCACGTGTTTGTTACAATTAAATCATGTTCCGTGCAAAATTCTACCAGGCGACTTCCTCTTTCATTCCTTCTGCCCAGTCCATATTCACCTACTATTTTTCCTTCTCTTCCTTTTCCTACTACCGAATTCCAGTCTCCCATTACAATTAAGTTTTCCTCTCCCTTAACTGTCTGAATAATTTCCTTTACCTCCTCATATATTTCTTCGATCTCCTCATCATCGGCAGAGCTAGTTGGCATATAAACCTGTACTACTGTTGTCGGTGTTGGCTTCGTATCTATCTTGACAATGATAATGCGATCACTGTGCTGCTTATAGTAGTTTACCCGCATTCCTATTTTCTTATTCATTATCAGTCCTACTCCTGTGATACCCCCAACTGCTTTTGTATTTATAATCCTGTACTCACCTGACCAGAAATCCTGTTCATCCTGCCACCTAACTTCACTAATCCCCACTATATCTAACTTCAACCTATCCATTTCCCTTTTTAAATTTTCTAATTTTCCTACCCGATTAAGGGATCTAACATTCCACGCTCCGATCCGTAGAATGCCAGTATTGTCTTTCCTGATGATAACATCCTCCTGAGTAGTCCCCGCCCGGAGATCCGAATGGGGGACTATTTTACCTCCGGAATATTTTACCCGAGAGGATGCCATCATCATGTTTTCATACAGTAGAGCTGCATGTCCTCGGGAAAAGTAACGGCTGTAGTTTCCCCTTGCTTTCAGCCGTTCGCAGTAACCTTGTGGCAAAGCCACATTAGCTGATGTTACAAGGCCAGCTCAGTCAATCATCCAGACTGTTGCCCCTATAACTACTGAAAAGGCTGCTGCCCCTCTTCAGGAACCACACGTTTGTCTGGCCTCTCCACAGATACCCCTCCGCTGTGGTTGCACCTACGGTACGGCTATCTGCATCGTTGAGGCACGCAAGCCACCCCACCTCGGCAATGTCTGTGGTTCATGGGGGTTTTATTTATTTATTTATTTATTTATTTATTTATTTATTTATTTATCTATCACACGACCAGTTTCGGGCTCGTGCCCATCTTCAGGTGCTTAAAACATTCAGTTTTATATGTGTAGTATATTGGTGGAGTTCACTGTTTCAAAAGATATTACTTGGTATTAATGGTAGCGAAACACTGTTTACTTACATTTAATTTTGTGCCCAAATAGTGAATGTGTACACCTTCGCGAACATACTTTCCTTTGATAACCTCGTTACTTTTATTATTACTCTGCTTTCCATTTTTTGAGTAGAATTTACACCATCACTGCACAGAAATGTGAACTCACACCATACACTTTGTTTAACAAGCAGAATAGTAATAATGGTATGGAGGTTAACAAAGGAAAGTGTCTTTAAAGAAGTTCATCGCCATTTGACTAAAATATTGTGTCTTGCCACGACCAGGTTTCGGCCTTAGGCCAGTATCAAATGATGAAACTCTTCAGACAGGTTTTTCCAAGTTATTGCCATGGCAAAAAATCGTTAGGACAAGTCGATAAGTTAGGTACCTATTTTATGTTAATGACATGGACTTATCAACTTGTCCTAACGATTTTATTGCCATGACAATGACTTGGAGAAAACCTGTCTGAAGAGTTTCATCATTTGATACTGGCCTAAGGCAATAAGGAAATAAACAATATGATAGTCAAATGGCGGTGAATTCCTTTAAAAAGTTTTACATGACTGATGCCCAAGATGCATACAAAATCATGAAAAGGAAGTTTGTAAAAAGTGCGTCGCTTCACGTGGGCAATCACGATTTAGATACAAAATTAAATTGAATTCCAAATGTTCAAATGTTTGTAAATCCATCGGACCAAACTGCGTGGTCATCAGTCCGTAGCTTACAAACTACTTAAACCTAGGTAAACTAACCTACGGACAAACACACACACACCCATGCCCCAGGGAGGACTCGAACCTCCACGGCGAGCAACCGCGCGTTCCGCAGCGAGTCGCTTTAGACCGCTCGGCTACTCCACCGTGGCTAAATTGAATTCCACCAACATACTACACGTATAAAATTCTGAATGTTTGAGCACCTGAAGATGGGTACAAGACTGAAACCGGTCGTGTCATAAATAAATAATACGAGATTTAATGTGACTTGTAGCGATTTTCATTCTATCCCTGTATTAGGAACAGTCATGGAGTTGAAACACATCCATCATGGATAAAACACACTGTTATTATTCCTCTTCTTTTCATTCTTTACTCCAAGAAGTAGAGTAGGCTGTTTGATATCTGACCTATTAGGAGTCGCAGTTCTCTTCAGCCAATTATCAGACAAGCTGGCAGTAGTACAAAGGGGGAGATCCCAATTGGGATAAACTGCCTCATGACCAACGGAAAGCTTCCAAAAATCTTGGTCAGAATATGTGGGATTGGAACCGTATTTATTCATTTCTGGGACGTTATACTTAATTGAGAAAGTTGTCCCAATCTAAAATCAGCGCGAATGTAGTCCTTCCAACCAAAAATTAGACGCCTTAGCTACTCGCATAGATCAGCTTGACTAAATTGTAATGGACTAGCCATTCATGTGGACCATGGAAGAAGGCAATGTCCTCTGTTCGCCATGGGCGGCGCCTTTAGCATGCCAGCTGTAGCAACAGAATTACGTTTACTAACTGTTTACATTTTCCACGTGAGAGTGCAGTATTGAGTTTACTTAGCGGAATGGCAACAGTCTCATCATTTCGCAGCTCGCTGCAAACATTTTGTCACGTAGAAACAACACGCCACACAAATAAGCAGTGCAAACTACGAAAACAGATGAAAACTGTTACATTACCGGCTCCGGTCTCTTGTGAAACTGTAATAAACCGAGGCCTGAGGTACCTGAGCGATATTACAGTACAAAAAGTACGTAAGGCAATGTCAAGCTCATTCTCCCTCTTCCTAAATTCTTGGCAAATGCAAGTTTTTGGGACGCTCTATCGTATTATGAGTACCGAAATGTTGAGATTTCTATTTATTGAGGACTTGTTTTGGCTAAACTATACCGCCATCATCAAGTCTCATGTCTCTACATGTCAGTGAAAATCCATTATGTTAATGTTCTAATAATCACAATAAGTCAATCCATTAACATCAAGTCAGTGGCGAATCAGGTTGTACTTTTTATTTTTTGACAACCTGCCATGTCACGTACTTCATGCTCATGGATTGTTTTACTACGAGTAACGCAATATTTTATACTGGCGATGGACTTTTTATTGCCTTGTATAGGCATGAGACCAGATCATGGCAAAGTAGCTTTGATGAACTCGGTCGTCAGTAAATTACACATAGTGGTCTTGGCATTTCAGAGTGTACTTCTGCGTAATGCTCTGTTTCATTGTTACTATGGTAACTCCCATTTAAACCAGTAGCTCCTACTCGCTGTGTTCTTGTTATCCAGGTGTAGAACGCCGCGGTAAGAAGTGCCTTATAAGAAAACAAAAAATCCTTTCCCTCAGAAGGCTGCTAGACAAGAACTGAGTTTCGTGCTTCTCTGAAATCAGGTCTGACACGTGATGACTACCACCACTAATTCTTTTTGGGGTCCACGAGTCGTACTCGAGCCACTTGAAGGATCTCGAATACCTCGTCCTCTTATGTACGAGAACCACTAGGGCCACTGGTTGCCGAGATGGCAGTGGTAACCTAAATAGTACGGACCATGCCTCTAAACGCATCTTGTGCAAACGGACGTTTGAAACAGACCACCGACTTGGAACTGCCACGTTGAAATGTCCGCACTTGCGCGAAGATTGACGCGCATATTTATTTCTTCCATTTCAAGTTCACCACTCCGGGAGATTACGCTCTCAACTTCTTTCCGGTGCCAATGCCATCAGACTTGTACTGACGTTCTAGTCAATACGGTGTTCAGAAGTGACGGTTTCCATGAATGTTCAGCTTCACCTGTTAATTGCTGTACCAGCCGTCTCGATCACTGTTCCGCACTGCTTACTACCGAATCATTTGCTCTCAAATTGCTTTGCTGACTACGCCATTGCACCACATCCCGGTAAACGAGTGATTGTTCACTACCTTCAATTCGTAGTTCCACTCTCTGTCGTTACTCTGACATCCGGTTCTGCATATTTGTTCATTTACCTCTTGCACTCACAAGATTTAATTGATCGTATGATCTCTTGTGCAGCATAGCGTTTTTATTGTTTCTTGAGTGTGGTCCCTCGTTATCTTGAACGCTGTCATTTTCAAAGGGTAATCATCGAACAACATTCTAGCAAATCCTTTCTGTCGACATCAGCGTTTCTTCTCATCAAGAAATCTATACACTCCCGGACATATTTTCGTTCGACTTCCGCTAAGACTTCATCTATCTGAAGAGTTATTCTGTCTTCCAATGCACCATCTTGTTACCAGAAGTGTGAAATATTTCGGGAAACATAACTCCAGTGGGAGCGTATTCTAGTTACATGGTCACTGGATAAAAAGTTTCCTTTAATTACTCTTATAAAAGTGTCTTATATCTATTAAAAAATGCAACACTGCTCAGCTGAAACTCGTACTTTTTCAGCCTCTTGCTGTTCAGCAGCAATTCCATACCGCAGCGGTTGTTAAGAGTACACGATGAGGATACATAAACATTTTATTTTCATTGGTAACTACTAAAAAATGATTCTTCACGTAAACTCCTGACACTGAAAATGAACTTGGAAATTGTCCAAAAGTCACAAACCAGATTGATGTACTAAATCAATTTTAATAAATGAAACTCCACTTCTTGTTTTTCTCGCCCAGAGAAGTCAGTTACAAAAATCTGAAGCAGATCTTGTGATTAGAATTTTCAATTTGATTACAGTATACTAACCTATATCGTAATACTTTACTAAAACATCGAAATATTGTAATATAATTGTGCATCCGAGATATCTGATTTCTTTTTATTTGTATAAACAATCAAGACAATGTTAAAGTGTGCCTTCTTCGCGCTTGGAGAAATAGTTGCAGCTGATCTGGAGTACGGATTTGGTGATTGCATAGCTGCACACATCTGCTTAGTCCGCAAATATGAACATGTTGTACGTGTCATTGTTAATCTTTTATTCTAAGGTGCTCCTGTTACTGGTAGTAATAGCAGCATTAAGTTTCTGCTTTGCAGTTCAGCTGTATTCATTGTTTTGCGAATCATTTCTTTGGTAGACGGTCTGAAACGCGTACACAAAAATATAGTCGGTCTGTTTCGTATTTACGAAGAAAACATTGTCTTCCTTAACACTCCCCGCGGTTGAGGCAAAAAAGACACAGCGTTGGAAAAAAATGAACCTAGTCATCAAACTTCCGCAGTAGGGAACGAGATGTCCAATAGTTAGCTGGAAGACGCTCTCAGACGTTTGTTTCAAGCAGACACCCGAAACATGCTCTTCAGACCTAAACTTACAGAGAACAATGACAGTATGATCTCGAGTTTAACTGTGTCCTTTTTTTTTTCACTTACTCCCACTTACAGTCATCCATTAAACATTTCACAGCTTGTTTCGACTTTTTCAATTCTTTTCAAACAGCGTGTTGTTGAATTTGTCATTGTATTGTTTCTGAAGCAATTTGTAAAGATTGTGATCATACACGACCTCTAGTGTCACTCGTGCTATTGTGTTCCTTTTCTGGACATAACCTATTGTTTGTTGTATGATTTGGACAGATTACATTGTATCTTTACACTGACCAAATTTGTACTGTTTAACATACCGGACATCAAAGTTCGGAGGATGTTCAGTAGCTGGAGTCAATATACTTGTTTAAGCATTTCTGAAATAACGCACAACTGACTGACAATTTTCTGTTTTACGTAAAAGGTCACGAAACCATCTTGCCAATGTTATTTCTCCCTTCCAAGTCTCAGAGTCCATGGTTTGTCGTCTCCTGACTAAAAGATGATAATGTTCCACTTGCCACATCTGTTTTTATTGTCTGTTCCAGAAGAATCATTTGGTATCCATCTACTTTTATCAATTTCATATTTTTATTTTTAATTGTCTGTGCACTTGTGATGGAGGCAGCTGGAACACATGTATGATTTACACAAAACTGCTACTTTATCGCCGTTGATAGTCATTGTGATGGTGCTATAATTAAGACGCCCTGTAAATATTTCTGTGCGCAAGAATTCGTGAATATATTTTAAGTGTGTATAATTAGTGTAGCATTGCCTCATTTACGCATAATGATATCTACATTATTTAATTTACAGTTCGCGGCGAAAAGATGAAGGTGGCCACTATATTTAAATGCTGTATTCGTTTATTTGCATTCTTTGATTTACTTTTGAGTACTGTTTCATATGTATAAATATGTGTATAAAATAATGTTAGTTTGTTACAGGCTCGAAGGTTGACACTTAAAGTATGTCAACTAGAAGACTATTTTCCTCCATTGCTTAATTGTTGCATTTCCATTTCATGTATTTTTTATAAGTCAGATGGACCTACTTTATGATTTATTTTGAGTTGTTGTTAGAGACTGACACGACTGTAGTTGCACATAATGCACTGTAAGTTTGGATGCATGGAGCATGCCTGTAAATAACGAGTTAGTTACGAGTAACACCATAGCTATTTGCTCCTTTTTGCACTAAGTACTATTCAGTTTTTAATAAGGTCAATAAAGTTGAATTGAGCACTCATAGACATAATAGTGTTTTTATTTCCTCACCTCACAATTTTAACATGTTTCTGGTGTGCTGTGATTTAGTTAGATATTTCGGAATGGGTGAAAAAGCGTTTGGAGTGTTAATTGTTCCCGCTTCGCACGTACCTCTACAACCACCGTCTTTTACCTACCTAAAACAGTGTTGTATAGCTTCTGTGACACAAAGCGAGAAGGAAACAAAAGCAGAGACTTGTTTGATTTTTGCGGCATGCTGAATGGTGGCGTGCCCAGCGATTTGTTTTCTGGTCATTGACCATCTCTTTCAAAGATGCGGTACAAGTTTATCAGTAAGAAAAGCATCTTTACAAAAATAGACGAAATTATGAGGAAGAAAGTAGATTATTATTCGTTAGTGCATTACCATGTTTTATCAATAAATTGTCCATGTATGTTTATTATATATGTGAACTTTTAAGAAACCACGTCAAAACAACAGGTGTCTGTAGGGATCTGTGTTACTGTATCATTGGACATAACTAATGCCAAAGTTATCTTTTGTTATTGTTAATACATTACAGAGTAACTTATATTCTGTGAGTGCAGAAACTTAATTCTTATATATTCGCTGGTAGTAAACATTTGGTATAACGTAACTGGTGTAACTGTATATGTGTGTGTGTGTGAGAGAGAGAGAGAGAGAGAGAGAGAGAGCTACAAACGCCTTATGTTTCTTCATTTTGGACCACTCCTGGTAAGTTCAGCGTGATTCTTAGTGTTGTGGTTTCTTGAGAGTACCTTGAGAAACACTTTTATATGAAGTTTACGCCACATTGACGCTACAGAACATTCACTGTTGGTGTGAGGCATCCGTAAAGGTTTATACAAAAGAAGGTACGTCATTTTAACAAAACTTTTGGTTACTCATAATCTGGTTTCAGAATGTTTTATAGAAAACAAACGGTTATAGCCCTGTAGGAGATTCATGCAACTTACTTCGGTAGTATTGATTTCAGACTTGTATATCCTATTACATAAATCTGTTATCAGTTAATCAGAAATGCGTGTAGCAATAAATACTGAAAACTATTTTGAAGAAATAACTGAATTATTTCTATATTGGGTCGTCGTTGAACATTTTGTGTACGTGCAATGGGGCTCTTGCGAACCCTGGTGCTAGATGTGATATCTCCAAGTTTGATTTTTTTTTTTTCTAAGACGTATTGTGCAGCAGCAAACAGAACCACACTGCCAGGTCTAAGAGTTCGTTGAAGATGTATACAGGACGTTCAAAAAGAAAAGAAAAACTGTCGAACATATTTACAGTGGTTGTACTCATCGAAATAAGAAAAATAAGTCAAGTCATGTCTCCTGAATAACATATCCTGCAATAAAAAAAATTCCAGTTAGAGTTTAAAATATAAGGAAAATGTGTACGATATATGTTGCGAATAGAATTAGTAGTAAATACATGATAAGTTACTACCCTATGCGTAAGGGGCGGTTTGTTATGCATCTCGTTGTTTATTGTCTGATATCTCCTGAACTGTGTGCCTTTCTACGTTATAATTTGGAAAGTACATTGATTGGTATATGTGCATAATGCATGCAAAATATACAGGGTGAAAGTAAATTCGCGCACTTTGGCTTCGCAGCGCGTGAGTCTTCACATGCCAGAAATGAAATAAATAAATAAATAATAATAAAAGTATCTCGCAAAATTTTGTCCTGCGCACATTTCCGGCAGTAAATGGAATGGAAGACTGTGATGGATGTGTGTTCCATATGTCAGTATGTTTCAGAATTACATAATTGCACTAACAAACCTGTTCGGTATAACGTATACCCGTCGCATATTTCAACGAATTTGGATGAAAAGAAATGTTTATTTGTTATTAATATTATTATTTGCTTCGATATTCAAAATCGGAATGAAAATGTTTATGAAAACTGTGTTAAAATCGATAAGAGAAATGTTCCAATGAAATGTAAATATTCCAAAATTAAGTCAATTACAAAGCATACCGAGCAGGGGAAGTTGTAAAGACTATAAATAGAACTGTAATTTCATTACTATAATCTCAGTCTTATTGTCTGCTGTGATGTACATATCCGTTCATAATTATAGAGTAGAAATATCTCTGGAGTGAGCATTCATATGCACTGAATCAAGGTGGTTAGAATCTCTGGAGATGCGCTAACACTGAAAAAGTGAAGCCAGCAAACTGGGCACTCCGGCATTTGTGTTTGGGCCCAAAACATTTGTCATAGTGCGTGTGTATAGTAGTTCTAGTCGTTGAAATGTACCTCATATCTAAGTAAATACTCCGATGTGACTGTTAATTTAGTGGCACTACGTAAAGAGGGTAATATTCACACAGGGTTTAAGTGAGAAATCTTTGTTTTGGGCACAAAAGCATGGCACTTCTGGCTTCAACCAATCATGTTCTCAGCATAGATAACAAACACCACCTCCATTTATTCTAACCTCCTTGCGCAGAATAGATGTTGTGTTGTCAACATATATTGGCGTTGTGGTCACGTCATCTCGGCACGACGTACTTTTGTCTGTAATAATTGGGATGGTCTGTACAGTGACTGTCCGATAATAGTGATTTCTGTGAATGCTACCCTTCGCTAGCTGTGACATTTAGTTGTGATTTGTCACGGTTTAAAACAAAAGCTTGTGAATTCACAACTTATCCTTCCGAACTTTACAAGTTACAATTTCCCCAATTTCTACGAATTTTATGATGAATCACCAGATATGCTACTTCAAGTGACTCACTGGCGGATATATATGTTAACTGGTAATTTTGCGTAAAATTTTACTTACAGCCTGGCCGAGGCCACAAGTAAAATGTATCATTATTTCTGTTCAGGTAAAGAGTGCAAACTGAACATTTGACCATTATATTGTTAAAGTTATTAAGTGATTTGTAAGGCTGAAAATTTTAAATCCTTACTGACTGAACAACGAAAATTCTGTTATCTCGTCAAAGCTATTCCATATTTCGCAGTTTTCTATCGTTTTGATAAGGCATTGATTACGTATTTTAAAGATGCTAATATGCATATGAAAAAGTGCTAAAAGTAAATCATCGCGGTCAAAATTTACCTGTGAGTACCAGTACTAAAACAAATTCAATTTCATCAATGTACTACTGTTACACATTTGCTAAAGTATGTCCGAATTTGTCGTGAACGTAGGCTATACTATACATCAATCTCTTGCAAAAAAAACTTGATACGACAGTCACATTCGTTGTCTTCAGCAATTCTCAAACGATTTATCATGTTTCAACGTCATGTAGTGCAACACAACCAAAATTCCAGGGTGTTGCAAAATGACTTGATTGTAAAATTACGTCTTCAAAAGCGCCTGGAAACATTTGGACATAGACAATGATACAAATTGATTCTCCAATACTTTTTTCGATTTTTTGTGCATTTCTCTTTTTGGAAGCTAGGATGCAAATTTGCTTCTGGTAGCACACCTACATATATACTTCGTGCATTCTTTTGTAGGCCTACAGTTCCTCAGTAATTAACAGATGAAGTCTTAAGTAAGAGAAAATCAATCAAACGTGCTAAAAATATTTCTGTTAGCGCATATAACAACAAATGTAACTCACCACTAACGCAAAATAACCTTTGAACTTGGAGGAAAGCAAAAGGCTAATTCGCAATGGCCGTCACGTAAAGTTGTACGTTACGTCACGTGAACTTGCTTAGCCCCCTACCGTGCAATGGAAGTGGAAGGTATAACTGCCACCCGTGATTATATATATAGAGTATAATGTCATATTTGTGAAAATAACAACGATGAAATTATTTAATGACCATAGTAAAGGTCGAGTTCTTGAACAATTGTATGTGGGAAAGTTCTGAGAAGAAAAACATCATTTCAAAATATCGATATGAATTTTCTAGTAAAACCCTGACCATTATTCAAATACATAAATCTATAAGCCAAAACTCATTTTGAAATATCTGATATACCGACATCACTTCTGGAACAACACTGAATGGAAACGCTCAATTCGTAATGGTCCATTTGCAGATCACAGTCATAAACTGAAAATGAAGAAACTACAAAAGCACAAAATCAACTACTATCAGAGTATAGAGACCGGCGAAAATAAATTTCGATGTCACCAGACGACGACGTTGTTAAAACTTTGCTGCCGAGAAACCGTAACATGAGGTGACGTGACGTGATGCTTGGTGTGAATTAACGAACAGCGTCGTACCGAGATCACGTGACAATTCCAGCTTAATGTTGAGAACATGTACAGAATGCTATGCTCACTCCAGAGATATTTCTACTCTCGGATCAGTGTCATAATACACGAGTAAAACGTTTTAGAGTGTGATCATTTCGTAGTTAGAAGAAAGCAAGAGTGTCTATACAAAGCAATGGGAATATTGCGAAATGTGTTGTCTTTGAAAGTGTAGGCGTAACGAAGTGAGGACTTATTTTGCAATATTCTGAGCAATATTACTTATGATGAATTATTTTGCAATTCTCTGAGCATTACTTATGAGGAAGAAATAATGATATATGATTTTTTGGTAATTTGGTAGTACGCGTGGAAATCGAATTCGGAACGTTATATATCGATCGAGCTGCCATATCGATCCCACAGCTCAAGCGGCAGCCATATTTCGTTGTGAATTATTCCGGTGACGATTACAATTAATTTATTGAGCGGACAAGGGTACATAGAGAACGTGTCAATCATAGAGCAGGAACAGCATTAATTACTTATTTCATGGTCAGCACGAAAAATTAATCCCGTAAAATTTTTCAATTCTTGTCGCGGCGCAGTGGCGAGTGTTCATGTTGCAAACAGAATCGTATACAGTGACGGGATTAATTTTTCGTGCCTACCATGAAGTAAATAATTAAAGCTGTTCCTGCTCTACGATTGACAGGTTGTCGATGTACCCTTGTACGCTCATCAAATTAACTGCAATTGTCAGTGGAACAATTCATTAAAAAAACAATTAAAAAAATGGACAGACGCGCGATGTGCAACACTTACACCTAGAAATGTAAAATACCACTTACTTCAGTATAAAGATCGTTTAGAAATAACTCACCTTTTTTACAAGTGATGTATGGTTTCCTTCCGATAGCAGCTGTAGTAAGTGATGGCGGTGATACGAGTTACTGGTGACTTGTTGCTGGCTGGTTCTTGTCCGTTGATGTATAACACGCGGGTACCAGTCCTGTTTTTCCATATCCCGGGTATACTGTCATTATATCTGTCAGGGATACGGGAAAAATGTCACACGCGTTTTTTTCCGCCAGTTTCAGATTGTGAAAGTACAAAAATTGAAATACGTACAGTTCGTCTCTCTGGCCTGGTCTACTCTCTTTTTTAATTGTGTCTTTTACAGGCTTCCACAATCTTTGAATGTTTTGTGTGTATACTGACGGGTCTTCTGACGATAGAAATTCCAAAGAGTGGTTCACGAATTCGTGATCTATACCATGTTCTTTCGAATATTAATACGACTTCCACTCGTCAGTTATGACTTTCGTGCCAGGCAAAATGAATTTCTCAAGCAGGAGGACAAGTGTTTCTCTAGATCGGGAGTGGACACGCAAAATGAAACATTTTCTTGACTCTCATTCAGTACCTCCAAACACCCAAATGTGTTCAACCTCATTTTTCAGTTCACGGCCTTTCCCGTATTTATGGATTGCAATGTGCGATTCGTCTAACTCCACAAATTTCCCCGCCCCACCAATGGGGACACTGTCGTTCGTCACTATTACATAACAAACCTTCCTACAGAATTGGAAATAGTCACAAATTGACTTGACATTCAGCTCCGTTTCCGCAGCACACGCCTCCAAAGTGTAATGGCGCACCCAACACGCAGGTAGTAGTATACTTTTTATATGCTCAGTTTACTGTTGGCAAACCACATGTTAGTACAAACATTTGTCACTTTTCTGCAGTTACTACAGTACAGTTCAAAGGGAAAATTTGCTTGAGAAGTTTTTTTGTAGAGTTTGACATTACCCTCGCAGTTACAACCAACACTTGCGGCACCTTTATGCAGCAGGCCAAACTCCAAACTCAATTCTAAACTTCCCTCTACGGAATAAATTCGTAGAATCAGTTCAAGCCTGATAACCTACTCATAACAAAACTTGCACTATCTTCACACAGCGTAGTTAAACAATGACATGTCAGGACCCCTCAAATGTTTTATAGATCGCGCGTCCGTCCATTCTTCGATATATCGATCATCGAGCCCGATCGATATATAGCGTTCCGAATTCGATTCCCAAGCGTTCTACTAAGTTACTGCTTTTTAATGATTCAGATTTAAACCAAACAAGACTAAAAATATTGGAATAAAATGTTAGCAAATACCGAATAACGACTTACGATCCAGAGATACTGATTTTTCCACCGATCTTGACAAGTTTGCAAAAGTGTGTGTATTTCAAAACCAACTCATTAATAATAGTAAGATCGCAGAATATATATATTAGGAAATTTTTGAACAGTTTTACGTACAGTGATGTTTTGTGGAATTACTTAGAGAGTTTCGCATTTCAGTTTTGCATTTACGATTCTAAGCTACATCAATTGTCACCAGCGGCGCTCAGTATGTGAATATCTCTGGATTCCTTAACACAGCAACCGCCGGAACTAAAATTCAGGTTTAAGGCAATTCCTTAATAGTAGATTTGACTTATACTCTTCGTTGACGTCTTCCCATGTAATTGAGATGCCACTAAAATCCAAAAAACAGTGACACCTCATGCTCTCTGATGATCTGCCTTATAAATAGAACTACGTGCCGTAACTAACGTCAAGTTGTTTCGCCCCTTGTAAAAAAAAATAGATTTTAATACTACAATACTTTTTTTAATGGCGGACGCAATTTTCTATCTCGCACGAGGCCGTAGTTAAGCTTGCACCGGCCCTGGACGTATCACGAGTAGAATTAGTAGTAAAAACGTAATAAATCGAAAGCTCACGCTGGCTGGGGCGGTTTCTCATGAAGCGTGTTTTTATGACCTCATGTTCTAATAAACTAAGAGTCGTACTACGATATAATTTCAAAAGTACATTCATGCATACTGTCAGTGAAATGTTCAGCGAATACATTTAGTAGTATAGAAGTAATAGGCGTAAACTGTAATGTGAAGCCGAATGCTGTAGTTTTATCACAGTCTAACATACACAGTCACGACACCCCACATAATTTTGTTATACACTGCGACAGCAGCGATCCAAGCGGTCGGCAAACTACATTTATGAATATGATATTGGATGAGTGCGAACAGTATCGTCTATATTGATTTCTACATACTTTTTACATTACGGAATAGGTAATAACTTAAAAATAGCTCCACATTTGTCTTTATGTTTATTAGAATCCCTGACAAGGTACGAAACGGTACATTGCAGGATAGTTTATTTACAATTATTTTGTAACCTATAGGTTCTTACTGAATAATTTCATTTTCTATTAAAATTAAAAAATAGTTGGGAACACAGACCAGCTCTATTACAGAAAGACGTCGCTTTTTTCTACTCAGGAACGTTGTTTCTTCACTACAATTCCAATAAAATCGGTGTGGGTGGAACGTGGGAAATGAATACAGAATGCAATAACTACAGTATTTAACATACAAAATTAGGCACCACAGCTGTAATTGAAGGAAAGACGTCAGACGTGGCAAGAAAACGCAAAAAGCAATCAAACTCTTTCAAACAAAGAAGAAACCAATTCCACAATTGTTGCTACAGCTGAACCACAAACAACAAGAATATTCAAAACATTATCTTTTTAAGCTAAAGTAATCACATTAAAAAAATGTGCCAGAATAAGAGATACGAGTGAAGCCTAAAAAATTCGTGTCAGAAACTGTCATAGTAAGAACAGACCGTAAAAGAAATTCATGTTTATCTTATATTTTACTTACTGTCAGCGGAATAAGCTGCAAATAATCACATATTCGGAAGTATTGGTTCCTGACGAAGTTGTTCGTTATACCACTGAATAAGTTAAGTTCACCTGTTTTTTCATTAATTTCCGTAATATAGTATTTTACTAATGCTTGTAAAGCAAAAAATAAACCAACTATCCCATTAATTATGTACACAAATAATAATTATAAACAAACATCAGTCCTTCGGCGGCTCACCCACAACTACGAGTGCTAGTGACTTTGTTAAGTCTCAGTTGGTAACAACTTTGGCATCAGTGAGTGTCGCTACTGTATGTGTACAGTCTGGGTATGTGTTGCACTGTGGTTTTACTGCATGAACATAGGAAAATTAATAAGCGATAATTTCTCTCCTGTTTTCATATTGCTGGGTTTATCAGCAAAACTAATTTTCATAAATATTTTAAATTATGTGTAAAGTTTTCTGAAAGTCGCTAAATGCTCTCATTCTCAAATAGAGGATGCGTAAAGTCTCGTTGTTAATGCAACTCTCATTACTTATGACGTCATGTACCCTAAAGTAAACGTCAAACGTAGTTCTTACCTACACAGTTATTGGTGCCCGACGATAAAGAATATGTGTACCAAGTTTGCTTGAAATCGGTTAATCGGCTCATTAGTTCAGGAGGAAATATAGAACATTGTCCCATTACGTATTTTTGACGCATTTTATTTTTTTACATCGCTTCCCTGTTCATTAATTCTGGAGGAAACATGGAACGTTTTCCCATTATGTGGCATTTAATTTTTTTCGCCTTATTTCCTGAACTGTGTGAGATTGTAGCCTGGCAGTAAGGAATAGGTGTCTGACGTTTGGTTGAAATCGGTCCAGTAATTTAGGAGGAGTTGTGGAACATACACCCACATCCATTTCAATAATATGTATAGATTTTCAGACATAACTGCGGTCAGTTGCTGTAATCCATATTTTTACTGAATAACAGTTTTGTGTCATATTATTCATCACACTTCGGAAGCATCGTATCTGAACGTGGGGTTTATGCTGCTATCACGTCGTTGCCTCTACGCTCAATTTATCCCAATCGATTGATTCATTGTATTCTATATATATAATTCATTTCATAAAATCGAAACAACGCAATATCAGGCAGCGGCATTAACCCATTAATTGCCACGATCTCCATTTGGGGACCGCATAGTTTTTAATTCCATCATTTGGCAGTAGTGTCTTTGTGGTAATGCTCAATAGCTTACTATCTTTGAGAACAGTCTAACTCAAGTTAGTAACCAAGGAGGTTAGAACCTCTGGAGATGTCCTAAGTGAAGCCAGCAAAATGCGCATTCCGGCTTTTGTCTGTTCCCAAACGTTCTGTGTGGCAAAGTACTTCTAGTCGTTGAAATGTATGTCACATCTAAGTAAATACTCCTATATGACTACCAATTTAGTGGATTTACGTAGTGAGGGCAATATTCACACAAGAGTTTAAGCGAGAAATCTTTGTTTTGAGCACAAAAGCATGGTCCCTGTGGCTTCAACCAATGCCTGTTCTCAGCATAGATAACGCCATCTCTCTAGATTCTAACCTCCTTGTTAGTAACAGAGCAGAATTAACATGACTGCGTTCCCTCTTTTGTGTAAGATGAATAACCTCTAAATCGGATGAAAGTCATGCGAATGTAATAGATTTTCAATTGCTTTATTTTTGCTTTATTAGTATTATTTATTCAAATGATGCGATTCCATTGTATATTTGTAGGTTAGAGTAGCTTACAATTGTTTGTTCTATCATTTAGAGTGTATAGGCACTGAGACAACCGGGAGAGCGGGAAAAACACGGGAGTATTTTAATCCGAGAGAAATCTCCGGAAAATACCAGGGGATTTTTTTTAGAATTTCGGGAATTTTTTTCATTGTTTGTTATCAGTTTAATTTTTGACTGGTAAGAACTTTAGCCCGCTACTACAGGAATAAAACATCAACAAAGGAATGAAACGAAAATAAAACTGTAATTGAAGAGAAAATACTCGATTTACAACAACAAAACCCGAGCGCATGGCCTACAATCCTCTGCCGATAACAGAGTGTTTAAAAGACTTAGGACGAATAGTATGCAATAATTAACGACAAACTGCTATCGATGAGCGTGTTGTCTTATCTTTTTATGTTTTCAGCAGATTGCGGGTAAAAATTGATTGTAGTAGTTTGAGAAGCGTTACTTTCAAAGTAAATGGCCTTTTACGCAATATAAATTACCCTGTTTAAAACGGTATACACTTTTGAAAAACGTATTCCGTAGATGAAAGTGGAATGTCAGGTTCAACTCTCTTACAAAAATAAATAGAATATCTTAGGAAATTTAAGAAAAGGAAGGGGAAAAAAGCAGGTAATGGGTGACGCCATCACAGAGAAGGCGACAGTAAACTGAAAGGAAGCACCGACCGACAGAAACAAGGTAGCGTATCACATCAACCAGAAATTTTTATATCTTGCAGTTAATTGTACTACTCAATTTTCCATCATTTGCTTCAAGTGTCAGACGGCTGACGCGAATGTGGTTTAACAGCGATTTCAGGATGAAGAAGGTATGCTGAATAAACTATTTTCATTTTCGAATAGTAGATAAATTCATACTGCACAACGTAGACGTTAATTGGGGATACTAATGACAAATTATTGAACAGTCACATATGACGAGTAAACAGAAAATTTGCTATGACACTCTAGGTGCTATATTCAGAGGTCATGAATGGAATACAGAACAGTGAGTTATTGGGCCACTTATATTAGTTGACAAGTAAAGTGAAGCTTCAGCCGTGTAATGAAACTGCCAGTACTAAACTCCAGTCGTCGTTGAGAGTATATTTACAAGAATGGGATCATCTGTGCTCTTGATTTTAACTTTGACGTATTCAAAATTTTTATTGCCGTTTTATAATTCTGTGAGACCCAGTATGGTAATATATAACTCGAGCACAGTCCCATCTCAACCATGAAGATGACACCCAGTTTAATGAAGTGAGACCATCTAACGATGGCAGCTAGTTCTGCTGAAAGTGGTCATGAAATTAAATAATATAGTTTCAACATAAGAGGTCATGGCAACCGATATAACAAGTCATACCAGATCGCCGAAACAAAAGGTGTAAGGTATACTAAATTAGGAAATGAAATTAAAACTTCTGATGTATTTCTAGATAATGTTCCGCAAACTATTTCACTCTTTTTTTCCCTTTTTGTAATTTTTCATTTTAGTTATTAACTCGAATATACTGACAAGGAATCACCTTGGATTATTATATTTCAGACTTACTATGATTTACCATCAATTTATTTTCTACAAGCCGTCAACTTATTTCTGTAACTGCATTTTTTGATACTGCACCAATATTGCCAACAACAAACTTCAATACTAAGCTGATGGCATCAGCAAACTGAAATACCTGTCATACTTGAAGGCATATCATTCATATAAATGAGAAATAACAGTGGTCACAGAACAAAACCCTGGGGCACCCCGCCCCCCTCACCAGTTAACTGTCCCCCATTATAAGTACATAGCACAGCAATTTTCGACACTGTAAAGGACCACCTTCTGCTGTTTGTTATTGAAGTAAGAAGTGAACCAACTGTGAAATACTCCCCTACTCCATACTGTTTCAACTCCTGCAACAATATCTCCTGATCAGCAACATAGCTGCTACGAAATGTTACTAGAACACGAAAAGAAAATACGTTTTTCTCTCTCTCTTACCATCCGATTATATGTCACATTGGCATATAGTTCAAAATAAGAAGTAATCAAGCAATTGCTGATGATTCTTCGGGATATGGCCGCGGTCCATGAAGCAGTTCTGCTGCTGACGTTTTGTCCACATCTGCGCTGGACATCTTCAGGGGTGCTCATGGCGGTGCTGAGTCTTGCTGAGTCTGACGTCGGAGATCGAAATAAATACCATCTAAAATGCGCTTGGTTAGGTTTTGAAGTGATCAGCAAAGATAATTTTCCTCAAACATAAAACTTAATTATCGATTGTCAGAAGTCAAAAATAAAAACACGTATATTATTTTGTTGTATTCATGAGCCACAGTCATGCAATATTTGTTAAATGATTCAACCACCATGTGACTGTATTATTTTATTATGTTCCGTCACATTTCGTCTGTATAGTCATTTTCAAGTGTACAATTATGTCAATTGATTGGTACATGTAGGGAACCAAATCGTCATTCTTGAGAGTAACAGTTTACAGATGCACAACCATGTGGGTCGTCAATAAGTAAAAGAACCGTGTTCCGATACCTGTTGAACATATTAATGAGGATTTGGTTTCCTACATGTACCAATCGACATAATTGTATACTTGAAAATGGTTATACAGTCGAAATCCGGATTGTGACGATTAAATCATTTCACAAAAAAACTCATCTATCTATTCTGAAGAGTCACAGTAAAGAAACACTTCTACCTTTTCTGAAAGGCCATAGTAATCTATATCTATAAATGTGAATGTCTGTTCGGTGTACGTTTATCATGTCTGAACCAAAAGACATAAAGAGCTAAACATTTGTACAGTTACTAATGTGTACCCGGGGAAGGCTTTAGGCACGGTTTTATAGCGATCTGATAGATATTAAGTAATTTGAAGAATATAAAGTGGAATTCGGAACAATAATTACTCTTTGAAAATTATATTTACTCTTTGAAAATGGTTTTGTTGATTGCATTGTTGCTTGAGGGTTGATAATGATAAAATGGTGGAGTATATTGGGACGGAAAGTTATCGGTGTATATAAAATTCTATGTGTGTGTGCTTGTGTGTGTTAATATTTCGCTCTGCAGCGAAAACTACAGAACGCAAACGAATGATCTGTGTGTAATTGTTGTCCGACGTCTCGGGCTGTACACCACAGCAGTTCCATGCCGATAGATATAAGGGGGTGGAATACATAGTGGTTGGAAGTCGTCAAATTATTAAAAAAAATCGAACTGAAGGCCAGCGATGACGTTTGCTACTTTATAGCAAGGAGCGAAACGTGATGCCACAGACCATATCTTTGGTCTATGTGTGCTACAATGTCTTCAGCTCTTTCTCTGTAAGGATAAGCATACGGATAAGGAAATATAAGAATAAATAAATAAAACAGTAAAAAAGAAATTTCTTTTAATACATCTCTTTAAAAAAACGATTTGACGTTTCGCGCATTACATCAAGTGATCGATCTGTGATATTATTACAATCATTATTGTTGAATTTCGTGATTGGATTCTCCGAAACGAGTGCATTTTTACGTGTGATTTGATCTACACTACTTACTTTCCTGATAACGTTAATTAAAAATGTTTGTTTCTAAAGAAGATATTGTATTTTATTTCATCCTTCAAAACCAGTCTCAAAGCACACTACTGGAAGATAGCTTATCTATCAAAATCAACCAACACGCGAGCGGAACCGCGGGTTTAAGCTAGTATATCACTAAGCTTCTTGGCTTCTTCCTTTCTGTTAAAATTGTCTCCATGCTTATATACTTCAATTGCTTATCTTCAAATACTTCGTGATTTGCTGATTAAAGTGCGCGCTCAGCCATAGCTGGTTTTTCAGCTTTCTCTAGTCGGCAAAGATTTTTGTGTTCTTTTAGTCTCGTACTGACGCTTTTCTTCGAAAGTCCGATGTATGCCTTTTCAACAGTACACGGATTCGGCAGGACTCAGTACCCCCAGGGACACATCTGAAAATGTTCAGCGCAGCTCTAGAAGAATTAAGTCTCCCATCCTTTATTTTTATTCAAACGTGGTAGCCTTCTATCCTTGCATTGAATATTTTAATCGGTTTGTTTTACGATATCTTCGGTTCTAATTAAGGTACGCAGTTCTTTTTGACCTAATAGCACTCATTGGATCGATCTCTTTCATTTGCCCTTTGATTGATTCTGAAGAAAGCTATGCGTGAACATTCAACTTTACTTCCATTTTTTCCCAACTTTTTTCTCATTTCACTAACGGTGCGAAGTATTCGCACTGGTCCTCTAGTTATTTTTTATTATATGCCACATTTATAGTTGTTAAGCCGTAGTCACAATGAATAGAAAAATCCTCTATTCCAATAACGTAACTACTTTCGGTGATCTCTGTCGTCATTATCAAACGTAAGAAAATCACAAATTGCAAGATACTAAGCTTAAGCAGAGATCATCTTGTGAATAAATTATGAAAAAATGAAGTCCAGAAACTGGAGCCAGGCCATCTAGAGGAGAAAGTGGCCTTCAACTGTCTGCTATATTCACAGCATACGCTATCAAACCATTTGCGATCATATTAGACTCTATACCATCCAGCAATAGAGCAAGTTGGATCGATGAAATAGATGATAATGTATTACTGTGCTGCCTTGATCGTATAATATAGCATGCACCGACAAAACTTTCTGTAAAATCAAAACATTTGCGACCATATTTCAATCTATACCATATAGCAGCAGAGCCATCTGGATTGTTGAAATAGATGGTAAGTTCGTTGACAGCTCCCAGTGGGTGCACATCTATTCCTGGTCAGTTGTATATAGAACACAGTACACTCTCGTACTGCCTTCTATATTGATTTGGATTGATCCCGTGTAGTACAGGTTTCCGAAAGTTTTGTCTGTAAATGCTATATTATACCAGGTATGTCCACAAAGTAAGTTCCGTTTGGTTATATAAAACAAACGTGTACAGATACAGAAAAATATTTATTGCACAAAAATCTGCAACTGTTAAACTACTTTTCTATATATACTCCGAAATTTTGTAGGCATTTGCCATAGCGTGGCACAAGTTTTTGTATGCCTTCATCGTAGAAGGTTACCGCCTGTGCATTCAGTAATGTGGCAACATGTTCATGACCACCATGGACAGAGTTTAGGTGTAAGAAGAGATGAAAGTCGCTAAGAAATTGTGGTTAATCTTCTCTTCAATCGCGTGAACCAGTTCATCTGTAACCATAGAAAGGCGTCCACTTCGTTCTTTACCGTGCACTTGATCATGTCCTTAATGGAACAGTCTGACCCATCTTCTAACTATTGAATTACTCATAACATTTTGTCCGTAAACCTCGCAGATTTGGCGAAAAATTTCCTTTGTTTGCATTTAGAAAACGAGTCACAGATCTGATTTCATACTCGGCGGTATTTTCAATTACGGCTGGCATTATAAAGAAGCACTACAAACCATACGTCGGCAGCAGCGATCTGAAAATGGTGTACATATCATCTCCTTGAGTCAGAGGAACTAACGCGTATGCTCGGAACTGTGATCGTAACGCTGCCGCGGATAGAAATAGAAACGGAACTTACTTTGTGGACGTCCCTCGTACGATCAAGGCAGCACAGAAATACATTACTATCTATTTCACCGATCCAACTTGCTCTGCAGCTATATGGTCTGAGTGAAATATGGTCACAAATGGTTTGATACGGTATGCTGCGAAATAGCAGACAGTTGGGGACCACTTTGACCCTTCGAGATGGCCTGATCCAGTTTCTGCACTAACGATATTTTTTCATAATTTATTCACATGGTAATCTCAGTTTATGCTCAGTATCTTGCAATTTGTGATTTTCTTACGTTTGATACTGATGACAAAGATAATCTAAACTTGTTATTTGAATAAAGTATTTTTCTATTCCTTGTGAATATGGCTTCACCACTATATATGTGGTATATAATAAAATATCAATTTCAGTCACACTCCTAGACAATAATGTGGAATAAAAACATCGCAAACGTCGCAACCTTTTAGGAAAGAAAAAATTAAGTAGTGGCGGGCTCCGAACTAATAACCTTCAGGATCACAGTCCAAGGCCTTGCCCACTACGCTACGGCTATCAATCACAAATTGGGTTCTTTAATCTTATACTATTGATGACCGTTGTTAACTGATGTTAATATGGCATTTGTAGACACTAGATTATCATTTATCGTACGAAGAACGACGTGTTTTTGTTAATTCTCCAGTGCGCCATTGCTTTGACAACGTGTAAGTTACAATAAGAAAATCATCAAATACGCAACGTATGATGGCGTAGACCAGAGAGAGTTCTGAGCGAGGAACGTCACGTGACATCTCCGAACGACTGGTTTTCGTTAATTCAATGGAGGGTGTCAAATCTCCGTTATTTTTGCAAATATGTCTCAAACGATACGAGATATGAAAAAACCATAGGGGAGCAAAGTTGTAGAGATTTTTCTCCTCTACCAATTAGGTTATTCAATTTTCGTGTCAGATGAACGATTAGTTTGCAATTAAAATTATATTACAAACTGCTTTTTTTGTATTACTGCCGTATTTTTTTGTCCGATAAATTTGAAAAAGTGAGGTTCTGGTCTATGGCGGCCTAAAATCTTGTCTGTAAAATTTGGTGCTGATCGGTTGAACGGTTCGTCTTAAAAACAGGGAACACTTTACGGACAGACAAACAGACATACATCCCAAAATCGCCGTTACTTTTGCAAATATCTTTGAAACGCTACGAGATATAAAAAAACATAAGAGAGCAAAGTTGTAGAGAATTTTCTCCTCTACAATTTCGGTTATTCATTTTCCGTGTCAGATGAATAGTTAAGCCGTTATTTTCATTTAAATTTCGAGCTGTCAAAAGACGATCGCAAAGACCCACTTTTAGTGTTACTACCGTAATCTAAAGTGGGCCAAAAAATGATAGAAATTGTCAATTTACAATATGGCGGCGAATGTAGTATCACGCGCAAAACATACGACTGTGCAGGCATCAGTGATCTGTATACAAACTGGATGTAGAACTTTGGTATCTGAGCATACAACTGCAACGTGCCTGCACATTCATATGTTTTGTACACAATTTCGCGTTGCCCGCCATTTTTAAATTTGGCAAACGAGTTTCGGTCAGTTACTACATGACAAATAATTGCTTGCTTACCTCCTGAATTGATTTTTTAGTCAATATGCGTTGTAATAGTTTGTTATGGGAGCGGAATCGAAATTTATTTTCTTTTGGTTTACTTATAGTGCTTCATAATCGTCATATCTGAATTTGGCAAGAAACAAAATATGAACATCTATGGCTAGCACGCTCAGACAACTGAAGTTAAACATCCAGGTAGCATAGAGATCAATTGCAGGCGCGCTCCAGGTCCAGAGATATAACACCTAGTTTGCAGAGATATGAGTGGCAGTGTACGTGACGCAGCCCGCCTGCAGCCTCCATTCAGCTGAGCTGCGCGTCCCCATTCCGGACGGGAAAGGCGGCGGCGGGTCGCTTTGGCGGTGCCGCTGCCGCTGCCTGGCGCGTATTTCTTGGGCACTTTTTTCCTGCCTGTCTGGCGGCTGCGCTCTCTTCCTCCTGCGCTCTCGCGAGCCGCACCTGGTCTGCCCTCCACCCCGCGTTTCTCTTTCTCCGTCAGACGAGCTTTCGCGCATGATGCCTCATCCTTTCTTCGCTTGCCACCGCAACTACAGTGGTCTCGACATCGGGGAAGGAGTGCTTTTCACTTATAACGCTCCTCCGCACTTGTATGTGTGCGGAAGAGGTCCGTGCAGATAAGGGAAACGGTATCCGCACTGGGCGTGACGGCTTGCTCTACTAAATTTCTGGTTCTCACACACCACGTGTCACACTTCCATGCTTTGACGCTACCTGTAGGAGACGTCCAAGTTCCAGTGGGCGTGTCTCGTCGCAACATTTGCGCTGACTCCCACAGGGCTCTCTACTGGGTCCGGTCTTACGAGTCCTCTTTACTGGTGACACCCCGTAGCCCAATTTCACGGAACTAGCCCTATGTGTGAGAGTTATTTTTGTAAACTTTTTAAAATTATTATTGGGTTGGCCTATCTGCATCGAAACGTCGCGTTTTGTTTCGCTGCAAATACATTTTCCGTTCGCTTTTATTAATTTTTATTGAACAATTAAGGAAGTATTTTCTGAAGGCATTTGTGTGGAGTGTTGCCTTGTACGGGAGTGAAACATGGACGATAAGCAGTGCGGACAGGAAGAGAATAGAGGCTTTTGAAATACAATGCAACAGAAGAATTCTGAAGATTAGGTGGGTAGATCGTATAACTAATGAAGAGGTACTGAACAGAATTAGTGAGAAAAGGAATTTTTGGCATACCCTGACTAAAAGAACGGATCGCTTGGTAGGACACATTCTTAGACATTGGGGAATCGTAAATTTAGCATGGGAGGGAAGTGTGAGAGCTGCATCAAACCAGTCTCCGCACTGAAGACCATAACAACAACATTGAACAACAGCAAACTTTATTCCAGGACGTACTTCATATTTACAAATTAGAAAACACTAAAGATTTCATTTAGGCCTACATGTATGCCTTGTTTTATATCTTGAGTAATTTCTGTTCTTTTACAGTTTTCGGCTTCGTGTCGCTCCTTTTTTTTCAGTTTGTAATCTACATCTCCATCTACATGGGATACTCTGCAAATCACATTTAAGTGCCTGGCAGAGGGTTCATTGAACCACCTTTATACTATTTATCTCCCATTCCATTCTCGAATAGCGTGCAGAAGGAAAGAACGCCTGAATCTCAAAGTTCGAGCTCTGATTTCTCGTATTTTATTCTGATGATCGTTTCTACCTATGTAAGTGGGAGTCAACAATATATTTTCGCATTCGGACGAGAATGTTGGCGATTGCAGTTCCGTAAGTATCCCACTCCGCAGCGATAAGCGCCGTTGTAATGATTCCCATCCCAGATCCTGTATCATTTCCGTAACGCTGTCTCCCCTGTATCGTGACAATACAAAACGAGCTGCTTTTCTTTGCACTCTTTCGATGTCCTCCATCAAACCCGCCTGATAAGGATCCCACACTAGGCAGCAATACTCCAAAAAAGGACGGACAAGCGTAGTGTATGCAGTTTCCTTAGTAGTTCTGTTGCATCTTTTAAGGGTGCTACCAATAAATCGCAGTCTCTGGTTCGCCTTTCCCATGACATTATCTACGTGTTCTTTCCAGTTTAAGTCTGAAGTAATAGTTATTCCCTGGTATTTTGTGGAGTTTACAGCCTTCACTTTTGATTGATTGATCTTGGAAACAAAGTTTAACGGATTTCTTTTCGTACTCATGTGGACGACTGCACACCTCTCATTATTTACAGCCAATTGCCAATTTTTACAACTTAGTGATATCTTATTCAGATCGTTCATTTTGATCTTGGGATATTTTTAGTAGACGGTAAATGACGGCGTCATCTGCAAACAACCTGCTCATATTTTCCCCCAAATCGTCTATGTAAATAAGGAACAGCAGAGAACCAATAACACTACCCTGGGGAACGCTGGATATCACGTCTGTTTAAGTCGGTGCTTTACCATCGATTACTACAAACTGTGTCCTCTCTGACAGGAAATCCCCTATCCAGTCGCAAATTTGGTGCGATATACCATGACCGCGCAATAATCTGCAACTATGTATGAGGCTATTTTACATCGAAATTTTATGCTCTGCTGGTTTTATGGTTGCCATAAACTGTGTTTATGGTGGAGTTATTTTACACTTTTATATGCCTGTTTCATGGAACCAAAGCAAGGAGTATTTCTTATGAAATGTATAACGAATTTTCCCATTACTTTTAATGAAGAAGTCACTAAGTTTAGAAGTTACTGCTAAAGTATGAAAGAAGCCAGATTATGACTGAATGATTTATAACGCTGAACCGGATCCCAGTTTCACCATGTCAATCGTAAATACGGCAATACGAATTTTACGGTCAGCTTCATAAGTAGGATTTCTGTATTCGATAAAAGTACGTTTTCTACTTTAAGTTCAAAAACTAGTACCTTTTCGTTTACACGTAGTAACTTATATCTTGCAAATGAGTAAGACGCCACCTTCATTACGAATAACTAGAGGAACCAAACGTCGCCTGTCTAAAATGCTCACAGAACTCCGTAAACAGTGGCAAGAATTTTTTGCATAACGGCTGATCCATCACTGGTCACAAGAACTGGCACAGATACTATGGTTTTCAACTTAGTAAAATATTATTACAAATCCAATTTTGGTTCCTCATAAAAATTATAGGAATGTGAGATGATTGTAATGATGCTGTAAATTGATTTTAATTAATTAATTTTTTACGCAAACCAGAGTTTAGTGACACACTGGATCTTGTGAACTCCCATATCTGTCAGTGAAGAGGTACAATTTTTCTAAAGAGCAAGGCACTGGGCTTTCGCGACTAGATATTTTTATTGTTGTCAGTTCTAAACACTGACGAGAGCTAAACGAGCGCGTCTGTTTACTTACGCCCACCACAGCAGTTCCGCGCTAGGGTAGTGAGCGCTCGTGTGCGCTCCTGCTCGCGGAGCAGCCTGCTGGAACAGCCTGTTTTAGGGGATTATGTTGAAAAGTAGAAAAAGTATTGTTTTGTAAAAATAAAGTTTTTTTTTTCTCGTGACCAATTGGCCCACTTTAGGTTACGGTAGTAGGCCTTTGCGATCGTCTTTTGACAGCTCGATATTTAAATGAAAATAACGACTTAACCATTCATCTGACACGAAAATTGAATAACTGACTTTGTAGAGAAGAAAATTTTCTACAACTTTGCTCTCTTATTTTTTAATCTTTTTATTTTTTATTTATTTATTTTTTTATTTATTTTTTTATTTATTTATTTATTTATTTTTTAATATCTCGCATCGTTTCAGAGATATTTGCAAAAATAACAGCGATTTTGGGATGTCTGTCTGTCTGTCCGTAACGTGTTCCCTGTTTTTAAGACGAACCGTTCAACCGATCAGCACCAAATTTTACAGACATGATTGTAGCTCGTGAGAGACCAGAAAATCCATTTTTCAAATTTTTCGGACAAAAGTACGGTAGTAATACCAAAAAAAGCCGTTTCGATTTGAGGATGTCTGTCTGTCTGTAACGTGTTCCCAATTTTTAGTTCAAACCGTTCAACCGATCGGCACCAAATTTTACAGACATAATTGTTGGCTAACAGAGACCAGAACCTCGCTTTTTCAAATATTTCGGACAAGAAATACGTTAGTAATACGAAAAAAGCCGTTTGTCATGTAATTTTAATTTCAAATAAACTGTTCATCTGACGCGAAAATTGAATAACCGAATTGGTAGAGGAGAAAATTCTCTACAAGTATGTTAACTCATGGTTTTTTTTTTCATATCTCGTATCGTTTGAGAGATATTTACAAAAATAACGGAGTTTTGACACCCTCCATTGAATTTACGAAAACCAGCCGTTCGCAGATGTCACGTGACATTCCTCGCCCAGAACTATCTGGCATTCGCCATCTTGCGTTGCGTATTTGATGATTTTCTTATTGTAATTTACACGTTGTCATTTCAAAGCAATGGCGCACTGAAGAATTAACAAAAACACATCGTTCTTTGTATGATAAATGATAATCTAATGTCTAAAAATGGCGTATTATTATGATTTAACAACAGTCATCAATAGTATGAGATTAAAGAACGTAACTTCTAATTGTTACCTGTAGCGTAGTGGGCAATGCGTTGGACTGTGACGCTGAAGGTCAGTGGTTCGGAACCCGCCACTTCATTTTTTTTTTTTTCTTAAAAGGGTTACAGACACTCTTATTAATTGATATTTTATTATTTAGGTTATTATTTTGGTCCAAAATGTTTGCAAAAACTTATAAAAGTACAAATCTAAAGTGGGCCGTAAAACACGTCAGTGCGATTTTTTTTCTCTATAATTATTGAGTGACCCCGTAGTTGACGGAGCCACGAACGAAAGCAAGAGGCGCGAGTAGTGACGTCAGCAGCCCACGGCCCACGGCCGCGATTGCCGGGCCATCGACCACTGGCGCGCAGACGGAGGCAGGGGAGCAGCTCTCGCTAATTACTGGCCAGCTTTGTCGCTCTGAAACGCTGCCGCCTCTGCTTTCATCCCAGTCTCCCTGCCTCTTCACTCGAGAGGGCTGCCGGCGTTTAACGGACAAACCACTTAGACGTCTTCCTCGTTCTCTTCTACTTGCGACATTCCCTTGCCTCCTGCAGCGTCTCCGTGCTACCGTTCTTCATTGGACAACTTGTGATTGTTTTGGTAGCTCCGTTTCGCGTTTAAGCGCTACAAGGAGGGTGCCTTTCTTTGTCTTCCGCAGTCGCTTCCAGCTCCGTTTGAGTTGTGGCTTCGCCGACTGCAAAAAAAGTGAGCGCTCTCTCCCTTGACTCCCAACCTAAATATCAACGAGTATCTTCTCTCAGAAGTCACGTTTTACTGTTACAAAGTAAAATGGAGACTAGGATACAGTGAAAAAATATATGTATCCTACGTTTACCCGCTGGGATTTTTTGTGATCTCTCCAAGGCTTTTGATTGTGTAAATCATGGAATTCTTCTAGATAAACTATTGTGGTATGTATGGGACAGTGTACAAATGGTTTAAATCATACCTAACAGGAAAAGTGCAGAAAGTTGACATTAGTAGTTCTCATAATATGCAAAAAAAACAACTGAGTCCTCAAACTGGGGAAAAATCAAAAATGTGGTGCCACAAGGTTCGGTCTTGGGCCCTTTGCTGTTCTTGATATAATTAATCACTTGCCATTCGATATTCATGAAAAGGCAAAGCTGGTTCTTTTTGCTGATGATACAGGTATAGTTATCACACCTGACAGACAAGAACTAACTGATGAAATTGTAAACGACGTCTTTCAGAAAATCATTAAGTGGTTCTCAGCAAATGGACTGTCTTTAAATTTTGATAAAACACAGTACATACAGTAAATGGACTGACACCATCAATAAATATAGACTTTGATCATAAATCTGTAGCAAAGGTAGAATATTCAAAAATTTTAGGTGTAAGCATTGATCAGGGGTTGAACTGGAAAAAGACACATTAAAGATCTGTTGAAACGTTTGATTTCAGCAACTTATGCTATTAGGGTAATTGCCAATTTTGATGATATATATCTCACTAAATTAGCTTACTATGCCTATTTTCATTATGTGCTTTAGTGTGGCATCATTTTCTGGGGTAATTCATCATTCAGTAAAAAAAGTATTCATTGCACAAAAGCGTATGATCAGAATAATTGCCGGTGCCCATCCAAGATCGTCCTGCAGACACTTATTTAAAGAGCTAGGGATCTTCACAGTACCTTCTCAGTATATAAATTTACTTATGACATTTGTTATTACCAATCCCACCGAATTCAAAAGCAATAGAAGTGTACATAACTAAAACACTAGGAGAAAAAATGATCTTCACTATTCAAGGTTAAATCTAGCTTTGGCACAGAAAGGGGTGAATTACGCTGCCACAAAAGTCTTTGGTTACCTACCAAACAGCATCAAAAGCCTGACAGATAGCCAACAAGCATTTAAAAATAAATTAAAAGAATTTCTGCATGGCAACTCCTTCTTCACTATAGATGAATTTTTAGATATAAATTAGTAAATTTGAAAAAAAAATTGTGTCACGTATTATTTAGTACAATGTAATAATTTGTAAAGACACCTTTCATTAACCAGACACGTTCCACATCATTACGAAGTGTCGTATTTATGATCTATGGAACAAGTACTAATCTATTCTTTTTAGGATTATGGTCTTCTTTGATTGTCCTCTATGTTTAGTGGGTCAGCAACCATTAGTTTTCCCGATATGACATATGACGAACGAAAACATGTGCACATGTTCTTTGGGAGACATTTATCATCATAATAAAGGGAGTCTGATGCCGCCTTGATCTTCTGGCACATCGCAGTCCCTTAGCGGCTTGCAACAACTTTAAAATTTTTTAATTCGTTCAGACTGCTAGGTAGTAACTAGCACACTATTTTTAATCTTTTATACAACATGAGCATTCTTTTACTTCTATAAAAGTCGCATGCGGTAATTTTACATTCCGACGATGACTACCATAGTGTCGTCGAAATCTAGATAAATTTTGTAATTATTTTAAAGCAACCTGTGGGGCTACAATTGTTAACATTATTACGTCATAATAAAATGAGATAAATCAGATTGAAAACAGAAAGATTCAGATGGTCCTTGTTCCCGCGTGTCATTAAAGGCGTTCGACCGGTGCCATACCACATACCGCTAAAGAAGGTACGAGCTTACGGAATAGGTACCCAAATATGTGAGTGCGTCGAAGACTCCTTAAGTAATAGAACCCAGTGCGTTGTCCTCGATGGCGAGTGTTCATCGCAGCCTAGCGTATCGACACGAGTGCCCCAGGGAAGTGTTACAGGACTGTTATTATTTTCGATCTGTATAAATGATCTAACGGACAGAGTAAGTTGCAATCTGCGGCTATTTGCTGATGATGCTGTATTGTACAGGAAGGTGTCGTCATTGAATGACTGTAGTAGGATGCATGATGACTTGGACCAAAATTACAGGTGGTGTGCTGAATGACATATCTCTAAATGTAAGGTACTGCAATGAGTAGGAGCAACAGTCCCGTAATGGTCGAATACAGAATTAGTAGTGTACGAATCTAGGCGTAACACTGCACAGGGATACGAAAGGGAAGCGGATGGTCGACTTTGGTTTATTGGACAATTTTGGGAAGATGCGATTCGTATGTAAAGGAGGCCGTATATAAAACGCGTGTACGACCCCGTCTTGAGTACTGCTCAAGTGTTTGGGATTGCGAGCTTACACTCAGATTTTCCAAACACAAACTAGGAATAAACACACTATTCTGTGCAAAGTGACACAATTTTATCACTTATTTCCTTCAGTTGGCTCGAGCCCCCAGGCTACACCACGAAAAATAAATAAATAAAACACAATTCACCCATTCACAGGCTATGTTTTCTTGGGACTCCGTGAAGTGCGGCTGTAGACACTATTTTATTATAGAAACTGGCTGCGTCGTGTGTAGGGGCCAGCCACACCTGCTGCAATATCCCCAAAATATTTGGCTTTAAATAAATGCAGGCAGGAACGAAAAAAAATGCACAGACGACACATTCACTTTTAACTAAATTGATGTTTATTCCACCGAATATCCATCAATGAATATTTGTTACACGTGACGTCAGAGCTATGCCAAGTTCCTTAAGGCTGCCACTTAAACTTGACTCAATAGTTCCTAAGTCGCACAGTAGCTAAATAAAAATTAAATTCTAGCAACAATCCTGAGATACTTTAAGTTCCACTGTCACAGATCATAGTTCGATTCTACGAAGCACCACTGAACAAATATTTCTAAGTTCCACACTAGAACATTTGGCTGAAATTTCACTAGCCCTCGAGCGACTCCACAGTCACCCAGAAAAACGACACATCTTGTCTGTCAAACCGACACCGACAGACTGCTCCTAACAAGCCAAAATGGCCGCCTGGCTTACTCTGAAGTCGAATCAATATCTTATTTTCACAAAATTACTTCTTTTGCGTAAAATACAAATGAAATAAATACGTATGATGATAGTATTTAACGGACATTTTCCGCTGAAACAAAGTATGGTATCAAAACCATTGTACATACCGCACACACTTGATGATAAACACACTACAACAGGGGTCCGCTTGCAGCGTAAAGCACCTGTCATCTAACACACAATTCCAGCCCATTGGTACTAGCCTCGTAAAGGGTGGAAATTTTTTCGTTTAGTCCGGACCAGAGCACATTCGTACGGCTATTAGAACATCTGCCTTACTTTCGCTATACTGCAGTATGTAAGCAAAGTTTGAACAACGAATCGGAGGTGGCGCCGAGCCAAATTATCAGAATCCATTAATTCATTTTGCAAAATATGACAACTTGGCTGAAATTAATGAACAGCTAACTGCACCATTTTTATGTGCACCGTTCGGATTTTATTTTGCTAGCAAAAATCGTGCTTCTGTGCGATGTTTCTAAGTAACTCATCTCTCCTCTTTAAACTTGTACGAAGTGGTTCAAACTCTGCACGAAAGCAGATACTTGGATAACTCAAAAGGAATTTTTAATCGACTCGTTATAATCCATTGCCGATATTCATGGTTTCATAGTCGAGGCAAATTTAGCACGTGCTCTCACTGAACGTTTGCCGCGGCGGAGCGGCCGAGCGCATTGAGGCGCTATGCTGCGATGCGCAAGGCCGTTACCCGTCGAGGGTTCGAATCCCCCCTCGGCTATGGATGTTTGTGCCGTCTTCAGTATAAGGTAGTTCATAAGTAGTTTGTAAGTTTAGGAACTGATGAAACCGCAGTTAAGTTCCATAAGTTTACAAACATTTGAACATTTCTCACTGAACGTTTAAAAAATTTTAGACTTTAAAGTTTGTAGAATTTCCCTTTTAATTACTGTTTCATTGTTTATACGTGAATTCCAGTAAGCTTTTAAGTAAGTTAACATTGAGATTATTTAATTTTTCTCGTTTTGTTAACCTTTAAAATAACAATGCCAATCGACTACGACAACTAATCCACTATGGAAAAATAAAATTTTGGAAACAGAATGAAAAAGGGGGACAAACTTGTCTACTTATCTGGTAGCCTCAAAAACATTTAAATCCAAAAAACTTGACACACTCACGGTTTCTTAATGTAACCGTATTTCCTCAGCGTAGTGAACTCTCTAGGTGCCGGCCGCAGTGGCCGAGCGGTCTGCGGCACGCCAGTCGCAGTCTGCACGGCCGCTACGGTCGGGGGTTCGAATCCCCCCTCGGGCATGGATGTTTGTGGCGGCTTTAGTATAAAGTAGTTCATTAGTAGTTTGTAAGTTTAGGGACTGATGACCCAGCAGTTAAGTCCCTTAAGCTTAACAAGCATTTGAACATTCTTGAACTCTCTAGGTGGAGTGCGCCTGTAACTGTTACTATGTCTTAAATTGCATGTAATGCATATTACGCAACGTGAGAAATGCTATGTTGGATAATATTATGCTATGAGTCCTACGACATGTGATTTATATCGTGTTGACGTACGCGCGAATATGTCAACTTTTTTCTTTTATTTAAATGGTTTTGAACCTGCCAGATAAGTCGAGAAACTAGTTTGTGCCTGCCCAGGACTTATTCGCTTTTGTTGTGCAGTGATGGCAACATATTTTAATATGGTTTAATTGTGTGTACTCAGATCTGTCTACACTCATCTGTGTTGAACGAAAACGATTATACCCGCATCATTCATCAAGTAATCTGCTTCGCCCGGCTTGCTACAGCTGGGCGTTCGACTGGACGTTACAAGTGCTCGTTGCAACACAAATTTTTTCAGCGGAATTTGCCTAGCAAGGTGACGACAGGCGGTGACGTATGGTTTCTGATCAATGTATATGTGTGTCTGTGTTCCAGAGTCCTGAACTACATTCCAGACTTTCCCAGAGATGCAGAAAATAATGCATTTTGGTACTTGGTCATCAACATTGCAATAATCGAAGTAGAGAGAATGTAAAATGCATATTGGTACCAGCAATGAAAGTATGTCTGAAAAACAAAAATTTGTTAACGTGGAATGTAGGTTCAAATCGTAGGAAGAGTTCTCTCAACTTATTTTTCTAGAACGTAGCCTTTTACGAAAATGAGGTGTTCATTATAAGCACTTCAGACGAGGAGAGACTAGAAGCTTTGGATCCACTGTGATACATGAGAGTTCTGAAGACTATGTGAGAATATGGAAGTACTGAATCGAACGGTGAGAAAAAAATTTATGGCACAACTTGATTGATTGATTGATTTCGTCAGGGAAGCAACTTGACTAAAGGGAACTACTGATAGAACACTTCCTGACGCGTAAATGAATTATTGGTTGAATAGTAGTCGCAGCAGAATAGCCGTGCGCACTAAGGCGACCTGCTATGGTGCGCGCAGCCTTTTGCACGTCGGAGGTTCGAGTCCTCCTTCGGGCATGGGTGTTTGTGTTGTGTTGTTCTTAGGATAAATTAGTTTAAGTAGTTTGTAAGTTTAGGGACCGATAACGACTGCATTAGGTCCCATAACTTTACAAACATTAGAACATTTGTAGAGATGACATTCCGTGTATGCTCACAGATATAAAGGGTGTTACAAAAAGGTCGGCCAAACTTTCAGGAAACATTCCTCACACACAAAGAAAGAAAATATGTTATGTGGACATGTGTCCGGAAAGGCTTAATTACCATGTTAGAGCTCATTTTAGTATTTCGCTCACTGGAGCACGTTATCATGATTTCATATGGGATACTCTAGCTGTGCTGCTAGAACATGTGCCTTTACAAGTACGACACAACATGTGATTCATGCACGATGGAGCTCCTGCACATTTCAGTCGACGTGTTCGTACGCTTCTCAAAAACAGATTCGGTGACCGATGGATTGGTAGAGGCGGACCAATTTCATGGTCTCCACGCTCTCCTGACCTCAACCCTCTTGACTTTCATTTATGGGGGCATTTGGAAGCTCTTGTCTACGCAACCCCGGAACCAAATGTAGAGACTCTTCGTGCTCGTATTGTGGACGGCTGTGATACAATACGCCATTCTCCAGGGCTGCATCAGCGCGTCAGGGATTCCATGCGACGGAGGGTGGATGCATATATCCTCGCCAAAGAAGGACATTTTGAACATTTCCTGTAACAAAGTGTTTGTTAGTCACGCTGGTACATTATTAATAGATCTGAAGCATTGAATTAAAATTTGTCGTGCGGCCGGGAATCGAACCCGGACCTCCATGCTTACTAGGCAGACGTCTTAACCGTTAGACTACCACACCACTAACGATTAAGGCGCCTCGGAATACTCTATGTACGATTTCCCTCCACAACACAAACTTTAATTCAGCTTCTTTGTTCCAAAGATAATTGCCACTACTGCCAAGGCTCTCCATGCAGCGGAATAGCACCTCAGCAATGGACATGGTGGAACAATCCTGTTACGGTGATATAAATATCAATTAAATACAATGAAAGAATCCCTGAGACGGATTTACGTCTCAAATATGTCAAAGACATTATTAATAGATGTGAAGCATTGAATTAAAATTTGTGGTGCGGCCGGGAATCGAACCCGGACCTTCATGCTTACTCGGCAGACGTCTTAACCGTTAGACTACCACACCACTAACGACTATGGCGCCTCGGAATAACTCTTAATTTGTGCACTATAACTCTTTAGTCCCAGTATTACGTATAAAAAATCATCTCACATTGCAATTAATAGTTCCTACCTTCACTAAAAAATGAATCTTTCTGAATAAAACGTCAAATTTGATAAACATTAAAGTAATAGGATGTTACTTATAGACAGTTGAATTTCAACTAGCTTTTGTGCTGCTGATGTTGATTTGTGATCTTGCTTAAAGAAGGGAAACATCAAGGAACCACAAGACACAAGGTGGGATAAAAACGTAGAGGAAGAGCAAGAGATATGAATATAGTAACTAAGTTCAAATGCATGTGAGTTGAAGTGGCTTGCATAGGATAATCGTGGAAAGCTCTGTTAAATCAAGTTGCGAACTGAAGATCACAAACGATCACAACGAAATGTGTAAAGCGGGTATTCTGGAACTATATGTCCTTTGCCTTTACTTAGTAATTTTTCATCACAACCAGTGTCGTTTCAGAATTGTTAAGAGTAATAAAAGATAACACCATTGATGAAATTACACCTTGTTTGTAACTCAACGTATTAAACTGGGTGTTATGACGGTACACAGTCAAGAGAGTCGCAGTGTTCAAAAATATTATCGAGTATTTTGAAAGGTGTTAGTACTCACCGAAACAAGGAAAGTAAGAACTACACAAACATGCGTTCGAAAACACATACTTTCCAAGATAAACACGTTGTTATAGGTGGTGTCTGGTGATCAGTCACTAGGCTTACAAACTACTTAAACTAACGTATGCTAAGAACAAAAAATACACCCATACCCGAGGGAAGACTCGAACCTCCGACGGCGAGCGGCGACGCGCTCCGCAGCAAGGCGCCTTGGAACGCTCTGCCACTCCACCGCGGCGGTGGTGTTATAATGGCGTCCATTCATGTACGTGCATCTACATCTACATACATACTCCGCAATTCACCGTAAAGTGCGTGTCGGAGGGTACACTGTACCACTACTAGGCATTTCCTTTCCTATTCCATTCCCAAACAGAACGAGGAAAAAAAAGAATGCCTATATGCCTCCGTACGAGCCCTAATTTCTCTTATCTTGTCTTTGTGATCTTTACGCGAAATGTAAGTAGGCGGCAGCAAGATAATACTACACTCAGCTTCAAATTCGGCCCTCTAAATTTACTTAACAGAAATTCACGAAAAGAACGTCGTCTATCTTCCAGCGATCCCCAATTGAGTTGCCGGAACATTTCCGTGACACTCGCGCATTGGTCGAACCTACCGGTAACAAATCTAGCTGGTCGCCTCTGAACCGCCTCTATGTCTTCCTTTAAACCGATCTGCTGCGGGTCCCAAACACTTGAGCAATACTCAAGACGTGGTCGTACAAGCATTTTATACCGCTCTCCTTTACAGGTGAAGTACATCTTCCCAAAATTCTCCCAATAAACCGAAGCCGGCTGTCTGCCTTACACACAACTGTCCTTACATGTTCGTTCCATTTCATATCGCTGTGCAATGTTGCGCCTAGATATTTGAACGACGCGACAGCTTCAAGAAGCTCACTACTAATGCTGTATTCGAACATTATAGGATTGTTTTTTCTACTCGTGCGCATCACCTTACATTTTTCTACATTGAGAGCTAGCTGCCATTCTTCGCACCAACTAGAAATTTTGTCTAAGTCATCCTGTATGCTATTACAGTCAGTTACAGACGACACTCTCCCATACACCACAGCATCATCAGCAAACAGCCGCAAATTACAACTTTCTCTGTCCATCAGGTCATTTATATAGATAGAAAATAATAGCGGTCCTATCACACTCCCCTGGGGCATCGTCTCTGATGAACACTCGCCGTCGAGAAGAACGTACTGCGTTCTATTACTTAGGAAGTCTTCCAGCCAGTCACAAATCTGTGAACCTCTGCCCTCTGGCATAAGAAGTGACACAGGATTTGAAGCACATCCGGTTGTTGATGTTGTTGTTGTACTTGCACTGAAGACGCCATCCTGTGGTGTCTTCACATCGTTGGAGTTGCTTAGATCCTTCATGTGCTCTCATAACTAAAATTATAGGTGAAAGATGTCAGGGGGAACAACAGTCCAAGGTGTAGGGCCTCCCTGATCCTGAAGAGTCTGCGTCAGATGTTCTCGCACACTGCAGCGGAAGTGTGCTGTGCGCCATCAAGCACGGAAAACATCTGCAGCCGTTGATGATACAGCATATTCTCCACCAAGGTAGGCCACACATCAGTGAGAAAGTCCAGGTCAGCTCCCCCCCTATTCAGTTTAACCGTTGTGCTTGCATATATTGTTGTGGTCTTCAGTCCGGAGACTGGTTTAACGCAGGTCTCCATCCCACTCTATCCTGAGCAAGCCTCTTCATCTACTCATAAGAACAGCAACCCAAATACGTTTGAACCTGCTTACTGTAATCGTTTCTTCGTCTCCCTCTGTGACTTACGCAGACACTTCCCTCCAATGCTAAAGTCAGGATTAGTTTGTTTTTTTTTATTTTATATATATATATATATATATATATATATATATATATATATATATATATATATTTGTGACCGATTTAATCGATCCCTACTTTAGACAAGCTATGCCAGAAATTCCTTTTCTACCTAATTCTGTTCAGTACCTCCTTATCAGTCGCACCAGTGACGTAGCCAGGATTGTGTGAAAAGGGGGGCGGTTCCGAATGGTTAATGAGAAATTTACAAAGGCTCATATTTTCCATTTATTATAAAATCTTTTTTAAATGTTTGTATAGCTTATGGGACTTAACTACGGAATCATCAGTCCCTAAACTTGCAAACTACTTATGAACTAGCTAACCCTAAGGACGGCACAAATATCCATGCCCGAGGGGGGATCGAACCCCCGACCGTAGTGGCCGTGCAGACCGTGAGGTACGCGCCTCAGTCCCCTCGGCCACCGCGGCCGGCCATTTATTCTAAAAACAAACTTAGGCTAACATGTTGTTGTTGTTGTGGCCTTCAGTCCGAAGACTGGTTTGATGCAGCTCCCCTCAATACCCTATCCTGAGCAAGCCTCTTCATCTCCACATAAGAACGGCAACCTACATCTGTCTGAATCTGCTTACTGTATCCATCTCTTGGTCTTCCTCTGCGATTTTTACCCCACACACTTCCCTCCAACGCTAAATTCACCATTCCTTGATGTCTAAGAATGTGTCCTACCAATCTATCCCTTCTTTTGGTCAAGGTATGCCAAAAATTTCTTTTCTCCCCAATTCTGTTCAGTATCTCCTCATTAGTTACGCGATCCACCCCCTTATCTTCAGCATTCTTCTGTAGCACCATATTTCAAAAGCCTCAATCCTCTTCCTGTCCGCACTGTTTATCGTCCATGTCTCACTCCCATACAACGCAACACTCCATACAAATGCCTTCAGAAAGGACTTCCTTAGGCTTAAATCAATATTCGATGTTAACAAATTTCTCTTTTTCAAGAACGCTTTTCTACCCATTGCCATTCTGCATTTTATATCTTCTGTACTGCGACCATCGCATGTTATTTTACTGCCCAAGTAACAAAACTCATCTACCTCCTTTATTGCTTCGTTTCCCAATCTAATTCCTTCAGCATCACCTGATTTTCTTACACTGCACTCCATTACCCTAGTTTTTCTCTAGTTAATGTACATCTTATATGCACCTTTCAGCACACTGTCCATTCCGTCAAAACGCAATGTTTTTAGTTCTTCCCCCTGAACTTTAATTCCTTCTCCAAATTTCTCCTTGCTTTCCTTTATAGCTTGCTCAATGTACAAATTGAATAACAATGGAGAAAGACTACATCCTTGTCTTACTCCCTTTCCAACCACTGCTTACCTTTCATGCCCTTCAACTCTGATAACCACTGTCTGGTTTTGTACAAGTTGCAAATAACCTTATGCTCCCTATATTTTACTCCTGCTTGCTTCAGAACTTCAAAGAGTTTATTCCAGTCAACATTGTCAAAAGCCTTCTCCAAATCTACAAAAGCTAGAAATGTAGGTTTGCCTTTTCTTAATCTATCTTCTAGGATAAGCCGTAAAGTGAGTATCGCCTCCCGTGTTCCTACGTTCCTCCTGAACCCAAACTGATCTTCCCCGAGGTCGGCTTCTACCAGCTTTTCCATCCTTCTGTATATAATTCGTGGTAATATTTTGCAACCATGACTTATTAAACTGATGGTTCTGTAGTTTTCACACCTGTCTGCACCTGCTTTCTTTGGAATGGGGATTATAACATTTTTTTTAAAGTCTGAGGGTACTTTGCCTGTCTCATACATCTTACACACCAGGTGAAACAGGTTTGTCATCTCTGGTTCTCCCAGAGACTTCAGTAGCTCTGAGGGAATATCATCTACTCCAGGGGCCTTGTTTCGACTTAGGTCTTTCAGGGCTCTGTCAAATTCTTCTCTCAGTACAGTATCTCGTATTTCATCTTCATCTACATCCTCTTCCCTTCCTACAATATTGTCTAACATATGTTTTATATTTTATGCACATAGTTTGCGTTTGTAAGATCTTCTTGTAAATTCTGCAATATTTTATATACAAAATTGAGGAAAACATTTCTTAAAAATTGTTTCAATATACACCAGTAGAACCTTCAGTTGTTATTCGAAACGAAGTCAGATTGTCAGAATGAGAAGTTTTTCTTTGTATTTCAACAGTGCCAACGACACGGTTGCATGTCACCAAGGTCGCTGCCCGTCAGCCATGACTGTAGCTAGTTTCGCAAAATCTGCATTAATTTTTGCATCAGTACAAATACCTTGCATATTGATTTAGGAAACGTAAGTCTATAATTTTATTTCCAAGATTATTGCTTCTTTTACTCTTGTTGGCCAATCGTCGTAGATAAAAAAAAATGGCCTTAGGTCCAAAAAAATTGCAAGAAGCTGAATTTTTGGTATGTTATTAGGACATATTAGAATAATATTAAACCAAGTTTGCATCTTCGAAATCCTCTAGCTTAACTTTTTAGAGACAAAAAACCTTTAAATTTTCGGACTTTTTTCTGATTTTGGCTTATAACTCGTGAAGGGTGGTTTTTTGACGAAAAGTCACGCACACCTCTATTAATGTAGTTAACATATTCTAAAATTTAAGCCCAACCGCAGCTCTGTAAGTCCAATAGTTCCCGAGATATTGGACTTCAAAAATTGACTTATTTCTCCAAAAAGCTCAAATTTTCGATTTTAGTCGTCTTTAGGCTAGAATATTGCCTGTAATGATCATCCCACGGGGAAAGTCATACAAAAAAAAAGTTATAGAGTAGTTATTTATCTTTAAGTACTGAGCGAAGTCCATAGGCCCAATCGTTAAAAAACGAAAACTTGGAAAATTCTCAGTATTCAATAAACTGACCCAGACGAATTGCAGTCCTCTTATCCCTTATATGTTAAAGAAAAAGGAAGAATTACTCATTGACGATGATTATTAACGCATTGTATATATATAGGATTTTTTCAACACTGTTTTCAGCAAATATTGAACTGAGAAGTTCCTTGAGTCACTTCTTGCCATTTTGGCACCGACGGCCCCCATGAATGACATGAGGTCGTGAAAACCTCCAAGCCTCACCACTATGTTGACGAGCTGAGGATGCTGGTGGCTCTCCACAATGTCTCGGGCTTTCAAGTACAGTGGTTGATCGTAGGTCACAAAACATGTTTCTCGACCGTAAATGCTTGTTCTTTAACTGTCTTCCAAAAGTGATGTTAAAACAGTGTCGTAGTCTGTTGGGGGAGCATGGATAAAGGGGAGATATATAATCATTGAACGTTTGAAAGGAAGATCTTCTGTCACTTGCTCCATGTATCCATTCCATCCTGGCATGCCTGGGATCTAAGTTGCTTTTCCAAACAACCGCAGCAGGTCTGGGGATTTTGGCAAAATGTCTTATGCGATTTTCACTTCTTTAATTGAAATGGCTGACAAGCCACATTTCTTTCTCATAGAAGAATGTTTAATATGTGTGGCAGTGTGTGAACCTGATAGACTCTGCAGAAATAAACATTATGTTTGGGTGAACGGATGAGTGAGGGGTCATGATCATTATACCACCCATTTCAAGCAACGTATTTTCTCCATCAATTGAGTTCGTTCACATCTGCATTGTCGAACACAAAATGCATAAAAACTCCTTTGTCAACTAGTTTGGTTATTTCTCCACGGAGGATGGTGGAACTTTCAAAATACATAGCCTCCGTATATGTACAAGAAATTCCCATACTGTGGCAAAGTTAAACAAAGTGCTTTGATCCAAATTTTCTATACAAATAGGTTCCAAAGCTTATTTGATTTGAGGATAGGAAAGATTTGGGCCTCTTTGCAGCCATGATAGCATGAGCAAATCCTATGCACTTCTTTTTCCACTGTTCAAGAGAAGGACGTTTGGTTTTCAGAACAATCTGTTCAAGTAACAGTTGCAGAGAACCAGGAACTGCTGCCACTGCGTCTTTTAAAAAGGCATCTGATGGGGGATATTGAGTAGTGTCAAATATTTAGGAACGAATGTCTTACTGGATAATCTCTGCTGCAACTTTGACAACTCTAAGCCGCTCTTCAGCAAGATGCTAAGTCTTTGTTTGTAGCACTTTTCATAATGAATGTTTTGTCCAATGTTTGTGAACATCAAGACTTGCCTGTGATACGGACTAAACTGCGCAAAAATAATTTTTTCTCCATATCGCTTTTTTAGATCTTGAACACTTGCAATTGCTGGTTTGTAATCACCTTCGAAGTCCTCTGCAATCAAGTCACATGGAACATTGGTTTTCCTCTCGTTTCTGCAAGGTATGCATATATACGCTCCATACCTTCGATAAGGAAAGGATGTTCAGGACGGCCTCGTTTACCTCCTGCACCAGTAGATCGCGACAAGGAGTGCAATTTTACGTAACAATGTTTGTGGTACTTGCCCTCAGTAGTAACAAGTTCAGTTATAGATGAAAGACGCTGAAGAATGTGTTGTCCCCATTCACCAGCTTGTCTAGCTTTTTTCACAATCGATTCTTTCACTTCCAGTGTTTCCCCTTGATGGAGTTCATCCTGTAGATAATTGGTCAATTTTATCTGCTTCTCGAAATATTCCTTGGATAATTTTTCACCACAAAGGAAACAACAGTCTCCAATGTTGTGACGCATTGAATCCGACGCACTTCTCAGCCTTTCCCCACGCGAAGACGATGGTTGAGCGGATCAACATCTCCTCCTCGCTGGACAGATGCTTACACATTACTTTCCACAGTGTACCTCTTCCTGCATACGTCATGTTCGGACAATCGTTTAAACTGCACAAAAACCTCATGTTCCTTTTAAGCCCACGTTTCTGACACGTTTTTATCAACGTCTAAATTCCGCGTTTTTTCACTGTCACTGTTCCCTCTCCGAGAACTTCCTGACGACCCCGAAACAAACATACGACGGGGGTAACTCCGATATATTGTAAAACTGAAAGTACTTAAAACACCACCACGATCTAGATTTAGACGATTTTTGTTTGAAACGTACTTCACAGATCCAAATACGGCCGTCTATAAGGGCAGACTGGGTGTAGCGGGGAAGATCTCGGAAACAAGAAGTTTGGGAGGGAGGACAGAACACCCGCTAAGAGTGGGGGGGGGGGGAGGGAGGGGGATGCCTTCCCATAACAAAAGGCCTCCCTACGAACGAAAGTCCCAATCACTTAATGGCTGACTAATAAGCACAAACGCAGAGGCTTTAGCTTTTTTTACAGCAATACCTACTTCCACAAATATATTGGTATGTACTAACACAAAATTAAACCTATTTATATACAATGCGTTAATAATAATCGTCAATGAGTAATTCATCCTTTTTCTTTAACATATATAGGATAAGAGGACTACAATTCGTCTGGGTCAATTTATTGAATGTAGGTAACTGGGAGGAAAAAAATAAGAAATAAAAAAAAACGATTTTTCCAACTTTTCGTTTTTTAACGATAACTAGAAATCTATTGGGCCTATGGACTTCGTTCAGTACTTAGATTAAAGCTAAATAACTGCTCTGTAACTTTTTTTTTTGTATGGCTTTCCCCTTGGGATGACAATCAGAGCCAATATTCTAGCCTAAAGATGACTAAAATCGAAAATTTGAACTTTTTGGAGAAATAAGTCAATTTTTGAAGTCCAATATCTCGGGAACTATTGGACTTACACAGCTGCGGTTGGGCTTAAATTTTAGAATATTTTATCTACATTATTAGAGGTGTGAGTGACTTTTCGTCAAGAAACCACCCTTCACGAGTTATAAGCCAAACCAGAAAAAAGTCCGAAAATTTAGAGGTTTTTTGGTTATTAAAAGCTAAAGGATTTCGAAGCTGCAAACTTGGTTTAATACTACTCTAATATGTCCTAACAACATACCAAAAATTCAGCTTCCTGTAAATTTTTTGGACCTGAACATACCTGACGACTAGCCTGAAAGGAGAACTGGGCAATAGCCGATGTTGTTATCGATATATGGATAATTAAAATCTATAGAAATGGCTTTGTTGACTGTCGATAGTGCGTATCCTTTTTTCAGCGTATGACTGATAATAATATCATTCAGTTTCACTACACGGTAGCTAGGTCCTGTCTTATTTCATTTAGTCCCTTCGGTGGTTCGAGTCCACCATCGAGCATGGGTGTGTGTGTTGTCCTTAGCATAAGTTTGAGTAGTATTTTATCGTTTAGGTGATGGGGGGGGGGGGGGGGGTCCGGACCCCAAGACCCCCCCCCCCTTTGGCTACGCCTTGGTTACACGATCTACCCACCTAATCTTCGGCATTTTACTGTAGTACCACTTTTTTAAATATTTTGAACAAATAGTGATGATGTGATCCTGTATGCTATTACAGTCAGTTACAGACGACACCCTCCCATACACCACAGCATCATCAGCAAACAGCCGCAAATTACAACTTACTCTGTCCATCAGATCATTTATATATTTTATAGAAAATAATAGCGGTCCTATCACACTCCCCTGTGGCACGCCTGACGATACACTCGTCTCTGATGAACACTCGCCGTCGAGAAGAACGTACTGCGTTCTATTACTTAGGAAGTCTTCCAGCCAGTCACAAATCTGTTACAAATCTGTTTACGAGTCGAGTATCCAGTGCTGGCAGAAATGCGGTCAGCGTCAGCAGCTCGCATCAGGGCGGCGTGCTCGGGTTGCGCTCGGGGCCGCAGCGCGTCCTTCTGCCCGTCACAGGCGGCTTCCTCACGTTACGCGGCCAGCCGCAGTGGCGGGTTTGTCGGTCGCTGTCAGCGTTTCCGCATCCACTAGACGCCGCAGAGAGCACTTGCCGAAGGACTCCGCTGCAGTGACACACGTGAGAGCCCGTCGAGACGCGATCTGGCATTCCAAAATCGCACACCTGCTCACTAGAAGTAGCTGAAAATTTTTCGCTAATACTCTTTTATGTGGAATTGTTCACATTATCAACAACACATGTGTTGTTGTTGTGGTCTTCAGTCCGGAGACTGGTTTGATGCAGCTCTCCACCATACCCTATCCTGAGCAAGCCTCTTCATCTCCACATATGAACGGCAACCTACATCTGTCTGAATCTGCTTACTGTATCCATCTCTTAGTCTTCCTCTGCGATTTTTACCCCACACACTTCCCTCCAACGCTAAATTCACAAATCCTCGGTGTCTAAGAATGTGTCCTACCAATCTATCCCTTCTTTTAGTCAAGGTATGCCAGAAATTTCTTTTCTCCCCAATTCTGTTCAGTACCTCCCCATTAGTTACGCAATCCACCCACCTAATCTTCAGCATTCTTCTGTAGCACCACATTTCAAAAGCCTCAATCCTCTTCCTGTCCGCACTGTTTATCGTCCATATCTCACTCCCATACAAGGCAACACTCCATACAAATGCCTTCAGAAAGGATTTCCTTAGGCTTAAATCAATATTCGATGTTAACAAATTTCTCTTTTTCAAGAACGCTTTTCTACCCATTGCCATTCTGCATTTTATATCTTCTGTACTGCGACCATCGCATGTTATTTTACTGCCCAAGTAACAAAACTCATCTACCTCCTTTATTGCTTCGTTTCCCAATCTAATTCCTTCAGCATCACCTGATTTTCTTACGCTGCACTGCATTACCCTAGTTTTGCTCTCGTTAATGTTCATCTTATAGGCACCTTTCAGCACACTGTCCATACCGTTCAATTGCTCTTCCAGGTCCTTTGCTGTCTCTGACAGAATTACTATGTCGTCAGCAAAACGCAATGTTTTTAACTCTTCACCCTCAACTTTAATTCCTTCACCGAATTTCTCCTTGCTTTCCTTTATAGCTTGCTCAATGTACAAATTGAATAACATTGGAGAAAGGCTACAACCCTGTCTTACTCCCTTTCCAACCACTGCATCCCTTTCATGCCCTTCAACTCTGACAACCGCTGTCTGGTTTTTGTACAAGTTGTAAATAACCTTACGTTCCCTATACTTTACTCCTGCTTGCTTCAGAACTTGAAAGAGTTCATTCCAATCAATATTGTCAAAAGCCTTCTCCAAATCTACAAAAGCTAGAAATGTAGGTTTGCCTTTTCTTAATCTATCTTCTAGGATAAGCCGTAAAGTGAGTATTGCCTCCCGTGTTCCTACATTTCTCCTGAACCCAAACTGATCTTCCCCGAGGTCGGCTTCTACCAGCTTTTCCATCCTTCTGTATATAATTCGTGTTAATATTTTGCAACCATGACTTATTAAACTGATGGTTCTGTAGTTTTCACACCTGTCTGCACCTGCTTTCTTTGGAATGGGGATTATTACATTTTTCTTAAAGTCTGAGAGTACTTCACCTGTCTCATACCTCTTAGACATCAGGTGAAACAATTTTGTCATGGCTGGTTCTCCCAGAGACTTCAGTAGCTCTGAGAGAATATCATCTACTCCAGGGGCCTTGTTTCGAATTAGGTCTTTCAGGGCTCTGTCAAGATCTTCTCTCAGTACAGTATCTTCTATTTCATCTTCATCTACATCTTCTTCCCTTCCTACAATAGTGTCTCGAAGTTCATTTCCTTTGTAGAGCCCCCCTATATACTCTTTCCACCTTTCAGCTTTCCCTTATTCGCTGAGAACTGGTTTTCCATCAGTGTCCTTGATAACAACACATAGGGAAGCTATTTTCCTAATTCTTTTAGAACTAGAGATGGGAAAACTGAAACATCTGACGGTTTAGGAACGAATGAAACCGTACAGTGTGAGGTATCGGAACACTGTGTTTTGTAACATTATGATCCTGTTTATTGTCCCATCGTTGATGTGTACTGTATAAGTATTGCTATAGAACCACAAACATTATTCGAGGACAGCGACTATAGGGGAAGAAAACTTTTATTGAAATGCCGCGGTAGTTTTGTATTTCCTGCCACGGTTAAATTTTACTTAGGGCCTACCATCCTGTCGGCCTCGCGTGATTTTGTTGGCAATTGTATTACGTTGGCATTAGTCAATCGTAGAGCTCTTAAATCAAGGAGGTTAGAATAAAGGGAGATGACATTATCTATTCCAAGCACATAGTCAGTTGAAGCCGGTCCGCCATCTTGGTTAGTTTCGGAATGCTATTTCTCCGTTTAAACTATGCGTTAAGTCGACCCTCTTTTTGTTAATGCATTGAACTGACAGGCCGTGCTAAGTATGTACTTCCAAACAGTATAAAAATGTTCAAATGATTGTGTAGTCTATGGGACTTAACTACAGGGTCATCAGTTCAAATGTTCAAATGTTTGTAGAACTTATGGGACTTAACTACGGGGTCATCAGTCCCTAAACTTACAAACTACCTATCAACTACCTTATATTAAGATCGGCACACATATCCATGCCCGAGGGGGGATTCGAACCCCCGACCGTAGTGGCCGTGCAGACCGTGACTGGAGCGCCTCAGTCCCCTCGGCCACCGCGGCCGGCAAAGAGTAAAGTTAGGGATTTATTAATCAGTGTACAGGTATTCCTTCATCAGTCACAAATGTTTATTTCTTTGCTTGTTGTTCCAAAGTGTTTGACCTACTATTCAATTTGCAAAAACTAATAGGAGTTACATTTCCTTCAATTTAACGCCTAGCAGTAATAGAACGAAAGTTACTAAATCTAATGTGGATTTTATGCGAGAATACTAGAAAATGACAGATACCATGAACCCCTTCACTAACTAATGAACTGACTTGTTATTTCCTCACATAATAAAGCACTCTGTATTGAGATATTTACAATGTCCTTTTCATATAACTGAAAAATTGAAATTGAATATTACATAGAGACACACCACTTTTGTAGTTTGCACCTATTAAATTTAATGGGTTAAGAAGTCAGTAACAGTATCTTCAAGTATGGACATTATGCATTAACAACCTGTGCCTTATTATTAGTAGCTCTAATACTGAAGACGAGGTATTACCAGACGGGCGAGCAGATCCCAATGCTGCATGTTAAACTGACATTATCTCAAGTTATACATTTTTCACATAGTTCCTGTTTGGAAAGGATGAAAATTTGATGTATTTTGAACATTTCCTTCGCTTAATGTGTTCACCTAAATTCAACAGAAAAAAAGTTCCTCGCTTGTCGAAAATTCCGTAACGTCGACAGTAAATGCATGTTCGTAAACGGTCAATATATCTTCTTAATAAACTATTACCGCAAATGAAACTAAAATGAAAATGTAGTGTAGTCCTTCATGAACATATTGATAAATTGCAGGTTCATACAGTCAGTAGTTTGCCAGTATGAGCGAGCTGAATGAAACGCGAGGTAACGCGTGAGCTTCGTTCGGAACGTGCAACTACTACAGCTTGGGGAAAAAATGGCGGTCAGTTCAGCTCGGGTTTATATGAGTCTTAGTCAATCGCGTGACAACGCAAATGTTTTGTCATGGAAGCTTCATTCTACGAGGACAATTACTGAGTGGATAAGGGTACATATAAGAACCTGTCAACCGCAGAGCACGAACAGTATTATTTATGTACTTCATTGACGGTACGAAACACCAATCAAATCATTCTATGTCGATTTCAAAGAATGTTAACATCTCGGCAAGGATTTTCTGCCGTTTTGTTGATGTTGCCAACATAACCACGCGAGGCCACCGGGATGATAGGCAAAAATCCCTGTACCAAATACACTGCTTTCGCAATAAGTGACGTTCCTGCTATCCCATTAGCTGAGAACTTCATTTTGCTTTATTCTAGTGCCTAATTCCGATAGGTGTTGTGTGTGCTAACCTACATATGATATTGAAAAGGCTTATTGTAACATTTTGGGAAGGGTTATGTTTTTATACATCGATATCGCAGTGCTGGATACTTTACTAAAATAAATCTTATTTTAAAATTCGAATTTTGTAAATATCCTTAATTCCCGGTTTCATTTACCGTCCAAGTTTTCGTAATATGCGAATTTAAAAACGAAATACGTCAATCGCAGCACATAATGTTAGATTTATCTTATGTCATTTCATGCTTTTTGTTCTTCCTTATTAAAAAAGAAAAGAAAGGAAGTAGTAGAGGAAAGATAAACCTAGAATTTACTGGATATTTCTATACAACTAGTGGGCGTAGTTTTATCGTAATTTGCGTTTATAAAGCAGACATTGTGTAATTTCGGAATACAGCAGTCACTTTAGAAACGAATATTGATTCAGTAATCTTAAGCTGCAGACTAAAGTCTATCCACTAGTTTTTGACACTCTTAAAACTGTTCATATAGTAGTAAGTTAAATGTGCCGAGTTTCAGCAAAATGAAATACCTCTGTTTCGACACACTTCAACGGTTCCGCCTTCCTTGCATTAGTGGTCTGTAACACCGCTGTTTTGAAACAGTGAAATCGATAGGACGAAAACAGTTTCGGTATCGACCAACCGCGAATGTGATTTATAAACCGAGCAGAATGAAACACGACGGTTTCGAAATCGTGAAATATGGTGGTTTTGAAACGCTGAAACAGTTCCGCGTATTGAAACATTGCTTCGTAAAAATAAAACAGTGGCAATCTCTATTTTAGAATGTTGATGACAACAACGCCCTACTTCTGTAACAACTTGTTGAACAAAGTTCTGCAGTTCCATTAAAGTTCGGACGTGCAGCCGCAAAAGTTTACTACTTCTAAAATTAACTCCATCTCACTCTGAAAATGGCTGGACGGTACGCAGCCGAAATATTAGAAGAAGTGAACTCCAATTGGCTGCATGTTTCAAATTTCATGAAACAGTCATTGCGTCGCGAAAACATAAATACGCACACAAAGTTTTCAGGTAGTGGAGTGGTCGCATGTGAGTGGTATTATCTTGTGAAACTGTATATTGTAACTGTTTTTCAAGTTTTTTCATGGACGACCCAAATTATCTCGAAATAATTCAGCTGCAGATAAAATGCAGCTATAAGGCTCTAACTTAAAAATATAGGGCGAGTCAAAAGTCCTTGGACACCCTCATAAGTTGGAAGAGTGAAGGGAAAATTGAAAAGCGATGATGGGAACAGAGGTTTGATGTGGGGCGGCAACTTTTGGAGTGAATGTCATTCATGGCCGCTATCTTGAAATCCGCCATTGTGGATTCTTTTTTTTGGGGGGGGGGGGGGGGAAGGGGGGTGTATGACACATCAAACAGCACTCACTTGAGCTCGGGAATTTAGTGGTGTAATTGGTTTTTGTCTATCTTGTACAGTTTAGATGTTATTAATGTTCAAATTTGGGAAATTACCTTCATACCGACATAGTAATTCTGTCAGAGACAGCAAAGGACCTGGAAGAGCAGCTGAACGGAATGGAGAGTGTGCTGAAAGGTGCATATAAGATGAACATTAACAAGAGTAAAACAAGGGTAATGGAGTGCTGTCTCAGAAAATCAGGTGATGCTGAAGGAATTAGATAAGGTAACGAAAAAATAAAGGAGGTAGATGAGTTTTGTTACTTGGGCAGTAAAATAACAAATGATGGTCGCAGTACAGAGGATATAAAATGCCGAATGGCAATGGGTGGAAAAGCGTTCTTGAAAAAGAGAAATTTGTTAACATCGAATATTGATTTAAGCCTAAGGAAGTCTTTTCTGAAGGCATTTGTATGGAGTGTTGCCTTGTGTGGGAGTGAAACATGGACGATAAACAGTGCGGACAGAAAGAGGATTGAGGCTTTTGAAATGTGGTGCTACCGAAGAATGCTGAAGATTAGGTGGGTGACTGGCATAACTAATGAGGAGGTGCTGAACAGAATTGGGGAGGAAAGGAATTTCTGGCATATCTTGACTAAAAGAAGGGATCGATTCTTAGGACACATTCTTAGACATAAAGTAATCGTGAATTTAGCGTTGGAGGGAAGTGTGTGGGGTAAAAACCGCAGAGGAAGACCAAGAGATGGATACAGTAAGCAGATTCAGACAGGTGTAGGTTGCCGTTCTTATGTGGAGTTAAAGAGGCTTGCTCAGGATAGGGTATTGTGGAGAGCTGCATCAAACCAGTATCCGGACTGAAGACCACAACAACAACAACCGACTGCTACATGTTGTACATGTTCTACGTGTTCTCCATCCCGTGCAATGCACAACTATGGTCGCCGCAACCACTCTGACTGCACACGGAGGAGAGTGTCTCCTGAAATTTGGTCACAGGCGTGTTGTATGCGTTCCTCCAGGTGTCTTAAATCACGGATGCTCTCAGCATACACTATCTGCTTAAGGTGCCCCATAGATAAAAATCAAGGGGCGTTAATTCAGGGGATCTGGGCGACCACTCCACGGGAGCACGGTGACCAGTCCACTTCCCTGGCAGTTCTTCATCCTACCATTCACGGACGCCAATGCCACAGTGTGGAGGGGCTCCATCGTGCTGAAGTAAGATGGGAAAGTGCCGGCAGCGTTCAGTGTGGAAGGGAACACAAGGTCCTGCAGCAGCGTCAGATACTGTGCTGCAGTTAAGGCCTGGTTTGGTCCGAAATCGATAATTATTAATAAATATTTCAGGTTGTTATTGTTGTTGTTGTTGTTGTTGGGTTTTTGAAGGGACTAAACAGCAACGGTTATCAGTCCCAATATTTCAGGTACAGCTGTGTCCTTTCAATATGCAATTTTTCAAATCAAATGTTCAAATGTTTGTAAATCTATGGGACTTAACCTCTAGGGGTTTAGTCCCTAGGCCTACAGACTACTTAAACTAACCTAAGAACAACACTCTCACATCCACGTCGCAGGGAGGACTCGAACCTCCGACGGCGAGTGACCACGCGCTCCACAGCAAGGCGCCTTAGACTGCTCGGCTACTCCACCGCGGTTATGTAGTTTTCAACTTATCTAAAAGCTGTGCAGCACAACTACACAAAACACTATTAATACGAATAACTGTTCGCGCCATTATAGATGATGTAGTGAGAAATGTAAAGAGAGTTTCTTGAGGCTGTTACCCAGTTCTACACAGGAGGAGAGCACCGCAAGAGGACTGTCACTAACTGATGGAAGACATGCAGATGGCTGAGACATGTTTGGCCCGTGACACTGAACATAAATAATGCAACGAACTGTGAATAAGTAGTCGAAGAAATCCACTATTTTGCGGTTACACAACTGGCACCTAATCGCCGGAGAGTGTTGCAAAATATCACTGAGCCACAGCGAAGCATTGTCGGCTTTAGTTGGTTTTTAAAAAATACCAACTTTCAGTCGTATTAAGCATGGAAATCGAGACACCAATGCAGAACAATTATCCAAACGTGATCAAGAGATGCTTCTGTCTTCATTAATTTTCTCGCGTCGTCTGTTGATATAAAGTTCACCTTCGTAGTTGAGTGTTCATCGTAGCTAAACGCAATGCGAGGCACCCGCATCCAGTTCCCGCTACTGCCGGACACGTTACCTTTTGCGAAGGACTGCAACGGGATCGAGCCAGCTTCGTGATGCCAGCTGAGCGGTTGCTTGAATGAGGAGTAGCGGCTCCGAGCCTGGGAAAGCCGTGTGCTGACGTCACGCAGACAGTGACGCCGCGTCGGCTAATCAGCTTACCGACAACGAATCTAAAAGATGCACCGCTGTTATGTGTAACTAACCAGTGTCAGTGACTTCGTTGCCATCGTGAAGGCAAACCCAGAAAAATTTTGATAACGTGGAGAAGCATCGGTCATTTTGTACTTATTAATTAGTAAATAAGTCAAAGATCGCTTTCTGCCTGTTTTCTGGCCATCTTCAAAACCATATGGCTCTGGCTGGCGGCCGAGCGCATTCAGGCGCTATGCAACGATGTGCGAGGTCGTTCCCCGTCGAGGGTTTGAATCCCCCCTAGGTCATTGATGTTTGTGCCGTCTTTAGTGTAAACTAGTTCATCAGTAGTTTGTAAGTTTAGGGACTGATGACCCCGCAGTTAAGTCTTCATAAGCTCTACAAACATTTGAACATTTGGTTGGGCTCCACGGAACAGACGTGCGGTTGTCCCGTCGGAACTTGCGGCCTGCTTTGGTATTTGTTGCATGGTAACTTAACCAGTGCTCTAAAATGGCGCGGGTCGTAATACCATGTTAGTACCATTTCAGATTGAACAACAACTCTCAAACGGAACTGTAGCAAATATCGCTTTTTTATAGTCCGGCAGGTTTCAGAAATGCTGATGTGAAGATGATGACTTAGTTCATTGAAACATATCACTAGGAAATGAAGGACTGTATATAAGCGATCTTGGCTGCATTTCTTTGGGTGTTGTTGTTTAACTCAATTAGATCGCTTCCTTCCTGCAACGTCAGGTAATGGTACTGCTGCCATTTCATCCAAAGGAAGGAGTGTACATTTTCAGCAGGACAATGCTGGTCTACAAAGCTGCATGGCCACCATGATCCCACATCTGTTGGAGTTTGCACTCGAATGTAACATGATGAAGCAACGACTTCCTCAACAAATAACACAAGATGTTTGAGACAGTGCTTCGCAGGGCCTTTATAATCATTTGTTGCGAGAATAAATATCTGCTAATGGTGTGACAAGTGGTCACCCTGTGCTGTAAAATCTTCACCAAAAGCCCTAAATTTATATTGTTTTATTCATGCAGTCGATTTAGGTTATCATCATCATCATCCATCATCATTATCCAACTCCAGTTTACGGGTGTGGTGTACAAGCGCTCGCCATCTCCTCCTGTCTTCATACATCTTCTGTTCCAGAATGTCATCCCATTTGTGAGGTTGAAATACTTTTTAGCGGGTCTTTCACTATTCATTCTCATTAAGTGCACATATCACTGAAGTCTACGTTTCATTATGATGCTGGTGACAAGGAACCTCAATACCAGCTACTTTTCTATTCACCTCATTCCTAATTTTATCCTGTCTAGTTGTTTGATTCATAGTTCTAATGAATCTCATTTTCATTGCCTCAATTCTACAGAATTCTAAGCCGTATGTTAGGATTGGAACGAAGTACGTATGGTACATGGTTACTTTTGCTTTTTGTGGCATTGTATCATCCCATAGATGGTCCGGTTTCGGTATTACATTAAAACCATCTTCAGGCCTTATACAAATACAGTTAGCCTACAAATCAGTGTTGAATCCATAACATCATGCTGAACATTATGTCATACAAAATATGAAGAACAAGAAATATCTATGATATGAGCAACAGCAACCAGCATTGAATGTAATAAGGCCCAATGAATGATACAATTATGAGGGTAAACTGAAATAAAGTAATAATCATAAATAATACAAGAGTTAAAGTATGTGAAAGATATTATTTCTAGAAGAAATGGTGTTGATTGCTTGCTGTCAGTAACATTTATTTAGACCGTTTACGCACGTAATACATCTCGAGCAGTAGTACCTATGTGTCAAAATATTTTTTTTAAAGGATAAAATACACGAAATAATTGTGTAGCGGATTAGTACTGGTGTAATCAGTAGGTGACACTTACGATAAATTACATCATTTGTGACAGTATACAGTATGTAATTAATAAGTTGCCGTTGAAGCAAGGAGAGACAGGGTACACGTGAGTGACTAACGAAGGTCAATAAAGAAGGCAAGGGTTTCCTTTCTCGGATAGTCACGAGGGATGAAACTTGAGTGTCATGCGACATCCCTGAAACAAAACGGCAATCAGTAGAATGGAGGCACACTTCATCCCCAACGAAGGTTAAGCCTAAGCAAATCTTGACACCTCGAAAAGTCATGTGAGCTTTTTTTGGGACAGAAAAGACATTTTGCTGATTGATTTCTTAACACGAGGCCAAACAATCAATGCACTTGATTACTGTGAGACCATTACAAAATTGCACCGCACAATACAGTACAGGCGCCGAGGATTACTATCAAAAGATGCTGTTTTTTTTTTTTTTTTTTTCCACGATAATGCCGGGCCTCTCAGGGCGAATGTGACCATGAAATTTCAGTGGGACGTGTTTGATCATCCTGAGTACTGCCCGGACCTCGCTCCTATCGACTTTCATCTCTTCTCGCACCCAAAATTTGTCCTTGGTGGTCAACACTTCAACGATGATAACGAGCTGAAAGAACATGTTACCACATGGTTGAATACACAGGCAGGAACCTTTTATGAAGAAGATACACAAAAATTTGTGTCACGCTATCACAAGTGCCTACAAAATTTCGGAAGCTATGTAGAAAAGTAGTTTAACAGTTGTAGATTTTTGTACAATAAATATTTCTTCTGTATCTGTACACGTTTGTTTTGTACAACCAAACGGAACTTACTTTGTGGACATACCTCGTACATCAATTCCTAACAGTTTCAGCAGACCCTTTTGTCTCCTTAGATGCTATCTACAATGTGCACATAACATAAATAACTTTCTTAGAGTTAATTTAGATGGAGCACATTTTGTATATAAATAATACCACAACATACAAGGAGATACCACTTCATCGTTGTCGAGACGGTGCTGTGCTCAAGTTATAAAATATATTACAATATTGACTTGGCACACTGATGAAGAACTGAAATAATAATTTTGATTACGTCAAAGGTAAAATCACGAGAAGAAGTGGTCCCATTCTTGTACAAGATCTCTCGACGAAGACTGGTAAAGTCTTCTTGACGTATTCAAAATATTTCAGTTTTTTATCACTGTGCCAAGCCAATATGGTAATATATTTTATGACTTGAGCAAAGCCCCATGTCAACGATAATGTTTATTATTTATTTCATCATCGTGTGATAATGAAATAGAGGCTTAAACGTTGGCTCGAAGAGTAAATGGAGAGGAAGCCCGAGCGCCCACAACAGGCGTCCTCTTGAGCAAGTGCGACGCGCCGTGGCTCGCTCCTTTAATTGCCACAGCTGTCCTGCCTGGCTTATGTCCCCTGAGCACGCCACGGCAACGGGCTGTGACGTCTGGAGATAAACACTCGTTTAGGCGCTAATGGGCCTCTTATCTGCCTAACACACTTCCTCCTTTTTACCAGGATCTGCATGTTGCTTACGTCGTTGTTTGCAGTGGAGCTATGCTCTTTAAAGTTTGCCACTGTTTTCTGCAAGCCATTTCTATGAAATCGGTATCGTATTTTATATACATAAAAAAAAGTCAGTATAAATTTGAAAAGTTAATAAATCACGGAATAATGTAGATAGAGAGGTAAAAATTGACACACATTCTTGGATTGACATGGGATTTTATTACAACCAAAGAAAAAACTAAGTATTACTAGACGCGTCGTTTGGTGATGATCGCGTGCTCAGCCGTCACTTTCGTCAAGCTTGGCCTCCCAGATCTCCAGACCTCAGTCCGTGCGATTACTGGCTTTGGGGTTACCTGAAGTCGCAAGTGTATCGTGATCGACCGACATCTCTAAGGATGCTGAAAATGCTGAAAGACAACATCCGACGCCAATGCCCCACCATAACTCCGGACATGCTTTACGGTGCTGTTCACAACATCATTCCTCGACTACAGCTATTGTTGAGGAATGGTGGTGAACATAATAAGCATTTCCAGTAAAGAACATCATCTTTGCTTTGTCTTAATTTGTTATGCTACTTATTGCTTTTCTGATCAGATGAAGCGCCAACTGTCGGGCATTTTTTGGACCTTTTTTTGCCTAATAAAACCCTATGTCATTCCAAGCATGTGTATCAATTTTTACCTATCTACATTCTTCCGTGATTTATTAAGTTTTCAAATTTATACTGACTTTTTCATCACCGGTATATATGATACGTGAAATTCCGAACTTAAATAAGAATCGGCCAAAGCCATGTGACGTAACTCTAAAAATTCCTAAGAAAATCGACTTCTAAGTTTTGCTAGTACATGTAAGAAGGCCTACCAACAATTATAAGAGCTTCAGCATCTGACGATGTAGCTCGGGGCCTCTCTCTCTAGTAAAAAAAACTTAGGCAAGAACTGAGCTGTGAGCCGTGAGCAAAAACGAACAAAAGTTCGCAAAGGATCGAACAACGCGAAGAAAAAGAAATGGCCTCTCAACCATAGCGTCTGTGATTCGAAACTTGCTGTGACAGATATTTTTAATTTATTTTGTTATTTTCCAAAAACAGTGTCTTAGCTCTTCACAAACTGAACAATCAAAGACAACCGTCGTCCACTAATAGCGAAGCCAATACTTATATGTTTTTGATTGAAACCATCATTATTAAAAACCTTTTATAAAATATAGAAAATTAGGTATAAACAAAAATACATGCATATTTCGTAAAAAGTACCATTATATATTCAAATTGTGTAAGTATTTGAACACAACAAAAAATCCGTCTCGGTAACATTCCAACCACACTCCACACTCGCAACGCTACCACCTGAGCTACACCGACAGTTGTTGCTTGTGTTTTAATTATTGGTACTTGCATGTACTAGCAAAACTTCAATGTCGATTCTCTCGAGAATTTTTGAGATTTGCGTAGAATGGCTTTGGCTCATTGTTATTGAGTTCTGAACTTCACATACCACTCTCTGTCTCCTAGAATTGGTCATTTCTACCGATTCTCTCGTTTATTATCCCATGTGCACCGGACAAGAGCGTTGCAACGTCCAACCCCATCTAAAGCCGTACTGAAAAGCAACGCAGAATAATTCGATATTAACAGACGGTGTTCTACTTCCTTCCTCCTAATTTTAAAACGAATATTAGTATTTGAAAAACGATCTACAGGTATTTTTACAAATGTTTGGATTGTAAAATGCTTATCACATTTATCAAATATGTAATTTATTCGTTAACTCTCTCTAGTGGTGACTTTGTCCTCCTGTCACAATGGGGACCACCGAAATGTAATAGAACTGCGCTCTCGAACAATTACTGTTGACATTTACAAGTAGCTTGGGGTGTATGCCGTTGATAATTTTTTTATATATAAAGATTTTTATCCTGACAAACCAACGTCGTGTGCCCTAGATATCGTACATCTGCCTTCCAGAGCACCGTTCCAGCACGAAGCAAACAAATGATCAGAGTGAGTTATGTTTGTTTCTTTACACTGTTGTGTAGGTTATGAACTGATACTAAAGAATTTCAAATTGTGTTCACATGTAACTACAAATTTTGCAGATCAGAAGATGGTAATATATATTACTATAACTGGCCATCATAAACAAAAATATTGAGATCTTAGGAAGGTCGTAAATTCTGAATTTCAGGCCTACGCCGTTATCTTAGTCTCCCTTTCCCGTTAGCCTGGGTTACTCGCGGCCATGATTAGCCAAATCCTGTAAAGCAGGGATAGGCAACCACAAGGCCTTGGCGACCAACTGTTTCATACCAGCTTATCAAAGTGATCTACTTGTTTACAAAATACAGTAATTCCTACCTTTTCATTTTTCATACTGTAAAACTAGTATATTTAACAAGAAAACTTTTACATCATCACTATTTGTACAGAACATAAAAAATTATTTCATAATATTTTACAAATATTATCTAACATTTAATGTGAAACTTGAGTATATTTCCTCTTAATCGTGTCCTAGATATTTTGTGAATGACTTGCTACACTTAATCGAATACAAAAGTCCAGGTTTTCGAGCGTTACCTTGCTCAAAGGTAATTTTTTTATTACGTTCATAATTGAAAACAATGATTCGCACAGGTAAGAAGAAGAAACAAGGCCTTTATTCTAAGTGCCACATTAATAGTAAGGGATTAGAAGCGGCAGTTTTGGATTCTGCAAAACTTTTGAAAGAAAAATGATTTTTAATGGTATTATTTCAAGTTATTGGTACAAGATCAAGTTTGAATATCACAATCACAAAATATCTCGTCCACAAACTTTAAAAATGCAGAATTCGTTGTTCACCGTAACGGTACCAAATAAAATATTCTAACCTTCTTGAGAAACCTTCGAGAAACAGAGTTTGCTACCACTTCTGCTCGATTCTTTAATAAATAAAAGAAAACTATGTCGAACAAGCGCACATTTTCACTGATGACAAAAACAATTATTGTTAATTTTCGCCAACAATTTTTCTTCTGCACTCGCAGTACTCAGGCGTTCTACCACATAACCACTCGCGATCTACCGGAAGATAGCGACTGATGTGTTGTCGATCGCTTCGGCGTTAAGAGACCGAAGAAATTTACGGATTTTTCGCCGTCGTCCCATTACTTATGTCTTCGAGACTAATTGGAAAGGGACACTACGACAAGGATGCTGGCCTTAATTTGAGAATTGTGTCTGGATGATAACGTCCCACATACTTCCTGCAGCTGCAATTCTACCTCGTCCCAGGAGGCCTAGTGGATAGACCATCTGTCTAGTGAGCAGAAAAACTGGTGTCGACCACGCGTTTGAGCACAAATTTTCAACCGTCTCCTTGAATTTCACTCGATGCCCACAAATGCCTGTTACATCCATGATTGTATTTCATATTAGCTGTAAAGGATCGTCTTTTATGTTCTTTCCGACAGGCACCACATGTTATCCTGCTGGAATTTTCTAAAGAATACCGAATCTAAAGTCGGGCCGAAACACGATGATCCATGGCTCCGCCTACTGAACTCGGAGACCGCCCCGGTAGCAGAAACGGAATGCAGTCATGTTGCCAAATACGAGGCGTGTTTTTTTTTTTTTTTTTTTAAGAAATGTCCGTTTGAACATAAGTACATAACGAAAGGTTATTTCAAAAAATTAAATTTATTTTTAGAAAATACGTACATTAATTTTCGACATAGTTGCCAAGTTTGTTCAAACACTTATCACACCTCTCAACCAATTTTAAAATATCCTCTTCATAAAAACTTGCCGCTTACTCCGATAACCAGTAGTTCACTGCCGTTTTCACGTCGTCATCGTTGTAACGGTTGCCACCGAGGTGTTGTTCGAGGTGGATGTGAAGCGCCTGTTCTCACGAATCCTCGCTTCAACTGAAGCCACCAAATCGTCTGTAATCCAAGAAGGGCGACCAGAGCGGTCCTAATTATTGACGTTGTCAGGGCCATCTTTGAATTCTCATACTCACTCACGCACTTTGCTTTCACTCGGAACAGTATCACCGTACACTTCGCAAGTCTGTCGATGAATTTCTGCAGCAGACAGGTTCCTTGGTGAGAAAAACCGTGTGTGGATCCCGGGCCACGTCGGCATACCAGGAAATGAACATGTTGATCGATTGGCCAAGCAGGCCACTATGGCACCGCCTCTCAATATTGTTGTCACGGAACCAGATCTTAAATTGGTGTTGCACCGGAAGGTGCGCGAGGCTTGGAGCACCGAGTGGGCTACGGCGAATGTACCGAATAAGCTTCGGGCAGTGAAGCTGTGCACAGTTCTTTGGAAATCTTCACTGCGGCCGATCCGCCGAGAGTCGGTAGTCCTCTGCCGCCTCCGTACTGGGCATACGTGGTTAACCCATGGCTATCTCCTTCGCCGTGAGGCCCCACCAGTGTGTCGATGTGGTGTAGTGTTGACAGTGGCCCATCTTTTGATGGACTGCCAACTTGCGGCAATCTTTTAATATCCTAGATGCGCTACCCTTACTTTTAGGTGACGACGCCTCCAGGGCTAACGCAGTTTTACGTTTTATTCGCGCAGCTGGTTTTTACGACTCCATCAAGTGGTGGGTATTATAGCCTGATATCTTAGGCCCCCAGCTGTTCAGTGCTCACTACGGTCGGGGGTTCGAATTCCCCCTCGGGCATGGATATTTGTGCCGTCCTTAGTCGCAACTCGTTCATAAGTAGTTTGTAAGCTTAGGGACTGATGACCCCGTAGTTAAGTCCCATAAGTTCTTCAAACATTTGAACATTTTTGTTCAGTTCTTTTAAAGACTTTTTTAGACGCTTATGTGAAATACCTAGGGTTTTAGTTACTGATGACCCCGTAGTTAAGTCCCATAAGCTGTAGAAACATTTGAACCTACGGATTCTTGGTGTGTGCAGTATGGCTGGCTCATCCTGTTTCATCTTTTTGATCAACCAGTCATGGTACTCCGCTGTCCAGTTTTAGTTGAGTTCCTTTGTTTTACTAATTGTGTGTCTTCGTTTGGTGTTGTCAGCGACTTGTCTATTGTTAGCCTGCCCCTTTTATGAGTTTTTATTTTCGGAGCTTTGTTTTACTTTTTACGCTCTTGACAGTGGACTCTTAGCTAGGAACAGGGGACTGATGACCTAACTGTTTAGTCCACTCAAAAACCAACAACAACAAAAACCGTATCACTGAGCGAACCTCACACGCGGTGGGCAAGTTGATAATCTTAAATTAAAGATTTTGAAAGCACATAACAGAACCGTACAGGTTAGCTACGGAACTGAAACTGAGCACAGTTGTTCCCGAGGCATGCCGTCACACGTTGCGCTATGCGCGCGAACTACTAGTGTCTACAACAAAACGGAACTAGTTAGTTCGCTGCCGGACAGTTTAGGTAACGATCGCTGTTGTCTGACAGAACTGGCAAAAGTGCACAGTGCAACCGGACGCGCGCATGCGCAGAGCAACGTTTGGGTGTCACTTACACCAATGGTCTGCTGCCACAGACGGCGAATCAAAGCACCAGGGATCATCGTATGTCGGCTCGACTTTAATTGAAAAAATATGCCTACCTTGTGCGACAACTATAACTCTTTCATGCACAGCGATATAAGACAAATTTAGACCCTCTTTGCACAGGCCTTTTATTTGTTGAACAATTTTATAAAAAAATTGGTGAAATGTTATAGAATTACATTATAATGAGACTGTTAATAAATATTATAATATTTTTGAAAAGTTTTTCGAAAACAGTGGTGGAACCCCCACCATGGGTCAGCATCATTACACTCTGCCTCTTCAACTGACGAACTGTGACCTGAGGGTATTGCTGCATAGAGTTTTGCCATTAACTTATCATCCTTTAGTATTTCCCTAAAGTGTTTCATTATTAACTGAAATGGAAGGTAACGCCTCAAGTTATGTGGAAGACCTTGGTGGTACAAATTTTGAACTCTGCGTTACTCATGAATTAGTCACTTTCATAGAATAAATCGAAGAACAATGAAGTTTGCAGTGATTCCAAACGTATAGACATCATTGTCTTACCTATATGAAAGAGATGAATCAACAATATATCACATAAAGGCAGACAAAATATGCACTTGACCGTAGAGGGGGAAAAACCACCAACATTGTACACGCTGTAGGAAATAACTCTCGCCATAGATGAGCAAACCTACTCCTGACACCTCTTGGTCATTGTGGGAACTGCCACCTTACACACAATGGCAGGTTCAGGAAATGGATGTGTCGGACCTACATAATTATGTTGTACGTGTTTGGTATCATGCATTTACGCAAAATGTACCACCAACCCTGAAAGAAATGAGTGTATTCATGAGAGTTGCTCAGAAAGGTTACCGCACATTGTATTCTTACAGATACCAAATGCAAATAACCTATGTGTCTGCTGCTGAGAAAGGGAAAGCTACAAATATTGTATAAAACCTGCTTTCTAGACTCTGTTTCATTTAGCTACCTTAAAAACAAGAAAATATCAGAGGAACAAGAGAAAAGACATGTGGTTTGATTCCCTGATACCTCCTGGCAACAATAATAATTGGATATTTTACTTTTGAACCTTTGCGACGGAAGAAACGATAAGATATTAATATCATGTAGTTGCAAAGAGCACTAACTCGTACAGGATAAAATGAAGAAGGACATAGATCGAGTCCTTGGCATTGGCATGAATAGAATTTTGAACACCACTAACAACGTAATCATGATGTCCACACGGAGATCAAGACACCGTTCCTCATAAAATGTAGGTCCATTGTGACATTTACTGCTCCACTTCACTAAGTTTGTACGAAAGACAGGTAAATTTTAAAAAAGCCATTTTTCGTTTGAACAGTAGCAGTACTTTAGTTGAAACATACCTCTCCTTTTTGTATTATCTTTCGGTTTGTGACCTCGACGAGACTGTTGAATGGGGGAGACTGCGAAAGTAGCGCTAAACGCGAATTTGCTGCGCCACTAGGAGGGCGTCGCGAACGAGTCTTCATGCTGGGAAAGCGATGGCAGCTAAGGCAAACACCAGCTATCGCAGAATCCGCGAACACAGCCAGGAATAGAATGGCGAGAGGGCCGCACCGAGACGCTATTCGCGACAGCTGACGCCACGCGCTGCCCAGCCTCCGAAAACTTCCGGCAAGTGCAGCTCCGAACGCCGGTGGCAAAACTGAGACTTCCGCACGCCTGTCTTATCAGTGGCGAGTTAGGCTGCCTATAACGTCTGCCAAACTGGGGTGCGTCCCATCCTCCGATCATTGAAACTGTTGCACCAGCAAGGAAATTAGCCAGCGGAATTTAATTTATTGTGTGTGTTTGTGTACATCGAGGAGACGAAAGCCATGGGCTACCTCCGCTAGGTCACCGGAGTTAAGCACTTTCGGGCTTGGAAACATCCCATAGGCTGTGGCTAAGCTATGTCTCTACCATATCCTCTCTTCCAGGAGTGCTAGTCTTGTAAGGTTCGCAGGAGAACTTCTGTAAAGTTGGTAAAGTAGGAGGTCAGGTACTGGCAGAAGTAAAGTTGTGAGTCGTGTCGGGATAGCACAGTGGTAGAGCACTTGCCGGTTCTGGCACACAATTTTAATCTGCCAGGAAGTTTCAAAGTTTTTGTGTTTTCGTGTTGTAGCGTAGGCACTCGTAAAATCAGTGACTTTCCGAGTGCCGTCGCCGATCGAGCGGTCTTCCGGCGTAGTGGCCCAGCGCGTTCTTTGAGAGGGCTGACCGCCTTTGATAAACAAACTGAGTCAAAAACTCGACGATGAACCACGAACAAACGTGCACAACGGGTCGAGCAACCCGAAGAAAGAAAGAAAGTAGAGCTGCATGTCCTCGGCAGAAGTAACGACTGTAGTTTCCCGTTGCTTTCAGCCGTTCGCAGTAACCGTGTGGGAAAGCCACATTAGCTGATGTTACAAGGCCATCTCAGTCAATCATCCAGACTGTTGCCCCTGTAACTACTGAAAAGGCTGCTGCCCCTCTTCAGGAACCACACGTTTGTCTGGCCTCTCCACAGAGCCCAGTCAACAAAAAACCGGAAAAAAGCGATTAGGGGAAAAAATTCGTGTAGTCGCAAATTTTTGTACAGAGGTAGTGTGGGGAGTGTCATGAATCCCATACTAAAAATCCTGACCTGTAGCGTGTGAACGTTGGGGTGGGGGTGCGTTTAAAGGTCACTTTTTCACATTTTTCTTAAATAACTCGAAAACCATGCCTTCTAGTCAAAACATTTCCCAGTACAAAATTAAAGTACGTTAAATTTCCTACTGAAAAGTTCCGATTCATTTTTTCCCTAGGACCAATAGTTTTCTCATTACAAGGGGTGAAAAAAATGGCAATTTATGAAAACGATCTTTTAATGGTATAAAATTAATGTTTATTGTTAAAGGAAGCGTATTAAGAACAAATTTTAAAAGCCTATATCTCATTTAACCCTCCTACTACCAGAATTTTTTTTTTTTTTTTTTTTTTTTTTACACTGTGTACCGTTGGGGTCAATATGACCCCAAGTAATTATCACGGGATATATTGGCAGTATTTAATTTATTTTAATGAACTAACACAAAAGCATACATTTCTGATTGAAATCTGGTGAAGTAGATATATAAGCACTTACAGATCTTGTCTCAACACTTGATCTTATAGATCCTTTCATGTAAAACAAAACACCTCTTTACATTTAAAACAAAGAATGTCTGAATGGTGTTTACAGACATAGGAAAAGCATCTCCTGCACGTTTCTGAATGTTTTCTATCCACTGAACGTTCGCACAAGTAGCACCGTCCACGTTTTACCCCCGTATGCACCTGTGCTGAAGGTGGAGGAGGACGAGGCAGAGAAGCTTTGCTGCGATGACTACTGTTTTTCTGTACTAGACTTGTTCCCAGTTCCAGAAGAAATTCTATTCTTTTGTAGTTGGTTTTTTTATTCCAGTCAGGATTTAAGTCCAACCAAATTATGAAAGCATTCAGGGCACTAATATCCAAAATATTATAAAAAAATCACCATGGGCCATCTTCTTGTCATACGTTTTGTGGTTTAGGTTCTGACTAACTTGTTCATAGTGTCTACACCTGATTTTGTTGCATTATAGTCTAGGATTATAATAGGATTCGCTGCTTTGTCGTCACCTATTTCCTCCCTGAAATGCATAGTACTCAGCAAATCTCTAACGTCTTCATCAGAATCTTCAGTTGATTCACTACTTCCAGAAATGACATCATCAATCTCTTCGTCGTCATCAGACGCTGTATCTCCTAATTCCTCTTCTTCATTCAAAATTGCTTGTATTTCAACACTACTCACACGTTTTCTAGACATAATGTAGTTCTTTCACACGCTGCGACGAAACACTAGCAACAACTGAGGCAACACACAACAACTGCTGAGGAAAGAAACGACAACAATGGGTATAAATAAGAAGTGGAAAGTGTTAGTTTCATTGTTGCAGGTGTTTCCTATAACAACGTAATATTCGCTGTTATGTTTTTATAATTTTACATTCAAGAAACAAATTAAAAAAAAATTACATTGGGGTCATGCTGACCCCAGTGGTACTCAGTGCGTAGTTCATGAATAAATTTTGATATATTGTAAATGTATAACTGAATAATATGTCATTGCATACAAGCAAGTTAGAGAGACAAAGTCATAAATTTTGAAAATAATCGCATTGAAAATAAGGGAGATATAGATTTCAAATGTGCTTATGGGGTCATATTGACCCCAGTGGTAGTAGGAGGGTTAAGTACAGTAGAACAGTACTGACGGATAAATTTGGTTCTGAGGATGTGCCAGGTGGCAGCGGAAGAGGGTGGGTTTGGGGGCGGGGGGCGGGAGTAGAAGATGAGGGAAAGCGTGACGCTGGAATGATGTCAAGCACTTGTCTTATTTGTGCTTCTGCAAAACGAGGAGCGAGCTAGTGAGCCTCCACTCCATCGACCCCATTAGGTTGCAGAAGCAACTACAGGGTGTTTCACCAAGTTATACTGACCCTTCCACAGCACACCTCGTAAATAACTGGTGACGCAGTATGCTGACACACCTGGAGAGTGTTGATATTCCACAAAATGCGTTGCACGATGGCAGTTGTTGGAAGTGTTCATTTTCCACAAATACATTAACAGTAACGTAACTACACAGTACATCTCTGCATATCGCCTTGCACCTGTAGGCGGGAAATTGATTGTTGGACATACTGTATGTTTGTTGCGGCTTATTTCTGGGGAAGGCGGCTTCCCCCACCATAAGAACTGCTCGCTCTTCAACTTACAGACAGTATTTTCTGTCCAGTTCTCTTATGTGAGTAATGAAAACAACTTTACTGTGGAGTGAGTTTAGTGGTTCTGACTGCCTTTGTAAAGTATGATTGTACATCGTACTTTTTGTTTATGCTGCCATTTAATGGCTTAGATAGGTGCACTAAGAGCATGAAATGTGTTACTGATAATTAAATATTGTAGCAGTGGAATACATTTCATTAAGTGATTGTTTATTTTCAGTAATTAAGAGTGTCTGTACATGAAATATGTTCCTATAAACAATGACAAAAAAAGTGTTTGATCTGCGAGTGTGGTGTCAGTGACCTATGCCATGTTGGTGGGAAAGGAATACGTGGATTGCTAAATGCCAGTTACTTGAGAAAAGATGGGAAAGCTGAAGGTTTTAAGAACAAAACAAGAGGTGGTGTTCATGCATCCTACAGAAAAGAGTACAACAGAGGTAACTCAATTAAAACATTTTTAAGAGAATCTCTTTCATAAGAACAGCCTTCAGTATCGGCTGTAATCAAACAATTGCTTTCAGCTGAAGCGAAATTTCATTTTAAAAACTCACTACCTGTGTTGTGCAGCGACAATTGATAATGATTTCTTGATAAACAGAAAAAAAGTCGGCGAAAGGTTTACAGTGTTATTTTTCATGCACGGTAGAGGAAGGATTAATGGGGATACACCATCCAAAGATGTATCTGTTCTGTTAGTGATCTACATGCTGCAGATGCAAGGTATCACGAGGACTGCTATTAAAGATTCTTTATAGGCTCAGTGCCTAAATCTAGACAGAGTGGAGGCACTAAGGATGAAGAAATCAATGCGTCAATAGAGATAATATTCAATTAGATGGGAATGATGACTGCCAGTTCACCTTAGACGAGTTGTTGGAGCACGTTTCTGAAACATAGCCTCATATAAAGGAAGTTAAGGAGAGACAGAGAAAAGTATGGGTACACTATTGTTTTTAGTACAATCCGCTCCAGGAAAACTGTTGTGTGCTTTCATAGTTCAGGTGCCAAATTTATAAATGACGCTTGGTATTCTTCAAAGTGCAAAGATGAACAAGCAAAACGAGAAACAGTTGTATAGGCAGCTGCCACTATAATTTTAGATGATGTTCAGTCAATGTAATATGACAGTTCTGTTTTTCTACCATGTGACAAATTCTGTAGTGAAGCTGAGGAAATGTTACATCGTTCACTCCAAGTGTTCATGGACAGCATATCGGCGAAAAAAAGGGCAAAACAGAAAATTCCAAAGTAGCTGGCATATTGCTGATATTCGCCCACTATCATTCATATCACCTATACGACATGCTGTCACATCACATACTGTGTCACCTGTTATTGTTGTTTGTATCGTTTGTATTGTTTGTTGTATCGTTGAGGCACGCAAGCCACCCCACCATGGCAATGTCTGTGATTCATGAGGGTGGGCAGCATAGCACTTAGCACTATGTTTTAAGTAAGTATTTTATGTTTCGACTAAGCTATGTTGCACATACTATTTAACCTCCATTTTTAAATAACGTAAGATGACTACCTTATATACTTTGATATGACCAGATCACCGTGGCATAAACCATTGAAACCGGTCATCATATAGTAAAAATTATTTTTCCATCTTAGCTTTCTACTTTTGAAGATAATGAAAGAAAAAATGTCTAGAGAACTTTGTACATGTGAGACCTAAGAAAGCAGCAATATATGGCCCATATAGTTTCTTCCGTTCGCAGAATGTGATGTTAAAACTGCTGCCTAGGAACGTAGTCATAGCTGCCTGCTTTTACTGGCAGCACCTCAGGCACCGAATGGACTCGTATGAGGAAAAATAACCCACAAGACCTCTTCGTTTACGGCTGCAACACTAAAAAGCACGCTCCCACATAGTGGATGTGGCAACTGCCGCATTACCTCGGTGGTTGGGAGGTGCTTTCATATCATTTAGTTACCCTGTTCTTGAGTCCTCAGACTTTCACCTTTCTCATTCGAGGCCACGCCTTACACAACTAAATTACTTTTCAGAATTTGACTACTTTCGGAATGCCACTAGTATTCTGGTTCTCACCAGCAGAATCATATAAGTAATGCCACTCGCGATATTTTTCGGTTTGTATTTTATCAAAGAGACCAGATGCTATGCAAATTCGTTTCGAGCTTCATTGACATGTCAGATCTCTTTCTTTCTTTCCTGTGCGTGGAGAAGTAAATCGGCTGTGCCCTTTGAAAGTAACCATCCCGACCGGCATTTTCCTGGAGTTATTTAGCAAATTCACGGGAATCCCAAATAAGAATTGCCGGAGCTGGATTTGAAACCCCGTCCTCCCTCGGTTAAGCGTTTAGATTACACAGGATCTAATCATCAGTGAATAGCTTCATGTGGAATAGAATACCTCAAGAAAGGTATGTATTCTCTTCCTCGCCGAATTAAGAAATCTTATAGAATCTTGGGAAATGTTGCACGAAACGTTTCGACAAGAAATAGTACTCAAAGGTGGGCGAGGAAATAATATATCATATTCCTCCATACAAAAGTTCTCGAAAGGATCTAAACAGGTCCACAATCCTCATTCATTTCATCAGTAAGTAAAAATGCATTGTAAATTATCCATAAAAGAAACGATTCCTCCGTTTTATCATATTATCGCTAAATCCAAAAGTTTGCTTCGCATATTAGCAATGGTTTCGTAATTATTCTAAAAGATATTTGGTTTATTAATTTTGGCTGTACAAAATTACCGTTTTATTTAATTTTGTTACATAAAACAAAAATAATCTGAGTCTGTTGCCATCATAAGACAAAATACCAGACAATAACCCGAGGAAACAATACTCTGTAGATCATAGCACCCGTAAAAACTCCAATTCCATAAAAAACCTAATTCTCATGTATAAAACTGTTTCAAAGGTCTTATTACTTTGAAAAGGAGTTTATGCACAAAATATTTCACTTTAAGGAAGTAATCGAGAAAAAGTTTGAAAATGATACGAAATTCTATTTAAAGGTAGATGGAAGTCATTAAGTGCTGTCATTATCAAAAATTGGATGAATATACGCTCCTTTGCGTTCCATTTTAAGCAGAAGCAAAATTTTCACACATCTCTTTGTTTGTTACATATCTCCTGCGCCATGTGTGGTACCATTATAAATTTTGTAGATAGACTTAGTAGTGTTTGCCTATAATGTCTGCAAAATATAAAGAATGGAATAAATTAAAACATCATCAGCCTGATACTGAAGTTTTACCGCACACCAGTGTAAACAGCAGGCAGTTTTTTGATGCGTGTAAATGTAATTGAACTATGAGATGCAGGTGTATTCAATGATGGAGGTGTATCATTGCAGGTGTATTCAATGATGTAGGCTTATATAGATAATATGTTCAAAATGTCTTGCGAATGAAGTAGGTAGTTAAAAAGTAATAAATTGAAACATCATGGCAGGTTCTGAAGTGTGGCCACATGAACAACGAAAATGTAATATGGGATAAAAGCCATTTTGTAGCGGTGTCAGCGAAACATTTTCGTAAAGTTTTGAAATTATATGTGGAAGTTGGAAAGTAGCTAACTATACTATTTTCGAGTCATGGATAAACAAAGTTGACATATTTGAGTTCCATTAGCTTGAAGACAAACACATACTTCCTGTTCTAATACTTACCATTTCGTGTTAAACTTTACATAATACATAATATTATACCTTTTTAACAAGTTGAATTTGACAGGATTAAACTATTTTTTATCGGTAAGTAATACGCGAGTAATTGAAAAAAAACTTCGTATTGACAAGGAGACCACATGGGTAGCGGATTTTTATATTTTTTCGCATTATTGGTAATTCTACCTGAAATTCAGAACTCATGCAGTCAACAGCAAAAATCATTCGATGCAACTGTCAAAAATTCTCGAGAAAACCGACTTCGAATTTTTTTGGATCTTTAATTTGACGTTTAAAAAACAAAATTTGCGATAGTCGCCTTGGCTCATCATCATTCGTTTTTTGTGCCTTACACCCACACGATTTAAATTTAACGTATATTAATTAATTTATATGTAATCTTATTTTTGATGAAAGATGTGCATCTTCTTTATTCTTAATTATTATTATCAACAGTCCATAAAACATGGAAAATTAAGAAATTAATTTAAAACAAACTTCACAAATTACACATTTTTTACAGATGGACTTGTCTATAAAACGACGACGGTTGCCTTCGCTTATTCAGTTTCCAGTGTTGCTGCAAAAATGTAATTCGTGATATTTATTTCATTGAAACCACCGTTATTAATAGACTTTTAGCTAATAGTGGTAGCACACTCGACTCGCATTCTGGAGGACGACGGTTCAAAATCGCCTCCGGTCATCTTGAATTACGTTTCCGTGATTTCCTTACATAACTCCAGGAAAATGCTGGGATAGTTCCTCTGAAAGGGCACCACCGATTTCCTTTCCCATTCCTGGCAAACACTATTCTAGTGTGTGCTATGACTGTAATGGCCACTATGAAGACGGGACGTTAAACCCTAATATTCGTCCCTACCGGCCTTTTTATACGTAATATTGCAATTAAAGGCGAAACAAAAGGATATGACTACGTAGGCTTTCCCGGCGTAACATCATATGAGCCGCGGTGGATTAGCCGCGCGTGCTGGAGCAGTCCGTCGTCCGGGGTTCGAATCCCCCTTTGGGTATGGATGTTTGTGTCGTCTTTAGTATAAAGTAGTACATAAGTAGTTTGTAAGTTTAGGGACTGGTGACCCCGCAGTTAAGACCCTTAAGCCTTACAAATATTTGAACATTTTTGAACATCATATGATATTCTTCTCGGGGTGTCGCCTGATCGGGACGTGATCTTGACACAATACTCCTGCGGTCCAACCGGTAGCCATCTTCAGGTGCCTGAGATGTTTCACCAACCCGACGACGTCCTGATCCGGCGACAACCCGAGAAGAATATCATTCTTCATAAAGAATATTATTAGATATGTCTTAATTACCATGATGAATTGACACTAAATAAAGAAAAGTGTGAAGTAATACACATGGCCACTAAAAGAAATCCGCTGGACTTCAATTACGCGATAAATCAGTCAAACCTTAAAGTCGTAAATTCTGCCAAATACCTAGGAGTTACAATTACGAACAAGAGACTGGAGAGAACACATAGAAAATATTGTGGGGAAGGCGAACCAAAGATAACGTTTCATTGGCAGAACGCTTCGAAGATGCAACAGCTCCACCAAAGAGACTGCCTACATCACACTTGTGCGTCCTCTCCTGGAATACTGTTACCCATTGTGGGACTCTCACCAGGTGGGACTGACGGAAGATATTGAGAAGGTTCAGAGAAGGGCAGCTCGTTTCGTTTTATCACGTTACGAGGGGGGGGGGGGGAGCGTCACAAAACTGTTGCACGCGAATTGGGATGGAAATCATTAAAAGAAAGACGTTATTCATTGCGGCGTGATCTGTTTGCGAAGTTTCAATCACCGACTTTTACTTCTGAATGTGAAAATATTTTGCTTGCACCCACCTACTTAGGGAGACATGACCATCCCAATAAAATAAGAGAAATCAGATCGAAAACGGAACGATTTAGGTGCTCTTTCTTCCCGCGCGCTATTAGAGAAAAGTTATGAAAGTGGTTAAAGTGCTTAATGAACCCTCTGCCAGGCACTTAAATGTGATTTGCAGAGTATCTATGTAGATGAAAATATTTGAATGGTCCAGCTATTCGAACACAGCGGAAAGATACGCTTACAAAGAGACACGACGACTGTCAAAAATTTTACCGATATGTTATTAAAGATTACTCGATAATTTTTTAGAGTAGCAACGAATGGGTTTGGTTGATTTCTGTTCGTTAATTTGACGTATAATAAATATTAAAAAATTACAAATACACGATATTGATGTGGTCTCCATGTGAGAGGGGTTAGATTGCTGGCGTGCAATAATTGGAGACGGCGTCCCGATAAAGTCTTTTAGTAATTTTTTGTATTTATGTCGTAATAGGTTCTACAACTCATATGATAACAGTGAATGAACCACTCACTTTTATTTCTTCAGTTTATGGTAGAAGTATGTATATAACACTTAAATGATGTTTCGTATCACTTTCTGGTATTCCCTTAGGTCAAGCAAAATCACTATTTTTGTCAGTTACAGAAATAAATTTCATAATCATTACATTACATTTTACTCTAGACTGGCTACCATTGAAACTTTAATTATGTGATGGAGTATTTGCTTTCTGTGATCGGTTGTCAGGTCACATTGGCAGAAACGGCAATGACAAGAACACATTGCTAATATATGAAATCGTTCAGACTGCCCTGAGTCAACAATTATTTTAATGTTTCTTTCATCCTCCATTCACATCTACATTAAAATTGAAAACGTTTTAAAAAAACCAACAAAGACAAAAAAGCTTCAGAATTACTTGTGCATAGTATACCTGCCTGTCAGATCTCAGACTTGTCTATAGACACAATTCTTTTCTGAGAAGACAGAAGAATTTAGCTTGTGTGAAGAAGTACCTCACCGTCGCTCTCCATCTCCTTACTTCGTGACCCAGCCTGCTTTGCCGGTATATTTACTTGTCCGAATTCAGAGAAGCTCCAACATCCGTGTCTATTTAAAGGATTACGTCTTGTCGCTTGCCTCCGCGTGTACTCTTATTTGAACAGTTAACTGCTATGTTTGGTTACTCTGGGCCAACTTTGACGGGAAGTTTGTCTGCCGCGCCTCATCGGGTTTCACGAGGAACCTCTTCCTCATTAGTTACAGTTTATTTTCCGCTCTCACACCGGAGAGCAACATCGCCTGGAAATTCATCAGCTCTCCCACCGGCTGGCCTGCTCGACAGACTGATGTATTTTTCAGGTACGTGCAATTAATCTGCGCGGGAGGAGCAGTGCAGACAGGCATAATTACTGAAATCGATTCCGGAAGAAGCTTACTTTTGGCGCTTTATTTTCCTTCTTGAACTAATACTTGTAACTGCAGTGGGCTGTTACTCAAGATTTTGCTTCGTTCATAAAATATCAATACGCGTTTAATTAATTACTAGCAAACCCGGCAACGCTTCGCAGTCGCTAATGTGTATGGGATATATATATACACCGTAATCTCTTTTCTTCTCTCGATGTCTATCCCTTCCTCCCTATCCTACTTCACCATCGCCTCCTCCCCCCTTCCTTTGTCCATCTCCTCCTCCCCGTATCTTCACACCACTCCCTCTTACCCCATAACATATCCATATCCTGCCCCCTCCTATCATCTCCCCTTTTTAAATTCATTTCATTCCCCCATTCTTTATCTCCTCCTCTCCCTCTCTCTGATCTTATTTTTGCAATCGGGACCCGGATTGGGAACAGAAGTGAAAAAAAGATGGGTAAAACAATTGGAAACGGGTCATTAGAGAGAACTTTCGAGCTGCTCTATCTGTGAGGTTAGTAGCTATAATGTCCATACTCTTAATGGTTTTATTGCACGAACATACATATCAACGGCGAACGATGAAACAATCTGCAGCATTTCAGTATGTGATTGTCCTCGTTTCCGTGAATCATCAAACGGTAGGCATAAAAATTCATACAGTCGACTTTCTTGTTAGTTACTTTACCTGTAAGTGAATAATGAACTCTTAATAGGAATCTAATTGAAACACAGTTAACAACATTGCTACATACCGGTAAAATTTTACATTCCGCGACACAGGCAACAGCTGTTGGATCGTGGGAATGAAGCCGACCAATCGTGGCAAAGCTTGAGACAGTCAATGAAACTTTTGTTGGCGACAGTTGTTTTCTCTTCATACTATACGATATTATTTTGAGAATCCGCGTAATAATTTAGTTTCAGACACATTAAACTTACGGAGGAAGACGATGTTTTTCATGTTTAAGAGTGAAATGGACTTCCCTTATGGAAACAGTCTTGCAAATGCTAATCACTTACAACCACGAGAACAATCAATAGTGTTTCCATGAACGAAAAACGTAGTAATGGTAAGAAATCGGCAAATCTCATTGGACATTGTATACTATCACCCGATTGGCTAACAGTGACGTAACGCAATTCCCCGGAATCAACGGCTGTTGCCAACTTTGCCCACTAGGTCTGTAGCGGATTTAAAATTGAACCCTACATACCAATTAGTCCCTGGCTTCAAGCAACGCCCTTCCTTTCTTCTAACATCCTTGGTGTATTTGTTTGCTCGCCAGGCGAGTAGCGAATGAATAAACTGACTGTTGGAGAATCTAGAAAATGATCCGAGCTGGAAGCGTACATTCAGTTATTCTCAAATTCTAATATTATCCGGTAGATTTTCCAAAAAATTTCTTTCAGACAAACCTTGTCCTGAGAATTACGAACTGAACAAAGAAAAGATCAGCCAAATTGGTGAAGCCATTCTCAAGTGATGCGCTTTCATACATGCGGCAATTCATTTTTATTTATACAGATATGTGTCATACATAAAATATTAAACAAATACGTATCTAAAAACCTTCCTATGTCCGTCTTCTGCTTCTAAACTACCTCCCCACCAATTTTGAAGCAAATCGGTTCAGACGTTCTTTAGTTATAACCTTGTGTAGTTGCTTACAGGAGATTAAAATGACTGAATATGGCATGTCTCATTTCAGCGACCAGTGGCATGTGGGACAGTATCAATAACTTTTACATTTAATGGACGGAATCAAGGAACAACAAAAAACTGCTGTAATGCATATTTAGTCACCCACGTATGCATAAAAATATATGAGGAACATTACATGGGAAAATGGTTAGGGTAAATTACTACGTCTAAAAGGAAGTCACGGAATAAGACAAGATCGACTTCGATTCAGGTTCCTCGTATAGCAAAGTTTTACTATGTAATTTATCCTCTTAGTTTTTATGCATTTGTAGGTGACATGAAGATGGTCGCTAGGCCGATCCTACTTGTCAGTGAATAAATATAAACTCAACTGATTTTGCTGATGTCTCCAACAAAGTGCTAAAGATTATTTTAGACTGAAAGTCTTGGTAGAGGTATGCAACCTTAATTGTAAATGTTTTTTCATAATGTTCTAAAATTGCTAAAGATTGCTTGAAAAAATCAAAAGATGTTATCAGTAGATTATTTATTTTCCACCCACAACATGGTTCGTGCGTAGCCCATCATCTGGTGATCTGTATATGTATGTTATTGACAGATCACCAGATAATGGGCTACGCACGAACCATGTTGTGGGTGGAAAATAAATAATCTACTGATAACATCTTTTGATTTTTCAAGCAATCTCTAGCAATTTTAGAAAATTATTTAAAAAAATAAAAAAATAAAAAAGGTTAAAGACTTCTTCTCAAACAATAAGCAATGTCTTCACTGAAATATGCAATACATCGCTAACTCCGGACATTTTTCTAGGAAATTGAAATAAACCACTGTTAACGCCTTCAGTACAAGACGTAGGGGAGAGGTGTCAATAATTGATAAGTTTTCCAAATTGTTTGAATAGTTCGTGTATTCTAGAGCACAAGGTTCAAGAAAAATAAACTGTGTCAATCTAAAAATGAACTTTAATCAGGAGTTGTAAAATATTCGTCAAAGTCAGAGGTAATATGTATTGACAGTACTGTTGTAATAGAAACTTTTAGTAGAATATTAAATTCGGTTTATGGCAATGTGATATTACAGCTTCAAGTTTCCTATTATCACTTACTTTCAGTCGATTCATGTTTGTAAGCAGGAAATTCTTGTTTACCTAAATACGATTTGGCTAAAATCTTAAGATGAAAGTTGCGACCAGTTTGGACATCTCGTGAAAGATTTTTGAAGGTAAACCTTAAAAACCTTTGAGTCAAATGTAAAATTGTTCTCTTTTACTGGTGTGAGACGTGGAAGGTGACAGCACAGATTAAAGCAAAAATATAAACCTTCATCAATAAATGTTTGAGGATCATACTGGGAATACGTTGGCCAAATGCTATCTCAAATCAAGAACTATGGCAATGCACCCAACAACGGAAAGCCGAGGTAACCATAAAAGAAACCAGGTCACACACTGAGGTCGGCAACATATTCCAAAGCAGGCTTTAGAACAGAACCCACAAGGAGAGAGGAAGAGAGGCAGACAAAGGTCGACCTGGCGCAGGACTGTTGAAGCGGAGGTGGCAGCCGCTGGACACTCTTAGCGTAACATAAAGAAGATGGCAACTAACAGGGTCAGATGGAGAGCTCTAATGTGCCCTATGCTCCACACTGGAGTAAAAGGAATCAAGTCTAGTCAAGTCAAAATCTTATGATAACTGAAGATGATTTCCGGAATTTCAGTGCACGATTTTGCCTCTTTACAACAAGGGCACAAAAGAATATATTTCAAATGGAACCAGTTTTGTCATCACCATTGAAACTGAGAAGTTATTGCGGTCACCCAGCAAGATTGACGGACCACGTAACAAGGATTTAATAATATTTAGAATGAATAAAAGTATGAAGTTTTATATCTGTCGCCGGCCATATGTTAGCTCTTTTGGGCTACTCTTCTAGAGTAATAATCCACCTGACCTTCAGTAATGTCTTTAGAAAACAATAGTTTGGATATCATAAGAGTGCAACTGAGAATGCCTTTTACACATTCATTCACCAAATTCAACAAAAAGTAAACACCAATAAAGCACTTCTTAATCGTTTCTATCACCTATAAAGGCATTTGACTGTGTGAACCCAATATTCTCATTGGTAAACTGAGATTTTAGTGGTTTAGTGGTTTAGCCAACCACTGAACGATATCATATCTAGCTAAAGAATGTACAAAAAAACAATGAAAGTTTCTTGTGACTGGGGAGAAATCACTTATCTGGTTCCGCAAGACTCAGCCTTAGGTCCACAATTTTTTATCATACATGTAGTCTATTCGATCTTTTTGCCATTTTTGAATGGTTTTCCGCGAATTATCTGTCAATGTCAAAGAAACACACTGTTGACTTCTGAACATATAGAGGTAATATGCCAATGATAACACATCGTGAAAAGCTAGCTCATCTAACGTCGATATGGTAGGCAACTGTTTTCCTCAAAAACATGCAGTTAACAGATATACGCCTCACTTACAATATTCAGTGCCCATATTTATACCATTTATCCAATGCAGTGTCCTTCAGACATGCCAGTCTGGTTAAAACGTCTAAACGCGGTCATTACACATTATATTACCATCCAAATCCAAGCCTGCGACAGTGAAATATTTAGCCCTTTGTGGGAATCACAGGTACTGTGCAAGCACTACATGTAGAGGTCTGCGCGGGGGCAAAAAAGTGACATCCGTACCGAATCTGCAAGGCAACCCCAAGTTCCTTATCCGCATATATTAAAGTTTTGCGTGAGTAATAGTAACAGATAGCAGTACTTAAAACTATAGTGTGTAACAACATAATTATTGTTTGGGTGTCATATCTGTGACAACGTAACTGCTTTTTATTTATCAAATCAGGGGAACTGTACTAGGCCTGCTCTGAAACAGGCCATATCAAACAGAAAAGTATTGGTGCTCCGGAGCATAGACAGCAGCGGATCGAAGCCCATTGTGTTGACCACAAAGTTTGGATAAGAAACCGAACATTGCTGAAATGGAAAAAAACTTCATACTTCATGCAGACTTCATTTAAAAAATAAGTAATATAGAAGTTACGAATACATTTAGCTGGAACCAAGAATATGATTGAATTAAGAGAAACTGACATTTTGGCTGATTTATCATATTAAGACCTATCGATAAATGAGATATTTGTTTATGAGTTTGGATACATTAATTGTTTTTTGGAAGGCAGCAAACTGATATAATATTTTGATACGAAGAACATTCAACCTAGAACGCAAAAATTATACACTTTATTTTATATGGAGGTGGCCGGTTTCGATGTTTCAATTAGATCATCCTCAAATCGATTTGCCTCGAGTGCAACGACTGCTCATCGTCTCAGCACCACCATGAGACAAATCGCTCTGAAGATGATCTGACTGCAAGATCGAAACCGATCACCTCTATATAAAATAAAGTGTATAATTTTTGCGAACAAGACTGATTTTTTCGTATTAAATATTTGATCCATTCTCAACTAAACGAGACCAAATTTATTGTATATATCGCAGGTACTACTTTGAATAATATAAAAATAAAATTTTACCTACTTTCTCAGAGTTTAATAGAACTATCACAGAATTTCCAAAATCTCCACTTAAAGGAAAAAAATCAGATGAAAAAAGTTAAAATTAACTCGAATAAGCCCGAAAAATGTCCACAGATTTGAAGTTTTCAACTAACATTACAACAGATGTACTGGACAGATACCTCGCTTATTATCCTCGTCGATATCCGCGCCCTTCACGATTTTATCCGCAAAATAAATACGGATATCTGCATCTGTTCAGGCCTCTTAACTATAAAGCAATAGTGGAGTATGTGTGACGTATGGAAGTTTAGGCCAGTCCGGAAGGTGTGCGTGCGGACAAACTAGTCGTATGTTACCAACTTATCATACAGTTGCTGCTTAATCCATTCGCTACTGCTCATACATTTCTTCTCGCCTAACACATCATTCTCATTCGATACCTTGAGTTTGCTTGAAACACGTCTTTTCATCTCACGGGTGCTTATATGAAACTACACAGTTTAACAAATTTTGCTTTCATATAATTTTGACTCTCAAGAATTTACACAACCTGTGTATATTTTTGTGAGACAGCAACAACAGTAGAGTTACATTATTAATCGACATTTCGCCGTGGGCTGTCCGTGACTGTACTTATAGGTTAGGGTTATATAATAATAATAATACAGTGTATTCAGTCACAATAATTTTATTGTATTTAATGTCCGACTCGTTTCGAAGCTATAACTCCATTATCGAGGACTTTATTACGGTATTTTTGTGTTACATCTGCTTCAGTTATTCATCTAACGGTAGAAGAACGACACAGTTGTTAGTTTTTTGCGAGAAAATTGCCGCAGGCGTTGATACAAGGCTCTTATAATAAACATACAGTGAAGTATTGTGAATTTTTACCTGCATTTGTCGAGTTGAAATTATCTCCTGCATTGGTGAAATAACTTCCGCATTTGCACACATTTTACAACACATTTTCGCAACTGACATATTTATGCCGGTACTATGTATCACATTCATTACGTTAAAGTTATGGAGTATTGAAGCTATAGTTACAATCATTGGTTTTAATTAACAAAATATGTTATCAAAATAGCCAAATAAAATAAACAACATTTTTAAAATGATAGAGAGTCGGTATTTTTGTTTACATTAGGCGTATTCGACTTAAACTTTGACAAACTTATCATACGAGATAATTCGAAAAATGAACTGTGTATTTTATCAAGTGTTTTAGTGGTTTACTGTCTATTAATTTTGTCTTAATTTCTGTCTTGCTTATAGAAATAACATAACAACCGTTCAACAATTCCGGCAAACCACTAAAACACTTCGTAATATACGCAGTTCATTTTTCGAATTATCTTGTACGATAATAAGTTTGTCAAAGCTTAAATCGAATACGCCTAATGTAAACAAAAATTACCGACTCTCGGTCATTTTAAAAATGTTGTTTATTTTGTTCTGCTATTTCGGTAACCCACTTTTTTAATCAAAACAAATGATTGTAACTATAGCTTCAAAACTCCACAACTTTAACATAATGAATTTCATGTATACAGTACCGGCATAAATATGCCAGCTGCAAAAATTGGGTTTAAAATGTGTGCAAATGCGGAAGTTATTTCACCAGTGCTGGAAATAATTTCATTTCGACAAATGGAGGTAATACTTCACTGCATGTTTATTATAAGATTCTTGCATTAACGCCTGCGGCAACTATCTCGCCATAAACTAACAACTGTGTCATTCTTCTACAGCTAGGTGAAAAACTGAAGCAGATGTGACACAAAAATAAGGTATTGAGCAGAAGAAGATAACTCTTAGGAAGGTAAAAAATAAATAAATAAAAATGAAAAAAGTGGCGCATTTGAAGATTCCGTGGGGAAAGTGGTGCGCAGAGATCCTGATGTTTTGTACAGCCAGGAAACTTCATTCATCATTACGAGTGTTATAATGTCAAATCTTTTACATGTGATATTCGGCTTTAAGTTCACGCTGTCCTGTAGAAGCTAAGGAAAGACATGTACTAAAACCGATGTAATACTACATTTAACAGCCACGTTACCGGACTCACAAGCTTCCGCTTTTAATTTGCAAATACAGTTGAACTGTCGCTTTCATGTCCCGTCGCCACCATTTATGGTAACTGTGTTTGTGTGCAATAATTTTGACCAAACAAACTAATTATTCGTTTTGTTTATCTTCATCTACAGACATGAAATTTCGAACGTCTGTTAGTGGTGTATGCTAGCGAGCTAGCACAAAAACTGTGATACAGTACAATTTTTTTCCTACACAAGTTTCACTAAATAGCACTGCTCCATTTATTTACTTTTCTTATTATTATTATGGGTTGGAAGGTACTAACAAGATGTATTTTGCCACCTGTGGCTATACACTGAATACAGTATGAAAGTATTTACACTGATATGTGTTGCATGCTAGTATTGTTGATACATTTTACCCCTAACTCTCAAGAGCATGCATTTTTTTCCTGTGTCAAGTGTCTGTCATTTCGCATGGGTGTCTTTTGTCTAATTGTAGCTGTTGTTTCTACTGTGTTGTCTGCACTTCCTAGAAATCGGTGTCATATAGAGGGAAAAATATCTTCCATTAGTTAATACTCTAGTAGAAAAATAGTATGATTATGTTCTCGCAACAATTCCTCCGATTACTCAGAACTGCATGAGATACTTCTTACAAACACGTTGAAACACATCGGAAGTAATCTCCGTGGCTCTAAACCTGTCTACTACTACAACTGAGACACGTTCGTGGCACGAATTTCGTAACCCATTTTTTCCTAAGAACTAACCTCGCCGAAATGTCAGTAACGACAAATTCGGTCTACCGAACGTCCTTATGTCACTCTACAGTTACTGCATATGCAGTGGCACTCTTTGGTGATAAATGAACCTCATAATATAAACAAGATGAAATAAACAGTAGTATCGGAGTAATTTGATAATAGTGTTTGTTTACTGACCTCAACTGTTAATGGTAACCTACAACACGCAACTATTAAAGTTGCAAATGAAACACATTAATACAGATAAAAACAGTTAGAAATCGAATCGTTTCATTTCTATGGGATATTTACTTTTAATGAGGAAGCGAAAGAAAGAACTTACGAAACTGATTCCAAGAACTGGCTTGTCATTTTTAAACAGCACTTAAAATAAGAGATGAAACCATTACTTGAAGATAACAGTTTTACGGCTGCGTAGCACACCAGATATGTTAATTTGGAGTCTAATCTTAGTGTGACGTTTTTCACATAAAATTGCTGTAGTTCCATTCCATGAAATACTATGACCGTGTCTTTGAGTTAAAGTAATGTCTGGCTCTAAACTGAATAATAAGATGATAAAAGACTAATGACAATACTAAAATAAATATGTTACGGAAATTGGAATACACTAAGTGCGATTTTTACGTAAAAGATAAGGGTAGAAATCAGAAATGTTCGCTGTAACTGAGAAAATGGAAACTGAAAATATAATGACTTCATATGTATCTGAAAATGAAGTTTCTGCGTTGAACGCACAGAAAAATTGCCACTTGAGAATAGTTGTGAATGCGGAGAAGTGTAAAAGGCAGAATAGTTCTGTGTGCGTTGATTGTCAAACCGATAATCTTACTCGTAATGATACGGGATGAACGCCTTGTAAAATAAGTGTTCTGTTTTATTATTATTATTTTAACAATTCCTTTTCGTGGTCTAAACTGACTTGATGTTTACTTTTAATATTATAATGCGATTGATATTCACATTATTTGTGTGAGCAACAGAAACTGAAATTAATCATGATTTAATGATACCTCCAACCCTCGCAATTCTCTTATTAAATCGACATTCGCTGCTGCAGAAACAAGAATCTCGAGACAGAAAATACGGCTTCTCGGCTGAAGGTATCCGATATTGGGCGAAGCTTTTTTAATTAATGAATTTTATTGATTTACTATATTACCTGTACATTCTTTAAAAAATTATAACTACACTCCAAGTCATAATCCATCAAGTCTGAAAATAACCTTAGCTTGTAGACTCACCCGATACAGCGAATGTTGTTTAGACTTCTTCTTCTTCTTTTGATATTTCATGTACATTCTTAATATTCTTCGTTTACGTATCTGGACTTATTACTCTTGATTTGAAACGACAATCAAAAATCTCTGGACACTTGGTTTATATTTACAATGCTTCCACAAAGAAAAATACTGTTCATTGATATATCTATCTAGTATTCTAAATTTGGATTTGTCTTCTGAATTGCATACAAGACATACCGTCGAATGAGCCAATTATAGCAATTATCCTTTGAATTAGGATGTAAATTTTTTTTCAGGCTGTACTAAATATTGTATTGCAACAAAATTCTCAGAAGTTCTACTGATGATGGCTAGTTTTTCCTCGTCCACTTCCAAATCAAAATCTTTTCTTTACAGGTACGAAAAGTTCTACAGTTGTCACTAGTTGACATGAATAGTAGTCTTAAATGTATTCTGTCAATATGTTCCCTTGTGGGAACTTTTTCATTAACTACATTATAGCTGACAGAGCGAACTTTTGTTCTTAACATCCAGTTATGTCAAATTTTTTTCCAAGTTTACATTCATATTTCATATGTTGTTTTTGGAGATGACCTTTCGTAAGTGCACAGTATAATTTACCAGTATTACGTTCTTGAATATTTCCACGTGTGTAAGTAATTTCGACGTAGTATTTTCGAACGTAATACATTTCTGGATTTATTCGTCCAACATTTATAGGTGCGCAGCTCTTATTATGATCTAAAGCAACAAATAGGTTTCGTGAAATCTATTTGGTATACATTCTGAATCGGAAGACTTGCATTTGTTAAGTGATCTAAGTTGCTTTAATACTCCAGGGAAATCCATTTCTAATTTACGTATACTGGCGGTTCCTCTTCATTCGTATTCTGGCGTATTTGATTCATTTTCTTTAAGAGGCAGAATTTGGGAATGCCGTGTTTAGCAATTTTGCTTTAGGACAGCTCTTATCCATAGCATCGCCATTGCTATCGCATAGTGAAGGTATTGTGTTTTGCCGATAGTATACTTTACATACCACTGGAATTTCTTCGGATTTTCTACCAAATTAGGTGACAGGGTTTCGTTGTGGAAACTATTATAAGCTTCTCGCACTGACTTTCGAGTTAAATGCCGAGTTTCTGTAAAAGATTGCCAGTCTTGGGGGCAGCTAATATTTTATGGAACATTGTTCCTAAGGAAAATAGCAGCGATTTAAAAATTTTGAACAGTATAATAATTGAAGCAATCAAGATCGCATATAATATTTTACTTTATTATGATGGCCGGTTTCGATCTACACGGATCACCATCAGATCATATCAGTAAAGTGGAACAAAAGTGTGCTGTACAATTATAAAATAGTCATAAGGCTAACTATATTAATAGAATTGAAGCTGGTATACCCTTGGTGAGGAGCTGGCCCATCTCTTGTGGAGCAGCACTGCTGGCTATAGCTACGTTGCTCGGACTTTTATAGCGGAGGACACACCCAACGTCTTTAGGCTGCCGCCCATTGCAACCAATGGATGTGAATATCGGTTACATTGGTTAATATTTGGAGCATTAGATTAGATATTGACAATAGGAACAACTTATACATATATATAGGATAAAAACATGTTGTAAAAATGAATAACGTACATAACTATAAATAACAAATGATAATGCTCATTTGAACAGTGGCATGCCCTCTGTGGGGCTTTCGAGACGACGTAGCTATGCAAAGACGATCTGCAGGACGCCAACTTCAATATCAATGGTGATGGTGTATAACCTGGTGCAAAGATGGTCGATAAGACGCCAGCCTTGGTAGCCATGGAGACAAAATATAAATTCTCGGTCAAAGACGTTATGATGTCTCCTTGGCTATATATACACCAACCATTAACCACGGTGACGATTTAACATCGTATGTAAACTTCGCTGGTAACTCGATGATTGAAGTTATCATACTTGTTAATGCGCGCCGCGGTGGAGTAGCCGAGCGGTCTAAGGCGCCTCGCTGCGGAGCGCGCGGTTGCTCGCCGTCGGAGGTTCGAGTCCTCCCCGGGGCATGGGTGTGTGTATGTTCTCCTTCGTTTAGTTTACCTAGGTTTAATTAGTTTCTAAGCTACGGACTGATGACCAAGCAGTTTGGTCAGATAGATTTACAAACATGTGAACATGTGTTTTAATGCGTATTTTTCATGAAGAGGCATCTTATTGTGTTGCTACATTTATTTGGTTACATTCAAATTGCGGAGTCATTATTTACAGAGAAGGTAGATGCTAAAGAGCAGGTACAGTAAAATTCTTTGTAGCAGAAGATGTTACAAATGTGTACAAAGGAAGTTGATCTGCAGTCGTAGAAAGTGAAATAAAAATTATTGGATTAAAAAGAGGAAAGAAGAAAAATGCCTTGAAAAGGCAGTATAATGACTGATAATTACTAATAAATGACCAGGCCCATTTAAAGGTGAACGCTCTATATAAGGATTACCGGCTCACGGTTCTTTCTTGAGCACGGGGCCCCGAGATACTGCAGTCTTCCTTCCTTCTTTCCTCCCTTGACTGAATCTCTTTCCCCTTCCCCTCTTTTGCTATCCTCACTTCTTCCCCTCCCCACGGGGGGACCGAAAACCTCAGCAATTTGGTCCCCCTATCCCAAACAAACACACAACCAGTAACCACCAGAATACAAAACCGTTTAGTGGGCCCTAGATTTTTTTCTTCATATATCATCATCAGATCATGTCTGCAAAAAAATAACAAGACGATGGGCGTGGCCTCCGCTATAAAAGTCCAAGAAACGGAGCTATAGCCAGCAGTGTTGCTCCACAAGAGATGGGCTAGCTCCTCGCCAACGGTATACCAGCTTTTATTACGTAGTCTTATGATTATTTTGAAATAATTGGCGTATTGTATAACAGCCGTCCACAATACAAGCACGAAGAGTCTCTACATTTGGTACCGGGGTTGCGTGGATAAGAGCTTTCAAATGCCCCCATAAAGAGGGTTGAGTTCAGGAGAGCGTGGAGGCCATGGAATTGGTCCGCCTCTACCAATCCATCGGTCACCGAATCTGTTGTTTAGAAGCGTACGAACACGTCGACTGAAATGTGCAGAACCTCCATCGTGCATGAACCACATGTTGTGTCGTAAAGACACATGTTCTAGCAGCACAGGTAGAGTATCCCGTAATAAATCATGATAACGTGCTCCAGTGAGCGTAGGTGGAAGAACATGACGCCCAATCAAGACATCACCAACAATTCCTGACCAAACGTTCGCAGAAAATCTGTGTTGATGAAAAAATGTTCAAATGTTTGTAAAGCTTATGGGACTTAACTACGGGGTCATCAGTCCCTAAACTTACAAACTATTTATGAACTACCTACAACTAAGGACGGCACAAATATCCATGCCCGAGGGGGGGATTCGAACCCCCGACCGTAGTGGCCGTGCAGACCGTGACTGAAGCGCCTCAGTCCCCGCGGCCACCGCGATCGGCTGTGTTGAGGACGTGATTGTACAATTGCGAGCGGATTCTCGTCAGCCCACACATGTTGATTGTGAAAATTTACAATTTGATCGCGTTGGAATGAAGTCTCATCCGTAAATACAAAAATGATCTCTAACTTGGAAATTAAGCGTTTCCGGACTCATGTTCACATAACATACTTTCTTTCTTTGTGGTGAGGAATGTTTCCTGAAACTTTGGCCGTACCTTTTTGTAACACACAGCTGCAAACGAGCGCCACCTGACCTGCGCCCGTGTGGAGTACGTGGGCGCGCCTGAAACACGTGAACGCTCGTCGTGTTCGCACTCGGCAACTGGATGCTGCAGCCGCGCCCTCTGAAACTGGAAGAGCGCACAGCGCACGCCCTCTGTGGCCGAAAGCGCAACGGGACTCTGTGTCCCCGTGCCCGCCGCGGCAGACCGTCTGGCTTTGCCTTTCTCGGGACACGCAGATACCTTTCACAATTACACGACGCTGGGGAGCCTTTGGACAAGGAAGGGGGAAAAAGGAGAATTTGGGGGTTAACGTCCCGTCGACAACGAGGTGATTACGCTCTAACCGCTTCCTTTTCAGAGGAATTGCTCTCGTATTTGCCTTAAGCGTTTTAGGGTAGTCATAGAGAGAGTAAATCTGGATACCCCGACAGGGAATCAGAACCGTTGCCCTGACCAATATGACTGCAGTGTCCTGTCACCCCTCATCTCTACTGTGGAGGTGGTGTATGACAGGGGTGCGTAGACAGACAGATCTCACAACTTTAGTAACACGTGCGAAATTTATTATAGAACCATCAACCGCGGTGGAGTAGCCGAGCGGTCTAAAGCACCTCGCTGCGGAGCGCGCGGTTGCTCGCCGTGGAGGTTCGAGTCCTCCCTGGGGCATGGGTGTGTGCGATTGTCCGTAGGTTAGTTTACCTAGGTTTAAGTAGTTTGTAAGCTACGGACTGATGACCACGCAGTTTGGTCCGATAGATTTACAGACATTTGAACAGACAGAACCATCAGTTTAATGAGTCATGGTTGCAGAAATTTAACACGAATTACGAGGGTAGGAACTTAAATACTGGCAACACTGCTGTGGAGACACTGTCCAATCGAATCTACTACTGTCGCTTATAGCACACGTTGTTGACATACAAACCTTACCTCCGAGCAAATGGACTCGCCCGTCCCACGTCACTGGCGTGCGCACAGTTGAGGGAAACAACTTGTGAGCCAGCTGTCTAACGCAACGGTGTAACTACGTTTTCTAAACAGGACCAACGGAGTTGGATCAAGATTGAATGTGCCAGAGGTCTTACAGCACTACAGTGTCATCAAGGTCTTAAAGAGGCGTGCGGGGAATAGGCCTTGTCTTACAGAACTGTAGCACGTTGGGTAATGGCAAACTGTGGCAGACATGCATCGGGCAGGTCGTCCTAGCGTCTCTGAAGAATAAGTGCGGACTGTTGCCGCGTTAGTGGACAGTGATCGATGCCAGACGATTCGTGAGCTCGCCGATTAGCCGGATTAGAGCACACAGCGCAAGCTGTGGCTGCTCTGTTCGGTCGACGGGACTGGCAAGTACTGTGCCATCCACCATATCCCCGAACTTAAGTTCTTGTTACTTTGATTTGATTCCGGAGATGAAGGAACCACTTCGTGGCATTCACTTCAAAACTGATCTAGAGATTCGACAGGCAGTAGACCGCTCCATGCGGTGCGAATGGAGCGGTCTACAGCCCATCGAATGTCTGGAAAAGTTCTGAAGCGAATGCCACGAAGTTGTTCCTTCATCTTCTGAATTACAACAAAGTCACAAGGACTTAAGTCAGGGGAATATGGTGGATGGTACAATACTCCCTAGTCCCGTTGAACGAACAGAGCAGCCACAGCTTGGGCTCTATGCGCCTGCGCATTGTCATGTAAAATGGTGAGTGAGTCGCACAGAGAGTGTTGCCGTTTCTTTTGCAAAACTCGTCTCAGATGATACTTCAAAAAAGAACAGTAATACTGTGCATTGACAGTGTGTCTTGGAGCAACGTAATGCGTTAGGATAACACCATCGCAGTCGTACACGAGAATCACCATAACTTTCACCATATTGGGGCTCTGACGCACTTGCGACTTTCGCGGCGACCCATAATGATGCCATTCACTGGATTGGCGTTTCAGTTTTGGTTCGTACGATGTGGCCCATATCTTATCCAGTGCTACGATACGGCGTAAGAAAGACTCTCCTTCGCGCTCTTCCAGTGCGTCTGAGCAGCGTCGTAACGCATCCATTTCTGCATTTCCGTCATTTCGTGCGGAACCGATTGCAATTTTTCTCATGCCCAGGCGATCCTTTATGATGCGAAGCACAGTCGTATGTGCTAATCCGGTTTCATGGGCGAGCTCACGAATCGTCAGGCAACGATCACTTACGCGGCAACAGTTTGCACTTCTTCTTCAGAGACGCTTGGACAATCTGCCCGATGCATGTCTGCCACAGTTTGCCGACTTTCATTGAAGGCTTTTACCCGACGTGCCACTGTTCTGTATGGCAATGCCGATTCCCCGCACACCTCTTGAAGACCTTGAGAACACTATCCTCCTGTGCGACCTCTGGCACATCTTGATCCGACTCCATTGTTCCTGTTTCAAAACATATAGTCCAGTCAAATTAGGGTTTCACCTCGGAATGAGAGGTAACAAGCTGAATATTTGCATGAGCCTTTGTTTTGGCATTCTAAATGATGTGTCAAAAGTCTCATAAAATCTCGTGTCCGCGTCTTAAGTTATTAAAGGTCAAAGGTCACGAAAATCAGTTTTTCGCAAATATCTCGCTTCCTATGCGTTAAATGGTATTTGCACCTCTGATAAAAGTTGTAGAGCATGAAATTCTCTACAATTTTTGGTTTAACCATTTTCTTGTGCAATTCATCGTTTTTTAGATAGAGCGCGGAGAGCGCACAGGTCACAGCGCTCAGGCATATATAAGACGTAATACGAGGTCAGTTGCGAATCACAGTGAATGGTACGTTGAATAAAACAATTATAATTGTAAATAAAATTTCAATATTTACGAATTAATACCCAATTTTAATAATACTTACTTATTTCAAGTAATTACAATGTCATGAATTCCATACTTTGTTAACATATCTGTCACGATTAATAATTGTAAAGTTGCTGTAGACCCGTTACTACTCTTCCAGAGAATAGCTGCAGGCAAACAGTTTGAAAGTAATCTTCAAGAATATCTTAAATACGAACTAAGTCCGTATCCAACATCTTTATTTGATAATAATGGCATGAGGAAAACCACGGAAGCGACATTATATGACAATATGAGACCTATCGATGTCGATCTTGATGAAAGCAATAACATGTATTATTGATGGTGAATTTCTTCTGCATGACGTCATATGGAGCAAAGACGATAGTCTCACCGTTGTTTTAGATAAATATATATAGTATTTACAAACACATTATGGCTCAAGAATGGTTGTTATATTTGACGGATACTCGGACTACAGTAGAAATACTAAAGCAATGGAACAACTAAGAAGAACTTCTGTTCTTTCAGAATCGTATGAAGTTTGCTTTGAGGAAACAACGATTGTGCCGATCAGCCAAGAGATATTTTTATCAAATCAATCTAATAAAAAAAACTGATTGCCTTGCTTGTTGATAAATTAAAAACTGTTAGTATCACTACAAAACAAGCCAGAGATGATGCTGATGTTTGTATAATCGAAACAAGTATAATCGAACGAGCACAAAAGGACTGCCGTCATCGTAGGAGAAGATATTAATTTGCTTGTCATTTTAATTGGACGTACTCAATCGCATCAACAAGAAATTTTCTTTAAAAAAGTTGGTAAAAGCAATGTTAAAACACAAATATACTCCTCCAAAAGTTTTGAACATTATCCCCATTCTAAAAAACATATTTTACTTTTGCACGCATTGTTTAAAAAAGACAAAAAAAACATTGTTAAAATATTGGAGAAACTTACAGATTTGGATCAGCTAGCTCAAGTATTTCAACAAGAAAATTGCCCTGCGCAAACGTTACTTGAAAATGGAGTACGTATCTTGTTGGCAATATATAACGCTCCAAAATCTGAAGACAATATAGATCATCTTCGACACACGCAATTTGTTAAATCGACAAAACTTAATAAACCTGTGGAACTATTAAATCTGCCACCAACTAGCGCAGCAGCTCATCAACATATCAATCGTGCTTACTACCAAGTACAAACGTGGTTAGGAAACTATATAGAACCCCAGGAATGGGGTTGGGTGCTGCAGAATGAACATTTGGAGCCAATACTAACAATATTACCACCTGCACCAGACGAGCTCCTGAATACAATGTTTTGCAACTGCAAAAATGGTTGTGGTTCGCGCTGCGGGTGCAGGAAATCGGGGATGCAATGTTCTTCAGCTTGTGACCAGTGTAGTGGGCAAGCTTGCCTCAATGAGTCATCACACCAGAATGATCTCGATGAAGAAAGTGCATATGACCCCGAAATCTTGGAAGGTTTAGAGACGACGATCGTCGATTACGAGGATGATGATAATGAAATGGACGTTTTCGAGAGGCCGGATGAAAATGACGATAATCAAGAAGATGAAAATTGAGACCTATGTATGATTAATAATTAGAGTGAATAAAAATCTTCCTCACGTTTGAACTTCTAATTGTAATAAATGAATCATACAAGACTAGTAAATAAAGATTTACATAAAACGTATTTCCTCGTTTTTTTATTTAATATATTTTTGCTTCAAATATAATTACGTCTTAATTATAGTTAATTTTATTCTTTTCTACATGCAACATAATTAAGATATATTAGAATATGATTAAAATATACTTGAAGTATTTGGCTTCATAACTTTATAATTTCATGAAATAAGTAAATATTATTAAACAAATCTTTTTGATTTATGAATAATATTATGAAATATTGAACATAATTCATAAAGAATGAATATTTATTATTGTAATTGCTGCAATGATTTATTAACTTTAAACAACCTACCACTGACTGGGATTCGCGGTTGACTTGCATTACGTCTTATATGTCTGAGCGCTGTGACCTGTGCGCTCTCCGCGCTCTATCTAAAAAACGATGAATTGCACAAAAAATGTTTAAAACAAAAATTGTAGAGAATTTCATGCTCTACAACTTTTATCCGAGGTGCAAATACAATTTAACGCATAGGAAGCGAGATATTTGCGAAAAACTGATTTTCGTGACCTTTGACATTTAATATCTTAAGACACGGACACGAGATTTTATGAGACTTTTGACACATCATTTAGAATGCCAAAACAAAGGTTTATGCAAATATTCAGCTTGTTACCTCTCATTCCGAGGTTGACGCCTTCTTTCGGCTTATTTGACTGGACTAATAGTGACACCGTTCCGTTAGACCGATCGCTCACAAGTGACTGCGTTTCCCTCGATTGTGCACACGCCGGTGACGTCCGAAAGAACAGACACCACACCAATATAATAAGTATTTAAACGTGACGACGGCGTTAGCTTCAGTTATTTCACCGCAGATGCGGTCATACGTCCGACCTCGCACGGAAATCCGTAGTGTAAGAGGGACAAACATAGCGTGCCACTTGTGAGTATTTGAGACGGACGGGAGGCGAGCACGGGTGGCGAAGAGGTTAAGGCGACCGCTGACCCGAAGCGGGAGACCCGGTTTCGATTCCCGGTCCGGCTCACATTTTCACTTGTCGCCATTACTTAATATCAATGCTCAAATGCGGCCACTGTCAATCCTTTCTTTCCTATTCTTCTTCCTTCCCTTCCTTCACAAAAACATTTACAAATAGTATATTATAATGCAGAGTGTCTCCATAGCAATGTTGCCAGTATATTTCTAAGCCTCGTGAGCAATTCTCTATCGTTAAATTCATGAAGTAGGAATCGATAACGTTCCAAAATACGCCGCCGAAAAAAAGAAATATATTTTCAAAAAATAATATTATAAAAATATAAGAAGAAATCATTACGGACAGAGCTACGTTACACTCCAAAGGCAATAATAAATCCCAGTTTGACTTGGATACTCGATATACGTTAATGTAATACCGCACTTATGTAGGTGGCCCATGTAAATATTTTCCAGAATTATAATGTGTATGAATAATTCATTCTGAGGCGTTTATTCTGATCATGCAACAGTTAAAATGCTGCATAATCACTAATTTAACTGCATTTCCTGTACTCTAGGCCGCCATTCCATAGATGCCTATAAACTGCATAGAGAATTGCAGAATAATATGGAATGTAGTAACTTTGCGCTCCGAATGTTTGCTCTTTCCGTAGTTCTTGTTCACTTCGTTTGTATTTCACTTTTCTGGACTCTTTATTGGCAGTACCGCGCGCGATGCAGCAGTGTTAAAAAATCAAATACCACACTTTCAGTTAGTTGAGCACAAATGGCTGTATCCGATATGGATATCCTATGCATCTGCGAAGTGGAGTGAAATATAAAGTGTATTTTTTCACCACTGTCAGTAATATCTTAAATCGGATAATAGCTGGCGAATAAATCCATTATTTATGGAAGATTTTGATTGCGCGAGGGGAACACTTGTGAAATGAGGAACCAGTACGCCACTAAAGTTAAAATAGAAAGAGGCTAAATTTGTCTTCTCGCTTTCCGATTTTTACCAAGCGTTAATGCAATTCTCCAGAATGAGGAAAGATTTGGTTTGTATCGTTGAGTAAAATTTGGGACGTATTTTTAATAGAGTTGATTGAATAAACTTCCTTGTATCTTTGGAAACAATGCATCCGTAAATTTGTTGGGTGTTCTGCGGCATGGTATGAAATCTTGTAGCGTAAAGTGCATCTTTATTGTTTTCTGTCTTCTCTTTTAGATTATACATGGTTTTTCTTTCGTAATCCTACAGCATGTCCCTCGCCCCATTTCTCTTCCTTTGAAGGAAAAAAAAGTATTTTTCCTTTAAGGTTTATGCAGCGCGTTTTCTTCTTTTCCCAGTGTGTCCAGTCCTCACGAATAATTTGAAAAGTCATAAATGAGACGCAATACAAGTTCGCAACCAGTCATTTTGTAATCAGCTTTTCACCATTACATAATGACGGCCTGGTTGTACAGTAACTAATTTCTATTCGACAGCACGAATGTAGCACACTGAGAGTTTTGCGTTTCTTTTATGATTATGAGTGTGACTAACCAATCCATAGATGTGTCCTCTCAAAGCAGATGAGACGGACTTGTTTTGATATTTCGCAAATAGAGCCGTTTGCGCAACCTCGCAATACCAGCAAACGATTCTGCTCTATTGAATGCCGGTAACTCTTTCCTCTGTTCGCAGCTCGCGCTTTGCAGGAAGCGAGAAAGACCCTCTGGTACCGATGCCGGCATTTCCGGACGTGATCCCACTAACAGCACGTAACAGAAAGCACACTCACGTACGTCGAAAGAGCACAACAGACTTTTCTACACGATGTGTAAGGACAAATTTGCGTAAGAAACAAATATTGAGAAGAAAGGTTATTGTACGCTTTATAACAATACAGTTCCTCGTATTCCTCGGTTAAAAGTCCACTCGATGACGTCAGCCGATACGTCGGTGTTGTATCATTACGGTTATAATGTCTTTCCTATATGTACGCTGTGCGTCTTGTTGAATTTGTAAAAGTGTACTACAACGTTGTTTCTCTTCTGTATGCCCTGATGTTCAAATAAAGCGTTTATTTTTACAGAAAATTGTATCTCAAAATTTTTTACTCCCACACATATCAGTTTCAGCAAATAGATAACTTTATTTTTCTTTAAATTCTCCGGATCAACAGTTTACAGGTTTACAGGATTGGACTTACATTCTGCGGAATACGTGCGAGGTAAGTAATGAAAGAGGCTGAAATGGACCTTTAAACTTTCTGATGTCGCCTGAAAGTGATCGTGTCGATTTCATTTCCATAAAAAAAGGCTTGGAGAAGACTTCAGGTTTTTCGTTTGACCAGTTCCGAATCCGGAACGGGCGGCAAGTATTGAGTGGCGATATTGAACCTATCGCACTTTTCTTGTAAAAATGGAAAGTTCAGGTTGGAATATGAATGATATAATGAGGGCTGTAACTCACCGTGAAGATGATCGATGATCCGAAGACAGACACGTAGAAAAATCACATTCTTATTCACACAACTAAGAGCTTTCGATCTCTTCATCAGGAAAACAAGAGCACACACACATTTACGTGAGCAGAGAGGCACAGCTAACGCACACGTAACCACCTATCTCGTTTCCTCAGTAAGGCTGCGGCCGAAAGCTGTTGGTTGTGTGAGGGGGGGATGGTATGATTGTCTGTTCTATGTACCCGACCACGACTCTGCGATCGTCTGCACGATGAGTTGCAACATATCCTCATTATACAGAGTAATTCATTTGGAATGTCACATAATTTATGAGGTAATTCTGCATATGAAAATAAACCGAAAAAGTCCTGTGAGCATATGTCCAATTTTTGGTAATTACAGATTAGGTTAAGGAGTACACACATCTGAGAATGAATATGAAGTGTGAATATTACTTACCGAAATGATTTATAGGCTCTGTTTTCGATCGAATAATGTTCGGACAGATGACTGAACTATTCTACAAGAGGTGTGGGGTCCTGCAACAGATAGCAACATTTTGACGTCACACCGAGGCGATAGCTGCAAGCGTACCCATATATCCAGGATGGATCAGTCACCTGTTCTTCCATTATTATGTCACCACAGCGTCTATATAACGGCAGTAATCACTCCCGTCTTAGTATTGATTCATGGATGTTTGTAGTATTCAACATGGTCCGGTTCTGTAAAGATCGAAAATCGGACACATGTCTGTAAGATTTTTAATTTAGTGAGGACAGTTTACAACTCACCGCATAGACGTGGCGACGAGCTGCGACAGGCACATACAAAAGACACACACATACAACACATTCAGCTATCGGCCATGGCCTTCTTCAGAAAATGGAACACTCACGGAATCACACAGGCACACAACACAGTCATACAACCGTCACCTCTGACTGCCGGCACTTCGAATCACGCTCTGCAGCGAATCGGGGACGGGAGGAAGAGGGGAGGGGAGAGGGGATAGAAAGGTTACGTCACGGTGGTTGGGATGGGTTAGATGGGAATAACGAGATGCAGCTTAGGAATGGAGTGTGGAGGCGGGTGAGGGGAGAAAATGAATATATATATATATATATATATATATATATATATATATATATATATATATGCATTTTCTATATATATTTATTTTATTTTATTTTCTCCCCTCACCCGCCTCCCCACTCCATTCCTAAGCTGCATCTCGTTATTCCCATCTAACCCATCCCCACCACTGTAACCTTCCTATCCCCTCTCCCCTCCCCTCCCTCTCCCGTCCCCGATTCTCTGCAGAGCGTGATTCGAAGTGTGGCAGCCGGAGGTGATTGTTGTATGACTGTGTTGTGTGCCTGTGTGATTGCGTGAGTGTTCTATTTTCTGAAGAAGTCCATGGCCGATAGCTGAAAGTGTTGTATGTGTGTGTCTTTTGTATGTGCCTGTCGCAGCTCGTCGCCGCGTCTTTGCGGTGAGTTGTAAACTGTCCTCACTATATTATTAATTCCAACCTGGACTTTCCATTATTAGATTTTTAATTTATTTTCACATGCAGAATAAGTTAACAAATTAAGCGACGTTCCTCCTGAACCACAGAATATAACTGGTGTCACTTTTACATGTGCCATTTCCCCGCCTTGTTACTTGTGCGTGTGTGCCCGCAGCGTGTTGCTAGCGCTTTCCGCCTGCCTGCAGCTGCACCCTGTGATCTAACCGACAGATGTTGTCCTTGTTGTTATAGGTGTTGTCTAACTGTGCCGCAGAACGCACCTCCCCCACTTTCCGTGTGCTATACATCTTGTCTCTCGCCTGTGCAGGTAAAGTCTCCACCTCCATCTCTCTCTTAACTCTCTCTCTCTCTCTCTCTCTCTCTCTCTCTCTCTCTCTATCTCATTCTCTGTCACTCTCGTGCATCATGCTTGCATACTGTGCACTTCTCTGACTGCAGCTGTGTTTGTGTGTGTGTGTTTGTGTGATAAATCGATGGTGAATCACTTTGTGGAGCTCGTGAGTTGAGACTTACATATTTTGTGATCACTTAATTATGACCTGCCACAGAGTACCGTCGACGTCCTCCAACAGTGACCTTGATATGGCGGTACCGCAGCGGGTTCACTCTTCACCTGCTCTCCTGGTCACCAGGCATCTGAAAAATGTGTATTGCCTCTGTGGACATGAAGAACTGGCAGCCTGTTTTTTTTGGCCCACTTTAGGTTACGGTAGTAACACTAAAAGTGGGCCTTTGCGAACGTCTTTTGACAGCTCTAAATTTAAATGCAAATAACGGCTTAACTATTCATCTGACACGAAAATTAAATAAACGAATTTGTAGAAGAGAAAACTCTCTACAACTTTGCTCTCTTATGTTTTTTTTTGTTTTTTTGTTTATATATATATATATATATATATATATATATATATATATATATATATCGTAGCGTTTCAAAGATATTTGCAAAAAATAACGGCGATTTTATTTTGGGATGTATGTCTGTCTGTCCGAACGTGTTCCCTGTTTTTAAGACGAACCGTTCAACCGATCAGCACCAAACTTTACAGACATGATTTTAGGCCGCCAGAGATCAGAACCTCCCTCTTTCAAATTTTTCGGACAAAATTACGTTAGTAACACACAAAAGCCGTTTGTAATGTACTTTTAATTGCAAATAAACCGTTCATCTGACGCGAAAATTAAATAACAGAATTTTTAGAGGAAAAAATTCTCTACAACTTTGTTCCCTTATGTTTGTTTGTTTGTTTTTTTTTTTTTTCATATCTCGTATCGTTTGAGAGATATTTGCAAAAATAACGAGCTTTGACACCCTCCATTGAATTAACGAAAACCAGCCGTTCGGAGATGTCACGTGACATTCCTCGCCCAGAAAAGTCTGACATACGCCATCTTGCGTTGCGTATTTGATGAATTCCTTATTGTAACTTACACGTTGTCATTTCAAAGCAATGGCGCACTGAAGAATTAACAAAAACACATCGTTCTTCGTACTATAAATGATAATCTAGTGTCTACAAATGCCATATTAGCATCAGTTAACAACGGCCATCAGGAGTATGAGATTAAAGATCTTTCTATTGATAACCGTAGCTTAGTGGGCAAGGCGTTGGACTATGACACTAAAGGTCGGTGGTTCGGAACCCGCCACTATCTAAAATATTTCTCCTAAAAGGGTTTCAGACACTGTTATTAATTAATTTTTTATTATTTAGATTATTATTTTGGTCCAAAATGTTTGCGAAAACTTATAAAACTACAAATCTAAAGTGGTCCGTAAAACACGTCAGTGCGATTTTTTCTTTTCTTTTTTAAGATGATTCACACTGTCAGAAATTATTATTTTCATTCTACACTTCACTGATGTCTAGTATTGGCCTCTGGCCACCGTAATATCTCAATACAGACAAGTGATTGTGTGTGATAAAGTGCACGTTACATGTAGTGAGATTAAGACGAGATACTTTTTATCAGAACATTTATGTCGAAACCTAATATGGCTGATGATCTAAACTAATTATTTTTTACGTGTGGGAAATATAGATTTTGCATTGTCATACAAGTGCTAAAATTATAACTCCCATTCACACTTAAAAGTTATTTTTAATGTGAGCAGTGATTTGGTATTTCCATAGAGTGCAACAAGTGTTCAGTAGCTTTCATTTTGGAGCCTCTCAAGTATAAGAGATGCGTTTCACTTTGCTACTGCAAATGAAGGGTTTTATTTTTATAATTCACCCATACGCGTTTCGCCTTTGTCACAAGGCATCATCAGTGGGTGTCCTGAAGTGTTTACATATTTCTGTTTACACATAAAGGTTAGGTTTCTTACGTATGACAGCGAAAGACTGTAGATTCAGATCCGACACAAACTCCGCTGTTTAGTGAAAATTCGTTTTGAAAAATGTGATATTATTAAGTAAACGTAGAGCGCTCTCTGACGCCGGGAAACAATTGTTTCCTGGTCGACCTGCAGCAGAAGTTTGTAAGTACTTCCAATACCGAAGTTGGTCACTTTGTAACTGTGCACATCAATACACGGCAGACCGACAGGATCAAGTAACCGACACAGCTCCAGTATTGGCGTTATAATTGTGGCTCATCAAACACGTCAACCATTTTGTGCCCGTCAAATATCCAATTATCGCGCTCACCGAACAGGATCACAGCCATACCAGAGTGGTGACCATCACGAAAGTTCTACTATCACCTCCGCGTTTGTTGCTTTCGATCATATACTTCACGGGATGTGACAAAAATGTTCAAATGTTTGTAAATCTATGGGACTTAACTACTGTGGTTATCAGTCCCTAGGCTTAAAAACTACTTAAACAAATTTACCTAAGGAAAAAAACCACACACGCCAATGCCCGAGGAGGCCTCGAACCTCCGACAGGGAACAATCACGCGCTCCGCAGCAAGGCGCCTTAGAGCACTCAGCCTTTCCACTGCGACTACGGGGTGTAAGGGAGTGATGTTATCCGCCACCATCGCCCATTAATACGTTAGTATCGGGACATACTTGATCACAGAACAAATAAGAAAGTGTAACCTTGTTCTGTTTTGGAATATGGGATGTTCTGAAATTCCCGTTACGAACTTGGCGGTCTTGTAGAGGGAAATGTGTAGGTAATATTTAGATAACGAAACCACGGCTGGAAATGTCGTCCAGTGAGCAATGAAGCACTTTTAAATCTTTAACATAGCGGAACAAATCTCTTCTTCGAAAAACTTACGGGTATGCAGCCACGTAGGAAATTCGACGTCGGCCGATATTTCGGCAGGAGTCCACCCTGCCATTTTCAGAGCGAAACAGCAGTGAGAAAGCTATGTGCAACGATCCTTAAAACCTCGATTTTCAATGAGTAAACAGGAAAGACAACACACACCGAGCAAGCAAGCAGCGCCGACACGACCAAAGATGAAACCGGCCAGAATATTGATAATAAACATGAGTTCTCGATGGGTGACGTCGGATTAGTTTTGTTCCTGTGTTTTTTGACAAGTGAGAGCGCAGAATCCCAAGCGGAATTTAAGCAGAAGCCTCCATTCCCATTCATAAGGTTGTCACCTAGTTTTATTTATATCGCTTCCTTGATAACACAGTCCCAGTAGTTGGAAGTAAATGCCAGAATTTCCGTTTCGTTGTATTCCATAGCGTGACCTGTGTCAAGACAGTGTTCGGCAACAGCAGATTTGTTTGGCTGTTGTAAACGTGCAGGGTAGTCTCCTGTCGAAATATCGGCCGACGTCGAATTTCATACCTGGCTGCATACCCGTAAGTTTTTCCACGTTGTTATTCGCCAGGAGGAATCACAGATCTCTTCTGTTTGATAGCTCTTTGCTTTCTCTATTTTTGGAGGAAGAGTTATAGTTAAAAACACGAAGAAATGTCTGGTAAACATGACTGTAAAATTTATACCTTAAGAGCTATGATCACTTGACTAGTAGAAGAGTCGTGGTCACAGTATCGAAGATGTGCTCATATCATTTTAGGTATGCACTTTAGAGCCCACATTTCTTAGAAATTTTGTCGTTGTTTTGGTCCATACTATCTCCTTCCAAATTATGGAAACCAAATTGCTTGTAGTAGAAGAGATTCCTTTCGCAATATCAGCGACAGTGTTCTTAGCGTCACTGGATGACGTTTTCGGACACGGTTTTCTGGTCAAAATATTACGTACACAGTACCCTGTACAAGAGCGGCGTTCGTTACGGGAATTTCCTGTCGCACTGCACTTGACAGGTGTTGATGTGGCGACAGTTCTCGCGTTGTGTAGTCAGCTGCCGTCTGTTGACAGGAACCGTGAGCCGAACGTGCTGCCGCTTCGACAAACAGCGCTACGGTGCTCACCAAAACTGCATCGTCTCTTCGTTGTAGTCTCGTGTAGTTCGCCAACGAACTAGTTCGGAAAAGTGCTCCCACAGGCGAACTACGAGAACTAGTTCGCAGATCACTCGCCTCTTAGTTCGTCCGCTCCTTTCCCGAAGACTGACGGGTAACAGCGAGAGGACGCGAGAGCGCGCAGAATCGCGTGATTCCCTTCTGCCCGTTGTCGTCATTTCGAGCTGAGATGCAGCTCAGCTGTAGTTTTAGTAGCGGTAACAAAAGCCAAACCGAGCGGACGAACTAAAAAGAGCTACCTACTTCGTGGCCGAGCTGCGAACTAAAAGGAGAGCAACCGTCGCGAACTAAAATATGCATGATAGGTCGCGAGCTAAAATTCGCGATAGGTCGCGTGTGGTGTCGCAAAAGTCTAAAGTGCGCGCCACCTACTTTCGCCGCGCGCTGCCATGCACGCACGGCGCGGCGTTCTTACGACGTCAGTCACGAGCGCCCTCTGCTACAACTCCGCTCGTGGCCACCACTGAACGACATCGTTCACTTGGGACTGAGATAGGAACCAGCTAACACTTCGGAATCAGATAGGCACCAGTGAAGACGTGGCTATGGGATAGGCAGTAGGCAGGCCTCTAGCTCAACTACGTATCAGCATTCTGCAGTACTGAGCTATGTAAAAGTTAAGTATTACTAAGTCTCTAAGAAATATATATCTCGTTCTAATTTACTCTAGTGTTTCTAGTTTCTGCTGTCCCACTGGCTGGTCACCTCCTACCTGCACAAGCGTGCATCCTTTATTCCTGTGTCGGTCTTTCTACTCGGCCACCGACACCTACGACGGAAACGAGACACAAAAGCGGCGACGAGGCTGGGACACAAAATCGCGAACTAAAACATGCACGATAGGTCGCGAGCTAAAATTCGCGATAGGTCGAACTAAAACATGCACGATAGGTCGCGAGCTAAAATTCGCGATAGGTCGAACTAAAACATGCACGATAGGTCGCGAACTAAAATATGCGCGATAGGTCGCGAAAGAATTAAAAATCACGTGTTTGCCTTCTGCTGATGAGAGCCATTTCGAGGTTAGCGTCTGCCTGCTAGATTACATAGTTCAGTGCTACAAAATTTCTGTTTTGAAGTATTCTGCACTGTGCAATATCTGACTAATGAATTCCATAATGCCAAGATGTAGAGATAAATCTAAACTTAAACGCGAGAAATTAGCCACAAACTGTTTCTTTTGGTTTACGTGATATCGTTACCGGCTCAAACAGCAAGCGCATGAAGCAGCTAGGTGGGGAACTTCTCCCTCCACCTGCATGCGCAGACCACGCCGCTCAGCCGTCACTGGGAGCGGACGAACGAAAAAAACAAACTAGTTCGCGACAGAGCCGCGAATTAAAGTGAGCGCTCCCGATAGCGAACTATCATGCGCAAGTCTACTTCGTTGCTTACGGTATTGACGCCAACCAACCTATGTTCTCTATATCTGTAATTCTTTTCGAACCAACCAAAATTGCAATCATTTGAGCGACGGGCACATCGGCCGTCACGTCCTACATCAAATGTTTCCATCATAACAGATGCCAATAGTTTCACTTCTTTAGCTACCACAAACGGACACTCGCTGCAAAATGACCGATTCAGTCGGCAGACTCTGTGTGTCGCCCTCGGAAATGTCGTTATTTCAGGTCTTTAGAGGATAATAATTCAGTGATCACTCAATTTCTTTGTTTATGAGAATGTATGTGTGGTTCCTGTAGATTGTGCACGTTCTCTTATAATAACACAACGTAACATGCATAACCTCATAATTATCACCACTCTAGTCTGGATTTATCCTAACCCTGCAAGTTTTTCCTTCCATATCACGTTCAGTGGCGGTATCTTTCAGTTATAAAAGAAGACTAACATCTTGCGACCATTGTCCACTTCACGGTCTTAGACACACATCTTTCGAATTCTCCGAGTTTCTGTTTCTCGACAACAATACCAATGGAATAACGCCAAAGGTAAGGTTCGATAAGCTATTCGTCTCTATTTTAACACGGGTCTGTCAATTGAGCTGTTATGAAATTCATCCATTTACGTTAGGACATAAAATGTTTAGAATGGATGTTCTAGAAGAATTACGAAGTTTTGAGCTGGATAATTGCGTCATTTCTTCTTTTTTTAGAGTATTGAAAGAAAAGAAAAACTATTTGATTCGAGCTGTCTTCGGCGCTTGCTGTATATAGTCGAATTTTTACCAAACGGCATTAAAATATGTGACCGAAAAAAATGTTTTTTTTTTATACTACCGGAACTGTTCTGGAGTAAGCAAAATTAGTTTTTGAACTACACTCGCTATTTCCTTAAGTTGAGCGTGAAAATAAGCCAAATGGCAGCCTGAGGACAACCGGAAATAGGCATGGCACTGTCGAACTGCACAGTTTATAAACCGACCACGTTTTTTTATAATATTCGAACATTTATATTATTTTTAATCATACCAAAAATAACGAGAATAATGTGTATCACTATCAACGGATAGGAAACACTGATTTCCGGCAGAACAGAAAAGTTAAGTACAGTGAGACGTGGCTAGTACTTGGATGGGTGATCATTTAGGCAATACGCCAGGATGCACTCATGTGGGGCACCATTAACCGTGTACACTCAGAAACAAGTCATCCAACAACCGATCATTAAAGAAACAGCAGTGGGCCATTTCCATGGGAAATACATTTCCGTGTAGCGATCGTCGATAGCATGATACACTTTTCGCAATGCATGACACTTTGCTGTCCAAAAATTGTTTTAATTGCGACCAGTTTCGGTTTTCAAATGTTCAAATGTTTGTAAAGCTTATGGGAGTTAACTGCGGGCCATCAGTCCCTGAAATTACAAAGTACTTATGAACTAGCTTATACTAAAGACGGTACAAACATCCATGCCTGAGGGGGGATTCGAACCTCCGACGTGGAACGGCCTCGCGCAACGTAACATAGCGCCTCAATGCACTCTGCCGCACCGCCGCGGCAATTTCAGCTTTAAATCCATCGTCTTGGCTAAAAAAAAATTACTTATCATACATTTCGTCTGTGTAAAATATTATATTTTTCTACTGATACGTAAGATTGTAAACAGTCGTAACTCCATACATACACAATACAACACGATTACAAACTAACATCACAATACGTCAAAGACTTTATGATTTAGTTACACTACTGAGACTCGTTCTATTGCAGCAAAACTGTGTTAATATTCTGTCAATGTTATTAACGATAATTTCTTTCTGTTACAATCATAACCGAAATGCTTCAGTTTTATTTTTATTTTTAGTGGGTTAGTGCATGTTAGACCAATGTAATTAAAACTAGCTTGCTAATAATTAAGCAAACGTAACGTAATAGGTTTTTCGTAGGTAGCTTATTAAAATTATAATACACCCAACTTTGAGGAAGAAACAGTGTGTGCTGTGAGCAAAATGTTTATTTCTGGAGCTGCATGTGTAGCCACTTCGTACTTAAAAAAGTGTGAAACGTACCGTAGTGCTTAACACGAGTCATTAATTAGCATCTTAGATTAGCTGTGTGTGATCACCGACTACTGACGATATAATTGTGTTATCATGGTTGTTTGAGTCTTATAACATAGCAGAAATGAAATAACTCGCTGTTACCATTGCCAGTTTGTATAGAATATACACTAAGTGATCAAAAGTATCCATACACCCCCAAAAATATACTTTTTTCATATTAGGTTCATTTTGCTGCCACCTATTGCCAGATACTCCCTATCAGCGATCTCAGTAGTCGTTAGATATCGTGTTGAATGGGGCGCTCCGCGGAACTCACGGACTTCGAACTTGGTCTGGTGATTGGGCGTCACTTGTGTCAGAAATCTGTACGCGAGATTTCAACACTCCTAAACATCCCTGGCTCCACTGTTTCTGATGTGAGAGTGAAGTGGAAACGAGAAGGGACACGTATAGCACGAAAGCGTGCAGACCGACGTCGTCGGCACCTATCCAGACATCACACAGGAATTCCAAACTGCATGAGGATCCACTCCAGGTACTATGACAGTAGGTGGGAGCTGATAAATCTTGGATTTCATGGGCGAGCGGCTGCACTAAGTGACACATCATGCAGATAAATGCCAAACGACGCCTCGCTTGGTGTACAGCGTAAACATTGGACGATTGAACAGTGGAGAAACATTGTGTGGAGTGACGAATCACGATACACATTGTGGCGATTCGATGGCAGGGTGTGGGTATGGCGAATGCCCGGTGAACGTCATCTGCCAGCATGTATACTGTCAACAATAAAATTCGGAGGCTGTGTTGTCATTGTGTGGTCGTGTTTTTCATGGAGGGAGCTTGCACCTCTTGTTGTTTTGGGTGGCACTACTAGATCACAGGCCTACATTGATGTTTTAAGCACCATTATTGCTTCCCACTGTTGAAGAGCAATTCGGGGATGGCGATTGCATCTTTCAACACGATCGAGCCACATGTTCATAACGCACGGCATATGGAGGAGTGGATACACAACAATAACATCGGTGTCATGGACTGCCCTGCACAGAGTCCTGACTTGACTCCTATAGAACACCTCTGGGATGTTTTGGAACGCCGACATCGTGCTAGGCCTCACCAACCTACATTGGTACCTCTCCCTAGTACAGCACTCTCTGAAGAATGGGCTGCCATTCCCCCAAGAAACCTCCCAGCACCTTTATGCGTATTTCTGCGAGGGCTAAGGGTGGGCCAACACCATATTGGATTCATTTCCAGCATATTTTCGGTCAGATGTCCGGATACTTTTGATCACCTTTGAGTGTCAATAGAGACGCCCGCTATTAACAGGCTAGCATGATAACGACGCTATGCAATTACTGAATTATGGCAAAAAATGTGTTTTGTACAAACATGATTAAGCAGTCACATCAATGTAGTTCTTTTACTGTCTGTTAGTATAGTATATGGCTGTTGTACTATAAATTATTCTCTGAATAGATTAAGTCGCCACACTAAGATACACGAGTGGTCTGGCACTAAACGAACGATGATTGAAAGTTGTTCAGATGTGGTTCTCTGTCTAAAACACGTTTGTGTCTACATTTTGAATTGACACCTTTAGTAGATTGGGCAAAAGAAGTTACAGTGGGTATTAACTGCTACTATTCTCGCCTACCTCAATCAGTCGCAACTGCGACTTTTTACAGGTTAGCGTAGCAGAGCCTCAGTGTCTCAAAGGTAGAATCGGGCAACAGGGATCCCAGCTGACAGCGATCTTCTTCCACCGGCTCTGCTACAGGAATTAGCAAAACACAGCCTTAACCTCTTACTAACTAGACAACTTGCTGATTAGTTCCACCGCTGATAATATGAATGTAACAGATAAATATGGCTCAAATACAGTACTGCTAATAAATTAGGAAGAACGATATCATAATTACACAGGGTGAATCTAAATTTGCGCACTTGGGCTTCGCAGAACGATTCCTCACATGCTAGCAATAAAAAAATGCCTATCACAAAATTTCGTCCTACGCATATTTCCGGCAGTAAATGGACATCGAAGATTGAGATGGCAGTGTGCTCCAGAAAGGAACAAAGTTAGCATAGAAACCCATGCCCGGAAACGTCATCCAATGATGCTACGGAAAGTCCAAGTTACAGGCACCAGCTCCTGCCGCTAGACATCCCCTCCAGCAACTTCGAAGTGTTTTCTTCCTCGATGGTGGTCTCGGGGTATTTCGTTTGTCACTATCTTCTTCTGGAAAAAAACTCTGTCAAAGGCATGGTTTGATATGTAGCACCTGGAGGTCTTCTTTGGTGTTTTTAAACCATGGCGTCGTAGTTTTTGGTTCTGGGAAAAAAAAAAGAGAGAGAGAGAGAGAGAGAGAGAGAGAGAGACAAATTTCATGTGACCATAAAATCGTTCCCGGCTTTTATTATTTTATTTATTTAAAATGAAGAGTCGAGGACCCTAAGCCTCCTACACCAAGATGCACACACAGAGACTTTAATGGCAGGCCACGCGTCCTAGTGGATACGCATTGTGTGTCTTTTAATACAGTGGTATCCGTTGCCTTCTGCAGCCTCAGTCCTTTGATCCATGTTGATTCATCTGTCTTTTAGGGGCAATTTCTTACCCCAAGGGCAAAAGAGTGCGCTGAACCACTGTCCTGACCTGGCAAAGCCGGTGACAGAATAAATTTTATTTCTTTTGTCGATTGCCTTTATTGTTGAATTTTATTCAAATTTTAAGCACTGGCGGGATTCAAATTTAGGCCCGAGAACAATTTGATTGTCAAAGAAGTTACCTCGTTTTTTCTTTTTTTTTGTCTTTTTTCATCTCTCTCTTTTTTTTTTTTTTCCGCCTCTGGACCACTGGTAGAAAACTACACTTGTGCCAGCAGACGTTGGACTTAGAACTTCCATTACACCAGAAAACAGCCAAGACGATAAAGCGCTGAAACTATGAATCATCTGAAGTAAAGGAAGTCATGCCGACTTCAAAATGCCGCAAGAAATGGTGCCGCATTTTATTGACAATGAAGCGTAGCGATTTATCGAATACTTCCGAGAACCACCGAACGAAGCCGAGATTAATGAAGAGACAGTCAGAGCCGCAGACCGCAGGAATGAAGGAAAACGAAGAATAGGGTTTAACATCCCGTCTACAAGGTGGTCGTTAGAGACGGGAAGAAACGAAAGGAAGATAAGGGCTTAACCTCTCGTGGACAATTTGTCATTGGAGCATAAGATCAGATTGGTTTTGTTCGAGAGGAGAAAGGAAATTGGCAGTGCTTTTTCAGCGCAATCATCGCTCTATTTGCCTGGAGCTAATTAGGGCAATAAGGTAAACTAGAAAGTCTGGATGGTCGGAAGCGAATCTGTGCCGCTGCTCCCCCGAATGCGACTGCCTGGTGGTAACACTGCTCCACCGCGCTCGGTTGCGCCGCACGTATTGCGGTACATTCTGCAAGCGCCGCGACCCACTCTGATGCACACCAGCTGCAGTTCCGCAAACATTATGTCTGAAATGACCGATCTCTCCCTCCTACTGGTAGCGGTGTCGCCAGACACCGGACGGCGGAATGTGAATCTACTTGACAACCAGCCGACCACTGCACACGATTCACGGAGATTGTCGGAGCTGCGTCCAAGGAGAACGTGATAAGCAGGACTGGACAGTTCGCCTGAAGGCCTTATGGGCGTCAGGTTCCTTAAACAACTGCGACTGTATTAGAAGGATTTGGGGGGATGGTGAACCGTAGTAGGGCTCTGACGTGCGGGCTCACGTGATCAGGTGCATGATCACTCAGTTAAATTATTACTGATATGCTCTTGTAGCTCCTATATTACTGATTTTATTTTACGTATAAACATGTGTAACTCATCCGTTTTCAATCACTGGCTACCGCACTGAAATTGGTAACATTGTCAAGGGTTTTGAAAATTGATCAAATTGGAATTCCTATGCCAGTGATAAGAGTGTTATAGGCTACCTAAGAGCCGCTATGACCATCTTTATCATGGATAACAGCAGCAATGTGTGTTATTTCTCCGGTGAGCAGCGGGTTTATGAGGTGGACCTAGCCGAGCGACGATGTGGACATAGGACTTTAACTAAAAGTATTGATTAATCGACATATACTTTTAATACAGATGGAATGAATACTTTGCTGTGCTTATAGAGGTACACAATTATTCCCAACTAATACATAGTTCTGTGATGTATCACGAAGTATATTGTTCCGGCTGGTGCGAATATGGAGTGTGGGCACTCACATGAACTCTTGAACTCCTGGATTGGAACTGTAGAACTGCCCTCGTGTCGCTGTGGTGCGCCGGCATTTGTAGAGGAGCTCCCTTCTTCCTATTGGCCGGCGCGCGAATCAGGCAAAGAGGTACCGAGACTGCGGGCACCAACGGCGGCAAAAGTACTGCACAGCGACTTATCACCCGTCTGGTACTGGCGCAGCGACTTGCTTGGACCGCGGGCGTTGTGACGAATAGCGACACCACGACAGTGCGGCTTCACATGGATGCAATGAGCCTTGGTAGGTTGGTGGAAGGAGTTCGCTCCACATCTGCACACAAAAGTCATATAACTCCCGTAAATTACTGCCTCGATGAGGTCCGTCGTCACACAGATTTGTAGGAAGGCGACGCCTGCCCTCGGGTGCAAAGGAATGAGGAAAAGAAATTTTTAAATTTTTCGTAAGTATTTCGTTGTGTGGCTAGCCTGGCTGTCCACGGGTCGTGCCGGGTGCGTGCGGTCAGACGTTTCCACACGCAATCTCCCGATACGTGCCTGTTGGATCCACATTTCTTTGTGGCTTGGTTCTGCTGAGCCGGCCGCGGTGGCCGAGGGGACTGAGGCGCTCCAGTCATGGTCAGCACGGCCACTACGGTCGGGGGTTCGAATCCCCCCTAGGGCATGGATATTTGTGCCGTCCTTAGTATTAGCTAGTTCGTAAGTAGTTTGTAAGTTTAGGGACTGATGACCCCGTAGTTAAGTCCCATAAGCTTCACAAACATTTGAACACATTTTTTTTCGTTCTGCTGGCGACCGTACATCATCCCCGGAGAATCTGCAGAAGCCAGTCACCAACCACGAACCAGACTGGTGGTCACGTGGGGCAAGCTGTGTCGAGATCGGAATGACAGACTGAAGAACAGACGCTCTCTTGCGCCCCGACTTCCAACACAACTAGACCTGCACCCATGAGCTACGATGATACCTTAATTTTACCTCTGATTCCAAGATGTACCTTTCTGGACATGCGTCGATTTCCCTGGGTCCCATTTAACACCATGTAACCGTTTTCCATAATAAAACCCATAAGTTTCCTCCATCTTCACGCCTTTCCCATTTAAAATCCATGCCCACTCTTTGTCCCTGATATCCTCGCACAAGTCACATCCCATATGTTAAGATTACCTGACACAGTCAGTTTTGGAAGCGATCTGATCGTTTTATAGTTTTCAAAATGAAATGTCAAGATCGCACATTAATAATGTATTCAATGACGACCGGTTTCAGTTAACTGTGTCACCATCATCTGGTCGCAGATGTAACCAGATGATGGTGACACAGGTCACCGAGACCAGTCGTTATTGAATAAATTATTAATATGCGATCTTAGCATTTCATTTTGATCACATCCCATACGTATTCCATCGGGATCAGATCTGGCGAATCGGGGGACGGGGGGGGGGAGGGGCATTACAGCGGTTGCAACTGGTCACTGTGTTCCTCGCACCACTCCATCACACTCCTGGCTTTGTGACGTCTTGTTAAATAATGTGACTGCCTCTGGGAAACATGGTCACATGAAAGGGTGTCGGTGTCTGCAACCAACTTCAAGGCCGTCATGGTCTAGCATTAGCTGCACTGGACCCATTAATGTCAATGTTAATCTTCCCCTGAACATAACTGGGCCGTCGCTAGCTCGTCTCCTTTCTGCAGTACAGGTGACAAAGGGACACGGCGGATTCGGACCCTTCCACTTTCCTAAATGCTCGAGCCTAGACTCCGGACCATCATAGCACATTAATTTTACTTACGGCCTAAGATGCCGACGTTTCGTTGCCTACTATGGACTACAATTTCAAAGGTGACGCGACGACTGGCTGTTAGACGCTGGACGTCCAGCTTATATAGAGCTCACACAGGGCGTCACCACTTGTCAAGAGTTGCCAACTTTTTAAGCCATCTCTGACCAGCGTCATCTCAGTCAAGACCTCGCACTGTTATATACGCATGTATAAAGAATCCACAGAGATCCAGAAGCATCACAATAATTTCAACAGAAAAGAAGATATGGCGGTCGACTTCGTACCAACGATGTGACCTGAGATTACTTGCAATCGAGAGAGATAACGCTGGTCAAATATAGCTTCAAAGACGGCAGCACTTGACAAGTGGTGGCGCCCTCTATGTGTTCTATATAAGCAGGACGTCCAGCGCCACCTTAGCAAAACAAACCAATACGGAGGTGACAGTAGAACTTTTGAGTTAGTCACCACGTTGGTGTGAGCGTGGAGGGACCATATGCTTTTTAAAAAAGCATAACAGTCAGTCGTCGACTCACTTCTGAAGATGTTGCCCGTAGTAGGCAACGAAATGTCGAGAGTAAGAAGTTTTATAGATTGACCATGGCATTTTAGCCCGGAAGCTTTAATTGATGAAGACGCCGGCCGTGAAAACCTACATGTAATGATCATCGTAGTACAGTCTAACAAGTAAGTCACGACACACTCTAGGCTACTGCCAAGTTACATTTCAGAATACTATATCGAATGAATGAGAATAGTGTCGTTTATACAGGTTTATAACATAGGTTTTACAATAGTGAATGTACATAGTGACATAAAAATCGATACTGTAAAAAAAACTGCTAAATTTTTCTTTATTAAGTAGCCTAATACCCTGGAAAGGTATGGAACGGAACATTACATAACAGTTCATTTACTATTCTCTTTTTACCTGTGGGTGTTTACTGAAGAATTTCATTTTCTATTAAGAAAAAAAATGGATTGACAACTCCAGAAAATTTGAACTTTTGCAGAAAGACATAGCTTTTCTATTCGCGGGCGTTAAGGTTTCTTCACTGAAATTACAGCCTAATCATTGAGTGTGGTACGCAGGAAATTTGTATGAAATACAATACCTACTTTACGTAGTGCACAAATCAGCCACCACAGCTGTATCTGAAGGGGAAACCTCACAGACGTGCCAATAAAAGTCAAAATCAAAAGGACTGTTTCCCAACAAAGCAGAAACCAATTCCAGAATCGTTGTTACATGTGAACAAACGGTGTCTATAAGACATTCGTTTTATAAGCAAAAGTAATTACACTCAAAAGTATATGCGTTTATAATAAAGACGAGTGAACTGTAAAAATGTGTGAATCATTAGACTCCATACCGAAGTTAAAGAGCCTATCACAATAAAAACAGACTTTAACATAAATATATATTACCGATATGTTCATATTCGCCGGCCGCGGTGGCCGAGGGGACTGAGGCGCTCCAGTCACGGTCTGCACGGCCACTACGGTCGGGGATTCGAATCCCCCCTAGGGCATGGATATTTGTGCCGTCCTAGTTCGTAAGTAGTTCATAAGTAGTTTGTAAGTTTAGGGACTGATGACCCCGTAGTTAAGTCCCATAGACTATACAAACATTTTATTTGTTCATATTCTCTGACTTTCAGCAGGGTAACATGCAAACATATAGACGTATACGAAGGTATTTCTTCACGAAGAAGTTGTTGCTTACAGGCGATCACTGGATCAATGAAATTCGGCGCTTTCTTTTTACATTAATTTCACGATTATTCATGTCTCTTGATATTTTACTAATGTTTGGAACCCAAACATAATAGTAACGTATGATTTTGTATGCACCTTGGTCATCAGTCATGTAAAACTTTTTAAAGGAATTCACCGCCATTTGACTGAAATATTGTGTCTTTCCACAACCAGGTTTCGGCCTTAGGCCATTATCAAGTGATGAAACTCTTCAGACAGATTTCCATCACTTGATGATGGCTTAAGGCCGAAATCTGGTCCTGGAAATAAACAATATTTCAGTCAAATGGCAGTGAATTCCTTAAAAAAATAATAGTAACGACTTCGTTAATTACGTAGAAAAATCGTTACTAACGAACATGATTCTTAGGCGCCTTGCCCACCACTAGAGCAAAAGTGTCGTTAAAACTGTCAGTCGGTAACAACTTCACGACAGTGAGTGTCACGACTGTATGCGTTAAGGTGCGAGTCCGAACACGGCGACAGCGACCCACTGCCGCTGCCGACAACGACCGAGACGCAGCCGCCTGCTGCCGACCCGTTGCGGAACACATCGGCAGGCGAGCAGCGCGGTCGCCGCTGACAGGCGAGGCGGGGTGGGGTGTCTGCCGACTGCCGCGGTTGTTGCGCTGTAGTTGGAGGGCGAAGACGATGACGTTGCTTTGTTCCATACTAAGAGAACACGATAGCTGGTAATGCCTTTATGTAAACGTACAGCTGCCGAGTTTAGTGACGAATTTATTCATGAGCTGTTGACGTTTAAATAAAAGACAGTTCAACTTCGTACAGACTTCTATTTTGAATGACATAAAACCACAGTGCCTAAGAAATGCAATAACTGAAGAAGAAAAATTACATTTTACACTGAGAAGTACGCAAAAACTCGTGCATTATTTACTATCTGCTCAACAACTGGTACGGAACAATCCCAGCGATGTGAATGTTGAAGATGTGTTATTATCTCTTGATTGCTGATTTGTGTTGCACTGTGGGCCCATCATTTCGTAATCACAAGCAATGCGACTATTATTTTTCTTTCGGTGCTGCTTTATATATTGGAAATGAACTCCGTAAAACTGCTCTGATACGTCCAGAAAATAATTCAACATCATATTTGCGTCGCATAAAAGCCTTTAGTAACTTTTGCCTCTTTTCTTTCCTTTCCTTTCAAACTTTTAATATTGTACCATCGTTAGTTTTATTCAGTTTTATTTTCTTTGTTGGTACGTAACATTAATCTATTGTCACCTCTCGTGAACTTGAAGTAAATAAACCTATCCTGACAGTATTTTACACAAAACGCTTTATTACTCTACATAATCATTTTTAAGAACACCATTTATGTAATTACTGACAGTTAATTTCTTAATTCTTTTGAACATAAACCACCGTTTGTGTTTAGTTTTTACTTTAATAGTCAAGTATTGAGGAAACTGCACTAAGTTGCTACAAAAATGAAGCAAAACGTGTTACAAAATATTAATGAGTGCAGCTTCCTCTGAGTCTTCATTGATATGCCACGTCAAACATTTACAGCATACATCCGTACTCATAATTAAATAGTTTATCAGAATTTACAACAACAAAAAATTCGCGACTGATTAAGCACAGTTCCAGGCCTATTATATATTTATTCGTGGAACTTGACAACTCTTCTTCCCTGTTACAAACAACAAATGCAAGTTTCAATCCGATCTGTAGAAGAGACAAGGCAATGATGTCTTCTGCTTTTAGTTACATCCAATGCAATGATGTCTCAATAAATTAAAACGAACAAAATCTCAATTTACATTTTCTTGAGGACATATCCCCAAGTGCTTCAGTGGTTATAAACAATCTTGCTTGTGGTGGCCATTTGAGCAGCAGCTGAATATTACGTATTTTCACTGTAGTGTTTTTAAAGAAAACACCTTTTGCTTCTGCAAGTAGTAAAGGCGTTTTCTTTAAAAACACTACAGTGAAAATAAATACATAGTTACAAACAATGCACATATGAATCCATTCCTTGATAAATAAGTTTCATGCACTTATTCGCCCTGTTCAACTACTGTGCTGTAGCTTTCCAGATATCTTTCACTAAAACATTTCTGTACTCGTTATCTCCTGCGTTAAATATTACAGGATATGTTGCTACTGTGTTTCAAATGTTTGTATAGTCTATGGGACTTAACTACGGGGTCATCAGTCCCTAAACTTACAAACTACTTATGAACTAACTAAGACTAAGTACACATCATACCAGCTACTGTGTTTGGAGTAGAAAGGTTTTACGAAGATATGTGTCCAGTCATAGACTATGTAAGCTTTAAGTATTTTATAAGAAACAGAGACGCTCAACTAATTAAATCAAAACAGTAACTAAGAAATAACTATAAATTAAATTTCAATAAATAAGCTAAAACAAACTTACAGTCCAGTGAGTGTACCAGTAAGTACAATTGTATATTAAATTAGCTTATACAGAGAAACAAAAGTAGGAGGGGGAACAGGCGAGTAAGGGAGACATAAACAATGAAATGTCGGTGGAGGCAATTACATATATTTGAGATTTGTGAATATGGAACAAAGGAGCATGTTACAGTATATAACCTATATTAAAATACACTGGTTTTCACAAGAATGGTGAGAGTGGCACAAGGAAGGAAAAAATGGAATGTGGGTGAAAAACATAACACAATTTCAACAAGGATGGCGGTAGGATAATAAGGCCTGAATACTGAAAGTGAGTTTGATCATTGAGAATTATGTTTGGTTTCTGAGCCTGGTGTTTGTTGATAGAGAAAATTACAAGCAGTGTTATCTTTCTGCCTTTATTCGCTCTGTGATAAACATCACATTTTATGTCAAAGGCATGACTTTCCTTGAAGGCATGTTCTCCAAAGGTGGAATCTCTATTTTTAGTCTCCAACTCTTCTCATTTTCAGCCAGTCTAGTAGTTAATAGCCCTATCTGATTGAGTTATACAGGGTGTTACATAAGGTACGCCCAAACTTTCAGAAAACATTCCTCACACACAAAGAAAGAAAATATGTTAGGTGGACATGTGTCCGGAAACGCTTAATTTCCGTGTTAGAGCTCATTTTATTACTTCTCTTCAAATCACATTAATCATGGAATGGAAACACACAGCAACAGAACGTACCAGCGTGATTTCAAACACTTTGTTACAGGAAATGTCCAAAATGTCCTCCGTTATCGAGGATACATGCATCCACCCTCCGTGACATGGAATCCCTGATGCACTGATGCAGCCCTGGAGAATGGCGTATTGTATCACAGCCGTCCACAATACGAGCACGAAGAGTCTCTACATTTGGTACTGGGGTTGCGTAGACAAGAGTTTTCAAATGCCCCCATGAATGAAAATCAAGAGGGTTGAGGTCAGGAGAGCGTTGAGGCCATGGAATTGGTCCGCCTCTACCAATCCATCGGTCACCGAATCTGTTGTTGAGAAGCGTACGAATGTGCAGGAGCTCCATCGTGCTTGCACCATATCTTGTGTCGTACTTGTAAAGGCGCCTGTTCTAGCAGCACAGGTAGAATATCCCGTATGAAATCATGATAACGTGCTCCAGTGAGCGTAGGTGGAAGAACATGAGGCCCAATCAAGACATCACCAACAATTTCTGCCCAAACGTTCACAGAAAATCTGTGTTGATGACTTGATTGCACAATTGCGAGGAAGTACAGTACATACTAACGAAACAATTGGGTATTTTGACAATTGTCTGCACGAATTATTTCAATTTACATTTAAAGAAAAATACTAAAATGAGCTCTAACATGGAAATTAAGCGTTTCCGATGTCCACATAACATATTTTCTGTCTGTGTGTGTGAGGAATGTTTCCTGATAGTTTGGCCGTACCTTTTTGTAACACCCTGTATATACTTTGCTACAAAGATTGCAAGAGATCTTATATATGCCGCTTCTTTACGAAGGTAGAATCTTGTCTTTGCTATTGAAAAGCAATTTCGTAATAGAATTCCCATTATAAAAGGCTGGGGTGTATTTTCTGGACTTAAGTTTGCAAGTGTAAGAAGCCGAAAGCTAGTTTAACATAAAATAAATATTATTGTTGAACAAATATATGTTGTATCACAGTTATTTAATACGTCTATGTTCCATCAAGAACGAACGGAAGAGTCCGTAAATAGGCTATTATAAGAGGACTCGCTTGGATTGTCAACTTATCAAGGGAGCCAGTGTAGTGCCCATACCCATGCGACGGGTTGGTTAAAGCTGTCTCTGCCTGTATTCAGGAGGAAGCAAGTGGTGCCTTCAGCATTCAAGTGTTCTGGGTGCAGAGCGCGCCCCGTCGTGAAACACTCGTCAGTGGGTGAATAAATGCGACGTTTTGGCCACGGTTCCTGGAACCGCTAGCAAGCCCAGCGTAAAACGCAGGAGTCGTTGCCAAACCCCCGCCTTCATTCACCCCGTGACAGTTATTTCACGACGCGGCGCAGTCCGCACCCAGAATACTGTAATGTGGAATGCCTTTTTTCAAATGATGGAAGGTAATGAATGCACCATAAGACCACTGAGTGTATTTCAGGCCAGAGCTGATTTTTTTTAAATGTATTGGTAGTGTTTCTCGCACCGTAAACATCTACATCTACACACACACACTCCGCAATCCACCGTAAGGTGCGTGGCGGAGGGTACACTGTACCACTATTAGGCTTTTCCTTTCCTGTTCCACTCCCAAATAGAACGAGGGAAAAAACAATGCTTATATGCCTCCGTACGAGCCCTAATTTCTCTTACCTTTGTGATCACTACGCGAAATGGAAGTAGGCGGCAGCAAGATCGTACTACACTCAGCTTCAAATTCCGGTCCTCTAAATTTCCTCAACAGAAATTCACGAAAAGAACGTCGTCTTTCCTCCAGCGATCCCCAATGGAGTTTCCGGAGCATTTCCGTGACACTCGCGCATTGGTCGAACCGGCCAGTAACAGACCTAGCTGCTCGCCTCTGAACTGGTTCTATGTCTTCCTGTAAACTGATCTGCTACGGGTCCCAAACAATTGAGCAATACTCAAGACGTGGTCGTACAAGCGTTTTATATGCGGTCTCCTTTACAGATGAAGTACTTCTTCCCAAAATTCTCCCTATAAAACGAAGTCGGCTGTCTGCCTTACTCACAACTGTCCTTGTATGTTCATTCCATTTCATATTGCCCTGCAATGTTACGCCTAGATATTTGAACGATGCGACTGCATATAGAAGCTCACTACTAATGCTGTATTCGAACATTGTGGGATTGTTTTTCCTACTCATGCGCATCACGTTACATTTTTCTACATTGAGAGCTAGCTGCCATTCTTCCCACCAACTAGAAATTTTGTCTAAGTCATCCTGTATGCTGCTACAGTCAGTTAAAAACGACACCCTCCCATACACCACAGCATCATCAGCAAACAGCCGCAAATTACAAGTTACTCTGTCCATCAGATCATTTATATAAATAGAAAATAATAGCGGTCCTATCACACTCCCTTGGGGCACGACTGACGATACACTCGTCTCTGATGAACACTCGCCGTCGAGAACAACGTCCTGCGTTCTATTACTTAGGATGTCTTCCAGCCAGTCAAAAATCTGTGAACCTATTCCATAAACTCGTATCTTTGTTAGTAGTCTGCAGTGTGGCACCGCGTCGAACGCCTTTTTGAAGTCGAGAAAAACACAATCCGCTTGTTGCCCTTCATCTGTGGCTCGCAAGATGTCATATGAGAAAAGAGCAACACGCTGTTTTTTTTTTTTTTCAGTGCCTCAGCCGTAACTACTGTGTATACATAAAGAGCATGCTGCAGACAATGCCATATCTGAATATGACAAGACAAGCGTAAATTCGAAGTTCGCGGATTATGCTATAATGGTGTCAAGAATTGTAGCGAATTACAGAAGTATCCGCAGCTTATCGATGCTTGGTGTAGCCTTATTTGTGACTGCGCAATTACAGAGCCATCATTGGAAGCAGTTACTTTGATAATACATCTGGGAGTAAGCATGGCGATTGATTTTAAGTGGTAGGAGAATACAAAATTAATCGAAATTCTTTGGAAGAATATTCATGAACTGGAATCGATCAACTAAACACTCATTCCACAAAATATTTTAATATTACTGGCCAGTATGGGGAATGATCTACATCTACATAAATACTCTCCAAGTCACATTGAACTGCATGTCAGAGGGTTCATTTAATTACTTCTTTTTTTCTCTGCAGTTCCATTCTCCAATAGCTCGCAAAAAGACGGAAGACCTAAATCTTTCCGTTTCTGATCTTATTTCTCTTATTTTATTCTGATGATGTCTCCCTATGTGTGTGGTTACTAACAAAACATGTTCTCATTCGGAAGAGAAACGGGATGAAAGAAATTTCGCAGATCTCGTCGCAACAAATAACACCTTTATTTTAATGATTTCCACCCCAACTCGTGCATCATTTCTCTGGCATACTCTCCCCTATATCGCGATAATACAAAAGGAGGTGCCCTTCTCTGAATTTTGTCTAAATCACCCATCAATCCCACTTGATGGGGATCCCACAATGCGCTGCAATACTCCAAAATAGGACGCACCACTGTAGTGTAGGCAGTTTCTTTAATTGAAATTTTGCATCTTCTAACTGTTCTGCCAATGAAACGTAGTCTTTGGTTTGTCTTCCCTACAGTATTTTCTGTGTGTTCTTTCCAAATTTAGTTGTACGTAATTGTTACTCCTAGGTATTTAGTAGATTTGAAGACCTGTACGTTTGACTATTTATCGTGTAACTGAAGTTTAACGGATTTCTTTTAGTGGTCACATGGATAACCTCACACTTATCATTATTAAGGGTCAATTTCGTTTATTGCACCATCCAGATATCTTATCTAAATCATTTTGCTGCTTCTTTTGATCATCTAGTGACTTTAGTAACCGGTAAATGACAGCATCATCCGCGAACAGTCAGCTACTCAGAGTGACTTCTAATAGTTTATAAAAGTAAGGAACAGTAGGGGCCCAATGACACTTCCCTGTGGAACGCCAAATATTCCAGTTCTACTCGATGACTTTCCTTCAATTACAACATACTGTGTCATTTGTGACAGGAAATCACGATTCCAGTCGCACAAATGTGGCGATATTCCACAAGCACGCAATTTGATTAGAAGACGCTTGTGAGGTGCAGTGTCAAAAAGCTTTCCAGAAATCTAGGAACACGGAATCTGTTTGACATCCCTTCTCGGTAGAGAATTTGGAAAAGATCCAACGAAGAGCACTGCAGGTTTATTTAACAAGCTTCAGAACGCCACCGAGAGGACCGGCCGACTCCACTCTCAGCAGCTGCTCGGTATGGCCTCTGTCAAAGTTCTGAGAGCGGCATTTTCGCCAAGATTTATCCAGTATTACACCTGACTATTTATTTCGGTGACTAGTCCTGTAACACTAACGTATGAACAACAGTTTCGTTATTGTCTTTCGATATAGACACCTCCCACAACTATGTGCCGCTGAGCTATGCGATACATGGCCTGGACACTTTGCACGAAGTCTTCCTTTGGGATGGTGTTCAAAAGCCTCGTCACGCAGCTTTTGATGTCAGGATATCGTAAAATCGAGTTTGAGTCGAGAGTAGAGGAAGAAGTGTAGAGGATTGAGATCCGACGAGTGTAGTGGATGTTCAGGTTGCGTGACAACGCAAACCCACACATAGCCAATGTGGTCAAACAGTTCCTGGCAAAAAAGAGGGTGGGGCAACTTGCTCATCCTCCATATTCGCCGAATCTCAACCCCCTACACTTTTTGATATTCCCCTGACTCGCTTTGAAAAAGATATACGATACTTCTGACATCCAACGAAACGTGATTAAGAGTTTCGAACACCATTCCGAATGAACAGGTCGTGCATTGTTTCCAGGACAAAATCGCAGAGCTCAGCGGTGCATAGGTGTGGGAGGTGACTGCAGTTCATCATTTTCGTTAAGGGTATATTACACAGAGCCTATTTGGTCGCTAGTCGCTGGCGTCTGTTGTCGCTCGGCATATAGGCCAATAGCGAATGAATACGCTGACGTAATGACATGCAGCGACTTCAGACGCTAGCGTCTTCGTAAAAACAATTGAAACGTGACATAGAATATGCCACCAAGGAGGTTAGAATTTCTAACCTCCTTGTATGACACATTGTTTTGGAGGTTAGGTGATACCATACACTTCTGTTTCCCGCCAAACAAAATATGAAGTGGAATTGTAATCAAATATCTGGAAATTTATCGAAGTTTTCCAGTATTATAAGGAATTAAAAATGATTATTTAAAAAAGACACTCAATTTAATCAACTGTTTGACTAGTGATGAAGAATGAAGGTCTCTTGGGGGATATGGATACCAAAAACCTGAAAACAAAAATCAAACAATAAAATATCTCATCTTCATTATAATTCTGTAGCAGAAGGATCTCCACACGATAATTCTCTCAAAAGATTTGCAGAAGCACTATATTTATCCCTCCTCCCAATCCACCTTCTTATCCATTTTATTTTATTACACCTACTTTTCCGTTATGATTTTGGTAGACTGTTCTTTTAAGGCTCTTGCGAGAAACACAATGCCAGCATTTATTACTGCCTTCGACATTTTGATTCGACTGGTGGCTACTTTATACGCTCCTGTATATGACACAGGGTGACCAACACTTGCGAGAGACCAAAAACGCCAGCGACCAACGTCTAAAGTAGCCCACCCTTCAACTTTAGACGCTCGCGTTTCGGAGCAGCAACTTTGTTCGCTGTCCTTGTTTACACGGAGCGAATTTAGCAGCTGCGTCCAAATTCGCCAGCGACTAGCGACCAAATACGCTCCGTGTAATATACCTTTTAATGTTACAGGACTATTCACCGAACTTCATTGTCAGAGGCTTTATGTTGCTTTCCGAGCTACATTTATGTCACGGAATGAAAGTAAACTCAGAGGGGCTAGAGGCCACAATGAAGCTGACCTGCAGTTTTCCAGTGAATCATTCACGACTGGGACATGAAAAAAGGAGGGAATGCAGTGGTCAGCAAAGTACATTCCACCACGTATCGTGAGATACACGTTTCTAGTTGTATGAACGCTCGGGTACACTAATCGAACTTCCACTTGTCCGCTAAACCATACGACCTAAGTTCCATAGAAAATATCAAATAATAAATCAGTGTCCAGAGACGTTATTCTCTCGATATGTATCAAAGATATTAAATTGAAGGAGAGGCACTAACTTTGTGCCACGACCGGTTTCGAACCCGGGCCCTTCTGCTCACTAGGCAAGTGCTATAACCACTAAGCCCCCACGACCTAATAGATACGGCGATTGCGACAGCGGGTGAATATTCCAATGTTTGTTAAGCTTATGGGACTTAACTACGGGTTCATCAGTCCATAAACTAACAAACTATTTATAAACTAACTTATACTAAAGACAGCACAAATATCCATGTCGGAGAGAGGATTCGAACCACCGACGGGGAGCACCTCGCCCATCGGAGCATAGCGCATCAGTGCGCTCGGCCACTCCGCCGCGGCTCTCCGCAGTTTGATAGTTATACAGGACCTGTAGTAATCATGCTGATATCAGCTTGATATGATACTATCTTCAAATGTAGGAAGCCAAGAACGCAATACAATTATTTATTTTATGACGACCGGCTCAAATGGACAAGGCCACGATAATCTGGTCGTATAAAATTTTACAATGTAGTCATCTTATGTTATTTAAAAAATGGAGCTTTAAATAAAGTAAGATGACCTCATTGTACTGTCTGGTTTTATACGACCAGATGACGGTGGCATAGCACATTCTAACCGGGCGTCATAAAATAAATAATTGTATTGCGATCTTGGCTTTCTACTTTCTAAGATAATTAATCTATCACATCGCTTCCACAACCTACGATGTCGGGGATGTTGATAAAAAAACGTGCAGACTGTCTCCCTCGTAAAATTGTGGCCTTAGCTAGACTCTGTGCTACAAGGTATTAGCAATATGTCGGTTAGTGGAGACTAAAAGTTTTATCTGGTGTTACATCCTCTTTCGACAGAGATTGTTTTTATATCAGGTTTACATAAAGTCGTTGGTTTTTCATAAAACCGAAAATCAAATTATTATTATTATTATGCCGAGACAGAAAAAAAATTGTTCATTTGTTTTAACGACCGATTTGGGCACACTGAGGTACCATTTTCTGGTTCAATATGATCAAATGTTTGTAATTCTATGGGACCAAATTACTTAAACTAAGTTAAACTAACCTACGGACAACACACACACATCCATGCCCGAGGGAGGATTCGAACCTCCGACGAGGGAGGCCGCACGATCCGTAACGTGGCGCTCCAGACCGCTCGGCTATTCCCGCGCGGCCCTTTTCTGGTCTGGTATCTTAGAGCATTTATGCCTTTACAGAAGTGCTCGACATTATAGTTGTCTTCTGTAAAGACATAAATGCTCTAAAATACCAGACCAGAATATTGTATCCCAGAGCGCCGAAAGCAGTCTTCAAAACAAATAAATAAATGTCTTTTTTCGCGATCTTGGCATAATATTAATTTGAATTCAAAAGAAGATCGCCAACTTAAACATGAATAAAAGTACTCAGGCCCACTTCGCTAAATTACAAATCTGGTACACCACTGCAGTTTCATGCCGATAGCTATAAGGGAGTGGAAGATATGGTGGTTGAAAGTCGTCAAATTATAAAAAAAAAAAAAAAAAAAAAAAAAAAAAAAAAAAAAAAAAATTTCGGACTGAAGGCCAGCGATGACGTTTGCAACTCTGTAGCAAGAAGGTTACATACAGCGAAACGTGATGCCACAGACCATATCTTTGGTCTATGCGTGCTACAATGTCTTCAGCTGTTTCTCTGTAAGGATAAGCATACGAATAAGGAAATATAAGAATAAATAAATAAAGCAGTAAAAAAAGAAATTTCTTTTAATACAAATAACGTAGTTTACCAGAATGCCCTAAAATGAAATTAAAATTAATTTGGACATTACTCTTACCAAACGTGTTGAGATACTGCGACACAGGCTATAAGGAATAATGTATGTATTATTTACTGTGAATCATTAAGCACTTCCCATAATTTTATTTTTTTATATGAATGTTGATTAAAACTGTTTGTTTCTAAAGAAGGTATTGTATTTCATTTCATCCTTCAAAACCAGTTTCATAGCAAACTACTGAAAGATAGCTTATCTGTCATAATTAACCAACACGCGAGCGGAGCCGCGGGTTTATGCTAGTATACAATAAAGACTGATGCTTGAATATTCCCTACACACAAAAATTACGATTTCATACACGAAGTGTTAACGCATCAAAAATGGTCACATAATACTATTTGGTTGCTGATGACAACGCTACCAATATCCATACGCCATGAAAATAGTCCTAAACGACCATACAGTGTAGAAAGAAAGATGATAATCAAAAGTAAGACATATTACTATAGACCTAATTTCACACCTAGGTTAGTAGTACCATATGTTTATTTTCACAGCCATAAACAAATAAAAACCCACTGGTACAGAGATACTGAAACTTTTTTGGGTAACGAGAAAAAGATAGTGTTTTGCACATCAGTAGGACCTTATACGTAATGAAATGTATGAAATAAATCACAAATTGCGATGTTAATGGCTTCACTGTATTAGGTTTAGATGGTATACCAAACTGTGGCGAATGAAAATTTGTGACCGGCGGGGATTGGAAGCGGGGATCTCCTGCTTACTAGGCAGTCGCGTTGACCACTCCGCCACCGAGGACACAGTGACCAGCCCGACTGCAGTGAACTCGTCCCTGCACGTCTCCCGCCACACACATATCTCCATTCGCCACGCCGTCTCATTCCTATACCACAGCCTACTTATTCTATAATGCTCGCAGCCACAATACTGTATTCCCGCATCAGGGAGAACAGACCATGAATTATCCAGACACAATTAACTGTCGGCCGGGCACAAATTTTCATTCGCCACAGTTTGGTATTCCATCTAAACCTAATACAGTGAAGCCATAACATCACAAATTGCGATTTATTTCATTCATTTGAACGCTGTAATTCGTCGAATATATATATATATAATTGTATACAAACCGAGGCGGGCTCCTGATGACAATTAATTGTGTCTCGATACCTCATGGTCTGTTCTCCCTGATACAGGAATACAGTATTGTGGCTGCGAGCATTATAGAATAAGTAGGCTGTGGTATAGGAATGAGACGGCGTGGCGAATGGAGATTTGTGTGTGGCGGGAGACGTGCAGGGAAGAGTCCTCTGCAGTGGGGCTGGTCACAAGGTGACGGAGTGGCGGAGTGGTCAACGCGACTGCCTACTAAGCAGGAGAATCCGCGTTCGAATTCCGACCGGGCACAAATTTTCATTCGCCACAGTTTGGTATTCCATCTAAACCTAATACAGTGAAGCCATAACATCGCAAATTGCGATTTATTTCATTCATTTGAACGCTGTATATAATTGTAATGAAATGAAGCGGTTTGTTGTTGAGCAGTATGAAGTTGCTTGTGTCCTCGATTGGCCATTCAGAAGAGAGGAAGCAATCCTGACTTGGCGTGTCCCGTGTCACCGCCTGTTGATTTAGAGCCGTCTCTTCCTCTGCGCATACCTAACGGTACCAAAAGCCCGAACACAGCGTGCATTGTATTGTAATGAGAGGACATCCATATGGCGTCTTAACAACAGTCCTGCAAGAAAGCTCGTGTCGCGCTGGTGCTTTGAAACGCGTTGTCGCTGTTTGTTTATGTGCCGCGCGCTCGTTTACTTTCCAAGAAATACGGGTGTTGAGGGGTAATTTCCATTTCCCTCGATATCTCTTAACTGTAGTGACTCCGTGGATCTCTTGTCACAAACGAAACAATAAAGCCATGTTTTCATTCAGTGTTTACACTGTTTGTCTTTACCTCGCCTTGCTTTAACAACATAACAGTTCCAGCAGTATTCAGCTTAGTTAAATCGACTGTAACTAGTAAAAAAAAGGTTAAATTTACAAAATCTATCGGACCAAACTGCGTGGTCATCAGTCCGTAGCTTACAAACTACTTAAACTAAGGTAAAGCAACCTAAGGACAACACACACACCCATGCACTAGGGTCCGGTCGCGGTGGCCGAGGGGACTGAGGCGCTTCAGTCACGGTCTGCACGGTCACTACGGTCGGGGGTTCGAATCCCCCCTCGGGCATGGATATTTGTGCCGTCCTTAGTTGTAGGTAGTTCATAAGTAGTTTGTAAGTTTAGGGACTGATAACCCCGTAGTTAAGTCCCTTAAGCTTAACAAACATTTGAACATTTTTGAACATGCCCTAGGGAGGATTCGAACCTCCGACGGCGAGCAACCGCGAACTAGTAAAAACTTTTACATCTCTCATGTTAGTCGACGAAACAGTTGTCTGCCAATTTTTTTTTTTTTTTTTTTTTTTTTTTTTTTTTTTTTTTTTTTTTCAGTACTGCATGGAACATTAAATACAACGAAAGTAACTCTCCTGATCTCAACTGTTTAATTAAAAAAATAAAAAAAATGTGTTGATGATACATGTGAAGTTAACACACAGAGTATCCTCAAAAGTGCCATCCTCAATTTATTAACAAGAATCTATCCGTAAAAATGAGAGGTTCTGGTATTACAGCTTAGCATTTAGTCTCGCGTTAATCTGTAATAGCAAAGTAAAAGAGTTTGTGAGGAGGCATTCAAACACTTTTTCTGTTTTCCTTTACATACTACGCGATCCATCGTATGGTGCGTTTCGGAGAGTACCGCGTAGCAACATTAATCATTTCACTATATGAGCCACTCTCAGAACGACGGAAAAACGAATGCCTGTGTGCTTTCGCACGAGCTTAGGTTTGTCGCCTTCACGGGAAATATAAGCTGGCGACAGTCAGCTTCAAATTCCAGTCCTCTAAAATTTCCGCAATAATGATTCTCGAAATAACGTCGTCTTCCCTCCAGCAATTTCCAATCGAGTTTTCGAAACATCTCTGTAACTCACATTGATTGGACCTACCAGTGACAAACCTAGTAGCCCCCTTCTGAATTGCTTTCTTTGTCTTCCTTCAAACCGATTTGAAGGGGATCCTTAACACTTGAGCAATAATGAAGAAGGCGCCACACAAGCGTTCTGTGCGGGGTCTCCGTTACAGATTAACCACATCTCGACAGAAGTCTCCCAATAAACCGAAATCGACCATCCACCTTCCTGCCACTCCATTCATTGTCGTAAGGGGAACAGAAAAGATTATGCTAGTCCTAACCACTTTCCACTCATTGCCGCACAATCTCTTATAATAGACTTAATATGTAAATGCACGTCAAATCGTGTAATACAGTTATCGAGGGTGAAATGATATCGAAATTATAAGTATAAATGTCAAAAACCGTTATTTGCCATTTTGTTGTGCTGTCGGTAAACTGCGTTCGTCTCTAGACTTGTTCGAAGTGTCAAATCGTATGATAATTGTTTCAAAAATTCAGTACTAGATTGAGCAGCATCTTTTGTGACAAGCAGTGGCAACCTTTCGAGCTCCAAGGGCCACGCGACACCCAACCTTCAGGTGAGTAAACACAGTTTCTTTAGATTCGAGAGAAACTTTACAATCAGAAAAAAAGCAAAAAAAAAAAAAAAAAAAAAAAAAAAAAAAAAAAAAAAAAAGCTATTCAGGGCCTTTTTTGCGCAAAACTTACACAATGTTGCTGACTTAGCAAATCCTATGAAGCCATTCCTCTTAATTCTGATGCGTACAACTGACTTGATTTTAAAGATGCTGGTTTAGTCAGTCAAGGCATTATGATCAAAATGCTTCATATAAACAAATACCAAATAGCTGTTAATGATTCGTACTCTGAGGTAGAAAAATGGAACATGTCAACGCACTGAAAATGGTACAGACCTTGGCTAGTGTTTTCCATACTGTACCTCATTTTAAGGACTAACCATTATTATCAGGTGCAAAATGGAAAGACTATCATTTATTCCTCACAGTGAAGGAAGAAAATAACGGAAATAACATCGAAAACGAAAAATTTTGCTGTAGCTTTTTCCCGCGCGTTTTTTAACCGAAAATGTCTCTGAAACTACAATAGATATTGTAGTAAGTACTATGAGACACTCCAAAACGTAAGCCGGCCGCGGTGGCCGAGGGGACTAAGGCGCTCCAGTTAAGGTCTGCACGGCCACTGCGGTCGGGGATTCGAATTCCCCCTCGGGGATGGATATTTGTGCCGTCCTTAGTCATAGTTAGTTCATAAGTAGTGTGTACGTTTAGGGACTGATAACTGCGGGGTCAAGTCCCATAAGCTATACAAACATTTGAACCCAAAACGTAAACAAATATTGTTTTAATCAAAAACGTATGTTTTAACAAATACGGCAAATTATTTGTTTCGCAATCAATACCATGAAAAACCACTAAAAGAATGGCGTCGGATGCATCCCAGTAAGTCGATTACATCCGTTTAAAACTGCAAAACGAAGTTGACGTTTGGAAAAAAAAAAAAAATAGTGCGTTCCGAGTCTCGACCGCAAGTCTCGCTTGTTTGCGTTTTAGACTGTCTCATAGTATATTCATTAGCCCTTGCCATACGTTCATGACCGTGAAAGTCGTTTATAAGTATCTATTGTAATTCTAGAGATATTTATGGTGAAAAGTAGAGTGGAAACCCTTTATACACCGCTCAAAGCAATTAGGGGATTGGATGAGACATCATACACAACATACTATGGTAACGTATTCTATTGAGATATTGTAATTTGTGTGTGATGCCGTACGATACTTTGCTGTCTCAACGCTCTACACCGGGTTCACATGGTGTTTACTTAGAGCGAGGCACCATCGAGCTACCACAATAGTGAGAAAGTCATTCTAGTTGCCCTGCAATATGGTGTTTTATCACCTCGGACGGCGAGTACAGCTGCATTCCTGCGTCGCATAGTCAGGATGACGTTATCAATCAGCTCTTGAGGGTATTTGGCCATTCTTCCATGAGTGCGGTATCCAGCTCTGAAACCGTTGTGGGAAGTACTGGTCTGGCTGTAATTCGTCTGCTAAGTGTATCCAGACAATACTGACTCCTGCCCACACCATTCGTCCACCACCATGGGAAGTCCCAAAGAATAGATACCACATACATATAACTTACATAATTAGCCGACGAAGGGAATGATCCTTTCTTCAAAGTAGAGGCACTCCTAGGCCCTTAATCTTACGGGAATAGACTGAAAAACCACGAGTTGGAATAATAGTGGGCAGGGAAGAAAACTTGTATCTGGCTGAAGGTGTGCTTTAGTAGTCCTTCGAAGGGCGCTGTGTCCCCAGTGAACGGCCGGGCGTCGTGGCTCACCGCGTCCGGTCAGAGGTCTGAACACTTTCTGTAAAAAAGACCCCGGTTCTACGGGCTCGGTACATATTTTCAAGTTTACTCATTCGTAACTGATGTCATACTTTCGGTGAATGAGAATAGATAACTGCAGGATCAAAAGTGGCGTCCCAAAAAACAGACATTACAAATAACGTATTTTCATTTTTATATCTTTTATATCTTAAATACTTGTACTGATGGCCAGAACGTTATGACCACCTACATAGTATCGATGTAAGCCTGTCCAGGTGTTAACAGTCACCTGACGAGTCAGACATATTACTGCGAGATAAAAGAGAAAAAGATGGGCTAAATGTCTTTAGAGTTTGAGAAAGATTGTAAATGTTGACGTTTTACTAAAGCAGATGAAGCAAGAAGGGTTGTTGCCTATTGCCTTTCCTCTCAGACAGGAAGTTACACTCACCTACTGATCTGCTGTCCTGGGCCCGAAGGCCGTCGGACTTCTTCTCTTGACAGGTGTTTCGTCGCCTTATTGAAGATTCATTAATTGAAAATAGGACAGTAGGAAAGTTACAGAACAAATAGGCAGAACTGTGGTGAACTCTGTATTCAGAAAGGTATGACGAAATTGAGGTAGCCCTGTTGCATGTTTAATATTGTGTCACAAATAAGACTATTTTGCCAAGAAACCACCTTGCTGTAGAACAAGAAATTACTAACAATAGTCAATAAACAAACACATTTATACAGATACATTTGCAGTCCCTAGAGAGATCGGAGAGTGGACGAATCAGAGAGAATGTTGGGTTGGGTTAGGGGGACTAAACTACTGAGGTTATCCGTCCCCCGGTGGGGAGGGGAAGGAGTGAGGATAGGAAAGGAGGGGAGGGGGGAAAGGAAATGCAGTCCGGGAAGTAAAGAAGGAAATAAGACTGCATTAGCTTTGGGCTCCGTGCTCTCCACGCACTTACTCACGAAAAAACCGTGAGCCCCCTGGGAGGTGGGGGGAGATGTTGCTAGCCATGAAGTCATAATACTGTAACCAAAGCAGGAGTCAGATTATAAACTGAATGGTAAGTGTACCGGATGCTTCCACTCGCCCAGCATTTAACAGATGCGGACGTTGCTCAAAGTCACACTTTACTAATACGGCGGTAACTTCCACCCTAGACTGTCAGCGAGGTGGATACTTCGAAGCTCTGCAACCGAATGGCGGTGCAGCCTTACAGAAAGGAGAGAGGGCCGGCACTGTGTCTCGGACACTCAGGTTGGGACACCTGTTTGGAGCACGGGACAAAGCTGTTGTGCCTCTGCCACGGCGTGGCTTCCGCTTGCTATTAAATTTAATTCTCCATTTTGAGCAATTTCTAGATTAACTAAATGGGTAATGTAGAAATTACTCTGTCCCTTCCATTCGATTGTGAGTAAGCAATCATTCTGTGATGCTCCTCAGTTGGTGAAAATTAATAAACCGTCCTAAATTAATTGATTTAATTTTGCTACTTTTTAATTAAGGACCCGGCCGGTCTGTTATTGGTATCCGGGCGTTCGTAATTTTACTGGCAACTCGAATCTGTGGTCGGAATAACTTAAAAATGTTCGAATGTTTGTAAAGTTTATGGGACTTAACTACGGGGTCATCAGTCACTAAACTTACAAACTACTTATGAACTAGCTTATACTAAAGACAACACAAACATCCATGTCCGATGGGGGATTCGAACCCCCGACGAGGAAAAGCCTCACGCATCGTAGCATAGCGCCTCAATGTGTTCGGCCGCTCCGCCGCGGCCGGGAATAACTGATTAATTATATTTTGTTCTGTTTAATGTTATGGCACAGCTGTTGCGACCGTGCATTGTGTACCCTCAAAAAGTCTATGTGTTACAAGATAATTATGTGAAAGTGAGTAAGAAAATTTTCAAAATTTCCCCGTCTTCTACCTTCGGTCCTGTTGACAATGTTTCTATGCATATTGATAAAATAAGGAACTGTACGAAGTATTAAGTTCACATAAACGAAGAATTTGGTGCTTCGATTATATGTACTTAATACTTTGTACAGTTCCTTATTTTATCAATATGCAGCATTATAGCGTATTACTGTTTCATATTATGTCATTTTTCGAGAAAGCTTTATATACAGTGTACTTATTGCCCCTTTAATCCCGTGATTGTACTGAAAATTTCATGTAATATTTGTAATTGTATATTATTCTTAACTTTTTTCCTGTACAGATACGTAAAAAAGGGCAATAACTGCTCGAAACCGGTTGTAAATAAATCTACAATCTTGCAAATGGTGTCTGTTTACTTTACCAACCTTCTAGAATCTGTTTATTTGATAACGCGTAACGGACAGTCAGGGATGTGTGCTGTCAACATAACAGCCAGAACATCGTGGGCAGCCAAGTAACTCCCGTCACGCTGGTCTCTGATAAGGGGAACACCAAGTATGGTGCCAACGATTTTGATGGATCGTAGGTATGTTGTGAGGTAATTCCTCCAGACCATCAAGCTAAAAGGATTTGTTCCAATGGGCCTTGATTTCTAAGAAAATGGAAATCAAATTCGCAGCAAATTACCAAGCGTAACGTGTCTACTTATAGGTGGCGGCTACCGCTCAGCGAGACAGCGTGGCGTAATCGGCAAGATGCGAGGCTGTCATGCTGGCGACCTACATTCAAGTCCGCCATGGGTCAATTACTTTTCACACCTGTCCGATGATTGTGCATAATTATGTCTTTTATAACCATTCTTATGTAAACGTTTGCAGTAAATGGTCAGGATAAAAACAGGTAACATTCGCTCAATATGTTAAGTATTGCGCGGCTATTGTTTTATTCATTTTGTTCTTTCGAAGCACACTTTTAAGGCGATTGAATCATATTTCGAAATCAGTAAACAGTCTTTTGTTAATACCTATAATATTTGGGCAACATTTAATATCTATGTTTACAGTTCCTGGTTCGCGTAGCAATTAATTGACGACCGAACATTGTTTTTGAACGTGAACGACCAGTGTTTTCCAGTATCGCTGATGAAAACACCTTGCGCCTGTAAAGCGGTAGCATTTATTAGATGTGCGTGGTACTACAATGTTCTGTGTTTTCGGTGCTTCTATGACAATTATCACCGAGAATTTTGTACAGGTGTTAAAGATAGTGAAGATGGCGACAGTGAGTTAATAACGCTGCGCAGTAAGTAAAGTAATCAGTTGCTACTGTGTTATTTGCTATTATACTGACTGTTTACTCAAGCTGCAATACAGGAGTGGGTATAAAGGCATGTAATTATGCACAATAAAAGAAGAGAAATGAAGAAAACTGAAAAATAAACGACCCGAAAGGGGAAGATTTTTTATTTTCTTGTTTATTTTGTTAATCGTTTGACTTTTCATTATTTTTGTTTTTCTTCTTTATACATTTTCTTTGATTAGTTAGTTTTTAATTTTTTTTAATATAAAACGTAGTAATTGTCATTTATTAAATTGTTCTGCCGCTAGGTATCGAACCCGTGTCTCCTGCATGGGAGCCTAGCACCTTAACGATTACACCACGCTGTCTCGCTGAACAATATCCCCCATCTAGAAGTAGTCACGTTACGCGTGGTAACTTGCTGGGAATTTGATCTCGATTTTCTTAGAAATCAAGGCCCATTGAACAAATCCTTTTAGCTTGATGGTCTGGAGGAATTCCCTCACAACATACCAGCGACCCATCAAAATCCGTTGGTATCATACTTGGTGTTCCCCTTGTGAGTGAATCAAGCACACTATCACGTAGAGGTCATCGATGGAAAAAAAAAACTATTCTGAAAAGATAAGTGGAAGCTTGGCAACACGACTCCTGTGAAACAACGAGAATGGTGGGCTGAAAACCTGAAGCTACGGTAGGTTATTACCTAGTGCTACTGGCTAGCTGGTGTTGGTGAAGAGTAGTGTGCTTGCGGTGTAATACGGAGCGCGCGCTAGTTGGCCTGGGGCGTGGTGTTTAGCGCAGTGGGGTGGGGTGGGAGGGACGGCAGTTTAATTAGTGCTCGCTTTGTGCTGGGATTGCCGCCCCAGGCGGCGCAGGTCACGGCTGCTCGCTGGACGCAGTCGCAGGACACTGCGTGAGGCCGCGGCGACGCCTTCAAAGGCGCAAGGCGTGTGTAGGGGACAGTCGGGAAAGAGCCCTTATTTCCAGCAGATGAGATGCTTAAAACAAACCTTTTATACAAAATTATTGCTGGTTTATTTATTAACTATCTATATCAGCTACAGCTGTCTACTAAATAGCACAAACCGTACATATTAGCATATATAAAGGTCTGCTCATTCGTACTCTTAGCCCCAACGTCGGGAAAGAGTACACGAGGTGTGGTCAAAGAGTACGCACTAACGATAGATCACAATAAAGCTTGCCATGTCCTTCGTAAACCGTGCATTCTTCATGCCACCATTTCCAGCAGTTGTCACGCTTTATCCAGTCTCCTACCATAGGCTCTTTGTAGACTTCACTACACCCTGGGCAGTTAAACACATGAGACTGATCCTTGGATTTGGAGCCGTTGATGGGATGGATAAATCCGTATTAGGCTTAGAGATTTTATTTCTCCCTTTAGGTATAGTTTGTCTCTTTTTGGTTCTGACTTGTACAGTTTATCTAATAACGCATTTTTGTACTGAGATGCAGACACAATCTCGGATTTCTTTGCCATGTTTTTCATTCTTGTGGGTGCGCCTCGGTTGCACAGTGGTAGACTACAAATCCGAAGGTCGCGGGTTCGATCCCTGCCAGGTCCTGGGATTTTTATCTGTCACTTTCCACTTCTTTCACCTCTGGCAGTGAAAAATACCGAGTAGCACCGTGGTTCGGAACCCACGTTAAACTTTGAGTTCCCCTATAACTGGCTGGGTAAGTTCGAAGTTCGTAGGAAGGCAACGGTATATCACCTCCAAACAGGACCATGCCTAGTAAAGCACTGTGGTGTTCAAACCAATCTTTGTTGACTGCTTTACCTCTTTTTACCTGGGTCGATCATATTTCGGAAATTGACATATTTCGAATATTCCTAAGCCTAAACGTGCCTGTACGTCCTAATTCTTTTCATTTGTTTCACGTTCCTGGTGTTTTTCAAAAAAAATGTTCAAATGTTTGTAGAACTTATGGGACTTAACTACGGGTCATCAGTCCCTAAGCTTACAAACTACTTACGAACTAGCTAAGACTAAGGACGGCACAAATATCCCTGCCCGAGAGGGGATTCGAACCCCCGACCGTAGTGGCCGTGCAGACCGTGACTGGAGCGCCTCAGTCCCCTCGGCCATCGCAGCCGGCTGGTGTTTTTCTTATGACTGCACGTGCACATCAGCAACATTACCTATTGGCGTCCTATTGAACTGCTTAGTCTTCTTCGATTTTCGGACTTTCGGCTCTCACACTCATTTCTGATGGGGCAAAATCTTCTGCTGTGGAGACATACGCACTGAACTGGAATATTCCCATCAGAGCATGTCCCAAACACACAGGGCGGCTGGCGTACCCTCTGCCGCTCCCATGTAGCGTGCTCTTAACCGTGCAAAAAAAAAAAAAAAAAAAAAAAAAAAAAAAAACCAACAACAGATGGCATTGAATGCTCGGTTTTGCAGTTTGTACCATGGCTTGTTCCTGACAGAACCATAATTCTTCTGACAAATATTGTTACTTTCTGTTAATACATATACGAGACGTGTTTAAGTAAGTACCGTTTTGGATTTAAAAAAAGACATGCTAAGGTATCTCAGTAATTTTATGCGCACTGGTTATTTACATTTGTTGTCTACGCAATGATGCCATTACAGTCTGAGTCTTCCTTGTTTATGTTGTGTACTGAGTGTTTAAGATACCTCCAATAATCGTGAGTCACGCCGACTGTGAAGTACGGGATTTTATAAGATTTCTTATTGCTAAAGGCCTAAAAGCGATCGATATTCATCGTGAGATCTGTGCAGTTTACAGAGTAAACATTATGAGTGATGGAATATTAAGAAAGTGGGCGAGAGCATTTAAATATGGCCGCACGAATGTGCATGATGAACAACGGAGTGATCGTCTTCTTCGTTTTCAGCTATATGCCGTGCACACTATAGTGTGTAGTTACATCTATAATAGGTATTTATAATCGAACACAGTTTATAATTTTTGAAGCTAAACCTACACAGAGACATAGACTGACTAAGACGTGTTTGAAATTTTAACCAAAACGACAATATTCACCTTAGAGTCGCTAATAACACAATAGGTAGAAAGTAGTTAACACTTCTGTTACAAAAATTACATTTAATGATTGGGAGCGAAGTTATAAGAGGGTTAAGCGAGCGATGACTTATCTTCCTCCGCCCCTCCCCCCACAGTCGTGCATCTGACACGTCCACCATCACTTTTCTCCTTCCCTACCTTGCAAGAAACAAAACTGTACAATCCGCAATACTGTAACATTAAACTGCACAGAGGACGAATGAAGTGACAACTAGAAAACTCACAAGTAACTTCTAGCGCCAGTTTCTGGAGCCCAACTAAGTGCTTTGCGTTGCATGAAAATGCATGTTCTCATGGCACAATGTCATGCCTTATTGTCTTATTACCGTGCGAGGTGGCGCAGTGGTAACGCACTGTACTCGTATTCCGAAGGATGGTGGTTCAAATCCACTTCCGGCCATTCTGATTTAGGTTTTCCGTGATTTCCCTAAATTACTCCAGGCAAATGCCTGGATGATTCCTATGAAAGGGCATGGCCGCTTTCCTTCCCCATCCTTACCCAAAACTCGAGCGTTAGCTCCAACATTCAAGCTGTCGCCGAGACGTTAAACCCTACGCTTCCTTCCTTTCCTTATTGTGTTGGTGGCACTAAAACTTCTTGAAAACAGCTCTGCACTCACTGGCCACAACTCCTTGTCAGTTCAACTTGTTTCCGAGGTTTTCAGACGTGGCCTGCTGTGTGCAGTTGGGCGTTGGTCGCTGTTGTCGACGGAGAACACCTTGTCAACCATCCGCATGGCTCCAGAATGAGTTTCATTCTAAAAAAATAACCATTAGGCTGTAGCTAAGCCATGCCTCCACTTCTTTCTTCAAGGAGTGTTATTCCTGCAAGGTTCGCAGGAGAACTTTTGTGAAGGTTGGAAAGTAGGATGCGAGGTAGTGGCAACAAAGGTCCTCGGTTCGAATCCCGCTTCCGGTACAAAATTTTAATCTGCCAAAAAGGTTCATCCCCGCGGCTTCCCAACATTTGGCGGAATGTAACAGTCTTTTCAGACGACTTCATTAAATACTGCCACTACTTTATTTAAAGCCTTGGTATGTTGCGCCTGAGACGTAGGCAGATTGGCGCTCTTCTAAGTACGCTGTGTCGCGTACACTCTGGAGCACACAACAACCGCAGGTCTTAGCGAAGCCTAGGTGAATGCCCATACAGCATAAAATTGCCCACGTCGTTCTGCTCAAAATCAAAAAATGTTCAAATGTATGTTAAGCTTAAGGGACTTACCTACAGGGTCATCAGTCCCTAAACTTACAAACTACTTATGAACTACCTACAACTAAGGACGGCACAAATATTCATGCCCGAGGGGGGATTCGAACCCCCGACCGTAGTGACCGTGCAGACCGTGACTGAAGTCGTTCTGCTCCTAGAGCACTATTGTTTTTCTTATTTTCCCCCTAAATTTCTTTCCCACAAATAGGCAGGTCATCTTGTATTTGTGACATTTTTATTGAGTGTAATCTCAAATTTCCATTAAGTTATAATTCCACTTCCTTTTACACCTAGCACTTTAACCTCGAACGTATCCACACGCTTTGACTATTGTTGTACTGTAAGAAAGTATTTTTTTTATGCAAATTTTGTTTATCAGGTGGTGTTTGACTTATCTGACTTGTAAACTTCGTAGTAAAGTCTGTATTGAATCTTAGTGAAGAAAAACGTGATTCAATGTAGAATACAGAATACAGGCGTTACTATGACAAATTTCAAAAGCATACTTTATAGGCAAGCAGAAACAACTAATAATTGTGCGGCATCGAGGAAGAATGAAATCAACAAAGTCAGTGTTTGGATGTGTCTAAAGTACGAGAGATGTCTAGAAATGCGATTTTGAAAGCTTTCAGTGGCTTTCGAAAACAAATTATTTGGCACCTTTTTATAATAACAGCCACTGGATACAGTGGATTGAAGAACTGAGAATGAAACATATCGGAGCCAGCCGCGGTGTGGGACATTTCCTGACCGGATGCGAGAGTTATTCCACGCATTGAAACGAGTCAAACACCCACATACGGACGCGGGTAAGACGGTTTCTCCAGATCATACTAAATTGTTCTGCTGGCAATGCGGGAACAGCAGACGTACACTACTCTTAGAGTACACAGAAACAGAACTACATACAGAGCAACAGTCAATGGACTTTATGGAATGAAATCGTCATAACGTCTGAACCGTTTGCGTTACGACATTCAAACAGCAGGGTTGGCCGCCGGGCTTGGTAGGAAGTAGTATGCGCAAGTGAAAATGGTTTGGCTTAGCGACGAACCCCACTTTCATTTGGATGGGTTCGCCAATAAGCGGAATTGGTGCATTTGAGGGTCGGAGAACCCGCATTTCGCAATCAATCTTCACCCACAACGGGTGACTGTGTGGAGTGCAGTGTCCGATTACGTAATAATCGTTGCGATATTCCTTGATGGCACGGTGATTACCGAATAAAGGTGTTGGAAGATAATTTCATTCCCACTACCCAATGAGACCCTGATATCAATAGGCGTGGTTCATGCGAGACTAAGCTCGACCACATCAAAGCAGGAGTGTGTTTGACGTCCGGGAGGAGCACTTTGAGGACAACATTCCAGCTTTGAGGTATCCAGAGGCCACTGACATGGGCCTCGATTGGCTACCACATTCTCCGGATGTGAACACATGCGGCTCCTTTTTGTGGGGCTATACAGGATGTTGCATTTATCTTAACCACCCAAAATATCTCTGGAACAACAAGCTACTGTAAAACGGCTTTCACCTATATCAATGTAAGGCAGGGGCTCATGAGTGTAAATATTTTTAAATAACCTAAAACGAAAGCATATGAGTTTGTAAGCCGCGGCTCAGCGGCCGAGCGCATTGATGCGCTATGCTACGATGCACGAGGCCGTTCCCCGTCGAGGGTTCGATTCCCCTCCTCGTGCATGGATGTTTGCCGTCGAGGGTTCGATTCCCCCCCCTCGTGCATGGATGTTTGTGCCGTCTTTAGTATAAGCTAGTTCATAAGTAGTTTGTCAGTTTAGGGACTGATGACCCCGCAGTTAAGTCCCATAAGTCTTACAAAGATTAGAACATTTGAATAAGTGTTTTTAATACAAACTTGTGTGTTTTTATATGGACATGGTATATTATTTCATCACCAATCTATAGCATGCCAAATCACATAAAAATGGGCGTAGATTGCATCGCAGAACGCCAGTTTCATCCAGAGATATTACGAAGCGAAGATGACGATTGAAATACGCGAAATGCACAGCTAGCGCGAGTCCTGAGACTCAGGCGAGAACCCCATGCTGCCCAGGACGTGCGCTTTCTAGATGAAACTGGAGTACTTCGAAGCAATCTACGCCAATTTTTATGTGGTTTGTCATGGTATAGATTGCTGATGAAATAATATAGGGTGTCCATTTAAAGACACACAAGTTTGTGTTAAAAAAGCACCTGTTATTCCTCTACCACGCCGTCAACTCGACTACCTTTAAAATTTGATGTCTTAATTCATAATTTGTCCAGGTCTTTTCACTTCAAAGGAACTACCAATTGCGACTACATGATATATTAATTTTCTTTTATTTAAGCATAATGATATTGTTATATCAAAACTACAAACCTGAGTGCATGACTGATTTCACTATTTGACATAGTACCGGTAAATGGCTCTATTACATAACTGTTTTTAGTACAAGATTTACTCGTGTGTGATACCACACGTATATATATATATATATATATATATATATATATATATATATATATATATATATATATATATATTCTCGAATGTTTCAGAATAGCATTAGTACAAAATATTTATTGAATAATATTTCCGACACATTAATGTACCATTTTCACAAATAATAAGTATAACAGATTATGCATCATAAATTAAAATAATTATTACAATTGTCCACATAATAAACAAAAACAGAGCTTAGATGTGTATGCAAATTATGATTAGAGCATAGTTGGTTTGTTTACATAATTTAAATTGGATGATTTTATGACACTAGCAAAACTTTGAGACAAGCGGACTATGACGAATTGTTAAGTGTGTCTTAAATAACCTCAGGAAATGTTACTGAGAAAATCTGTCCAATAACATGAATAATCGTATAATACTACAACAGTATGTTATTACGAAGTTTTTTATGAACAGAAATAATTTAACAAAATGATCCAGACAGCAGTGTTATGATATGATAAACCATTTTCGTATTGTGATAATATGTCAATATATTCGTAGTTGTACACAGGTAGAGATGCTATTACATACATAAACATGATTGGTATCTGGATCTTCACTTTACCAAAGAAATGGCTTCCCTAATTCCAAATTCATTACACGGTGAAAGTCGTTTTACAATAGCTGTTGTTGTTTCTGAGATAGTTTGGGTGGTCAAGCTAAATGGGACAACCTGTATTAAAGACGATATCTACAGTAATAGCCCCAAAAATTGCTAAGCTGAAAACGGCCATTCGAGAGATCATCGACAACATCGATGTTCCGACACTTCGGCGGTTCATGCAGAATTTCGCTATTCGTCTGCTCAGTCTCATCGCCACGGAAGGCAGGCATATCAAACTTCTCATATCTAAATCGGAATATCTGTAGTGACGCTTACATGTTGAATAAAGTATTTGCACGCCGTAGTTCTTAACTAATTTACGTTTTGCTTCATATAGTTAAATAATTGTCACCAAGAAGAACGGTCACAATTAAATGCATGAATAGACAATATATCAGAAATAAAAAGAGTACCAGCGAATATGACATGAGATACGTGCCTATGGGCAACGCAACAAAAACATGGAGGGTGGGCAGTGACAGCCACAGTCATAACGGTAACAGTGAAGATGATGATGAGGAGGAAGATGATGAGCCACAGCAGAAAGTGTGCGGACATAACATACCAAAATACAGAAAAGTCATGTGATAGTTAAGCGTAGCGACTACAAGAGTAAATCTAACGTGCTTGCAATATGAATAAGGCACATGAGTGAGTACCTAATCTTAATGCATAGAATTAGCAAATCATTTTTCTATCACTAATTGCAGTCTATTGTGACTGGCAGTCAACGGCTCGAAGACACCATTCCCAATAACTCACCGTCAGCCGCAGCCGATAATGGCACTAACAAATCTTACCTTCATTATATCATCTTTACATTCTTCCAAAAACAACCAATTTTTATGTGAGTACCTCCAAGTACTAGTTATCGTAAAAGGTTCCAGACGAAACCAAAACAGAACAAAAACAAAAAAGTTAAATGACAGTTGTAATATGTATGACCTGTTTAAGGCAACAGCTCAAAAATAAGAAAAAAATGAAATAGAAAAATGTAGTAAATCATAAGGGAAACTAATTGGAAATATAAAAGTCCTCGGGCCTGTATCATATAAATTGGAAATGCCAATGTAAGGCACACAGCGGGAGTGGCCGATCAAATACACACAACCGATTAGTTAAGCCCGGTGGGCAGAAACGACAAGCAAACAAGTTGCAATATAATTATTACATACGATGATAGCTCAGTAAACAGCTAACTATAAGAAAGCTAGTAATGTAGGTTTATTAGAATCCGCTACCCTGCTACCTCACCAAACAGACACCTTAACAACACACACGCGAGGAAAACTTCCTGGCAGATGTGTGCCGGAACAGGGACTGGAGCCTGGGACCTTTGCCTTTCGCGGGCAAGCGCTCTACCACTGAGCACCGTGAGTCGTGTCGGGATAGCTCAATGGTAGAGAGCTTGCCTGCGAAAGGTAAAGGTCTCAGTTTCGAGTCCCGGTTCCGGCATACAATTTTAATCTGCCAGGAAGTTTCATATCAGCGCACACTCCGCTGCACAGTGGAAGTTTCATTCTGGACACACGCGAGGAATTTACATTACCCTAAATGACGTGATGGACGCCCCAAACAGCAAGTAAAGCGTAAGGTGACGTCCCTTTCTGGGTTTGTCCTTGAAATTGGTTAAAAAGGTGTAATAGAATGGATAACCTGATTTATAACACGCAAGCCGAATTATAATACATCGTAAATTAAACAAGGCTGGCAATCACTGACCAGACAAGTAACTTACAGAAATTTTGCAACTGTGAACTAATCCACGTTACCCAATAATGTTGTAAGTAAAAATCAAATCCAAACTGTAATCCCCACTCTCCATTAATCACACAAACGTTTTCTAAAACTCGGCTAAACGCAGCTTTTTAAGAAAATACAAACAAGCACCTACGGCAGTAATGGAAACTAGTTAGATACCGCATAAACTAGGGGTATGACCTGCCATGTACATTCGCGGACAACTAATCAAATATAAAGAAGGATTTGTAGAATAAAGCCGAATCGTCTCTGATTACAAATTATAAAAATGTCTGAGATGTATTTGTTTTGCCGTTAGGTGTGTTTCATAGTTTAATTTGTTTGTAAATCTATCGGACCAAACTGCGTGGTCATCAGTCCGTAGCTAACAAACTACTTATACCTAGGTAAACTAACCTAAGGACAACACACACACACATGTCCCAGGGAGGACTCTAACCTCCACGGCGAGGAACCGCGCGCTCCGCAGCGAGGTGCTTTAGACCGCTCGGCTACTCCACCGCGGCTGTTTCATCGTGCGTTACTTTAAAGAAAGAATTTTTTATCTGAAGTTATGCCAAACTAAACTAACGTGCTGACTAGCTTCTGATATTGTTTACGGCTACTAACCTGACAACACTGGGAACCACGAAATAGCCGCAGCCTTAAGACAGGAAGCCGTCTCTAATAACCACGATGTCGACGGACGCTAAACCCTAATATTCCTTTTTCTTAAAACAGCAAGCGGTGCCGATCCGTAACATCCAAGGAGTCGGACTGCTATTAGTAGCCTGTACTGCCTAATCGGGTCATCACACCCGTCTTGACATTCTGTATGCTGGCAGTGGAGGAACGCTATGCATAGTAATCGTCACCTAATCCGCCCGTTCATGGGCGCATCACGATCTCACAAGCTTCTCTGTACTCAGGGCACATTGTTTGTGTGTACATGTTGCATACAAATCTACAGTTTTGTTCCAATCTTTATGAAATTTTGCACACGTAAGCTTCAATCCCTGAGGACTTTCGCCGTAAATGTAAGAATCACGTACGACACATAGTTCACCAGATATGACGTCATAAACAATTAGATGTGCGAAAAACTGCTGCATTTAGCGACAATGCTGCTCATTTTCAACTAAACCACTGGATCGATTTCAACCAAAATCGGTACACACATTCCTTACCGTAGGGTAACAATTTCTGCGTGGTTAAGTATCACATACGACACATGGTTCAGACGATATGACGTCATAAACAATAGGAATCGCAAAAAAACTGCCACATAATGGAGCGAGACTTTAAAAATACGCTATATGAGAATGAGAGTACTTAGCGACTTGCAACAAACTTTAAAGATAATTTCAAATCTTTATTAACTTTTTCTCGCTGACAACCATAGCAAAATGATGAAAGGGAAAAAGTTTCTCGCTTACTTCTTTCCTGCTGCTTATGGAGTAAAACTACGACATTCGGCATGACGTTACAACTTATAATTTCTACACCACAAATTGTAGCTGCAGGAAATTTTACAGACAGTCTACACGCATATAGTTGAGTGTATCTTGTAAATTGCATGACAGTACGACACGTATTTCGTAAAATATGAACACATAAACAGTAACGTTCGTGGAAACCACCCCTTCCCTCACCAAGTTTTAATCTATTACTTCTTTACTGCAAACTGTATTCCCAAGAGCTTTTACAGCCCCTATACAAATGAATATGTTGTTGTTGTGGTCTTCTGTCCGCAGACTGGGTTGATGCAGCTCTCCACGCTACCCTGTCCTGTGCAAGCCTCTTCATCTGCTTACTGTATTCGTCCCTAGGTCTCCCTTTACGATTTTTACCCTAAACACTTCCCTCCAGTTCTAAGTTAACAATTTCCTGATGTCTCAGAATTTTTCCTACTAATCTATCCCTTCTCTTAGTCAGGGTGTGCCAGAACTTCCTTTATCTGCCCAATTCGGTTAAGCACTTCCTCATTAGTTATGTGATCTACCCATCTAATATTCCATCATTCGTCTGTAGCACCACATTTAAAAAGCTTCTGTCATTTGAAAGAGTGTGTTCTATTCGACATTGTGAAAAGCTTTTTCCAAATCTACAAACGCTAAAGACGTAGGTTTTCCTTTCCTTAGCCTATCTTCTAAGATAACTCGTAATGTATTGCCTCCCGTGTTCCTACATTTCTCCTAAATCCAAACTGATCTTCCCCGCAGTCGGATTCCACAAGTTTTTCCATTTTTCTGTAAATAATTCGTGTTAGTATTTTGTAACCATGACTTATTAAACTGATAGTTCCGTAATTTTCACATTTGTCTGTACTTGCTTTCTTTGGAACTGGAATTACGTTATTCTTCTGGAAGTCGTAGGGTATTTCCCCTGTCTCATACATCCTGCATACCAGGTGGAACATTTTTTTTTTCATGACTGGCTCTCCTACATTGAGGTTTCTAGAGAAAATCTTTTCTAGTACAATATAAAAGTACGTTAAATTTCCTACGTAAATGTTCTATCAATTTATTCTGTAGAACTAATATTTTCTGATTCAGAATGACTGCAAAAAATTGAGATCTTCTAATCGCTTTTTTTGTGGTTGAATACTAGTGTTTACTGTTAAATTAAGTGGAGCGAAACTAAATATTAAATGGATAAACCAACTATAAGTACAGTAGAACAGTATTGAGGGATAAGTTTTGTTCTGGGGATGTGGCCGATAGCAGTGGGAAGAGGTGGGGGCTGAGAGGAGTAGGTTATAAGATGAATGAAGGTAGGTCGCTGGAATGACGTCAATCACGTCCCATTATTTGTGTACTCCATTACGTCATAAGTAGCAACTATAATTCTATAGGATGTTTCACCAAATTATATCGACCCTGCACAGAGCAGCTAATAAATTACCAATGACGCAGAGCACAGACAAATGGAATGTTTATTTTCCACAAAAGCATTAACATAAATGTTCAAATGTTCGTAAATCTACTGGATCCAACTGCTATGATCATCAATGCCTAGACTTACAAACTACTTTAAATTACTCAGAGGGGAACACACACACTCATGCCAAACGGAAGACTTGAACCTCCGGCGGGAACAACTGCCCAGTCCGAAACATGACGCCTTAAACCACGCGGCCGTTCTGCGCGGCCACTAAAAGGAATACAGTTATCAGTTACTATTAGAACTACACATACAACAGAATCTACGTTCACAACGCCTTGCACTGGTAGGCGGGAAATTTATTGTTCTGGCTACTGTAGGTCGTTTTTTTTTTTTTTTTTCGGGACCATAAAAACTGCACGACCTTCAATTAACACACGAGCTAATCGACTATACCCTCCCCAGTATTGTTGTGTTCTCATATGTGAGTAAACAAAACAACTTCACTGCGATAGGCCCGACATTAACATAAAGCCTGGTAGCGGCAACCTGTATCCAAATTGTTTTCAACCAACAAACTTCCTTTCGATGATACCGTCCTCCGCCTTATCTATGCCGCGGCGGAATGGCCAAGCGCATTGATGCGCTATGCTCCGATGCGCGAAGCAGTTTCCCGTCGGGGGTTCGAATCCCCCCTCGGGCATGGATATGTTGTACTGTCTTTAGTATAAGGTAGATCATAAGTAGTTTGTAAGTTTAGGGACTGATGTCCCCGCAATTCCCTTAAGCTATACAAACATTTGAACATTTTTAGCCTTATCTGTGCGTTTATGGGTGTTACACAACACAACAAAAGCAACATCTTGAAAGAGGCAGTTTAGATTTTCAGACCTAGTTACGGTGCAACGTTTGGAAAGTACCATGGCACATGCTGCAAACCATAGAACATGTAATTCCTTCTAATCGCGCGCACGTCCTATGAAACGCTCGTCGAACATTCTGTTAAGGGTCAAAACAGTTTTAATTGCAGAATGTGCAGGAACACCGACATGTTGATACCACACACGTCTGCGGGCTTAACTAATTCGTTCTGTGTATTTGATCGGCCACTGCCGCTGTTTGCCTTACATTGGCGATTTCAATTTATTTGATATAGGCCCGAGGACCTTTATATTTCCAATTACATTTTTTCACATTTATTGCTTATTTTTGAGCTTTTACCTTGATTTCTTAAACAGGTCATACATATTACAAATGTGATTTAACATTTATTTATTTATTTATTGGTTTCGTATGGAACCTTTTAAAATAAATAATACTTGCAGGTTCACAAATAAAAATTGGTTGTTTTTGGAAGAAAGTAAAGATGATATGATGCAGGTGAGATATTTTCTGGCAATGTTGGCAGATCATTTGGAGCTAAATGTTCAAATGTTTGTGGAACTTTTGGAACTTAACTGCCGGGTCATCAGTCATTAAACGTACAAACTACGTATGAAATACCTTATACAAAAGACAGGGGATTCGAACCCCCGACGGCGAACAGCCTCGCGCATCGCAGCATAGCGTCTCAATGAGCTCAACCATTCAACCGCGGCCAAGTTGTAGCTGTTTGGGTGCCTTTAATGAATTGAGGATGAATGAGATCGTCGCCAATATATCATCTCTGCTTTTCGTAGTTAGAATAAATCATTGTCACAGTTCTTATAACACTGTACAAATGTTGTACTTTCGACCTGCTTAAAATCATTTAGCTTCTCACTTTATTACTGTGCGTACTTCTGTTCTTACTTGCACTGTACAGTTGCTACAGATGCTGATTGCTGATCATGGATCTCGTTTCTTACAATACGCTACTGGAAATCTGACGTTTCAAGCATCAACTTCAGGTTACAATAACTCTGGATGTAATTAACATTTTACAATGTAACAAACGGCATTAAGTATTTTTTTCTGTTTTCAGTTGTGCTAAAAATAATAATAAGTTTGCATTAAAACATAGATGGCAAACTATTTATGAACTAGCTGACACTAAGGACGGCACAAATATCCATGCCCGAGGGGGGGATTCCAACCCCCGACCGTAGTGGCCGTGCAGACCGTGACTAACGCGCCGCAGTCCCCTCGGCCACAGCGGCCGGCTTTTTATTAACCAATTACACCAGACTCACTACTCATTTTCGATCTGTGAAACTATTTATTTAGTATTTGTTGTAGTTCAAGAAAAATTTCCATTGGTAATGTTATGTAACTCATCCGTTCCACCCGAACGTCGTGCATCATTTCCGTGACATTCTATCCCCTATATTGCGATAGTACAAAATGAGCTGCCCTTTTCTGAACATTCTGTAAATCATCCGTCAGTCCCACTTGTTGGGGATCCCACAATGCGCAGCAATACTCCATAACTGGACGCACGAGTATAGTGTGGGCTGTTACTTTAGTAGAACTGTTGCATCTTCTTACTGTTCTGCTAATGAAACGTAGCGTTCGGTTCGCCACCCTACCATATTTTCTGTTTTCTTTCGTTTTTATTTTGTTTGCAATTGTAATACCGCGGTATTAAATTGAATTTACGGCTTGCAGATTTGTTTTGTTTATCGTGTAAATGAAATTTGGTGCTCATATGGATGACTTCAAACGTTTCACTATTCAGCGTCAACTGGCAATTTTTGACCAATGCAGATATCTTCTCAAAATCATTTTTCAGTTGCTTTTCATCTTCGGGTGACTTTAGTAACCGATAAACGACAGCAGGATACGCGAACAGTCTAAAACAGCTGGTCACATTGTCTCCTAAATCGCTTATAATTGCAAGGAACAGTAGGGGCCATACTGGAGAATATCATATATTCTAAAGTACTGTGACTTTCCGTCAGTTACAATCTACTGTGTCCTTTCTGACCTCCAAACGCACCCTCGCCCCAGTACTCTCATCACATACGTAGGGTTTTGGCCCACTTTAGGTTACGGTAGTAACACTAAAAGTGGGCCTTTGCGATCGTCTTTTGACAGCTCGAAATTTAAATGAAAATAACGGCTTAACTATTCATATGACACGAAAATTGAATGTTCAAATGTTAGTAGAGCTTATGGGACTTAACGACGGGATTATCAGTCCCTAAACTAGCAAACTACTTATCAACTAGCTACTTCTAAGGACGGCACAAATATCCATGCCCGAGGAAGGATTCGAACCCCCGACCGTAGTGGCCGTGCAGACCATGACTTGCGCGCCGCAGTCCCCTCGGCCACCGCGGCCGGCACGAAAATTGAATAACCGAATTTGTAGAGAAGAAAATTCTCTACAACTTTACTCTCTTATGTTTTTTTCTAAATCTCTTGGGGTTTAAGAGATATTTGCAAAAATAACGGCGATTTTGGGATGTATGTCTGTCCGTCTGTCTGCCCGTAACGTGCTCCCTGTTTTTAAGACGAACCGTTCAACCGATCAGCACCAAATTTTACAGACATAATTGTTTCTCAACACAGGCCAGAAACTCACATATCTTTCGGACAAAATTACATTAGTAACACAAAAAAGCCGTTTGTAATGTACTTTTCATCTAACGCGAAAATTGAATAACCGAATTTGTAGAGGAGAAAATTCACCACAACTTTGAACCCTTATGGTTTTTTTTTTTTTTTTTTTTTCATATCTCATATCGTTTGAGAGATATTTGCAAAAATAACGAGATTTGACACCCTCCATTGAATTAACGAAAACCAGCCGTTCGGAGATGTCACGTGACATTCCTCGCTCAGAACAGTCTCTGGCATACGCCATCTTGCGTTGCGTATTTTATGAATTCCTTATTGTAACTTACACGTTGTCATTTCAAAGCAATGGTACACTGAAGAATTAACAAAAACACTTCGTTCTTCGTACGATAAATGATAATCTAGTGTCTACAAATGCCATATTAACATCAGTTAACAACGACCATCAATAGTATGAGATTAAAGAACGGAGCTCCTAAGTGTTAGCCGTAGCGTAGTGGGCAAGGCGTTGGACTGTGATCCTGAAGGTTATTGGTTCGGAGTCCGCCACTAATTAATTTTTTCTTTCCTAAAAGGGTTTCAGACACTCTTATTAATTAATTTTTTATTATTTATATTATTATTTTGGTCCAAAATGATGGTAAAAACTTATAAAACTACAAATCTAAAGTGGGCCGTAAAACACGTCACCTTTACACGAATTTGCCTTGTTTGACTGGGCTAAGAAGGAATCACGTGGTCATATTTGCGTGCAGCTTGTCTTTGTAGTTCATGCCATGATTCTAATTTAATGCTGATTGTGAGACTGCTTTGTTGATTTGATGAGCGTGGTAAATGTTAATTATCTCGCTAGAGTTGTGCGAGCTCAGTTGCGCCTGCAGCTATGCAGCTCAAACACTCGCTTTGTCATGCGGGTTGCCGTGTTGACAGGCGCAAGTGACTTTCGCATTGGTTGTGTTTCCCTTCTCTCTATGTCTCATTTTTCGCTTTCCCATTTTGTTTTCTTTCATTCTTCAAACTTGGGTCGACAGGTCCCAGTACTAAAATATGGCGGACATAGCATAAGTTTTTAACCTTTAAACGCCGTACGTGTCAGTTGCGACCACAGACGTGAATTACTAGATTGCCAACGTGCGGCTGTTACTGAAGTTTGATACCATCATCTTACATCACAAACCGACATAAAATTTGTGTATGATAGTATTACAATTTTCTGATACGAAATGACGTTATAAACTATGAGGTGATGGAAAGAAATTCTGCATTTGAGCGAACATTTATACGTACATTCGAATTGAATTGTAGAAGAGCGTTATGAGAAGAACATTCAGTTACTTATATACAGAGCAGACTATAATTTTCGTAAGACCAGTGAAATGTATAAGCACACTTGTTATTAATGACAAATAGTACGTTCAACTTATAGGGGTACTTTCATAGCGAGTATACTATTCGAGGAAGCGACCAAGTTGATTCAAACTAGTAGCAGATTAGTAAATACAGTAAAATCATCAACTCAGCACAACGTAGTGCTGTATACAGCAATACATAATATATACCAATAATAAAGAATGACCCAAGCTTATTCTATTTATGTTACATCATAGTAATATCATACCTAAAGTTGCTGACGTTCGACAAGGTAACTTGGTGGCATTCTACAGTGACAGATGCGTCTTCGCCTGTGTATTGCCGGTCTGTTGTTGTCGCTTTCTTTAAGGTGATTTCTTTGGTTTCTCAACAACGTTGGTATGTTGTTATCTGCTTGCCTGAGAAGTAGTTCCGAATAGGTTTCTCTTTGCCGTGGTGGAGTGGCCGAGCACATTGAGGCGCTATGCTACGATGCGCGAGGCCGCTCTCCGTCGGGGTTCGAATAGCCCCTCGAGCATGGATGTTTGTGCCGTTTTTAGTATAAGGTAGATTCTAAGCAGTTTGTAAGTTTAGGGACTATGACCCCGCAGTTAAGTCCCATAAGTTTTACAAACATTTGAACTTTTGCTTCTCTTTCACTTCCTACTGTGGAATCAAAAATGACGCATAAAACCGATTTTGCGACGGAAACATTTCTGTTATCTTGCAATTTTGCACACCCTCCAGTGAGACGTAAGTTCTCAGGAAATAGTATCTGCTGTGAAATGGAGCAAGCATTAATCAAACTTGCGTGCATTATGCTCTGTGGAAGATCTCTGCGCGTAATTACGACATTCCGTGGTCACCGTTATCGTAAAGTCGACTGCGTTGTGCATGCCTTCATGGGGCTCGTTGGTGCTTCCCCTTAATTACAGTCGCACCAAAATGTACTGTGCACGTCGTCTGCTACGTAATTATTTTGACCTGCTTAATGTCACAAGGGCTACGATGTCATTTCAGAGAGTTACAGCTGTTATTTCAAGGTAGTTAACTACAATACATAATACCAGTGAGCTACTATGCGTTGAGGGTATTTCACAGAATAGAATACGTAAATGAGAAAGACATTACTTTTCTCAGTCTGTATTAGTAAACGGGATACGGTCCCAACCCGTTGCGCACCAGCTACCTAACGTCTTCCAGGACGAAGGAAAACTTGATTTTCAATAAATTGCGTAATTTTGGGCCAATTTTTAAATAATAGTGATAACATAATCTACTCATTAAGAGGTAAAATTGTAGTTAAACGAGATAAGACGAGTACGAAGGCTATTCGAAAAGTTAGTTCCGGTCTACTATGTCACGCGTATGAATGTTGCTAGCGTCGGCAACTTTGTTGTGTATGTAGATTGGTTCAGTATGCTACCGACACTATAAGAGTATTTGGCCATTCTCCTCATCAGCACAGGTGTTTAAAATGTGTGCATTATCAGAGGTTGCCGGCAAGTATAAGGTGGTCATGTGATTTCTGTGGGCAAAACAAATGTGGGCAATAGTAGCGCTTCAGTTGGTTCACTAAAGTGTACGCGAACACTCTGAGTGACAGAGTTGTTGGACGGTGGTGTGTAGTTCGTAGCACATGCACTAACTTCGTCTGTGGGGCCGTGAATTTCGTAACGGTCGCACTAATGAGGATGATAAACGCAATGGCGATCACCTGCTGTGTATGCTGCACTGGAAGAAGTGGTCAGAATCGCCGCATCGCCATTTCTCAATTCTCACAGCAAGGAGAGCGTCATTGGGTGACTACGCTCACGAGCGACGGAGTTTTGCGCATAAGAGATTTCGAAGCATGTGAGGCGCTGTGATAAATGTTTACGTATAGCTATTATGTTGAAAAATAGCTTAATATAATTTTCACTGCTATGTAATAAAATATTTTCTGAAAAAAAAGAAAAAAAAAACCTTGCTTTGCTAACGGATATCTTATTACAGCTGGCCGCAGTGGCCTAGCGGTCTGTGGCGCGCCAGTCACAGTCTGCACAGCCACTAGGATCGGGGGTTCGAATCCCCCCTCGGCCATGGATATCTGTGTCGTCTTTAGTATAAGGTATTTCATAAGTAATTCGTAAGTTTAAGAACTGATGACCCCTCAGTTAAGTCCCTTAAGCTTAACAAACATTTGAACATTTCTTTTTACAGTTAGAATCTGTGTTTTTACCTCGATCCTGGCACCGCTCAAATATGCCAAATTTGTCCATACATTACTGCAAAATCATAACTCTTAGGCATTTTTAACAATTTTCAAATGTAATTTGAAATCGATACGAAACTTTTTCTCGGCGACCCATACATAAAAAAAAAGAAAAATTGTTCCCGCTTACCGCATTTCTGTTGTCGATGAGGTGGAACTCCATTATCTATCAACACTTTTTAAGTCTCTCAGAGCCACTGACTACAACTGTGTACATAACTTTTACGGTATCTAAGATGGATCAGAAACATTTTTTCTCAGTGGAAACAACAAGTACACGACTGTGAATGTTCAATCTTTTCATCATGCACACATACTGCCACCTGTAGGAGTTCACTTTGAAAATATCAGCATTTTTTGAACGTTAAAGAACACGAAACTTGTGGGTTAGTTGTATTACACTGTATAACTGAAAGTAGCAGTTATCATTTTGCTTGGTAATTATTGAATGATCAGTTTATTTATTACAACAATTAGTGGTCCAAGATAAATTACTTTACCCCATAAAAAAGCCTTGTTTTCAGTATGCGCAATTTTGTAATATGAAAATGGGTGCATACAATAGCATAAATCTCTCCTCCAAAATCATTAAAAATATAACTCATGGGGGAAAATCAGTTTGTTTTGCAGATAATTTCTAAATATAGCACTGAATAAAACTGCCGAATTATTTCACTATAGGACACACACACTACAGAATGGTGACCTTGTGTTACTTCTTTATATGTTGCCGACATTATCCACATATATCACAGACTCTACCTGCAAGATTATATCACGGTACGAGAAGTGGGGTAAACACTTAAATGCATTTGCTATTTGCTTAAAATGGAGCGCAAAATTTCCACTACTCGTCCATTGATTGATAATGAGAGCACTTAGTTACTTTCAGCAAGCTTTAGACGCAATTTAAATTTCTAAGCTTTCTCTCGATTACATGCTACAATCAAATATTTAGCGCTGTGATCTGTAACTTAATCAGACGTCTGAAGCAGTTCTACATACGGGAATCAGATTCTTCATGAAATCGGGGGTTTCACTACTATCTAACACGTAGTTAGCACATAAAGAAAGAGCGTTCCACGAGAAAACGTTATTGCCACAAAAACACTGGCTAGCAGCGTCGACCCAGTCACACACAACTCTCTGGAACTGAATAAATTTCAGGTGTGCAACAGCCGCTTAATTGTAGTCCAGAATTCAATCACATAATAATAGCGTATAACACACTTTTTGAAGCCCGTTTGTACATTCCCATTGTTATGCTAGTACACGCTGATGTTGAATGTGCTCGATCCGTTCTTTTTCAGAAATATTTGGGATGACGCGTTGCGTACAGTTCTCGCGACACAACCTGTCTGTTTTGCAGAAACTGCGTCCCAGTATCTATAGCTACGAACATTCTCAGCAGTCCACCATACTGTGCCTTGCGGAGGGTACTCGCACCACTAATAGTCATCTCTTTCCCACCCCCAAATATAATCGAGAAATATACGACTGCTTAGGCGCTCGTCAGCCAGGACATTATGACCACATGTCGGAACCTCATAACAAGAATGTCCATCTTTTGCAGAGATAACAGCTGCGTCGCGTCTTAGCATGGAAGCACTAAGGTCTTAATAGATCACTCGAGGCAATTGGCACCACATCTGCACATATGACATCCTTGTCTTAATTCCTTTCACTCCGGTGCCATTGCAAAGCCTGCTTTGGAATATGTTGCGGACCTCTTCCATTTCCTTTCTTTTACGGGTACCACGGCTGTCCGTTGCTGGGTGCGTTGCCATAGTTCTTGATTTGAGATGACATTTCGCCAGCGTACTCCCAATATAAATCTTAAAGATTTATTGATGAAGCTCTGTACTTTTGATTTAATTTGTGCTGTCACCTTCCACAACTCACACCTGTCAAAGAGAACAGATTTTTACATTTGATTCAGTTATTTTAAACTTTAGTTTCAACAATATTTCACGAGATGTCCAAACTGGTCGCAGCTGGGCAAGGGCCCCATTTGCCTTTTTGATCCTACTTTCGAAGTTTTCTGTCGCCCCTCCAGTTTTGGAAACAATACTTCTCGGATATCAAAAGTTCTCGACCTCCTCAATCTCCTCTTCTTTCAGGACTGTCGGGTTTTGTTACTGTTCATCCTAATCGCTTTAGTCTTCTCCGTGTTTATTTTTTATCCAACTCTCTGGGCTTCTGTTTCCAGTTCCTTAAGCTGCTCGCTAATACTCTTGAAAGTGTGGGACCGCAAAATACAGGTCCTCGCGGCTCTCTTATAAAGTCCTCTGTATACCTCTCCCCTAATGTCAGTACGAACGGAAGTGCTGAAAGCAAACAACCTTGCCTTACCCCAGAATTTAGAGTGAATGGTTCTCAGAGTTTTCCCTCGTGTTTCATATGGCAAGTACATTCTCCATACATCATCTTCACGATACTGATGATCTTTGGAAGTACTCCGTAAATCTGCATTGTTTCCGAGATAGCTTCACGTTGCACCCTATCAAAGGCTTTTTCAAAATCAACAAAAGTCGTATATAGCGGAAAGCAATATTCTACGGATTGCTCAGTAAGGATCGTCAACGTGTTTATTTGGTCTGTGCATGATCTGCTTTCTCTGTAGCCAGCCTGCTCTTTCCTGAGCTTACTATCTTGGCACTCTGAGGTGGTTTAATAGAATCCTTGAGAATACTTTACTGGGTATTGACAAAATTGTGACGCCAAGCCAGTTGTTGCACGTTGTCCGGTCTCCTTCCTTGGACAACTTAATAAGAATTCCTTTCCTCCAATCTTCCGGGTTGGTTTCTGTGTTCCATATTTCTAGGAACAGTGGTAACATATCTGCTGTTACTTCATAATCTACTTTGAGCATTTCTGCCACCATACACCCAAATCCGGGAAATACGACTGCTTAGACGCTCATCAGCCAGGACATTATGGCAACTTGCCTAACAACAGATATGTCCACCTTCAGCACAGATGACAGCTGCGTCGCGACTTGGTGTGGACCTAGTGAGGCCTCGATAGATCTCTCGAATAAATACAATAACACCACATCTGCACACATTTAACTCCCGTAAATTCTGAGAGGCTGGTTGTGGGAGCGGTGGTTAGTCGGTGGGTGAGTTTAAGCAAGTATACACAATCGTGTGCTGCAGGTCCAACAAGACTGTTCCTAGATAAGTGATGCAAGGCTGAAGGCCAAGTTTAGAGAACCAATTTTTGATAAGTTAATAAGGCTCGAAATTTAGTAAAAAGAACTCTTTAAAAATACAGTAACAGACACAGTGAGCCCAACAATTTAAGCGAAACTAGAAAGTCTTAGATGAAAGCAACCCTTGTAAATACGATATTATTTACAAATGCCTCATGCCATTTAAATGAAAACAACTCAGCTTACTAATCAAAATCACACTAAAGGTTGGGAGCTGGCTACTCCTTAATTTAATACACCCACGCAGGTAAGACAGAGAGCTGACTCAAAACATGGAGGAGAGGAATAAGGTGACCAACAGTCAACAAGAACTACAGCTCTGACACGAAGGGGCTTACACAAACGAACAGAACGCCAAATTACAACCGCGGGATGGCGATGCCTGACATAGAAAAAAAAATTCTGCAACAAGAAGATAAAAAAGAAGAAAAACAAAGCTATACAACTAGCGCCCGTGCAGATGCGAACCAGCAGAGGGGCACAAACCAGATAAATTCCCCAGTTACGTTAAACAAGTTAATGTTCACAAAGTACTTGGTACTCAGAGCAAAGAGAAAAGAATAATTCAATTGAACCGAACTAGAAGTGCGGGATAACACATGAATAAACATCTAACGACATAGACACAGGCAACGACGGCCTCTGGGCACAGAAAGTTACGGAGCAGGTGTTATCAGTTGCGCATTTATTTCTTACTCCAAGACAAGTGGAGGCACCCTCGGGATGGTGTAGGATGAGGGTGTCAGCCAACGCCCGGAAACATTTCATATATCCCAGATGCAAAGCGGCTGGAACGACGTGAGGCGCAGCCGGGGCTGCGTCCGGAGTACCAGTTGTTGGCCGCGGTGGAGTAGCCGAGCGGTCTAAGGCACCTCGCTGCGGAGCGCGCGGTTGCTCGCCGTCGGAGGTTCGAGTCCTCCCTGGGGCACGGGTGTGTGTATTGTCCTCAGGTTCGTTTAAGTAGTTTGTAAGCTACGGACAAATGACCATGCAGTTTGGTCCGATAGATTTACAAACATTTGAACATTTTTATTTGGACCAGTTGTTGACAGCTCCGACGCTTGGCGAGGGACGGACGCGGTGTCGCACGGCCGCTAGGAACGCGACCACATAGCCGGGAGATGAGGTAAACAGCCCGCACCGAGGTGCTGTTACAACTTGACAGACAGGCCTCTCCGGACCAACCTCTTCAGCTCATGGCCCGCATGGCTCCCCACGGACAGACAGAGTGCCACCCAGAACAACTTCGAAACACACGCCGGGCCCGGCCACAAACGGCCCCTTAGTCAAAATAACTCTACCCTGGCGACGCCATACATCTTATCAAACTAAAATGCCTGATACCCTGTCCACTATCCAACTGCCTCGGCGCGCTACCGTAGCGCCACACGCGGTAAGGGAAACACCAGTCAGAAGACAATCGATGCGCGATAGATCAAACAGCGCCGCGAGCGTTGCACGCACAGGGAGATCGATGGTACTTGCGCCAGTAATTAAATCAAGGACAGCATCAGTCGAAGAAACAGGAGCCGGGACGGCTCAATTTCCTGTGATGTTTAATTCACGTAAATTCCCATGATGGGTTCGATGAACTCTGGCGCTACCTTCAATCACATCCTAGATGCGTTCTATCGAGCTCAGATCTGACAATTTGAGGAATCAACACATCAGCTGCAACACACCACTGCTTTCCTCCAGCCACTCGATCACCTTCCTGCCCTTGTGCGATAGCCTATAATCTTTTTGAAAAATGTCACTGTTATTCTGATACATCATCGTCATGAAGGGGATGAACGTGGTCTGAAACCAGTGTACGATGCCTATTGGCTGTCATGGTGCCACTGGAGCCTCAGCGTCAATGTTCCCCGGGACATAAGTGAGTCCCGCCAAGTTTCCATCTCGCAGTGCAGGTGTCAAGCAGCGTCTTCGCTGGAAGACAATAGATTCGCACTCGTCCAACGGCATGATGAAGAAGGAATGAGCGGCCGCTCCCGTCGGAGCTTCGAGTCTTCCCTCGTGTGTGTGTGTGTGTGTGTGTGTGTGTGTGTGTGTGTGTGTGTGTGGTCCTTAACGTAGCTTGTAACTCTATGGAACGGTGACCTTAGCAGTTTTGGTCCCTTAGGTTTACAAACATGTAACGTTCTGCACTCAGCTTCAAATTTCCTCAGTAGTGTTCATCGGAAAGAACGACGTCTTCCTTGCGAAACGTGTCACGCTGCAACTGACATTTCATCAAATTGAATTTCAAGCGTTTCTGTGTACAAAGTGGCAGATGGAACTGAGTAGTGGATTATGAATCTGCCAAGCTCACTGACAAATTAATTAAATACTAATTAGCTACAGCCTAAAGAGTAAATATGTTGGACTACAGTCTCGTGTAATGGGAAAAAAATTGGCACTTGTAATTAAACAACTGTACAACGGTTGCTAATGTGTTATCGTACATTTAATGTGTAAATGTCAATTTTATGCCATTTCCAGCAGTATGCAAGATACAATGCGAATGGAACTTTCATTGTGTCACAGATGGTATTTATAGTGAACTATAGCTAATGGCCGCGCTGGAATGAACCCACGGTTCTAGCTTCCATGTCAGGAACTGGGCGGCCGCTCCCACCGGACGTTCGACTCCTCCCTTGGGCATGGATGTGTGTGTTGTCGTTAGGTTACTTTAAGTTAGTTTCAGTAGTTTGTAAGTCTAGGGAATGGTGACCACAACATTTTGGTGCCATAGATTTACAAACATTTAAATATTTTATAGCTAACTAGCTGATACCCGGCTTGTTGCTGCTGCAGAAGAAATACTTGTGCAAATAACGTCTGAAATTTGAAAGGGTCACCTTGTTTAATTACGAATGATAGAAATAAATATTCTTTTTATAGTCGATAATAAATACATTTATTGAAATTTAACGTCCATCTCCTCCCTTCCCTTCTCTCTGTTCACCTGTTGCTCTCCCCCCCCCCCCCTCCCCAGTCTCCTTTTATCCCTTTCTCTGTCCGTTTCCTTTCCCCCTCCCTCTGTTCATCTCCTTTCACTTATCTATTACCATCTCCCCTCTCTCATTCTCCTCCTCTAGCCGGCCGCGGTGGCCGAGGGGACTAAGGCGCTCCAGTCACGGTCCACACGGCCACTACGGTCGGGGGTTCGAATCCCCCCTCGGGCATGGATATTTGTGCCGTCCTAGTTCGTAAGTAGTTCATAAGTAGTTTGTAAGTTTAGGGACTGATATCCCCGTAGTTAAGTCCCATAGACTTTACAAACATTTGAACATTTGAATTTTTCTCCTCCTCTATCCTCTCTCTTTCCGTCTCCTCCCTCCCCTTTCTGTCCGTCTCCTCCTCCACCTACTCCTCCCCGCCCATACATGAAAACATACAAATATGCGCCAAGTTTCATGGTGATCGGTCAAACGGTGTCAAAGTCGCAGGTTACCCTCCACCATGTAAAAATCAGTGACCTGCAGATTATAAAAATCTCCTTCATGAAAACAGTTATGTGCTGACTTTCATGGTGACCAGTCAAACAATTTGGATGTTTGTTGTAACGTACCTTCCGCTAGGCTCCTATGGAGGCTTATGAAAGGTAGCCCAGGTATAAGCTATCTGCATTCCTCATTTCATTCACTTCCGTCCAGCCGTTTCAGCGCGAAGAGTAAGAAACGTGTTAATCCACTGTAAGGTACCGTCCAACATGCACCGTACGGTGGCTTCCTAAAGGTTAATTCAGGGGATAAGCTATCTGCATTCCAAATTTCAATTAAATCTGTCCGTCCCTTTCAGCGTGAAGGAGTAGCTAGCATATTAACCCATTGTAAGGTACTCTCCGCCACGCAACATACGGTGGCTTACGACAGGTATGCCATGTATTAATCAGGGTATAAGCTACCTCTGTTCCAAATTTCATTCATATCCGTCCAGCCAAGCACCAGAGGAAGTTAATTTTAGTTTGCCTATAACCTTCGTGCGAGTGCAAGTAATAAGTTGATAAGTTTTATCGCAGTCGAGTGTACGGTATGGCCGTGCATAAAATAACAACAAATAGTTATAGTTGTTATGGTCTTCAGTCCGGAGACTGGTCTGATGCAGCTCTCCACCCTACTCTATCCTGAGCAAGCCTTTTCATCTCCTCATAAGAACGGCAACCCACATCCACTTGAATCTGTTTACTATACGCGTCTCTTGATCTTCCTCTGCGATTTTTACCCCACACACTTCCCTCCAATGCTAAATTTACGATTCCTCGATGTCTAAGAATGTGTCCTACCAAGCGATCCCTTCTTTTAGTCAGGGTATGCCAAAAATTCCTTTTCTCACCAATTCTGTTCAGTACCTCTTCATTAGTTATACGATCCACCCACCCAACCCTCAACATTCTTCTGTAGCACCACATTTCAAAAGCCTCTATTCTCTTCCTGTCCGCACTGCTTATCGTCCATGTTTCACTCCCGTACAAATGCCTTCAGAAAAGCCTTCCTTACACTTAAATTAATATTCGATGTTAGCAAATTTCTCTTTTTCAAAAATGCTTTTCTTTCCATTGCCATTCTGCATTTTATATCATCTGTACTGCGACCATCGCATGTTATTTTACTACCCAAGTAACAAAACTCATCTACCACCTTCATTGTTTCATTACCTAATCTAATTCCTTCAGCATCGCCAGATTTTCTAAGACCACATTCCATTATTTTGGTTTTGCTCTTGTTAATGTTCATTTTATACACTCTCTTCAACACACTGTCCATTCCATTCAATTGCTCTTCCAGGTCCTTTGCTGTCTCTGACAGAATTACAATGTCATCAGCAAAACGCATTGTTTTTATTTCTTCTCCCTGAACTTTAATCCCTATTCCCAATTTTTCCTTGCTTTCCTTCACCGCCTGCTCGATGCAAAAATTGAATAACATCGGAGAAAGGCTACAACGCTGTCTTACTCCCTTCCCAACTGATGCTTACCTTTCATGCCCTTCGAGTCTAATAACTGCGGTCCGGCTTTTGTGCAAGTTGTAAATAACTCTCCTTTCCCTGTATTTTACCCCTGCTGACTTCAAATTCTGAAGTCAACAAGAAAACAAACAAACATTAATTTTTATGTGTTAGATCTAAATAACAAAGTAAACCGTAGCCGGCCGCGGTGGCCGAGGGGACTGAGGCGCTTCAGTCACGGTCTGCACGGCCACTACGGTCGGGGGTTCGAATCCCCCCTCGGGCATGGATATTTGTGCCGTCCTTAGTTGTAGGTAGTTCATAAGTAGTTTGTAAGTTTAGGGACTGATGACCCTGTAGTTAAGTCCCTTAAACTTAACAAACATTTGAACATTTTTTAGTAAACCATATTGTGATTGTATTCCCCGACCCCAGGTTCCTTATCTCGTATGGTTGAGTGGAGAATCGTATATGACATGTTAAATTTACGGAAACACTCGGTAGATGTGTCTAAAGATAGAATTAAATTGCAGTGACCGTGAAACACACACATACATACAAACACACACAGATGCGCGCTCAAACATACACGAGTTCCCGCAGACGTATATAGGCAACTACATACACACACACACACACACACACACACACACACACACACACACACATGAGATGAAGTGCGTGCTGCATGCGGCAGTATGTGAGCGGGTCCACACATCCGGCTGTCAGTAACGTAAATGCAGGCGGGCCCAGAACTTCTCAAGTTATTTTCGTCGCACGGAAATGACATAACGCTGACTGCCGTGTCGGGAAATGAAATGCGTTGTCAGCGGGACGTATCAGCAGGGTGCTGCCATCGGGGAGGTGTGGACGGGTGGATGCCGAGGACAAATGCTGTGCTGCCGACACCAGCGCTGCCCATCCACTCCTACAGGGACTGTCCGCAGCTCTGCCACCTTCAGCGACTACACAGGAGAAAGCAACGCATGTCGGTCTTCCTCTGCTTCCACTGGGCGAACCCAACATAGCAGAAAACCGAGGGGGTTGGAACACTTGCTGGGTGTGACACTTGCGGGGAACCTGGGGCCCTTGGGGCGGCTGACGGCTTTTCCTGGGTACAGGCACACCAAGAAGTCTAGCACTGCTGTTGTCAACTTTCCACACTGTCAACATAACACGAAACTCAGTGAAACTGCACAACCCTTTGCAAGCTGAAGAGCAATACAGTAACTTGTTCTAACTACATATTAATTCGTTGAGTGTTCCTCCTAAAAACAAAAAGGTATTTTAATAGTGATAATCTTTGGACATTCTCTGCTACTACAAGACGATGACTTTCCAGTCATACCTCCTAAAAGTATATTATTCAGAACACTAAGCATATCAAGACACCTGCGCAAGCAATAAATATATTAGGCGACCTGCACAGATACGCTATGTAGTTAACCCCACTATCACGCAACTTCCATCTCTTTAAAAATAGCTACTGCGCTTTTTAATAGGAGACACAACCTTAAACCTTCAATTAAGAAACGTTAATAATAAGTCAATGAGTATTTTACATGCTTGAAGCGTTCATTCGTAGACCCCAAAACGACAAGAAATGAAATACGGAATGTGTAAGGGAATGTCACACACGATAAATTCTATTTTCTATCACAGTCATATAGAACCATTTTTACTCCGAACTTGGCATAAACCAACAGGGAGAGACAAGTTGCAAGACTTCCAGGAAAAATGAAGTGAAATTGGCAGCCAATAGTTGGTTATAAATTACATTGCCTGTTAACTGTATAAATATAAATTACCGAATACGCGGAACTTCTGTTCAGTACAGTCAAAAATGTCTAAGGTAATACGCAGTGGTTTACAATCAGATATCCGTATCACTTTCCTCCTCAAGAAGTCTGTGTGAAGATTTATATTCAGAACATTCAAGAAAAAGGCTACTGTGGTGTTGAAACTACAAGAAGTAGCTCATTTACTCAGGAAGGGAAAACGTTATGGTGCCCGTAAAATTGAATAGCTGTATATCTTGTAGTAACATTCATTTCTTGATAAAATGTTAAAATCCTCTGAATACGGCACAGGTAGCGGCTGGAGGGCGTGGAGTAGGGGTGGTGTATCCCTACTTCTGGAACACCCTATTCACTACCTGCAGCGTCCAGGTCTCCCCGCAAGTGTCTACACATTCCCTTTCCTCGCAAGTGTCACTCCCCGCAAGTGTCACAAACTCAAAACCGAGGATAACATTCATTCGGGAAGTGTGCCATTGTGTTTTCATAGCCAGAAAATTACTGCTACAACAACTAACCTTTTTCCCTACTGATGGCACATTGGTATATTCAGAAGAGAATTCAGTTGCAGTTAAAATTGAAGAAGTTGGGTGCGAGGATAGCTGTCATCATATAGCGACAAGGCAAGGTACACGCCATGTGACTGGCTGGCTATATATACAGGGTGTTTCACTAAGTGTGTTTGCCACTGTAACTTATAAAATAATAGGTGACGGGAAATTTTAATGCGGTAGGTCAACACAAGAAATGTTACACTTTCTGCGGAGCTATGAACATAGTTTATTGTATCATTTTCCAAACAGTTACACCACAAAGACATAATTTTTTAAATGGAACAATAGTTCCATAGCGTATCCGACTGGTCGAGTGGCTATCCCCTGGGGCACGGCCCACTGTCTCATGACCACCAGCCAGTGAGCTACGCTGTCGTAGGCTCCGCCCCCTAAACTTTGAAGGATTGTAGCTCCCAAACTAACAGTGATAGGAATGTAGTTTACATTGATTTGGACGCAGCTGGTTTCAACGAATCCAATGCACGATAGAAAAAACTATTGTTCCATTTTTAAAAAAATTATATCTTTGTGGTGTAACTCTTTGGAAAATGATACAATAAACTATGTTCATTATGTTCATAGCTCATCAGAAAGTGTAACATTTCTTGTGTTGACCTACTGCATTAAAATTTCCCGTCACTTATTATTTTATAAGTTACAGAGGCAAACACAATTAGGGAAACACCCTGTATATAATGGAAACTGTCCCTAAGGGAGGAGTAAATTTATCTGTTTATATAATATATACCCACTCCCATGAACCACAGACATTGCCGAGGTGGGGTGGCTTGCGTGCCTCTACGATACAGATAGCCGTACCGTAGGTGCAACCACATCGGAGGGGTATCTGTGGAGAGGCCAGACAAACGTGTGGTTCCTGAAGAGGGGCAGCAGCCTTTTCAGTAGGTACAGGGGCAACAGTCTGGATGATTGACTGAGCTGGCCTTGTAACATCAGCTAATGTGGCATTGCCACACAGTTACTGCGAACGGCTGAAAGCAAGGGGAAACTACAGCCGTTACTTTTTCCGAGGACATGCAGCTCTACTGTATGAACATATGATGATGGCATCCTCTTGGAGGTAAAATAGTCCCCCGTTCGGATCTCCGGGCGGGGACTACTCAGGAGGATGTGATCATCAGGAGATACAGTACTGGCATTCTACGGGTCGGAGCGTGGAATGTTAGATCCCTTAATCGAGTAGGAAAATTAGAAAATTTAAAAAGGGAAATGGATAGGTTGAAGTTAGATATAGTGGGGATTAGTGAAGTTCGGTGGCAGGATGAACAGGATTTCTGGTCAGGTGAGTATAGGATTATAAATACAAAATCAATTGGAGGTATCACAGGTGTAGGATTGATAATGAATAAGAAAACAGGAATGCGGGTAAACTACTATGACCAGCACAGTGATCGCATTATCATTGTCAAGATAGATACGAAGCCAACACCGACAACAGTAGTACAGGTTTATATGCCAACTAGCTCTGCCGATGATGAGGAAATAGAAGAAATATGAGGAGCTAAAGGGAATTATTCAGACAATTAACGGAGAGGAAAACTTAATTGTTATGGGCGACTGGAATTCGGTAGTAGTACAAGGAAGGGAAGGGAAGATAGTAGGTGAATATGGTCTGGGCAAAAGGAATGAAAGAGGAAGCCGCCTGGTAGAATTTTGCACAGAACATAATTTAGTTATTACAAACACCTGGTTTAAGAATCACAAAAGAAGGTTGTACACGTGGAAGAGACCAGGAGACACCGGGAGATACCAGATAGATTTTATAATGGTAAGACATAAATTTCGGAACCAGGTTTTAAATTGTACGACATACCCAGGGGCAGATATAGACTCTGACCATAACTTGTTGGTTATGAACTGTAGGCTGAAACTGAAGAAACTACAAAAAGGTAGGAAAATAAGGAGATGGGACTTGGATAAATTGAAGGAACCTGAAGTTCTTAAAAATTTGGGAGGGTGCTTTAGGCAACAATTGACAGAAACAGGGGAAAATAAAACAGTAGAGGAGGAATGGGTAAAATTGAGAGATGAAATAGTGAAGGCAGCAGAGGACAAAATAGGTAGGAAGGCAAGACCTGCAAAAAATCCTAGGATATCACAGGTGATATTAAATTTAATCGATGAAAGGAGAAAATATAAAAATGCAGTAAATGAAACAGGCAAAATGGAGTACAGACGACTAAGAAATGAGATTGGCAGGAAGTGCAAAATTGCTAAGCAGGAGTGGTTAGAAGGCAAATGCAAGGATATAGAAGAATGTATAAATAGGGGAAAATTAGATACAGCCTACAGGAAAATAAAAGAAACATTTGGAGATAAGAAAAACAGCTCTATGAATATCAAGGACACTGGTGGAAAACCAGTTCTCAGCAAAGAAGGGAAAGCTGAAAGGTGGAAAGAGTATATAGAGGGGCTCTATGAAGGAAATGAACTTCGAGACAATATTGTAGGAAGGGAAGAGGATGTAGATGAAGATGAAATAGGAGACACTTTACTGAGAGAAGAATTTGACAGAGCCCTGAAAGACCTAAGTCGAAACAAGGCCCCTGGAGTAGATGATATTCCCTCAGAGCTACTGAAGTCTCTGGGAGAACCAGGCATGTCAAAATTGTTTCACCTGGTGTGTAAGATGTATGAGACAGGTGAAGTACCCTCAGACTTTACGAAAAATGTTATAATCCCCATTCCAAAGAAAGCAGGTGCAGACAGGTGTGAAAACTACATAACCATCAGTTTAATAAGTCATGGCTGCAAAATATTAACACGAATTATATACAGAAGGATGGAAAAGCTGGTAGAAGCCGACCTCGGGGAAGATCAGTTTGGGTTCAGGAGAAATGTAGGAACACGGGAGGCAATACTCATTTTACGGCTTATCCTAGAAGATAAATTAAGAAAAGGCAAACCTACATTTCTAGCTTTTGTAGATTTGGAGAAGGCTTTTGACAATGTTGATTGGAATAAACTCTTTCAAGTTCTAAAGCAAGCAGGAGTAAAATATAGGGAGCGTAAGGTGATTTACAACTTGTACAAAAACCAGACAGCGGTTGTCAGAGTTGAAGGGCATGAAAGGGATGCAGTGGTTGGGAAGGGAGTGAGACAGGGTTGTAGCCTTTCTCCAATGTTATTCAATTTGTACATTGAACAAGCTATAAAGGAAAGCAAGGAAAAATTTGGTGAAGGAATTAAAGTTCAGGGGGAAGAATTAAAAACATTGCGTTTTGCCGACGACATAGTAATTCTGTCAGATACAGCAAAGGACCTGGAAGTTCAATTGAACGGAATGGACAGTGTGCTGAAAGGTGCATATAAGATGAACATTAACAAGAGCAAAACTAGGGTAATGGAGTGCAGTGTAAGAAAATCAGGTGATGCTGAAGGAATTAGATTGGGAAACGAAGCAATAAAGGAGGTAGATGAATTTTGTTACTTGGGCATAAAATAACAAATGGTGGTCGCAGTACAGAGGATGTAAAATGCAGAATGGCAATGGGTAGAAAAGCGTTCTTGAAAAAGAGAAATTTGTTAACATCGAATATTGATTTAAGCCTACGGAAGTCCTTTCTGAAGGCATTTGTATGGAGTGTGGCCTTGTATGGGAGTGAGACATGAACGATAAACAGTGCGGACAGGAAGAGGATAGAGGCTTTTGAAATATGGTGCTACAGAAGAATGCTGAAGATTAGGTGGGTGGATTGCGTAACTAATGAGGAGGTACTGAACAGAATTGGGGAGAAAAGAAATTTCTGGCATACCTTGACTAAAAGAAGGGATCGATTGGTAGCACACATTCTTAGACATCGAGGAATTGTGAATTTAGCGTTGGACGGAAGTGTGTGGGGTAAAAACCGCAGAGGAAGACCAAGAGATGGATACATTAAGCAGATTCAGACAGATGTAGGTTGCCGTTCTTATGTGGAGATGAAGAGGCTTGCTCAGGATAGGTTATCGTGGAGAGCTGCATCAAACCAGTCTCCGGACTGAAGACCACAACAACAACAACAACATAATATATACAGGGTGAATCTAAATTCGCGCACTCGTGCTTTGCAGCGCGATTCCTCAGATGCTAGCAATAAAATGTGTCTCTCGCAAAATTTCGTCCTGAGCATATTTCAAGCAGTAAATGGGCGTCGAAGATTGAGATGGGTGTGTGTCCCATACGTGTTACAGAATTACACTACTTCACCAACAAACTTCTAAGGGATGCGGGAGGTGTCTCGAGGAACAAAATAAGCATAGAAACCCATGCCCGGAAACGTCATCCAATGACGCCACAGAGCGTCGAAGTTGCTGGAGGGGATGTCTAGCGGCAGGAGCTGGTGCCTGTAACTTGGACCCTCCGTAGCGTCGTTGAATGGCGTGTCCGGGCATGAGTTTCCATGCTTATTTTGTTCCTCAAGACACCTCCCACATCCCCTAGACGTTTGTTGGTGTAGTAGTGTAATTCTGAAATACATTGACGTATGGGAGACACATCCATCTTTAACGTCCATTTACTGCCGGAAATATGCGCAGGACGAAATTTTGTGATAGACATTTTTTTATTGCTAGCATGTGAGGAATCGCGCTGCGAAGCCCGAGTACGCGAATTTTGATTCACCCTGTATATATTATATAAACTTAAAATTTACTCTTCCCTTAGAGGCAGTTTCCATTCTTTCGAATCTAATTTTGTGAAATAAAGTGCAAGAAAACGACAATTACGGTATAGACCAAGTCTCAAGTTAATGTTTCCTTTCCGTTGTGGCAGTCAGGTTAAGAAACCGATTATGAATATGTATTGTATGAAAATAGTATAATTTATAAAATTATGGCTGTAGTGACTCGTACAGCGAAGGTGGCTATCCTGGAAAATCGTTCTGCTCAAAGACGAGTCGCCGATCTTCCCGTGAAAAGATGATTTGCACTGCGATTTCAGAACGGGTTACAAACTTACCCATGGAGACGAAGTAAAGTTCATATAAGCTGCGAATTAGTAGAGCGGATAACTGCTGAAGTAAGCAGTCAGGATTAAGCAACCGCTGTTCATATGTCGCAGTTTTGCCTTGAGTACGGACGACAGGGAGAGCAAGTCCTGAGTCTTCGAGTATTTCCCATGGGGGTCAATTGATGGCCGCCATAGGATCTGTCGGCCTGACCAGTGATGTCATATCTGAGTTAAAGAATACAGTTTATTTACTAGTAGAACATAGCTTGCCGGCCGCGGTGGCCGAGGAGACTGAGGCGCTTCAGCCACGGTCTGCACGGCCACTACGGTCGGGGGTTCGAATTCCCCCTCGGGCATGGATATTTGTGCTGTCCTTAGTTGTAAGAAGTTTATAAGTAGTTTGTAAGTTTAGGGACTGATGACCCCGTAGTTAAGTCCCTTAAAAAAAAAAAAATAGAACCTAGCTTACCATTTTGTTTGCTTAGGCGGCAGTGTAGCTTACTGCCGCGCAAGGAGTCTGGGGTCGATTCCCTGCAGGGACTGTGTGTCCTGTGTTGTCCTCATCATCATTTTCATCGTCATCGACATGCAAGTCGGAGAAGAGGCGTCAATTAAAAATGACTCACGCTAGGCGTTCCCACACGGGAACTCCCGGCCGAAAATTACATACGATCATTTCGTTTGTGTTTAAAAAGTGATCTGTAGCTCCTTTCTGATAGTTACAAGTTGACAATTTTTTTCCGCAAATGAACACCGAAGGCGCGAATTGTTGGGCTAAGACTGTGATCGATGGAACATTCTGTTGTGGTAATCTGTAATTTATGAGGATAATCACAGATAATTTATTATCTACAAATACATAAGTATTGCGATATTATACTGTATGTTTCATTCGTTGATACTGCTCAAATGTTCAAATGTTTGTAGAACTTATGGGACTTAACTACGGGGTCATCAGTCCCTAAGCTTACAAACTACTTATGAACTAGCTAAGACTAAGGACAGCACAAATATCCATGTTTGAGGGGGGATTCGAACCTCCGACCGTAGTGACCGTGCAGACCGTGACTGTAGCGCCTCAGTCCCCTCGGCCACCGCGGCCGGCTTTGTTTTACTAGTTGGAGTATCTAAGTATCTTGAGAGTCTCACGAGGCCAACGAGAAAGACAAGTCGCGGCGCGCACGTCATGCGACATAAGCAAGGCAGTCCTGAGCCGGCGCGATCGCTGGCTGATTGGCCGGCCACTGGGCCACAGCCCACTGCCTCATAGCGGCCAGCCACTCAGCTAGCGATCGCGCCGGTTCAGTACTGCCTTGCTTAGGTGACATGACGTGCGCGCCGCGACCTGTCTTTCTCGTTGGCCTTGTGAGGACCAGTTATGGCGTCATTTGTCAAAGCCGACGGGTTGTTTCGCTGTCTTCAATTATGACTTCCCATGCTGTTCAAGACAACCTGTTGGGTCCAACTAATCAAATTATAATACATTCCAATGCAATTCTACCCACTTGTATTAAGACATTGCCAGGTAAGTGGACGAGACTTGTCCCAAATAACACGACACAACAAACACAAGAAACCTCTAAAGTTGCTTATTGGACTTCTAAATTTGTCAGCAATGCCCAGGATGAAACCTCTTTAGTTCAAATGAATGCAGATCAACAGGCTTTGTCCGCCCCCCCCCCCCCCTTTTCAACAACGAAATCGCTAGAGGAATATCCCTTTTCTGAATAGCAATGCAACAGATTTAACTGAAAGTGGTTGTAACCTGCTTACATCTTGGCATGAATTGTGTAATGGTGGATAGTATTCACACTAACGATACATTTTTATCCCACTCCATGCTGGTGGCTGGTGCATCGACAGTGGTGAATGAATCTAAAACATCAGCAGTCTCTGTTACAATTTTTGTTTTATTTTCTCCCATTACGCGATTTGCCTGGTTAGCGCATCAGCAGATTGGGTGGAGAGATGAAGTGTCTGATGTATCTGAAGCGGTGGTGGGGGTTGTTGGGTAGTTTAACAAATCTGTGATACTGCCGTTAAGCAAAGAAGAGTCAGCGCTGCGGTAGGTTCAAATGTTTGTAGAGCTTATGAGACTCGACTACGGGGCCATCAGTCAAAAATGTTCAAATGTTTGTTAAGGTTATGGGACTTAACTACGGGGTCATCAGTCCCTAAACTTACAAACTACTTATGAACTACTTACGAACTAGGACGGCACAAATATCCATGCCCGAGGGGGGATTCGAACCCCCGACCGTAGTGGCCGTGCAGACCGTGACTGAAGCGCCTCAGTCCCCTCGACCACCGCGGCCGGCCCTGCGGTAGGTTTCCGTTTAGAACTGGCGGTCTTGTTGTCAACCGCCCTTAACGGCAGTAGTCTATCACAGAATTGTTCAACTACCCCCACCACCGCTTCAAATACAGCATACACCCCAATCTGAGATGCGCTAACCGCGCAAAACGCGTAATTGGAGAAAGTAAAACAAAAATTGCAACGGAGACTGCGGGTTTTTTATTCACACTAACGAATTTTCGTAAAACAGCCCAAATCCCCGTGACTTAATGTATAGGGCGTACAAATTCCTAAGGATTTTAGAGTATCTTGAGGGGAAAATTACCATAGTTGCCCATGTCCTGAAACGCTATGCCATGACGGTTCCAAGTGTTGCATTTTAGAATAAAATGTTCAAATGTTATAAATCTAAGGGACTTAACTGTTGTGGTTATTAGTCCCTAGGCTTACAAATTACTTAAAATAACTTATGCTAAGGACAAAACACACACACACACACACACTCATGCTCGATGGAGGAGTCGAACCTCCGACAGAGATCAACCAAGCAATTGGCAGCAAGGTGCCTTAGAGCACTCGGCCAGCATTTTAGAGTCAGGTGCTGTTGCTTTGCCTTCACCTTGACAACAAACATGAGTGTGTACGCTACCAGATTGCTTACTACCGACTACATGTTACAATCTCCACTGCAAATGTTCAAATGTTTGTAGAGCTTATAGGACTTTACTACGGGGTCATCAGTCCCTAAACTTACAAACTACTTATGAAATAGCTAATACTAAGGACGGCACAAACATCAATGCCCGAGGGGGGATTCGAACCCCCGGCCGTAGTGGCCGTGCAGAACGTGACTGGCGTGCTGCAGACCGCTCTCTGTGGCCGCCAATCTCCGCTGCATATCACCTACAAGAAAAAAGGCAACCATAGTAAGCATTTTACAGTAGTGTGTTATTACAAAAGCTGCCCTCAGCTGTGTGAAAAGGAAGAAGGAAGGAAGTTCATGGTTCAACGCTCCGTCAACAGCGTGGCCATTAGAGGCGGATTTGTGTGAAACTAATGTAGCTAAAGAATACAAAGAAGGATAAATCCTCAGCGTCAATATTGCCAATTTCATTATTTGATAACTAGTTTCGGCTCTTAACGAGCCATCTTCAGATCGTAAAACTTTTTAAAATGCACAACTTTCGTCATATTATTAAAACATATCACACAATTAAAACAATACATTAATTGCTTCGTAAAATAATTTCACGTCCATAAATGATAAAGGAATATAGGGCCTAAAGTGGGCCAAGTAGTGCAACATAAAATACTTTGAGAAATTAAACACTTTCATGCAACATTTTAAAATTTTGTAAAAATCCAGCACCAGTATATTTAAAATCATACATGACAGCAGGAGTGGCCAGCATAGCGGCTATCATGAGTCTTGTATGGAGTAAGAAACATACAAAAATATTTCCATGTCTGTGCGAGCCACGACGCCTTGTCACGGATTGCGTGGCCACTCCCCGTCGGAGGTTCGAATCCTCCCTCTGGCATAGGTGTGTGTGTGTGTGTGTGTGTATGTGTGTGTGTGTGTGTGTGTGTGTTGTTCTTAGCATAATTTAGTTTTAGTTAGTTTCAGCAGTTTTTAAGTCTTAGTTAGTACCGATGAGCTCAGTATTTTGCTCCTTTAGCATTACATCCTGCTTGGAATATTTCCATACAAACAAAATAAGGAACTAATCTAGTCATTAGTCGTGCCTGTCGTAGTTCATCATCATCAGTGTTCTGCCCTACTGCAGGTCTCCACATGCAGCTCTGCTACTCTCTGCTACTCTCTTTGTTTTCTCATGGATGTTTTCTATAAATCAACAGAGAATCAAAATGTTCAAATGTTTGTAAACCTATCGGACCAAACTGCGTGGTCATCAGTCCGTAGCTTACAAACTACTTAAACCTAGGTAAACTAACCTAAGGACAAACACAGACACCCATGCCCCAGGGAGGAATCGAACCTCCGCAGCGAGACGCTTTAGACCGCTCGGCTACTCCACCACGGCAACAATCAAAATGTTCAAATGTTTGTAAAGCTTATGGGACTTAACTACGGGGTCATCAGTCCCTAAACTTGCAAGTCACTTATCAACTACCTTATACTAAAGACGGCACAAATATCCATGCCAGAGGGGGAATTCGAACCCCCGACGGCGAAATGCCGCGCGCACCCCAACACGGCGCTCCAGTATTCACGGCTAATCCGCCGCGGCAACAGAGAATCTTTGTCCAAGCCAATTATGTTTCCTACTGCGCATCGGTTGCACAGTGGTAGAGTGCAAGACTACTAATTCAAAGGTCGCGGATTCGATCCCGGCCAGGTCCTAGGATTTTCATCTGTCACTTTCCACTTCTTTCACCTCTGGCAGTATTGCTCATGTGAAAAATAACGAGTAGCACCGTGGTTCGGAACCCACCCTGGCTGGGTAATTCAGTTCGAAGGCAACGGCATACCACCTCCAAACAGGACCATGCCTAGTAAAGCACTGTGGTGTTCAAACCAATCTTCGGATTGTTGACTGCTTTACTTTTATTACCTTACATCTACATGGATAATTTGAAAATTACAGTGAAGTGCATGATATTTCTCTATAGTTCCACTCTCTAATAGCTCGCGAGAAAAGGGAATACCCAAATCTTTCTGTTTTCGATGTGATTTCTCTTATTTTATTATAATGGTCATGTCTCCCTATATAGGTAGATGCCAACAATATATGTTTGCAGACTGAAGAGAAAGTTGGTGATACAAATTTTGCAAGTAGATCTCGCCGCAAATGAACGCCTTTCTTTTTCCATCAAACTCGTGCATCTTTCCGTGACACTCTCTCCCCTATATCGCGATAATACTAAACGAGCTGCCCTTCTCTGAAGTTTCTCTAAATCGTACGTCAGTCCCACATGGTGTGGATCCCACAATGCGCAGCAATACTCCAAAATAGGACGCACAAGTGTAGTGTAGGCAGTTTCTTTAGTAGAACCAATAACTATCAGTTGTTATATTCCTACTTTCAAGTCTTAATATTTCTTTATAAGTAGTTGCAGCAGTTGGAGAATGCAATTACAATATTGTACTGCTATACTGAGAAGCAATTCAACAATTTAACGGCAGCACCATTGTATTTCTTTGACATTATCTGTTAGTGCATAGGTCATCAATGAAATCATGATTTATAATCACAATCTATATGTATTTACATTCATTTTAACAAATAAGTTGTAAGGAAATATATTCCACTGAACGAAAAATATTAGTTTTAAAGATTGTTTGGGCTAACAGCCTCTTCTTTCGTACACAAGTTTTAAGCCTTCTAAAGTGCTCGTACTTCGGTCGCCTGCACTATCAGTAGAAGCTTTTTACGGACTTCAGAGTTGGGCTCGCGAAGTGAAAAGTTTTCCATTCTTCTAGCAACTTGTGATTAAGAATTCATAATCCCTACATTCAGCTGCTTTAGTCCCTGAATCTTCCAGATGAATAAAAACGAAAGAAAGAAAATATTCCTAACACCCTGGTCTGTTTTCGCACTTTATTTTTATGCACCAACACCAGTCTCTATTTTACAACTTGAAAAGAGCAATTGAATTATAAATTTGCATTTGAAGTGCTTCCTTATTCCCTTAATATCCGCGAGGCATGCGAAATTTTCCCATGTTCATACGTGCACCGAACGCGGAAAGGCAATGCACAGAATGACGTAGAACTGGGTGTTTTGTGTGTGTGTGTGTGTGTGTGTGTGTGTGCCATCTTGCTTCGTCGTAGACGAAGTTGTGGTGCATCCGTGTAAAACTTTCAAAGCGATTAACATTTTCTCTCTCAGGCTATGTATTCATTACATCGGTACCAGCTTGTTTCCTTACATCGATTACCTACAGGTGCCTCACACCGGTTTTTGTGCCGGCCGCAGTCGCCGAGCGGTCTGCGGCGCGCCAGTCACAGTCTACACGGCCGCTACGGTCGGGGGTTCGAAGCCCCACTCGGCCATGGATGTTTGTGTCGTCTTTAGTATAAGGTAGTTCATAAGTAGTTTAAGTTTAGGTACTGATGGCCCCGCAGTTTAACCAACATTTGAACCGATTGTTGTGATTCGAAATGAGTTTAAATCCTCTGAAATGAAACGTACTTATCGATAAGAATGAATCTATGATACAGTGGCATGAAATGATATCAACGTAAACCGTTCAGATATCCAGAACCAACGCTTTACTGAATACAGAGCGGCACTTGAAACGTTTTGCCAGGTCGTGTCATTGTCAGTCGCCCAAACATTAGAGACTCCGAGCAAGCCACTAGATCTTCCTGAAACTTATATCGTTCCTTATGTTATCATATATGTATACCGAACACTCCGCTTACACCCAAACATCCAGATCTCCACCGAGCGAGGTGGCGCAGTGGTAACACACTGGACTCGTATTCGTAAGGATGGTGGTTCAAATACAGCTCCGGCCATCCTCCAGATTTAGGTTTGCCGTGGTTTGATTCATTTCAAAGGGCGCGGCCGATTTCCTTCCCTCATCACCCAAAAATCCGAGCGTAAGCTCCGTCTCTAATGAGCACGCTGTCGACGGGACGTTAAACCCTAAGATTCTTTCCTTCCTTCCAGATGTCCGACAGTCAGATAGATACCAAACGTTGTATATCGATTGAGTATCAACCAAAACTCCGATATAATTTCTGCTTTGTGCTGCTGTCCAGAACGTACATAAACTATAATAAAAGATAACACTGTTTGACCTACGGAGTGGAGGAAAAGCATTACTGCAAGAGCATACGACGTCGAGCGCCTGTGGGCAAGTTGGTACAGCGTTACTTTGTTATATCAGGGGTCCAGGGTTCAAAACCTGCTCACAGCACACTGTACGTTGGCAATTGTTATATGGGGCAACGTGTTCCTGAGATGTAAAAGGACTGTTCGGGTGTTATAGAAGTGTGTTATCGACAGTTAGCTTTGGCTTCGTTTATTTGAAAAAAAAAAAGCAAACACGTAGCGTATATTCGTAGTTTCAGAGTATAAACAGAAACAATCGGAACACAAGAATAAAGAAACAATTGCACCGCACATGCGGAAGTAATAATAATAAGAAGAAGAAGAACTGTAACATTAATTATGACTAATATATTGGCAGCACTTTTAAAAGTGAGGAACAAGTTGTCCCATATAACACTCGGTGTACGTAGATGTAGAACAGTTTCTAAAGTAACATAGGAAAAACGTTGGTATCACCAGCGCTTGAACCCACAACCCTTGACATGACTAACGTACGCTCTATCGACCTTCCCACGGGAGCTCATCACAAAGCACTGTCACTGATAAGCTTTTGCTGTACTCCGTAGGAGAGGTGTTATTTATTACTTCCTGTTTATAAACATTCGTCTATACGACAGCGTATAGCTCGAATTATATCGAAGTTTTGGTTGATTATCGATATACAATGTTTGGTACCTATCTGACTGTCTGACATATAAAGGTTTTGGTGCCAGATGTTTTCCACTGTTCGAGAACATTTAGAAATGCTGAAAGCTATATTTTGATGGCCAATTTATAACACGTTTCCAACATTAAGGGCGATACGTTGACAAAATTCAAATTCAAATGTTTGTTAAGCTTATGGGACTTAACTGCGAGGTCATCAGTCCCTAAACTTACAAACTATTTATGAACTAACTTAAGGACAGCACAACACATCCATGCCCGAGAGGGGATTCGAACCCCGACGGGGAACGGTCTCGAGCATCTGAGAACAGCGCCTCAATGCGCTCGGCCACTCCACCGCGGCGATACGTCGACAGAGCTGTCATTTGTACTCCGGCGATTCACGTAAAAAAGTGCCCGACCACGGGAATTAAACATTTTGAATGCGGAATGATTGGACACATGACACATTCCTTTTCGGAAATTGTAAGGTAATTCTACAAGGTGTACGACTTTGCTTCCGCAGTTTTCGGATAGTTGGCGACAACGGTAAGTAACGGTCGAAAGAAACGGATCACAGACGTCAGGAAGCTAGCTTCGACCTCGGTCAACATAACCTCATTCAAACATTAATCGATTTGTGTCTGCATCATAAAGTTGTTCTTGATTCAGTTCAGTTTACGAGCCTAATTCTCGTCGTTTGTGGGAGGTGTTACTGTTTTGTTTCAGTATGAAGAAAACAGCGGCTGAGTCTCAAGTACGTATGGCAAGGACGCCGTTAGTGAAAGAACGTGAGCTATGCTTCCACGTCGACGGCAAACCATATATTCACAGCTTCATGCTCTGCGTTTGGTGGGACCAGCTCGGCGTGTGTACTGTAAGCTGTTAAAACCAAGTGAAACAATTACAGGTGTTCGTCATCGAACGCAATTATGCGTTTGAGTAGAGCGGTTTTCTCTAAAGTTATTTAAAAGGCTGTATGCTCAAGGTTAATTGGTCATTTCCGTTCAAATAATTTGTTGTCAAACGTACAGTTTAGTTTCAGAAGTGGTTTAACGACTGAATAATCTGTAATTTCGTTTCCCTGTGAGACACTTGATAGTTTAAATAAAAAGGTACGACCATTAGGCGTTTTCTTTTATTTAACAAAGGCGTTTGATTCTGTCGCTCACAAAATATTGTTGCATAAGTTGGAATATTATGGAATAAGGGGAGTAGCTCACAACTTGTTCACCTCTTACTTTCATAACAGACTGTAGAAGATAATTTTCCGCAATGTTGAAAATAGAGATGACATACAATCACAATGGGGCAAAGTTAAGTGTGGGGTGTCCCAGGACTCTGTTTTGGGACCACTGCTCTTCTACATCTACATCTATATACATACTTTGCAAATCACATTCAAGTGCCTGTCAGAGGGTTTATTAACCACTTTCATAACTTTTCTCTACCGTTCCATTCTCTAATAGCGCGCGGGAAGAAAGAACACCTAAATCGTTCCGTTTTCGATCTGATTTCTCTTATTTTATTGGGATGGTCATGTCTCCCTAAGTAGGTGGGTGCTAGCAAAATATTTTCACTTTCAGAACTAAAAGTCGGTGATTGAAACTTCGCAAACAGATCACGCCGCAATGAATAACGTCTTTCTTTTAATGATTTCCACCCCAATTCGTGCAACATTTTCGTGACGCTTCCCCCCCCCCCCCCCCCGTAACGTGATAAAACAAAACGAGCTGCCCTTCTCTGAACCTTCTCAATGTCTTCCGTCAATCCCACCTGGTGAGGGTCCCACAAGGGGCAACAGTACTCCAGGAGAGGACGCACAAGTGTGATGTAGGCAGTCTCTTTGGTGGAGCTGGTGTATCTTCGAAGCGTTCTGCCAATGAAACGTAACCTTTGGTTCGCCTTCCCCACAATATTTTCTATGTGTTCTCTCCAGTCAAAGTTGTTCGTAATTGTAACTCCTAGGTATTTGGTAGAATCTACGACCTTAAGGCTTGACTGATTTATCGCGTAATTGAAGTTCAGCGGATTTCTTCTTCGTATTTAAATGATATGCCTTCAGGTACAGCAGATGTAGTGTGACCGTTTTTTCTTATCTTCTTTAGAGCCACTATATAATTATTTGTAGAACCTTATCACTTGTATCACTCGATGACAATACAAATACCAGAGGACTATGCTGTACCTCTGATTTCTTTTGGATTGTAGACAGATTTTTGTTATTATAAAATCACTCAGCAAAACTGTAGGTACTAATTATAAAATAACTGATTACTCGAATCAGTTATAGAAATTACAATGTGGTTTATTTCCCACAGATACAGATTAGACACTACATACATCCGTGTCTAGTCCGTACTCTTACAGTCAGCTCAACACTATAAACAGTTAAAACAAAAACCAATCTATTTAACATAGAAAATTATAAAATAACACTTCCATGCTTTTTATATTCTTTTTCAAGATATATTGTCCATGCAGCGTCTCTCTTCCAAGCATAATCACTGCCACTTGTTACTGACAGGCTGTCCAATACCTAAACATAAAAGAGATCTCGTGCAGTATCTGATCTCTCACCTGCTAATTATCTGTTTTGGTCATCTGACATCGATACAGGCAGATATGTAGTGTAAATAGTTACAGTACACAGATGACTGTAAAAGAGTTTTGTTTGCTGATGATACTGAAGGATGTTGTTCGCTAAATTGACACAGTATCAATTAATGCAGTTCAATAAATAATTTCATGGCTTGTAGAAAATAAATTTATGCTAAATCACAGTAAAACTCAGGTTTTACAATTTCTACAACGTAATTTAACAAAAGCTGACCTTTTGATTACACATAATAAGCATATGATTAGTGAGACGGAATAGTTGTAATTTCTAGGTGTTCAGATAGGTAGTAAGCTTTCGTGGAAAGCCTATGTTCAGGATCTTGTTCGAAAACTAAATTCCGCTTTATTTACTATTACAACAGTGTCTGAAATAAAGTATTTTTTTTTTTTTTTTTGACGCTTACTTACTATTCTTATGACGTACGGCATTACTTTTGGGGGTAAGTCGACTGATACAAAAAGGATATTTTTGGCTCAGAAATGGGCGGTTCGAGAAATATCTGTAGTCTGGGAAATCTGAAATTGGTGTCACAATACGAATTTTCTTCAATGACGTTTGTTGTTAGCAGTATCAACTTATTCCCATGAGTTAGCAGCTTTCACTCAATGAATACTAGAACAGACGTTCTAGGAATGTGCAAAATCAAATATAAGAGTTGGTAACTGGAATGAGCCAAGGCAGGGCATCTGTTACATACAAGAAAATACATTTTAAAATTTGAAAGAAAAATTCTGCTTGATACATCGCAAGCAGCCAAAGTTATTTTCTTACTAGGCAGTTAGAAAAAAATGTGAGATAATGGCAATGACTAGGTTATATATTCATCTTGATCAGGAGCAATAAGAAATGGAAATGACTAATCAGCTACTCCAAAAATCAATATAGACACATGCATTGTAGTTACCGCTCAACAAAACGGAGAGCGGTCGGTTGACATACAGTATGTTGCAGCATCATCAGCAGCAGCGCCTGCCGGCACCACGCAGCCCGACGTTCTCGCCGCCGGCGTGATTCTTGGACGAGATTCTCCGCCAGTTTTCTCTTCTCCTCGCCATCCACAGGACACTGCATTTCTTACGGCTGCTGTCTGAGCACAACTCAAACATTCTGATGACCACCGCAATGCACATGTAAATGTACGTTCTGTAAATAAACAGTAGTTTTTGGAAGTGAGTGTTTATTTATTGAACATATTATGAAAATTCGGACCTATTTCCAAGCTTCAACTAACTTTCGGATCTCCTGTTAACCCTTTGGGACCCAGAGACTCCAAATTGGGGGATTTGTTTCGCAATTTTGGTAAAACATATTGGTTGGTGGAACCTTTTCAGGAAAAGCTTAGCGCCTCGACCCAAAGGACCCAACAGGACCTAGGATTTTTATCTGTCACTTTTCACTTCTTTCCTCTCTGGCAGTATTGCTCATGTGAAAAATACTGAGTAGCACCGTGGTTCGGAAACCACGTTAAACTGTAGGTCCCCCCTATAACTGGCCGGGTAACTCAGTTCGAAGCTCGGAGGAAGGCAACGGCATACCACCTCCAAACAGGACCATGCCTAGTAAAGCACTGTGGTATTCAAACCAATCTTCGTATTGTTGACAGCTTTACCCTTTTTTTAAGGGCAATTTTATTGTGGGGAGGGGGGGAATTCGGTACTTGGGAAATTGGGAAGATATTTCATCTGACTAACTTCGCTACTAATTCCATCTGATCTTTCAAATCAAACAACACATACCTAGCTTTCTAAATATGCTCTTTCTCTCTCTCTCTTCTCTCTCTCTCTCCTTCTCTCTACAAATCAATCCTTTTGTTGTTTAATATCGATGGCTAGCTGCAAGATACGGATACATGTGTCTAACATATCGACGACTCTAAATTTGCTATGTTGTTATTGTGGTCTTCAGTCCGCAGATTGGTTTGATGCAGCTCTCCATGCAACCTTGTCCTGTGCAAGTGTCTTCATCCTTTTGAATCTGCCTACTGTATTCGTCCGTCGTTCTCCCTCTACAATTTTTACCCCACACACTTCCCTCTACGTTGACAATTCCTTGATGTCTCAGAATGTGTCCCACCAACCTAACCCTTCCCTTAGTCAGGATATGCCAGAATTTCACTTTCTACCCAATTCGGTTAAGAATCTCTTAATTAGTTACACGATCTATCACTTAAATTTTCATCATTCGTCTGTAGCACCACATTTGGAGCGCTTCTATCATCTTTTTGTTTGAACTCCTTATCGTCCACGTTTCACTTCCATACAATGCTACACTCCAGACAAATGCTTTCAAAAAGAACTTCCTGACATTTAAACTAATATTCGATGTCAACAAATTTCGCTTCTTCAGAAACGCTTTTCTTCCCATAGCCATTCTTCATTTTATACCTTCTTTACTTCGGCCATCAGAAGTTATCTTGCTACCCAAGTAAAAAAACTCATCTACTAACTTTATTGTCTCATTACCTAATCTAATTCTTTCAGCATCGCCTGACTTTCTGATGCTACATTCCATTATCCTTGTTTTACTCTTGTTGGTGTTCATTGCGGTCTCTGACAGAATTACTATCTCATCGGCAAAACGCAAAGTTTTTATTTCTTCTCCCTAAATTTTAATTCCATCTCCAAATTTTTCCTTGCATTCCTTCACTGCCTGCTCAATGTACAGATTGAACAACATTGGGGAAAGGCTACAACCCTGTCTTACTCCCTTCCCAACCTTTGCGTCTCTTTCATGCCCTTCAACTCTAATAACCGCTGTCTAGTTTTTGTATAAGTTAAATATAACTTTTCGCTCCCTATATTTTAGCCCGGCTACCTTCAAAATTTGAAAGAGAGTATTCCATTTTGCTATAGTGATGAACAATTGTGTCTTACGCTGCTATCAAAATCCATTCAATGGTAACTTTTTGAAAGACTCAACAAAAACAGTTACTGAATGTGGTCGGATGTTTGATAATGTTAAACATCCTAAGCTATTATCAGTACTATATAGTCTGCTACTGAACTATCAGTCAATTGTATTTCCCCCAGAGTGATTAATAGAGACAAGATCTGACAGGTTCAAATTCAAACAGGCATATATGATGACTACCGAATGAATCAACTTAGGATTTAGTTTCAAAGAAGCGATAGATGGTACCGAACAAAATTATATAAGGGTCATAAAACAACAGATATTTCCTTGTCAATTATACCAAGAAATTCAAAGAAAAAATAAAAAAAAACAGCTCATTGAAAAAAAAGTGTCCTATCCGTCTCGGCTGCTAGCCAACTCCGGCCTGATGGTGGGGCATAGATGGCCAATCTAAAAAAAAAAGAAAAAAAAACTGCTTGAAGTTGACAACAATATTAGAGCTTTGGATTTCTCCAACTATGTACTACAGTTAATTCCGTAGCAGAAGAAGTTGCACCCTTTTAAGATGCTGCTGGACAGCGAAAATTCTCCACGGCCAGCCGGTTGGTGACTAGTTTTCAGCCAGCCGTGGACAGTTCGAGCTCTGTAACGACAGTGGTAAAAAAAAAAAAATGAATAGAAGTGCGCAATAGAATGCACACAGGCACAGGCAGATCATATAATTATGATATGGTACTCTATGGAAAATGACGGATGGAGTAACGTCAAGTCAGGAATTAAAATGGTTACCATATTAAGTCAGCGGACGTATGTAATAACAATAATGTTGTTTTGTTGCTTTTGGCGTATTAAATATGACAATACTAATTTTACTGTTGTTTCATTCCAATGTAAATGATAATAAACAATGTTGCAATTAGTACGATAATTACAGTACATGTCACGTAATTACATATGTGGTACCATGTAACATAATAAATTTCCGATACTACTCTGTTGTGGCTGAAATACATTATATTTTATATTGGTATACACTTACGGAACGCAAAACATTTTAAATTATGAAGCTGTAATTACATATTTGTAACTAAAGTCACTCATATGTATCTAAAGTTAGTATATCATTTAAATGGTAAATCCATGGAGGGATCGGAAGAGGAAGAAGAAAGTAAATGCTGGAGCAAGATCTTTATCTTTTTTTTTTTTTGCCAGGCTTTGTAGTTTCATTTACAAAATAAAAACTTTTGTTTATATATTATCATTTTATATGTATGGTAATTTTACTGCCCTGAACATTTAATTTCACCACTTCAAGCTGCCAACACTCATACTAATTAATAATTTGAAGGAAGAGTACCGGCCGCAGTGGCCGAGCGGTCTGCGGCGCGCCAGTCACAGTCTGCACGGCCGCTACGGTCGGGGGTTCGAATCCCCCCCCCCCTTCGGGCATGGATGTTTGTGTCATCTTTAGTATAAGCTAATTCATAAGTAGTTTGAAATTTTAGAGACTGATGTCCCAGCAGTTAAGTCCCTTAAGCTTAACAAACATTTGAACCTTTGAAGGAAGAAAATGTTCAAATGTTTGTATAGCTTATGGGACTACGGGGTCATCAGTCCCTAAACTTACAAACTACTTATGAACTAGCTAAGACTAAGGACGGCACAAATATCCATGCGCGAGGGGGGATTCGAACCCCCGACCGTAGTGGCCATGCAGACCGTGACTGAAGCGCCTCAGTCCCCTCGGCCACCGCGGCCGGCTTTGAAGGAAGAGTTACGTTCCTTATGTCTGGGTAAAAGTTGTCGAACTGGTATCATTTTGAGAAATTTTTTGCCTGCCATGAGGAAATTTCGAAGACTGCATCACAAAACGCTGCTAGGACCACATACTCTGCAGATTTATGGATACCAGATTGTAGTTCTGTCTTATAGTTGATGACGTTATTTTTTATATTAATGTGTGTTAGTTTTTAATTTTGAAAAAAAATAATACTTCTCATTCGTATCAGGATCACCAAACTAATGAATATTTATGAAGGGTATAATCTCTCATCACAACAGAATATTTGGCTCATTTGAACTGTAATTATGGAAGGAGTAAGCATTTGCGCATTTGGAGAAAACTTCATGTCTAGAATGAAATCGTAACAGGAGTTCACGATATAGTAATAAAACAGATATATAATACTTTATGACATTTCAGAGGATGTCCGCTATTCGAATTTACTTTCAACCTCTAGCTAAATAAAGTTGTTGTACACGTATACATAGCTGACAATGACTGCCTACCTAGAGTTTCAAGCGATACATAATTTCAATTCAGTTCTACTTACAAAGATAATTTTAAGTGTGCCGGTAATTTTAATATAAGACATACGAAAAATTCTTTTTGAAATATTAGCAGAATTTGGACAAGATCAAAAGACAACTAACGCCATCAAATAAACACCCATGGAGACCAAATCCAAAGTAAAATTTATGGGAAAATGAAGAACAGAATTTGAAAGAGACGTGTAAGTACGACAAGCGTATGGACTGTCCACGTCTCTCTACAGATGTGCGCTTAAAAAGTCGTCAGATAATAGAAAAAAGCAGGTGCACCAACAAACAGATTAGAACCAAAACGTAAGGGTATATAATTCGACTGTGTAGCATTTACTGACGACTTGGCTCAAATTGTCCAAACATTACCAATGCACGAAAACATCTGGAACTATTACAAGAGCATGTAGCAAAAATTCGATTAAAATTTCATTTGAAAGGACAAAATGTATGACATACATAAATAAATGAACATTTTGATCCCAAAATTGGCAATAATTACATCTTTGAAGTTAAAGAATTTAAATACTCGTGTGGAAATGAATGGCTTACATAAATCTGAAATGAAAAGATATCTATCAAATCGAGACTCCAGAAAATGGACACGTCTTGTCAGTTAACAAAAAATACAACAAAAAGAATGTCCTGGTACTGCAAAATCAGACACTTCAGAGTACTAATTAAACCCAAGCTCACTACACATCTGAGACATTCAATGTTCAACACAGACAACTAAACGGGCAATTGTATGTGAACGAACGTAAAATAATGAGAAAAATCCTAGGACCAGGAATTAAAGGTAGTGTAAATTATATAAAACCTAATGCAGAAATATATAAAATAATCTCAAAAATCAGAGACACAGTGTGCAAGGGAAGAATCCAATTCGTGGAGCATTTACAGAGCAAGTTAACGCACAACATTTACACATTCTTGAAGAACAAAACATCAAGACCGAACTGATATAAACTGACAGAAACAGACGTGAAGTATTAGGATCTCCAAATCTAGTCTCGAAATGAAATCAGAAAAATGACAGATACACGGCGTTTTCAGGGACAATGTAACCGATATACATGGCTGTGCAACTAAAACATATCCATTCGTTGCGAATAAGGGGATATTGGGCAAAAAGGAAAGCCTACTAATGTTGATTCCTCATGGTCCTAAGTGATCCATTCCTGAAGAAGGAGACAAAAAACACATGTATAGGATTTACAGCCCAACAGCTTTCAGTTTATCGACAAAACCTAAAACATTTAAATTACCTTCTAATTTACACTTTAAATAACGTTTTCTCTGTAATAGGACACAAAACAACTTCATCGGTTCCGGGTTCCGCTGAATAGGTCAGGAATCCACTAAACGCAAAAAGTTGCTACACGGGTAGTGGGGGGCTGCGTGGCATGGACTGGCCGGCTTTTTGGGTAGAGGGCTTTGGGAAAACACTAAATGGGCTGTCTCAAAGGGCGCCAGTCGATTTCAGGATAAATATAGATCTAGGAACTATCGATATAACAGCTGTAAATTATCGTAGCTGTGTCGGAAAAGTACCAGAACTCCAAGCGTTAATAGAAACCACCGAAACACATATCATTACAGGTAGGAAAAGTTGGCTTAAGCCGTAAATAAGTTCATCTTTTTGCAAAAGATCTAACTGTAATCAGAAAGGGTAGATTAAACAAAATAGGTGGAGGCGTCTTTGTCGCCTTCAAAAGTAGTCTATCGTGTAGTGAAACTGAAGACGATATTTCCTGCGCGTTATTATGGGTAGATGTTGTACTCGAAAATCGTAAAAAGTTAATAATTGGTTCATTTTATCGACCTCCCGACTCTGACTATACAATAGCAGAAAGGTTCAAAGAAAACCTGTGTCAAATTGCAATAATAGTAGGCGGTGATTTTAATTTACCCTCAATCTGTTGGCGAAATTATATTTCCAAATCAGGAGGTTCGCGTAAAACATCGTGCGAAATTGTACTCAATGCATTCTCTGAGAATTACTCCGATCAATTAGTTAATGAGCCAACTAGAATTTTAAATGGATGTCAAAACACACTTGATCTCTTAGCAACAAACAATCTTGAGCTCATAACGAGCATCAAAACGGATACAGGTACTAGTGAACACAGACCTGTCGTAGCGAAATTGAATTTCGAAAGTCCCAAAGTAAGCAAAAATAGACGAAAGGTATATTAGTTCAAGAAAGCAGATAGAAATACAATACATTGTTTCTTGAAAGACAGTTTCCACTCATTCCAAACGCTAAACATAAGTGTAGACGAGATGTGGCTCAAATTCAAAGAAGTGGTATCGACAGCAATTGACAATTTTATACCAAATAAATTAACAAAAGAAGGTATTGTTCCCCCTTGGAACATAAAACAGGTCAGGACACTGTTGCGAAAACAACGGAGAAGGCATGCTAAATTTAAACGAACACAAAATCCCCAGGATTGACGATCCTTCACAGAAGCTCGAAATTTAGCGAGGACTTCAAGAGATGCCTACAACACTTTTCACACCGAAACTCTTTCTCTAAATTTGACTGAAAACGCAAAGAGATTTAGGTCATATTTTAAATGTACTAGGGACAAAACACAAAAAATACCCTCACTACATGATAGTAATGACTATCCTGCCAATGATAGCGCTACTAAAGCAAAATTACTAAGCATAGCTTTTTGAAACTCATTCACGAAAAGACGAAACCAATACTCCCGATTTCGAATTACAGAGGCAAGAATGAGTAACGTTGAATAAGATATCTTCGGAGTAGTGAAGCGACTTAAATATCTTAACAAGAACAACCCATTAGATTTCTATTTGATATTCGATTATGCCGAAGCGATAGCTCCTTACTTAACAGCCATATACAGCCGCTTTCTCAAAAGAAGGATTTGTACCAAAAGACTGGAAAGTTGCACAGGTCACACCTATATTCAAGAAAGGCAGTAGGAGTAACCCACTAAACTACAGGCCTATTTCATTGATGTCAATTTGCAGAAATGTTTTGGAACATATCCTGTATTCAAATATTGTGAATTGTCTCGAACAGAATGATCTATTGACACAAGGTCAAGACCCATTTAGAAAATATCGTTCATGCGAAACACAACTAGCTCTTTATTCACACGAAGTGATGAGTGCTGTCGACAAGGGTTCTCAAACTTATTCTGTATTTCTTGATTTCCAGAAGGCTTTTGGTACCGTACCTCACAAAGGGGATTTAATCAAAGTGCGTGGTAATGGTATATCGCCCCAAATTTGCGACTGGATAGGGAATTCTCTGTCAAAGAGGACAGAGTTTGTTGTAATCGATGGTAAGGAATCGACTAAAACAGAGGTGATGTCGGGCGTTCCACAGGGTAGTGTTATTGGTCCTCTGCTGTTCCTTATTTAAATTAACGATTTGGGAGAAAACCTAAGCAGCTCTCTTAGGTTGTCATTCACCGTCATTCACCATCTAGTAAAATCATCTGAAGATCAAAACCAACTTCAGAACGATCTAAATAAGATATTACTAAGGTGTAAAAGTTGGCAATTGACTCTAAATAATGAGAAGTGTGGTGTCGTCCACATGAGAACGATAAGAAATCCTTTAAACTTTGTTTACAACATAAATCAATCAAAAGTGAAGGCCATAAACTCCACTAAATATCTAGGAATTAGTATTACTTCAGACTGAAACTGGAAAGAACATATCGATAATGTCGTAGGAAACGCGAACCAGATACTGCGTTTTATTGGCAGAACGCTTAAAATATGCAACAAAAGTACTAAATGCGACTAGCAGAGTATCCCATGTAAATGTTGATGTATTTCTTCAGTTCGCATAGTAACATGAATACAAATGGTCTTGGTTTGAAGTCACTACATCAATACATTCAAAACGAGGAAAATAAGTTCTTTCATAAAAAAGAGAAAATACACCAGGAGCCACATCCAGTACTTGCTACAGCGTGAGGTGAATACCGGAAAGATACGTCATCCTCAAACTAGATGACACAGCATACACACATACACATATTTACTCGTTACTGAACTGTCCGTTTTGGAGGCGTATGTACTGATTTCTCATTTTAAGAATCTGTGTTGAAGACCCGTGATAGAAAAGACAGAACTGCTGTGCACGGTAACCAGAGGGTTTAACGTCCCGTAGTTAGAGAGGTTATTAGTGAACGACACACAGGAAATTTCCGTTACAAACTATGACGACTCGTGGAGGAAAGTGAGTACATGATATTTTGATAAGGAACCCATGTCCGGAAATGTTATCCTGTGACTCCATGAGTCCTGCTTATCTGTGAAACAAATCTGTTCTATTGCAAGCACTTTGATTTCCATATCTTGAGAGGTTGTAGTGTGGACAAAGAAAACATTTCAAGTGAACGTGCCTACCACAAGACATAAGAGCACGTTTTTATCTTCGCTACTGCGAACACGTCTCATCTACTGGTCAAGTGCCCATAGTTCTTGAGGTATGCGTTTTAGAACCCATGTTTATCAGACATTTTGTTTTCGTTCAGACTAACAACTACTTCCGAAATCTGGAGAGCAAAGTGCTTGCAGTAGGTGAGATTTCTTTCACAATGCCAAAGATAACGTAGTGCTCATAATGTCACTGGAAGACATTTTAGGGCATGGTTTCCTTAGTAAGATACTATGTACGCACTCTCTTCTACAAGTCCCGGGACGGGAATTTCTGAATACCCTGTAGATATCATGAAAATGGAGCGGGGAGGCTGTTTTGTGGGATCGCCATGTAGTTGATTACCACAATGTAAACCAAGCCCCTGATAATTTCATAACTGTAGCGAACCATGTAAAATAAATCTTTCCCCAAAATAAACGATCATAGAAAAATATGTCTAGAAGTATATGATACGTCGGTAAAACAGCACTGTTACTTTATGTTAGTAACGTCTCGTCGACGCCATAGGCCTGCTTAACGAATGAAACATTGTGTCAGTGACTCAAAGTCAAAATCAAAAGTCTGTAAACCTATTGGATCAACTGCTATGGTCATCAGTCCCTAGTTTTACAAACAAATTTACATTAACGACAACACATACAATGCCCGAGGAAGGACTCGAACTTCCGACGGGAATGGCCGTCCACTCTGTAGCCTTAGACCACACGAGCATTCCGCACGGTGACTCAGATTCACCCTCATACTACGTTTATCAGAATAGTTCGGAAAGCCGCTCAGTGGTTCACTACAAGCGTCAATGCATCCCACCACACATGCATCAATTCCATCAGACAGGTTCTGTCTGGTGAATACGAGAATTGGAACTTAAATAGCGACTACTATTTATTCACAACCGATACAAAACCGTTACATGTTTGCACCTGTTACTGCCCTTCAAAGTAGTCACCAGCGTTGTGTAGAACCCGTTGTCAGCGATGTGGAAGGTGTAGCATGCCGTTAACTGGGCCTGTTCTGTTGATGGTGTGAATGGAGAGGTCTGCTGCTTGTCGAGTTCAGAAGTGAATGCCACGAAGTGGTTCCTTCATCTTCGGAATCAAATCGAAGTCACAGTGACTTAAGTCAGGGGAGTATGGTGGATGGTACAGTACTTCCCAGTCCCATCGACCGAACAGAGCAGCCATAGCTTGCGCTGTATGCGCCTGCGCATTATCGTGCAAATTGATGGGTGGGTTGCGCAGAAAGTGTTGCCACTTTTTTCTCAAAGCAGGTGATGCTCCAAAAACGAACAGTAGTACTGTGCATTGACGGTCTGCCGTGGAGGAACGTAATGCGTTAGGATAACACCATCAAAGTTGTACACGTGCGACAGTTCTGTGCGGTAAAGCCGATTCCCCACACGCCTCTTGAAGACCTTGACGGCACTGTCGTGTTGTACGACCTCTGGCACATTCAATATTGATCCAATTCCGTTGATCCTGTTTCGAAAACATAGTGACACCGTTACGTTAGAACGCACGGTCACAAGTGACTGTGTTTCCCTCGATTTTGCGTACGCTGGTGATGTGGGACGGGCAAGTCCGATTGCTCGGTGGTTAAGGTAGGTATGTCAACAACGTGTGCTATCAGCGACAACAGTAGACTCCATTGCATAGTGTCACCACAACAGCGTTGCCAATATTTAAGTTCCAACCTTCGTGTGAACTGTGTAGTAGCAGTTATAAACTGCCTGACAATAAAATTTATTCACCTAGAAGGAGAGGCCTGATATCATCCCACCATTAGTGTGTGAGTAAATCATTGTGTATACTCGACTCTCTAATTTTGTTGAACACACACTAGAGTGGATTCTTGATGCCACAGCCTTGTTATTATCAAGTTGATAACACGTCAGCCAGAGATGCAAGACTTCACAAAGCACCCGCGATGCCTCGCAGACGCGTTTTTCCATCAAATGAAGGTTATGATAGAGGCTACATCGTTGGACTGCGTCAATCTGGATGGTCCTGTCAAACAGATCACAGGTATTTGAGCCATTCGAATGTCACAGTGGCCTGAAGTTGCTATCAGTGAATACATACAGGTTCGGGACGAGCACAGACACATACTGCTAGACTGGCAAACTAGCCTCTATGACTGAAGCCTGACGCCGCCATCTTTCCTCACCTCACGTCATAAAGTTTCTGTACGGTATTAGTATGAACTTCTTACACGATATGACGTTTGCTCGGTGGTTAAGGTAGGTATGTCAACAACGTGTGGCATATTGGTTTGAATAGGATTTGCATTTGAGCCAATACTTCCGCAATGAATTAACATATACATTGTCGAATCGTGTTATGAGAAGAACGTCTTACGTACGGTTACATTTTACTTAACACCCTGGCGCCCTCGCGTGATCACGTTGTCAGTCATGTTACGTTGGCTTTACCCTGTCGCGTGATAACGCAAATGTTTGTCATGAAATCTTCGTTTTACCAGAGCAGTTTCTTTTACTGAGTGAATTAGGGTACACACAAGAACCTGTCAACCATAGAACAGGAACAGCATTTTTTATCTACTTCATCGTCTGTACGAAACGCTAATCAAGTCACTAAATTCGTACTTCTGAGAATATTAACTTCTTGGCAAAAACTTTCTTCCGTTCCGTTGATGTTGCCAACATAATCATACATGGGTTGGTAGGTAAAATTTTACCGTTACATACAGTGAAAGCTGAAGTAGTTATCTGAATAACACCATGAAGAAGAAAGATATATGTTATCCAAGACAAACAGCACATTTATCACGTTCATACTATTGAAAGAAAAGCCGAAGTTGACCGAAACTGACAACCGATTAATAAAACCAAGAAACGCGACTCGTTAGTGTATATGTCAAAGCAGACAATAGATTTCCTGAGAACTTTTAAAAGAATGATACGTGTTATCCACGATAAACAACACTTTTATAATTACCATACTATTGAAGGAAAATCCGAAAGGAACTGAAATTAGTAAAAGATTAATAATAGCAGCAACTCCATGCAACTCGTTACTGTGTGTGTCAATTTTAGTCCAGCTGAAAAAATTACAGCCATGTACAACACACCAATTTCCCATATGTCAAAACTCCAAAGGCAGCATAGTTACGTCAGTTCATCCGTATTTTAGGACTTTTTTTTTTCTCTAATAACACACGCGACTGCTCTCACGTTTATAGAATAGAAATATGGCAGCGAGACTTCACTCACACCAATGATACAGTATACGGCATTGCCAGTCTAGTAATATATGTCTGTGGGGTCGAGCAAGAAATACCACCCAAAGCAAATACCATCCCACAATGCAGGATCCCACGAACTCGGCATCCACCCTCTGCGTTCGTGTTTTGGACTTTTGGAGACCATGCAACATCCTGTGAGTTTCCGCAAAGCGTCCCGACGACTCGTATCTGTCGAATTGGGCTCCTACCGCCCCATACGCCGGTAGCCATTGACACCAGAACACAATCGCTGGCGTTGGGAGTGGTGACGCGCCCGGGAACCAAGGACACAGGACAAATGACGTCACATCGTGTTCATTGTTGAGTCCCGTTCCTCCACAACTTCCGATGACTATTGTGTTCGGGTTTGGCTGTGTCAAGGACTAAAGGCACATCCTGCCAATATTGTAGAGAGACAGACATCATTCATGCGAAACACAACTAGCTATTTACTCACAGGAAGTGATGGGTGCTTATCGACAAGGGTTCGCAAATCGATTCCGTATTTCTCGATTTCGAGAAGGCTTTTGACACAGTACCTCTCAAACGGCTTTTAATCAACTTGCGTGGTTATGGTATATCGCCCCAAATTTGCCATTGGATAGGGGATTTCCTGTCAGAGAGGACACAGTTCGTAGTAATCGATGGTAAAGCATCGACTAAAAAACAGATGTGATATCGGGCGTTCCACAGCGTAGTGTTATTGGTCCTCTGCTGTTCCTTATTTACATAAACGATTTAGGGGAAAATCTAAATAGCTATTAGGTTGTTTGCAGATGACGCCGTCATTTCTCGCCTAGTAAAATCATCCGAAGATCAAAACCAACTGCAGAACGATTGGATAGGGGATTTCCTGTCAGAGAGGACACAGTTCGTAGTAATCGATGGTAAGGCATCGACTAAAACAGGGGTGATGTCGGGCTTTCTACAGGGTAGTGTTATTGGTCCTCTGCTGTTCCTCATTTACAAAAATTATTTAGGGGGAAATCTAAGTAGCTCCCTTAGGCTGCTTGCAGGAGACGCAGTCATTTACCGTCTAGTAAAATCATCTGAAGATCAAAACTAACTGCAGAACGATCTGAATAAGGTATCACTATGGTGTAAAAATTGGCAATTGAGTCTAAATAATGAGAAGTCCACATGAGTACGAAAAGAAATCCGTTAAACTTTGTTTACAAGACAAATCAATCAAAAGTGAAGGCCGTAAACTCCACTAAATACCTAGGAATTACTATTACTTCAGACTTTAACTTAAAAGAACACGTAGATAATGCCGTGGGAAAGGCGAACCAAAGACTGCGTTCTATTGGCAGAGCCCTTAAAAGATAATGATAATAAAAGGGTGCAACAGAACTACTAAAGAAACTGCACACACTACGCTTGTCCGTCGTGTTTTGGAGTAGTGCTGCCCAGTGTGGGATCCTTATCAGGTCGGTTTGACGGAGGACATCGAAAGAGTCCAAAGAAGATCAGCTCGTTTCGTATTGTCACGATACAGAGGAGACAGCGTTACGGAAATGATATAGGATCTGGAATGGGAATCATTACAACAACGGCGCTTGTCGCTGCGGCGTGGGCTACTTACGAAAGTCCAATCGACAACATTCTCCTCCGAATGCGAAAATATATTGTTGACTCACATAGATAGAAACGATCATCATAATAAAATACGAGAAATCAGAGCTCGAACGGAGAGATTCAAGTGTTCTTTCTTCCCGCGCGCTATTCGAGAATGGAATGGGAGATAAATAGTCTAACGATGGTTCGATGAACCCTCTGCCAGGCACTTAAATGTGATTTGCAGAGTATCCCATGTAGATGTAGATCATGTTGTGGGCAACCATAGCATATTCGTTCAGTTTCTCACCTTACCGGCCTACGCTACGGACTATCGCGAGTAATTAAACTTTAGAATCAACCGTGTGCCTAATGAATTAATTATCCGGATAAGGCTATCGGTAGCGAAACCGATAACGTAGTGGAGGTTACGCACACAAACAATACTTCACGATCTAATTCGCAATGACGATCGTTTGGTGATGGAAATTTTAAATAAATGTCTTAAAATTTGTAAGTCCGGGACAAAACTGTAACGAGACAACAATTTTGAATAGTTAAGATTACCTGACATAGTCGGGTCAGACACAGACCCTGATGAAGGCCGCCTGCAATAGTGGCCGAAACGTCGGCAAAGTTTACAAAATGACGACGCGGTATCATACCCAGAAGAATTTTATTGATACATTACAATTTTGTTTTCTTTGAACAATACGCAGCCATTTAAATACTCTAATTCATTTAACTCAATTACACAGAATAATTAGTCAATTTACACACGATATACCGGGTGGTCAAAAAGTCAGCATAAATTTGAAAACTTAATAAATCACGGAATAATGTAGATAGAGAGGTAAAAATTGACACACATGCTTAGAATGACATGGGGTTTTATTAGAACAAAGAAATTTTTAAAAAGTTCAAAAATGTCCGACAGATGGCGCTTCATCTGATCAGAAAAGCAAAATTTTGCATAACAAATTAAGACAAAGGAAAGATGATGTTCTTTACAGGAAATGTTCAATATGTTCACCATCATTCCTCAACAACAGCTGTAGTCGAGGAATAATGTTGTGAACGGCACAGTAAAGCATGTGCGGAAAGTTATGGTGAATCATTGGCGTCGGATGTTGTCTTTCAGCATCCCTACAGAAGTCGGTCGATCACGATTCACTTGCGACTTCAGGTAATCCCAAAGCCAATAATCGCACGGTCTGAGGTCTGGGGACCTGGGAGGCCAAGCATGACGAAAGTGGAGGCTGAGCACGGGATCATCACAAAATGACGCACGCAAGAGATCTTTCACGCGTCTAGCAAATATGGGGTGGAGCGTCATCCTGCATAAAAATCGTACGTTCCAGCAGGTATTTATCAGCCAGCCTGGGGATGGTGCATTTCTGTAACATATCGGCGTACCTATCAGCCGTCACGGTAGCAGTCACTGACGTTTTCCTGTCCAGAGCCATCTGTAGGACTTTTTTTTTTTTAACTTGGGGTCTTTTTATTTTATTATATTTTTTATTTATTTTATTTTTTTAGTTTTTTTTCTAATAAAACCCCACGTCATTCCAAGCATGTGTGTCAATTTTTACCTCTATCTATATTATACCGTGAGTTATTATGTTTTCAAATTTATACTGACTTTTTGACCACCCGGTATATACAGACATAGACTATACAAATTTCTCATATATTTATGCTGATCGTGTTTAGACACGCAGGCAGTGGCGTTGATCACTGTGTTGGTGCGTTACAAGGTGACCACTAATCGTGCATCGGCAGACATTGACGGCACTGCAATACGTCACAAACATTCGCGCTCCTGAACGTGCAGAACACTGGAACAGTGTTCCGACAGGATAACGCAAGGCGCGCGTCTGTGAGTACATGCAGCATGTCTACGTCCTGCCGTGGCACCAAGGTCCATATACTCCTCCATGGCGGAGGATTTGTGGCACGGCAGTACCAACCCGTGGCATATGTAGGGACAGCTGAAACAACTGTGGACACACTTGGCTCAGGGGAGGATCCAAACGCTGTTTCATATAATTACGCCGCGGCAGAATAGCGGTGCGCACTAAAGCGCCCAGCTGTGGTGCGCGCGGCCGTTCGCCGTCGGCGATTCGAGTCCTCCCTCTGGCACGGGTGTTTGTGTTGTCCTTAGCATAAGTTATTGTAAGTAGTTTGTAAGCCTTGGGACTAATGACCACCGTAGTTAAGTTCCTTAAATTTACAAATATTTTTCTACATAATTATGAGCAGCATAACGCATGCATTAAGGGCCGGTGGGGGGGGGGGGTGAGACTTGGCATCAACGTTCCACCGGTAGCTGCCAACGGCCTTGTCTGTTTGATCCTATACTCTAAGCCAGGGCTGTCCAACATACGGCCCCCGGGCCACAATGTGGGTCGAGAGGGTGGTTGCTACCAGCTAACATGCTAGCCGCCCTCTTCTACAACTGTTCCTCCATTTCGCTCATTGCCGGCCGCGGTGGCCGAGGGGACTGAGGCGCTCCAGTCACGGTCTGCACGGCCACTGCGGTCGGGGGTTCGAATCCCCCCTCGGGCATGGATATTTGTGCCGTCCTTAGTATTAGCTAGTTCGTAAGTTGTTTGTAAGTTTAGGGACTCATGACCCCGTAGTTAAGTCCATAAACAATACAAACATTTGAACAAACATTTTTCGCTCGTTTCCCGGCCGCCGAGGCCAAGCATAACGGGGGCGTCTTGAAACGAGCCGGCACAAATGTTCAAATATTTGTAATTCTATGGGACCAAACTACGTTGGTCATCAGTCCCTAGGCTTCCAAACTACTGAAACTAAGTTAAACTAAGGACAACAAACACACCCATGCCCGAGGGTGACTAGCTCACAAAAGTTCGATCAATTTCAAATAGGTTTCGATCTTTTATTCTACGAAAACAGGCGAAGAGTTGCACAGAAAAAATATGTGATATACGGTTAAATTCCTGTTTCGACGCTCTGTAATGTGTATATACTTACAGTGGGGTCGTACACGAGCTGAGTTGCTGGGCTTATGTTACCAATATTTCCAGGTTTGCACGGAATCCAAATAAAATTAAGAAGTTAAGATTGAAGACGTCATGTTACACCTACGGATGGAGTTGACTGAACTTCAAACCAATGAAAGCCTGAAAACAGTCTACCATAGCTGCCTGCAGAATGGACTAACGGAGTTTTATAATATATATATATATATATATATATATATATATATATATATATATATATATATATCAAACCCGATCAGTATCCTAACCTATACAAGTTGTCCAACAGGTCTTGTTCGGAAGCACATACTGGTATGTCTTTCTTCTCGAATGAAAAATGTAAAATCTAAAACGAGATCGCTTACAGATGGCCACCTGAGCGGAATTATCCGAATTTCTACTGGCAGGCAAAAAATTTAAATAAATAAATAAATAAAAATTTAAAAAAAGATATTTGACTAGTTTTCCTTTCCCATATATTTTTTTCTTTGAAATTTATTATGCTCTGTTATAAATACATGCTACCTGCCTACCTCGAAAAACTGTTTTATATCCACTGGTTTCGTAACTGATTTCTTAGTAATTTTAGTTGGTAATGTGGCCCGCGTCGAAATTTAGTTGGACACCCCTGTTCTAAACGATTCAATAAAGTCGCATGGCTTAATTTTGTCCATTATTGAAAGCGATGTTCCCTAGCTGTTGTACTTCAGTAAAACAAAATGAATTCGCCTTCAGTCACAAAATTGTGTTTTATTTTACACAATGCATTTCGATCACTGGGGCTCATCATCAGGTGCCTCTATGATTTTTATACATGTTTGGAGGCCTGGGGCTGTTAAGATCAAAACATAGGTTGTAACAATATGGTAAATTTTAAAAATAGTTCCATATAATAAAAGGGATTTAGCATTTGACTTACTTATTAAAAAGTGGTATACAAATAAGCCTGTACAGTATGACAATTTGAGTACATTTATATGTATAAATAATCACCTACACAAACACTTCTCATTTTGAGACACATTGTGGATTAACAACTCAAAGACTTGTAGCTATGAAGATGTTCCACTTCTATATTACTAATATTCTCTATACAAATCAGGGCATTTAATTTTCACAGTCTGTGTTTGCTTGGGTCTCCGTGAAGTGCGGCTGTAAACCTTATTTTATTATAGAAACGGGCTGCGTCGTGTCTAGGGGCCAGCCACACCTGTTGAAATGTCCCCAAAATGTTTAGCCCTAAATAAATGCAGGCAGGAACAAACAAAAAATGTACACACGACACAATCACTTTTAACTAAATTGAGGTTTATTCCACATAACATCCGTCAGTGAATGTTTGTCACCCGACTTCATAGCAATGCTGTGTTCCTTAAGGCTGCTACACCAAAACTTGGAAACTTGACTGAATAGTTTCTAAGTCACAAAGTCGCTAAATAAAAATTAAAGTCTAGCAACAATCCTGAGGAACTCTAAGTTCCACTGTCACAGAATATAGTCCACGCAGCAGCACTAAAGACTTTTTCTAAGTCCTACAAACGCAGAAGCACCACAGAACAAATACTACTAAGTTCCGCACAAGAACACTTCTCTGAAATTTTATAAGTCCTCAAGCGAATCCACAATCGACCATCGTAACCAGAGGCGTGCAACGAACCTGCGCTGCTCGCCCGCGCCCGTAGCCGCGCCTCCCGGGCGGGCCTGGCCACGCGCTGCCCGGCCTGCCGGCTCGAGCCCCACCGGACGGCGGCGGGCAGCGCGGGTACCCGAACACCCGAACTACCCGCCGAGTGCCAGTCCGCCCGGCCGCCCGAGGCGCTCTGCTGCTAGCCACGGCACGCGCCCGCCAGCCGCTACACTCTTAGCGGGAAATACACTGTTCCGATTTTCACACTCTAAAAACTGTTCACGTTACAAACGACCATCCCACATCAGTTTATTAACTTAGTTTTTCCTTACACGCTTTACTTTCTTGTGGGAAAAAAAAAAAAAAAACCCACATGTCTCTTCTTCATTCCGCGTGAGTTTTTAGTTTCATAATGCTTTCCACTTGATTCTGAGGAAACTATGGGGTTAAAAAAATCTGATATTTGGACATCTGATAGTACAGCAACTTAGCTTTCTAACAAAGCATTCAACTTTTCATTTACAAATCATGTATTGAAAAAGTTAGATAGCGGGCAGCTTAATGACCGATGCATTTTAGAACACATATTAACGCGAGTGTAATAGAGCTGTCTCAAATCATAAGTAATTGCGAGTTAATGAGCAGCATCAGTGCTGCGATAGCAAATATGTGTATTCAGCACGTGTTCGAACAGCGTTTCTGTGGACATTTCGCTAAATTGCTTGGTGTTTCCTTGCTGCTAAGAAAAAATAAGTAAATAAATAAAAATAAAAATAAACGTTCAGTTGCAATCGGGGTCATTAGAAACGATTAACCGGTAGAATGTTGGAAGGTACAGCTTACACTTAACCACTCCAAGGGAAGTAAACTAATTACTGTTCATTGATATAGGCGTGTGGACCATTGTTGTTGTTTTATTTTTCCCCCTTTTCCCTTTGGCTAGGGGTAGCTGAAACCCCGAGGGTGTCACCACTATTCGAGAGGTGACATTCAATGTCGCAGTTATCAGATTTGTATCGCTGGACAGTCTTTCATGTATCTTGAAAACACTTGGGATTTTTTTCTCAGTGACGGAATTGTCAGTGTACTATCAGTTGCGAAGAAAAAAAATAGACGTGCGCAGTAATGCACCTGGTAAAAGCAGAACGTCCAATTTTGTGGTGCAGAAGCAAAACGGCAGCCGAATCGCTTCGCGCCGGAAATATAAAACATGTTGAAAGTTGTTGGCTTCGCGTTAGCCACCTCCAGCAAATTTGTAGTTAGTTGTATACTTTGCTCAGTATTTACTTACACAATGTTTCACTTTCACTTCATATTAAACTAAGTGATGGATCTAACATAAAGAAAAAGATTTTTCCTTAAATCTCTTCAGTTCATTGTTGCTAGTAAATCTACGTATTTCATGTATGTGACAAAATTTATATGCCCTACGATGATGTGATATTTAATTTTGTTCAAGGTTGTCCAACTAATTATCAAGCTAAAATTCTGCCAAGGTAAACAGGAAATCTTTAAAAAGCCAGTAGTTTACGAAATGAGTTACAATTTCAGTCAAAATAAGTGCTTCAATAACCTTGACGACTTACTGGTGCAAATAATCTTTCATTAGAAGAAAATGTCAAGAACATAATTGAAGAACATTTGGAGGGACTTTGAAAAACTTTCAAAGATTATTTCCCTTCCATGTCTAGCAATAGCAATGGGAATCGCAAAGTCTTGGAAGGAGCAATAATTTTAGAATCCACATAACTGGAAATTAATACCAGTAGCTTCTGGAAACGTCCAGTAACTTTAAGTGACATACATCTTTGGCATTGTAAGAGGTAACACATTTATTACAGGTCTCGTTCACATATTTGTGCGAAAATACGTTCACTTCTAGTTCTTAGATACAAAATAAATACAGAAACACACTTCTCCTTGAAACTAACTTGCTTCAACGTCTGTGGATCCAGACTTAAAATTTATGAGCGAAGCAAATCAAAAAATCAAATGTTTGTTAAGCTTAAGGGACTTAACTACGGGGTCATCAGTCCCTAAACTTACAAACTACTTATGAACTACCTACAACTAAGGACGGCACAAATATCCATGCCCGAGGGGGGATTCGAACCCCCCACCGTAGTGGCCGTGCAGACCGTGACTGAAGCGCCTCAGTCCCCTCGGCCACCGCGGCCGGCAAAGCAAATTAGGAGGAACTTTCTCACTGAATTCCAGGAAAGGGACTAGCCGATTAATTCCATAACAAAAAATTTTAGGTTAACAGACAAGTGTAAAATACTTTAATATTGTATAATGCACCTCTCCTTTATGCAAAAGCCTGCATCTGCCCTTTTGATATGAAACGATTGAAGAAAACTTACAAACCATAGACACTTTTAAACCCTATGTGTGGAATTCAGTTACTTGTATGTACCAGTAAAAACCTTTTTCGTCTATAATTTTTGTATTTCACTTTATTTCATTTTAATATCTGTGATATGGTAACAGCGCATAAAGGTTAAGAACCACTGTGCATACTAATCTAACACCAAGAAGAAACGCTTCTCGGCTTTTGGCAAGATCAATTTGTTTCTTTTTATATATATCTATATGTAAATAAGGAAAGAAGGTAAGGACACATACTTTATTTAACTTTTATAATAATATACTACATCACCAACAACTTTTATTGGAAACTTTCTTGTTTTAGGTAAAGAACTGAACATTCATCTTCTCATATTGCTACGATGACATTTTGGACCAATTTATTCCTAAAACAAAAAAAACAAAAAATTAGCTATTTGAGATTTATGATAACAAATACAGGAGGTAATGGAAATGTATCTGAAACTTACAATAGTATTGCAGTGCACTATAAGCAGATCTTCCACATTTTCCGTCGATATTCCATTACGTTTATCGGTAATGACAAGCCCAGCTCTACTAAATACCCTCTCGCTAGCGGCTCTAGAGGCAGGCATGCAGAGGACTTCTCGTGCCACTTGCGACAGTCTGGGATAAGTTGTCGCTCTGGATTTCCACCACTCCAGAAGCGACTGTCCATCATCTGGTTTACCCATCAACAAATACATGGATACTTCATCGACAGTTTCCTCTTCCTCCGCCCAAGATGCAAAGACAGTATTTGCACGTTTTGAAGGTGTCGAAGCTGCGGCTTCGTACTCTGTATGACTTTCTGTAAGTAATACAACATGCCATCATGAAGTTAGATGTTAAGAAACCTTTCAGGATGTCAGCACTGAATAAATATATGCTTAACATGCACAAAATTTACCTTGACATGCAGCACATCTGGAACGTGCTGAGGCATAAACTTGCTCTCTCTCAGTTTCCGAAAGTTGCTTCAGATGACGTGCCTGTGGTACCGGAAATAATGCAAGCAAATGTACTGGCTTTGTTTCGACTTTTTCGCTCACGAGATTCCGAGCGCGTGCTTTCAGCAGTGATATTTCCTGCAAATAATAAACATTGAGGCACATCGTATTTTTATAGATGTTTAACACATATAACAAAACATTTAATCTATAAATGAATCGTTTGAGTATTGGTTCGCTTACCTCACTATCTGCTGTGTTCTCAGTACAGTGTTTGCGTAGCTGGTATACCCATGGTACAACCAGTTGCAACGTCGGACCACTGTCTGCTTCCATTGCTTTGGCGGCCTCTTGAAAAACTTCGAGAAACTGTATTAATTTGTCGACTGCTTCGTAATTCCAGTTCTCAAGCAAGTATATTTTACCAAATTCACGTAAAACCTCAGCAATTTGTTCATGCTGTATAAATACGGATTTTAGCATGACATTTACAGTATTCCAGTGAGTATCTACTTGCTGCTTTACAGTAAACTGCAATCGTGAGTGGCCACTCCTTTTCAAATAAGTTACTACTTGTTTCGTTGCTTCTAGTGAGTCATAAACAGTAGGACAATATTCCTACAACCAGTTATCCTGAAGGGTGTGGCGCAGAACAGTGTTAAGAGAGTGGATATTGCACGGAAGGCGACGATAACTTTCAAGTGCCTTTTTCACATTTGCCCCCTGATCAGTAACGAACGTAATCTTCGTCAAATGGTTCGTAAATATCCCTAACTTGCTCATATTAGTTTCAATTTCCTCCCGTATATTTGCAGCAGTTTTCTCCACATTAGACGGGAACTCTGCAAGGAATAGCACCCTACTTTTCCACTGAAAATTTCGGGAGATTGAATGCGTCGTAAGAGTCAAATAATGTGTTTTAGTGTACGCATCTGTCCACATATCAGTAGTACATGCACACGCCCCATCCTCTATAGCCTGCAATACTGGAGGTACCATAGCCGCACGGTATTCGTCTGCTATTCTTTTTATGTTCCTAGAAACTGTTGAAGGATGAGGAAGAACGTCTTTCGCACTTGCAGTGGGGTACTGTGCTCCTATCTCCATCAGAGTCTGTGCGAGGTCTCGAAATCCTTCTCCCGCAACTGTGCTGAAGGGCCGCAAATCTACTGCACACATTCTTACACATTTCTCCAGCACAAAAGATTTTGCTGACCCTGGAATATTGCTACAACCGTTCAAATCAATATTCTCATAAGCTTTGCAGCTATTCAGGTGCCGTAACAGCGTAGAGGTACTGCCATCACGGAACGATAATAATTTACGGCAGCCATTACACTCTGCATATCCCACAGGTTTATTATCATTACCTACAATCATCATAAAACGCTCCCATACAATGCTGTCTCCCGATCTCTGTAAACGCTTGTAGATTCTCTCCGCCAGTTTCCTGGAAACGTCGTTTTTTTCTTCCTCGGATCGTCTACTCCTACGTTGGTACGATGTGTCCTGTTCACTATTTACTTCAGACATAACGATTGATAACTTATAAATTGCTATGTTGGTAACACAAAAGGTGCGTGAAGCCTACGCTGTGATCGTTACAACGTCTTGCTCAGAACTGTCTGCATTCCCCCGCTCGCAGCGCCTTGTGTAGCGCTGTTGCACGGGCCCGGCGGGTACCCGCGCGCTCGCCCGGCGAGTGTCGGGACTCGACGGCGCAGCGCAGCTCGCTCGCTGTGTACAGCGGTGCACTGCGGCCCGACTACCCTTGGTGCGGGCAGCAGGGCGCAGCGGCCGGACGCAGGCGAGCTCGGGCGGGTAAAAGTGGCGCGCTGCACGGCTCTGATCGTAACGACGCGTCTGGTCTGTCAAACTGACGTTAACAGACTGCCCCCTAACAAGGCGAAACGGCCGTCATAAGCACCTTCGCAGGCTTACTCTGAAGTCAAACCAGTATCTTATTTTCATAAAATTACCTCTTTTACATAAAATACAAATGAAATAATTACATGTGATGATATTATTTAACGGGAATTTTCCGCTGAAACAGAATATAGCATCAAAAACATTGTACATATGGTAGTTTTTGCATTCTCAAAAAAATAAACTTTTCTACATTTGTTTTTTTTTCAGTATTTAAAAATAGATTATTCACTGTACTATTGATCCTGTGGTTTCATTAAATATTTACTTAAGTTTACCGTACTGTCGCTAATACTATTGTTTACTTATTAAAACTCCGGCTTTCATACCAGGGAACCATGTTACTGGCCTCTAATTCACATTTACTGAATTTGCGGAAGAAACTAAATATACGTCTTAATAGTACTCACTTATTTCTATCGTTTGACACCTTGTACGTAATTTGTGGGTATTCCGTTTTCACGATATATCGTTTACAAAAATGTTAATTTATAATGATTTTTGTTTTACTATAACTCAAACACTATTAACGTGTCAGGAGGCGCGTTTATACCAGCGCTTTCATCTAGTCTGTATCTTTAAAATGAGCCCACGCGCTCCTTTGTGTCATATATGGATCAATAGTTATTAATTTTTAAGTGGTTTATTGCAAATTTCTCCAAGGCCAAACAAGGCTTCTCCCACCATTCGCCAATCACTGGATAACGGCTTCTATTTTGCAGTCCCGTGTCTATACACAAAGCGAGCGACCAGACGCTCGTTTGACAGATGAGAGGTGCCGCTATCTATTGACTAACCCCTGAACTACGACGACTCACGATTTCCGCGCATGTGCGATTTACCACAGAATTGCACACTTCAAGTGTCCCCATGAAACTATCCCCTTACATACATCTAAATGTTTTTACAAATTGTCGCACTGCGCAGTTTGCAGACCAAATTAAAGGCCACGATAAAAGAATGTTTAAAGCACTTATTAATGGCCCTGATGAAGTTAGCAGGGTCTTGACGTTATACAATTGTATGAATCTTTACCCCAGGTCTTAGATTCTGACGATGACGATTCGAAACGCGTAAATTAATAACAGACCTGTGGTCTTTGTATTTGTAAGGCGTCTCTTATAGTACTGTTTAATAACGAAATCTGAAAATGGGCGCATACGTCATTCGTGACTTCATGTCACATTTGGAATTCACTTATTAATGGTTGTAGTAACAGTTTATTGCACCTCGTTATCTGCAAAACAAAACAAACTGTTTATATTTCTTGTTATTTAATTTTGGGTCAAAAACACGCAATTTGTGTTACTATTTACGATTCTTTATTTTCTTTCCTTAGCTACATGTTTCTTGATGGTGTGATTACTACATGTTTTTCACGTATTTTCTGTGGTAGTACATTATGCTAATGTTCTTATTTGCCGTATAGAGACCGCTGATAGCTGTTCATTAGCTTCGTGAACGTTTTGTTTTGCTGGATGGCATGCAGAACGCAATATTCAAATGTTTACATTTTGTGTCTTGGTACTTTCGTATGGTGACAAAGAATGTATGAGTAAAGCATTATATCATTTTTACTGATTCTTCCGCCGCTTCGTGATTGAACATAATCAATTAAATAAAAAAAACACACAATTTTGTGTGAGTTCTACTTAACCGGTTTTCGGTTTTAATATTAAATGATCAAACACAACTCAACAGTTCACCCCTATTGGACTTCAATTAATTCATCCCTGAGTTACATTACCTCCCACACTGTTTGTTCCAGTCTCTTCATACATTTCCTCATAGTGCAATCAATTACCCAAGTTTTCCATTAACTACCACACTGGCTGTTCCATTCCTCCAGTAAGGTCCCCATTTTTCAGTTTGTAACCTAAACCTCTGTACAGATTTCATTTGCCAATATGGTTAGACCTATACTACAGATCTACCTAAGTACTTACAACTACCAGATTTAACATCTATAGAAAATAATCTGCAACATTAAGATATAGGCATTTATGTTGGATCTGTTAATATTAATCAAAATACTGTATTTCAGAGTGTCACAGTTTCCAGTTCACAGCTAAAATTTATGTTAACCTTTTCCACCTCCACCCTCCCGTACATATATTTATAGTATAACTTCATGTTCTCGATTGTCCCTCCATTCGGGTTCATATCCTATAGTCATTTCAAGGTGCCTGTCTTTCATACAAAATAATATAAATTTTGACCTAGCCTTTTATTTACTTGTATAAGTAATAGATCAAAGTCATACAATCACAGTTTCAATATTAATTCTAAAATCTTATTCCTTGTTTACCTCCACAGTCCCATAGTCTTGTGCATTTATTTATTATATTTTATTTTTAAGTTTTGAAAATTTGGTTCCAGTGTAGCTTACCACATTATATCCATTTTTCAGCTACCTAAATTTTTAGAATACTAATTTCATTAGACAGATTTGTTTCCCTCAGGTTACGTTCAAATTTTATCCTCCACACATTGTATATTCATTCATTACTGATTAGTTTTTAAGTTGATAACTGTAATAACACAATGTCAAAGAAGTGTTTTACTGTGTATGTTGATCTAAGTGTAGAGATTTGTCATCTCTTCCAGTACTCTACCTTAACATTCTGCCGGCCGCGGTGGCCGAGGAGACTGAGGCGCTTCAGTCACGGTCTGCACGGCCTCTACGGTCGGGGGTTCGAATCCCCCTTCGGGCATGGATATTTGTGCCGTCCTAGTTCGTAAGTAGTTCATAAGTAGTTTGTAAGTTTAGGGACTGATGACCCCGTAGTTAAGTCCCATAAGCTTTACAAACATTTGAACATTTTTTTTTCTTAACATTCTAATCTCTTTGACATAGCTGTCAATACTCTGAAGATGGCCTAGTAAGTCGAAAACCTGTGAAGTAAACAAAAATAAACTCGTAGAACACACAAAATTGTGTGTTTATTTACTTATTTATTATATATGCTGCGTGTGTGCGCGCGTGCGCGCGCGCTTAAGAACAACGTTTGAGGTAAATTGCGATCCTGGCTGTCACTTTCTCTTTGGTGTTTACACAAAATTCCTCAGATCGCTCTCCTGATCCTGCAATGTCGTGTAATTTTAATCTATATAAATGACCAGCCAATACCCACAGGTTCCTGGCTTTTAATTTACGCCGATGACATAGCAGCAGCTGCTCAGTGGTCGTCCTTTAAAGAATTAGAAGGTAAGATTTCTCCAGCAACTCTCCAAGTACTACAATGGTCAGTCATAGTAACACACAAGAGTGTGCGTTTCATCTACGAAATGAAGAGGCGCAGCGAAAGCTGGGCATTACTTGGCGAGGGGAGTAACTGAAACATTGCCCAACACCGGATTTGCTAAACGTCACACCGGACCGCTCTCTAACCTACAGGCAACAATAGCCTAACGTGAAACAGAAAGATAGACGGGGTAGTTAGGAAGCAGTTGGGGAGCCAACCCACACATCACGAGGACTACACTTGCACTCTGTCAGTCGTTGAGTATATCGCTCGTCAGTGGAACGTTTCAGCACATGCGGTGTACATCTACATCTACATAGATACTCTGCAAATCACATTTAAGTGCCTGGCAGAGGGTTCATTAACCAATTTCATAACCTTTCTCTACCGTTCCATTCTCTAATAGCGCGCGGGAAGAAAGAACACCTACATCGTTCCGTTTTTTATTTCATTTCTCTCATCTTATTGTGATGGTCATGTCTCCTGATGTAGGTGGGTGCCAGAAAAGTATTTTCACATTCAGAAGTAAAAGTCGGTGATTGAAATTTCGCAGATATATCTCGCCACGTCAAATCGTGCAACATTTACGTGACGCCCCCCCCCTCCCCGTAACGTGATAAAACAAAACGAGCTGCCCTTCTCTGAACCTTCTCAATGTCTTCCGTCAGTCCCACCTGGTGAGGGTACCACAATGGGCAACAGTACTCCAGGAGAGGACGCACAAGTGTGATGTAGGCAGTCTCTTTGGTGGAGCTGGTGCATCTTCGAAGCGTTCTGTCAATGAAACGTAATCTTTGGTTCGCCTTCCCCACAATATTTTCTATGTGTTCTCTCCAGTCTAAGTTGTTCGTAATTGTAACTCCTAGGTATTTGGTAGAATTTACGACCTTAAGGTTTGACTGATTTATCGCGTAATTGAAGTTCAGCGGATTTCTTTAAGTGGTCATGTGTATTACTTCACACTCTTCATTATTTAGTGTTAATTGCCAACATTTGCACCCAGTATAAATTTTGTCTAAATCGCTTTGCAGTTGCTTTTGATCCTCTGTTGACTTCACTAACCGATAAACGACAGCATCATCCGCGAACTGTCTTAGGGAGCTATTCAGATTGTCTCCTAAATCGTTTATAAACACTAAGATGAGTAGGGGAACGCCAGATATCACTTCTATTTTACTCGATGACTTACCGTCAATTACAACGAACTGTGTCCTTGCTGATAGGAAATCGTGAATCCAGTCGCACAATTGGGGAGATATTACATAAGCATGCAATTTCATGAGGAAGGAAATCTCGACTGTTTGAAGCTAACTCCAAAGCAGAAACTGTATCAGATTGTTGGAATAGCCCTACCATAGTCCAGAGAGCCACTACTGACGGTGAAAGAACAAAGCAGAAGGATGACCACCGACATCCTGTATACGGTTACCAAACATTGAGATCTTGTGTCAAATCCGGCAAGAGTTTACTTGCTATGACTCTGCCATTGGAGGAAGCACCAGAGACAATTCGTCATAACTGATGGAGGAGCTGACTGCCCGTAGACACGTCTCCGAAGAAAGAAATTAGCTACTAACTCAGATATACTGTACCGCTTAAGAGAGGGTGTGCCTTGATGCAAGACTACCCTGCATATATGCAACGAACGCACACACCTCTTGTGAATGTGAAGCTGAACAAGAATCAAGCCACCTACTTCCATGTCCCCTCCTCGACAACCCCAAGCACAATACAGGATTTTTATAAAGGAAACTATTGGAAATGCTGACCAGACACGGAAATAAATGCAAGAATAATAATACGTAGTTCCATTCACTTCCAACCACTCCTCTTGGATGCATCTTTTTATTTTATTTATTTTACCAAGTGCTCAGAGTGTACTGGCCGCACGAAATGGCCACGTGGTCTGTCATACAAAGGACTGGGCGGCCATTCCCGCTGGAGGTTCGAGTCTTCCCTCGGGCATGGGGATGTGTCCGTGTGTGTTGTCCTTAGTGTAAGTTAGTGTAATTAGTTTGTAAGTCTAAGGACTGATGACCATAGCAGTTTGTTCCAATAGGTTTACAAAGATTTGAACATTTGACAGTGCCTAGCAGAGTGAAATTTACAGCAGGTGACTCGCTCCAAGCAGCTCAAACACAAATGTCATTCATATTCACAGAAAATATGACTTCAACTGCGAATGGGCAAAGCCGAAAATGTGTACCCAGCCGGGATTCGAACCCGGGCAGTTGCATTGACCCGTACACCACTGGGGATCACCGCACCTGCAAGGACTACCTAAGCACGCCTCCCGTCAGACACAAATTTCCAGCTTTACCCTGCCGACAGCACTCGTAGCCACTATGTACTACTTTCCGTAAGAGTAAGGGCTCCAAACGTGCCTACCCCTCCTCACTTACGAAGGTATCATTGCCTGTCACTGGCATATATATATATATATATATATATATATATATATATATATGCCGTCTATTCCGAAAGACGTCTGTTCTTTCGGAATAGACGCCACACACACACATAGATATATATATATGCCAGTGACAGGCAATGATCCTTTCGTTAGTGGGGAGGGGTGGGTAAGTTTGGAGCCCTTCCTCTTACGCGAATTAGTACATAGGCTACGACTTTGAGTACTGTGGGCAGGGTAAAGCTGGAAATTTGTGTCTGACGGGAGGCGTGCTAAAGTAGTCCTTGCAGGTGTGGTGATCTCTGTGTCCCCAGTGGTGTAGGGGTCAGCGCAACTGTCTAGAAAGCAGGAGACCCGGGTTCGGCTTCGCCCATTCGCAGTTGAAGTCATATATTCTGTAAGTATGAGAACAATAGACTGCAGGATCAGAAGTGACGTCTGTTCTTTTGGAATAGACGCCACATACACACACACAAACACAAGCAGTCAACAATCCGAAGATTGGTTTGAACACCACAGTGCTTTACTAGGCATGGTCCTGTGTGGAAGTGGTATGCCGTTGCCTTCCTCCGACCTTCGAACTGACTTACCCAGCCAGTTATAACGTGGGTTCCGAATCACGGTGCTACTCGGTATTTTTCGCATGAGCAACACTGCCAGAGGTGAAAGAAGTGGAAAGTGGCAGATAAAAATCCTAGGACCTGGCGGGGATCGAACCCGCGACCTTTGGATTTGTTGTCTGGCACTCTACCAGTGTGCAACCGAGGTGCAGAATCATATATATATATATATATATATATATATATATATATATATATGTGTGTGTGTGTGTGTGTGTGTGTGTGTGTGTGTGTGGCGTCTATTCCAAAAGAACAGACGTCACTTCTGATCCTGCAGTCTCTATTGATTTCATACTTATAGAATATATGACTTCAATACAGAATATATAATGTCATTGTATAAATGTAGACATTCAGTAGCCGGTTTGGCATCAGACTGCTTGCAAGCGCCAGCAGAAATTGGTTTACGCCTAATGTCTGGAAACCGTTAAATGTATTGTTCGAGGTCTTCAGTTTATACCTAACTAGGTACAGATTTTCGCGCGATGCATTGATGATACGAGTTTCGAAGGATAATTGTTTTTCGCCTGACATTGTTTAAAAGTTTTATTTAAAAGATTCAATTACCCTCACACCTCACACTTCATTTGAATAGCCTAGTACTATACAGTGAGGTGCAAGCTGCAAATAGTGTAAAGAAATTAATATATACATTGGTCTTTCTTATGTATTTGGGAAGTTATAAAGTAAAACAACTACACAGTTTTTTGTAATGGTTTTTTAATTATTACAACAATGAGTAAAACAGGTAATTAGTATTTTTCAATCTTATAAAATTCGCTGTATGTGTGTGTGTGTGTGTGTGTGTGTGTGTGTGTGTGTTCACATCTCCTCCTAAACTACAGGACCGATTTTAACCAAACTTGGTACACTTGTTCCTTAATATCAAGCAACAATCGCTGTCGGGTAAGAACCACCCACGACACACAGTCAGGAGATTCGATGTCATAAACAGTGACATCATGGATACCTCTACATCTACATGGGATACTCTGCAAATCACATTTAAGTGCCTGGCAGAGGGTTCATTGAACCACCGTTGAACTATTTATCTCCCATTCCATTTTCGAATAGCGCATGTGAAGAAAGAACACCTGAATCTCTCCGTTCGAACTCTGATTTCTCGTATTTTATTCTGATGATATTTTCTACCTATGTAAGTGGAAGTCTATTTTTTCGCATTCGGAGGAGAATGTTGGCGATTGGAGTTTCGTAAGTAGCCCACGCCATAGCGATAAGCGCCGTTGTTGTAATGTATCCCGTCCCAGATCCTGTTCATTTCCGTAACGCTGTCTCCCCTGTATCGTGACAATACAAAACGAGCTTCCCTTCTTTGGACTCTTTCGATGTCCTCCGTCAAACCCACACTGGGCAGCAATACTCCAAAAAAAGGACGGACAAGCGAAGTGTATGCAGTCCCTTTAGTAGTTCTGTTTCATCTTTTAAGGGTTCTGCCAATAAAACGTAGTCTCTGGTTATCCTTTCCCACAACATTGTCTACGTGTTCTTTCCAGTTTACGTCTGAAGTAATAGTAATTCTTAGGTATTGTGTGAAGTTTACGACTTTCATTTTTGATTTATTTATCTTGTAAACAAAGTTTAACGGATTTCTTTTCGTGTTCATGTGGACGACTTCACACTTCTCATTATTTAGAGTCAATTGCCAATTTTTACACCATAGTGATATTTTATTTAGATCGTTCTACAATTAGTTTTGATCTGCAGATGATTTCACTAGACGGTAAATGACGGCGTCATCTACAAACACCCTAAGAGAGCTGAGTAGATTTTCTCCCAAATCGTTTATGTAAATAAGGAACAGCAGAGGACCAATAAAACTACCCTGTGGAACGCCCGATATCACTTCTGTTCTAGTCGATGCCTTACCATCGATAATATTCTACAGCTGCTCCTTAACTAATTGAACGATTTCAACCATACTTGTTACAAATATTCATCAAGGTCAGGAATCATTTGCTATCGTGGCAAAAACTACATACGATATGTAATTCATACGATATTACGTCAGAAACAATTAAAACTGCGGCGCTTGATTTTATTCGTCAGCTATTCGAGAATGAGAGGACTTAGAAACTTGCAAAAAACTGTAAACATAATTTCAATTCTTTACGAAACTTTTTTTTGTTGACAAAATTATGAAAGGAAAAAACATTATCGCTTACTATTTTTCCGGTATTTATGGTGTATATCTACGGCATTTGGGGCATTTGGCGTGACGTTACAAGTTATTTCTTGTGTACCGTAAATTGTATTCGCGAGATATTTCACAGGCAGTAAACATACATACAACTGAATGTTCCTTCAGTATTATATCACATTTCAACTTATATTTCATGAGATATGAAGTCATAATTTTGTTCATGAAAACCCGCATCATCACGCACGAGGTATCGACTTTTTGTGTCTTTACTACAAACATCATTCGCCGCATATTTTGCAAGTATTAGGCACATATACCACTTAATGTACCTTCAAATTTATATCATAGTACGACACATATTATAGGAGATATGACGTCATAAACAATTAAATTTTTGAATATCTGTCGCAAATGGCTGTATTTTTCCACGTATCCCCTTAAAATAATGGACCGATTTCAACTAAACTTTGTACACATATCGCTTACTATCTCATAACAATCGCTATGGGGTCAAAAATACTTACGACAAATGGTTAAGGAGAAATGACGTCGTACACAATGAGTCACAAAAACTTTCCCTCACGCAACGCATGATTTACAAGACGTCATTCATACACTATTTATCGTAGACGTTTTCCTAATATTACATTCTACAAATATGGAAAATTATATTATTGTAGGATTCATATTCAAGGATATATTCAAATGATTGTAGAGCTTAACTCTTAACTACGGGGGCATCAGTCCCTAAACTTACAAACTACTTATGAACTAGCTTATAGTAAAGAAGGCATAAACATCCATGCCTGAGGGGGAATTCGAACCCCCGATCGCAGCGGCCGTGCAGACCGTGACAGGCACGCCGCAGACTGCTCGGCCACTGCGGGCGGCAAGGATATATGATGTCATAAGTATTGAGCTGCATATTTCATTGTTTTACTGTTTCATAATGTATAAGCTGTTTTCATGAATACATGAAGACGAAATCTTTCCCGAATTTTTATTTTCGTTTCTAATATCAGACTGGAAAAAATGCATATTAGAGATCCGAAACGGGCTTCGAAATGTTGCTTAAAACCCACTAGCTGGCGTTATGACGTCACCGGCTCGGCCCGCTGCGCTCGTGGGCTTGCCGATGCGGCTCGCCGCCTAATTACCTATGATTTTGTATTACTTACGCTTGCTTTATTCCAAACTTTATGAAATGATCACTCATCACATTCAAAACAAGAGAATGGTCACTCTTGCAAGGATTCGTGTAGTGCATGGCAGAGGGTGATTCAGTTACAGAATTTCTTACATTCTACGTTTTTATCGTGATCTTGATGAAATCTGCACACTTGGCATTGAAAATAAAGGTCAAGGCCTACATAAGATTTACGTGGTGGATGGCTGACGATACTTCACGTATATAATTTACAAAATTTATAGTATTATTTCCAACATGATGAAATTTCGAGCACTTGACGTCAAGACTAGCGGAAGGTCACTGTCTACGTGAGATTCGTGTGGTACAGTTAACAATTCTATAAAATCTAAAGTTTTATTACGATCTTGATGAAATTTCACACACTTGACATTCAAAACTAGCGGAAGGTCACTGGCTACGTAAGATTCGTGTGGTACATGGCGGAGGGTACTTCAGTTAACAATTCTATAAAATCTAAAGTTTTATTACGATCTTGATGAAATTTCACACACTTGACATTCAAAACTAGCGGAAGGTCACTGGCTACGTAAGATTCGTGTGGTACATAGCGGAGGGTACTTAAGAATTCTAGCGGAAGGTCACTGTCTACATAAGATGCGCCTGATACATGGCGGAAGATACTTCACTTACGAATTCTACTAAAACACAACAGGGGTACCATCATGTATAAGATATTGTTTCGTCAAGGGGGGCGGGGGTAGCTTACTCCACACTTAGTTCCGTGGTCCGTGATTTCGTTCGACAGAGCGTCTATGTCTTGTCGTGGAAGAGGTAGAATAGACAAAAATACAACCGTTTTCTGTGCAATGTACATACTTCGTGTATTTTCCACCTGCATCCTTCACTACTGCGTCAAACGGTTCCCAGGCGCCACTCTTTCTCTTCTTCAGCATATTTGCAAGTACGTACACTCCATCATTTAATTTTCTTTTCGCATCCTCTACGGTCTCACAACTAACAGATTCATTAGAGGCTACGTCATCGCTAGAGACGGTCATTTTCACTCTGCCAGTGATACGCAACACAGCCAGATCGGGCACTCAACTGCCGTGTTATGTCGCGACTAGTACTTCCTGATCACTTTACAAATGCCGATGGCAGAGCTCTGAACCAAACTTTCAGAGAGGGCCGAAGGCGTCCGACAACACACGACGGTACACGATCGAGGCACGTGACTCCGCATTCTAGAAAAATGTTCAAATGTTTGTAGAGCTGGTAAACTTACAAACTACTTACGAACTAGCTTATACTAAAGACGGCACAAACATCCATGCTCGATGGGGGATTCGAACCCCCGACCGCAGCGGCCGTGCAGACCGTGACTGGCACGCCGCAGACCACTCGGCCACTGCGACCGGCCGCATTATACACTCACGCTATTGCCACAGTGCGGCTACATAATCTGAGCGTTTGCTGAAATGGATAGGTATCGCGCAAATATACATTGTCACAAAGTACGTTTATAAGGAAAACTTAAACTAAATTATTTTGAGTTTTCATCGACTATTCAAACTAAGGCTCAGCAGGGTGAATGACAAATCTACACCAGCGTCCATCCTTTTAGTTATTAGCCTGTACCTCAATATTTTAATTTCATTTTAATTTCTTAGATTTTAGTATTAACAGCAAATGTATTTTTATCAGCTACCCACAAAACCAGATTATTACATTGTAAAATAATATTATATTAATTCCGTACAATTTTCTGTAGAAAAATATATTAATAGAAAGTGTATTATGCATTCGCTCCAGTCATTCCATAGTAACATCACAGGTTTTTTTCAGTTCACATATTTTTCCTTCAGAAGAATATATTAAAAAACGACTGTAATGTTTTTTCTTTGCAAACATGCTGCAGCAATGTTTTATCCTAAAACAATACATATATATTCTTAATATTCATTTCGATAGCTTTTCTGTTCAAGAATGAGTTAACAGAATGTACAGGTCTGTTATCTGTTGCACATGTACCAATGAGCGAAGGAATAATGCCCGTACGCCATACGAAATAAATGATAGAACCAGTCAACAGTTCGCAACGCCTTCAGCAGAAATGGCCTTTAAAAAATGAACGGGTAATACTGCGACAGTACAGCTTTAGTATCCGTCGCTAAGGAGTGTGATGGAAATGTTTCACCCTACGTCCTACGTGCGCATCCAAGCAGCACAGTGGATTACGCGGACGCAATTTGGGGCGGGCGGCACAGCGCAGTCTAATGGGGCCGCGCTGCGCTGGGCTGTGTGTCGCTGCAGCCGAATGTGAGGCACAGAGAGGGGAGGCGGGGAGCGGGCGAGCACTCTGCCAAAGTGGCACTATTGTTGGTTCTCCAAAATGTTACAATGTATATAAAACTATTGGACCATACTGCTATAGTAATCAGTCCATAGACTTACAAACTACTTAAACCAACTTACACTAAGAACACACATACACACACACACACATACACACACACACACACACACACACACACACACACACATACATACATATATATATACACACACACACACACACACACACACACATGCCTGCGTGAGAACTAGAACCCTCAGCGGGAGTGACCGCACAGTCCATAGATTATTGGCTGTTCGAACAACATTGCCTTACGACTGAAAGTGTTTTTCATCATTTAAGTTCTCGTTCTCTTTCCATTTGTGCATTATACTTTTCAGTTACTGCGTACTTATATCTGTACAGTTTTGTTTAGTGAAATGTTGTAACATCATATGATCAACAACCAACGCAGAAAATTTTAATTTCGTAGTAGGACATCGTCGACAGTGTAGTAGACAAATTGATGCAACATTTTGTGACTTCTTAAATAAATAAAACCAATCATTTTGTTACTAAGCAACTAATAAAAATCTAGATAATTTTGTCAGAATTGTGATAGTTACTGTAATTAATACTAAAGAATTTTTGAATCGATACATAATGTGGTTAGAATTTCAAATATAAATTTTAAAGCTCAAGTCAACATTCCATATCTTCGGGAGTTGGTACGATTATCTTTTCTTGGTTGTCATTTTTTGTATCAGTAACTTACTGGAAGATAAGCTTACGATTCGAAACATAGGCCATTCTTTATTAATAAATGAAATTAGGCTTTCGTTTGGTTAAAACACACAATTGTGAGACTTCAACGTCTAACGAACCTCAAAGATAACGCCGATTCCGGTTAATTTGCAATAGTCTCTTGCAAATTACATTCATGTAAGTCAATGGCGTCCTATATAATTCCCTATTATACTTCTGAAAACTGCCTATTAGTCGGTCCGATGTAAAATCAGCATCACCTGTCTTCGTAGTAGTTTGACATATTCCAGATTTTCCATTCACTCTAATACATTCATTTGGTGATATTTTTAATGCAGTAATGAATAAAGCAATACTTCGTCGCTGAAATGAGTATGAAGTTTGACGATAGATATGACAACATGATTCCCGATGCGCAGGGGTGGAAATGGAAGCGCCAGTGCCTCGAAAACCAATTAACATTTATCGTTCTGCTCGGTTTCAAATGAAAAGTCAGAATATTGTCTACATTTCTAACTCAGCAACTTTTGATCAAAAATCGACTGTATCAAAAACTCTATTCAATGTGATTTTACCAAAGCACAGTCTTAATTTTCGTGTAATACTTCACTTAATTCGATGCTACACAGTATTGAAAATAAATTTAGGCCCTTATTACATCAAACTATAATACATGTAAAATCGACTGCGAATTGTTTTCTTAATATGGAGTGACAAATGTTTCACTTGATCTGCAAGAACATTGTCGCGAGCTAAAAGAATTATTAAATTTATTGAATGAGTTGAGAGTATAGCATGAATGTGTGGAAATGATTTTCAGTACAATGGTATGAAGTTGTCTCAACACATTGCAGAAAGAAACTGATGAAAACTTGATCTGAAGATCAAGTGTGCAAAATTTCAACAGAATCTTAAGAAAACTGTTTATTTTGTCGAATTTTGTGAGTAAAGTAGCCTTCGCCATCCACCACATGGAATATTGTGTATGCAGTGATATTCCTCTTATTTTGAAGATCAAGTATGCAACATTTCATCAATATCGGAATAAAACTGTAGATATGTATGAATTACAAACATATGGTCGCCGAACTCACGGAGACAGCGCCTATGGATATGGGGCGTCGAGTACCCGCGGAGCTCATGTCTGGTGGCTACGAGCCCGCGAGTACAATGGGGTGGTTGAGCCAGCGCACTTAGGCTCGTTGTACTCGCGCAATTACAGCGGGGTTTAAGCGAAGCGTTTGTAGTATATGCAACCCGCAAGATCGGGCTCATACTCGGCCCGTTTTTGACCTCTAATGAATATATACCTGGGCACTACCGGGTTTAGCAGCTAGTTATTCATAAATAATACAAAGGAACCTCCCTTATCCAGATCAGGTGGGACAAGATGTAATCCGAATTTTCCGAAACTCCTGATCGGAAAACTTCTACATCTACATAGACACTCTGCAAATCACATTAAAGTGCCTGGCAGAGCGTTCATTAACCACTTTCATACCTTTTCTCTACCGTTCCATTCTCTAATAGCGCGGGAGGAAAGAACACCTAAATCGTTCCGTTTTCGATTTGATTTCTCTTATTTTATTGGGATGGTCATGACTCCCTATGTAGGTGGGTACCAGCAAAATATTTTCACATTCAGAAGTAAAAGTTGGTGATTGAAACTTTGCAAACAGATCACGCCACAATTAATAACGTCTTTCTTTTAATGATTTCCACCCTAAATCGTGCAACATTCCCGTGACGTTTTCCCCCCCCGTAACGTGATAAAACAAAACGAGCTGCCCTTCTCTGAACCTTCTCAATATTTTCCGTCAGTCCCACCTGGTGAGGGTCCCACAAGGGGCAACAGTACTCCAGGAGAGGACGCACAAGTGTGATGTAGGCAGTCTCTTTGGTGGAGCTGGTGCATCTTCGAAGCGTTCTGCCGATGAAACGTAACCTTTGGTTCGCCTTCCCCACAATATTTTCTATGTGTTCTCTCCAGTCAAAGTTGTTCGTAATTGTAACTTCTAGGTATTTAGTAGAATCTACTACCTTAAGGTTTGACTGATTTATGGCGTAATTAAAGTTCAGCGGATTTCTTTTAGTGGCCATGTGTATTACTTCACACTTTTCTTTATTTGGTGTCAATTGCCAATTTTCGCACCATGCAGAAATTTTGTCTAATCGCTTTGCAGTTGCTTTTGATCCTCAACTGACTTCACTAACCGATAAACGACAGCATCATCCGCGAACAGTCTAAGGGAGCTATTCAGATTGTCTCCTAAATCGTTTACAAACACGAGGAAGAGTAATGGACCTATAACGCTTCCCTGTGGAACGCCAGATATCACTTCTGTTTTACTCGATGACTTACCGTCAATTACAACGAACTGTGTTCTTTCTGATAGGAAATCGTGAATCCAATCGCACAATTGGGGAGATATTCCATAAGCACGCAATTTCATTAGAAGCCGCTTGTGGGGTACAGTGTCAAAAGCCTTCATGAAATCCAGAAATATGGAATAGATGTGACATCCCTTGTCGATGGCACATAACACTTCATGTGAATAAAGGGCAAGCTGTTTTTCGCAACCTTATATCACATAGAAAAACTCAAATATGTACTGCAATATACGCGCAGACTCTTATTCTGGCACTAACAAGAGACATTTTTTTCCACACTTGCACTTAAAATATACTATAGTCAGTGAATTTATTTACTGAAATGGTCTGTCAGTTTCTTCGTCTTCAAATTTATGTGGCTTTTACTGCGGCACTATAGCGTAGACATTTCACCATCATTTCGGCTGTAATTGTCTCCTGCCTACGTTCTAGGTAAGTCATTAACTTTTCCAGCTGTGCCGTTGTCTCCGCATGAAGCATTATTATTCCTTCCACTGAAACGTCACTTTCATTGGGTACTTTACCATCGCCGTTCTTTGTAGTAGAACAGCCAACAACAGAAATTTCTTCATTGGTCATCATGCAGTAGCCAGCATTATTGCAAACTACCCATCTACGTCTGCAACAACTCCCTCTCCATCTACCAGGAACATTTCAAGGAATTCAGAGGTGGTCACAACTTCACAGATTTTGGCGCCGGAATCACAAATAGCAGGTAATAGTGTTTTACATGACTTCAGAATCGGCCATTAATTTGATCCCAAGAAGATGCAACCGTAGAAATCACGTCTTTTGGTATTTATCAAGTAATTGTCTTCTGTGTACAAAATTCCTTCCAGTGTCTTACTGTTTATGTAATACTCCATATCCTGAGCTATGTTTTTCAACCGTTCTTCTTTGTATACTGTTTAAAACTTCCATTCTTTTGTCCGTCGAAATAACCACTCACCTTCCCTTCCAAGTCATTTCACTCACGTACTCTGAAAACGCAAGCCGGCCGCGGTGGCCGAGGAGACTGAGGCGCTCCAGTCACGGTCTGCACGGCCACTAAGGTCGGGGGTTCGAATTCCCCCTCGGGCATGGATATTTGTGCCATCCTAGTTCGTAAGTAGTTCATAAGTAGTTTGTAAGTTTAGGGTCTGATGACCCCGTAGTTAAGTCTCATAGACTATACAAATATTTGAACATTTGAAAACGCAAAAGTACAATACCAGTAAGGAACATAACAACAATGACCATAGTAAATGTAACTGAATGCGTGGGACGTGCAATCTCTTTACGACTGCGGTACCAACATAACTGTAATAACTCTATACAGCACATGTTTGCGGAAAACGATCCGAATAAATCGGAAATCCGAATACATGGAGGCCGAATACGCAGGGTTCTAGTGTATTTTCTATTTTTTAATGTTTAACTTTGTTTAATTGACTGTATGTAATGCAACGGAATATCTTACTTTATTTAGTTTTTATAATTAGCAATATAGGTTATTTACATGTTTAGTACGCGTCACATCTCAACACCATAATTTAAAAAAGTTTTTATATTTGTTTTATTACGTGTATATAGTCAAAATGCGTCTGAATTGAATGTATGGAGTAATATGATGGCTTATTTAATTTTTACAGAAGATTTCGGCACTTTGTGTGTACAAAATTAGTTGCTATTGTATATTTGCGCATTACTAAATAAAAAAGTAAACTAACATATACTAGAAAGAAGTGATAACTGTAATTAAATCATTCTCTGTTTGTGTTGTCTACACCTGGTACAAATGAGTGTGCTATGTTAAACACAAACTGGCGTTTTACGAGTCTGGCAATACATTTTCTACCGCAACAACAATGCAAAGATATGAATTGACATGAAATATATGTAAGCACTATAACCAACTTAATACACAGTAAAGCCCTTTCTACGAGGGAAGTGAGAGCTTACGAGATTACCCATGATGCAGCGGTCACGCCGCGCCGACTGCGTACGGTGTAGACGCGTCCACTTGCACAGGATGTACGCATACGATCGCTAGTAGACGGAATAGGATGGATCCTATTCTCACGCGTATGGAAGTGCTTCGTGCATGCGCAGCTGACTGAATGGGCAGCCCAGTTAACAAACGAAGCCAAGTCGCGAATTTCTTTGAGAATGAGTACTTGTCTCCTACTCAGAGGAACGTAGTTTTTCGACTCAGTCGTAAGTATTTTAGGAGGTGATACTATAGAGGAATTGCATTAAAAATTTAATGTAACCTGTGTACAATTTTTATTGAATACAGAAATCAAAACAAACGTAGAGCAAATGTAAATCAAGTAATTTTCATTGATTTATCCGTCGGTTCTTGGTAGTACAATATCACACTTACTTAGAAGTAGTATTTTGTGTATGTTCTACACGTTCATTTCCACTTAGTTAACCTGTTTTCGGCTTTCTAGGACATATTCAGACTTTAAACTACATCGAATTTCGGTTATTTAAATTAAAGTCAATATGGTGATCTACCAATAACCGACGAACGAATCAGTCAAAATATCCAAATAAGTTTGTTGTAAATACCAAGAGCTGTATCTCTGTACCCAATAAAAATTGGACACGCCGTATATGAAATTTTAACTGCAAATCGTCTTTATTACCAACTTCTAAAACATTTGCTATTTTTCCTCAAAAATGCTGTAGTTAACAGATGAAATATTTGTTATGGTGAGCATTATTTGAAGCTTAATCAAAGTGAAAGCTCTGTGTATAGACACCTGAACTTGTTCATCATACACATAGGCGCCTCAAACCGCAGGGACTGGAAGTATGTAATCGCGTTTTATAATGAGGACGTTAACACAGTTACGCATGAACTGCACGAAAACAATTAAATACAGTTTCACAGTGACAGTCTAAAACACAAATAAATGTTTTAATCATCACAACATATCATACAGTTTCGAAAAGTGATGTTAACACTGCGATTCATTTGATGTAAGTTGACAACAAACGAAGTAGACGCGTGAAACAGTCGACTCAGCAAATGCGTGCCGTTTGAACGCTTCTTTATAGTTCGACGGTCTATCGCAAGGGGCGCTGCAGCTGACGACTTCCTTGTGCGTGTTGCACATCTCGTATAGAAAGGTCTTAAGTTTCAATAAATTGTAGCCGCCGGACTCATTGTAATACACAATAAAAAATACACCTGGGCCAGGATTGCCAACTCGAAGAAATAAGCTAGTTCAACGTTGAAAAAAAGCTAACTAAAGCTAAATAGAAATTGAAAAAAGCTAGAAAGCAAGCCATCAAGGGGGGGGGGGGGGGGGGGGGGGGGTAGCAGAGCACTGCTCATATGTTTTCTAAAACAAAAATGGGGTGTGCGTCACAGATGCAGCAGCCTTCGACACCTTCCTGTCACTGTTTCTTCATGCCCCATTCTCCCCACGTCTCCTGTGGTACTCAGAAGCTCCAAAGCGCGGTGCATGATGGGAGCATTTGTAATTGGAAACTGTCAACTCGGTGTGTGCGGACAATAGCGTACTACAGTTTGCGATTTCTACTCAGTCTCGAAATTGCTGTTGTGTGCAGGCACCGCCTGTTTTCAAAATTAAAGATATAGTACTTACGCAGATAATTATTAGAAAAGCTATATCAAACATTTTTCTGGTTTTAATGCGCGTTTGATGCAGCAAAATCACACGTTTAGGCTAGTTCCTGTAACTTTGTTTTTGTCTGTAAATTTTTAATTACCAAGAGAAGTATATGGTGTGAAACAGTTGCTTTTGTACGGTAACATATTTCAATCATTTTTTCCTGTTTTTATGTCGGCAGCTGATGAAACCAGAATGATTTCTTCTCATCCTTGAAATTTCTTTTGTGCACAGACAACACGTGTTTTAAAAATATGAAGTTCACGTAAATAACACAGTAGAACTTTAAATATGTGGAGGATGGAAGATCTGTAGACAAAATTAGTTTTCAAATTCAAATGTTTGTGTAGCTTATGGGACTTAACTACGGGGTCATCTCTGAAACTACAACAGATAGTAAAAACCGACTTTTACGATCATTATTGCACGGCAGGGGCTTAGGAAATTAGGTACGTACTACAAGACAGTCTGAAACGTAAAGAAATATTATTTTCAACGCCAACATAGGTTGTTTTTTTATTTTTTTTTTTTTTTTTTTTTTTTTTTTTTTTTTTTTTTTTTTATGGATGCCCCATATTATTTCTTAAGCAATGCATAGCTTGAAAAATCACAAAACGAATGGCGTTCATTGCATCGCGATGTGTCTATTACATCCGGAGAAACTACGAAGCGAAGCTGACGTATGAAACACATGAAAGCGCACAGCTGACACATCCTGAGACTCAATAGCGTGAGACACGCGCTAGCATCGCGCCTAATATATTTGAAACATTAACTTCGCTTCGTAGTTTCTCCGGATGTAACTGACGCATCGCGATGCAACGAACGCCATTCGTTTTGTAATTTTTCATGATATTGATTGCTTCAGAAATAATATGGGGTATCCATTAAAAAAAAAAATAGTCGGCGTTGAAAATATTTCTTTACGTTTTAGACTGTCTCATAGTACCTAATTTCCTAAGCCCCTGCCGTGCGTTCATGACTGTAATAGTCGTTTTTCAATATGTCTTGTAGTTCCAGAGGTATCTGGGGTGAAAGAGTTGAGTGGGACACCCTATGATACTCTGCCTTCTGATGTTCTGTCAAAACATTTTTCCCCCGCTAACACGTATCTAAAAAAAGGAAAATTTAGCGGGAAAAAAGCTAAATTGGCAACTATGACCGGGGCTCCTCGGATCCCAGTTGAGTTGAGAGAGTTAACAGTGTAAAATTAGAAGAGGCTTGTCTATCATCAGACAGAATTTTTCTGCCTGAATGTTATTTATTTTTGCACATCGTAAATGCATATATAATTTCCTTACTAAAGTATTCAAAATGCTGGTATGTCGACTCCATAACGGATTGTGTATGTGTGTGTGTGTGTGTGGTGTGTGTGTGTGTGTGTGTGTGTGACAGACCCCCACAATCTTTATATATAAAGCAGAGTGTTTGTGTGTACGTATTGTATACAGATGTAGTTTTCTTCCAATATTTATAAAATTTTGCACACGTAAGCTTCAATCCATGATGACGGTCGCCTTAAGTGTAAGGATCAGATACAACACATTGTTCACTAGATATGACGTCATAAACAATGACATGCGCGAAAAACTGCTGCATCAAACGACAGTGTTGCATATTTCCTCCCAAACCAGGTTTCAACCAGATTTGGTGCACGTATTCCATACCGAGAGGTAACAATGCTGTCGGGATAAGAACCACATACTACACATGGTTGAGGAGATACGACGTCATAAACAATATAGTTGCAAGAAACTGCCATATAATGCGACGAGACTTTATTACACACTGTATGAGAATGACAGTACTTAGCGACTTGCAACCAACTTTAAACATAATTTCCAACGCTTACTGAAATTATTCTCGCTGCCAACCAAAGCAAAATTATGGAAGGAAAGAAGTTTCTCTCTTACTACTTTTCCGCTGAACTAAAACTGCGGCATTCGGTATGACGTTAAAATTTATAATTTCTACTCTACAAATTGTAGCCGCAGGAAATTCTAAAACTGTATACACACATGTAGCTGAATGTACCTTCGAAATTGTATCACAGTACGACACTGAGTTCATGAGATATGAGCACATAAACAGTAACGTTCATAGAAAACCGCCCTATCTTGCACCAAGGTTTACTCTATTACTTCTACCAATTGCATTCCCAATATATTTTACAGACTTATACAAATAAATATATATATGAAAAATTATACAATTGTACAATATACAACTCAATAAATATGAGATCGTACCAATTTTATATGCCATTTGTATTTTGATTGGATACTGCACGTATAATATTGTAAATTATGCAAGACAGCCTTATTCCTTATATATTCTCCAATGAATATAACATGTTGTTAGAAGAAAAAGAAGATGAACAGAGAGAGAAGGGATACGAGAAGTACTAACTCAAGGCAGATATAAATAAATACCCGGGTAACTATAAGTTTTTATTTAGTAAAATAATAAAATAACAAATATCCGGCTTGGTGGTATGTTACAAAATACTTAATTAAAAATATGGCATATCAATTTCGTTCAAATTATTGAACAAGAACACTGATTATTTATTTTAGACGACCGGTTTCGGACGCTTGAGTGCCCTTCTTCTGGTCTATTTTAGTATTGTTGCTTAATGAATGTAGCTACATGCTATTAGGAGCAACTGGTTGCTGAATTTTATTAATTTATAACCTGAACAGTTGCTGAAATGGATAAAGTACTTAAATGTTACTACTTGTAACATGCACTGAACTAGCCTTTTATTTACATGTTTTCTGGGTTTTTAATGTTTAATGCGGTGTTTATGAGTCCTCAGGACAAGAATCTGCACTGATTATGTTAAATCATTTGAACGAATTCGATTTGCGATACTTTTAAATAAATATTTTATATCATACCGCCTAGCTGGAAATTTGTTGTTTTCTTATTCAAACGCGTTTCTATTATTTCGCATGCAGTTACACATACGGCCACTTTAACGTGTTTATGCAAACGAGAGTGTTTCGAGCTTAATATCTAGAAGGAAGATTGGGTAGCAGAATGATCAGATGAAGGCAGAGCCGGCGCAAGGCACGTGCGAAACGTGCGGCCGCACAGGGCGGCACTTTCCGAGGGGCGGCAAATCTGCCGCCCTTTATTTATTTTTTTCTTCTTTAGGACAAACTCAACATTCATGCCCAAGAGGGGATTCGAAAGCAAACCTCGGAGGGAGCGGCTTCTGGAACTGTGACATGGCGCCTCGACTACCTGCCGGCAACTCCTGTTGAACAAGGGGCGGGAGGAGGACTAATTTCTCCCTCGCCACTGTGGCAGCACCGTCGTGTTTACGCCGGAAGAACGGGAAGCAGTCTGGCGCACACGCCACTGCCAGTTTTCTTATGAGTGAAGCGCTGCTAGTCTGTTACGCGAAGTGCGTTACTCACAACTAATTTTGCAGAAGACGAAATCTAATTTGGAAATTCGAATGCAGTGTTCGATTCTGCGATTATGTGTTAGGTTTTAAACATGTCCAACACCTACAATGGCTAGAAGTATTCCGAATGGGTAAATACGCTGCGAGTAATTACAAGGGATAAAAAAGACATTGGTAGTAAGTCTGGCATAAGTTGTGTTTCGACGTATTTTAAAATTTTTCCTATCAATTTCTGGTTTTGATTATGAGCCTTGAAACACCTGTCTCCACCTGCATGAAAAACAATAAAACTCTGACTGGCACTTTTGTTTGACAATAGTACTTGCACACTTTCACTTTGCCAACATTTATTTACTGTACATTGTTTTCCGTTGAATACATTATCTGTTCACAACTACTGAAAAATGTTTATTTGCGTTAACTGTAAGTTCATGCCGAGCGGGATTAGCCGAGCGGTCTAAGGTGCTGCAGTCATGGACTATGCGGCTGGTCCTGGTGGAGGTTCGAGTTCTCCCTCGGGCACAGGTGTTCGTGTTTGTGCTTAGGATCAGTGGCGTAACTAGGACTTGGCTTTGGGGGGGGGGGGGGATAGATGTGCTTGACGAGCAAAATTTTAGTCAGTTTCCAGACAGACTACCATCTACCACTCCTGTTGAAGAAACTAATTCACTCCCATCCAATGAAAGATTATGGTAAAACACCGCAAGTTTTCAATCTTTACCGTTACCAGATTTTTTTGGGCTCCCTCCTATCCCCCTCATCCCCCACCCCCACCCCCCATAGTTACGCCACTGCTTAGGATAATTTAGGTTCAGTAGCGTGTAAGCTTAGGGACTGGCGACTTTAGCAGTTAACTCCCATAATATTTCACACACATTTGAACATTTTTGTAAATTCACAAGAATTATTAAAATTAGCTATATTTCTTCAATCAGTCAGGCATAGTGTGGCTATTCTCAATGCTTTGAGTTATGTTTACATCTATTCCGTTATGCTGACCGTAACAGTCAGTTTGGCGGTTTAGATGAAGCACATATTAAAAGCTTTGAGACTGGCCACTCAATGGCCGAAACCTAGGTAGATCTGAAAAGTAAAAACATGACATTTCCTACCAGTGGCGTAACTAGGACTTGGCTTTGTGGAGGGGGGGATAGATCTGCTTGACGAGCAAAATATTAGTCAGTTCCCAGACAGACTACCATCTACCACTCCCATTGAAGAAACTAATTGACTCCCATCCAATGAAAGCTTATGGTAAAACACCCCAAGTTTCCAATCCTTACCTTTACCAGATTGCTGTTATATTATTATTATTATTATTATTTATTTATTTTTTGTTTCTGGGGGGGGGTGGGTTCTATCCCCCCCTCATCCCTCCCCCATAGTTACGCCACTGTTTCCTACAGATTTGTTAACATAAAATTCAACAAACGTTTTGTAAAAGAAAAGAAAAACGGGGGGGGGGGGGAGAGCGGCAATATAGTAGCTCGCACGGGGCGGCACTTGGGCTTGCACTGGCCCTGGATGAAGGCTTACGCGGGAGGTTTTTTTCAGACTGCTTAGGTCGCCAGCGGGATGCAAACGCACGCGCTGCTTTACGCCGCTGTGGCAGGCATAGGCACAGGCAGCACGTGGGCCTGCAGGCCGGCGGCCGCGTGGTGGGGGGCAGCGCGGTGCGCCGCCATTGGCGCCGCAGGCGCGACGGAGCGCGCCGATTGGTCGCCGAGCTGCGCCGGGGGCCGCGGAGCGGCGCAGCTGCCTCGCGTGCCGACAGTCTGTTGTTGACCGTTGAGATGGGAGGGTCCGCGAGTGACCGTTACGCGCGGTAGCAGTAGTCGTTGTTTTGTTGTTAGTAGCTCGTTGCAGTTATTTCCACAACCGAACGGTGGATCGCGTTTGTGGCAACAGGTAACTCGTTGCGTTCGTGTGAACTAGTGGATGCGTCCATGAAGAACAAGCAGACGGCAGCCGAAGGTGGCGGGGGCGCCAGGAAAGGTGAGTTTGCGATCAGCTGAGCGAACGTAACCTGTTTCTGTGACCGGTAATTGCGTTAATATGTTGACAGGGAGAAGTGTAGGCTTAATTTATGCCGCATCTCTGCTTTTCGGTCCTTACTGATATCATTTTTAAATAATTCCCGTTGAGGTTATAGTCGTCGATGGTTGTAGGGTTAATTTGGTTTGTTAGTGGGAAGACGACAAATATTGCTCCCGCTCACGTGATTAAAACGTTTTTAAAAAATGAAATAACTGCTTCCCTTGTATTGTTGTCGGGATTATAAAGAATGTTTACCTCGAAAAACTTTCAAATCGAATTTGGTAAACAAAATTATGTACCGGTGGGATGAAAATCTGTTTTTACACTGCGAAGAAGCGGGTCGGGAACTGCGTTTTTTATGTATGTTATTCAAAATATACCTTCGTACTTCCTAACAGTTAGCAACACGTATTTCTTAGTGGCTGTATAGTGGTCGTTATTGTTCAGCCTGTGATCATAAGCAAAGTGAAAGTGTTATTGCTACTAGGATAGGCAGAGGTATTAAATATTTTTCGGAATAGGGATGAAACTAAGTTATTTGTACCAAGAAAGATCAGCCGTTGTCATACTATGAATTGTTACATATAATCACTCAAAGGAAAAGTCAAAATTTTTCTTGATGTTTACGACATGATGCTTTCCGGTTTTCTTGGACAAAACGGTTAACATGTTCCCGTTAGTGTGGTTCTTACGCTTAGTGCCTCGTTTCATTTCCATATTTATGACTTTTACTTTTTTTTTCCTCTTCTTCTTGAGATGCAGTAGCTGGATTTTGTGTGTTGCTTGATAATGATAATGATAGTGACGCTATAAAAAGATGACGTTGAGTTATGCTTTTGTATCTGTATTTCATGTTCTGACGAGTTGCTATAAGTTTTACTTATGGACAACAGCATATGTTGTTGACAATCAAATGTTCGTGTTAGGAATATACTTTATTCACTGATCGGACGAGGGTACATAGAACATGTTGACCGTAGATCAGAAATAGCATTATTTATTTCAAGGTCACAACCTAAGGTTATTCTCCTCATTTCAAAAGGCATTGAACGGTCGTTGCCACTATCACACCGCTACGCCGCCGCTGCCTTGAGTACAAAAGTATGGGATATGGCCACAAACAGCTGACTATTTTTACTTTAGCAGTTTGATTAGGTTCTTAGACTCCGACAAAGGCAAGTCGGTAGCGTGAGTTCGTAAGCTCCCGTATTCATTATGTGAAGATTGTATATATAGGGACGGTGGAGCTTCCTTGGTCCATTCTACTTGCAATTGCAGGCCGCAGTGAAACTCTGCACCTGCAGAATGCACGTGCGCTAATTGCGCCGGAAGCGTGCGTTGTGCAACTTTCGCCGGCGCGGCGTGTGCTTTTGCAGTTACGTGGCGGCTTGTGCTTTGACTTTTGCTGGGAGCTCGGCTCCTGGCCTGTTAGTTCCGCCGATGTTGTTACGCAACGTGCGACCGCACCGCCGGCGACCTTGTGCTTCCGCTGTCCACAAAAACGGAAGGACGCTGCGAGGTGGGCCCGCCCCCGCCCCCTGGGCCGTAGGGGCTGCGGTGGAATGCGAACGCCTGGTGCCTCTGCTGCCAGCGCCATCGTCGTGCCGTCGCTGAACAGTATTGAAGTGACGCATCTGCAGGCTCGCCTGTTGACGGGGATACCACCCGTCAGATTTGACCCGTGACGTCATCGCAGCAGGGTAGTTTTTAGGGGCTACAGTCTCGCTCAGCGGCATAAAGGTACGTTTAGATGGGCAATGGAAATTGCATATTGTCGACAATATATCCCGGAAATGTTGTCAGGCAACATTGCAGCCACATGTCTTGCGACAACACAAGTGACAACACATCGGCATCTATTTGCCCAGCAATGTTTGCGGCAACTACTTTCGGCAGAAACTACACAATTTCATACAAAATAAATGAGTGCGACGTTATAAAAAAAAGTGCGGCTCTCCTACTTTTAAATGAAACAAGTGTTAATGCTATTCGAAACAAAAACAAGAGAAATCGGACTCTGTGGGTGCATCCTTTTTTGAGTAGGCGGAGTTATTCAGGAAATTTAAATCGTGAGTTAATGCTAGATATGTACACTCTTTGACAAAAAACCTGGCCGCCGGCCGGCCGCCTCTGAGCCTAAGTCCGAGCCGATCGCGACACGGGACAATAAAAGTGGCCGCGCTGATTTGCTCTAAGTCCAGCTATCTGCACAATCTGGCAACACAGACTGCGGGAGTTCATACAGTACTTCTTGTGTGCAGTTAGAAGATATGTGGATCAGTTACAGCCGTGGTCTTGTGGTAAAGTGCGCGACTTGCACGTTCAGTATTAGCGATCGAAACCGACTGTTGACATAAATTTTAAATTCATGTCACTCGTGCATGCTGATGCCACATGTGTAAGGGGAGCATATGTGTAACGTATTTCATTTTTTGGTACACTGGTAATAACATTTCGGCCCAATAACATTGCCGCCTCTGGCCGCAGCACTTGGCACAGCTCTCCGCGGCCCATATACCTCGCCGGCAGCAGCGGTGGCGGCGCTACACAGCGCTGCCCACAGCGCCTGCTGCCGCTCATCGCCCTGGATACGTAAAATGCTGTAGTGTTGCTGAGTGGTGATACATAAAAAAAAGGTTGCGATTCGTATTTCACACAGGATATAACGAAGCAGACCACCTATTTTGAATGATGAGCAGGCAAAAAATTGTCATTGTCCAATCCAATGGCACTCTACGATGGTTAACACTTATTTGTGGTTTAAATCTCGATCCTTTTCCTTTCAGAAAAGCCTTTCAAGTAATTTGTTATTGTCATCAGTTCATATGTTTTCATCAAGACACACTATGTAACTCACTAAAATGTTTTAGTGTCGTTGTTTCATTCCTTACGGTAAATGTATGAGCTAAATTATGTGAATACGTTTCAGTGCACGTTCTAAAGCAACACAGGCACACTGGAAGGTTCGTGTCTTCTGACACATTTCTACAGGAGATATTTCGCATCAATGGAGGTGAATTCTAATTTCTTCGAAGGCGTTTGTTTTCATGGTGAAGCAAAGAAGACATCTAATACCATTTCCATAATTTGAAATCGACCTTTCTGAAAGACTTATTGTATAAGCTTTTCTTATGATTCTGTTAAAGAGTTTCTTCTTGCAATCTGCAGCGTATAAAGTAAAATAAAACGAAATTCCATCCCCAAACGCAATTTCGACCAACCAGGATTAGAACTGCCGCCTCACACCAGGCTTGCATCACAAGACACACGTAGAACCACACAGCCAACCACACACTGCCGGATATTCTCAGTCCCTCACATATTCAATGCTGAGCCTCTAACGCATCGCGAAAGATAAGCTGAAAGTCAACTACACAAATAACCACATTTCTTGAGTGCAAAAGTTAAATTTCTGTCTCTCATTTCACGTGGGCATTACACATCATGAGTCATGAAAGTAGAAGAGGAATAATGTCAAGTGAACTTAGCGAGACAATTCAGTACCACTTGCGGAAGTAACTGCACTATCACAGTGTTGCCAAATATCAGCAACGATGTTGCCAGTTCTTAGCTGTACTAGGAAGACCTGTGTAGCGATAAGAGACGCGAAATCGCGTACGTCTCATGCGGGCTTCTAGAGGGGAGTCGCGCATTTCGGTTAATATGCGGCGCTCTCTCCTGATAGTTTCCGTCGTCACATTTAGGATGCACATATTAAATTCGTCCAATGAGGCCGAAACTAGCGTTTAAATTTTTTGAAGCTTTACTGCATTCTGATATATATTTCAGCAAATTACTAGAGAAGCTAGATATACTGATATTGTGCTTGCAACATACGGCAGATCAAAGACTGAGATATATAAACTTCCATCACGATTTCAGTTTCACTCCCCTCCCCCCAAAAAAGACTGAAACAATTACTTTTTTAGATATCTACAAAAGCTATTTTTTATGAGTTACTGGAAATGAACGTTGCATCATCCGTCACTAAGCAGTAAGGTATCAAACACTTCGCATCTTGAAAGCGACAGCCCACAATATTCTCAATCCTACTAGCATCTGGCTTCAACTGGCTTTTAGCCATGCATAGAGAAGAAATGCTGATGAATTGATAACTTACCCTCATCAACGTTCACTGATAGCTTTTCGTAACAAAATGAAAAAGTAATGCGAACCATCATTTTCTCCAATGATACTAGGCACTGTTGTCCGAAGATGGACTGTATCTATATTGAGTCTTGTCAAACGCGTCTCACATTCAAGGAATATTACCTAAACGAATTTAGTCCTCATGAAGCTGTAAGAAAACAGAGAATCTGGGTCGTTGTGCATATTCGTAAGTTTTCTTACTTTGCCGTAATACTTGATGCAAAGATGAGCAAAATACAAATCCATCATCTATCGGTTTCTTCGATTCTTTGGGCAGTCTTCTTTGATTTGTACTCCTTCACTTCTTCGGCGATCTACTGCAAATACAGTAATCAAAATTACGCGACTGTTTGTCCCACATTTTAATGTCCCTGATTTTTATTCTGAATGACAGTGATGGTTTCTGTTGGACTGGTTCCATATATCTGAGCCTAATTAATGAAATTTTTTCCCATTACTGATGAATGCAATCAGAACCTTGTGTCTCTATAATGAATTTTCATACGAAAAAAATTAACACCTGAAGATGGGTCTTTAAAAACGTGAAAACGGTCGTGGACCTGTAAAGCAACGTTCTTAATAAGAAAAACAGCTGATGCGGCTTCAGAATTTATTATTTACTTTATGGGATGATTGAAGTGATTTCCAAATAAGTTGTTCTACATATATTTAAAACTTTACCATCATTTTAGAACAATTGATAAATTCATTTAAGAAAATGTTCTTTCGTTTTGTTTGTGATGTCACTTGGTATTCTTGAAGTAGGTGGCTACAACATCTGCTATGAGGTTTCCAGGAGACAGTTGGCACAGATGATTTTGTTTGACAGTAAGCGGATAAATTTAAGACGTAACGAAACGAAATGATGAGATCCAGCTTTTGCAACAAAACGGACCCGATTTCTAAATTGGCTAGGTTTTCAGAAAGCGACTATTATACAGCTAGACATTACTGCTATAACCCTACCTCATTGACTTACTCACAGCTGAGGCAGATTGCTCGCAACGTGAAAGAGAGTATGAGTAGTTAATGTATGAAACGACCTTCTCGAACACAAATTCAGTTAACTACGACAATGAGCATATTATGATGTTAATTTTTCAAAATATTTAATGTAGGTGACAAGAAAAAGTCAACTGACTGCAGATTACATATCAGACACACATCTACATGATGCCGAAGTTGCGAAAAAATAGGCCCTACTATGACGTTGGGAAATCTTGATTACATTGATGGCCTGATGACAGAGTTTTTGTAGCTGGCGTCCTGCATGTTAGGATCCGGATTAGTAATTCCACTCAGGCTCAAGATACTGCTCCAAATTGCACATATGTCACGTGGCCAGCAACTAAAAAAGAAGAAATCAATGAATACCTCATTGAGCGTATTACCAGTTTTGGTTCTCGGTTTATGGTTGATTCATATGCGGGACTTATAGTTATGTTTACTGTACACCATTAACTAACAATAAGGCCCACAATTTGTCGCAGAAAAGTCTTCCTAAATACTCAAATTTTGTCCAGTTTCCTTCGAGTTTGCTTCCTGATAAAATAAAATGTCCTCAGGTCAATATGGAATTTACAAGCGACCAATTATTGACAGAACATCTTGATACGTGAAATAGTGTTCCATTTGAATTTTTTGAGCTCATTCCTTGATGAGGTGCTGTCTTTGTTGCCTGCCTCGTTGATTTCATAAAATGTTACGTTGTCTCATGGCCGGATGCGATGCATGCATAGTTTTAATTGCAGTGTGTTCATTACAGCGTGGTGATAGGTTTCAAAGTACAAACTTAATTGTGACTTTTAGGTGCCAGGTATCTCAGGTTGATAGATTATCATTCGATCGGTGTCGTCGCAGACAGCGGACGACATTAATTTACTAACCATTGCAATGTTCAATGCAATTCGTGAATTTCATTTATTTCTTATGTTACAGTCGAAACGCGTAAGTTCGGGGAGGTCTACCGAACATCTGTTAGACTCTGTTTGATGGCTTCGTCTATTCAGAACGACAACTATCCTTTCCCTCCAGCAGGCGCGCTCCGCCTTCTCCGTTTCCAGACGCGCGCGCCTTCGCTCGCTCGTTGTGCGGCATTTTCCAAACCGACCGTGGCTGCCCCCACCGCGTCATACCTCTTATCGACTTCAGAAAGGTAATGAAATAAATTACCCTTCAAGTTGGTGGCCACTAAACGCTACTGTTAGCATTACTCATGCTGCAAGAACACTTTGTGTTCCAGTGTTACTATGATGTCTGACATAGCTCTTAAAAATTCGAAAATTTATTGGAACTATCCTTAACGCGGTAGCAATTATCGAGTGGACAAAAGTTACTTTAAACGCCTTAGTCTATTTTAAAACCACGTTTATATGCATTTTCCATTTGAATGATTGTTTTACACTTCTCAAATTTTGTATGTGTGAAATTTTTCATTCAATTTCAAACGTTTTTATGAGAATACAACAGAGACATTCGATACATTTGTTCCATTTCTATTTCACCTGACCCCTCTTATGTATTAGTCACGAAAAGATCGTAAAGGTAAAAAAGATAGGGCGATATGAACTCACACTAACTCTTTCCAGAAATAGTTTTAACGGCGAACCATTCACAACTGGAAGAGAAACAGGCGGAAACAGCAGTTGTATAAAAAGTGCCCTCCACCACACACCAATTAAGAAATGGCGTTAATGAAGCAGTGTCATCCAGTTCTAAGTTATGTTGAAAGTTCAAGGTCTCTTGTTCAGAGGGAAATTTGTACCAACACACGGAAACATGAACAAAGTAAGCTCTATTGCACACGAGACACGAAAGAAAGAAGGAAGGTTACGATTTAACGTCCCTCGACAAGGGGTCATTAGAGCGAAGCAGAAGTTCGGATTGTCATGATAAGGATGTGGAAGGAAATCGGCCGTGTCCTGCCGCAGGGGCCATTCCGGCATTTGCCTAGACTGATTTAGGAAAATCATGGAAAACTCAAATCCAAATGGCCGAAGGCCAGTTCGATGCGCCGTGCAGCCGAATATGAGTCCCGTGTGCTACCACTGCACTAACTCGCTCCGTAGCAAAAACGAATGCGAGTAACTATTGCATTATCACGCGATTTTGAGTTAGGTTAATTAAGTTTCTGGCCTATTTAGTATAAAATCAATTGTAAAATTTGTAACAAAAACACAATAGACAATAAAGCAACCTAATAAACACGTGTTACAACGATTAAAATTGATCGATGAATTGTGCCATGATTTAAAACAACATTAGGGAAAGCAATTGCACTGTTGCTTGTTAAAAGATAGTAAATAAAAGTGTTGACGTATCTCTTATTCATTGATTTTGAACATATGCCGTAGAATGCGCAAGGCTGTAATTTTACCGTTATTATAAAAATTAAATGGACTGAGTACAAAATTTGTAAATAAATTTGATCCAAATTATTATTATGAATGAAGTTAATAAATGAGCAATCCGTGAATGTCCTCTGCCTACGTATCGGTTTCAAATTAAGGGTGTTAAAAGAAGTGTTCCAGATTTTCAGAGGAACTTTTACGGATGAAACAAGACAATAATGACCGTTATACATTAGCTCTAACTCGCTTATATTAATGGATATGAGAACTTGTTGACCTTCAATATTGTGAAACATATTGAACAAACAAATGTAACGGTAATACAAAATAAAATTCAGAGATCAACTTGAAATAAAAACTAATGGTACTAACAATAATAAAGCACAGCAGTTCAATCACTTCACGAGGAGAATTATAGAGAAAATATGTGTTTTACAATATTAAGGAGATGAACAGCAAGAGCAAACTGTTTACGGTTACGAACAATATTCATACTGCCCATGGACGATAGACCTGAAATAACCAAACGGTTTGGTTTATAGGACAATTTCACTTTTGGCGGTGGCAATTACTTTACAAATAATAGACCGAATGAATGGAGTAATTTGAAGGGTAACGAATTATTACAATTACTTTGAATCGCCTGCAAAGATAAAAATATTTAAGACAAAAAGTACTTCTGAAGCAACATTAAACACTAACAATATAATTCACCTAAACAGGGGCATCAATATACGAAGAAAACAGTTTCTTATTGGGAAAGGGTATGCGGATGTAGTAGAAGTCACTATATTCTGCAGCAAAAGCCGTCTGGTCAATTTTATGATTATCGGTAAAAACTTGCGTAATAGGTCCCCCAGGACGGTACCTACCAGATGCTCATTTTGGTGATATTCCTGAAATGTGAGCCGCGTATGACAAGATTGAACGTATATACGTCCAATTTGGGACGAAAATGCGTAGGAACTTTGGAGAAAGTAGTCATTTCACACTTTATCCGTTTCGTTAAAAGAAACTCTCCCCGGAATTTGATGAAGGTAAGTCATCTGTTCATCAGCATTTTCAATGATGTTGTCGGACTGAAGCCTTACTTAGAATGGGCTTTGGCAGCGCAGCTTGGATAAAAGCCAGTTGAAGCAAGCTGTTTGTAGGAATGAGGATATTGTGGGATGGCCAAGAAATTCTACCTATAGCTTAGCAGTATTGGTTACGATACTAGGCAACTCTGATCGTTCCCTTAGTTTCAGAATTCGAGGTATTTTCCAATATTCATAAGGATATGAGATTAGTCATTGCATTTGAATGACTCTGTTATCCTGAATTAAATATTCGACCGCAGAAAGGTCTACCCCTGCTTAAATTGCAAACAGTTTTGTGTTTTATGTCGGGACTGTGTGTATTAACTGCCAACAAATGTCAGATAACTGAACGAGTAATCTCATTTTAGCTCGGTGGCGCCATTCTAGTTTTCTGATCTACAGCAAGCATAGTTGATTAGTGAGGTATCGTTGTACTAGTGATGTGTGTGGCTTCACATCTATTTTTCTCCTCTGAAAAATGTCCTAAATGGTATTCAGCAACGAAATACCAAAACTCATTGCAGTGTGTCAACCAAGAGAGCGGCATTTTCTATTGTTATCGTAATCTTTATCACTCTGCTGTAACGCCGTAAACATCATTGATTACCATCATTATTATTATTAATTCAGTTGCAAAAGCTTTCTTTCCCATGTGGCCAAGAGACCAGAAAGAATGTGTGGTTTGACGAAAAATAGGACCATAGGAGAAAGTAGGTAAAACGTTTGTAACAATTTCTGTTAATTTAACATCGTGACCACAGATACTAAGCAACAACACATGCAAGTCATAGGTTGCAACGTTCGAAAAATCCATCAGACACATGGTTTCGGATTCTCATCATCATTTGTTAGCCCAACAAGACTGTAACACTACGAAATAAAAAGCTGCTTAGTAGTCTATAGATTATATGTATATGTTTTCAGAGGAAAAACCTCAGAATTGCACATTTCCCACATATACAGTTTAGTTTCTGTGGTCATGGCCGTAATTTTAAATATCCAGTCTTCTGAATACTCAAATGAAATAATTACTGTGTTGCACAAATAGTCAGTTAACTATGTCTCTTCTGGCTTTCAAGCATACCAACACATTTATGTATTCATGTAGAAGACATGAAATATTACTTGCAGAGTCGTAAGGCTGCATTTTGAATAGCAGTCGCTTTCTAGTTACAAAGATTTTCGAGACGGATGGGGCATCAATAATTTCCAGTAACTTTTCATCAAAAAAAAATTAGCTTTTGTCGAAATGTAACAAAGCAATTGTTTTAGTCTTTTTTTTTGGTGGGGGGGGGATGAAACTATAATCGTGATGCATGTTTACGTATCTCAGTCTTTGATCTGCCGTATGTTGCAATCACAATATCAGTATTTTTTTCTCTTGTCATTTGCTGAAAATATATCATAATGCAGTAAAGATTCAAAAAATTTAAACGATAGTTTCGGCCTCATTGGACGAATTTAATATCTGCATCCTAAATGTGACGACGGAAACTATCAGGAGAGAGCGCCGCATATTAACCGAAATGCGCGACTCCCCTCTAGAAGCCCGCATGAGACGTACGCGATTTCGCGTCTCTTATCGCTACACAGGTCTTCCTAGTACAGCTAAGAACTGGCAACATCGTTGCTGATATTTGGCAACACTGTGATAGTGCAGTTACTTCCGCAAGTGGTACTGAATTGTCTCGCTAAGTTCACTTGACATTCCTCTTCTACTTTCATGACTCATGATGTGTAATGCCCACGTGAAATGAGAGACAGATATTTAACTTTTGCACTCAATGAATGTAGTTATTTGTGTAGTTGACTTTCAGCTTATCTTTCGCGATGCGTTAGAGGCTCAGCATTGAATATGTGAGGGACTGAGAATATCCGGCAGTGTGTGGTTGGCTGTGTGGTTCTACGTGTGTCTTGTGATGCAAGCCTGGTGTGAGGCGGCAGTTCTAATCCTGGTTGGTCGAAATTGCGTTTGGGGATGGAATTTCGTTTTATTTTACTTTATACGCTGCAGATTGCAAGAAGAAACTCTTTAACAGAATCATAAGAAAAGCTTATACAATAAGTCTTTCAGAAAGGTCGATTTCAAATTATGGAAATGGTATTAGATGTCTTCTTTGCTTCACCATGAAAACAAACGCCTTCGAAGAAATTAGAATTCACCTCCATTGATGCGAAATATCTCCTGTAGAAATGTGTCAGAAGACACGAACCTTCCAGTGTGCCTGTGTTGCTTTAGAACGTGCACTGAAACGTATTCACATAATTTAGCTCATACATTTACCGTAAGGAATGAAACAACGACACTAAAACATTTTAGTGAGTTACATAGTGTGTCTTGATGAAAACATATGAACTGATGACAATAACAAATTACTTGAAAGGCTTTTCTGAAAGGAAAAGGATCGAGATTTAAACCACAAATAAGTGTTAACCATCGTAGAGTGCCATTGGATTGGACAATGACAATTTTTTGCCTGCTCATCATTCAAAATAGGTGGTCTGCTTCGTTATATCCTGTGTGAAATACGAATCGCAACCTTTTTTTTATGTATCACCACTCAGCAACACTACAGCATTTTACGTATCCAGGGCGATGAGCGGCAGCAGGCGCTGTGGGCAGCGCTGTGTAGCGCCGCCACCGCTGCTGCCGGCGAGGTATATGGGCCGCGGAGAGCTGTGCCAAGTGCTGCGGCCAGAGGCGGCAATGTTATTGGGCCGAAATGTTATTACCAGTGTACCAAAAAATGAAATACGTTACACATATGCTCCCCTTACACATGTGGCATCAGCATGCACGAGTGACATGAATTTAAAATTTATGTCAACAGTCGGTTTCGATCGCTAATACTGAACGTGCAAGTCGCGCACTTTACCACAAGACCACGGCTGTAACTGACCCACATATCTTCTAACTGCACACAAGAAGTACTGCATGAACTCCCGCAGTCTGCAGTGTTGCCAGATTGTGCAGGTAGCTGGACTTAGAGCGAATCAGCGCGGCCACTTTTATTGTCCCATGTTGCGATCGGCTCGGACTTAGGCTCAGCGGCGGCCGGCCGGCGGCCAGGTTTTTTGTCAAAGAGTGTACCTGTTCCAGAACTTTACTCGTATGTCTAAAAACGATCTCGAATAACTAGCCCAATTAATTCGTCCGAAGATAGCTAAATCCAATACAAACAAGAGAGACTGTATTCCAGTAACAACACGACTTGCGATCACACTTCGATTTTTTCACATTCCTGTCTTTATATATATTGCGTTCTACGTCCCACAATTCAGGACGTAGATGAATAGAATTAATAAATGAGATTATTTTCTCGTTCGACCACTTTTCCATATCTGACAGAAAAAAAACTCAAGACGACAATAACTGTAAGAATTCTTCCTTCCTTCCTAACAGTCAGAGTAAGCTCGAAAACAATGCAACAATATAGTAACTATAAACATGAATACTACTTTCAAAACAAACCAGCGCGCGCAAACTTTCGAAGCAACAAAAGCGAAACGATACTATGTTTTCGTGACTGCAGCGCTGTCGGTGAGAGAAGCACAAACAGCCTAGAGAGCGAGAGGAAAGCATTTACAGACAAGGACCGAGATAGGTATTGCCCTGCAATATGAAATGTTCTCCACCGTTCCCGGACAACACGGCAACCCCCCGGCAATCACTCGGCAACTACCTGCAACATCAGAAATATTGACCGTCCATACCGAAAAATTGCTGTGTATTGCAGTCATATTACAGCAGTGTTGACAGCAACACCGTTTCAGCTAAATATTTAGGTAAAATATTGCCCGTCTAAACGTACCTTAAGAAGCGTCTCGGTGCGTCCGTAGCAGCATTAGGTTGGCAGTATATGATCTGTACGAAACAGTACTGAAGTGCGTTTTAACCTTCGTTTTACGAGGTCAATTACTTTTACTGACTGGGGTACATCCAAAAATATTATTTTTACGAAAATGTCGTAATTTTCAAGGTTGTGGTTAGGCAGGAACCTAGGAGTACAAATTAAATTGTTGCTTTCGTTCTACCAAATTGACATTTAAAAAAGCATTTTAGAGATAGTTGTTACGTAAATTGAACAGAAAGACATTCCATGTGGAGAAGCGTAGTATTATAGTGTGCAATGTTCAACATTCCAATCCTGTGATTCGAAAATAAAATCAGAGAAACGAGATATTAACACATTCATTTTCACATCTTTGTAAGGATTGTGTGCCGCCATTCATCCCAGTATCCACAGCGACTGTTGCCAACACTAGCGCACTACGTCACGTAAGTACATTAGGCCATGCCGCCGGTCGAGACATTTAGCGTTTTAGGTGCGTGCGTGTTTGTAGAAGGCGTGAGTGATTATGTGGTCGTTGAGGTAAAAACGGTAGTTTGTTTACAAACAAAACAGATTAATATTTTGTGTTTAAAAAGTTATCTGGAGCTTCTCTCTGATGGTTAGGTGCAGGTTAACAGAGATTTTTTCGTATGTGAGCGCCGAGTGCGCGAATTTTTGGGTTAAGATTTGTGATCGATGGTACATTCTGTTATCTATATTAATTATAGATTTTTCTCTTCATAAATGGGCCTACAGCAGTGAGTATATCGTAATGACATTTTTAATAAGTATAATAACCTTTACTGCTGCTTATTAGCTTTATTTAATTGTCCATTACAGCTGTTTCGCCGTATTTGGCATTGTCAAGTAGTTGCTAATATACACACAGCATCTGTACCTCTAAATGATTTTAATAGGTACTTTCTTAGAAAGTCGTTTTTTAAATCATTTTTGACAACTGTCAAACAAGAAAGTCATTACTTTGAAAATTATTAAAAAAAAAAAAGACATTCTAAGAAAGTACCTATTAAAATCATATGGAGATACAGATGCTGTGTGTATATTAGCAACAAATAGAAACCTACTTGACAATGCCAAATACGGCGAAACAGCTGTAGTGGACAATTAAAGCTAATAAGCAGTAGTAAAGGTTATTATACTTACTAAAAATGTCATATTACGATATAGATTATTTGTATCTACGATACAGAAGTATGAAGATATCCCGTATACTGGTTTTCTGACATCTTGATGACGTCATGGGTCAAAGCAGACGGGTGGTATCCCAGTCCACATTATGCCCATCTGCAGATTCTTTCTCATAGTGGAAAATGTCCACGACGAAATGATGCTAGGCACCTGCTATTTGCAGGTTCCGTGCCGCCCTTTCTTACTCGGACGCTCATAAGCCGATCATGCTGCTATTAAGATAAAGAGAAGGTCGTATGAATATTGATACAACTAGGCTGGTTCCAGCCTCGTCAACGAGGACATGGCACATAAGCAAATGTGATTTTTGACGTCTGTCTGCGTGATATTTTAAAACTGGGCTGTTACTTTTAGCGTTGTTCTTAGTTTCGTGAATAGGTTCGCTTCCTTTTTATCCGTCTTTTAAAGAGATACTTTAAATTTTGTATTCATATAGGCTTAACCCTTTTCTATTATTAATAAATCTTAATAAAAATCCTTCTTTTGGGCCTTTTTCTATTTGTCTCTCACCTTATGAAGTACTTACACCGTACATTTCTATGTAAAAAAACTGCAAATAAAATATAGAAATTTTGCCCTGGGTTGGTAATCCACGTGACAATAACTCTTCTTCCTTGCAACCATCAAGCATGGAGAAAGTGTTATTGTAAAATCAGTGTCCATCTCCTCTAATTTCAGTATATCTCAGGTATTTACAAGCCTGAAAGACGTAATAACTGTTGAAATTTTTGTAAATAATAGTATATAAACAAAATTTCACAAGACAGCGAAAGTGACTCTTTCGGTTCTATATCTGCGCGTAGTCGGTAGTATTGCAATAAGGATAACGCAATGTCCATGTTTGACAGACAACAGCTGATGGCAAAGACAAAAAGAAATGCATTTTACGGGATTCACAGCTTATTGTAATACGGGCAAAATTTGCCCTTGCTTGGTACTCCGTGTAACCTAAAACGCCTTGGTGCTGCTCTGGTTAATTGTTTTCATAATTCGGTGTCTTTATTGTAAAGGCGCAGTCAGACTAACGAACTGATGACCACATACAGGGACACCTTTTACCTCGAACATTCAGAAGCTCACGAAACTATGCATAGAATAAGATTCTGTCGTATAACAAACAGTTCTATCGTTTCCATGCAGATGGTTGCATTCTACACGTGACAGAAATTAACAAGGTATGAGTTGGAGGAACGTTACACGTAATTCAATGACTTCGGTGTATCATTAAATTTTCAATCGACAGTACCAATAAATCCTGGTTAATGTATAATACTACAAACCATACATTCTACACCGTAACTGGTACAACTAAAAATTGTAACGCTTCAGGTACACCGGATAACCTCTGGTCTCCGATACCACTTTGACCAGTGACGTCACATGGGACGTCTTAAATAAGAGGCCAACGTCACGTAAGCAAGGTAGGCCTGAGCGGGCACGATCGCTCTGATTGGCCTGCCACTGGGGCACAGCTCACTATGTCGTAGCGGCGAGCCACTCAGCTAGCGATCGCGCCCCTCAGGCTTTCCTTGCTTACGTGATGTGACAGGAGCGCCGCGGCCTCTTTTTCGTTGGCCTCGTAATCGAGAGATACTGCGAAAACACGTTTACCTCGACATGGCGATATAATAACGTCCACGGCTAATAGCAATCTATTACTCGAAATTCATGGGACCAGCGCGAGAAATTGGGAGTTTTGGACTGGGACGTACTGAATTAAAATTCAAAATAAAAAAAAAAAAAAAAAAAGAAGAAAACTGCATTCACAATCCGAATATAGAACAAACCTAATGTTGTCGATGCCACCCATATATTTCATTCAAAAGTAACCTACCCATCTTCCGAAACTAGATGTCACATGTGTAAATTGATATATGTCGAACATACAACTGTAAATCGATTGTTTCTGAACCGGAGATTTGGGCGCTACGCACCCTCATGTACTACAACGAAACTTGCTTAACCTATACCTAACCTTCTTAGCGCTACGCTACAGATAATTTTTTGGAAGTGAAAATTAGGTTAGGTATAGGTAAAACAAGACCTTCGTGATGTGCATGAAATGATATCAGATGATGGCAGTTTAATCTACTGAAACGGTCGTCTGAATAAAGATTGTAAGCGATCTTGGGCGTTCCACAATAAATTGACGAAACAGATCACCTCTGAGCAATATGACAAACGTTCAACAGCATCTCCTACGTACTTAGATTAAATTTAGCTCTGTTTCTATGCCTATCCCATAATCGTTAAAAATGTTTTACCGCCGGCTCGTCATGTTCTAAACACTTTCATCCCCGTTAGCTCGTTGAAGCAACGCATTTGCGTTGGTGGTTTACATACTGTCCTTAACTTCAGCAAGCAAGAAATAGCACTGGTAGTCCATGACGCGTTTCAGACTGTTGATGTATAAAAACGTGCACTCAAATTAAATTTATCTTCGGTTGTTTGACAATATCCTTACACTTGATTCCAACTCCGATAAGCAACTTCTGAAGGGAACTGCCCCATAGCAAAAGTGAAAGGCCTATTTTTAGCTGTTATAGTTTAGCTCCAAGAAGGGTAGGGTAACACAAAGACAGGAATTTTGGCCTTCGCAAATTATATTGTCCGCGATCGTAAACAAAGGAGGAAAACACTCTTGTTTCTGTGTAAGAAGACTACTTATTTTAAAACATGTTAAGACTAACTTCCCCAAACAAAAAGACTCTGGCGGAGGCGGTGTTTTACCAGTTGTAAAACGGTACGTGTGAAGTTCTCATTTAAGGTCATGGTCGACTGTCAAGATACAGTGTCAGAGTAATTACAGTTGAATCTCAGGCCAAATGTGTTATGTCTGACGGTGGGACTGAGAGTCCTACTTAGATTTTGGGTGATGAGTTTTGCATAATACCGGCTTATTTTGAACCAAATCTTTTCAGTACCGCGGAATACTTACTGTTTTTCTTTTTTTTAAATAATATAGTTATTAGGTATTAAAATTCCCCTAACTATGCACATTGACTGCTTCTTGATTAAGTTTTTTTTCCGCTGGTTGCGACTAAGTAATATTAATCTTTGTCTAGTGGTGAAAAAAGCGAGGAAAGGGTGATTTAATGGTTGCTCACCTTCACGTTCAGAATTTTTTTAACAGCGTTGAGTGACGTCATTGATTAAATCAAAAAGTATCGCGAAATCCACTGATTCCGAATCTGTTGCATCCCATCCACCTTCTTGTGCAGATGATATTTTTGTGCCACCATCGTTATAAGATATGCACACATGTGTATATTTAAATACATATTGAAAAGATTACTTAAGCAGTTACAAACTTTCGGCGATTTGCATTCCCCTGAGATCGTCTAACGTTCACCATTGAGAATTTAAAAATAGAGTTTCTGGATGGCATTTCATTCTACACATTAGATGAATTTCTAGATAAAAGTTAGTACTTTCGGGTAAAAAAATAAAAAATATTCAAATATTGAGTGTCATGTAATATTATGTATACACACATTTTATTTAACTGACACGTTCCACATCATTACGAAGTGTCATATTCATGATCTATGAAACACGTAATAATCTAGTCTAAGTCGAACCTGTCAGGCTGTATCAAACTTTTGCTTTGACTGAAAAACATTCATACAATACTTAATTAGTCAAAACTGATTCCACAGTACCTCAGGACACTCTACGCAATACGTGAAAAACTTGCAGTAATCTTTGGGGCGTACGCTCCTGTGGTGTTTGGCCGTTGGCGTCCAGAACATCGTATTCGTTGAGCAGGTACCATTCCCCAGGGCTTAAAGGCCGCTCTGACCCCAGTGTCGCGGAAGATGACGACCTAGTCATCGCTAAACGCCTGCAGGGCGGCGCAATCTGTGATAATTTGCTTCTCATCGCGGTGCTAAATTTCTTTGTTGCATCGTCTAGTTCTTGTACAACGGCTGGGTGCGATCAAACCACCACCACCTAGAAGGCCGCAGCGCTCTCTTGTGACGTCAGGCAGAGTAGGTTGCGCGCGCATAGCTGACTGGGCAGCCGCTGGGGCACGACCCACTATGCCGAAGCAGCGAGCCAGTCAGCTATGCGCGCGCAACCTACTCTGCCTGACGTCACACGAGAGCGCTGCGGCCTTCTCTCTAGGTGGTTGTGATCAAACGCCCATAAAATTGGCATTTAGAGTTGGGGCGTTGTGGGCATTACGTTCGTATTCGAAGATCATAGGTATTCCGATCTTCATTTTTTCAGAAGCTCTTGTTTCCATGACATGTTAATTGTATCCCTTCATGGTATTTTGATAAGTGCATTACAGTATGTAGCTTATATTTTGTCAAAAATGGTTAAAAGCACGGATACTTGATTTAGGTTTACGCACTGGGCAGTTATCTCCAGAATTTCTGCCCTATACTGAAAGGAAGCGCAAGCACATCATACACTTTCTCGTCTCAATTTGTAAAGTTATACTGTGCTGTCGTGCGTATTGGATTCACATCCGCGTTCTAACGAACAGTTTAGTTTTCCTTTGAACGCATCGCGACTGTAGTTTTTGCTTTTGTTGGCATTGTAATCATGAATAGGGACTGTGACTGCTGTATGCGGATGCAGTCTGAGCTGGTGACACTTCGCTCCCAGCTTCAAGCTGTGTTAACCTCGGTTGCACAGTTGGAAGCTGCGATCGATGGGCGTCGTTGTTGTTGGCCGGCGGTGGGGACCGAACGGACTCCCGTCGTCTCCACCGATCGGCCTGCGGCAGCGACATGCCCTGAAACTGCTAGCAGTGAGGCAGACATCCCACCCGTGGTTGCGTGGGAGGTTGCTCCAGTGCGTGGCAGGAGGCGCAAGACATTCCGGGGGACCGATCGTGAGGCCTCCCCGGTTCGTCTTGCGAACAGGTTTGAGGCGCTGTCTGCTCAGGACGACGTTCCTGAGTCGGATGGTGTCTCTCACCCTGTCACCACCCAGCCTGCAAGATCCGGGCTTTCACAGAGGGTGGGTTTACTTGTAGTTGGGAGCTCCAACGTTAGGCGGGTGATGGAGCCCCTTAGAGAGATGGCTGCCAAGGAGGGGAAGAAGGCCAACGTGCACTCCGTGTGCATACCGGGTGGAGTCATTCCAGATGTGGAACGGGTCCTCCCGGATGCCATGAAGGGTACGGGGTGCAGCCAACTGCAGGTGGTGGCTCACGTCGGTACCAATGATGTGTGTCGTTTCGGATCTGAAGAGATCCTCTCAGGTTTCGAGCGGCTAACTGAAGTGGTAAAGACTGTCAGTCTTGCTTGCAAGATGAAAGCAGAGCTCACCATCTGCAGCATAGTTGACAGGACCGACTGTGGACCTCTGATACAGAGCCGAGTGGAGGGTCTGAATCAGAGGCTCAGACGGTTCTGCGACCGTGTAGGCTGCAGATTCCTTGACTTGCGCCATCGGGTGGTGGGTTTCCGGGTTCCGCTGAATAGGTCAGGAGTCCACTACACGCAGGAAGCGGCTACACGGGTAGCGGGGGCTGTGTGGCGTGGACTGGGCGGTTTTTTAGGATAAAGAGCTTCGGGGAAATAGAAAATGGGCAATCTCAAAGGGTTCAGGTGGATCACAGGAGAAATGTAGATCCGGAAACTATCGGTATAACAGTTGTAAATTGTCGTAGCTGTGTCGGGAAAGTTCCAGAACTGCAAGCGTTAATAGAAAGCACCGAAACACACATCATTATAGGCAGCGAAAGTTGGCTCAAGCCGGAAATAAGTTCAGAAGAAGTATTTTCAAAAGATCTAACGGTATTCAGAAAGGATAGATTAAACAAAATAGGTGGGGGCGTGTTTGTCGCCGTCAAAAGTAGTATTTCATGTAGCGAAGTTGAAGTTGATAGTTCGTGCGAGCTATTATGGGTAGAGGTTGTACCCGAAAATCGTAAGAAGTTAATAATCGGTTCCTTTTACCGGCCTCCCGACTCTGACGATACAATAGCAGAAAGGTTCAAAGAAAACCTGAGTCTAATTACAAAAACGTACCCGACTCACACGATAATAGTAGGTGGTGATTTTAATTTACCCTCGATCTGTTGGCGAAATTATATTTTCAAATCAGGAGGTAGGCATAAAACATCGTCCGAAATTGTACTCAACGCATTCTCTGAGAATTACTTCGAACAAGTAGTTCATGAGCCAACTAGAATTGTAAATGGATGTGAAAACACGCTTGATCTCTTAGCAACAAATAATCCTGAGCTCATAATGAGCATCAAAACGGATACAGGTATTAGTGAACACAGAGCTGTAGTAGCGAAATTGAATATCGAAAGTCCCAAAGTTACCAAAAATAAACGCAAAGTATATTTGTTCAGGAAAGCAGATAGAAACAAAATACATTGCTTCTTGAAAGACAGCTTCCACTCGTTTCTAACACTAAACGTAGGTGTAGACCAGATGTGGCTCAAATTCAAAGAAGTGGTATCGACAGCAATTGAAAGTTTTATACCTAATAAATTAATAAAAGAAGGGGGCGATCCCCCTTGGTACACAAAACAGGTCAGGACACTGTTGCAAAAGCAAAGGAAAAGGCATACTAAATTTAAACGAACACGAAATCCCCAGGATTTGCGATTGTACTCAGAAGCTCGAAATTTAGCGAGGATTTCAATGCGAGATGCCTACAACATTTATCACAACGAAACTCTTTCTCGTAATTTGACTGAAAACCCAAAGAGATTTTGGTCATATGTTAAATATACCCGGGGAAAGTCACAAACAATACCTTCACTACGTGATAGTAATGGCGATCCTGCCGATGACAGCGCTACTAAAGCAGAGTTACTAAACTTAGCTTTTAGAAACTCATTCACTAAAGAAGACGAAACCAATATTCCAGATTTCGAATTACGAACAGATGCCGTAATGAATAACATAGAAGTAGATATCATCGGAGTAGTGCAGCAACTAAAATCACTTAATAAGAACAAATCTTCTGGTCCGGATTGTATACCCATTAGATTTCTATCTGATTATGCTGAAGCGATAGCTCCTTACTTAACAGTCATATACAACCGCTCTCTCATAGAAGGATCTGTACCAAAAGATTGGAAAGTTGCACAGGTCACACCTATATTCAAGAAAGGCAGTAGGAGTAACCCACTAAACTACAGGCCTATTTCATTGACGTCAATTTGCAGCAGGGTTTTGGAACATATCCTGTATTCAAATATTATGAATTATCTCGAACAGAACGATCTATTGACCCAAGGTCAACACGGATTTAGAAAATATCGTTCATGCGAAACACAACTAGCTCTATATTCACACGAAGTGATGGGTGCTATCGACAAAGGTTCGCAAATCGATTCCGTATTTCTTGATTTCCAGAAAGCTTTTGACACCGTACCTCACAAACGGCTTTTAATCAAATTGCGTGGTTATGGTATATCGCCCCAAATTTGCAATTGGATAGGGGATTTCTTGTCAGAGAGGACACAGTTCGTGGTAATCGATGGTAAGGCATCGACTAAAACAGAGGTGATATCGGGCGTTCCACAAGGTAGTGTTATTGGTCCTCTGCTATTCCTTATTTACATAAACGATTTAGGGGAAAATCTAAGTAGCTCTCTTAGGTTGTTTGCAGATGACGCCGTCATTTACCGTCTAGTAAAATCATCTGAAGATCAAAACCAACTGCAGAACGATCTGAATAAGATATCAGTATGGTGTAAAAATTGGCAATTGACTCTAAATAATGAGAAGTGTGAAGTCGTCCACATGAGTACGAAAAGAAATCCGTTAAACTTTGTTTACAACATAAATCAATCAAATGTGAAGGCCGTAAACTCCACAAAATACCTAGGAATCACTATTACTTCAGACTTAAACTGGAAAGAACACGTAGATAATATCGTGGGAAAGGCGAACCAGAGACTGCGTTTTATTGGCAGAATCCTTAAAAGATGCAACAAAACTACTAAAGAAACTGCATACACTGCGCTTGTCCGTCCATTTTTGGAGTATTGCAGCCCAGTGTGGGGTCCTTATCAGGTGGGTTTGACGGAGGACATCGAAAGAGTCCAAAGAAGGGCAGCTCGTTTCGTATTGTCACGATACAGGGGAGACAGCGTTACGGAAATGATACAGGATCTGGGATGGGAATCATTAGAACAACGGCGCTTATCGCTGAGGCGTGGGTTACTTGCGAAACTCCAATCGCCAGCATTCTCCTCCGAATGTGAAAATATATTGTTGACTCCCACTTACATAGGTAGAAATGATCATCAGAATAAAATAAGAGAAATCAGAGCTCGAACAGAGAGATTCAGGTGTTCTTTCTTCCCGCGCGCTATTCGAGAATGGAATGGGAGATAAATAGTGTAATTGTGGTTCGATGAACCCTCTGCCAGGCACTTAAATGTGATTTGCAGAGTATCCCATGTAGATGTAGATGTAGATGTAGACAACGGCAAGCTGATTGTACGCTAATTGTTAGTTTCTCCCCATCTGCAGATCTCAAACACTAAAGCTTCTATAAAGTATGAATGAGGAAACATAAACAATAATAGTCCAAAAAGACTCCAGAAGGACTTTAGTGGGTTACATCGGCCCGTTCACGTATATTCAACAACCCACCAAACTTAATTTTGTTGCATAAAGTCAAGTACGCCATCTTAGATAAAATTACGTATTAACCCTTTCGTTCCCACATTATGATTTCAGCTTTGGAAAAAATAAAATTCAGTGTTTTCTGTATTAATACAGTGCACTAAACTTCAAAATATGTTTTAAACCGAGCGAGGGGGCGGAGTAGTAACGCACTGTACTCTTATTCGGGAGGATGGTGGTTCAAATCCACCTCCGGCCATCCAGATTTAGGTTTTCCGTCATTTTCCTAAATCACTCCAGGCAAATTTCGGGATGGTTGCTCTCAAAGGGCACGGCCGATTTCCTTCCCCATCCTTAGCGCGTTAGCTCCGTCTCTAATGACCAAGCATTCGACGGGACTTTAAACCCTAAGCTTCCTTCCTTCCCAAATGTTTTAAAATGGTAGATCGAACTATTTTTTTCATGTATTTCATGCTCAACAGACGTTTGTATCGAGGTATTTTATTACTTGGAACGTTAGTTTGTTGATAGTCAACATTGTCAGAACAATAATGCTAGCATAATCTTCGCCACAGCACCAAAGACAAGAAAATTCACTCAACGTTCACACTCACAGCCACGTACAGACGGCAATGTAACACAACCTCCAAGATGGACAGACTAATACCTCAGAAGTAGCTACACGCCGTAACAAACTGCAAAATGTCGTACTAGAAGCATGTTGTTCAACAACAACACTGTGACTAAGGGTTGATAGACAAAATAAGCTATAAATCAGCTTTTAATATGTTGTTGTCGAGGAACAACACTGGGAATGAAAGGGCTAACTGGTGTTGGTTATTTTATAATTAGTACTGCAATAGGAAGTTCGCATATTTCACTGCATTGCACTTAATCCCTCGTAGATACTTTTTTCAATTATATAATTATAGCCGCGACGGATTAGCCGTGCGCATTAGAGCGCTGTGCTACGGTGCGCGCCACTTTTCGTCGTCGGGGTTTCCGGTCCGGTCCCCCCCCCCCCCACCCCTCGGCTATTGGTGTTTGTGTTGTCCTTAGGTTAGTTTACCTTAGTAAGCTTGTAAGCTACGGTCAAATAACCCAGCAGTTGAGTCCGATAATTTTCAAACATTTGAACATTTTTTGTATAATTACATGGAGTAAAACTACTGTGTGTAGACTGGTAAGAGAAAAAGATGAATGACTCACATTCTATAACTTCATATAGTTGAAGCAGGACATACAGTTCGTCATGCAAAAAAATGTGATGCCACTACTATTTTCTGTTTTAATTGTGGCGGGTGAGGAAATAAAATTTTATGGCTGGATACAACTCCGGACCGGCATGTGTAATCCTAACTGCCATTCGTGTAGCGGCTGCCAGAGGAAATGACTCAGTCGCGGGTGTGCTACAATAATTCCCTGTGGCATCCTTGCCCAATTGACCTCGCCACGGCGAGACCTTGAACCCGAAGCCTTCTTGATTGCGAAGTACTTAAGCTCAGGAATTATTTCGAAGGGCCTAGGTCGTAGCTCTGAAGTCTACCTACAGGGAGACAGAAATAGCCTACCGCGGTGGCCGAGGAGACTGAGGCGCTCCAGTCACGGTCTGCACGGCCTCGACGGTCGGGGGTTCGAATCCCCCCTCGGGCATGGATATTTGTGTCGTCCTAGTTCGTAAGTAGTTCATAAGTAGTGTGTAAGTTTAGGGACTGATGACCCCTTAGTTAAGTCCCATAAGCTTAACAAACATTTGAACATTTGAGACAGAAATATGGACATACCAAAACACAACATACTGCCATTCCTAATATGTACGCGTAGGAAATGTATTGGTATTCCAGACAGATCCCAGTCGTCTCTGAATGAATAGATCCTATGTAATTTTCAAGGTCATCTTACACAACTTTTCTGAAGGTTCAGCACAATGTTGCACGTACTAAACGACTGCATTCTTTCACAGTTAACGACAGTGGTTTTTGACGAGAAGGATTCTCTAGTGTGTGAGACTCTAAGCCAACATATCGGACTTGAATAACGTTCTACTGCTGAGATACATTCATGCACACGTCTGTCAAGTTGTCGGTCATCAGCTTTGATTTATGCTTTCTATTGTATTTCAATACTAGCTGGGATGTACTCAAAACATGGGAGTGTCAGGTTATAAACAATGAGAACTTCCCCGTCTTGCGGCACGTGATAATGTGACTTTCAGTCCACTATTTGACAAAAAGAGCAATTGGCGACTTGCAACGTACTTTAAACATAATTTCAAACCTTTAGGAAACTTTTTCTGGCTGACGATCCCAGCAAAATGATGAAGGGAAAAAGTTTGTCGCTCGGTACCATTTTCATTGCTTGTTTCTCATAAATTATTCAGTCTGGTTTGATGAGTCGCCCCACTGCATATAGCACTGGGATGTCTTCTGAGCCATCGGCGGCTGCTGGAAGCAACAATACTGACGAATGAGCTATTTTGGTAGCGACCTCTGAATGTGTTGGTTGCGTACTTGTTCGTGTTCCCTACTGTCGCCAGTTTTTCGGCGGTATGAGCTCATCTGGCATAGCCAGTCAGTTGTGCTGAGTGGTAGGGATTTGATGGACAATGATTTTGTTTCTCTTACCATAGGTTCTTATCTATTCCTGAGAAAATGTTCTGGGTCGTTTGTGTTTCCACCTGTGATTGCGATCATAATTCACCAGATTAAGGATGAAGGGGTTCCTAGAATGTCTAGAGTTTTTTAATACTTCAGTAAGAGTATCAGGGCAGTATTCACGGTGAGGAATCGCCGTGTGCGTGTATCGTGGAGCATTGCTCACGATACATAGTACATGCAAGCGGCGCAGCCGTGTCGGTACTACGTATGCCAAGCTCGGAGCTTCGTACATCAGAGGTCTCACAAGTGTCGTGTACATGTTCCTCGACACCCATCTACTCTGCTTTCTGTTGAACATTGGATAGAGGTTGAGCTTCGCATCTACCCCGTTACTCCTGTGTTGGTATGTGGTTGCCCCAACTGAGTTTCTGGTCCAGCAAGGCACCAAGGTATTTGACTTTGGCACAGAAACGTGTTGGACACACGTGTAATGTTACTGGTCTGCAGTGTTAGTGTTTGCGCAGTTGATTCGGTCATCTGGTGAACATTACTTGTTGATGTTTAACACGCCATTGTTTCAACCAGGGTTCGGCAGGGCTTAGTGCAGCCTGTAGTCGTGAGGTAATGTCAGATGGTTTCCAATCTTGCGCTAGGATGGCTGTGTCATCCGCGTAGATAACGACCGTTGTATGGTTGGAAGTTTAGAAGTTACACAAGAGGGGCCCCAGGATACTGTCTTGGAGTACTCCCGCTTGTATACTTTGTCATATTGACTGCAATGAATGTCAAAAAGTGTCTTCTCTTGTTTGGATATTTACAGCGTTGGAATTACCGACCGAGATAGTACCCTCATTGTAACTGCAACAGATCCGTTATCGGATTTTAAAAAATTTTCTTTTAGATAAGTAATCACGCCCACCTATATGACCTTCAAACACTGATAAGATAGTAAAGCGAAGAAAATATTCTGTATGAATAGACTATTTAGTAAGTCGGGAAAGAGGAACTCTTGGGAAGACTAGCAAGCAAAGAAAGTACTTGGGCTCGAACAAACATCTGTATGAACGTTTGGTTACAGTATCTCTACGTATACCTCAGTGTGCTGGTGGGCGTCGTTTTTATGCAAAACTCTGCAATCATGCTCTAGACAGCACTGTAGACGTAATTGTAGACCCCATGCGTAATGGAGATACCTGAACTATAGCTTATGTAATAATCGTCGTACATGTTCTCTAGCGTATTGTCATCAAAAGCCGTGATAATTGCAACTTTAACCTTCTTCTCGGAAGACTTGGTATTCACTGCCACTCTTCCATCGCCTCTTCCCGCACTTACCGTAGCACTGCCGCTAACAATGAGTTCGTCATTATCATCCCTATTATCATCATTGTGTGTTAGTGTTACATCAGTATCTAACTTATGCTCATATTTCTGTACCATAACAGATACGTGAGAAGCATGCGAGTGAATCATCTTCTACACTAATACCATGTTCACGTAGAATGGTTCTTCGTAACTTCATCTCAACCAATTGCAATACTTCAGCAGGATTGATTATCAATCGCCGCTCCATCTGACGCTTCACCACAAAAATGTCACAAAACGCAACGTCGGAGGCACACTGCACCGTCCCTACTGGCGAACCGACAGGTCAAAGTGCAATGTGGCAAGGCACACGCAGAGGCCTCTAACGGACGACTACAGAGTTTTGCAGATGCGGGCGTGTCACTTGTGCAATAAGGGAACTTTACATTATCTCTCGTACGATTTTGATGTATATGTGTTTGTTAGAGCCCAATTACTTTGCTTGTAAGATGGATGATTGGCCGTCCGCGGTGGCCGAGGGGACTGAGGCGCTCCAGTCACGGTCTGCACGGCCACTACGGTCGGGGGTTCGAATCACCCCCCCCCCCTCGGGCATGGATATTTGTGCCGTCCTTAGTATTAGCTAGTTCGTAAGTAGTTTGTAAGTTTAGGGACTGATGACCACGTAGTTAAGTCCCATAAACTATACAAACATTTGAATTTGATGAATGATTGGTAGAAGTAAAGATGAGGCAGAATTCACGTTACTTGTTATTATCCGTGTACCCCAGAGTGTGTGTGTGTGTCAGCTGTCCAAGGCCCGCAGCTGGATTTGTCGGCAGGCTCGGCTGTCGCTGGGCGCTGGGCGGCCCTGGTGAGTTCAGGTGGTGATGCCTCGCGGATGTGGTGACGCAGGCCACATTAATACGCGGCCGCCGCCTCAAGGTGAGCTTTCTCCCGCTCCCGCTGCTGGGTTCGCTGCTCACAGGCGAGCTAGCGTTGTGATCGCTGGCTTACTGGGCTCCCCCCAGTGTCGCTGTAACCGCAGCATGCGCTGAGCGTTTTACAGGTGTCAAAAATTATTTGCGGGTATATCTGAATTAATGAAACTTCCTGGCAGATTAGAATTGTGTGCCGGAACCGGGACTCGAACCTGGGACCTTTGCCTTTCGCGGGCAAGCGCACTACCGACTGTGCTATTCCGACACGACTCACGATGCCGCCTCAAAACTTTACTTCCGCCAGTACCTCGCCTCCTACTTTCCAAACTTCACAGAAGCTCTCCTGCGAACCATGCAAGACCAGCACTCCTGGAAGAACGATATGGTGGAGACATGGCTTAGCCACAGCCTAAGGGATGTTTCCAGAACAGATACGAGAAAGCATGTCTCCATATCCGTTCTTCCAGGAGTGCTAGTCTTGCATGGTTCGCAGGAGAGCTTCTGTGAAGTTTGGAAAGTAGGAGGCGAGGTACTGGCGGAGGTAAAGTTGTGTGGCGTTATCGTGTCGGGATAGCACGGTCGGTAGTGCGCTTGCCCGGTCCCAGGTTCGAGTCCCGATTCCGGCACACAATTATAATCTGCCAGGAAGTTTCATATCAGCGCACACTCCGCTGCGGAGTGAAACTTTCAATCTGTATTACTGTACGTCAACAGCTATAAATGTAGTAGCAATGCAACGTATCGTATCAGTGGCCACTTAGACTGCAATATATCGGGTGTAGTAGGAACATCCATTGCCAAGCACAATCCGAGAAACCATTGTTCCCGCAATGAATATATGTATACATGGTGCAAACTTTCAATTCTGAAGTACCCAGCCAGCTTTGGTCGCTACACCCCCTTTATATTAACCCTCGAGTGGCAGCGCTGGTGGAAATATGCTACCACTTTTCTTTAAATGCTCACTGTTGTCGCAACAATCGAGACGCCGCATTTTCGCTTGCTGGGCTGCTGCTCCAATATAGGATAGCCCTGGTAATTTGATACGCTTTTCACAGGGAACATTGAGGCAGAATTAAAGTATGTGGTGTGGAGGGAGACGTGCTCTAAGACAAATGTTCATATGTTTGTATAGTCTATGGGACTTAACTACGGGGTCATCAGTCCCTAAACTTACAAACTACTTATGAACTACTTACGAACTAGGACGGCACAAATATCCCTGCCCGAGGAGGGATTCGAACCCCCGACCCTAGTGGCCGTGCAGACCGTGACTGAAGCGCCTCAGTCTCCTCGGCCACCGCGGCCGGCGCTCTAAGACAGTCCGTGTGGTCGCTTTGTCTGCAATGCTGTTAGCTGAGCGGTCTAAAGCGCCTACCTAGCAAAAGGTCCCCTTATGTTTTAATACCTGAATTGACATTGGAAGGAGGGTTGAGGCAAAGTGTTTCGAAGGACGACTTCCGTCCACTGCCTTTTCTGTTTATTCGGGAGAGTCGCATTCGATCCTCAAGGCGCAGGAACACATCCAGAGATGCTCTATGTACACAATTTATTCTCTGCTCCGAATCCCCCTTGTTGTTGTTGTTGTTGTTGTTGTCTTCAGTCCGGAGAATGGTTTGATGCAGCTCTCCAAGTCATGTACCCATCAGAAACTATCACGCTCTTGATCCATGAGCAACTATACTTTCTCCAATGGCGCGGTAAGGTGGTGTCACTTCTTTTGGGTACCAGGGCATGTGGGGATTCGGGGTAATGAAGCGGCTGATGAGGCTGCCAAGGCGGCCTGCAGTGATCCGAATGTCACACATTGTGCTATCCCGCTGCGGGACGTCTACCCTTTGTAGCCGCAGAGGTCCTTTCAGTTGTGCGAGGAGACGTGGCTGGCAGTGACAGGTAATAAACTACGGTTGGTGAAACCAACTGTCCGGACGTGGCGGACTTCTTGCCAATCACTCCGGCGGTTTGAGTGACTCTGGAGCGCCTACGCATTGGGCACTGCCCTTTGACCCACAGCCTTTCATTCCGTCAAGAGGACACACCTATTTGTGATGCCTGTGGCGTTCAAATCACTATACTTCACATTTTATTTGAATGTATTTTATATCGTGCTGACAGGGCAGCGGGTAATCTTGGTGGTGCTCTGGCCTCTTTTTTAGCTGATAATGAGGCGAGTGTGACGAACGTTTTACAATTTTGTGAGCTGTCTCGAATTTGGCCTAAGCTTTTAGGCTGGCGGTTTTAATGTGTTAATGTATGGCTCGCCACCTTTTTATATCAGAGATCAGTGGGCAGCTAAACTCTGATATTGCGTTTTATATTCTTCAAAAATGAAATGCCAAGTTAACGAATTAATAGTATATTTAATGACGACCTGTTTCGGCGGACTGTGCCACCTTTATCTGGCCATGTATATAAGCTGGTCACCTTATGAGAAATGTCACCTTATGAGAAATGTCACCTTATGAGAAATGTCACCTTATGAGAAATGTCATAAGAGATTATATATAGTCATCTTCATATATATAATCTTATAAAATATGACGAAATAATGGTGGCACAGTCGCCGTAACCTCTACAACTTTCTACTTCAGTAGGCCAACTTAAACTGCTGACATGCAATAGGTGTTTGTATGTTGAACATGCATTTGATCTTGATGTTGCCTGTCTTTATTCCTTTACTGTTGTCTCAATTGATACTAGTCGGTCAAATTATTTTGTAAGGGCACCATAAACGTCCTACCGTGTCCTATCCTAAGGATGACTTTCCTCCACCTTGCCCAGTAAGGGCTAGCGTGAAGTCAGTAATAGAAATGAACTGCTGACGGCTTGTTCGCCACTTTCACCGCACACTAGACAACGTAGGTTAAGTAGTACAAAGGCTTAGGGTATTTCAATAGGGCGCCACTTGTACATGTAGTAGTAGTAGTAGTAGTAGTAGTAGTAGTTTAATTAGCTTTTTTTAGAAATTGCGGTTCATGAATGATATATATGGTCTGTGTAATTAGTGGGACCCGCCCACGTGATGGCTATTGTCCGCCCTTGATGAGACACAATTACTCCAGAAATAATTTTGCCTAATTTACTAGAACTCTGTGACTTTATATAAGTGGAACAATTTAAATGAAACTGTAACGTTCAGTGTTAGTTGGTGGTAGAACTTCCGGGTTATAAGGCCGTGGTCCATAAAACTTTTCAGTTTCACCTAACGTTTCGTCCAGAGCTGCGCCGAACATCACCAGAGGTCTTTTTACTTGAATCGGCAAGACTCAACGCAAGTAAGACCTCTGAAGATGTCCGGCGCAGCTGTGGACGAAACGTTAGGTGAAACTGAAAAGTTTTATGGACCAATGCCTTATAACCCGGAAGTTCTACCAGCAACTATTGACATCCGGTCATGAAAGCCTTCATTGCATGTTCAGTATTAGTGTTTCATATTACAGACCAGTATTGTAAATTAAGTGAAAAAAGAGGTCCCTGGAAGCCTGATTCTGGATTTCCGGATAGTCGCTTGGCAGTAATAAGTTGGGAACCGAAGCAGCCGCATCTCTGCCAGCCAGGACGCGCTGTTTGTGTGTTTTCCGAGCGGCCGCTTGCTGAGGTCAGCTGGCGCGCAGTATACGCCGGCGTCGGCAGCTGCAAACAAGCGGGGCGCCTCCGTTTATGTTCCGCGTTGCGCTGCCAGCTTGGCAGCCGGTCCCGGATTTCCCGATTCACCTCAGGGGTCACCCACTGCGCAAGCCCAGACCTTCAGATGACACCTTTGTTTAATGTACTTGCACGAGGGCCCAACCTTAAATAGTGGCAACACTGCTGGGAGACACTACGTAATGAAATTACAGATTTACGTCTTTCGTAAGCTTACTGCTACTGACCTCATTATACCTGAATATTCGTGTCATCCTATGATGCAAAAACGTGCATTTTTCAATTCTATGTTTTATAGGGTAGCTAAACTCGGTGTCAAGGATGAGGTAATAAAGAGAAAGACTGATATTACTATCCAAGTTGGCATGCCAAATAGATTATCTGAAGGGGAGATAAGAAAAATTGGGAATCTTTCTTCAACACGAAAAGTAGTCTATTGCGCTTACTTTCACTCATTTATGACGTACGGCATTGTTTTTTGGGGTAACTCGCTTGATGCGAAAAGGATATTTCAACGGGCGGTTCGAGCAATATCTAGTGTAAGTTCGCAAACGTCATGTCAACCCCTTTTCAGTAGTCTGCGAATTTTTACTCTGGCGTCATAATACGTTTTTTCTTTAATGTCGTTTGTTGTTAATAATATCAGCTTATTCCCACGAGTTAGTAGCTTTCACTCGGTGAATACTAGACAGAAGTCGAATCTACATTTGCATCACACCACCTTAACACTTGTGCAGAATGGGGTACAATATTCTGCGGCATCCATTTTCAATAAGCTGCCACAAGAACTAAAGAATCTTAGCACTAATCCACACGCTTTCAAATCTAAATTGAAGAGTTACCTCATGGCTCACTCCTTTTATTCTGTCGCGGAACTCCTAGAATAGTTAAACAATTAACCTAATTCATTTTTTTATTGATTCTTTTCACTTTGTCTTAAGATTGTCGTGTGCAAAGGACTACTTAAAAATTTTCTATTACCATTCTTGTGTAACAATGTATTGACTTGTTCCATGACCATTGGGTCCTATGGAACAGAAAAAAAACAATAAATAAATAAATAGAAAGTGACTAATGCAACAGCGCCCCAGGGCAAGTCATGCACAGAAAAATACATTTCCTTGTCATACTACGGATGTCTCTCTGACATAATCCCTTACGCTTTTCGCAAAATTAATGTCAAGGTAAGATTTCGAACGAACCATAAAATGGGGAGGATTTTACGGCATAGCGTAGAACCAACGCCTGTTAAATTCTGTAAATCAGGTGTATACAAAATTGTATGTGGCCTTTGCAATAAATTTTATATTGGACAAACGGCAACGGAGTTTCATACTAGATACCGGGAACACGGTTATGCTACTAACAACAGTGCTTTAGGAGATCACCTAAGGGAAAGAAACCATAAGCTACGAAATATAGATGCAGATTTGTCTATTTTGTATATTGGTACGAAGTGTATTACATTAGATATCCTTGAAGAATTTGGACTAGTTATCTTGATAATAAAGAATGGTTAATAAATGACCAAACTTTTTGTTCCAGACAGTGGTATTTCGATCTGTTTCACAATCTAGGTTTTCTTGAATGACCTATTTTTGTGCGCTCTTCCTGTGCGGAGGTTTCCCCAAGTTTATTCTGTTGTTAGAAGTATAGCTTCTAAATATGTTGTTTTATTCTTTGACAACTATTTTCCATTATTGAAAATGTTTCTAACTCGCTGTTCTTTTTATCCTTGTAAATTATGGTAACTTCAGCGGCCATACATAGAGGGCTCCTATGCTACGCTTAAGTTGCTCAATAGCATACTTTCCATTCAGTGGTATTTGCATGTGATCCATCGAGCTAGCAACTTATATTACAAGTACAGCTGATGACGGTTAATGTATTAGGAGTATTTACATGCATCTTCCGTTCTCCAATCAGGAGAGGTATATACTTTATAATTGTAAATGACAGATATTGTTTTTTATATAATTTTGGTCTTTGTAACTATTATATGTACTGTATCCTGTACTTTGTCACCAGGCGCTCCGATGATGGTTTGGGCCCGAAACGCGTCAGCATAAAGAGAAAAATAAAGGATTTTACAACATCTACAACGCCTTCATTACCGCAGCCAATCAGCTTTTCTAGAATCCTTTGTGTTGTCACTATGTAATAAAATTTACTGTTGCTGTTGTGGACATACCTACCTTACATCCGAGCAAATGGACCGCCTGTCACCGGCGTGCGCAGAATCGAGGGAAGACAGTCACGAGCGAGCTGTCTACTGTAACGGTGTCACTATGTTTTCGAAACAAGAACATCGGAGTTGGATGAAGAGTCAATGTGGCAGAGGTCGTGCAGCACGACAGTGTTATCTAGGTCTTAAAGAAGCGTGCGGGGAATCGGCATTGCCGTACAAAATAGTGGCACGTTGGGAAAATACCTTAAACGAAAGTTGGCAAACTGTAACAGACATGCATCGGGCAGGTCTTCCTAGCGTCTCTGAGGAAGTAGGGCATACTTATCGACCCCAGACGATTCGTGATCTCGTCCACGACACCGGATTAGCTCTTACAGCGCAAATGTTCGGTCGATGGGACTGGGAAGTACTGTACCACTCACCATACCCAAGGACTTCTTGTGACTTTGATTCCTAAGATGAAGGAACCATTTCGTGGCATTCGCTACAGAGATTCGACAGGCAGTAGACCGCTAGATTCGTACCATCAGCAGGACTCTACTAACGTTGTAATATGCCTTGCTCGTCGCGGACAATGGGTTCTGCACAATGCTTCTGACTACTATGAAGGACAGTAATATGTGCAAACATGTAACGCTGTTGTATCGATGATGAATAAATAGTTACTACCATTTAAGCTCTATTCCTTGTATTTCCTCAACTGTACTCGGTGAAGTCTCTTCGACGTATCACAAAATACATACGCGAACAAACATAACTAGCATAATTATTCTTCGTGTTTTTGGCCTCCTTTCTCCGCAGTTGCAGTTATACAGTGTGTATAGGTTATGGGGCCGTCTTACGCAACTGTAAATTAGTCTACTTTGGTACTTTGGACCAGACGCGTTTAGCTTTATTCTAAAGCATCTTCAGTGATCAGGTATTTTATGTTGCCCTCTTCAAGTGTGTTTCGTAGCACAATGCCACTTGCTGTCACTGTTTGTATTTACGCTTCTTACAGTTACACTTCCTATAAAAGTTTTTGAAAAATCCCCATTTCTGTGGCCTGGTCACAGAAATGGCGATTAAAAGTAAGATTACATAAAAATACCTTTCTATCCAATGGACCCGCAGCGCAGAATATATCTTTAAGACATATCGTATGATTATACCAATATGCTGCTTTAAAGTTTTTTTATAATAATGTTGTTATGGATCCATTTCAGCACAAATTTAGCAGATAGTCTGACGATGGCTATTTGTGCCGAAATGATCCATAACAACATTATAATAAACAACTTTAAAGCAGCATATTGGTAATCATAGGATAAAAATACCTGAAGATGCTTTAGAATAAAGTGAAACGCGTCTGGTCTGAAGTAGACTAATATACAGTTGCACAAGACGGTCCCATTACCTATACAATTTATACAAATAGCATCTCGATAAACTATGCAATGCGGAGAATGGCAGTTATTATATTTGGAAGATAAACTCTCAAAGAACACAAGACGGTCATCATTTTCCGGGTTGTAGTAGATTGAAAGCCACTCACTATAACTGGTCAATCTGTTATCATTCTGAAAACATGCCCTAGGCTGAGGCTAAACAATGTGTTCACCGTATCCTTTCTTCCGGGAGTGCTAGTCCCTCTACGCTCGCAGCAGAACTGCGAAATTTGGAAAGTGAGTCGAGGTACTGGCGGAAGTGAGGATGTCAGGACGGGCCGTGAAGTGTGGCGGGATAGCTAAGGCCCCAGGTTCGAATTCCAGGTCCGGCACATAGTTTTAATCTTCCAGGAAACTCTCACGGGTAATGGAGATAGGCAAATAATTTTATTGAAAGGCCTCTAGTTCAGAAACGACAGTCAAAAGGGGCGAGTGTTCAGTAAATGAAGTTTGGCCCAAGCTTCGTGCAACGCTCACCCCAAGGCACCCAAACTTTCGAACTCCTACTATGACATACTGAATTAGGTCTGAATAAACCCCAATACCCTCAAATACACTGCTGACCATCCAAAATGCAACAGCAGAAAGGAGCGTAGATATGACAGTGTTGTACGATCATCACATCATCGAAAATACAGCCCCATGTGAAGTGATGAGGGTTGCGCCCCCCCCCCCCCCCTCCCAAGGAGGCTCACGGTTCTTTCGCGAGTACGTGCGTGGCGAGCATGGGAACCAGAGCTAATGCAGTCTTTCTTTCTTTCCTCCCCGGACTGCGTTTCCCTTCTCCTTTCGCGTCTTCACTACTTACTTCCCTCCCACCGAGGGACTGATGACCTTAGTTCAGACCCCTTGTCCCAACCAACCGATGTTGCCGCAATTGCTGGCCATAGCCTTTGCTACACGCCTCAGCATTGAATCAGAGACCGTGTTGTTAGAGTATATCAGTCCTTGCTGCTTCCACTCGTTGCCAAAGTAGATCTGCTAGTGGTTCTGCATACTAAGACTTTCGATATCCGAGAGATCTGGAGAACAAAGCCAAGGCATATACGCAGTCCCATGGGCAACGAATTAGTCTCCAACATTATGTGCCTGCCTCGTATGGCCACGAGTTACCCTCGTTGAGTTGTGGCCGTTGGTGGGCTTCGAAGATACGTGAAGGCCACAGGCGCCAACGCTTTAGAGATGCACTGCTGTCTGCTTAACCAGCAGTGTGTACTGGATGGAACGGCGGCGGGAGTGGAACCTGGTATCCCAGCCAACCATAATACCGAGGGTGTGACCAGTAAGGCGGTGGTTTGTCTGTTACCACTCCATTCTGAGCATCGGTCAGCCAGGATCGGAATTGGATCGACACTGTGCCAACCAATTTCATGACGAAAAATGGCACACTTTAACGAACATCTCGTCTCGTGGTGTTGTATGAAATATAGCCCGTAAACAATTATTCGAAAGAACGTCAGACGAGGGCATATAGCGGCCGAGTGCTCTCTGTATTATCTTTGCTACATTGTTGCCGTTCTGTGAGAAAATACATCGTAAATACTTGAAACCTTTGCTCCTCTTATTTGGCCTGGTTAAATCTCTTTTCCACAGACATTACTTTGAAATTGGAGATGCTGATCGTCATAGCATTAATCCTTACGTTACTGATCTAGCGCTGAAATACTATATTGCAACTTTTAGATCGAATCTGCCATCACCACAAAGTCTTCAGCATACGCAATGCTGCTCATTTTATTTTCACGTATTTTAATCTCTGTGCCAGGCTATCGTTTTCAATATATGATCTATAAATGTGAACAACAGTGGTGGCATGTTGCATCTTTCTTACCCTCTGAAACTACCCTGAAGTATGAACTCGATTTGCCGTCAACTATGTGCTGCCTGACACTCTACGTAAAGACCTTTAACTGCCTGCAGGAATTTGTCTCCTATTCCGGAATCTTGTAGGACTAACAACACCTTCCTCCTAGTAACACGATCGTAAGCATTTTCCGGAGCTGCAAAACATATGTACAATTCCCCGTTCTGCTCACATATTAAAATTTAATTAGTTTGATTTCATGTTGAAAACAGTAGACTGGCAGGGCGGGATTAAAATAGGTGAAAACAAAATAAGCAGTCTCGCATATGCGGATGACTTAGTTGTAATGGCAGATTCGATTGAAAGGTTGCAAACTAATATTTCAGAGCTCGTTCAGAGGTGTAAGGATTATGATATGAAGATCAGCATCTCCAAAACGAAAGTAATGTCTGTGGGAAAGAGATTCAAACAGATTGTGTCAAATAGGAGGAATAAAGTTATAACAAATAGACAGTTTCAAGTACCTAGGATGTATTTTTTTCACAGAATGGCAACAGAGTGAAAGAACTGAAAAAGAGGTGTAGCAAAGCTAATGCAGTGATTGCTCGGCTAAGATCAACTCTCTTCTGCAAGAAGGAAGTAAGTACCAAGACTAAGTTAGCAGTGCACTGCTCTATCTTTCGACCAACTTCGTTGTATGGAATTGAATACAGGTTACCTTACTCATAACGTAGAGGTTACAGATATGAAAGTAGCAAGAATGATTGCAGGTACTAATAGATGTTAGAAGGTGCCCATAATAAGGAAATCAAAGAAAAACTGGGAATGAACAAAGATGAAACAGAGCGAACAGGCTGAGATGGTGGGGTCATGGTACACGCATGGGAGAAGCAATGTTACCTAAGGGACTCGCGAGCTCGGCAGCAGAGTTGAGGTAGACGAAGAAGAAAGAGATGCGGCGCAGAATGTTTTTGAAGTAAAAGGCATAACATCAGATGAAGCGTCAATTTTAGCATTGAATAGGGGATCATGGAGGAATTTTATTAGAGGTACTATGCTCCAGACTGAACGCTAAAAAGGCACAATCAGTCGCTATGAGGGTAAACTCGAACTGTGTACTAGATGTGTTACGTGTTAATGATACAGAAAGGACGCGACTATACGGTGTTCCGAGACATGTTTATTGTGTGGGGGCCACGGCGCGGCGGGCGGTGACACGGGATCGCAGAGTCGGTGATTCACTGCGCTATCGAACGGGGTCACCGGCACACTTGGCGCGTAGTACGCCCGAATAACCGCCCGAGTGCTACTTGCCTGCAACAGGCGGCACAGCTGTTCAGCCGTCATTATCCTCTGGGCCAAGTGAATCCATGCATATATCTTTCTCTCCTTTTCACACACACACACACACACACACACACACACGAAATGGCGCAGTGGTTCTCACGGTATCGCATTCGGGACGACGACAATTCAGACAATCCAGATTTGGACTTTCAGTGATTTTCACCGAGGTTGCACTGTGGTGACTCACTGGAGTCGCATTTGGAAGGACAGTGACTCATATTCACTTCCTGCTATTGAGACTTGGGTTTTCCGTGATTTGTCTAAATCACTCCAGGCAAATGAGGTGGTGGTTCTCATTATCCTCGGTCTCCAATAACCAATCCACCCACCCACGCACTCTCTCTCTCTCTCTCTCTCTCTCTCTCTCTCTCTCTCTCTCTCTCTCTCTGGGATACTCCGTAAATAACATTCAAGTGCCTGGCAGAAGGTTCATCGAACCACCTTTATACTATTTATCTCCCATTCCATTCTCGAATAGCGCGCGGGAAGAAAGAACAACTGAATCTCTCCATTCGAGCTCTTTCTCGTATTTTATTCTGATGGTCATTTCTACCTATTTAAGTGGGAGACAACAATATATTTTCGCATTCGGAGGAGAATTTTGGCGATTGGAGTTTCGTAAGTAGCCCACGCCGCAGCGATAAGCTCCGTTGTTGTAATGATTCCCATCCCAGATCCTGTATCATTTCCGTAACGCTGTCTCCCCTGTATCGCGACAATACGAAACGAGCTGCTCTTCTTTGGACTCTTTCGATGTTCTCCGTCAAACTCACCTGATAAGGATCCCACCAAAAATGGACGGACAAGCGTAGTGTATGCAGTTTCTTTCGTAGTTCTGTTGCATGTTTTAAGGGTTCTGCCAATAAAACGCAGTCTCTGGTTCCCCCTTTTCCGTGACATTATCTACGTGTTCTTTCCAGTTTAAGTCTGAAGTAATAGTAATTCCCAGGTATTTTGGAGAGTTTACGGCTTTCACTTTTGATTGATTTATCTTGTAAACGAAATTTAACGGATTTCTTTTCGTACTCATGTGGACGACTTCAAACTTTTCATTATTTAGTCAATTGCCAATTTTTACACCATACTGATATCTTATTCGGATCATTCTGCAGTTGGTTTTGATCTTCAGATGATTTTAGTAGGCGGTAAATGACGGCGTCATCTGAAAACAACCTAAGAGTGCTACTTAGATTTTCCCCTAAATCGTTAATGTAAATAAGGAACAGCAGAGGACCAATAACACTACCGTGTGGAACGCCCGATATCGCTTCTGTTTTAGTCGATGCCTTACCGTCGCTAATATTCTACAGCTGCTCCTAAACTGATAGAACGATTTCAGCCAAATTTGGTACAAATATTGGTTAAGGTTAGGAATCATTTGCTATGGTGGCAAAAACTGCATGCGATACGTAGTTCATACGATATCACGTCAGAAACAAAACTGCGGCGCTTGGTTTTATTCGTCAACTATTTGAGAATAACACTTAGCAACTTGCAAAAAACTGTAAACATAATTTCAAATCTTTATGAAACTCTTTTTCGTTGACAACTCTAACAAAATTATGAACGGAAAAAACTTTATCGCTTACTATTTTTCCGATGTTTATTATGTATATCTACGGCATTTGACGTGACGTTACAAGTTATTCCTTCTGCACCGTAAATTGTATTCGGCAGACATTTCTTTGTCGTTTAGGAAGAGACGCTCCTACAAGTCTGGAAGTAAATCTGGACCGCAAAGCTAGTTTGAAATTCCATTGAGAGAATTCGTCATTCTGAAGCCGAAATAATACACGCAACCGAACAACACATGGGGCTCTCAGCACATACGTTCGCGTAGCTTTATCTCTCACCGGCGGAATATACAGCACCAGTCTGGGAGAACTCCGCACACATCAAGCAGGTTGACACCGCTTTCAACGAGATGGCTTGCATATGACAATGGAGTTGACAATCTACCAACTTGTAGGCATAGCACCTCCGATATTAGGCGAAGAAGGGCAGCGGTAGCTGAGGCGAAAATAGTAAAACGATTCCAGACATCCAATACTCGAAAATGGACCATCACGTCTAGGCCGAAATAAAGAGCTTCTTTCGAAAGAATGAAGCAATTGCCTCTCATTTTCCACTCGTCGAAGAGAACTGTGGCGATACAAGGCAACTGGAAGTAATAGTCGAAGCCTAAAGGAGGAGCCAGCTGCTGGTTTCCGACTACCCTGCCATACGTGGAGGACGCTCATCACAAGGTGAACTGGACTGATGCGCTGTAAACAACTTTATACGGTGGCACTGTATCACTGTAGGAGCCAACGAATGCGGAGAACTTAGAAGTGCTGAATACCTGTCCGTCTGCAGATGTCGCAGCACACTCGTTGATCCGGTTCCAGCAAATGTACATATCCAAAGTCGGTAAATATATTCTAGGCTTCTTCTGAAATTGTTACACACACTCACACTTCAAATACGCCACATTGAACGTGGCCTTAGAACGAAGTCTGACTTATATTCCCACCACAGCTCCCTTTTTAGCATTGGTTCGCGCTAAGACCCTTTCCCTTTTTTCCACTCGCAGTACAGAGTCGCTCTACGCTACTTACCAAACACATACGCTACAGCAAGGCGAACCAATTCGCCGAATTAGCTGAGCCTCTAGTCTGTTGGCACAGTTCCAACACAGATATGCGCGGCGGGGCCATGTCTGAGTGGCTACCATTGGCGATACGTGGGTACTGTGCTGCGTCAAAGCTCGCTGTAACCATCGGTAGCATTTACGCATTTGGCAGTTCCATCATTTTAGCTGTATCTAATCTCGCATTTGACTGCCATGCTTTTCGAACGTAGTATGAAATAGGCAGAACTTGTGGTATGGGCCGGGTACATTCCCAGTGGGAAGGAACTTGTAAAATGGTAATATTGCCGGGTGTATTTCTTTGGCCCGGGAAGATTGCAAAAAATTGGGAATTTATGATTTTTTTTAGATTTTGATAGTTTTTACAGTTGTTAACAGTTAAGGAACCTTATAACTAGGTTAACTAAAGTTACACACTTTAATCCAAGATTTATCATTCTCTGCATTAGTTTCCCTAGTAATTACATGCAGAACATTTAGGCCTACTTTACGTCTGGTGGAAAAAAAATAATTTAAATCATTAGCGAGGGCTAGAATTTGTCGGCAGGTTGAAACACCACATTTCTATGAATGAAACCTAAACTTACAAAATATTTCTCTGGAGGCGTACATTTACTACGTTTTTACTTGTTTGCATTAGAAGAAAAGAAACCGTCTTTCTTCTGAGCGAGCAGCAAAACTGACATTTCTTTCGTACAACTGGAAACATATGAATACTCCACCTCCAAGAGAACATAAAAGAAACGAGAAAACTACCAGAAGCTAAGCAGGAGGAGAGGAAGAAAACGAAGAATTAATTGAAACTAAAGATGATGATGATGATCGACTGTAACGATGATGACTTTTTTGGAGTTGGAAATGTAGATGATGGATTTAATGGACATTGAGAAAGATAATGACTAGTGGACTTAAAAAAGAGATTGAAAATGGAAAGTTGCTATATTGAACCTTTTGCCTTTTAGTAGTTCTGATTTTTATAACATTTTGCATTCTGTTTTTCTGCACTTTTTGTTCAATTATAATATTTTTCAACATTCAGGAGTGTTCGTGATGGTTTTAATAACACCATGTGGCACTGACCTATTAATTTGAGCGATTTCGGTTTTAAAATTATAAATTCCCAAGAAATCTATTTCATTATAATTTTTCTTAAAATATTTCACTCTTTTGTGTTTGATTCAACTAGTAATTACTGCTTTAAACCTATTAAGTTTTATTGAGCTATCTGGCTAATTCCTGGGAATATTTCCTTGATATTAAATTCCCGGGAATTTCACAATAGTAGGCAGAACAAATATGATTAATACACCGACTATACTATTTTGCTCTTTCCACTAACTTACTTACCGAAACAGCGTTTCTATTGACGAGTTGGCAGCTCAAGCCTGATTTCCAGTATGGTTTCCTTGTTACGCGTAGTGAACTCCTAGATTACCAAATGCCTACAAGTGGAGACAGCTGACACAGCATCGAAAGGTTTCTTGTTCCATGCTCAAAGAGGCGTTGTCCCTGTGTCACTTTGTGTGAGCTGAGATACAACATACGAGCTCTAGCGAACTCGGTACCACTAGACAGGATCGCAAATGCATACGACTGTGATTGAACATACATGAAAGGTTTACTCCAACACTTCATACAAATGAAGTTAATTCCAATTTCTGCATAACTTACGCGTATTAAAATATCACTGTAAATACTGAACAAAGCCTACTTTTAAACCCTTGTTGTTTTTCTGATGTCAATTATCATTAAGAGTTCACTCTTTAAATGGCACACCTTCGTCCTAGATTGCTCCCAACCGCATGAAACTATGCTTAGAATATTAATCGATCATGAAACATTCATTTCGTGTCATTTCGTGCAAAACATTGCATTCTTACCACACTGACCTTTTAATAGAGAGTAGGAAAGTAACTAGATCTTAATACAATAGCAGGGAAATTATGAATAATTCAATTACTTTGATTGTAGTACACAGTGCTAAAGAAACTGAAAGTAATTATAATAGCCAGAACATATACATCCCCACACCTGACAGTATTTAAATTAGTCCTCAAAGTGCAGATAATGGATATTGACGAAGTGGTTAAATCGAAGTGGAAGTCATCTCGTATCTCTACCACATCTACACAGCAACTCTGCAATTATATTTAAGTGCCTGGCAGAGCGTTCATCTAACCGCATTCACATAATTTCAGAACTGTTCCAATTATCGAATAGTGCACGGCAAAAGGAGCACCTAAAACTTTCAGTTTCGCATATGAATTCTGTTTTTTTATTCTGATCATGTCTCTCTGAGCCCATAAATGTTGTAATTCAGAGGAGAAAGTTTGAAAGAAATTCGTAAATAGATCTCGCAGCAACAAATAACGCCATTCTTTTAATGTTTTCTCCACCAAGTCGGCTATGATTTATAGATACTCACTCCCGTACATCACGATAAAAACGAGCTGCCCTTCTCTGGACTTTCCTGTATCCCTCGTTGCCACCCGGAGAGGATTCCACACTGCGCAGTAGTAATCCAAAAGAAGACAGAAAAGGCAGTGAAGACTGACACTGTACTAGAACTGTTGCGTGTTCTAAGTGTTCTCATAATGAAATGCAGTGTTTGGTTCGCGTTTCCAATAATATATTGTATGTAAATTTGTAGTGATTGTAACCTTGGTATTTAGATAAATTTATGGCCTTTAGATTTGACTGATTCATCGTATCAATGAAGTTCAACGGATTTATTTTAGTCTCATGGATGTCACACATTTCATTATTTTATACATTATTATATTATCATTTCTTATCTAAATCGTTTTGCTGTTGGCTTTAGTCCTCTGATGAATCCCCAGAGCCTAGACTATTAACAACAGCATCATCAGCAAATAGCCTTAGAGGGCTGCGTAGCTGCTAATAGTTTATGAAGACTAGGAACATGGATGTCCTGCAACAGTTCCTTGGGGAATGCCAGATATCACTTACGTTTTACTGATAACATTCCGTCAGTTACTGCTAACAGGAAATTCAGTTACGCAGTGAAGAAGATATTCAGTATCACTCTTATTTATAGTCCATCCAATATGGTTGGTTAAAGGTACGATATTACATTGACTTCCCCACAGCATAAATTGAAAATGTCGTTATTGTGGCTTGCGATAAGACTGAGCAGGGGCAGAGAGAAAACAGGGGGTGGGGTCCAATTCCCCCTCCTTCTCCTCTTCTCCCCGAGCAGTATCTACGGAGCTTTTAGTCGCTGACATTTCAACCTTTGTTCCAAAGTTGTAACTGCTTGACAATTTAGTTGTAGGTATTTTAGATGCCGTTCTGAATAAACTTGTGTATTTGAGAAACGACGACCTCATCACCCTAAAGAATAAATTATCTAAGCCCCTGATGCTGATCGAATACGAAAGCGATATTCAATGTAAAACCTTGGCTTTAGGGGGATGTGCAGAGTGACTTCTTCTATTTTGTTTTAACTACTTTATAGAAATTCCGCATCAGCTCTGTGGGGACTAATGAAGTCCCATTAATTGTATAGGTTGTGTTTTTGCGCTGTTACTATTACTTTAAGCTGACAGCTTGACTAAAGATGTAATGATACACCGACGCCATTGAATTACGTATAATTTACCTCATACTCTAATAAAATACTGTTAATTGCTCTCCATGAAATGTCATTTGTAACAGAATGCAACGTTTATCGAGGAAATGACTCTGACCATAGTTTTCTTTTTTTTAATGATAGTGTTTTTGTAAGCACGGTTTCGTGCGCTGCCGAATATTAGTCAAAAACGTCTCTCGCTGTTATGATCTCGATATCAGGGAAACACACGTTTAACGCTCATAGACCCTGATAATGATGAAAATAAGCGCGAAAGGGAATACCGAAACTGAAGTAAGCATCCTCTTTTAAATGTTAATTTTGTCAACTTCATTGACACGCGTTTTGCCAAGTGTGTCGTGGAATGTCCCGTGAAGCAGCCTAAGATTATGATATGAATTAAAATCAGCTGACCAGTAAAAATGCAACTAAATACACACAAAATTTATATTTCCTGGTCGAATATTATTCTAAGCATAGTTTGATGCGGTTGGGAGCATTCTAGGACGAAGGTGTCCCATTTAAGGAGTGAACGCGTAATGATCATTGACATCAATTAAAACAAGAAAAAAAACAAGGGCTTAAAAGTAGGCTTCGATCAGTAAAGTGATATTGTAATATGTATAAGTTATGCAGAAATAGGAATTAATTTGTATGAAGTGTTGGTGCAAACCTTTCATGTATGTTCCTGCACAGTCGTATTCATTTGCGATCCTGTCTAGTGGTACTGAGTTCGCTTGAGCTATGTTGTCTCAGCACAGGCACAATGCCTCTTTGAGCATGGAACAAGAAACACATTTCGATACTGTGTCAGCACCATCTCCACTTGTAGGCATTTGGTAATCTAGGAGTTAACTGCGTGTAACAAGGAGACCCTACTGGAAATCAGGCTTGAGCCGCCAACTCGACGTCAATAGGAACGCTGTTTCGGTAAGTAAGTTAAATAGTGGAAATTCTTGACAGAATATTTGGATACGTTCCGAATCTCGACACCCAAGATTCTTTGAGATATTCCGCAAATTTGTTTACCTGATGATGGCATAACAGCCGAAAACCGGTTCGTAAACCAATAAATTTGTATCTCTCACCGTTATCGTGTCTTTCATTCCTAATACATCAAATTGAATTACGTCACGAAGCACAGCCCTGACACTATTTCCATCTTTGTGGTGGGTGCAGGTAGACTGCAGCATGAACAACGCGAGCTTAACACGCGGCGCTGGGGAGAACACCTGTGTGTTCCGCCAGCAGGTGATAATTTCTCCCAATTACCGAGCTGGTGATAACGCCGGCGGCAGACCGTGACACACTGCGGAAGCCCAGCTTTCCAGTGTAACGTACTCGCCCGGCCCACGTAACTGAAGAAATACCCTCCACTTGTCTGTCTGCAGCTGGGCGACTTGTGTCGACAAAAGCTTCAACCCTTAAGGCAGTGGTGTAAGATTCTACTTGCATCAAGCCAAATTTGAGGAAACTTGGATTTTTGAAGGACTTCACAACTAATACGATCCCTTCTCTTAAGTTTTCGTACGAGTAATGTCTTTGTATTTTGGATTGTAACGTGGCTCCGTAGCGCAGTGGTAGAGTGCCAGACTACAAATCCAAAGGTCGCGGGTTCGATCCCCGCCAGGTCCTAGGATTTTTATCTCTCACTTTCCACTTCTTTCACCTCTGGCTGTATTGCTCATGTGAAAAATAACGAATAGCACCGTGGTTCGGAACCCACGTTAAACTGTAGGTCCCCCTATAACGGGCTGGGTAAGTCAGTTCGAAGGTCGACGAAGGCAACGGCATACCACCTCCAAACAGGACCATGCCTAGTAAAGCACTGTGGTGTTCAAACCAATCTTCGGATTACCTTACCAAGAGGTATCGTTAATTTATAAGCAGAAAATCTTGTATGGAACTATAATTAACTGAAATTCGTTGTTCCAAGGTACGGTAAAGCAGTCAACGATCCGAAGATTGAACACCACAGTGCTTTACTAGGCATGGTCCTGTTTGGAGGTGGTATGCCGTTAGCTTCCTCCGACCTTCTAACTGCCTTACCCTGCCACTTATAGGGGGACCTACAGTTTAACGTGGATTCCGAACCACGGCGCTACTCTCTATTTTAAAAGATCGCTAAATAGAGACTTTCTAATTAAATTTCGATGTGTCTCACCAGATATCTGTAATTAAAATTAAGACGATACTGACAGATCTTCAATAACATCTTAACAATGACAGATCTTCTTCAAACATGTTGTGTAACCAACGACTCATTATGTGTTTGTCTTCTTAATTACAGATATTCATGATGGTAGTCTCAGAAATGTAGTAGTAAATATATTTTGCCTCTCGATCGACACAGTTTTTCTCCTAAAAGGCTTTACATGTGTCACAAATCATCAGACATGGAAATGCGGCTGTGATGGTCAACCTTATTCCGTTGCATGTTGACGGCTAGCGTTCCTGCAAGTACAGCTTGCTTAAAGAGGAGCTTGCAACTAATTAACTTAGACGCAAATCCTTGGTACTTCGGAGTTTTGTGTGCTATAGTGGAACACTAGCTGGCTGTAATTTCCTTTTTTTACGGGCTAAATCGCCAAATATCAGACTTTTCCCCCTTCCCCGTACTCATTCCCTTGCTTCATAGCCGCCCTAGTTACGTGCAGTGGAATGGGAGGTTGAACTAATTGGCGTGTGTTCCAGGAAATGCATTGTACACTTTGCTGTCGTGTAAAATTTTTTAATTGTGATACCGGTTTCGGGAGTGTCCCATCTTTCAGGCATTTCTATGATAGTACAAAAATTAGTTAAGCTTCGATGTGACACAAATATAAAATATAAAGATCTTCATCCATGTTAGAAGTACTTACAAAATTTCAAAAACAGTTTAGTTTTATGCATTTTCTGAATAAGTTGACAGTGTCGTCATATCTATAGAACCAATTAAAGCACAAGTTGATAGTGTTAACGACATCATCAAGGGGTTCCTCCAGTTAAGGTAACTAAAAACAGTACTATTTCGTAATAAAACAAAGATAAAATGTAACATACACTGACGACAGGGAATGTCAAAGATGTAACAAATTGCCAATGTGCTCGCTTCTTGTATCGTTAATACATGTGTAACGAAATTTACACAGTAACAGTAATAGTTTTTCTCCAGTTACAACAAATGAAAGCTATTACATTTTTTTAAAAAAATACATATACGATTACAACAAATGAAAGCCATCACATTCCAAAATGTACATGTAGGTATGACGTACCTCTGTTACAACACCTATGCTATTATGTGTATTACATGATGGTGAACAGTGTCGTCAATGAATATGTTACAAGTAACCAAAATTCTATATGTTAACAGGATCCATATGTTGGAAAGTTGAGCAAGAGGCATTCACCGTCTCTGGTCATTACTACTACAGTATAAGCATCTAGGATACAAATATTGTCATCGAATAAAAATATAAAAAGTCTGACAAAATTGGTCATATTAAAATAATAAAATAACATTAAACAGAAAAATAAGCAGTAAACAAAATAGCCTACTACAGGTATGATGCTGTAATCAATTTACAAACATAAAATTAATGGCTCAGTACTAATTTCGATAACTTTAAAGGTAAAGCAGTCAACAATCCGAAGATTGGTTTGAACACCACAGTGCTTTACTAGGCATGGTCCTGTTTGGAAGTGGTATGCCGTTGCTTTCCTTCGAACTGACTTACCCAGCCAGTTATAGGGGGACCTACAGTTTAACGTGGTTTCCGAACCATGGTGCTACTCAGTATTTTTCACATCAGCAACACTGCTAGAGGTGAAAGAAGTGGAAAGTTACAGATAAAAATCCTAGGACCTGGCGGGGATCGAACCTGCGACCTTTGGATTTGTAGTCTTGCACTCTACCACTGTGCAACCGAGCCGAACTTTAGGTAACTAATTTTTGTAATATTATAGCCTGGAAGATGGGACACTTCCGAAACCGGTAGCACAATAAATTAAATTTTACATGACAGCAAAGTGTAAAATGCAGTTCCTGAAATACATCGCTGTCGACGATCGCCATACACAAATGTATGGTTTGCGTTCATACGTATCCATAACAAGCCTAGTGCTTGATGTTGGTTTTGCGGAACATGTATATAAATAGGATGAGGGTGACGATTAAAGAACTAAGACATGGTGAAATCTTACTACTCTCCTCCTTGGAAATCCCCCGTCAGAAACATTGTTATCCCAAGTGGAAACTGCAACCAGTGAACGCAACACTCTAAGCCCACGGTGTTTCGTTTTGTTTGGCTGGACTGCAGTGTTTCCATCGTCTTTGTTTACAGTCACGCAGGCACGCACCGGTGCGCGCCCGGCGTGCTGAATACAGATTTCTTCAGTATAGTCCTCAGGCGTCCTTGGATGTTTGTGATGTAAACAGTTGTGCATTTCCCACGCGACAAGTACCAAATATATCGCAACAGTCTCCATCTACGGCCAATATTTGCATTCGCCAACGATTTATGCAGTTAACAATGTCCATTTTTTAATGGAACTAGCCACTTTTTACTGAATAAACAATTATTTTCCAAAATAATTTTGAGCCTGTTATATTTCAGGCAAGTGTTGATCTTGACATTCCGTACCTAATTTCTTCACATATTCTCGGTCTCTTCTCTGTAGTAAAGTCGTTTTCATGCATACTTTACATGTTGTTGTTTTCACTCAAAAGACTAGTTTGTTGCAGCTATCCGCGTTACTTTATCATGCGCAACCTCCTTACTCTCAAAATGTTTATATTTTACTTTGTTTTGAACCTGTCTCCTAGATACATATCTGAAAATTTAAATAATCCTCATTGCTCCCGTGTCACCTTTCGACGAGAAACCTTGAAGCCTTTGGTTCATTAAAAAGAAGCTAGTGTGCATGTAGCTTTAAGTAGTAATTAGAGAGAACCAACTAGACGTCACTGCTGTATGTAATGGACTCGGCACTCACTTTGGGACTGCAGTGTTACCAGGTTTGATAAGACTAGCATTCCTCGGCCTTGTTAGCTGTAGTAAATGCCGTAGTTTATTGCCTCCCCATTTACCAAATTTATCGACTGAAGACATCTTTCTTGGCTATTAAAACCCCAAAATAAGCCAGGAAAACCATGATAACTAGAGAAATCGTTTTCGACAAGAAATACACATTTCGTCGGAGATGCTACGAAACATAATGAGCTGATAGACCCTCAGCCTCCGAAAATGTGTGCGAAACAGATCTATGAACGCCAAAAAATTATTTTTGGTTAAATTTTTTAAGCGGTACCAGCCTATCAATGCTAAGGTCGCGGGTTCGATCCCCGCTGGGTCCTAGCATTTTGAAGTCAGTTAGGTCGGAAGAAGACAATGGCTTACCACCTAACAGGACCATGTCTAATGTAGCACTGTGGTGTTGAAAGCAATCTTGGAATTGTTGGCTGCATTACCTTACCATATTTAAAGTGTCAGAAGTGTCACGGTACTCTGATTCCCACTCACTAATACAGGGGATGTTATGCCTATATTGGGACGCCTTGAGCTTAGCCTTGATGGGCAACGGCGATCTAAATTCCCCCCACAAGATAACCGCCCAGAGCAGCGTTGACCCATTACCTTGCTGTACTCTTTTCACGGTATGCCTGTGGCGTGCATCATCACCATCATCATCATCTACAGTTAGGAGACGGTCATTTCGTATCAAACGTAAGCGGAATTCATCTGTGATAATTTTTCATAATCCATTCTTTGTGAATTCGGTCCATCTGAACACTTCAGCAGCCGACTACTATACAGAGTTGTTGGGAGACTGTTCGACTCGAGACTAATCGTCTAGCAACTTCAAATCTTATGTAAGACGTAACACCCGTTTTATTTCGTGGACGGTTATACTTAACGAAACGGGGCTTTCTTTGTTCAACTGTCTTAGCGCCGGTATCAACTGAGATATTGAAGATACATTTTTTCACGGAACTGCTTAAGATTTATCTCCTGAGAAAACGGTTACAGTGATTAGCATCTGTAAATGCTGACGTTCAAACTAGTCTTTAAAAAAAATTCTAGAAATGCACTAGGTCAATTAATCCTACTATAATTTAGATATTTGGTACAATATTTGCTTTTTGTAGCATGTCTCTCTATTTTCGAAGAATGAAAAGGTGATTATCTGTTTCAGCCGATATTCTTCCGAGAAGTTAGTTTTCCTGAGCCGTTTGTTAAACGGCAGAGTCTCGCCAATGTCATCTGTCCGTATAAAACATTCGTAGATAAAACTGCATCCACTGTAGGTCTTAAGTTCAAAAATGTTCAAATGTATGTAAAGCTTATGGGACTTAACTGCGGGGTCATCAGTTCCTAAACTTACAAACAACTTATAAACTTAGACTAAAGGCAACACAAACATCCATGCCCGAGGGAGGTTTCGAACCTCCTACGCGGTAGGCCGCGCGATCCGCAACGTGGCACTCCAGACCGTTGGGCTACTCCCGAGCGTGATTTGAAGTTCGTTTCAGGGGAAACAAAGCGTTACTATAGTCGTGCAGGCCTACTTTAAGGAACACAATTACGAAGCCTGTTTGTACTGTTTACACCGCAAACGCAGATTCCGGCCTCCGTACCTTCAAATTCTAGGACACTTCTCGAATATTTTTGCGACAGGTTTTAACGTCAACATTAACAAACGCTATATCACTATAATTGTCTCCTCAGAGACATCGAATGCAATTATAAAAAGTATGTGGTTCTATTGAAAAGTACTTTCTTCAGTCTCTCACTTATTACCGGTTGTTGTTGTTGTGGTCTTCAGACCGGAGATCGGTTTGATGCAGCTCTCCACAATACCCTATCCTGAGCAAGCCTCATCATCTCCACATAAGAACGGTAACCTACATCTGTCTGAAACTGCTTACTGTATCCATCTCTTGGTCTTCCTCTGCGATTTTTACCCGACACACTTACCTCCAATGCTAAATTCACAATTCCTTGATGTCTAAGAATGCGTTCTACCAATCTATCCCTTCTTTTAGACAAGGTATGCCAGAAATTTCTTTTCTCCCCAATTCTGTTCAGTACCTCCTCATTAGTTACGCGATCCACCCACCTAATCTTCAGCATTATTCTGTAGCACCATATTTCAAAAGCCTCAATCCTCTTCCTGTCCGCACTGTTTATCGTCCATGTCTCACTCCCATACAAGGCAACACTCCATACAAATGCCTTTATTACCGGTACTAAAAGATATATATATAAAAAATCTCGACGCTCTAAAATGTGCTGAAAAACGCTTTAGGGTATCTGTAACAGTTCACGAAATAAGAGGTGTGTAACATTTTATACGCGAAAGGCGCGAATTTCGCTTCACCCTGTTACATGTTTATATTATAGGGTGAAAAGAAATTAGCGCCTCCTGCAGCTAGACATCCCCTCCAGCAACTTCAACGCTCCCTAGTGTCGTTGGATGACGTTTCCGGTCATGAGTTTATATCTTTTTGTTCCTCAAGACGCCTTATGCATCCCCTGGAAGTTTGTTGGTGTAATTGCGTAATTCTGAAACACACTGGCGAATGGGACACACCCCGCCCGATCTGTCTTCGACATCCATGTATTACCGGAGATATGACGTGTAGGACATTTTGTGACATTTTTTTTTTATTACTAGCGTGTGAGGAATCTCACTGCAAAGCCAGAATGCCCGAATATCGCTTTACCCTATGTGTAATCTTATTCTTCCATCTGAGAATTTATGCTACAAACTTACTATTCTGCACTGTATATTGAATGAAGATATAAATGTTACACTCTCACCTACGTTCAATGAAACAGTATGGTTCCTATAGATGGATCTATAGGCAAGTTCGTTTACATTGACAGTTCAGAGACCAAGGCTTTTCGAATCGTGTTAGCGTGGATTCAGGAGGAATGTACTAATAGCATACACAGGTGACGCAAAAATTTTTTTGCTGAGATTATATAGACCTCCTACACTTTCCTGTCTTAACTGAAAATAGTCACAATTAAGGGCACCACATATGGAGCCCAGACTTCATTGCCAGGGATACAGTCCAAATCTTCGACAATTTTTGCTTAAATGTACCTACTATGTGTTGCATGCAAACAGACATTGGAATTTAAAATATGTTGGTTGATCAACTGTCGAAACGTTTGGAAGTAATATTGAAAACAGACTATATCATGGTCATTATCGTAATACTGAAACGTCAAACTTGTCTCTGGTTAATAGCGAGTTCAACAGGTGTATTCGTTGTGTGTACGGAAATACCACAGTAAATATATTTCTGTCCATGAAAAATACTATAAACACACACGAACACTTTACTGAGGTTGCTATTTCGTCATGAAAAGCTTTCGGTACTGTTTGAGCTCATTGTTCACGTAATGCAGGTATGTATTCCATCCGCGAAATTGGATTTGCAACCAAAATGAACACGCCAAACTGATCCAGATACGGCTATTTCGTGCTTAATTAGATGTAATAGCCTAATTTCTGGATTAACTGAGATTGTTTTATCCTGTTTTGATAATAAAGCGCACTACGCTGCAACGTTAAACATATCCTGCAGAAATTGATTCAGCGCACCTAATTGCAGCCATTAATTAGCCTGTCATTACTCTGTCTTTCTGTCCTGATGCGATGACAGCAAAGTTAAATGTTGTCAAAGCCTGGTGAAGGCGGACGTAGCTCTGGCATTTATGGCTATGCAAATGCAGCTTTTCTTTTCAGAGACTATTAGACAATGACTTCAAAAACGCATTCAGCAAGTCAATGATCAACATCCTACCTTATCACATTTTTAAGGATATACTGTCGTCCCCTCATTTTCTTCCATACGATCTTGCCGTCGAAAAATGATCAAATGTTTGTTAAGCTTATAGGACTTAACTACGGGGTCATCAGTCCCTAAACTTACAAACTACTTATGAACTACTTACGAACTAGGACGGCACAAATATCCATGCCCGAGGGGGAATTCGAACCCCCGACCGTAGTGGCCGTGCAGACCGTGACTGGAGCGCCTCAGTCCTCTCGGCCACCGCGGCCGGCGCCGTCGCAAAGCTTTTCTGGTGATCTACACGTGTGGCAGACGATCAGCTTTCATGACAGGTAAGATTACATACCGTACTCGCGTACTAGATGCAATACACCATGTACAATGACGTTACATCTAACAGGAGTGCCTCATTCACCTGCATAGCCCAACAAACCGTTAATGGCAAAATCTGGCATTTCTACTGTAAGGTAAAGCAGTAAACAATCCGAAGATTGGTTTGAACACCACAGTGCTTTACTAGGCGTGGTCCTGTTTGGAGGTGGTATGCCGTTGCCTTCCTCCGACCTTCGAACCTACTTACCCAGCCAATTATAGGGGTACCTACAGTTTAACGTGGGTTCCGAACCACGGTGCTACTTGGTATTTTTTCACATCAGTAACATTTCCATAGGTGAAAGAAGTGAAAAGTGACAGATAAAAATCCCAGGACCTGGCGGGGATCGAACGCGTGACCCTTAAATTCATAGTCCGGCACTCTTAACACTGTGCTACCAAGATATTGCCTGCATCCTATTGAGATAATGGTATAACAAGCAGTGGAAATAAAATTGGATCGATAATCTGCTGTTGTGAGACGGTCTGGACAGTTCGTGGAAACTACTCGCTGGGGATTTATGGGACTGAGTCATCGCTACTTGGTATTCTTATCTTTGTCTCATCCTTTTTAATAACCATACAATTTGTAAGCAGACTTTATCCGACGACTTTTAATGTCACTGTTAGACGCTTAATTTTTATCTATGAGTGTCGCTGTGTGGAGGCTCTTATCAGTGACGCGTCGGCGTCTTACTTTGCAGCATGCGGGGTCGGATAAAGTCCCAAGCGTCACAAACGGCTACGATGAGGATGTATGCACAAGGTGTCACGATCAGTAGCCAATACGGGCAATTTCTTCTTTTACGAAATTTAGTTTTGTCTTCCAAATTGCCAACTAATAGGGGGAAGAAGGGAAGGAAGAAAGAGGCTAATGTGATGTCGCCTGAAGAAAAAGAAGAAGAAATTCGGATCACCTCGCTCAGTATGTCGTATGCATTTCATGGTACACACACACACATGCGACGACATGAGTCACAATCAACACTTGAACACCATTCTACAGAAACAATGTCTGGATCGCTTACTGATGGCCATTAACTACTAACTAGTTTGTCATAAGACCATTTTCACAAAAACTTGTTACATGAAATAAAATTCCGTTATATACGTTGAATTACAATTAAATACTTTACAGTTCTAGATATTTCGTCTTGAAGTCAAACTAAGATATTCGTAATTTTTCGTACCTTTTTTGCCTCGGTCAGTCGACGAAAATGGTTCAGAACTACTAGCGGCACTGCACGGTGCGCCGGAATTCAGAAAATAACTCCGTTTGAAGACAACTGTTCGGTTATGAGCCGAAATAACGGAAGAGAAGAAATTGGCTGTCACTGAGGCATATCCACAAGATGGAATAAATTTACTTGTTTCACAGAAAACAGACGAGCCGATATTTACTCTTTCTTTTGTTATCCATTCAATGCTAATATTGATTGCGTGTGATCAGTAATGAATTTTGATGACAGATTCCAATTTCAGTGAAGGAAAAGATTTTTTCTTTTTCCAATTAGCTGTATGTATATTTTCCAACTAATATATTGCTTCTATGAGATACATTAAGGATTTTGATTGACTCCGCGTCAACTTTTGTGTAGGCTATCATTCTTCACTTAAAGAAAATGTCTTCATTGCTAAGTGACATTTTGTGGTTATACGTGGGCATCTACTGTGAGCGGTAAAAGTAAAGAACCACTTGATGTATACGGCACAAAAGAAGTCCATAGTTTAGTCATCAGTTACTTAGCAAAATATTTTGTACTCCTTTCCTGGTGTTTGACAATTCCACACATTGATTAGTGATGAACTATCGATTAACGCAGCCAGTGTGCCTTTTCTGAAATGCCTAAGACGTTGATATTTGTAACATGTCTCACACACACATTTTTAAAGCTACAGAGTATCGTTTCTTAAATAGAGGCTGTGTGGCAACATGAACTTATCTGATGTGATAAATCCTGTCTTATGCTCACGTTAGGTGCAGGATAAACCGACCAGAATTTGAATAATCTTTTGTGGAATGGGTAGGTGCTGATAAGCTACTAAGCTAACCTTGCGGGTGAACACATTTTACTTACAGCATTATTGCTGAATCTTGTACGACGACCTTCTGTGCTGATACGCTGATCCTACATAGAAAACTAAGAAGTTTCCTTACATTCGCAGTTACTATTTAAAAACATAAGGACTGAATGACATTTGGGACTGCACCTTATTTTCTTACGCCGATCACTGACGTGTCGAAATAAAGCATATTTGGTAAGATAAAGTAGTTTCTGCTGATGCAGAAGGTACCAACTAGGTATACGTGGGATTCTAGATACGATTACGGAATATGAAAGTGCAGTTCTGAACGGTCGGAACCGACAAGCAAAATTTAATGTGAACTCTCCACTCGCTTTCGAAAGAATGGCGAGGGAGACCAGTGCTTCAGGGATCTGTATCTTTAGATACCACAGCTGCATGCAACTTGGCGGGTAAACATACAGCCTACTGCTAGCTGTAGAACAGGGTATCCTCTCTTCTTAAGGACACATTCCAAGGCGGGCGACTCGCTGAAATACTGCCGCTTCTGACGTTGCGCGCAAATATTTGCTATTCTTCTCCCCCCCCCCTCTCTCTCTCTCTCTCTCTCTCTCTCTCTCTCTCTCTCTCTCTCTCTCTCTCTCTCTCTCTCTCATGTGTATGTATGTGTGCTTGCGCCCAGATGCTTGTAAGATACATGCTGGGCAGTTTGTGTTACTCATGCTCTGAAAGCGTAGCTGTTTTAAGTATACTTTTCATTCCCCCTGGCGGAAATCGTTAGATTTACTCTGGCCGAAAAAGTAAATTCATTTTAAATAAATAGTGGTACGAAGACGCTGTGTCGTCTGCAGTGTGTTCACTTGCTACGAGGGTTGGAACTTAAATAGTGGCAACTATTTATTCACAATCAATACAAAAGCGTTTCATATGTGCACCTGTTACTGTCCTGCAAAATAGTCACATGCGTTGTGTAGAACCCTTTGCCAGCGATGTGGAAGGCGTCGTTTACCGTTAGTGGAATCTGTCGTGCTGATAGTGCGAATGGAGCGGTCTACTGCCTGTCGAAATTGTATAGCTGTTCAGAAGCGTATGTCACGAAGTGGTTCCTTCATCTTCGGAATCAAAGTCAGACGGACTTAAGTCCAGTGAATATAGTGGATGGCACAGTACTTCCCAGCCCCATCGCCGAACAGAGCAGTCACAGCTTGCGCTGTATGCGCCCGCGCATTGTCGTGCAAATAGATGGGCGGGTTGAGTAGAAAGTGTTGCCGCGTCTTTTGCAAAGCTGGTCCCAGGTGATGCTCTAGAAACGAACAGTAATACTGTGCATTGACGGTCTGCCGTGGAGGAATGTAATGCGTTAGGATAACACCATCACAGTCGTACTCGTGCTACAGTTGAGTACGGCAGTACCGATACCCCATGTTGTGGCCTCGTCGCCTTTTGGCCCACTTTAGGTTACGGTAGTAACTGAATTAATTGCAGATGTCACGTGACATTCCTCGCCCAGAACTCTCTGGCATAAACCATCTTGCTTTGCATATTTGATGATTTTCTTGTTTTAACTTATACGTTTTTATTCCAAAGCAATGGCGCACTGAAGAATTAACAAAAACAAGTCGTTCTTCGTACGATAAATGATCTACTGTCTACAAATGCCATATTAGTATCAGTTAATAACAGCCATCAATACTATTAGATTAAAGGACGTGGCTTTTAAGTGTTGGACGTAGCGTAGTGGGCAATGTGTTGGTCTGTGAAGCTGAAGGTCAGTGGTTCAAAACCCTCCACTACCTAAAAAAATTTGTTTTCCTAAAAGGGTTTCAAACATTCTTATTAATTTTTTGTTGTTTACATTATTATTTTGGTCCAAAATGTTTGCTAAAACTTATAAAACTACAAATCTAAAGTGGGCCGTAAAACAGGTCAGTGCGATTTGTTTCCTCGTCGAGGTCTAGTCCTCAGTAAAGGAACAGGTGCAGGAATCGATGGTTACTGAAACAACTAATCAGATTAATAAAAGAAGTTTTATTGACTGAAACTTCTAATACTGAACTTAAGAACATAAGTCTGTTTCTTCTCTCTTCTGTCTTCTCGCTGCGTCGTCCGTATGATGCTAGCTGCGCTGTGACCTAGTTGCTAAGTTCGTAGCCGCGTTCTTACTTCGTGACTGCCTGAGTTCTAACTAGCAACTGCCCTATTTCTCACTTCGTAGCTCACTAGTAACTGCTGTATTCCCGAATAGTAACTGACGTATTCCTGAATAGTAACTGCCGGGCGTCCAGACGTATGTCGGCGTAGATACAGCCGCTTGTAGAGGGCGCGCATCTTCGCTTACTCCCGCGTGCTTGTGATTGGCTTTCTGTCGATCGCTGCCTTCTCCACTAACGTTCTCTACGTCTGGTGTGTGGCGCTGACTTTACGGCACAACACGCCACACACTCTTGAAGACCTTGATTATACTGTCGTGCTGTACGACCAATGGCACATTGAATCTTGATCCAACTCCGTTAATCCTGTTTCCGAAACGTAGTGACTCCTTTACGTTAGACCACTACTCACAAGTGTCTGTGTTTCCCTCGATTGTGCGCACGCCTGTGTCGTGGGACGGGCGAGTCAATTTTCTCGTAGGTATGCTAGGCTTGTCAACAACGTGTGCTACATGCGACAATAGTAGATTCCATATCATACTCTCTCCACAGCACTGTTGCCACTATTTAAGTTCCAACCCTTGTCTATACACGGTGTCAGGAGGAACGGTAAATGGTTTGAGCGGTGATACTACTGGTGATTCTGAACAAAAACCTAAGAAACATATTCCCTTATGTTTAAACAGTTACGTAGGCCGAATGTGTTGTTTGTTTCCGAACAACCGACAGATTTGCAATAGGTGAATCCATCACAAACTTCTCGATTTGCTTTGCTAGAATGCTGCGTTGAGCTTAGGCGATCAGCTTCGTCTGTCATATCTCCTTAGTGTACTAGTCTGATGCGTAAGACGAAAATGGCACACACAACATGTATTGAACTTGGCCGTAACTCTGTAGCCAATCGCCAATTACCGTAAAGGTGCGGCTGGAGAAGAGCGTTCCATCTAGTGCCGAGGAAAAGCCGGACGGGCAGCACTTCGGCCTGGTCGGTAATGCAGTAGGTGCCTCGGATGGCGGCCCTGGTGAGTGGCCCATCCTAGCGCGAGCCCTGGAAGAGGAAAGTGACGAGCGCCCAGGGAAGAGTGTAGGGTGGGGGGAGGAGGGGAGGAACGCCAGGGCGGCCCGGCGGCGGCCGGTGCTCGCGAGCTCTCAGCTCAGCTGGCCGGCTCTTGTGGCCAGCCAGTCGGGCGTCACTGCATTCCAGAGTCACTGCTCTCAAGGCACCGAGGTTTTCACGTCTCACCTTTCTGGGTCTTCACTTTCACTGACTCGTTGGTACCTAGTAATTGTCTATAGGTGGCATCGGACATGTCCGAAACAGTCGCCATATACATAACTTATAGAAATGCCGATGACGGACAATGATCTTTTCTTCAGTGCGGAGGTGCTCCTATGGGAATCTATATAAATGTGAATGTCTGTTCGATGTACGTTTATCATATCTGAACCACGAGACACAAAGAGCTAAAAATTTGTACAGTTACTAATGTCTACCCAGGGAATGCTTTAGGCATGGTTTTATGGCGATCGGATAGCTGTTTATATATATAATGTGAATGTCTGTTCGGTGTACGCTTATCACGTCCGAACAAGACACAGAGATTTGAATATTGGTACATTTACTAATTTATACCCGAGGAAGGTTTTAAATACGGTTTTGTAGCGATATTTAGTAATCTGAAGAATTGCGGAACAATAATTACTCTTTCAAAATTACATTTACTCTGTGAAAATGGTTTTATTGGTTGCATCGTTGCTTGAGGGTTGATAATGATAAAAGGATGGAGTTTACTGAGATGGAAAGTTATCAGTGTATATAAAATTCTAAGTGTGTGTGTGTGTGTGTGTGTGTGTGTGTGTGTGTGTGTGCGTGTGAATATTTCGCCCTGCAGCGAAAACTAACTTACAGAACGCAAACGAATGGTCTGTGTGTAATTGTTGCCCGAAGTCTACCGTTGTACACCATAGCAGTTCCATGCCGATAGCTATAAGGGGGTGGAAGATATGGTGGCTGAAAGTCGTCAGACTATAAAAAAATTCGGACTGAATGCCAGCGATGACGTTTGCGACTCTATAGCAAGGAGGTTACATACAGCGAAACGTGATGCAACAGACCATATCTTTGGTCTATGCGTGCTACGTCTTCAGCTCTCTACTGAAAGATAGCTTATCTATCATCAACCAACAAGCGAGCAGAGCCGCGGATTTTATATATATATATATATATATATATATATATATATATTGCTGTTCGTTAGTCTCGCTTAAACTCGAGAACGGTTAAACCGATTTGGCTAATTTTAGTCTTGAAATGTTCGTGTAAGTCCAGGGAAGGTTTAAACGGTGATAAAATATGGAAAAGTTGTCCGGACAAGAGGAAAATCTGGAAAAACTGAAACAGCTTATTTCGAGTGAACTATCAATACCGTTCGTCCAATTGCAATAAAATTTTGTACATTTCATGTTGAAAGCAAGAGGAAGGTTAGCATCAAATAAAAATTTGGAAGTCTCCGGAAAGTAGGAAAAATTAGGAAAAACCGAAATTGATTTTTCTATCAATAAAAATCAATTGCCACATGTTTGTAAGAGCATGACTTGAGTACGACTTGACAGGACAAAGTATGTATGAAATAAATGTTTTGGAAAATTGGAAAATTTGACAAAACTGAAAGTGCGTTTTTCAATGTGTTTTTGATTCAATTCAGCACTATAATTGACTATTCGCACGACGGAGAGGGGTATTTTTTTTTTGTTTGTTCATTATGGTCTTCGAAAAGTTTTCAGTAACAAAAAATAGGGACACTTAAAAAGGAAAATCGGGAAATTTGAACCAAGTTCCTTTTTCAATGTGTTTCTAAATGTACTCAACACTCTTTCGATCATTTGACGTTCAACGAACTAGATGAAAGTTCTTATGAACTAAAAAGTTCGAAAAGTTACCCGGAAAATGTGAAAATTCGTGAGAAACTGGAAAAGCTTTTTTTTCTGTTGCATATCAATATCATTCATTCATTTGATTGCGATAAAATTTTGCACATTCGACGTTCAAAGCGAGTGGAAGGTTTGAATGAATTAAAAGTTTGGAATAGTTGGCCACAAAATAGGAACATTTGGGGAAAATTGAAAGAACTGCTCTTTTTTGTGATATCAACATCATTCGTACGATTGCGATAAAATTTTGCACATTTGACGTTCACCGATACATAACTATCTTCTGATGCCTTTATAAAACTACTGGGTCTAAAATACATATGATTTAAATTAATGTGGTTTATATTAAGAGGTAAGTGATACGAAGTTCACCGGGTCATCTAGTTAGTTTATAATAACTAAGAGTTTGAGTTCTAATAAGTAGGGGTAAAGTACAGACAAATTCTGACGGGAGGCGTACTTGAGTAATTCCGTGCAGGTGTGGTGGTCGCTGTGTATCCAGTGGTGTAATGTCAGCGCAACTACCTAGAAAGCAGGAGACCTGGGTTCGAGTCCCAGCTTGGTACACATTTTCAACTTTACCTATTCAAAGTTAATGTCATACCTCTATGAATACGTAGTTATTAGGTACAGTGAACATAAGACACTGGGTAGTCATCACTCTTAAGTTTCACGGCAGTAGGCGACGATTACGTTTACCTATAACAACGTCACTAAAAGATTAGTAACAATATCTACATCGACATACATACTCCGCAATTCACCGTAAGGTGCGTGGCGGGGGGTACATTGTACCACTACTAGGCATTTCCTTTCCTATTCCACTCCCAAATTGAACGAGGAAAAAAAGAATGCCTATATGCCTCCGTACGAGCCCTAATTTCTCTTATCTTGTCTTTGTGATCTTTACGCGAAATGTAAGTAGGCGGCAGCAAGATCGTACTACAAGCTTCAAATTCCGGCCCTCTAAATTTAACAGAAATTCACGAAAAGAATGTCGTCTTTCTTCCAGCGATCCCCAATTGAGTTGCCGGAGCATTTCCGTGACACTCGCGCATTGGTCGAACCTACTGGTAACAAATCTAGCTGCTCGCCTCTGAACCGCCTCTATGTCTTCCTTCAAACCGATCTGCTGCGGATCCCAAATACTTGAGCACTACTCAAGACGTGGTCGTACAAGCGTTTTATACGCGGTCTCCTTTACAGGTGAAGTACATCTTCCCAAAATTCTCCCAATAAACAGAAGTCGGCTGTCTGCCTTACTCACAACTGTCCTTACATGCTCGTTCCATTTTATATCGCTCTGCAATGTTACGCCTAGATACTTGAACGACGCGACAGCATCAATAAGCTCACTACTAATGCTGTATTCGAACATTATAGGATTGTTTTTTCTACTCATGCGCATCACCTTACATTTTTCTACATTGAGAGCTAGCTGCCATTCTTCGCACCAACTAGAAATTTTGTCTAAGTCAACCTGTATGCTATTACAGTCAGTTACAGACGATACCGAGAATATACAATTAGTTAAAAGAAGTATGTCGATCGAACTGTAGTAATATTTCTGTAAACATCGCTGTCAATAAAAATGGTGGTGTGTTGTTGTTGTTGTTGAACGAATAACCATTTTCGTGTCTTGCTGTATCTGACTGCGTTGCATTGATTGACTGGCATACTGATAAGTGCTGGTACATCTAGATCCAATAAAATTGTCCTAGAAAATAGCTTGGTTGAGGTATCGAATATAAAGGACATTCAATTAAATGTGCTTTAGTTAAAGTATGTGGTTTGGAGGGATACGTGCTCGAAGACTGTGTAGCCGCATTATCCGTAAGTCTGTGATAGCTGAGCGCTTAAAGGGTCTGCTTACTAAGCAGCAGGTCCCGGCTTACAATCCCGGCCGCAGCACAAATTTCAGTTAAAGAGCTCTCCTTATGTGCGATACCTCTGGTATAATGACTGTAGAGATGAAGCTTTTCAGTGGCCACTAAAATCTTAAAAGTACGTAAGATGTCTACATGGTTGTGCTTGCAATTATATTAGACAATATGCAAAAGGGCATGAAAGGGAAACATTAGTTGGGAAGGGAGTGAGACAGGGTTGTAGCCTCTCTCCGATGTTATTCAATTTGTACATAGAGCAGGTGGTGAAGGAAAGCAAGGAAAAATTGGAATAGGGGCTAAAGTTCAGGGTAAATCAATAAAAACGTTGTTTTGCTGATGACATTGTAATTGTCAGACAGCAAAGGACCTAGAATAGCAGTTGATTGGAATGGACAGTGTGTTGAAGACAGCGTATAAAGTGAACATTAACAAGAGCAAAACAAAGGTAATGGAATACAGTCTTAGAAATTCAGGCGATGCTGAATGGATTACATGAAGGTGGTAAATGAGTTTTGTTACTTGGGTAGTAAAATAACATATGACGGTCGCAGTACAGAAGATAATAAATGCAAAATGGCAATGGAAAGAAAAGCGTTTTTGAAAAAAGAAATTTGCTTACATCGAATATTACGTGTAAAGAAGTATTTTCTGAAGGCATTTGTGTGAGTGTTGCCTTGTACGGGAGTGAAACATGTGGACAGGAAGAGAATAGAGCCTTTTGAAATGTGGTGCTGCATAAGAATGCTGAAGATCAGGTGGTTGGATCGTGTAACTAATGAAGAGGTACGGTACAGAATTGGTGAGAAAAGGAATTTCTGGCATACCTTGACTAAAAGAAAGGAATCGCTTGGTAGGACACATTCTTAGACATCGAGGAGTCGTAAATTTGGCATTGGAGGGAAGTGTGTGGGGTTAAAATCGCAGAGGGAGACCAAGAGACGCACATAGTAAGCAGATTCAAATGATGTGGGTTGCCGTTCTTACGAGGAGATAGAAAGGCTAGATTAGGGTGGAGAGCTGTATCAAACCAGTCTCCGGATTGAAGACCATAAAAACATCATCATTTACAAAAGCAAACCAAATACGAAACCAATGTGGTGCATAACGTACCAGCTAAGGGAAATATGAGAAAAACGCAGCTGCAGGAGTCGCTCATAATTGAGTTAATGGAAATGCTGCCAATTCTTCCACTTGTGACAAATTTCTAATGATAACCATCCGTTTATTTAGTCTTTCTCTGACTGTGGTATCGAAACATAAATTGTTGTTTAGCGTGTCTATATATATTTTATGGTGGCTTGTTTGTTTGCTTGTATATATCGTTATAAAAAAATCCGTATTTAAAGGCAAACCGCTGAAACTGTCAGCATTGATTCGTCTTTGAAAACTTTAAAGACTCAAGTTCTAGTTAATTTGGATGAAAATACTGTTCTAAAGGAATTAACTGGAAATAACACTACTGTCTTATGTGAGAATGAGTTTTCTAGTTACCAAAAGTAATAAACGAACTTTACGTCGAAGACTAAAAGCTGACAAGCTTCAATCCCAATGCAGGAAGTATAATACTGAATTTTTTTTCCATCTTAATCCTCCGTTAACAGATTCGGCATTAAGTTTTATACTTCGTGGGTCACGCTGTTGTGTGTACCTTCATTTGCTCTCAATCCCTAGTACGTAAGTCGGAAAAAAAGGAAATGCCATTTTCTGTCCTACGGGACAAGGGGAAAAGTGTGAAATTTCAAGGAAGAAAAATCTGCTCACGTGGACTGAGGTCTCCTAAATATGTGGCCACAACGCCAATTACCGACACAATCGAAGGAATTGTTCATTCTTCTTGCCCTGCTGAACAAGAATGTGACACTGTAGAGGCCTAGGTGTGACCTAAGCTGCGGAATTTTGCTTCTAGCAACCACATTTAGGCTAGTTTTGCAAAGTTTTCCCCACATCCGTCTAGTAGTACATTTGCTTTGGGCCGCACGTTACGTAATCAAAGCAAATAGCTTAAAAAGTCTGTGCAACTTCTGTCATGCCATCGACATTTAAAAACAAATGACAAATATAATGGAATAAATTCTTTAACGAGAATAAAGGCTAAGTTTTAAAAGTGAACTGTGTAAGAGATGGGATCAAATAAGCGTTATATATATATATATATATATATATATATATATATATATATATATATATATATATTATTCGCTATTTCTCCTAGGGGTAGTACTGTGATGTTGAAATGCAGTAAGATTCTTTGCATTTTTATCTTCGTGTTAACGTGTTACGGAAATTAGTTGTTTAATTTTGCAATTATTTTCAGAGTTTCATAACTCGTTGGTTACACGAGGATGTAATTTCAAATCAAAAATGTCATCCATATTTACATAACAAAAAGGTGAGGTTTGCATATACAAATAAAATAACTGTCTATCGATGTACAGTGAGCTCTGTGTACTAGGTGTTAACATAAGTGTTGGTATTAAAATAGAGGCAAAGTACACAGATATTCGATCATAAGATGTGGATGAAGGAGAACTTCAGACATTTGGAAATTTAACGTTTGTGTCATTATTAGCATCATCCATATTTTAAAACATTATGTTCGACGTCTTAAACTACAGAATCTATTTCATCAGAGTTGATACACATACTTCTTACTGTAAAGAGACAATCGGTCACTAAAAGAGTGGTCGTGAAAAATGGGTAGCCAGCGGCACCTGGGTAATTCATCCACTCTTGGAGAGGAAGTAAGTACAGAGAACTGTAACAAACTTTACACGCAATTCCAAAGATTTAAAAAACTTTTTGTATCTGACATACCATACAAATGAGAGAATGAAAAAGTTTGTTGCTTGCGCTGTTCATGTCATCACAATATATCACTTCATTATTATATTCGCGACACACACTGCAGACACTATTCACATATACGACTGAATGTATATTCAAATTACATCAGGGTGCGACAGATAATTCAGGTGATGACATGTCGAAAACGAGATGAATGAAAATTGCTCATCACGCGCGAGGTTTTAATTTATTATGTCTTTACCAATAACTATATTCGCGAAACGTTTCGCAGACATTTTTCTAATATTCCATTAAACGCAGCTAGAAAATCATATTGAACTAGTAGATCAAAGATCTTCTATTTCCTCTTACGTTTATCATCTCGGAGCCTTGGGTTCATTAACCACTTTCATAACTTTCCTCTACCGTTCCATTCTCTAATAGCGCGCGGGAAAAAAGAACACCTAAATCGTTCCGTGTTCTATCTCATTTCTCTTATTTTGTTGGGATGGTTATGTCTCCTTAAGTAGGTGGGTGCTAGCAAAATATTTTCAAATTCAGAACTAAAAGTCGGTGATTGAAACTTCGCAAACAGATCACGCCGCAATGAATAACGTCTTTCTTTTAATGATTTCCACCCCATTTCGAGCAACATTTCCGTGACGCTTTCATCCCCGTAACGTGATAAAACAAAACGAGCTGCCCTTCTCTGAACCTTCTCAATGTCTTCCGTCAGTCCCACCTGGTGAGGGTCCCACAAGGGGCAACAGTACTCCAGGAGAGGACGAACAAGTGTGATGTAGGCAGTCTCTTTGGTGGAACTGGTGCATCTTCGAAGCGTTCTGCCAGGGAACGTAACCTTTGGTTCGCCTTCCCCACAATATTTTCTGTGTGTTCTCTCCAGTGAAAGTTGTTCCTAATTGTAACTCCTAGGTATTTGGTAGAAATTACGACCTTAAGGTTTGACTGATTTATCGCGTAATTGAAGTTCAGCGGATTTCTTTTAGTGGTCACGTGTATTACTTCACACTTTTCTTTGTTTAGTGTCAATTGCCAATTTTCGCACCATGTAGAAATTTTGTGTAAATCGCTTTGGAGTTGCTTATGATCCTCTGTTGGCTTCACTACCCGATAAACGACAGCATCATCCGCGAACAGTCTGAGGGAGCTATTCAGATTGTCTCCTAAATCGTTTATTTACACCGGGTCAAATAGTGAAAAATCTGGACATTTCCGATTAGTCAGTCGTGTTATAACGCTATGTGCAATTTTTGTGCCAAACTATTGTTAGACATAACACGTTTCCAAAGTCAACTAATCGATTGACTAATAGACTGAATAAAAACTGGCAAGTATTTACGCTACTCGTCGTCGTGGACGTCCTCCTTTTTCGCTCCTCGAAAAATTTCTGCGATCGTCCATGAGGAAATATCTTAGAGAGAGAGAGAGAGAGAGAGAGAGAGAGAGAGGGGGGGGGTGGCTGCACGCCAGCAGCCAGCAGCGGCTAGCGGCAAGTACTTCCGGCCACTGCACTTCCGGGGTCGATCGCCTCTGCAGGCGTTACCACTGCCTCTGCCCGCCGGCTCTCTGCGTTATCGACTGCCATCTGCGCGCCCCACCACCACTGCTGCGTCTTCACAAGTAGGAGAAAGGAAGAGAAAAAAAAACTTAAGCTTTCCGCAGTGCACTCTCATTCTACCATTCCTTTCGCCAGATTCCTGATTTACGACGGGAACGTGGTCTTCGTAGTCAACAAAATGGGAATAGAAGTCTTCCATAAAAAAAAAAGAAGATCGCAATTTTTTATTGAATTTCCGGTTTCATTTGGTTACACTGCCATCTTCCTTTAATATACAACTCGTCACGTAGGACGCTTAAATATAAAAGAATTGCTCTGGCGGTCTTTCCGACCCACTGGAGTTATGCATGTAGTTTTGATTTTTGCCAATATTTCGCACAGCAACTTCTAAAATTATAAACAATACAAAATTAAATACTGCATATAAAAATGTTGTCTTAAGTCCGCATTATGGTTTGACGCAGCTCTAAACGCTACACTGTCCTGTGCTAGCCGCTTCATCTGAGAATACAATTTGTATAGGTTATGGGACAGTCTTACGCAACTGTAAACTAGTCTACTTTAGACCAGACGCGTTTCACATTATTCTAAAGCATCTTCAGTGGTCAAGAATTTTTATGTTGCCCTCTTCATGTGTGATTTGTAGCACATTGCTACTTGCTGTCACTGCTTATATATTTACACTATTTACACTTTTTACAGTTAAACTTCTTGCAACCTACTTAGCTGCCAGGCCACAGAAAATGGCTATTTTTTAAAATCTGTTGCAAGAAGTGTAACTGTAAAAGTGTAAATAGTGTAAATATATAAACAGTGACAGCAAGTGGCAATGTGCTACAAATCACACATGAAGAGGGGAACATAAAAATTCTTGACCACTGAAGATGCTTTAGAATAAAGCGAACGCGTCTGGTCTAAAGTAGACTAGGTTACAGTTGCGTAAGACGGTCCCATAACCTACACAAATGGTGTAACTGCAACTACGGAAAAGGAGGCCAAAAACACAAAGAAGAATTACGTATCTGAGAATACGCTCGGCAACCTACATCCTTCTGAATCTGCTTACTGCGTTCGTCCATCGGTCTTCCTCTACGATTTTTACCCCACGCACTTCGTTCTAGTGTTGACGATTACCTTCACTACCCTATCTCTGAGCTACGCATTCTTCTTCTACTGTATCACTTTCCTCCTTTTTCGCCGATCCTTGCATAATGTCCCCCTAAAAACACTCAACCACCTCTGGTTCCTTTAATTTGTCCAGGTTCCGTCTCCTTAATTGTCAACTTTTTTGCAGTACCTTAAGTTTGAATCTACAGTTCATGGTCAGGGTCTATATCTGCCTCTGGATATGTATTCGTTTAAAACCTTGTTTCTTAACCTTTGCCTTACCATTATAAAGTCTATCTGGTATCTCCCAGTGTCTCTTGGCCTCTTCCACATATGTAACCTTGTTTCGTGATGATTAAAGCAAGTGTTTATGGTGATTAAATTGTGCTCTGCACAAAATTCTACCAGGCGTTCTCCTCTTTCATTCCTTTTCTCCAGTCCATATTCACCTACTTCAATTCCTTCTGTTTACTCTCGTACTTCAGAGTTCCTGTGTACATATAATCATAAAACATTACAAAAAGAATACCGGAGAGAAAAAAAACACTGTAAGCAGCATTGAAATTGGTGCATTGTATTTCTTAGTTGATCATAACGGAAAAGAAAAAAGAAGAGAAAATGTAAAAAAATCTTTCCTTACATTAGTTTCAACTAAACCTACTTTTGATAACCGTTCAGCATATTTTAACTACTTGTGTTTCCTATGATGCTGCGAGGGAACAAGCTGGTTTATCGGATGACCTCCGCTCCATTTTAAGAGTGGCACAAGTTTACGATTTTGTGTTTCGGCCGACCTCCTACCAAAGATCTTAGGTCTATGGTTCTAAAATATAGATAGGATCATTTGGTCCATCCCTCTATACTTAGCCCAGCATCTTTTTAGCCTTGTCCCCCATTTCTCTGTTTTGTTTCTTATTAGTGCCACTGAACCTTTCATTATTATACAAATGATGTAGGGGGAAGAACTACATCCTTTAGTTTTCGCTGCCGGCCGCGGTGGCCGTGAGGACTGAGGCGCGTCAGTCACGGTCTGCACGGCCACTACGGTCGGGGGTTCGAATCCCCCTCGGTCATGGATATTTGTGCCGTCCTTAGTTTTAGGCTGTGGCTAAGCCATGTCTCCACCATATCCGTTCTTCCAGGAGTGCTAGTCTTGCATGGTTCGCAGGAGAGCTTCTGTAAAGTTTGGAAAGTAGGAGGCGAGGTACTGGCGGAAGTAAAGTTGTGAGGCGGCATCGTGAGTCGTGTCGGGATAGCACAGACGGTAGTGCGCTTGCCCGCGAAAGGCAAAGGTCCCAGGTTCGAGTCCCGGTCCCGGCACACAATTTTAATCTGCCAGGAAGTTTCAGTTCATAAGTAGTTTGTAAGTTTAGGGACTGATAACCCCGTAGTGAAGTCCCATAAGCTATACAAAACATTTTTAAAAAAGTTTTCACTCTTCCCTTGCCTGTCTGCTGTTCTATTTAGCAGTAATCTCTTCCTAGTATGGGCGCTGATGACAACGATGTTGAGCTCCAATAACAACATAAACCTACTTGTGGAGAGGGTCCGCCTTGGCATTTCAAACGACGGCGGCTGTCAGTTCGGCGCACCCCCTGCGGTGCTGGTACTCGTTGATCTCGTCAGCGTTGGCTGCCTGATGCTGCGAGCATTCCGCGGCGGCCGCCTATCGATTCTGGGCGCGCTTTCACGGGAGGCGGAGGTGCCGATGCCGCCTCGCCTCGCCTTTCCCTGCAGAAACAGGATCGCCCGGCCTGACCCACTCACCTACAAAGGGCGCCGCGGCTGCGTTTTGTCACTCTCCGATGCACCTGCTGTGCTGCTGGACGCGGAAATGCCGCCGTCCCCTCTACTGCCTGTCACGAAGGATCCTGCACGCCGTCTCCTCCTAGTTGTCCGCCAGTTTAACAGCGTGCACTGCCTAGTGCAGGGGTGTCCAACTAAATTTAACAGTCGGCCACGTTATAATCTACGAAACTTAAAGTCAGTCGGCCAGACCAAACTACCCGGCCCAGTTCCTTCATTTTTGTTTTAAACAGAGGTTTTAATTCGCAGATTTGTTATAAAGTATCAGAATTAACTATCAATAAAATTCTTCCGGGTATGAGACCGCGTCGTCATTTTATAAACTCTACCGACGTTTCGGCCACTGTTCAGGCGGCCTTCATCAGGGTCTGTCTGATTGCTGAGTGTATGATCGCTTGGGGTTTATATATCGGCGGATGATGGAGAGAAAGGGAGACGTTGGTTTTCCTTTGTGGGTGGTTACTTTACTGCCTGCCATTGGTGGAAAGGGGCGTTGATGATTGGTGTTTGTTTTTCATATAATTGGTGGTTGCGTTCTTCCCCCTTATTGGTCAAAAGTGACGTTTCCGATTTGATTTTGCATTAGAAGTTGCTATTGGCGGAATGAACCTGAGAGAACGGACAGCGGTTGTGGCGACTAGTCAACAGCGGCACGCTGTGTCAGATGCTGAAGCTAATATGAAAAATAACTTACTCAAGGACAGTTCTGCAAGCAAGCCTTTTTGCGGCTTATCTATAAAAAGAACTGTGAATAAAACATCTTTTATGGTGGACAGATTGCAATAAGAAGAGTGGAGACAGCCCTACGCGTAACAAACAAGGCAGCGAGTACACGACAGTTAAGGAACATCTGTGGTTGAATCTTAAATAAAAAATTATTTTAATCAAAGCATAAAACGGATATGGATTGCAGCTCCACCACAGTCCGTGTTTACTTGGACCTTCATTCTCTTCCAAAGGACTCCACACCTAGTTTCGTTTACCGGGGAGAATTTCTCGCACTCCGGTTCAAATCTGACGACAATTTGTTCATCTACAGTGATCGCTCAGACAGACTAGGGTGTTGGGTGTCCCTTTACGCTTGGCAACGCCTCGTTTAAATATCGTCTCCCTGAGTGGAGTTCTAATTTTACAGATGAGCTGTGTGCATTATACCAAGCCACCCAATACGTCCGGCGAAACTATCTCAGTAAGAGTGACATTTGACCGGACTCTCAGTGCTCTTTTGAGCCTCTGCACGCTGTATCCTATCCATCCCCTGGTACAAAGCATCTGCAATTGTCTTACCTCTCTTTCAACGAGTAGAACTACTGTGACGTTTCCGTGGGACCCTGGCCACGTGAGTGTTGGGGAATGAGGCTGCGGATACGGCTGCCAAGGAGGCAGTTCTCCTCCCTCGGCTATTTACCTCTTCAACTATCTCTGATGACTACCTACTGGCGTCTCTCGGCGTATCATCTTACGTTGGTTTTTACATTGGTCATCCCTGTCAGGGAACAAATTGCGAGTCATGAAACCTGTCATCTCGACCCTCTCGCCGAGAGATTTTTCTGGCCCGGCTTCGTATAGGCCATTGCCGTTATAGCCTGCTCTCTTATGTGAGAACTGAAATGAACCTTTTACTGTGTACCACCTTTTAGTGCAATGTTCGTTTTTTAATCGTCTACGTCATGATATGTTTACCATTTGAAATGTCTGATATTTTAGCTGATGACCCGCATTCTGTTAAGAGTTTTACTTTTTATACATCGTGCAAACATGGCGAAAGCCATTTAAGTTCTAACCCCGGTTCGATTTTACTATGGGCAGTGTTGGGCGCTAACGACCTAAGTAGTTTTGCGCCCTAAAAAAAAAAAAAACACGCAACTCCACCCACACACTTTTTATAAACGGAGATCAAAAACTTTACCTTCGAACATCTGAATCGGTATATCAATCATCCAAAAGCACCGTGAGAATCGAGGGCAGTCATCGAACGATGCATCAGACAGATCCCTCACTTGGTGCATCTCCGTGTGCTGCTACGGCCAGAAGCGACTGCCTGTTGCTCGTCGTCCTCCGGCCGCAGTGGTAGACTCCTCAAGGCCGCCTCCAAGGCGGGTCCCAGCAATGAAAGAGCAGGATGAGCGTCACCTTCCCGCCTGGCGGATCGCTCTTCAGCTTCTTGGGACGGGTGATGACACCACCGCGCTGTCGACGCTTTTAACTCCGGCCTGCAGTGGCGGCCTTAGCTTTTCCTACTACAGCTTTGTTCTCACCGTGCTGACTTCAACATAGAAACGTATCACTTGCTTCTGGCAAGCAGCCACTGCATGCGTTTTGCTTTTTCTTCGGCTCAGTTGCATGGGGGTTTCTGATCTTATAGCAGCCTCTATCCTACCGGATAAAGTGTTCAGTGCGTGCACGTCGGAAATGACCCATATAGGAGTCGGGTTGTGTTTAGTATACCAGTGCCTTGCAGCAGCACTCACAAACGGAAACATTGTGATCGCCTTAATATTTCCTAAAACAGAATAAGAAATCGTGATTGTCGGTTTCTATCGTCAACAATTCACATAATGCGGAAAGCTGGGAAAATTAACTGTGAAATCGAAGAATGCTGCTTCCGTAATTCTGGAACCAATCTGTACAACGACCAAAAAGTACAGAAATCGAAGATCAGTGATAAAAAAAATATCGCACTAAAGTGTTTTACGGCCCACTTTAGATTTGTAGTTTAAGTTTTTGCAAATATTTTTGACAAAAATAATAATCTAAATAATAAAAAATTAATAAGAGCGTCTGAAACCCTTTTAGGGGAAAAAATAGGTAGTGGTGGTTTTCGAACCACTGACCTTCAGCGTCACAGTCCAACGCATTGCCTACTACGCTACGAATAAAAGTTAAAAGTTGCGTTCTTTAATTTCATACTATTGATGGTCATTGTTAACTGATGCTAATAAGGCATTTGTAGACACTAGATTATCATTCATCGTATGAAGAACGACGTGTTTTTGTTAATTCTTCAGTGCGCCATTGCTTTGAAATGACAAGGTGTAAGTTACAATAAGAAAATCATCAAATACGCAACGCAAGAGGGCGTATGCCAGAGAGTGGAATGTCACGTGACATCTGCGAAGGGCTGGTTTTCGTTAATTCGATGGAGGGTGTCAAAACTTCGTTATCTTTGCAAATATCTCTCAAACGATACGAGATATGAAAAAAACGTAAGTTGTTGAGAATTTTCTCCTCTACAAATTCGCTTATTTAATTTTTGTGCCAGATGAATGGTTAAGACGTTATTTTCGTTTAAATTTCGAGCTGTCAAGACGATCGCAAAGGCTCACTTTTAGTGTTATTACCGTAAACTAAAGTGGGCCAATAAATGGGAGAGGAAATTGAAGTTCAAAGAGAATAATAAATGTAGGCTTCCTGATGTCAGCTATGTCAGGAATGACAGTCAACTTGAAAAGCTCCTGAACGAATTGGATAATGCCTTGAAAAAGACAAAAATAATGGCATGTTGTTGAATTAAATTGACCTACCCTGAGGGATAAAGCAGTAAGAAATTAATAGTAGAAGAGTTTTGCTATGGGTCTAGTAAAACAACTGGTGAAGGCTCGAGTACACAGGATGTTAAATTCAATGTGGGTACAGCACGAAAAGAATTTTGCAGAATAAGACTGAATTGTCTAATATTATTTAACTGTTCTGAAGTCTTTCCTGAAACCATTTTTCTGGAGCGAAGCAATGAAATTAAACTTGGACAACAAGTAGTTCAAACAAGAATACAATAGGAGCAAATTTGTGTGGCATAACTTGAATAAAAAGTGACGAGTTAATAAGGGTTAAACTGTTTCATGAAAGGATTGTTGGTATTAGGTAAATGTGGAAAGAGAGAGGGGGGCGGGCAGATAATATTGTACAGGAATATTTTCAATATCCTGGTAGATTGAAATGATATCGTGTTCAGTAGTTACTCCAGGATAGACTAGCATGGAAAAAGAGTTTAGAACAGTCGTCGGACAGAACATTACAATGATGCGTGCTAGGATGCCAGTTTAGATATACATCTGTACTCACGGTGTGTGGCGGAACATGTTTCCGCCACTATTGCCTCGTCTCCATATCTTTCCTGTATTATACCAGAGAAATAAATGAAGAAACGGAGGGGGGTGCAGTTTACTAGCTCAAACTTGTTAACTTCGCGAGACGTGTGTGCGAGAAGTAATACGCTGCTGTACCGTTTTTCGGAACGTTTACTTTGTTTCAACTATATCTCTCCGTGGTGCGCAGTGCCCCCAAGCATCTCAAACTCAAGGTCATAGAACACGCCTACCGTCGCTCGAATACACAGGTTGTGAGTCACGTCGGTGTCATCGCCATATTGGAACAGTGAGTGCTAAACTAGTGGGTGCAGAGAGTATAGGCGGCTATTTCTGTGCCGCTCGCTAAGTAATCACGGCGTTATCTCCGGCGTGTGTCGCCCGTGGCCCGGCGGCCGGGGGAGTGGAGGGGGGGGGGGGGGCGAGGCAGACGTCACACGTGTCGCTCCGCTATCACTGAGACCTCTCGCTGATCAGGAAATGAGGCGTGCACGCCAGCTTCTGTGTTCCTATTGGTGCTACTACGACACCACTGGAACATGTTCTCTCTGAGGTTGAAACACTTATTTACTGACAAAATTAAAACGGCCCAGAAAGCAAATTTTTAGTTTTATTTTGCAACTGATTCCGCTCAGTGCAATCATCAAAGACCGCCATAATTAGAGGCGGTGGCGGTGCATCGATCAGGCCTCACGAACGTCAACTGCATTTGACGTCTGGTGCTCTGCGTCTGAAAGTGGGCTGCATTTTCTGAAACCGGTTACAAAAGAAGATTAGAAATGTGAAATCTAGGCTATTGTACAATCCTCAAAACAAGTAGGGGATCAGGCGAGATATTAAACTATATACATGGTAAAGTATTTTATTCAGTTATTCGTTGCAATTGTTTGTGATACAGTACGATATTTTCTGTCTTAATTCTTTACTTGAGGTTTATATGGCGTTTACTTACAGCGACACCATGGGGCTACCATAATAGTGAAAAATTCATTCTCGTTGCCGTCTAATATGGTGTCATCACCTCGGACGGCCAGTACAGTTGCACACCTGCGCAGCTGGACGTAAGAGGTTACCAATCAGCTCTTGAGGGATATTTGGGTGAGACATCAAAGGACCTGGAAGAGCAGTTGAATGGAATGGACAGTGTGTTGAAGAGAGCGTATAAAATGAACATTAACAAGAGCAAAACAAAGATAATGGATTGCAAAAATCAGGCGATGCTGAAAGAATTAGATTAGGTAACGAAACAATGAAGGTGATAGATGAGTTTTGTTACTTGGGTAGTAAAATAACATGCGATGGTCGCAGTACAGAGGATATAAAATGCAGAATGGTAATGGGAAGAAAAGCATATTTGAAAAAGAGAAATTTGCTAACATCGAATATTAATTTAAGGGTAAGGAAGTCTTTTCTGAAGGCATTTGTGTGGAGTGTTGCCTTGTACGGGAGTGAAACATGAACGATAAACAGTGCGGACAGGAAGAGGATAGAGGCTTTTGAAATGTGGTGCTACAGAAGAATGCTGAAGATCAGGTGGGTAGATTTCATAACTAATGAAGAGGTACTGAACAGAATTGGCGAGAAAAGGAATTTTTGGCATACCCTGACTAAAAGAAGGGATCGCTTAGTAGGACACATTCTTAGACATCAGGGAATCGCATTGGAGGGAAGTGTGTGGGGTAAAAATCGCAGAGGGGGACCAAGAGACACGTATACTAAGCAGATTAAAGTGGATGTGGGTTGCCGTTCTTATGAGGAGATGAAAAGGCTTGCTCAGGATAGAGTAGGGTGGAGAGCTGCATCAAACCAGTCTCCGAACTGAAGACCATAACTACTTCCAAGAGTGCAATATCCCGCTCTGCAACCGTTGCGGGAGGTGCTGCTGTGGCTGAAATGCGTCAGCCAAGTGCACTCAGACATCTTCAATTGGGTTTAAGATGAATAAGCTGGCTACTCCATTAGTTCAGTTCCTCAGCTGCAAGTATGTTGTCCACCATTGCAGCTCTATGGGGACGAACGTTATTGCCCACCAAAAGGAACCCATCTCCTGTGGTACCAGTGTAGGATACAAGAAAAGGTCGAAGGATCTCGTCTCTATACCCCTGAACACTTAGTGCCAATACTGACCCCTGTTCACACCATTCGTTCATCACCATGATATGGTGTTTTCTGCACCTAACAAGGATTGATGAGTTCCACGTTCTCTCCAGATGAGCGACCGACTTATTGTCCGACTGAACACACAATATTGACTCGTCTCTGAAACAGAAGTCATCGCCATTCGTCACGACTCTAATCCTGGTTTTCCTCAACCCAGTTTCTGCGGGCTAACCTGTGTCGTAGTTTCAATGGTACACACACCATAGACCTCCGTCCTTAGATGCCACATTCCCGAAGGCGATTTCCGATTGTCTTTGTATTGAGCGTTCTGTTGCTGCCTTTAGGGTGCGTTGCAACTGAGTTGCATTCAGCCTCCGGTCTCGACGGGCTGGGTGTTGCAGCTAAGGGCCTTATTTACACTAGGCCGCCAGGCTGCGCAGCCAGCACCTCCACCACCACTCGATTTCGCCACCGCGTGGTCAGACTACAGTGCGGTGTACACCAATGATGAGGAAACATGCTCCTTCTTGTACTTTTAATGAAAAGGCGAAAGAATATACACTATGTTATCGTTAAGGGAATCTAAATGGTTTTAGTTTACTAGTTTTGAACAATGTTCAGTCGACAAAAAGTTTTTAAATTACTCCTTTTGAATGTCTAAATCGTCTTTCTTTGAACTATTGTGTTAATAACGTGAGATATTACCAGTAAAGATGAGAAAATGAGTCTCCAGCAAAAAATCCTCGTACTCACTTTGAGGTAAGTAAACAGATAAATTGTAATTTACTAATTTGCTTTACGAAATATTAATTACTACTGCAAACAGTTAACGTTTGAAAATTATGAATATTTTAGTTCAATATTTGTATCCTAATACGTCGAAAGGAAATTGATATTTCTGGGATTCAGGCTTTCTTGCAGCTACAAGCTTTTCTTTTTCATTATGTCTACACTGTCCCTCCTTTCAGTCTGAACAGTACTAGACACTTCACGAGCGCAGACAAGAATGAGGGGAAAACGGAAAACAGCAGACTGGTCGACTGACAACTACTAGGAGGAGTCGAGGTAGACCAAGAAGAAAGTACTTAGATTCGGTGCAGAATGATCTTGAAGTAGAAGGCATAACATCAGACGAGGCATCAATGTTAGCATTGAATAGGGGATCATGGAGGAATTTTATTAGAGGTACTATGCTCCAGACTGAACGCTGAAAGGCACAGTCGATGATGATGATGATGATGATGATCATCATCATCATATCATCATCATCATCATCATCATATCATCATGATGATATGATGATGATGATCATCATCATTTCATCATATCATCATCATCATCATCATATCATCATGGATGGTTTGTCAGTCGTTATTCGTAGGTGTTCTTTGAACGTCAGTAGATACCGCAGAGGTGGCCGAGGGGACTGAGGCGCTCCAGTCACGGTCTGCACGGCCACTACGGTCGGGGGTTCGAATCCCCCATCGGGTATGGATATCTGTGCCTTCCTTAATCTTAACTAGTTCATAAGTAGTTTGTAAGTTTAGGTACTGATGACCCCGTAGTTAAGTCCCATAATCCATACAAACATTTGCATCCTATTGTGCACCGAATCAACCGCTCCCTTCAGTTATTAGCTGCCGACGGCCCTCGCGTTCACCTCCTGTGGGTACCTGGCCACGCAGGCGTGCCTGGTAACGAGGCTGCTGATGTCGCTGCCAGGCTGCGACTTTCTTACGTCGGATATCGATATTCAAGGGGCTCTTTCGCAGCGCCTTATATCGTCGTGGCATAATGTGTGGTCTTCACTTACTAATAATAAGCTCCGGACCATTAAACCGCTCCCGGTGGCTTGGATGACCTCATCACGCCGCTCGCGACGAGATCATCTTGGCCCGGTTGCGGATCGGACATTGCCGGTTCAGCCACCGCCACTTGCTCAGTGGTGACCCCGCACCGTTATGTTCCTGTGGCCACCCGCTGTCGGTGCGCCATGTTTTATTGTCGTGTTCAAATTTTACTCCTGTTCGGCTTGCACTAAGTCTGCCGGGCACATTGGAAGACATTTTAGCTGATGACGTGCGGGCTGTTGCTCGAGTATTGGATTTTATCAATTTGACCAATTTGTCGAGTGACATTTAGCTCTTCGCCTTGTTGTTTTTTATTCTTTGTTTTTTAGCTGTTTTTATATAGTCTTATTATTCTTGGGTATATCCCCGGTTTGATTCGGGCGCTAATGACCTTAGTAGTTGTGCGCCCTAAAAAAAATAAAAACATTTGAACATCGATTTCTTTTTTTTTTTTATTCTGCAGGTATCGATCATTTCGTCGTCGTTCCGTAGAGTCGCTATCTTTTTTATAGACGACTACTTGGTCAGCGCTGTCGTTAGTTTCTCCCGTGTAGCCAGTCCAGTCCACCAGTACCTGTATAAACTCGACGGCCAATGTGGGTGAGGAGTCGGTTGCATCGGTCAGTGTTTGCAGCCTTTGTGGGCGGCAGCGCTGCGATGCGCGTTACTCGCGACCCGCTGAGCGCGACAGCTGCCTGTCAAAAGCGGGAGGCGGAAAAAACAAAAGGGAAAAGAGCGCCACGTGTCTGCGGGCTTTGCAGACCTGGTGGGCCTCTGGTGACTCACCGCCGACGCCTACCTGCCTGCTTGCCGCGCCCAACCTGCGGCCGCCACTGCCTTTGTGGCAGGTTGGCTTTTGTGCGTGCGTGGGCGGTGCCGGCGGGAACGGGTTCCCCGCCGACACGTATAAGTCTGCATTCCTGTCGCCGGATTCCTCCCCCCCCTCTCCCCCCCCTCCCCAGTTAAGGGGATGTAGCTCTCGCTCGCCTCGTCCCCGCGGTGTACCTACTTCATGACTCTGTATTTACTCCACCGGTGATCGCATTCTGGCGGATGACGGTCCAAATCCGCCCCTGGACATCCAGACTTGGGTTTTCCGTGATTCCCTTCTTCTTTCTCTTTCGCCGTGTTCCCGTACATGCAGGGTCGGCTTTGTTACGGGGAGCCGGAGGTGCCTATGCTGCCCATGTTAATAAGTTTGCAGAGGTTCCAACCATTACGATTTAATCGTAATTGTTACGAAAATTGTTTAAAATTAGGAGTTTACGATTGAAGTGGTTCGAATTCCGATTTTCAGGTCCAAATAACAAATTGGTCTCATTTGTTTTGCGACGGCAAAACTCGGTTCGACAAAAATGAACGGGTTTTGAGTAACACCTTCTAGCATGTTCTTCTGGAAATCGCCAGTGTTGACACCGCCTTCTACGAACTCGAAAACTGCGAATACGGTATGAATCCACAAAGGCACGCCATTGTAGATTCTAGCACCAGCCACTGGAAAAAGCCGAACGTCACTTGACTCGTAGCTGCGCCCCTACAGGAAGAATCGTGAAGGGTGTGGGTAATAATAAAAGATCGCTCATCATATATATCCTGCATCGTTAGTCTGTGTTCAGAAGTTGAAGTTCTGTTGGTTTCGTTTTGTTATTGAATCTTATCTATTAGTATAGCGATTTCGTGTGTGTGATAAGCTGTACCAAAGTGTGTGATAAACGTTTCTTATCGGTAAAATAGTTCTACGAGAAAGTCGTCTACAAATGTTATCTCATTCCATCGTTTCTCATAAAATAATTTTTTGTTGCAGGAAAATTCTAATCCTTATGAAATTGATGCTTATGAATCATTGCGAAAAACACTTATGGAGCGAAAATATCGTAAGGGTATCCTTGTTGAAGGATTTCTGCGAAATAAATAAATATTAATCTGGAAATAAAAACTAAGAACTTCTGTATCGAGAAATAAAATAGTTATTAAATTTTGCCCCCCCCCCCCTCCCCCACCCACATATATTCCAACTGTACTCATCAGGATGTAGTAGTAATATGCTGCCTCTATCCCATCTGCGACCTTACAGAAACTGTTTTCACAATTTTTGTGATTTCTTATTCACTTATTCCCTCATTCCCTCTTACCCCTCCCCCCCCCCCCCCCCTTACGCTGATACATATTACGTCCCATTACTATTTGCTGTATTCAAAAGTTGGAACGTCTGAATTTGGGGAACATTTATAAACAATCTACCAAACCGAAGAATTCGAAATTTTTTCAACATATAGAATGGTTTAGTATTGCAGTTATGATGGGGGATATTGGACTATCTTTTCTAGTTTTTCGATATTTTTTATTAATGACCCGACTTTTTTTTACAAAAAAATGCTTTATTTAATAAAAGTGAAATGATATTACGGAACACATTGCCAGATGGATGTGTTACAATTTAAGTTTGACCACTAGGACTGCTGTGTAAAAATTTCATCTCCCTAGTTTGAGTGGGTTTTGAGAAAATGTTCCTTATATTTAGAAAATGACTATCAAAGTTTTTCCATAAATTCCTCCACTACCGGATGGATTATCAGGGTCTTCTTCATCCTCCAAATGCTACCGTTTTGGTCTTCTGGCACGTTGTTCCATCATATTTCATATTCCTTTCTATTATTCCTGCTCCTCTTACCCTCTCTCTATCAATATTTCTTGGTGCTCGTACAGTGTTCACTCCAGCTTCAAATCCTACTGCCCTCAATACTTCACACTATTTCCTAGGTTGTAGATTGTAGGTTGCTATTGCATCATAAATGCCGAAGTGTAGTGTTTTTATGCTTACAAACACTCTTTTAAGGGATCACTGTCCAAATTAAATTGTTTACGCTGTCATTGGGATACGATGTTCGGCGCTCTTAGCGCTTCATTTGTCACAGAAAACAATTTAGCCAACCCTTGAACACACACACACACACACACACACACACACACACACACACACACACACACACACACACCTGCTTATTCCACCTATTCGTCTGATACCACCCTTACAGGAACAGAGGTAGTTTTATCTCATACCCAAATAAGTACAATTCTGTTGGTAAAATTTAGCAAGGTTAGGTGTTACTTTTAACTGACTTCATAAAAAATGCGCTGACAATGCACTACGTTTTACAAGCAGTGGGTTCTTTAATGTTCGTGTACCTACATTTGTCAAATTCAGCCATTTCCCCAACCAGCTTTACTAAAACTACGAATCTAGGGTTAAACCGTGATACCGTCCGAAAGTCTCTATTATCATTTTGCAACTGTAATCGCATCAGTTCACATTCATTAATATTAAGAAACTTCATGGAAATATAGTTACATCTTTAGTCTGACGCAACCAAAATTCCTCCTACATCCTGTGTAGAGCACAGCCACAGGAATTCCGCAACAGGTAAGGGTCGGCTTCCTCCGCAAGTAATGTCCACTCACACCATATTTTAGAATGTCGTTGCCTGGGCAAATTAAAATAGTCAAACTTATCGTTTAGCCGACTCCTGTCGGCTCTGTCCTCCCCCCACCTCCCAATTATTTTTTGTCTTTGCCTCGTCACAGTCTTGTTTGTTCTTTTATTGAGACTATAGGAATACTTTCTAAAATGGGAGTAACATGTTTCAACCATTGTTAGCTTCGTGATAAAATTAAAACTTAGGAAAACGCTTTTGCCTTACTTTTAACAATGAAGCATCCTTTTTCTGTTGTTTCATTATCCACCAGTGAAAAGCTGTACAAACAAAAATACTTTTTACTCTTTCATGGCTCAATTCGGTAGCCGAAAACAAGATACATACATCTCCCTAACAGGGATTAAGCTTTACGGAATTGTTGTTGAACAGTCCATTCCGAAGCTCGTGCTTTAGTTTATTACTTTTTTCTGAAACTCCCTTCGCCTGCTGCGTTGCTCCTTTTGTCTGATGCCACTTCTATCTTTTCTCCCTCCTCCCTCATACACTTTCATTTGCGTTTCGTCAGTTCTTTGAACTGTCACAAAAATACACTCCCACGTAAACGGCGTCTAGAAAACTCGATGCAGTCATTTACAGCTTAATTACGCAACTGAACGTGTTCCTAGTCCTGATTTCTTCCATTACTTTACTCAGAAGCATCGTAATATGTGTTAAGAAGCAAGACTAACCAGTTCCTTCAGCGAGATGCGGTGAACTGCTTTTAAGAGGGGTGCCGGTTAAGTCTGCGTTTTATGTATGTAATCTAAAACGACACCATGGCCAATCCCCTCTTTGTTTCGGGACTCTGGCCTGTAATCTGTTTGGCGGTTTGAGCTGTACTCCAACTAACCCTAGCACCACTAAGCTCGGATCTGTCACATGGCTGTCTAGGGGGGGGGGGGGGGGCAAAAATTGCCCTCACGTTCTTTTCACTTTTTAACAATTTATTTTTGTTTATTTATTTTTATTGTTTAATGAACTAGGAATTTCTTTACTAGGTTGCAACACCCTTTCCATAGTTATCAGGAACATTATAACAGATGAAATAAAGTAATGAATGTGAGAAATATATTTTTATCATGAAACTAACACTTAGATATACCCTAGTATTAAGAAATCATAAAGAACGTACAATACCAAACCACAAATACGAAAACAGAAAATCAAAGTAAAAATTACAATTGAGGTTTTCCTTCCTACTCACTTTCACAGTTTATGCATATGATTGTTTTGTAGAATGAGTGGAAAACACATACTTGAAACACCTGCAACAAACAATATACACTTTTGTCATCTTGTCCTTTTCCCTTTTAGAGTTCTTAGTCTTCAAACAGATGTGACATCTTCCTCTTGAATAAAAGTCAACAGCTTGAACAGTTGCAGTAATTCTGATACTGATGAGACATTTTATTAGAACTTAATGTATAACTGCTCTAACAGCAATGGAGATTTATTTCAATACAGCGGTACCAAAAGTCAGAAACTGCATTTCTTTCTGTCGTAATGAGAAATATTTTAATGAGAAAAGTTGTCTCACCGATGTCTAAGGGCGGGGGGCAAAAACTGCCCGCACATTAAATTAAATGTAATAGGCAGATTGAAATAATTCACAAAAATTATAAAACCGTGACAGCATATACTCTTGATATTTTTCTACAACTACCTAAATTCTTGCTTCTTTACTCCAACAACGAGATATATTAAACAAATAAAACAAATACTGTGGGCAATTTTTTGCCCCCCCCCCCCTTTAGCGGTGCTAGGGTTAAATATATATTTGGTCATGGGTAAGGTAGATATGTCAACCTGTGCTATTAGCGATAATAGTAGATTCCATCGCATAGTGTCTCCACAGCAGAGTTGCCACTATTTAAGTTGCAATCCTCGTAGATGCGATAACTGTTAAGGTCGCTTGTAACATTACACCGGCTAGCTGGGATTGGGCATCGGAGGTTTCACCTTCGCCCAATCTCAAGCTGTACCATAACAGTATACTGATGTGTATCGTGGGCTGTGGTTCTGGCGGCTGGGCACCCAGGCTCACTCGGGTGGTGGCAGGAATATCGGATTGAGCAGGTTGGTAACGTATCACGTGACTCGACACCACCGGAAGTGACCTACCGAAAAAGGGTTTATTTACCATTGAGCTCACTTGTTTTGGCGCTTACTTGTTCTCGAACTTAAATAAATAAACCGAAAAAGTGAAGAATGGATTCAGAGAAAACATTGGAATACTTAAAGGAAGTTCTGAAAAAACGTAAGATTAACAAATTTTCTAAGTTCAATGTGCATCAGAAGCCAAAAGGATTTTTAGATGTTAAACTTTCCGTAAGTATTGGATCGTATCACTGCGGTTTACTGTTTCGTTTAGTGCACTAATGGGAAATTTTACTTAGTGCGAATTAATTCCCTGTTTGTTGCGTTGGGAAATTGTTTACCGTTTTGTAGGGAATTCTATTTGCTTTCTAAGGACGAAGTGACAAATTTCTTATCCTGCGTCGAGGAACAGTGCGAGGGACTTGTGCGGAAAACTAAGAGGGTAACCCTTCCAGTTATGTTTGCAGGTGCAGGAAGAGGACGAGAGTAACTAATTTACTTGTCGGAGAAGGTTACATACAAGAACCTGCCTACCATAGGGCAGGAACAGCATTATTTATTTACTTCATGGTCAGCGCAAAAATGTATTCCCGTTTTCCTATAGGATTCGGTTTTCAAATAATACTAGCTGAAACCTATGGAATTAAAAGAATACATTTTGGTGCTGAATATGAAGTAAATACTTTATGCTGTTACTGCTCAATGGTTGACATGTTCTTGTATATACCCTTGGCCGCTCAGTAGCTAGTAAACAGAATTCTCCACAAAACGGCAAAGAATTTTCCAACTCGGAGAATTAACTCGCACCATGTAAGGGTGCAGGGTGCACGTAAGCCGAAAATGATGGGAAAATACAAGACACTACACCGACTCATATTCAAACACAGGACAACGATGGTCTATCAATATCTACTTCGCGGAAATGAGCTAAACGTATACAGCTGTGAAACTTCCTGGCAGATTAAAATTGTGGGCCGGAACCGGGACTCGAACCTGGGACCTTTGCCATTCGCGGGCAAGCGCACTACCGACTGTGCTATCCCGACACGACTCACGATGCCGCCTCACAACTTTACTTCCGCCAGTACCTCGCCTCCTACTTTCCAAACTTCACAGAAACTCTCCTGCGAAACATGCAAGACTAGCACTCCTGGAAGAAAGGATATGGTGGAGACATGGCTGTGGCTGTGGCTAAGCCATGTCTCCACCTTAGCCTTTCTTCCAGGAGTGCTAGTCTTGCTATTTAGACGAAGTGCTGGCTTCACTTTTTCCCGTGCAGGCTGTCTCCCTATAACGTACCCTCCTTCGTATGAACGCCGACGCTTCCATTCAACGGTATGCAGCTAACTTCCGGTTTCGATGTGTCACGTGATACTTTTGGACCCTGCTCAATCCGATACTCCTGCCACCCACTCGGGGGGCGCCTGCCGTAGCGGTGACAACAGCACAGTGTTTAGTGTTGCGTGTGACGTAGCAGGTGTGGGGATGCGCGGCCAGTGCTCCCGGTAGCCGCGGCCCGTGCGTGACCCGCGGCGCGCCTTGCGCAAGCGTTAAAATTAGTGCTCCGGGTCCGACAGGCCGCCGCTGCAAGTACATACACCGCTCCGCTCTCACTGTTCCGAGTGGGCGTCGCTCATTGCTTGTCTTCTGGCACTTTCCAAATGAGAGCACAAACAAGTCTTCTTTGAGTAGGCCTGTCCTCAGACAGGGTTCAACTGGACGTCCTCCACTTCGCTCTGTTCTGGACATCCTCCTTCATTTGCCTGTAGTTCCTTTCTTCAGGTCAGCCAGCATTCCAAATCTTCTTTCCTTTCCTCCTTCTTCTTCCTTCTACTTTCCCTTCCATTATTCTTAGCAGACAATTCGTACGTAATATGTGCCCCCAACCAAGATGTTTTCCTCTTCTGGATTGTCCTAATGAAGATCCTTTCCTCTCCTACCCTGCGCAACACCTCATTTTTCATTTCGGTCCACTTCACTTTTTAGGGGCAGCAGCCTTTTCAGTAGTTACAGGGGCAACAGTCTGGATGATTGACTGAGCTGGCCTTGTAACATCAGCTAATGTGGCTTTGCCACACGGTTACTGCGAACGGCTGAAAGCAAGGGGAAACTACAGCCGTTATTTTTCCCGAGGACATGCAGCTCTACTGTATGAAAATATGATGGCATCCTCTCGGGTAAAATAGGTAAAATAGTCCCCCATTCGGATCTCCGGGCGGGGACTACTCAGGAGGATGTTGTCATCAGGAAAGACAATACTGGCATTCTACGGATCGGAGCGTGGAATGTTAGATCCCTTAATCGGGTAGGAAAATTAGAAAATTTAAAAAGGGAAATGGATAGGTTGAGGTTAGATATAGTGGGGATTAGTGAAGTTCGGTGGCAGGATGAACAGGATTTCTGGTCAGGTGAGTACAGGATTATAAATACAAATTCAATTGGGGGTATCACAGGAGTAGGACTAATAATGAACAACAAAATAGGAATGCGGGTAAACTACTATGAGCAGCACAGTGATCGCATTATCATTGTCAAGATAGATACGAAACCAACACCGACAACAGTAGTACAGGTTTATATGCCAACTAGCTCTGCCGATGATTAGGAGATCGAAGAAATATATGAGGAGCTAAAGGAAATTATTCAGACAATTAAGGGAGAGGAAAACTTAATTATGGGAGACTGGAATTCGGTAGTAGGAAAAGGAAGAGAAGGAAAAATAGTGGATGAATATGGACTGGGCAGAAGGAATGAAAGAGAAAGTCGCCTGGTAGAATTTAGCACGGAGCATAATTTAATCATAACAAACACGTGGTTTAAGAATCACAAAAGAAGGTTGTATACTTGGAAGAGACCAGGAGACACTGGAAGGTATCAGATAGATTTTATAATGGTAAGACATAGATTCCGGAACCAGGATTTAAACTGTAAGGCGTACCCAGGGGCAGATACAGACTCTGACCATAACTTGTTAGTCATGAACTGTAGGCTGAAACTGAAAAAACTGCAGAAAGGTAGGAAAATAAGGAGATGGGACCTAGATAAATTGAAGGAACGTGAAGTTCTGGAGAATTTCAGAGGGAGATTTAGGCAACAATTGACAGAAACAGGGGGAAATAAAACAGTAGAAGAGGAATGGGTAGCATTGAGAGATGAAATAGTGAAGGCAGCAGAGGACAAAATAGGTAGAAAGGCAAGACCTACAAAAAATCCTTGGATATCACAGGAAATACTAAATTTAATTGATGAAAGGAGAAAATATAAAAATGCAGTAAATGAAACAGGCAAAATGGAGTACAGACGACTAAGAAATGAGATTGACAGGAAGAGCAAAATGGCTAAGCAGGAGTGGCTAGAAGCCAAATGCAAATCTGTAGAAGAATGTATAACAAGGGGAAAATAAGAGACATTTGGGGACAAGAAAAACAACTCTACGAATATCAAGAACTCAGATGGGAAATCAGTTCTCAGCAAAGAAGGGAAAGCTGAAAGGTGGAAAGAGTGCATAGAGCAGTTCTACAAAGGAAATGAACTTAGAGACGATGTTGTAGGAAGGGAAGAGGAAGTAGATCAAGATGAAATAAGAGATATTATACTGAGAGATGAATTTGACAGAGCCCTGAAAGACCTAGGTCAGAACAAGGCCCCAGGAGTAGATGACATACCCTCAGAGCTACTAAAGTCTCTGGGAGAGCCAGCCATGACAAAACTATTTGAACTGGTGTGTAGGATCTATGAGACAGGCGAAATACCCTCAGACTTTAAGAAAAATGTAATAATCCCCATTCTAAAGAAATCAGGCGCAGACAGGTGTGAAAATTACAGAACCATCAGTTTGATAAGTCATGGTTGCAAAATTTTAACACGAATTATCTACAGGAGAATGGAAAAGCTGGTAGAAGCTGACCTAGAGGAAGATCAGTTTGGATTCAGGAGGAACGTAGGAACCCGGGAGGCAATACTTACCTTACGTCTTATCTTATAAGATAGATTACGGAAAGGCAAACCTACATTTTTAGCCTTTGTAGATTTGGAGAAAGCGTTTGACAATGTTGACTGGACTACATTCTTTCAAATTCTGAAGTCAGCAGGGGTAAAATACAGGGAAAGGAGAGTTATTTACAACTTGTACAAAAGCCAGACCGCAGTTTTTAGACTCGAAGGGCATGAAAGGGAAGCATCAGTTGGGAAGGGAGTAAGACAGGGTTGTAGCCTTTCTCCGATGTTATTCAATTTGTACATTGAGCAGGCGGTGAAGGAAAGCAAGGAAAAATTTGGAATAGCGATTAAAGTTCAGGGGGAAGAAATAAAAACATTGCGTTTTGCTGATGACATTGTAATTCTGTCAGAGACAGCGAACGACCTGGAAGAGCAGTTGAATGGAATGGACAGTGTGTTGAAGAGAGCGTACAAAATGAACATTAACAAGAGCAAAACAAAAATAATGGAATGCGGTCTTAGAAAATCAGGCGATGCTGAAAGAATTAGATTAGGTAACGAAACAATGAAGGTGGTAGATGAGTTTTGTTACTTGGGTAGTAAAATAACATGCAATGGTCGCAGTGCAGAGGATATAAAATGCAGAATGGCAATGGGAAGAAAAGCATTTTTGAAAAAGAGAAATTTGCTAACATCGAATATTAAGTGTAAGGAAGTCTTTTCTGAAGGCATTTGTGTGGAGTGCTGCTTTGTACGGGAGTTAAACATGGAAGATAAGCAGTGCGGACAGGAAGAGAATAGAGACTTTTGAAATGTGGTGCTACAGAAGAATGCTGAAGATCAGGTGGGTAGATTTCATAACTAATGAAGAGGTACTTAACAGAATTGGTGAGAAAAGGAATTTTTGGCATACCCTGACCAAAGGAAGGGATCGCTTGGTATGACACATTCTTAGACATCTAGGAATTGTAAATTTAGCATTGGAGGGAAGTGTGTGGGGTAAAAATCGCAGAGGGAGGCCAAGAGACGCGTGTAGTAAGCAGATTCAAGTGGATGTGGGTTGCCGTTCTTATGCGGAGATGAAAAGGCTTGCTCAGGATAGAGTAGGGTGGAGAGCTGCATCAAACCAGTCTCCGGACTGAAGACCATAACAACAACTACTCCATAGCCACATTTCAAAACTTTCTAAATATTTTTGTTCTTTCTTATTGTCCACGTTTCAGATCCATATGACACCACGCTCCATACAAAACATTTGGCGAACCTCTTCCTTAGAGTAATGGGAATACTTTTGGTTGTTAGCAAATCTTTTCCTGAAAGCTTTCTTTCCCATGGAGATTCTTCGCCTTACTCTATGCAAATTTCACTGGATGTTAACCTGCTTCCCAAATATTGAAACGATTGCACTTGTTTCAATACTCTTCCCTCTAATGATATTTTGATTGTGTCGTCGTCTTTTCCAATTTTTATGACTTTGGTTTTATCAATGTTTAACCGCATTCCAAAATCGTTAGCCCCGCTTACAAGTACCAAATATCACTCTGACAGGTCTCCAAGAAAAAAATTGGAAAAAAGGGGAGAAAAGTAAAATTTGAAGCCGAAAATGCTTAAATGTAATAATGTTTAATCGTTTTATGAATTAAATAAATCCGCTCCAACTCAAAATGACAGTGATAAGCCTAGTCGAAGAGCGTGCCTTTCTTCTCTATTTTCAGCTTCTTCATTACTTTCCAGGTTTTCCAGATCCTTCCAAACGTCATCCATCCGCCTAATTTTTATTTCCAATGGCTTCTTTCATTACGGTTTTTTTTTCCAACATCATCGTCACAATGCTGGGCATCTCGTCTCACCACATGACCATACCACCTCATTTTCTGTATTATTGCTTTTTTGTGTGTTTTCCATTACTGTCCCTTACATTTTCCTCAGAACCTTGTTTTCAAGTGTGATCAGACGTCTATATTTTTCTCCATGTATCTCTGGCCTGAGTTACTATTGGTATAATCAGTCTTCTATATGCCTGGCTTCGTTCTGTACGACATCAGTTTTTACTTGAATTTCAAATGTTACGTATCCATAGCTCTATTTCTCATTGTATTCTTGTTAAAACTTCAGTTTCAAGGTGGTTGGTGTTGTCGATATAAACCCATAAGTACGCCGTTCTGTCAGCTGTTGGATTGTTCGTAACTATACTGAGCGCCACGTCTTGTCCCCCTCTTGTTACTACCTACAAACATTTGAACATTTTAAAAACGTGATATACCGTATAAGTGATGGCTGATTAGTCGTTCATAAGAGGAGGAAAAACTGCACCGTAATAGCGGAGAGCGGCCATTTAAATATATAGAATTTTCCTTTCATACGTTAATTGTAATAAAATTGTAACGCAGCCTTAACCAGGTGACATCAGTAAAGAATTTAAAATCTTGGTAGGAAGACTGGCTGCGTTTACCCGTCAGAATATGGCGGACGAAATAGGAAAAACAAAATTTTTTTCCGTTCTGTGAAGTGGGAAGGTGACGTGATACGGTCTGTGGTTATGACTGAGTTGCATGACGTCAGCTGCGTTCCAGGAAGGTGATTTGTGCAGGTGCCTGCGGTCTGTTCACGTTTGAAGCAGACTTTGTAATGGCAGTCGACGGCCTGTTGTTCATAACAGGTTTCTGCCTACACATGCACAATAGAAGGCACCACATATCAACATACGTGAAATTAAAGATAAGTTGCTTAGTAACAAGTACAACTAAACACCTAGAAGCGCCACCTTTCAATTCCCTAGAGACGGGTTTTAACCATTTCGCGGAAAGGCAGAACTGGATTTGATTGTTTTATTGTCCGGCCTTACTGAAAGAGCTGTTCAGAGTAGTGTGAGAAAATCGATCCTGTGTGGTGCATATAGAAAAATGCATCAGTTACAATGGGTTGCGCACCCGGCGTACGATAGCAGAGCCTAAGAACACCAAAGAGTAAAGTCATCAAATATTTAGAAAAGTTTGTTTGTATTAAAGGATGCGCATTTCATCGTTCGCCCGTGCCACATCTTGGATACATAGTGGAAAATGACCCAAAACTCGCAAACATGCCCGATGATGTAAAGGAAAAGTTACTGAGTGTAGCCGTGTACGGCAGTGAAAAGTGGAAGATAGTTGAGGCAAGGGGAGGACTGAAGCTTTTGAAATGTGGTGCTACAGACGTATGCTGAATATTTGATCGCGTAACTAGAAAGGAGGTACCAAACAAAATTTGGGAGGAAAAAAAATTTTCTTTTATATAAAACAATGAAGGAATCGATTGGTAGGACACATCTGAGATATCAAGAATTTAAGGATAAAAAAATCAGAGGGAGAGCCAAAGACGATTACAGTAAGCAGGTTCAAAAAATGTTGGTCGCCGTTTCTCTTCATGTGTGAAGACCTTTGCACAGGATAGAGTAGCGTAGAGAGCTGTATCAAACCGGTCTTTCTACATCTACATAAGTACTCTGCAATTTACCTGAAGTGCATGGCAGAGGGTTCATCGAACCGCTTTTATATTTCTCTACCGTTCCATTGTCGAATAGCGCGCGGGAGAAAGGAATACCTAAATCCTTCCGCTTTCGATCTCATTTCTCTTATTGCGGTGATCATGTTTCCCTATGTAGGTGGGTGCTAACAAAATACGTTCGTATTCGGAAGAGAGAAATTGGTGAAAGAAATTGCACAAATAAATCTCGCTGCAAGAAATAACGCCTTTAAATTATTTCCACCCCAACTCGTGCATCATTTCCGTGACTCTGTCTAGTGCCGGATATAGCGTATATTTTCGGGGGGTGGGGGGTAGTAATCCTTTCGGGGAGGGAAGGCAGGCCCCATTATATACTACGCCAGTGCTCTGTCTCCTGTATCGCGATAGTACAAAATGAGCTGCCCTTCTCTGAACTTTCTAAATCGTCCGTCTGTTCCACAATATCCAAAATAGGATGCGCAAGTGTAGTGCAGGCAATTTCTGTAGTGTAGCTGTTGGATTTTTTAAGTGTTTGTCAATGAAACGTAGCCTTTGTTTCGCCTTCCCTAGAATATTCTGTGCGTTCTTTCCAATTTTCGCACTGAAGTCAGAACACAAAGTAAAATTAGGTGAGATGTCAGTACACAAACGATTTTGGTCTTTGGGTACTGCCGAACAATAAAGGTCATATAATGATATTTTTACTAAAGTAAGAACCAAATTTGCTGCTAAGTTTAGATATTTTATTTCTTCACTACAGACTGTACAGGCGCATTATTGCCATTTTCAAGCGCCCTGCAGAAATAGGTAATAAGTTTCACATAGTATTTCGTATTTTAATTATAAATCTTATTCTGAAAGTATAACAAGGGTTTTTACTTCTAGATGGAATGACATGCATATGTCGTCGTATTGGGCTGTCTGATGTTTGTTACCGTCTGGTATGATAAAAAAGGTTATTGAATTTCGTTTGACAGTTTCTACAGTTCTGATACATGTCTACAGATTATCGTTTGCTGGTGACAAAGATGATGATTATATCGCTGTTGTAGTTGCGATCTCTGGTTGTTGCATTAAAGTGCACCGATTTTGTAATTCATACCTACGCCGTAACATCTGCGAATATATAGATTTTATTGCTGTTACGTGATTCTGTGTGTAATCTTCATCTTATTTTGATGATCTTTTCTCGTGTTTTCGCGTGATACAGCAGCAAAATACCGAAACAGTTGTGCATAATTGGTAAAGTTATAAGTAGATATAGGGGACCGTTCTTTACCATGTCATGTCAAGAGCTATTTCACTGCAGGCTCAACAATCAGAAAATAGATGTGTGTGCCTGAACGGGAATGACACATATAATGAGAGATATATAGAGGGGAAAATAGACGTGTGTGGATTATGATTTGGGTCGGAAATAAAGCGTTCACAGACAGCCGAATTGCGCGGGAGAACGCTTACTAAAACCGGGAAATCCGCATTAGAATCCGGATCCGATACCAATTTTCAGATATCCCAAGAAATAGTACAGATGATGCTATTTCCCATATTTAGAAGTGACTGCAAGGACTTTTAGGCTAAAAATATGAAAACAGGGCTGCAGCACGTCTTCGGCTCAACATCGTGTCGGAATGAAACGCATTCTGACTTCAAACAACAGTAGCGCTCCTATTAGGTAATGCCAACACAAATCGTAATCATCTTGTACCTTAAAGTTGTCTTAAAGACACCTCACGCCCCACCAGGAGACTCAGGATTCTTTCGTGAGTACGTCCATGGCGAGCACGGGGCCCCGAGCTGATGCAGTCTTCCTTCCTTTACTTCCCTAACTGCATTTCCTCTCCCTTCCCCTACTTTCCTATCGTCACTGCTTCCTCTCCCCACCGAGGGACTGATAACCTCAGTACTTTAATTCCCCTATCCCACACAAACAAACAAACAACCCAACCCAGCTTCACGTGCATATAGTCAATCCCACAACGGTCTGTAGTGGGGAAGTATGATGCAACGTACCATGGAGTTGGCAACAGTATGACAAAGGACATTGCCCCACGAATGGAAGCCAATAATCGTAGGAAAAATGGCTAAAGGGTATTGTGACTATAATGCAGCAGCGTGCGGTTGCATGTCGCGTGACTGCAGTGGTGGCAACTGCAGCTATAATATAAGCACGACCGCACGACTACCAACCACCTCGCCTGGCGACAATGTGCGGTCTCCGCACCCGGATACACTGGCACGCCCGCCTAGGCGTAAACGGCATTCCTTGTTCTCCGCTAGAGTGCGTCTAACACTTAGGACTCTCCGACGTGAAAATTCAGTTCTTTGCCAGAGACGTGTTGCAAACATAGGCACGAGCCTAATTTCTAGCATTGGAGCGAGTATCCACTTCTTACTGGAAAAATGAAACCTGTGGACGGGGACGGAATCGAAGGACGATTACAGATCGAAGTCGAAAACGTCGGTCAAACAGAGAATGTCGAATTTCGATTGCTTACACTGTAACAAATAACAGGCGACATTTGACGGATCCACCTATTTGGTAAAGTTTTTCATACATCCTGAAATATTCATGTCTAATTGATTGGTTAATAATAATAATAATAATAAAATTATTATTTAAATTGATAAAAATCAGAGTAATGTTTCAATGTAATGATGTACATTTAGAAAAGGTAGCGCCTGAGAAAATGTTCCTCGAAAGGAAAGTGTACAACGAAAGCAAATAAAGTTTGAAATTTATCGTAATTTTTGAAATGAAAATTAGGGTGCTAAAATTACCGCGAGAGAAATATCTAAATTTAGTGGCTGGGTTGCAAATCACTGCTATAAATAAGAAATTGTGCCTGAAATTTTTTTTCACTTAATAGAGCTGGTAAATGGCACAGAAGTATTTAATAGGCAGGTAATTTGCTGTCTGATACGTAGAATAGCAGCTAGCCAAGTATACAGTGCACAGAAATTAACTGTTGGAACGCACTCGCAAAACACCAATTTATCATAAGTCGATGGCTAGCTAAAAGAATTAAAAATAGTTAAATTTCGATAAACTGGCGTATATCTCAGGGACGTTTAGTGCGGAACAAGATAATTATGGAGTATTGTGCTCCGTTCCAACACTGTAAGAAAATGGCGGCCGGTAGCAATCTGTTAGAAAAGTTCACACAGTGTTAATACATTGTACCATAAGGAATAATGAGGTGGCTTTTAAATAAAAAAATATTGAGACATGCAAATTTTCATGAAACGAAATTAGTTGGTATATATTTTCAGATTACTGAACATATACTTTACACTTTCTTTGTATGTGTGTCTTATCGATATGTAATAATTTGCATGAAATGAACACAGAATAATTGTAACAAATACAAGAGAATGCAGAATAAATAAATAAATATTGAAATAAAGTCCAGGCGGCCCATGAAACGTTATAATCCCAAGACACAGTATGGTGGACGACATATGATCCTTGCAGTACTCTTCAATCCCGTTTGATCGAATACATTGAAAGTTGGCAGATCTTTAGTTTCTATTGGATGTGCGCAAAGAGGAGATAGAGGGGGCAGGAGTGAGAGTAGGAATTGGATATAAAGGTGCTGAGAGAGGGAGTGGGAGAGAAGTAGGTAGGAAAACAATGAGGAGATGGACTGACAGGGAGTTGGAATAAATAAATACTGTAGCAAAAGTTGTAAATTACACGAACCATCTGGAGGGTGGGGGAGGAGATGGACATATACGAAATAAGTGATGAAATAACAGAACATTGAAACAAATAATGCCTGAGCCCGGTAGCAACATTGTATTGTATTATGGATTAGCTACACAGTCGTCGTTTCATACCTTCATACCAAGTGTGGTCTGACGTACGTATGCTTGGTCACTGTTTCTGGCGAACGTAATGATTCAGCGTACGTTAATGGTCTTATTCTAGAAGGCACCTCTTGCAGCCGTTAGTTATCCTGCTATTCGTTTCAGATGGCAGAAGCCTTTATCTCCGGCGTATATCCGCTGCAAAATCCTTCTCCATTAAGATTAGGGCCGTCGTCGGATTCAGCCGCCACGGAAACGTATTTGGCGAAACAAACATTTGGGGATGGGGGTGCAGCGGAGCAGAATTAAGGAGCCGGGGAATTAGCGAAGCCGTGTCGACAAAGGGCGGGGGTTAGCGCAGGGCTCGCTCTGCAAGACAAGACGGCTCCAAATGAGAATCCACGAGCTGCCGAGGGGCCCGAGGCAGGAAGACCAAGGCAAACGCGGAGGGGGGAAGACAGGAGGGCAGGAACGATGGGCCCGTGTTCCTGCCAATTACCGCGAGCACTAGCCGCGCTGTCTGGAGACGTAGAACTGGGGCGCCGCCACCGCTGCTTTCTGGGAACACTGGGATGCAGATGCAGAGGTCACGCCAAAGGGAGTGGCAAGTTGAGAACAACACAAGCAGGTCATATACCTGAAACTCACCACCTAAGAAAGTAATTCTGATTATCGTATTTGAAATTTACGTTCTATGTATTGTGCCTTCTTGAGGGAACGTATTCGTCCAGTCAACTCGCAACAGAGATGCTGCAAAACTTAAAAATGGACAGCCTTTAATCTCATCATCGTCGCGATAATGTGTGTACATGAACTCTAAAAGTAAGAAAAAGTGGAGAACCAAATTGCACAACTTGCCTTTTCAGAAAGAACAACTCTTAACATTGTGGGTTCTTGAGTAAACGTCTTACGTGTTTAAGAATGTTTAGAATGTCAGGAATACAGGTGGTTTACTATATATATGAGACAAAACTTTCATTTATAGCTTTTGTAAATTTGGAGAAAGATTTTTCGTAATGAAGTCAGGAAGGGTAAAATACAGGAAATGGGAGGCTATTTACAACCCGTACAAAAAAAGACAGCACTTACTTGAGTCGAAGAGCATTCAGGTAGAAGAACTGGTTGCCAGGGGAGTAAGACAGGGTTGAAGGCTTGCCCCCAATGTTGTTCAGTCTGTACACTGAGTAAGCAGTGAAGGAATGCAAGGAGAAATTTGGAGAGGGAATTAAAGTATAGGGAGAAGAAATAAAAATATTTCTATTTGCTGACGACATAGTAATTCTGCCAGAGATAGCAAAAGAGCTGGAATAGCAATTAAACGGAATGGGCAGTTTCTTGAAAGGAAGGTATGAGATGAACATTAACAAGAGTAAAATGAGGGTAGTGGAATTTAGTGTCAGAAAATCAGGCGATGTTGAACGAATTAGATTAGGTAATGAGACGATAAAAGTAGTAGATGAGTTTTGTTATTTGGGTAGCAAGATAACTTCTGATGGCCGAAGTAAAGAAGATACAAAATGCAGTATGGCTAGGGGAAGAAAAGCGTTTCTTAAGAAGCGAAACTTGGTACCATCCAATATTAATTTAAATGTTAGTAAGTCTTTTCTGAAAGCATTTGTCTGGAGTGTAGCATTGTATGGGAGTGAAACGTGGACTAGTAGTTCAGACAAAATGATAGAAGCTGCTATAGGTTCTATAGGTGGATTAGCTGGGTAGATCACGTAACTAATGACGTGCTCAACAGAATTGGAGATAAAATAAGTTTGTGGCATATCCTAAGAGAACGGATAGGTTCCTGGGACACATTCTGAGACATCAAGGAATCGTCAGCTTAGCATTAAAGGGAAGTGTGTGGGGGAGACCGAGGGACGAATGCAGTAAGCAGATTCAAAAGGGTGTAGGTTGCCGAACGTATTCTCAGATGAAGAGACTTGCACAGGACAGGGTAGCGTGGAGAACTGCATCAAACCAGTCTGCGGACTGAAGACAACAGCAATAGTTATCATAGGTTGTTTTTTTGTTGTGAATTGAGCTGTCATTTACTTGTTCCGAGATGCTTTCTCAAACACTCCACAAGCAGAAATACTATTATACCATGAAAAAGAAATAATGGTTTGTCATTAATAATAAGGCATTCTTCTGTTGCAGGTACGTGAATGATAAAACTACCCCACAAGCTTCCTGTCTGGTGGCGGTGAGTAAATTTAATATCTACACAAAGGAAACTCAAACTTTATAGTTTTGATCACGGTAAATACATCGACAACAGGATGTTGCTCAAATTTCTCGCAAGTGTACGAAACTGCATCGTGTAAGGAGGATTTGTACGAAACGTGAAGTATTATTTGTAACTTTTATTCTATATCACATATATAGTGTTTCAGCCACAGTTACCAAGAATGTACAAAAAATCTTTATTCATGTTAAAGTAACAAGTTTTGATGCACTATGGCACCATTATCAAACTCATGAATAAGAAAAATTACAAATTGCAAAATAACTAACATTGTTATGTAAATAAGTTTTGAAAAAATATAGTTAATTTTGTAACTGGAACCAGGCCATTTGAAGTAGTCAAGCCGGCTCCTCTCTGGCTGCAGTGTCCCAAGCAAACAGTATCAAAACATTTCTGCCCGTAAATTAATCCACACAACACATTCTTGGCGAGTGTGGCTTAACTATTACATTGTGTTATAAAATATTACGTAGTTCGTCACACTCCTTGAGAGTATTATCATGTCAAATATTATTTGTTGTGAAGCAAGACATAATTCGTCATTTTCACTTAAAAACCCGTGTAAATGATCATTTATGCACCATATCAGAAATTGAAAAGTTATTCCTTCTGCAATTCATCAGTCAGTATTGAATAAACAGTAGATCTTATCAAGTATTAAATATACAATGTTCAAATACTTCTGTACTATGCTCTACGCGAAAAAGTGATACGCTGGGCTGAAAAGACAAATCGGTTGTATCGATAGTGGCGTCATTGTGACTTCGGCTTATTGAGAGTGATTCACTTAAGAATTACGTAAGCAATAAGACAGTAGCGAATAGAGCATATGTTTTTGCAGGTCCAAGATAAACGTAAAGAAAAGTTTAAAAATTTTGAGAAGACACCCTATGAAATTTTGTATCTTTTTGCTGCTCATATTCAGAGGATAATTTGCGCTGAGACCGATTTTACTTTACCGAGATGAACATTTTTGTTGTTGACATTAAGTAATAAAAATGTTTAAAAAACTGGCACAAACTTCACACTACTTACACCCCATTCCCGTGACCAATACAGGGAAGTATGACTACCATGGCGATCCATTCATTAATATCATTCAAATACCGTACTTAGCTTTTCTTTATAGACGCCCTGCAGTATGCACGTATGTAGATAAGACGATGAAAGATAGAGTACGGAATGTTGGCCACAGTAATTGAGGACAGTTGGTATCCTGTGGGTCTCAAGGTTCCTGGAAGAACTGGAACCTGACCTCTCACGTCGTACAACGCCGAAGGATGCGGTTGAAACGGGAGCGCACAAGCGGAGGATACTTCTTAAAACGAACACAGTCTGCCCGCAGTATCATCTTCAACCTTGTGCTGTAGCACCTGAGCACGTTACCCGATATCTTGCAAGACAACGCATCGGGTATTTTTTTATGCCTGTGTCGAAACATTATGTAAATACCTCGCACAAAAATACACCTGTTTCTCGTACACACAAGTGTAACACACATAGTCGAGTTGGGGATTGCAACAAACGAATGCCGAAATTAGGTACATCTTCAAGTCTGTGGGACAGTAAACATCGAAAAAGTTTTAAAATGGAGAGGCAAGTAGATAAATGGAGGCGAAGTTGTGTGAATTCAACCGGTGACCTGGTGGGAAGAAAATAATAAAGTCAGACTATAAAACGTATCTTATCTGTTTCGATGAAAACAAAGTGAACTGTTGTCCGCGAAAGGCAAAGCTCCCAGGTTCGAGTCCCGGTTCCGGCAAACAATTTTAATCTGCCAGGAAGTTTCATATCATCGCACACTCCGCTGCAGAGTGAAAGTTTCATTCTGTTTAGAATATGTTTAAGGCTACATCTGTAAACAAAATGCAATTTCTAGAAATAGAATCCATTGATGATGCCCTGAAAATAGAGGCCGAACACACATGGGAAAAAAATCGACATTGCAGGAAGAAAACTGCGATTTCATTTGAAAAATGTAGACTGCAATAATATCGTATTTACTCTTTATCTCCGAAATTATTCGTCAACTTTCATAAACAAGCTAATCAGTTTCGAACTATTGATTAATAAGATAAACGAATGCTGAAAGTATAGAAAGAAACGATAATCAGTGACAAAAATGAACTAGATTCTCCAGCTGGAACCCAGGGGCACTGAGATAATGTACACATGAAATAACAGACTTAATGTTATTTCGAACAAAATTAGATGTATTCATTAGCCGCAGAAGAAGACGGTACACAATATTCAGGGAGATTTCAACTTCTTAAAGTCTTTCTTCCCTCTTATATAGTTAGAAAACGCCGTCCACGCCAGCTTCTGGTTAGTCTGCCACTGTAAGACTGCGCCACAGTCCCTGTCAGCAGTCTATTTCTGTCCTCAGTCACTCGGCCGACAGGAGCGGTGGTGTTGCGCGGGAATCAAAACAAATACTCCAATAATTTTTCCAGTTGGTATTTGTGTTAGGATATTCGGTTTCCTTAAGAAAGAAAATCCACCTTTTACGCAATGTTTAGACTTCCATTTCCTGAGTCACTGTTAGATCCCAAGGAAGTTCTTCTCAATCAAAATTGCTGAAAACAATTTTCGCCTGAAATAGTCCCACCATTAGTAGGTATATTGTCGCGAGAACCCACATTAAGCAACTGCCGACGTGGTGCAAGGGATAGCGTCACGGACTGCGGTGCTGAAGGTCGCCGGTTCAATCCCATCGAACGTCAAAAATTTATTTCTTTATAATTAACATTTCCAGAATGTTTTACATGCTTCTATATGTTCACTTGTAATTTCTACACGTTTCTTATGTTAACTGCTCTTCTAATTTCTGGTACATTCTGCCTGTGTATAAATAGCAGAGCACTCTGCCCGAGAGGCGGTCAGTGCTGCGTGTACGTCTCAGTTCGCAATAAACCTGCTTTCAGTAAAAGCGCTGAGTTCGCTCGACAACCCTGCCTTCGAAGTCAAGCCTGCTTCCATTTCAACGCGACAATATTAGTATTTTGCAGAAATCCGAAAAAATCTGGTCTTGTCGGGATGTTTGGACAACAAGGTCCACCTGATATATCGAGGGCGGATGGAAACCTGATCAGAGACTCCATTTGTCCACGTGTTTCACGGTCAACCCTGTCCTCTTCGACCACCTGCACTTTCTAACTGTATCCTTGTAGCCACTTCTGTCGTCCGTGCCACGTCCAACGTACTCCGCGTATGTCATTCCAGAACTGCTGTTCACTTATTTCATAAGAGGTATAAATGTGTGGGTCACTGTCGATCCCAAATATGTAAACTACTTAAGATAGTCATATCTATCAAAAATATACGAACGATCTAAACGTTTCCGTTGATGGGATCGCTGCAGCGATGTGAAACGTGGTGCGAGTGTACGGCATGTGGCTGGAAAATAACGGGAACGTTGTTGTAGAAAGAAACTGCCGATATAAGGAGTTGGCACCTTCAGAAATTGAAGGAACCTGAAGTTCTTCAGAATTTCAGAGGGTGATACAAGCAACAATTGACGGAAGCTGGGGAATATATAACAGTAGAAGAGGAATGGATAGCTTTAAGAGATGAAATAGTCAAGGCAGCAGAGGACCAAATAGGTAGAGACAAGACTTTCAAAAAATCCTTGGATCTCACAGGAAATAAGATTTACTTGACGAAAGGAGAAGAAATAAAAAGACAGTAAATAAAGCAGGTAAAGTGGAAGAAAGGAAGGAGGAAACTTAAGGTTCAATGTCCCGTCGACAGCGTGGTCATTAGAGACGGAGCTAACGCTCGGTGTTTTGGGTAATGATGGGGAAGGAAATCGGCCGTGCCCTTTGCAAGGAACCATCCCGGCATTTGCGAGGAGTGACTTGGGGAAATCACGGAAAACCTAAATCTGGAAGGCCGGAGGTGGATTTGAACCACCATCCCTCCGAATGCGAGTCCACCTCGCTCGGTGGTAAAGTGGAGTACAGGCGACTAATAAATGAAATTGACATGCAAGTGCAAAATGGCTAAGCACAATGGGCTAGAAGCCAAATGAAAATCTGTAGAAGAATGTGTAACTAGGGAAAAATAGATACGGGCTTCAGAAAATAAGACAGAGAGACGAATATAGCAAGCAGGTTCAGGGGGATGTGGGTTGCCGATCGTATGAGATGAAGTGACTTGCCAAGGATACAGGGGGGTGGAGAGCTGCACCACCCAGTTTCCGAACTGAAGAAGAGAACAAGAACAGCTGTACAACATTTTAATTGAAAAGAAAAGTACAGATTTGTTATTACCTTTCCCTTTGGCACCAACCGGAAAAAAAAAAAAGAAAAAAAAAAAAATTGTGCTAGGACATAGCGGTGAGTCACATTTCATTGGGTATCCACTTTTGCGGTAACAGAAAATGTCATGCAGAATGCCGAACGCTGTGCCGTGGCTTACTCGAACTTCTGCTGCTAAGTAGCACGCAGTTCAGCTCTGCTTAACGTCCAACAAGGAAGCAAGGAGTTGGACTTCTTGTCTGCGTCTGGTGGTCGTGTTCAGAGTGATTCTTCACATCATGTCTGCCCGACCTGGACACTTCAAGCATTGCGCGGCCCTGCTGCGTCATGCTTCACACAGTCCCTGGAAACATTCCTGCCTACTGCAACCTCGTGCTACTTCAGATCAGAGCCAAGAACGTCTTTCTGTGTAAATACGATGTTGGGGCGGCTACACTATTGCTATGACATTCAGAGGTCTCGACGTAGCTGTAAACTGACAGGGTACCGTCTTTGTTCGCTCTATAAATTCGTCTCGCAGGCCTTCTCAGCGTTGAGACGGATGGCAGCTTGCCGACTCACCGCTTTGACGGTACAGCATGTATCCAGCCCTTGTATTCGTATAATTGAGGTAGCAGTGGTTTACATCAGTGGTCCCAAAATGTGGGTCGCTACCCAGTAATGGGTCACGATTTTATTCAGGTGGGTTGACGGCCTACTGTAACTTAAAATATTTTAATTGACTTAAAAATGATGAAAGGTTATTTCAAGAGAGAAACTTTTGTAATTGATACGTTATGTAGAAAACCCGTTGTAAACAAGAAATCAATGTGGGTAATAACGTTCTCAAAACGATACGAGAACGTCGCGTCCTGCTCCACTATCGAAAAGTGTATTGAGTAAACTTACGTTCACTTATTCTTTCTCTGATTGAGTTCGTATCTTACTTTCCTGTTGTTTAGTGTGTGTGCACCTGCTTTTATAATGGCGTTTTTTTCACCTTGTACTGTAATTCTGATTATCTATCTCTGTGAGTGTATGGATCGTCCCATATCGAATGGGGAGGGAGAGTATCCAATGTTTACAAACATAGCTTTAAGGAATTAATGGAATCCGTAGATAGCTGTGCAAACGTACGTCTTCTAGTTAAGTTTTTTGGGTGGGTGGGGGCCGGCAACTTTGCGTGGCATTGGTGTATGTAAGGGGGGGGGGCTGGAGGTCTCTCGCCCGAAATAATGAATATAAAGAAAAATAATTGCGCTATATGAATTATTTTAATGAATGATGAGGCATCGCCGTGGTAGACAATATTGGTGAAGCGAGTGGGACAGTTTTGAATCCACTATTGTGGTGGCGGGGGTTGGGGGGGGGGGGGGTGAGCAACTGATATCGTAAAAAAAGGTTGAGATATATATATATAATTTCTCATGCTTAACTTTAGTCTTGGTCCCCTCCCGCGAAAGGATATGCTATATTCTTCAGTTTCATATTACATATAATTTTACAAAGGTCTTATCGTGTACAAACTCTGGGATTGATCTAGGACAATGGTTTTTTAACATGTGGGTACCGACCTGCTGGAGATCGCCGTAGAGGAGGAAGTACGGTAGTTGCACCATAAAACGAGTCAGGAACAGGTCTGAATATTAGTGGTTCTGTAATGCAAAAACATAGGCCTAAGAAAAGTTAAATGTATGTTACAGTAAAAATATGCGATTTGTTGTTGATAATGAATTATCAGTTCAGTTGAAGAAAAATTGTTTTGTAATAAATACACCGTGACGACAATGAATAAACGAAACCCTTGGAAAGTATGTTCAGGTACCAGGCGATAGTTAAATTTAAAATATACAAAAAGTAATTTTGAGAAATTGTATAGATAAATTTGTAAACAATCCAGTGAGACTTTACGCCTAATATCAAAAGCAGAAAAAGTTCTCATAAAATAATTATGAAAAGAATGGAAAAGAAGGCGGAGGATATGCTAATAGATCATCAGTTTGGATTCAGAAGGGGACTGGGAGCAAGACAAGAGACTCTGGCACTGAGACTCCTTATCGAAAAGCAATTACAGAAAAATAACCAACTTAAACTGCCTTTGTAGACTTGGAAAAGGCATTTGATAATGTCATCTGGCAAGAGATGTTCAGAGGGCTGAAGAAAAGTGGAAGGAAATATAAAGACATCCGTGTGATACTCAGTCTCATTAAGGATGAGGTGGCAGTGATTAGGAACTGTCACCAGGATCAAGAAGCAAATATCAGAAAAGGGGTAAGACAACAATGTGCTCTCTCTCCTCTTATAATCACCGCCTACATCCAGGAAGCTATAGACCAAGTTCGTGAAACTACAGAGGTGGGGATCAAGATTAATGGGCAGACTATAGACATGCTACGCTATATAGATATTACTATAGTCACGGAGACAAAAGACATAGTAGTCCTCAGAGCAATGGAAAGGATTCTCTACAACCAGTGTGGTATGAGAATAAACAAGAAAAAGACAAAAGTGATGGTATATAGCATAGAAGCAGAATATGAACTTCCAAGAATAAGAATTGGAAGAGCTGGAAGTAATAGAGGAATTTCTTTACTTAGAAGCAAGACCACAAGGGATGGTAGACGTTGGAAAATTTTTTAGAAGAATACAACAGCCCAAAATTGCTTTCAATCTGAGGAAGAACTTACCAGCAAGAACATCAGTATGGAGATAAGAAAACTTATAATGAAAGCTTTTGTTTGGAGTGTAGCTGTATAAGGTTGCGAAACTTGGACAATAGGAAGAGAGGAGAGAAGACGGCTAGAGGCCCTGGAGATGTGGTGTTATAGAAGGATGATCAGCTGGAAAGAGAGAGTGATAACTGAAGAAGTGGTTAGAAGAGTACAGGAAAACAGATCCCTGTGGAGGCACATCCAAACTAGACGAGACAAACTTACAGGGCCCATCCCAAGACACAATAACATCACTGGAACAATAGCAGAAGGAGCTATTGAGGGAAGAAACCGACAGGGGCGACCAAGAATATCTTACATGCAACAGATCATGATTGATACTGGATGTAACACGTATGTGGAAGTGTAAGGCAGACAGAAGAGAGGAATGGCGTTCTGCTGCAAACCAACATCAGGGTTGGAGGAGGAGGAGGAGGAGACATTGTTCAACGAGCGTAATTCGCTTCTGAGCTTTATCTGCAATGCGGAACGTCGTTATACAATATATATTTTTCTGTCGGAATTTATGTAATAATAGGATGTTTCATTCAGAAAACGGACTAAAAATTTATCCTTTAATGTACAATACCTTATTTTTTTACAAGGGAGTTGTATCAACAGAAGAAAATTAAATTCGTCTCCTTTCAAACTAAACACACTATTGTTATCGTTCGGTGAAGAGAGGGGGGGGGTCGCCAAAATATTGTTGGAAGCGTATTCGAAAAGGTTGAGAAATACTGATCTGGGAGAAGACGGTGTAATGAACTTACGCCCGGAAATCCACGGTTCAACAACTAAGGGGGTAAAAGAGGGGATCAAAAATTCTTTTCGAAAGCACATTGTTGTCAAGACAATTTTGAAGCTAGAGCTACAAAAATTGGTATTTGTATTGTTCATTAGAATTTAATAAATACGTGTTTCGGAATTTTTGGAGGTTCGACCAATAAGGGGGTGAAATACGAGATGCAAAAATTGATTTTCAAAAATATAGTGCTTTTAACTCAAATTTGAAGCTATAATTACGAAACTTAAGATATGGATTCTCCATCAGGATTAGAAAGAAACAATTGGTGCAGACCAACCAGCCTACACATGCGAAGCAGCGGGGGTTCAGCTTAGTAAATAAATAAATGAATAAATAAATATGGGTATCACTGGTTCGCGGAGAGCGGAAGCACAGTGGCGGCACTAGGCGTCGGCGACGTCGGCAACCGCCGACGGCCTCGCGCCTGTGTGGGCCTCGCAAGATATAGTTAAAATATTAGTTTTTTCTTTTTTTATATTCGATAAGTGCGAAATTCCATATTGATTATAGCTGTTGATTTTTTATCTCAGTGCTACTGGTTTCGGTTAGGTTACCATTTTCAAGCCATAGCAGAGTTTAAGTAATAGCTTAACATGTCATAACACAAAAATGCCAAATTGGGAAAAAAAAATGTTATAGCTAAACTCTGCTAACGCTTGAAAATGGTAAATAACCGAAACCGGTAGCACTGAGATATAAAATAAACAGCTATGGTCAATATGTCATTTTGCAATTATGTACAAGCTGTTAAGCCCCACCTGTTCACCCTTATAACTTTAAATTTGATGTTCAACGGCGCTTTTCAACTGCTAGGTTATGTAGTGACGCCCTACATCAAACTTACACTAGCTTAACCAAAGGACAAACACAACATCCGTACCCAAAGGTGGGATTCGACCCCCAACGAGAGCGATGTCGTTCACCGTAGTAAGAAGACTTAGTGCGCTCGGCCATTCTCCGTCGGCAGATATTTAGCTGTCCGTATTTATTTCCCTACGAGTACAGCAGTGACGCAATTTTTAGTTAATACTTGCAAAACAACTTCAGTACACTGGTAAAAAAAAGAAGTTATATAACAACCAGAATTATGCTCTCAGTTCCAGTCAGTACAGCTACGGCCGAGAGAAGCTTCTCAAAGTTAAAATTAAGACTTACTTGAGAAGCACAATGAGCCAAGAAAGACTAACTGCGTTGTCAGTACTATGAATTGAAGCCAAAATAGCGGCTAGTATGAATTAAGATGTGATCTTTAAAAAAATTCAGTGAGACGAAAAACCACAAAGTTTCTCTATTTTAATGTGTGTTTATTGTAATTTTTGTCATTGCAATAACACTTGTATATTACACTTATAAAATTTTAGTATAATGATTATTGGTGTATAATTCAGCTCATTTTATTTAACATTTCCCTCCTTACTGAAAAAATGAAAGGGGCCTCGCAAATACGAGTTCGCCGACGCCCAGTTTTCGTCTAGCGCCGCCACTGCGGAAGCACGTGGTGGCAGGTAGCTGTGCTGGTCCACGTGAAGGCCAGTGAGCCCAGCGACCCACGACAGTCCGCTTTCGGCCGTCGGCGGGCGGTGCGTCGGTGTGGCCGCCAACGCACGTCCGCCTCCGCCACAGCGAAATCACTCACCGTCACTGCGACCGGCCGCCATTATTCCTGGCCACCGCGCCGTCTCGTCACCCGACAATTTATCACCCACTCAACAATTCCCGCATTCTCGGAACACGCCGTTTCACAGTTCTGCCACAAGTGGAGAACACCTCTCACCAATTCCCGTCCCTTTTAAGAGCCGTGAACATAGCTCTACAAATTTGTTTCGTGCCCGCGAATAAGATCGCTTCTGCTACACACGTGAAAATGCGTGCACTGAAAGCCATTTGCTCATACTTACCGAGAATGCAACTCTTATTGGCCCACTTTAGGTTACGGTAGTAACACTAAAAGTGGGCCTTTGCGACCGTCTTTTGACTGCTCGAAATTTAAATGAAAATAACTGCGTAACTATTCATCTGAAACGAAAATTTAATAACAGAATTTGTAGAGGAGAAAATTCTCTAAAACTTTGCTCTCTAAGGTTTTTTTCATATCTCGTATCGTTTCAGAGATATTTCCAAAAATAACGGCGATTTTGAGATGTCTGTCCGTACGTAACGTGTTCCCTGTTTTTAAGACGAACCATTCAACCGATCAGCACCAAATTTCACAGACATGATTGTAGGCCGCCAGAGACCAGAACCTCCCTTTTTTTCAAATTTTTCGGACAAAATATACGGTAGTAAAACCAAAAAAGCCGTTTGTAATATAATTGTAATTGCAAAAGAACCGTTCATCTGACACGAAAATTGAATAACGTAATTGGTAGAGGGGAAAATTCTCTACAACTTATCTCCCTTATGTTTTTTTTTTTTTTTTTCACATCTCGTAGTTTAAGACATATTTGCAAAAATAACGGAGATTTGACACCCTCCTTTCGGAGATGTCACGTGACATTCCTCGCGTATTTGATGATTTTCTTATTGTACCTTACACGTTGTCGTTTCAAAGCAACGGCACACTGAGGAATTTACAAAAACACGTCGTTCTTCGTACGATAAATGATAATCTACTGTCAACAAATACCATATTAACATCAGTTAACAACGGCCATCAATAGTATGAGATGAAACAACCCCTGTTTTGATTTATAGCCGTAGCGTAGTGGGCAAGGTGCTGGACTGTGACGCGAAAGGTCGGTGGTTCGAAACCCGTCACTATCTATTTTTTTTCCTAAAAGCGCTTGACACTCTTATTAATTAATTATTATTTTGGTCCAAAATGTTTGTAAAAACTTATAAAACTACAAATCTAAAGTGGGCCGTAAAACAAGTCAGTGCGATTTTTTTTTTAAATACTGCTTGACTACACTACGGTCGGAGAAGCAATGGGATTACAATATGCACAGATGACGATGTCGCTAGCATCGCATACAACAGCTTTAAAAGGACGATGTATTTGCAATACTGTCATTTGTGTTTTCGTGATAGGTGTGAAAATGTTGAACACATGATTATCACATCACATCGGTGATAAGCAGGCTTGTAAAACGTTCACTGATGGTTGGAGCTAGACCAATGGGACATTCAGTTTCAGAAATAATTAGCTAATTCAGTATTCAGAGAATCACTGTTTCAATAGCGTGCCGAGAATACCAAATTCTAGACATTATCTCGCACGGAGGACAACGCAGTGGCCAACGATCTGCACTTGATGATCGACAACAACAGCGGCGTTTGCGTTGATTTGTCGTTCTTTTCAGCAGCAGTGCGTGAAATAGCCACAGAAACAATGCGTGACGTACGAAGAATGTCAGGACAGTGTTAGGTTAATCGGCGTTAACCCAGATAGCACTGACGTCCTTCCAGGACGACGAGAACGGTAGCTTACTTTTTTATTCTTGTCCGTAAGAATTCGTGCACAGTGTGACATTTTATTACTTCGAATCGCCTGATCCCATTGCAGATCAATTTTAGCTTGTATTGTCGATTGCAAAATGGTTGGATACAGCTGAAAATTTGAGGTTCATACGGAAGATACTGAAGACTTTCTCGTAGTTGGGTTTATATTTCTGGAACTTTCTTCAATTTTTTATACATTTACATCTATATTTCATCTTAAATGTTTGATTCGTCAGCTTAAAATTATAAAACATTCATTTTGACGTCATTCCAGAAAGAAGTGAAGTATTGCAAAACTAATGGCGTGATTGTGAAAAAAAAAATCACTTATAACCATCTTGTGCAGTGATATGAAGGTAATTAATAGCTTCTGAGAAAAAGTTAAACCTAAAATAATTCCGCTGTATGTGGGTCTTCGCTTGTACCATATCGGTTGTTCGCCTGCGTAATCTAGTGTAAACCACTGGATACACAGAGCCGAACAATCCATTTTGAATCCCAATCCGACGACAGTGTTATATGCTTCGTGTGGTGTAGCAAAGTGAATCGGCGAATAATTCGTGATTTCATTGTTTCACAGTGTGAAATGGTTGGTTGTGCTGCTTCAAACATAGAGCGGTGTAAACGGTGGCTTGTAATATTAGAAATTGTTATGCTCACAGAGACGTAATGATGAAAATACAGGCCTATACATGTAAGCAATGGTATAATTTTTCTACAGATTGTTGACGTAACACGACACAGTATGTTTGAACTTAGCTACTTTTTTTATTTTATTTACACCAATTAAGGATCTAATCTAACGGATGTATTTAAAGTGATTCACGAATGCAGCTGGGTTTGCCCAGCTAGTGGTTTTTAAATTATATTTCGCAGTAGTCCAGTGTTTACTTTAAACGTGACTCAAGGAATATGTAGGCCTAAGCCAAGCTGTGAAAAGGATGTCGGGAAAAAAAAATCTTTTAATGCGAACCGGAAAGAAGTCGTATATGAAAGGCATTAAATTCAAAACTTAGTATGCATAATTAACTTAACTTCAAAATGCATGCTACCATAGAGACTTTATTTAGTCGTTATCTAACCTAACCAGACGTTCGAAGCTATTAAACACATTTTGAAATATGGTACGGAAATATGGGAGGCATTAGAGAGGGGAATACGGGAAGTACTATATCGCAATTATACATTATTCCGTAAAGATTTTCGAATGCAACTCAGTTACCGTAAACGTATGTGGACGTAACATTTATAAACCAGAAAATACGATAATTGTATGTGGTAAATATTTAGAACGGCATCATATGCCTTACTTAGGAATGTAAGTGATGGTATCGTATCTCTAAACTTTAAGTTTCTTGCCTCCTACAGTCAAATGTAAGCAAATTTACTATGCTGTATATTTTCTGCTATAAGGAAGTACATACAATGATCTTAAGAGTATGTTAACAAGCGTAAGGGTTCCGTAGCTTTTAAATGAGCGCCTTCAACATGGGATTCAAAATGGCGGATTGTTCTGCTTGTGTTATCAGTGCTGTAGTGTGGTGGAAAGCGTGGGTGGGTTCCCTCGCAGGGGGCCCGGATTAGATTCCCGCTCCGGTTGGATATTTTCTGCGCTCGAGGATTGGGTGTTGTGTCGTCCTCATCATTTCACCATCATTGTCACTCACGTCGCCTAAGTGACGTCAGCTAAAAACAATTGCACCAGGCAGACCGAACACGACGCCAGTTGGGGTCTAATGACCGTAAATGCTACACGATCATAGTTACCAAGCTGGTTGGAACCTAGACAACTGGGAATCCGTGAATATGTGAGATGACTGCTACTTTAAGTTGCTAAAAGCTTTATACTAGCGTTCGAAATACTGGAAAAGTAGCACAGGTCACTCCAAGTTTCAAGAAAAGCAATAGGAGTGATCCGCAAAATTACAGGCCTATATCATTCACGTCGGTTTGCAGCAGGATTTTACAACATACTGTCTTCAAACATTTCGAACTACTTCAAACATAACGACTCATTAGCCCATACTCAATAAGGATTAAGGAAGTATCTTAATTACCTTAATGAATTGACGAGTGTTAGTGATAAATGATCTGTGTGTTTAAATGTTTGTGGTTATCAGTCCCTAGGTTTACAAACTTTTTAAACTACTTAAACTAACCCAAGGAGAACGGGCGCACACGCCCAAGCGTGACGGAGGACTTGTACCTCCTACGGCGAGCAACCTCGCGCACCGCAGAAGGCGCATTGGAGAGCTCGGACATCCCACCGCGGTAGCATTGAATGTTTCGAAGTTTTTCGAGAATGGACAAGTTGTTACCGCTTAATGCCGAAATATCACATTGAAGGAAAATGGTAGACAGCGGGTGGTAAAGGGTCACTTAATATTAGAAAGACTGTACAGAGAGGCTACAGAAATTGTAAAACACACCAATAATTTCAATAGGATGGAGGAGGGCATGAAACTAAATGAAATCTGGATTCTGGTTTTGAAGAAGAAATTAACGGACGGCGGCAATCGACAACGACCAATTCCGTGTGCATGTCAAAAAATGGTCACACCTCTGCGCGCGAGCCCTCGTAAACGGAATTTGGCTTCAGTCAGTTTATGAGCCAGGGTGTGCATCGGACATTCAAAAGTGCCACGATCCCCCTTGAAAATGTCCTCCACAGTCGGGGGACGAAACGTTGGGTTTCCTTAATAAATCCACAAGACCACGGCATAATAGCCCGGAAAATTTTAGTAATTTTGACCATTCCGACCGTGAAAGTTTACATTTTACTACTTGAATGAGGTCGAGAACGTGTCTAGTGAAAACTCGTGTTCACGCTTGCTGATTATATGATGCAGTTAATTGATTGATCAGCGTTTTAAAAGCAGTGTAGTTTAAGGTTGCAGCAAACAAACGTAGGCGATCGCATTGCGAAATGCACGGCTTGCTGTGTGTGTGTGTGTGTGTGTGTGTGTGTGTGTGTGTGCGCGCTCGCACGGAGAGAGAGAGAGAGAGAGAGAGAGAGAGAGAGAGAGAGAGACTAACGTGAGGCGTCGTTAGGTGGAGCGCTGCGCTGTTTCTCGACGCCTCACAAAAATGAGCCCTAAGTAGTCTCCACATTAGCTGCTGGCGGTCGGCCACGAGGGCCGGCCAGCCGTTTCTGCGTTCACGTTTGACTTGACTCCACTGCGCAGTTACCCCGTGTCTTTGTATGAGCACAGTACTGCGTTGTTGGCCATTCCGCGAATGTCTGTGTCACTGTCTTCATTGATAGATTTGTAAATATCATTAGTCTTTCATCATTTATCTATAAATGTGAATGTCTGTTCGGTGTACGTTTATCACGTCTGAACCATAAGACATAAAGAGCTAAACATTTGTACAGTTACTAATGTCTACCCGGGGAAGGCTTTAGGCACGGTTTTATGGCGATCGGATAGCTATTGATCTATATATATATTAATGTGAATATCTGTTCGGTATACGCTTACGTTCGAACGACAAGACGCTGAGACTTACATATTTGTACAGTTACTAATTTATACCTGAGGAATAAATTAGTAACTCAGTTCGAAGGTCGGAGGAAGGCAACGGCATACCACCTCCAAATAGGACCATGCCTAGTAAAGCACTGTGGTGTTCAAACCAATCTTCGGATTGTTGACTGCTTTACCTTTACCTGAGGAAGGTTTTAGGCACGGTTTTATAACTAACTGATAGATATTTACTAATTTCAAGAATATAACGCGAAATGCGGAACAATAATTACTCTTTGAAAATTATATTTACTCTTTGAAAATGGTTTTAGTTGCTTGAGGGTTGATAATGATAAAAGGGGGGAGTATATTGGGATGGAAAGTTATCGGTGTATATAAAATTCTACGCTTTGCAGCGAAAACTACAGAACCCAAACGAGTGGTCTGTGTGTAATTGTTGTCCGAAGTCTACCGTTGTACAACATAGCAGCTCCATGCCGATAGCTATAAGGGGGGGAAAGATATGGTGGTTGAAGATCATCAATTTATAAAAAAAATTTGGACTGAAGACCAGCGATGACGTTTGTGACTCTATAGCAAGGAGGTTACATACAGCGAAACGTGGTGCCACAGACCATATCTTTGGTCTATGCGTGCTACAATGTCTTCAGCTGTTTCTTTGTAAGGAGAAGCATACGAATAAGGAAATATAAGAATAAATAAATAAATAGCACACTACTGAAAGATAGGTTATCTATCATAATGAACCAACACGCGAGCTGAGCCGCGGGTTTAAGCTAGTAATTAATAAAGATTTTTACATAAATTGTCGCACTGGTTTCCTGACGTCATATTATTCAATATAATTTAAGAAAAATAAATGCAAGGAGTTAATTTATTTTGAAATGCTACTTGTTTATCTCACGAATCGGTTTTTCAGCATGTGCATGTTCATCTTCAGATGGTGCAGGATGTTTCATTTCAAAGCGTGATGGTGGGTGCTGGCTCTACGGTAGGAAGATGGAATGTGCTTCAGTGAATCGACACAGGCGATGTTTATGTCGCTTTTTGTATCTGTAAATTGCGTGGAAGTTTTTCTGATAATTACTGCAACTTTATGGCCGGCTTCTATAAGTAATTTCCATTTCTCTGACTTCCTTGTGCTTGGAAGATGATACCGCATTATTCACTTTTCACCGTTAGTTTCTGTAATATACAATGTTAACACCCCCACCTTCCAACATGGGCTTTTGAAACTAGTATTATTTACGGAGATCTTCAATCGTAGATACAACTTACTTTGTAGAGAGAAGATTGTTCTGTTTGTATGTGATACGATCTATCTGTGAACAAATACCTCCGTTAATATGAAAGTACCAATATGCTTAGGATTTCAACAATAAATATATTTGTGAATTTATCAGGTGAAGGGCAAGAACAAAAATTCATACTAATGCCGTCTTATTTTTATTCATAGACAGTGTCCTGGAAAATTAGTAAAAACTAGATTCAGCTTACTGTGTTTAAATGACAGTAACTATATGGGTTTTCGTTTGTTATGTAATAATAGAAGAAATACCTATTTATATACAAATCAGGTAATTAAACATTCATTCTTTGGTAGTGTATTGACCTTAGCACAAAAACTGGAAATGGCTAACATGAGCGTTGGGAGAGGGAAAGAAGAGGTGGAGGGAGGGTAGAAGGGGGTGGGGCTTTTGAGTAATTTGCGTTACACTAGTAAGTTCTCATAATTTTGGAGGAAAATTTTGTTTTTGAGTTCATTCTGGTCATTAAGTAGATTGCTGGATGCTGTGTTTTGATGAGTCTGTCAATTTCTTCAAGCTTCGTAGCTTCGTTAGCAAACTGTTAGCGCAGTTCGGCTAGTTCAAAAATTCAACTAAGTGAACTACTTCAGTCTTACGATCTGGTGCATTTTACGCAGTTAGGACTTCAGAAATACATGGTTTTAGGTCCTGGGTGTGGGGTGATACACAATATCAAGGGAAGGGATATTTGAGCATGCGACTTTCCAGTAGATCCGGACAGCAAGGAATAAAAGAACAATAGTTCACCAAAGTGAACTAAAAAGTATAGTTCATTGCACCGGATAGTTCAATTGAACTAGTACGTTCACGAACTACACCTCCTTAGTATTGACGTACCGCTTTGCAGTCAATGTTTGTCGAAAAGCGATTAGAGGTGACCTTATCGGACATTTTATGGCTCTCTATAATACGATGATAGGCATTACGCTTGTGTATCTCCCCACAGTACTGGCAGGTAGTGCGATCTACCCAAACATGATGGCCATCGGAAGTTAAGGAAAAGTGGGATTTGATAATGAACATGATCTATCACCATTCGTCTCCTGACCATGCCTCCCGGGCCAGACACCGCCGTAAACACCGGTATTGGCGATTTAGTGTCAATGGAAATCAACGCTTGGGGCGGCAGGACCCCAGTGTTGCATATGCGAATCGTCGTAACACTATACGGAACTCATGACTTTGTAGGGTCTCCAGTACATGTTCGCGGATGGCAGGTGTCGAGCTCATGAGATGCCATCCTGCACCTTTTGACGTACCATACGTCGGTCCTCCCTCGGATGGCAATCGTTGGTCAACCCGAAGCTGCCGACTCTCGGAGTTTCTTCATGTACCTATTGTTCTCAACATCCGGCAACTGTCACATCTGAATGACCCACATGCCCGGAAATTGCAAGAGACGTGCACCACGCATGGCCTAGTCGAACGATGCTAACTAGGTTGCCATGCTTCGTGGGTGCTTAGCTGTTTCTGGTCTCACCTTGGCGATAACTGGGTGATATCACGAATACAGAGCGGTGTGCGTTCCACACATTGCAGAGCCCTATAAATCTACTGATTTCCTCTCACAGCGATGGTGAGGACATATACCTGAACGGCACAGTACCAGACCTCTGCTTCTAGTGCACAACTTTGCCACGTAATGTATTAGCTGTTTGGGGGCGTAGAGAAGTTCGTGGTTGCTGGTAGACTGTCGCTACAATTGTTGTTCAGGTGTTTGTAATCTCTCGTGTTTTGGTGATCCATTCTATTACAAAATCTCCAATAAAGGTTCTATATATACACGACATTCGACCATGGATACTGGTAGACTGGTTTGGCATAGTTTTTATGTCCCCAACATCTCTGCAGCGAAACCATTGCTTTGCCAACAGTAACGTGGTACTGTACAGCCGTGACACAGCTTTTCCTAGGGTTATACAGAGCTTTTTGTGAACGCAAGTAACATTACATTTCAAGTGAAAGTATTATCAGTTTAAAATGATGGCATTACTTTTAAACTGTGGAGTTGTTTATTATATCCGGCTAATGCTTGCCAAGAGTCACGTGGTACTATGTTTGAACTACGCCTTGTGTATAGCCGCTCTGCTGTTTGTCCGGTCTGTTAGTATCTATGGTCGAAGTACACTTCTCTAACAGCAAATATATCGCTGAGAAACCAAAACTACCTGTCAAATCTGCGATCCTACAATGTTTTTTTAAACGTGTTGTTAATAATATAGCACAAGGTCAAGTCATCGAAAAGCTTTAGATGCTACTAAAAAACATTACATCCAACAACTACGGACCAGAGTAATACAACCCCTGACAAAGTTCGGTGACTAGTCCTGTAACATTAACATAGATAAACTACAGTTAAGTTACTGTCCTTCGAAATAGTCTCCTCCGATAACGATACACCGCTGAGCGCTGCGATACGTGTCCTGGAAACTTTGCACGCAGTCTTCCTTTGGGTTGGCCTCGTCACGTTTCGTTGGTGTCGTCAGATTTTTTCCTTACAAAGCGAGTTTGAGACGAGGGACTAGGAAGTTTGGGAGATTGATATTCGGCAAGTATGGCGGATGTTAGAGTTACATTGTCCGCTTTTTTCTCTTTTTGTTCTTTCTTTCAGGAACTGTTTGACGACATCTTTGTGTCTGCGAGCGTTGTCGTGTGATTCGAATATCCACCATACTGGTCAGACCTCCACACTTCTTCCTATTCCCTCGTTTCAAACCCGATTTGAAAGAATTTTGACGATATTCGTGACATTCAACGAAACGTGACGAGGTTTTCGAACACCATCCCAAAGGAATCCTTTGTGCAAAGCTTCCAGGACACAAATCGCAGAACTCAGTGGTGCATAGTTACGGGAGTTCACTATTTCGAAGGACAGTAACGTTACTGTAGTTCATGGTTCATGTACTTTAATTTGCAGAACTATTCGCCGAACTTTGTAAGAGGTTGTAGTTCATTCAAGTTGGCATATGTTAGTCTTCAAGCTCAGGATGTTAGGACCACCAGCAATGCAAAAATCTTTGTAAATTGTACATTATATAAAATATAAACCCATTAGAGTTTTAGTTGTACTGATGAACGCATTAAAACTGAAATAAGCTTACATACAAAAAAGGAAATATGAAGCAGCATGCTGTAGACTCATTCTCTGCACGATGATGTACTGTTACATGAACTGCAGGCCCCGTAATAAATAAATAAATAAATAATTCGTTGTATGGTGAAATCAATGTATTTTCAGCAGAAATTCTTAGAAAATATGTATTATTGGGCCCTCATAATTTCATGTTCAAACGTTCAGCACACGTAGCAGATCCACAGATAACATGAAATTGTCAGACATCCAGTATACAGATAGGGGAAACTGAGGGGGAAAAAAGTAATGTATCTTATTTTGGTTTTTGTTTCCTTCTCCACTTTGTGCTGTGGGCAGCGGTGAAGACACAGAAAGGCAACAAAGCCCGTTCCAGCCAGTGGTCTTCTTTGGCTCTTTGTCTTTCCGCACCTCAGCCGTGGCGAGCGTGCGTGGCGGCGGTGAATACAGCTCACAGCCTGTCCTTCTCTTGTAAAGACCAGCCATGTAAGCACACTTCACAGCAATACGTGGCGCGTCAACTAGGCTAGGACGTGCCTACGTGTTAGGTGTCACGCTATTTTCTGCTGTCTTTACAGAGTTCGCAAAACGAATTTCTCACTCTGAAACGAGCTGTGCGCTATTTTGAAACTTCATGGCAAGTTAAAACTGTACGCTTTACTGGAACTCTAAACTGAAATCATACTTTTGGTACTAAAGTATCTTGCGTATTGATGTGCAATTTCTTGTAACGAAGTCTTTTCGTGCACTGAAATACAGAATCTACGAAGAGACACATAATTAGATTTTCTGGTCTTCAACAGCATCAATTGTAGCACTGAGTTTCGTGCTAGGATTTTTATCACTTTCCACTTTTCACCTCTGGCAATGTTACTTATGTGAAAAATATCGAGTAGCACCGGGGTTCGGAATCCACTTTAAACAGTAGGTCGCCCTATAACTGGCTGGGTCAGTTCGAAGGTCGTAGGAAGGCAACCACCTCCAAAAAGGACGATGACTAGTAAAGCACTATAGTGTTCAAGCCAATCTTCGCATTGTTGACTGCTTTGCCTTGCTTTTACCTTACCTCACAAACATCTTCTAGTCGTACTGTGTGGTTATGGAATGCCACCACAGTTGTGTGACTGGAATTGTAGTTTCCTGTCGGAAGGGACACAGTAATTAACGAAAAGTCATATCTGACGTTCCTCGGGGAAATGTTCTAGGGCCATACTATTCCTTACCTTTATAAACAACGTACAAGACAATGTGAGCAGCTCTTAGACTGTTGAAACATGATGGTGCCATGTAACGGTTAGTAAAGGCACCAGAAGTTCTACACAAACTGCAAAAGGATTCAGATATCTGCGTAGTGCGAAAATTGGCAGTTGACCCTACGTACGGATAAGTGTGAAGTCATCCATGTGAGCAATAAAAGATATCATGGGACTGATGACCAAGCAGTCTAGTCCCCTCTAAACAACAACAACAATAAAAGAAATCGGTTTAACTTTCGGCCGTAAATTCAACTAAATACCTAGCAATAACAATTACGAACAACTTAAATTGTAAGGAAGGCGAACCAGAGGCTACGTTTCATTGGAAGAACATTTAGAATATGTAACAGTTCTACTGAAGAAAGTGCCTGCACTACAGCAGTGCGTTCTAGTTTGGAGTATTACTGCGCATTGTGGGATCCCTACCTAATGCGATTGACAAACGATTTACAGTAATTTAAAAGAAGGGCAGCTCGGTCCGTAGTGTCGCGATATAGAGGAGAGTGTCTCACGTAAATGATGCACAAGTTGGGGTGGAAATCGTTAAGACAGGCTTTATCTGTTGCGGCGAGTTATTTACTAAATTTCTTTCACCAACTTTCTCTTCCGAAGAAGAAAAATATTTTTTTTAGAATACACCTACACAGGAAGACATAATAATAATAATAATAATAATAATAATAATAATACAATAACCGACATGTGATTGAAAACGGAAAAAATTAGGTGTTTGTTCCCACGCGCTATTAGAGAATGGAACGACAGAGAAATATAATAAAAGCGGTTCCCCAGTCACGCATTTCAATGTGACTTGCAGAGCATTTGTGTAGATGGAGATGCAAAAGTGCTTCACAGACGGCGAGTCGATGGTCTTTCTCGTCTTAACCCATGAGCCATCGGGCTAACTTAACGGCAGCACTATGGGTTGTCAATCAGTTTCCGGTCGACGTGGAATGGCGTCCTGAACGAGGCTCGCTTTTAACTTCCGTGCTGCCATTTTTTAAACCGCGTGAATCATCCGCAACACCAATTACGGTGTCAGTACTCATCACGTCACGCTTCCTGCATCATTTGGTGTTCCTGTAAATGTTCTCTTGAGTTTCACCCAAAATTTGGAGCACACGCGTAGCTCCTCTGAGCCATTTCTAAATCCGCAAACGTCGCGACTCTACGTTCTACTAAACACAGCACTGATCAATAATTAACAAACGTGCAATAATGAGACTTTCGGCGGTTACTCATTCAGCACTGTCTTGTGCAGGGATGTCAAACGTATTTGGCTCCAACAGTCTATTGGTGAGAAATTAAGAATGTTTCGGAACTTTCTGAACAGACATCAGCATTAGAGACTGATTATGCCTTTCAGCGTTCAGTCTGAAGCATAGTCCCCAAATAAAATTCCTCCATGATCCCCTATGGAATGGTAACATTTCTGCCTCGTCTGATGTTACACCTTTTACTTCAAAATAAATCTTCACCGAATCTAAGTACTTTCTCCTTGGTCTACCTCGACTTCTCTTACCCTCCGCTTGACTTTCTTGCTTCTCCTATGGTGTAACATGATCCCAACATCTCAGCCTGTTCGCTCTGCTTCATCTCTGGTGTTCTTTCCCAGTTTTTCATTGTTTTCCGCATTGTGGACACCCTCCTGCCATTGTTCCCACCTATTAGTACCTGCAATCATTCTTGCTCCATTCATATCCGTAACCTCAACCTTATGAATAAGGTAACCTGTATCCACGCAACTTCCACTCCCTTACAACAAATGTCGTCGGTAGATACAGCGCTGCACAGCTAACTTAGTCTTGGTACTGACTTACTTCTTGCGGAAGAGAGTAGATCTTCGCCTACACCTTGATTCAAGTTCCGTCACTATGTTGCCATCCTGTGAGAAAATACAGCCTAAGTACTTGAAGTTTCCACCTGTTCTTTGTTCCTTCTATTTGGCACTCAATCTGTCGAAATCGCTCTTCCACAGACTTTACTTTAATTTTGGAAATGCTGATCTTCATTCATAACCCTTACACCTCTGATCTAGCTCTAATATATTTGATTGCAACATTTCAATCCAATATGCCATCACAACTAAGTCGTCTGCTTACGCAAAATTGATTATTTTGTTTTCACCCATTTTAATCCAGCCCTGACAGCTTGTTTTCTACATATAAACCATGAATAGTATGAACAACAGTGGTGACCCCTGTGTTACCCCTGACTCTATCTTGAACCATGAACTCAATTTGCCGTCTAGTCTTCGGTCTACTGCTGCCCGACATTATACGTAAAGACCTTATATTGCCTGCAGAAGTTATCCATTCCATATACTTGTAGAACTGTCAACATCTTCCTCTTAGGAACGTTTTCTTCTGAACAGACGTCATATTTAATACCTTTAGATTTTTGCTACGTGCTGAATGGTTTTCGTTGTTTAGATGCAAATGTAATCTAGATTTGAGGAAATGCATACTGTAAACCATCAGCTGTCTATTACTTTTCAATCTTCTACCGGTTTCGGTTATAACGCATCTTCACGGAAGACTATTAAATAAAAATACAAAAACAGAAATGTACACAAGCTGAAGTAAAATACGTAATATAAATCAGTATTTTCATATAGTAAGTAGTTACGGACTACACAGACTGATCGAACAGGTACATTATATGCCTCCTTATGCATACTGGCATGCATGTCACACAGTATAAATAAATACACTGTGTGACATGCATGCCAGTATGCATAAGGAGGCATATAATGTACCTGTTCGATCAGTCTGTGTAGTTCGTAACTACTTACTATATGAAAAATACTGATTTATATTACGTATTTTACTTCAGCTTGTGTACTTTTCTGTTTTTGTATTTTTATTTAATAGTCTTTCGTGAAGATGCATTATAACCGAAACCGGTAGAAGATTGAAAAGTAATAGACAGCTGATGGTTTACAGTATGCATTTCCTCAAATATCTTACGGCTGTTGAATCACATCTCAATAAAAGTTTAATCTAGCTTTGTTGTTACCGCTGACTGTGTTTGGGGTCGCGAACCGCCGCCTTCCCTGTAGGTGCTGTCGCTGTCGCTTCAGCTTGAGCCTGACGTAACTCGGCGCTCATCTGACGCGGCTGCGGGCTACGGGCTGCGGGGCCTCGTTTTTTCCCCTCCCACGTGGCTCCCAAACATTCTTGGGCCGCAAGATGCTGCCAGGCGCCGAACAGAAGCGCTCGCGGCCTTGTACCAGACCGCGCCTCACTACCGCTATCGCCCGTTTTTTCGACTTACCGCGCCGAGTCATAATATGGAAGAACGCAACAGACAGAATAGAGGGGCCAATGCTTTTTGCTTCCACGTATCGTCATTCTTTTGTCTCGCTGCTGCCGCTTTGTCTGCCGCTTGTGGTTTCGTCTCGACAGATGAAATGTGAGTAATCGAAACGTAAAAGTTTCTTTTGATCGCCACATTTGCGTCACCAACATTGTGTATCACGCCGCCACAAAAGAACTGCATGTAAATTACTACTCTGCAACTCGCGCTTAAATGCCTGACTGAGGCGTTCATCGAACCATTTTCAGAAGACACTGGTAAAAGCACGGAGCAGTTTTAAGCGGTCTCAGAAAAGCAAACGAAACAGATTTGAAACCTTATCGAAATTAAAGATATACTCTCCATGTTTGAATACCTGTGCACTGCAGTTCTCTGCTGTAACAGCTGCGACTTCCATTACTCACTGAACTATGAAGACGATGAAATCTGACAATTAATAAGTCTGCTTTATCAAAACAAGATTTACGGGTCTCGAGGGAGTTTCTGCGATCGACATATGAATAAAATTCTAGAATATCAGTCTACAGATAGCTTTTATTTTCTAGAACATTACCGGCTGCGGGACAGCTGCCCATATTCAGATCAAAATTATGAAGTTACCGAGTAACCTGTCATGTGATGAATTAATGTTCACAGTCGTGATTTGATCTCAAGATGAGCAGCTGTCCCGAAACCGGTAATGTTCTAGAAAATAAAAGCGATCTGGAGACTAATATTCAAGAATTTTATTAATAAATCTGCGTAACTCCTGCTCCCCAATTAACAAGTAGTCTTACCAGAGAATCTTCTGTTGCTATGACCGTTGTCAGCCTCGGGCGATGCCCTCTTGTAGCAGGGGATTTGTTTCGTTAATAAATGGACAAAATGATAGGAACGGGGGAAGGCTACACACCGAAAACTACAGTTCGGTTAAAATAAGTGGTCAGTATATTCGGAAATTCACATTAAAAAGTGAGGTTGCATGTTACAGTTGATGTTGTTGTTGTGGCTTTCAGTCCATAGACTGATTTGGTGCAGCTCTCCACCCTACTCTCTCCTGACTAAGCCTCTTCATCTCATCAGAACGACAATTCACATCTACTCTGCTTACTGTATCCATCTCTTGGTCTTCCTCTGAGGTTTTTACCCCACACACGTCCCTCCAACGCTAAATTCACAATTCCTTGATATCTAAGAACGTGTCCTAATGGATCCCTTCTTTTAGTCAATGTTTGCCAGAAATTCCTTTTCTCCCCAGTTTTGTTCAGTACCTCATTAGTTAGGCGATCTACCCACCTAATCTTCAGCATTCTTCTGTAGCACCACATTTCAAAAGCCTCTATCCTGTTCCTGTCCGCACTGTTTATCGTCCATGTTTCACTTACATACAAGTTGATAATAGGGATAAAACCACGCAATATGAAATGCTACCTAATACTAGAAACGTCTTGTTAAAAGTTAAGATAAAAAGACAAATATGTAAGTAAATGCCGGCCGCGGTGGCCGAGAGGACTGAGGCGCGCGCCAGTCACGCTCTGCACGGCCACTACGGTCGAGGGTTCGAATCCGCCCTAGGGCATGGATATTTGTGCCGTCCTTAGTATAGGGTAGTTGATACGTAGTTTGTAAGTTTAGGGACTGATGACCCCGTAGTTAAGTCCCATAAGCTATATTAACATTTGAATTTTTTTTATTTAGGTAAATGAGAATTTTATTAACTTGTCCCGTCGTTAATGAGCCTATGTAGTGAGACTCTGCTACCAGCTGCTATTACAATGGCGGCACAACAGCAGTTAATCGACCGATACGAGTTTGTGATGCTTGAATGGAATGACACTTGCACGAAGAGGTGAAACTAATACAAATAAAATTATTAATTTGGCCGAAGATATACTTTTAAAAAGGAGTGTTTTTTCCTGAACCTTAAGCCACATTCCCTTGTTCCTCTGGGGAGAGAGAGAGAGAGAGAGAGAGAGAGAGAGAGAGAGAGAGAGAGAGAGAGCAGCGCTCTGCTTCATCTGTCTGTGCCTGGCCTCTGATTAGTTAAGACGTAGCTGCTTCTGTGATTGATGTATAATGTAAAGTGAGTATATTTCTGTTTTTGATGAAAAGTACCTTGAGATAGCGTAAAATTTAATATGACGGGCTTTCATTTATTTAACAACGCGTCATTTCCCCCAGGCGTAAATAATTTCGTCCATTGAAGTTGTGGGGTGGGTTTGGACGCCATTACGGCTAACGTCATATTAATTTTCAAACCATATCATTCCCCTTCAAAATTAACCGGATTTTAGAACTTGCTATCGTCTTTCTTTTCGTAAATGTTAAGTTTCGAAGACGATAATTTTCTGCGTAATATTTTTCCCGCAACTCCGCTTGGACACTAAAATTAAACGCACGGTCCGCTGTACCAACAAACCATTAACTAGTCAAACCGCATATCACGACGGTATTTTACCTTAATGAACATGAATTTTTACTACGACAACCAACAGAATGAGCTGATGTATCCTTAGAAAGGTAAAATACGTCTCCTTTTTATAATGTAACTGCCGCCAACACCTACCATTCTATATTCCAAATTATTTAAAGACTCAAAAATAATTCCACTGTTTATTCATAAATTTCGAGCTCTGCAAGTATTATTTACGAAATTCTAACCACCTAGATCCCATTCGTAACCTAGGAACTACTTACGAAATCAATTAAGAAGTAAAAGTTAAACTTTTCAATAAACCTTAACCCCCAGCTTCATTATAAAGGGAATGTGTCGACATTTGCCCGGAGCCAAGGACACTGCAGGTAGTGGACAGGGTGTTCCAAAACTACAGTTCACCAGCCTGTCCTTCGTAAGGTGCCTTTTGGCGCATTTTCAGTCTCTTGTTTGTCCATCTGTATCCACGAGTACCTTGGGCCCTCAACGACGCGAAGTAATTGGTATCTAACGATGGCTGCCAATTATATCGCTTCAAGTTTTCAGGAAATCGTGCAACTTGTTCTGTTAGAGTTCGTTCAAAATTTGGCGTGACACCACAACGTAGTTCGGATTCCACGTTAAGCTGTAGATCCCCTTTCCCCGGTTGGATAACTGACGTAGGCTAGGAACACGCAAGTCGCCGAAGTGGCGTCCAATTGGAAGACGTGCACCAGGCCAATAAGACACGAGAAATTATTTGTCGAAAATGGCGAACTCTTCAATATCATTTAGGTACGTATTTCTCTGCAGGGCGCAAAACGAATTATTTAGATACCTGTCCTTACTGTTCTCAATAGCTGCCTGAGAAGTTAAAGGAAGCGAAAAGCTTTCTTACCTTGTCAATATGAAATCGTCATACAGTCTGAATCATCTCATTAAAAAAAAATCCAAATAAACGTATCCTTAATTCTTGCTCGACATTGCGCCTTCTCTGAAACCGTTTCTAACGACTTTTTCTTATCACGTACTGCACAAATCTACAGCCTAGCCGCACACTGCAGCAATACCTGGAGACAATCGCAGACTAACTTAGCCGGCCGCGGTGGCCGAGGGGACTGAGGCGCACCAGTCACGGTCTACACGGCCACTACGGTCGGGGGTTCGAATCCCCCCTCGGGCATGGATATTTGTGCCGTCCTTAGGATTAGCTAGTTCATAAGTTTTAATCTCCCAGGAAGTTTCATATCAGCGCACACTCCGCTGCAGAGTGAAAGTTTCATTCTAGTTCATAAGTAGTTTGTAAGTTTAGGGACTGATGACCCCGTAATTAAGTTCCATTAGCCATACAAACATTTGAACATTTTTTAGACCAACTTAGACATGGAATTACTACCTAACCAACGAATGTATACATTTTACCTACAGAGACATACTCCACTGTGTCTGTGCATATTCAGTATGTTCAGTATGTGATCGAAATTATGCGGACACCTGGCTAAAGTGATTTAAAAGTTCGTGGCACAGTCCATCGCTAATGCTGTAATTCAGTATGGTGTTGCCCACCCTTAGCCTTGATGACAGCTTCCATTCGCGCAGGCGTACGTTGTCAGGTGCTGGAAGGTTTCTTGGAGAATGACAGTCAATTCTTCGTGGAGTGCTCCACTGATGAGAGGTATGGTTGTAGGTCGGTGACGCCTGGCACGAAGTCGGCATTACAAAACATCCGAAAGGTGTTCTTGAGGATTGAAGTAAGGACTCTGTGCAGGCCAGTCCATGACAGGGATGCAGTTGTGGTGTAACCACTCCGCCAAGGCCATGCATTATGAACAGGTTTTCGATCGTGTCGTAAGAGGCAGTCGCCATCCCCGAATTGCTCTTCAACAGCGAGAAGACAGAGGATGCTGAAAACATCACTGCACGACTGTGGTGTGACAGTGTCACGCAAAATAAGGGGTGCAACCCCCACCATGAAAAACACGACCACACCATGGCACCACCGCCTCCGAATTTTGTTGGCACTACACAAGCTGACGTCGTTCACCGGGCATTCGTCATACCCATACCTTGTCATCGAATCGCCACAATGTGTAGTGTGATTCGTCACTCCACACAACGTTTTTACCCGTTCAATCATCCAATGTTTACGCTCCTTACACAAAGAGAGGAGTCGTTTGGCATTGAGCTGCGTGATGTGTGGCTTATGGGCAGCCACTCGTCCATGAAATCAAAGATCTCTCCCCTCCCGCCTAATACTTGGAGTGGCTCCTGATGCAGTCTGGAATTTGTGTGTGATGGTCTGGATGGAAGCCTGCTTACAACACTGTAAAGTCCATCTTCAACTGTTTCTGTCAGTCAACAGACGAGGTCAGCCTGTGCGCTTTCGTGCTGTACGTGTCCCTGTCACGTGAGAAACAGTGGAAACAGGGATGTTTACGGGTGTGGAAATCTCGTGTACAGACTTCTGACGCCCAGTCAGCCGGCCACGTTCGAAGTCCGTTAGTTTTGCGGGGCGCCCGATTCTGCTGTCTCATGGTGTCTAATGACTAGACCTCGGATTTTAGGTAGAAACCTATTTTATTCCTCATTAAATAAAGGCAATAAAATTTGTACATACACGAATTATGCAAATTTATGATCCAAAACGCTAGTTTTATAGAACCTAAAAATACCTAATTTTAGGTTAGTACCTGATTGTACCTGAATTTTAGAAATGAAATTAAATACAAAATGTTATCCCAATAATTCTCTTGTGGTCTTCCCAGCTAAGAATTTTGCAAATATTTTATCGAAAATTGTAATTTTATAGTAACTAAAATACCTAATTTCGTATTAGAACCTGACAGTATAAAATTTTTAAAAATCCAGACTTTAGAAACATTGTTCTTAAATTGCCGGAGGAGCCAATATTCCTTCAGCTAAAGATGTTCTAAAACACTCAACAATTTGCAACGACATTGCATAAAAACTCATGCATTTTTGGTCCCTATTATTAAATACCTAGTATTCAGGGAAACCAGTCTACATGCAACTGCTATTGATGGATGAGGTGACAGAAAAAAAAATCAACTTGGTCCCACGTTCTGTTGGTATGAAAGTTAGTGATAAACTAAAGACAAAAGAAAAAAAACCCACAGGACTCACCATCCTCTGCACAGTGGCTGACATCAGGTAAATCAACGGAACAGGAGTGTGCGGTCCCATTGCGCCTAACACCGTCATTTAAATATGCTCCGGTGACATCCGCTGACGTGGAACGCTCATTCTCAGTATATAAGATGCTATTAACAGACAAGAGATGCAGTTTCTCAACGGAAAATCTGGAGAAAGGGATTTTTGTCAATCTGTTTATCTTCCTTAGACAATAACATTGCAGATTTTAGTCACCTATTTTCTGATTTTTATAACCTATTTTTGTAAGTGATGGAACATTTTCAAGGTATCTAATATAAGATTTTTAGAACCTAAAAGTCCGAGGTCTGCTAATGACTAGTGAGGTCGCTGATGTGGAGTACCTGGCAGTAAGTGGCAGCACATGCACCTAATGTGAAAAAATCGCACTGACGTGTTTTACGGCCCACTTTAGATTTGTAGTTTATAAGTTTTTGCAAACATTCTGGACCAAAATAATAATCTAAATAATAAAAAATTAATAAATGTCTGAAAACCTCTTAGGAAAATAATTTAGGTAGTGGCGGGTTCCGAATCACTGACCTTCAGCGTCACGGTCCAACGCCTTGCCCGCTACGCTACGGCTATTAATTAAAAGTTGTGCTATTTAATCTCATACCATTGCTGGCCGTTGTTAACTGATGCTAATATGGCATTTGTAGACACTAGATTATCAGTTATCGTACGACGTGTTTAATTCTTCAGTGCGCCATTGGTTTAAAATGACAACGTGTAAGTTACAATAAGAAAATCGTGAAATATGCAACGCAAGATGGCGTATGCCAGAGACAGTTCTGGGCGAGGAATGTCGCGTGACATCTGCGAACAGCTGGTTTTCGTTAATTCAATGGAGGATATCAAATGTACGTTATTCTTGCAAATATCTCTCAAACGATACGAGATATGAAAAAAACATAAGGGAACAAAGTTGTAGAGAATTTTCCCCTCTACCAGTTAGGTTTTTCAGTTTTCGTGTCATGTGAACGGTTTATTTGCAATTAAAATTAAATTAAAAACTGCTTTTTTATATTACAACGTATTTCTTGTCAGAAATGTTTGAAAAAGCGAGGTTCTGGTCTCTGCTAGGCAACAATTGTCTGTAAAATTTGGTGCCGATAGGTTGAACGGTTCGACCTAAAAAGTGGGAACACGACAGACGGACAGACAGACATCCCAAAATCGCCGTTATTTTTGAAAATATCTCTGAAACGCTACGAGATATGAAAAAAAAAGCGCAGAGCAAAGTTGTAGAGAATTTTCTCATCTACAATTTCTGTTATTCAATTTCCGTGTCAGATGAATAGTTAAGCCGTTATTTTCATTTAAACTTCGAGCTGCCAAAAGACGATCGCAAAGGCCCACTTTTAGTGTTACTAGCGTAACCTAAAGTGGGCCAAAACAACTGTCGATTGGCTTTGACTTCTGTAAGTAAAGTACCCTCCGTCATGTATCTTCGAAATCGTAGGTAGACACGATTCTCCTGTTTTGTGACCGAACGAGGTGGCGCAGTGCTAACGCACTGCACTCGCATTCGGGAGGATGGTCGTTCAAATCCATCTGCGTCCCTAATGACCAGACAGACATCGTCAAATCGCCGTTATTTTTGCAAATATCTCTGCAACGATGCAAGATATGAAAAAAAATATATAATAGAGCGAAGTTGTAGATAATTTTCCCCTCTACCAATTAGGTTATTCAATTTTTGTGTCAGATGAACGGTTCGTTTGCAATTACAATTATATTACAAATGGCTTTTTTGGTATTACTACCGTATTTTTTGTCCGAAAAATATGAAAAAGCGAGGTTCTGGTCTCTGGTAGCCAACAATCAAGCCTATAAAATTTGGTGCTGATCCGTTGAACGTTTCGTCTTAAAAACAGGGAACACGTTACAGATAGACATTCTAAAATCGCCTTTATTTTTGCAAATACCTCTGAAACGATACGAGATATGAAAAACACATAACAGAGCAAAGGTGTAGATAATTTTCTCCTCTACAAATTGGGGTTATTCAATTTTCGTGTCAAATGAATAGTTAAGCTGTTATTTTCATTTAAATTTCGAGCTGACAAAAGACGATCGCAAAGGCCCACTTTTAGAGTGACTACCGTAACCTGAAGTGGGCCAAAAGTATGCTTTTGGGGTGTTGGGATACTTTTGATCTTATAGTGTAGCTGTCCTGCGACGTCGGTGTAGTTTATTATATCGACCTGTGCTGTTTTGTAATAAGAAGACAGCAGTATTGAATTGGGGATGGTGCCCCACTTGACGCCTGCGGTCTACAGGAGGCAGGCAGGCTGTAGCCGCGGCGCTGCAGACCGGCTGCGGCACCTGCCGGCTGGCTGATGTCAGCGGCCTTCGCCGCCGCCCACGCGCCTCTGCGGCTGCGGCTGCTACCATTCCAATACTCGCCTCTCCCCACCCACCTGCACTCGGCCAGGTGGCGTGGAGCACAGCCGGCTGCAGCGCCGTGCCTCGCACTACTCGCTTGCTATACGAATGGCTCAAAGACCAATGGAGGTGTCCGATGTGCGTTTGTCGTCGGATGTTTCCAGTACAGGCTTAATGAACACTGCTCGAATTTCACCGCTGAGCTTTTTGCCCTCTATCAGGCTGTACTACACATCCGCCGACACCGTTCTCCTTCCTATGTCATCTGCTCTGACTCCCTCAGCGCCGTCCAGTCTGAGACACCTCTTTTCGGCCCATCCTCGATTAGCCGTGATCGTCTAATGGTGGTGTGCACCGAATCAACCGGTCCCTTCAATTATGCGCTGCCGACGGCCCTCCTGTGGGTACCTGGCCACGCAGGCGTACCTGGAAACGAGGCTGCTGATGCCGCGGCCAAGGCTGCAACTATCCTACCTCGGACAGCTACGTACTGTGTCCCATCGAATGATATTCGAGGGACTCTTTCCTGTCACCTTATATCGTCGTGGCATAATGTATGGTCCTCGCTTACAACTAATACGCTTCGAACCATTAAACTGCTCCCGGTGGCTTGGATGACCTCACGCCGCTCGCGACGAGGTCATCTTGGCACGGTTGCGGATCGGACATTGCCGGTTCAGCCACCACCACTTGCTAACTGGTGACCACGCACCGGTGTGTTCCTGCGCTCACCCGTTGAGGGTGCGCCATGTTTTATTGTCTTGTTCAAATTTTACTCCTGTTCGGATTGCACTGCATCTGCCGGACACACTGGAAGAAATTTTAGCTGATGACGCACGAGCTGTTTCTCGAATATTGAATTTTATCAACTTGACCAATTTGTCAAAGGACATTTAGCTCTTCCCTTTGTTGTATTTTATCCTGTGTATTTAGCTCTTTTCATATAGCCTTATTATCCTTGGGTATATCTCAGTTTTGATTCGGGCGCAAATGACCTCAGTAGTTGGGCGCCATAAAACCACAAAAAAAAAAAAAAAAAAAAACCCTCACTCGCTCTCGTTTTCCGTCGTGCCAAAGATACACAGCAACCCTCACAAAAGTCTCAACCAAAATGCACTGAATGTTTCGTATGCAACATCTGAAGATCAACTGTTAGCGATTGAAAACCAGTAATAGTTCACGAAATCCCCCCATCCAATAAATGCTACTGCTTGCAGTAGGAGAGAGTTGCCGAAGATGGACCGTTGCCTAAGTTGGGCCAAGTACGTATTTCACTGTGTGTTGGTAACTTAGAACTCAAAGTTCGCTCAACTGGCGAGAAACATTGTCGAAGTCACGTGGCTCAGTCGCCAGTCGACAATAGTCATTGGAGTGAGAACAGTTTCCATTATTGCGTTTTCTTCGACAACTGTAAGTTTTCTGCTACATATCATAAGCTTTCCTCTGCTCTAAAAGTAAGTAAAAATATCACCAGCACTATAGTTCCAACTGATATTCGTTAGCTAATAATTTAATATCGTAAAACTAGAGTTTAGCGTTTTTTGTTCCTACAACGTTATCTTTTATATGGCGTCGAGTTGCCAAAGTTGGACCAAAGGCTGTTTCCTAATTTGGACCGGCCCAATTTTAGGGATCACTCGTAACAAATAATACTTAATGTCATTTAACAATAGGTAATAGGTAGATGTTACGTTTTTACGTTTATTTTTCTAGGTTGCAAAAAAATTTAAAAAATAAGGAGTAAGTATGGTAACCTTTTTAGATTCGGTAGATTCAATAAGGGGAATGTGTGGGAAATAAACGTAAGATTAACTGAAGGTAGCTGTAGAAACTTAAAGAAACGGTAACCATGAACTTAAAGAGTGTGCTCGTACATACCGAGTACAAAAAGCTGATGGTAAAAGCATATTCTGAAATGAAGTTCAGTTATTCGGAAGACAATCAACCTTTACAATTCAGATGGAAAAAATTGTCGCAGATCACCTTTTATTTGAAAACTTTTTTTGTATTCACAATCAAAGATGTTGGTAAACTTGCATTCGACATAGCACAGAAATATGAACTTCCTCATTCTTTCAACACAGAAAAGAAAACGGCTGGTAAAAGATGGTCTTCTTCATTTAGGAGACGAAATACACAGCTTTCCCTCCGTCAGCCAGAAGGAATATCAATGGCGAAATGTTGAAAATGAAGCTTTTCTTAATATTGCGGGTCTTATTTGTTTTTAGTCATTGTTTTACCGTGTGGTTCAGTTTAAGCAACTGAAGGTCCAAATTAGGCAACCGGTTTCCTAATTTGGACCATTTATACATTTTTTAAATTCTAAATAATATCCATTTATGCTTTGTTTTTATTCACAGTATAAAACCAGCAGATGAAAGTGTGCAATATATAGCTTCTTTTAAAGCATATTTTGTTTCGATTACATAAATAATGTAGACTTTGGATCCCAAAATGAAAAAGTGGTCCAATATCGGGAACCTTCCCCTATATTATGAAACATCTTTTACGTTACATTCGCAGGTTCCACATTCATAATGACTGAGTCTTGCTTTTCTTCTTAATCGCGTATGATGCAACTTGTTCCAATTTTAAGGTCTGAAATCGTGAGAAGTTTACTGGAAGTAACTACGTGTTATTATAGACTAACGAATGCATAAAGATGTCATATTTATGCACCGTTAGTTCCTAGACAATCACTTAATCTTTCTTTTTTTACTGAAATTTGATTAATTTTGTCAGAATATTTAGCAAATACAGCATCCAATAAAAGAGAATCTGCAAATAATATTTTCTAAACAGTAAATGTTCGAATTTGTTACGTAATTGTTTTGTTACGCAGCTGTCAGTGAAGTATGTTACTACTATACTGAACACTACGTGCTCGACTTTTCGTTTTAGATCACCACTAATCGTGTCCCTACGAATTACATGCATGAATTTGTACAGGACAATTGCGAGCGTAACTAAACTGATGTACCGGAAGACGTGACCAGACGCAGTTTGGAACGTCATCGTCATCAACTGACCGGAATGAATTGATTTGAATGTCATAAGTAATTTTTAGACATATCAGAACAGAATACAGATCCTGGCCAATCTCCCGAATGGTTTGCCTGAATTACTTCAAGTAAGGAACCGTACCAATTTTTCTGGCATTTTTATTTATAATTTCGGGTATCTGATTGTTGCTAAGTGTTTCGTATTCTCCAAAGATATGTTTCTATTCTCCACGTCTTGGGCAAACGCAGAGCAATCTGAATAGTGGTTCTTCGTAATTTTTGTTATGCGTCAATATTACGGTTCGCGTTGCGTTTTCTGCAGAGCTTTATAACTTTTTGTAGGATACAGTCTGTAACGATACATAATTCAATTAGTATTTTTTATCAATCAGCGACGCTTGTCACTGTGATTCCCTCCTCCTCGTAATATTTTATCTGTGGAAAAATTTGTTTCGCTAGTCTGTCGTTTCTTCCGGCGAGCCGAGAGTACGGAACCGCGATCACACATTCTATTGTTTTGAGGCCATTTAGTGTGGATGTGTTGGCAGACTGTCCTGTGATGTTAGTGTGCTGCTGTTACAGTTTATTTCAAAATATACCCTCTTTTGTTAAGGGCAATGTCTCCACCATGTTTCCATTTAATAATGTCCCGACCTTCGTTAATTATTCTTTTTCTTTGATGTTTTCTGCTCCTCGATATTCTGTCATAACATGATGTTCAGACGCCATAACTTGCGCTTCGCGTATTGCCTTGATTAAATCGCGATCAATTAATTTAAATCGTTACCTTTTAGAACCTGCATTCGTACTGAGTTTCGTGCAATCCTATAGATGTTTCCTGTTTATTATTTGCTTTATCAAACTTCCAACACGGTCCGGCATCAATGACTTCCGAGGTGAACAGTCCGAATATTAATTTATTGCGTAAAGTATCAAAGTTTATCTAAATCATTCAGCAGCTTAACAGTTTCAGCCGCAGTGATTATTTCCAGAAAGAAGCTTCATTGGGCACTTTTCCGTAAGATTTACCTGTAACGTTCCTTTTGTGTGTTGCCTCAGCTCCAATGTGTATTCGTCCATTTCATTCTATTCTGTTTCTTATGTGGCTCATTGGCCTGGTGTAAGTCTCTCAATTGGACGCCACTTCGGCGACTTGCGTGTCCCTAGCCTACCCAAGTTATCCAACCGGGGAAAGGAGACCTACAGCTGAAAGTGGAATCCGAACCACGTGTCGTTTCTGGCGACTCCTCACATCGTTGAGAGGTGGAAGGGTTTAAACACATACTGAAAAATTCCGAGGGCCGAACGTGTTTCGAACCCGCGAGCCTTCGGTTTCCAGTCGAACGCTTTACCCCAAGACCACCGAGTCCGACATTCTATTAAGTCATTTCGTGTATTAACTTCATCCACTCTTGTCTAAATTATTTGCTCAGATTTTAGCGGTTTTTTATGATCGAAATTTTAGCAAAACAACCTTAATGTTTTAAGCGCGGAATTAAAAAATTAACGCGTACAGGCAACGACACAAAAGTAACGTTACAAGTCGAATAGTAACGCTTTCAGGCTGATAATTTTAAAGTAATGGTTACATAATGGTTAGTGTATGCCTGAAGCAAGTTCTTCGACTTAAGATTTCTCTTGGCCAGCAACCCTAGTTGAAACGGCACAGTGATGCAGAGTCGTGGCGAGACGTGATGTGCTGTTCTGTTCTCTGTCACGGCTGGCCTAGACGGCGACTGGGCGTGATCGGCCTCGTACCGGCCACGCTCTACTAACGCCGCAGCACGCAGTTGCGACACGCACCGCCCGCTCCTACGCATCGCAGCCGCAGCGCTCCACACGTGACGCTACTCTTGCCCTATAGAATTGGGTCCACAAACAAGGTGGGCTGCAAAATCGAGCTGCACTGGCAATAAATTCTCATCTGTCTGAAGGTTTTTAAATGTAGTGTTCGTGTGGTTGTATTTGACACAAATCTAAGATTTCGTTCGCATCTCTATGAAATCTTGCACACTTGATCTTCATAAGTAAGAGAAAGGTAAATGTCTACCTATCATGTCGTAAGTTGTATGGCCGAGGATGCTTTACAAAAGACTGATATCAGTCTCCTGTTTCATGACGATACGGGTAAAATTTTGCATAATTGACCTACAGAACAGGAAGGAAGGAAGCTTAGGATTTAACGTCCCGTCCAGAGCTTGGTCATTAGGGACGAAGCTAACGCTCCGAGTTTTGCGTAAGGATGGGGAAGGAACTCGGCGGTGCCCTCTGAAGGAACCATCCCGGCTTCCCCTGGAGTGATTAGGGTAATAATGGAAAACCTAAATCTGGATGGCCGCAGATGGATTTGAACGACCATCCTTCCGAATGCGAGTGCAGTGCGTTAGCACTGCGCCACCTCGTTCGGTCACAAAACAGGAGAATCGTGTCTACCTACGATTTCGAGGATACATAACGGAGGGTACTTTACTTACAAAAGTCAAAGCCAATCGATAGTTGTTTTGGCCCACTTTAGGTTACGCTAGTAACACTAAAAGTGGGCCTTTGCGATCGTCTTTTGGCAGCTCGAAGTTTAAATGAAAATAACGGCTTACCTATTTATCTGACACGGAAATTGAATAACCGAATTTGAAGAGGAGAAAATTCTCTACAACTTTGCTCTCTGTTTTTTTTTTTCTTCCATATCTCGTAGCGTTTCAGAGAGATTTGCAAAAATAACGGCGATTTTGGGATGTCTGTCCGTAACGTGTTCCCTGTTTTTAAGACGAACCGTTCAACCGATCAGCACCAAATTTTACAGACATAATTGTAGGCCGCCTGAGACCAGAACCTCCCTTTTTCAAATTTTTCGGACAAACAATACGGCAGTAATACCAAAAAAGGCCGTTTGTAATATAATTGTAATTTCAAACGAACCGTTCATCTGATACGAAAATCGAATAACCTAATTGGTAGAGGGAAAATTCTCTAAAACTTCGCCCTATTATGTTTTTCTCGTATCTTGCATCGTTTCAGAGATATTTGCAAAAATAACGGCGATTTGACACACTCCATTGAATTAACGAAAACCAGCCGTTCGGAGATATCACGTGACATTCTTCGCCCAGAACTCTGTGGCATAGGCCATCTTGCGTTGCGTATTTGATGATTTTCTTATTGTAACTTAAACGTTGTTATTTCAAAGCTATTGCGCACTGAAGAATTAAAAAAACCCATCGTTCTTCTTACGAAAAATGATAATCTAGTGTCTAAAAATGCCACATTAGCATCAGTTAACTGCCATCAATAGTACGAAAATTAAGGGCGCATTTCGTAATTGTTCGCCGAAGTGTAGTAGGCAGCGTGTTGGATTGTGATGCACATGGTCCGTGTTTCGGGACCTGCCACTGCCACAATTTTTTTCTTCTTTTTTTCCTAAAAGGGTTATGTGTTAGGTGCATAGATATTATCACAATAGTAGAGTTGCAATCATATCACTATAATTTTTTATTACATTATTTTGTCCGAAATGTTTGCAAAAAATTATAAAACTACAAATTTAAATTGGGCCGTAAAACACGTCAGTGCGATTTTTTCGGTACTGATGACATTTGGCACTTGGCGATAGATTGCGTCACCAGTGTTCAGATGTACCACGATCTTTATTACATTTTGCATCCTTGCCCATCGAAACAAGATGATCTGTCAACACAGTCTTACGTACAGTGAGGGCAGCAGATAACTATTTCTGTTGTCATGGGGAAAGTGTATATAATTCACAAGTTATTTTATGGTGGGTGGAACAGGGCACTTTGAAATAGACTTGAACGGCTATGTTTCATAATGAAAAAATGGTATTATTCATTGGGGGGTTAAGAGATTTGTCACACGAAAGACAGCCTGGCACTTGCACCGTCTGAGTATCGTTCACCGCTTCAACCTGACGCATATCGCTGGTATACGCTCTCTCGCGGCTGACGACATGAACGGGCACGTGGGGAGTGGCGCGGCGGTGCTTTATCTCGCAAGGAGACCACACGGGTGTACGATTTTATAATTTATGTATATTTACAGTACGTGAAGTTCAGAACTTAAATAACTATCAGCCAATACCATTCGATTTAAGTCTTAAAAATTCTCGAGCAAATCGACTTTGCAAAAATTCAAAGTATCCGTGCCATAATTAAAACATTTGCATTATTTGTCGGTGTAGCTAAGATGGTAGCGTTCTAGTCACACAGCCATAGAGTCGGTGTTCGAATTCCGCTGTGACAGTTTCTTGATATCCGAATTCATTTATATAAAACATTTTTGTATCTCTAATTGCACGTATTGACAGATTTTATGTGTATGAAAACGAGTTGAACACCTTGTCGGGTTAAACGATATTGAGTAGATTAAGGTAAACCAGTCAACAATCCAAAGATTGGTTTGAACACCACAGTGCTTTACTAGGCATCGTCCTGTTTGGAGGTGGTATGCCGTTGCCTTCCTCCGACCTTCGAACTGACTTACCCAGCCAGTTATGGGGGGGACCTACAGTTTAACGTGGGTTCCGAACCACGGTGCTACTTGCTAGTTTTCACATGAGCAATACTGCCAGAGGTGAAACAAGTGGAAAGTGACAGATAAAAATCCTAGGACCTCGTGGGGATCGAACCCGCGGCCTTCGGATTCATAGACTGGCACTCTACCACTTGCAACCGAGGCGCACTTTTGAGTAGATTAGCTGCTTGGAAAGCAGTTAGTGAGTAGTGTCGTAGCTCTTCACAAACTAAACAAAGACTACCCTCGTCAACTAATAGTATAAAATAATGTAAAAATGTAACTTATGGTTTTTGAATGAAATAATTACTAACAACCTTGTACAAAATATAGAAAATTACGAACAAACAAAAATACGAGCACCTTTCGTAAAAATTACCATTAAATATTAAAATTGTGGAAGTATTAGAACACAAAAAAATCTCACTGCAGGATCCCATCCACCGCCCCTAGGGTTGTAAGGCCACAACGCTACCACCTGAGCTACACCGGCAGATGCTGCAATCTAATATTGGTACTTAAGCTTAGTTGCAAAACTTAAAAGTCGAATTTCTCGATAATTTTTTAGAGTTACGTCGAATGGCTTTAGTTCTGACCTTCATGTACCCTAAATATCGAAAAACTCTAAGAACGTATGTCCATATGGTCTCTTTGTCAGTCTACAGTTAAGCTCACCCAGTCAATTTATCTTTCTTTCCTTATTTGGCTGCATCATCAGTCCACTATGATTGAACCTGACTCCATTTTTGAATATTTTATCCAAAGATACTTATTCCTATGTCGAATATATATATAATTTATTTAAAGCCGGCCGCGGTGGCCGAGGGAACTGAGGCGCTCCAGTCACGGTCTGCGCGGCCACTACGGTCGGGAGTTCGAATCCCCCCCTCGGGCATGGATATTTGTGCCGTCCTTAGTATTAGCTAGTTCGTAAGTAATTTGTAAGTTCAGGGACTGATGACCCCTAGTTAAGTCCCATAAGCTATACAAACATTTGAAACATTTATTTAAAGTAAACTGTATTACTATCGCAATTAGTATTAAGTCTGATATTCCTTTTTATACTTCTCACCATTCCGCTTCCTCTTCTGAAACGAACCTGCACTCCCTGACACAAGAAGAAAGGGACAAAAGGACTTCGACGTCATAGAACGCAGAACGTGAAAATTACAAATGAACGGGGCAGTTCACACACCAATTCCACAGTGAATGACGCCGACCCTGCGCGATCGAGAAAAGGTGCAAGGAAAAGAGGAGGATGAGGGTAATTGAGGAGGCGAAGGTGATCAGAGAGAGGACGAGAAGACTGACAGGGGGCGGCAGGAGGAAGGGGAAGAGGATGGGCAGGAAGAGAGGGAGGAGAGCAGACGGACTGAAAGACTACGGAATAAACCAACACTCTGACAACGCTGGGTCTTCAGCTAGCACTTACAATGATGCCATTCAAAAAAGTTCATTCCAACCAATTCATTAGGAAGACTATTCCAATATGCTACGCTCCAAAACTGTCCACTACGAATTCACCGATGTAATTTCCAGGAACACAAACAGTAGTTACATGAACCGTTCAGTCCGTAATATAAAAAAAAAAAAAAATCGCACTGACGTGTTTTACGGCCCACTTTAGACTTGTAGTTTTATAAGTTTTTGCAAACATTTTAGACCAAAATAATAATCTAAATAATAAAAAGTTAATAAGTGTCTGAAACCCTTCTAGGAATAAAATTTACGTAGTGGCAGATTCCGAACCACTGACCTTTAGCATCATAGTCCAACACCTTGCCCACTACGCTACGGCTATCAATCAAAAGATGAGTACTTATATCTCATACTATTGATGGCCGCTGTTAACTGATGCTAGTATGGAATTTGTAGACACTAGATTATTTTTATCTACGAAGAAAGATGTGTTTTTGTTAATTCTTCAGTGCGCCATTGCTTTGAAATGACAACGTGTAAGTTACAATAAGAAAATCATCAAATACGCAACGCAAGATGGCCTATGTCACAGAGTTCTGGACGAAGAATGTCACGTGATAACGCCGAACGGCTGGTTTTCGTTAATTCAGTGGAGGATGTCAAGTCTCCGTTATTTTTGCAAATATGTCTCAAACGATACGATGTAGAGAATTTTCTCCCCTACCAATTAGGTTATTCAATTGTGTCAGATGACGGTTCGTTTGCAATTACAGTTATTACAAACGGCTTTTTTTTTTACTACCGTATTTTTTCTCCTAAAATTTGAAAATGGGCGGTTCTGATACCTGGCGGCCTACAATCATGAGGGAACACGTTACGGACAGACATCCCAAAATCGCCGTTATTTTTGCAAATATCTTTGAAACGCTACGAGATACGAAAAAAAAGAGAGCAAAGTTGTAGAGAATGTTCTCCTGTACAAATTCGGTTATTCAATTTTCGTGTCAGATGAATAGTTACAAAGTTATTTTTATTTACATTTAGAGCTGTCAAGACGATCGCAAAGAACCACTTTTAGTGTTACTACCGTAACCTAAAGTGGGCAAATACAGTACTAATATAATTCAGTAATAGCTGCGTAACACACTAAGAAATCTTCCAAATGTTTAAAAATATTACTTGGAAATTCTCTTATTGGATGCCTTATTGGCTAAAGATTAAATTTCAATAATATAATAAAAAAAAAAAATAAAAATAAAAAGATTAATACTAGGAGCCCAAAGCGCGAAGACATTTAAGTGTCTAGTTTCACACTGTGAAAGTGCGTCCAATGAACATTTTTGGTCGTCCTGCTGTCAACTTGAGTGCGAGTAGTCCTATCGCAGTTTACCTGTTATTCTGAACTGCTAACCGGCAACCCGGTCTTGAAGACACGGTGTACCGTAATGGGGAGTACGGGCTGAAGTTTAAAATGCGGAATTAAGTATTTCGATTTGGCGTTGGTGCCAAATGAATGGAAAACGAAGTGTCGATGGCGGCATTGACAGGAGACTGCCATATCGGTAGCCCAGCTGGCCTCCAGACGCCACGTATTTGGGCGGTGCAGCGCCGGCTGCATGTGCACGAGACGGCGGTGGGCGGGCAGGCTGTGACGTCATCGGCGCCACCTGGGACCAGTTAGCCGCCCTGCCAGCGAGCGTTCGCGGCGAGACGTAACGAGGTGTGGCCTTACAGTTCCTACTGAGGGCTTTAGGCGCGGTGCCAGACTACGTCTGTAGGCATAGGTGTCACTGACGCTGTGCCGGCCGCGGTGGCCGAGCGTTCTGCTGCGCGCCAGTCACACTCTGCACGGCCACTACGGTCGGGGATTCGAATACCCCCTCGGGCGTGGATTTTTGTGCCGTCTATAATGCTCCAGCCTGGATATTAATTTTTGAGGTTAACAAATTTACAAAAGGAAGAGGTTTGTAGTTGTTGTTGTGGTCTTCAGTCCGGAGACTGGTTTGATGCAGCTCTCCACAATACCCTATCCTGAGCAAGCCTCTTTATCTCCACATAAGAACGGCAACCTACATCTGTCTGAATCTGCTTACTGTATCCATCTCTTGGTCTTCCTCTGCGATTTTCACCCCACACACTTCCCTCTAAAGCTAAATTCACAATTCCTTGATGTCTAAGAATGTGTCCCACCAATCTATCCCTTCTTTTAGTCAAGGTATGCCAGAAATTCCTTTTCTCCCCAATTCTGTTCAGTACCTCCTCATTAGTTACGCGATCCACCCATCTAATCTTCAGCATTCTTCTGTAGCACCATATTTCAAAAGCCTCAATCCTCTTTCTGTCCGCACTGTTTATCGTCCATGTCTCACTCCCATACAAGGCAACCCTCCATACAAATGCCCTCAGAAAGGACTTCCTTAGGCTTAAAACAATATTCGATGTTAACAAATTTCTCCTTTTCAAAAACGCTTTTCTACCCATTGCCATTCTGCATTTTATATCCTCTGTACTGCGACCATCATTTGTTATTTTACTGCCCAAGTAACAAAACTCATCTACCTACTTTATTGCTTCGTTTCCCAATCTAATTCCTTCAGCATCACCTGATTTTCTTACACTGCACTCCATTACCCTAGTTTTGCTCTTGCTCTTGTTAATGTTCATCTTATATGCACCTTTCAGCACACTGTCCATTCCGTTCAATTGATCTTCCAGGTCCTTTGCTGTATCTGACAGAATTACTATGTCGTCGGCAAAACGCAATGTTTTTAATTCTTCCCCCTGAACTTTAATTCCTTCATCAAATTTTTCCTTGCTTTCCTTCATAGCTTGTTCAATGTACAAATTGAACAACATTGGGGAAAGGCTACAACCCTGTCTTACTCCCATTCCAACCACTGCATCCCTTTCATGCCCTTCAACTCTGACAACCGCTGTCTGGTTTTTGTACAAGTTGTAAATAACCTTACGCTCCCTATATTTTACTCCTGCTTGCTTCACAACTTGAAAAAGTTTATTCCAATCAACATTGTCAAAAGCCTTCTCCAAATCTACAAAAGCTAGAAATGTAGGTTTGCCTTTTCTTAATCTATCTTCTAGGATAAGCCGTAAAGTCAGTATTGCCTCCCGAGTTCCTACATTTCTCCTGAACCCAAACTGATCTTCCCCGAGGTCGGCTTCTACCAGTTTGACCATCCTTCTGTATATAATTCGTGTTAATATTTTGCAACCATGACTTATTAAACTGATGGTTCTGTGGTTTTCACACCTGTCTGCACCTGCTTTCTTTGGAATGGGGATTATAACATTTTTCTTAAAGTCTGAGGGTACTTCGCCTGTCTCATACATCTTACACACCAGGTGAAATAGGTTTGTCATGGCTGTTTCTCCCAGAGACTTCAGTAGCTCAGAAGCTATGAAAGATATCAGTAAATTACGGAGAAAAATTTGGAAAAATTATTACATGCATTTAAATAAAATGGCAAGCTAATTAACGGTGGAGTGTTTTGCAGGCAGAACATTACAAAAAGAATCAATGAGCGGTTACCTTTAACAAGAGATCCATCGGTGGTTGAAATTTGACTATAAATGAAAATTTCATAATATGATAACCACTCGCCGAACAGTGGGTGGCAGTTCGTCAATATCAAACTACGATTCGTGTAGCAAACCGTAAAGTAAGATAAGTGACATGATAAAAATTAGATAGGAATATCACGTAAGTCAAATACATCGGACTTCTAAAAATTTACAAGAACATCGACTGCAGATTCTATTGCCGGTAAATGATATTATGGAATAAATTTTTAAACAAGTGTGGCAGGCTACACGAAATATCACCATTCAATATTAACTAAAAACTGTGCCGTCCATTGTTGCGGTGATTCAACAAGGTTGAAAAAGACATTGAGCGGAGGGAGGATAAGGCAAAATTAATAATAAAAATTCATAAGTGCGAATTTAAGTGAGAGGTGGGGTTTATTTATAAATTTAAGATACGCACACAGCACATATATTTACCTGAATATAGAAATAGCAAATAAAATCGGCCACATAAAATGATAAAGTACAGTTCTCTTCTGCAAGATGCTATCGCTACGATGTACAAGGCAACAGTACCTTATGTCTTAAAAAATGAAAGTGATATTCATAGATAATTATTTTTTACACGCCGAAATAATATAAAAATACAAAATGTTCTCTGATAATATCAGGGAAAGGAAACGTGTCATTATACGTCCTTAGTATAAGCTAGTTCATAAGTAGTTTACCTGTATTGGCGGATCAGACTGTAAATACCTGGAGGAAATGAAGTCCAAATAGATTCTGGGGTCACAAGATTGTACAGCTGTTTCGAGCTAGTGATTTCCCATATGTACGGGGCGCGTCCAGAAAGTAAGTTCCGTTTCAATTTATCTCCGCTGCAGCGCTGCGATTGCAGTTCCGCACATGCGCTGTAGGCGATGTGTATCAAGGAGAATAACATGCGCCATTTGGAGATCGCTGTCAGTTACGTACGCTTTGTTGTGCTTGTTTGAAATGTCGGCGTTGATTGAAAATCCCGCCGCCTGTGAAATCAGGTCGGTGATTCGGTTTCTGAATGCGAGGAAAGTGAAACCAAGTGAAATTTTTCGGCAAATTTGCGATGTTTAGGGGCCAAATGCGATGAGTGATTCGATGGTGAGAAGACGGGTCCGACAGTTAAATGGCGGGCGTAGTGATGCGCACGATGAAGAACGAAGTGGGCGTCCACGTTCGGTTACAGAAGAACTGGTTCACGCGATTGATGACAAGATCCAGGAAAACCGTAGGTTTACAATTAGTGCTCTCGCTATGGACTTCCCCCAAATTTCAAAAAATCTACGCCACGACATCGTAGCGCAATAAGCGTGCTCAACACGTTACGATACAGTTCAGATTCTTTCTATAACGTCTGTCAAATTTGCTTAGGAGAGCAGCCGTAACGGAAAGCAACAGAACAGGTGTCATGATTTGCTTCGGCTTTACCTTTGGTGGGGATGAAGTGTGCCTCCATTCCATTGATTGCCGCTTACTCTCAGGGATGTCGTAAGAAACCCACGTTTGATCTCCTGTGACTATCTGTCTCAGAAATTCTTCGCCGCTTTCAGCATAACGGGTCAAAAACTCAAGTGCACTACCCATCCGTTGTGTTTTGTGTTGCTCAGTGAGAATCTTTGGTACCCAACGAGAGCAAAGTTTGCGGAATTTCAGTTGTTTGGCAACAATTTCATGCGTCAGTGATCGTGTTCACCTTTTCGTTGATACGCCATTGCTAAGCAGTTACAGAGGGGAATTTTATTAGCAAACGAATCTTCACTACTTAGTGACTTCGTACTATGCTCAGGATAGACTATGATGTGCAACTGCATCAAATCACTCCCCGGACTGAAGAAGAAGACGACAGTCGAAATATTGAATACGGTTCGTTACATTTTCAGTCGAATTCCCTATAGCTCACGGCGTTGTTTATTGGGACAGGAGAGAGAATTGTTTACAAACCAGGACCCACGTATATCATCTTGACAGTACATACAGGCCTATAAATCGTCAACCCTGGCCGTAAGGGAGCTAGCATCTTCTGGACTGCACAGTACATGGTCCAGTAGGAAACATCAGAAGTTTAATGAGGCTTTTCGCGGATGATTCTGTAATTTATGGGGAAGATGGAACACAAGAAAAGTGTAGCGACATGGATTACTGCAACGCACTGACGCATGGTGTAGGGAATGGTAATTGAGCCTCAAATAAACAAGTGCTAAGATTAAACAGAAAAAAATCCTTTATTATAAAACTGTACAATAGCAGGAAAAACACTGGAAGCAGTTACTTCCATGAATTATCTGGGAATTGAAGGGCGATATGAAACGGATCGATCATTAAAATCAATAGCGGGTAAGGCAGATGTCAGACAGATTCATTGGAAGAATCCTCTGGAAGGGTATTCCGTTAACAAAGGAAGTGGGTTCCAAACCTCTGGTTCGGCCAGCGCTTGGGTGTGGCTCATCAGTGTAGGAGTCGCACCAGGTAGATTCAAAAGAAGACAGCGAAGATCCTTCGCAGAGTAACAGACATCCAGCTTTGTAAACACAATTGTCAGTGCGCCATCCGCAACGGGCGCTGGAGAGCGCTGCGGTCGCAGAGCAAATCACGATTAGCAGCACGTTCCGTGGGATGTAGCGAGTCGTTTCAGAGCGTGCTGTAGCTAGGTAGACAGCACGTCTGGCCTACGCCAAGTTGGGACAACGTCCCGTGTGAGGACGGCTTTACTGTAAGTAGTTGGACGTGGGCGGCAGCAGAGGTCTGTAAGCCTTTAGTCATACAGGCGCGCGGCGCACTGCCTGCTAGGCTGCTGTATATGGGAGGGAGGCCAGACCGCCAGGTGAGTGTCAGGGGGAGCTGCTGCCTCCACCCCCTCCTGCTGACGCCTTTTGTCAGTACCCCTGCGGCTGAAAGCCACTCCTTCACAACACAACGAGCGCGACGCCGTTGTTCACACATGACACGCGTCCCCTCTAAGAGGTGCAGTATCTGTCTGCCTCCATCACCACATACGGCGGAAATCGAATATGAAAATCAGTTATCGCTACCTCGGTAGGCCACCTCCTGGACTTAAGGCGCCTACACATGCTCTGATTTATCGTACGACCAACAAGATGTCCAACGAACATACCAATTGGCAGCAGCCTACACACGTTCCGACCAACTGCACGCGGCGCCACCCTGTTCTGGTGTCTGTCTGTCCAACTGTTCTTGTTTTCGCGTGTTCGCTATGCAGACAACCTCAAGCATGGAAATTGATCGGGGAAGCACTACACACGGTACAATTTGTCGGGTGAAGTGGTGGGGGAATCGGAGATCGGGTGGTCGAGCAAAACCAACCGCATGACAAGTTGGTCGGGTAGCGCCTAAAACCGCCCAATTTATCGAGTGACCAACGAATTGGTCCAATGTTCAAATGTTTGTAAATCTATCGGACCAAACTGCGTGGTCATCAGTCCGTAGCTTACAAACTACTTAAACCTAGGTAAACTAACCTAAGGACAAACACACACACCCATGCCCCAGGGAGGACTCGAACCTCTACGGCGAGCAACCGCGCGCTCCGCAGCGAGACGCTTTAGACCGCTCGGCTACTCCACCGCGGCATTGGTCCAATAAATCGCATCGTGTGTAGGGTCCTTTATGCTGACAATAATCCAGATCTTCGTCCTATGAACTGTCATAAAATGTAAAACTTGCTTATGGCTCCATCCAGCGAAAGCATGCATAGCGTTGCCCGCTGTGTAAAGTGTCGTAAATAGCGATAAATGAAACTTACAAGAAAAAGTAGTTTTACATTGAAAAATAGGTAGAAAAAATATTTTATTTATATGATCATTCATATGTGTCCTTCTCGGACACGTCCGAAAAGAAAACACCACATACAATTGTATATCTGCCCCAAATGCAACTGACAATTTCAATGCGGACGCATTAATACGCTCGATCTCTTGTGGTAATCCAGTATAGGCTGCGAGAAAAAGAAATCAAATAGGCAGGGGGCACTACAATCGTAGTGTGCTTCAAGGTGAGAATTTGGGTTGGAAGGGAAGCGTGCCTGGATAGCCTAAATGGTTAAGGCGACCACCGACTCATAGCGGGAAGTCGGGGCTCGCATTCCGGTCCAGCACAAATTTTCGTCTTCGCTATTGAATTTATTTCAATGCCCCGAAAGGTCGAAATGTTTAGTTTAATTCGGAAAGAAAAGCCGGCCGCGGTGGCCGAGGGGACTGAGGCGCTCCAGTCACGGTCTGCACGGCCACTACGGTCGGGGGTTCGAATCCCCCCTCGGGCATGGATATTTGTGCCGTCCTAGTTCGTAAGTAGTTCATAAGTAGTTTGTAAGTTTAGGGACTGATGATCCCGTAGCTAAGTCCCATAAGCTTAACAAACAGTTGAACAGTTGTGGTCGGAAAGAAAATATTGTCGACACTGCTCCGGTATGCCGAGAAGTACATTCTCCTCGTAATAGGGGATTTGGAGGCGATAAGACGTAATGAATTATGTTGTGCAAGTGACTCTGCTTAAGAAAGATTGTATTTCGTCAAAAAGTAATTAGTGCAATTCATAGACTATTGTCTGACTTCAAAAATGTTTAAAAATTATTGCAGGATCTGAACAAATACAGCAAAGGATTCTGACTTCCAAATTGAGGATAAGAGGGTAGAATGATAGTGCACAAGATACATGGAATACAAGTGGCGACCTAGTCTCAATCACGTAAATTACATCTGCGATTACTGAATGTAAAATGTCTTTTATAGTACTTTCAGATAAATCTATTAAGGGGGAGGGGGGCGGAACTTTACTTTCATATTGAAATTTACTATTGTCGACATTATAGTACTTGCCACAACATAGACATGGCGGGTTCAAAAAAAAAAAAAAAGCATTAAATCACAGATGTTGGTTTATGACCCGATAATAAATTGTTTCATATTGAAATATATCACAAATCTTAATGGAGAATTTTTGAGGAGTCATATCACTTCAGACCCAAGAGAAGACTGTAAGAGGAGATAAATCGTGTAATATCTCAGAGTAATTCCTCAGTATACCGTGTGGCAACGTTATAAGGAGTTTGAAAACATTTCATTGATGTTCTCCAATCGCAAGATGAACAACATTAACGTTCGTAATTGCACACGGGTATTTGCTTTTTGTCAACAAGGACTTCAGGCGATTTCAAGAGATACATATTGTTTCAGTAAATCAAAGATACTAAATAGGAGGCGAGGCGTTGAATTAAAAAGTGTGCCACAGCCAGGGTTCGATCCTGGGATCACCTGCTTTTTAGCCAGTCACTTAATTCACCCTTAATTGTGTAAGTTTGTGTTGTGCTCGGTGATGGGCTTAGTATATTGGGATCCGAAATAGTTTTACAACTTTAGGTAGTGTTCAGAACTTGGCCCGCATTGGTCAACCTAGGGCAGTGTTCGCAAAGACTTGTTCGGGGGGGGGGGGGGGGGGAGAATCGCCTTCGCACAAGTAAGTCTTTGCACCATTGGACAACCAGCCCAGTGCCTCAGACTACAAAGGGTTTCGAATACAAAAATATAGCCCTAATAAAAGAAATGTACTTTCTGTGAAAATTACACAATTCCTTGCGTAACATTAATGTTAAATTGAATATAGCGTATTTTTTTTTCTTTTTTTATTGCAGTGTGTTATAAATCAATGACCTCAAAGTCTGAAACCTTTTTTCAGGAACCATTCGTTACATAAATGGTCAAAATGGAATAATTGTAAGAAATAAAAAATCTACTTTTTAAATAATTTTTTATACAGTAAGAACTTTCTTAATCACCATAATTCGGTTATTTTCTATTCCGAAAAACATTAAAACAGCGTCCACTAATTTACAAGATAGCTGTAGCAACTGAAGGAACATCCCTACACAATAACAGGTCTTAAGCAGATTTCATCAGTAAACTGTGTAACACAAATTCTGATATTTGACACATACAGGGAAAAGCAAGGCAAGCGCGACGTGCGACGTATTCACTGTTTATGGGGTGTCACAGACTAATGGTTACGTTTCAGTTCTCGTCTGAGTGTGAATGTTGGTTATCGACGACTTCGAAAATTATAGCTCGTGCCACTTCGGGATGTAATTAATTTTTATGTAAACACTAGATGACCCGGTGAACTTCGTTCTCTCTTTCCTCTTAATATAAACCATACTAATTTAAATCATATGTATTTTAGACCTAGTAGCTTTACAAAGGCATTTGCTTTGAACGTCAAATGTGCAAAAAAAATTTATCGCAATCATACGAATGATATTGATATCCCAAATAAGAGCTCTTTCAGTTTTCCACAAATTTTCCTATTTTCTGCGCAACTATTCCAAACTTTTACTTCACTCAAACCTTTCTCTCGCTTTTAACGTCAAATCATCGAAATTTTATCGCAAGCGGATGAACGGTTCTCAGCTTATAGTATCGACTACATTTAGAAACACATTGGAAAAGAAACTTAGTTCGAATTTTTGAGACTTTCCTTTTTAATTCTGTCTAGTGTTCTTAGCGAAAACTTTTCCAAGACCATAATTAAAAAAAAAAAAAAAAAAAAGAATTACCCCTCTCCATCGTGCGAATAGTCATTTATAGTGCTGAATTCAATCAAAAACACATTGAAAAACGCACTTTCAGTTTTTCTCAAATTTTCCAATTTTCCGGTAGATTTTGCGAAAAAAGTTATTTCATACAAAGCTCATCCTGTCAAGCCGTACTCGAGTGATGCTCTTACAACCATACGGCAATGTATTTTTATTCGTAGAAAAGAAATCGCTTTCGTTTTTCCAAAATTTTCCTACTTTCCAGATGACTTTTCCAGATTTTTATATGATGTAAATCTTCATCTTGCTTTCAACATGAAATGTACAAAATTTTATCCCAATTGGACGAACGGTATTGATAGCTCACTGGAGAAAGCTGTTTGTTCTCCCGATTTTCCTCTTTTCCAGACAACCTTTCGACCGTTCAACCCTCCCTGCACTTACACGAATATTTCAAGACTAAAATTAGCCAAATCGGTTCTCCGTTCTCGAGTTTTACCGAGACTAACGAACAGGAAATGCATTTGGAGGAGGATCTAGTAGCCTATTAACGCCTCGCGTTCCCATATGGCAGTGATTTCCTACCTTTTCCAATATGCGACCCCCTTTCCAATTATAAATATTCTGGCATCGAGAATATTTTTAATTGAGGGGGTTGATGGGCTTCTAGATCTACAGATGCATTTCCTTACACAATAGTCTAATTACATCCTGCACTTCATAACTAGCACAAGCAATAATTTTGGAAGTCGTAAAGTCATTCACACACAAACGATAGTGAAACATAAACATTAATCTGGGACACTCCATAAACAGTGAATACGTCGTACGTAAACAATCAGTAGAGAGCACTGCGCTTGCCTTACTTACAAATTACAGAAATTATCTTGCTTGTATTACACATTACACAGATAAAATCTGCTTAAAAGCTGTCGTTATTGTGTGGGGATGTGATCTGTTGACCGGTTTAGTTTAAGCTGATATTTGTAAAGGACGTATTTTAAATGACTTTTAATGATACCTGTCTTCTGAACCTAATTTTCGTTCTCTTCTGTTCCAGGTGAGTGCCCACTGTTCAATGCCTCTGCACAATGCAAGTCTTACCTGGTGAGTTCAGTTTGTCTTCTCGTTCCACGATTTACCTGCATCTCGAAACGTGCAGAAAACTGTACCAGAATAGACAATAGATTTGTAGTTAAATGTGAAATTTAAAAGCAACTTCCTTACGAGATACATACCTTTCTGTTTATATTCACATTTACATTTGGCTAAGAGGCTATTCCATGTTGTGAACAGAAAAATGGGAATGCTGGTAACTCTATATCTGCAGTAAGTAGTCTGTAGATGGACGGGAAGCCAGTAAGATGCCAGGGCGACAGGTAAATAGTTCTGTGTTCTGGGTAATTTAGAATTGCTATCCCCGGTTTCTAGGGGTTGTACAAGAGGCTAACATTGTGCATACCTGTCAACTTTTACGGTTTATCCAGCAAAGATTTACCGATTTACGTTTTTACGGATGGACTATGTTGTTTTACGACTTCGAGGGCAAAAATTTGAAACTTCAACATTTTGGTAATCGCCCCTCTTTCGTACAATCGATTGTTTCGCGTGGGTCGAAGGCAAGTCTACGATACAGGATAACAAATAATAAGATTGATGAAGAATGAAACTTTCACTCTTCAGCGGAGTGTGCGCTGACATGAAACTTCCTGGCAGATTAAAATTGTGTGCCGGAACCGGGACTCGAACCTGGGACCTTTGCCTTTCGCGGGCAAGCGCTCTACCAAGCTTGCCCGCGAAAGGCAAAGGTCCCAGGTTCGAGTCCCGGTTCCGGCACACAATTTTAATCTGCCAGGAAGTTTCAATAAGATTGATGTTTTTTAGTGTGTGTTTGCATTAATAACTTCAGTCTGTAGTATTAATTTCTGTAGTGAAAATGAGTCGTAAAAGTTTTTGCAGAAAGATTATGGCTTCAATTTCAAAAAAGATTAGGAGTCAGCGAACTACAGGAAGGTAGCGGATCAGTGATGTTCTGGGCGGGTATCATGTGGACTTCTCGGACGTCATTGTTGCTCATCAAAGGTAAACTCCGGCTACACAATACGGTAATACCCATCGAACGGTCGTTTAAGCGTCTCAACAGCATTTCAGAAAAAATAAAAAAATAAATGGACCCGAGAACTCCCAGTCCAATCTGCAGGCATCGTTAATGATTTCATCAATCGTGTCGGTACTTCACGATCTAATAGACGATCTTGTTCCACGATTTGGATCCAATTGAATATTGCTGGAATAAATGGAAAAAGAGCTATGCGAGTACGTCCTGCGCTACGATTAATCTGCTGGTGGTTAACGCAAGATAGACTGTCGGTGGTGAAATGAAATCGTTAATAGCATGGGCTTCACTTAAAACAAACAAACAAACAAAAAATTGGTCGTATGCTCTGTTCTCTGTTCGAATACGAAATCAGTGATTTCTTGGGTTTAGTTTTTCAATATCCCGAAAGATGTATTTTATTATTTTAATATAGACTACTAAAGAATTTTTGAGTGGTAGAGCATGCAAAACATATTTTGATATGTGCATGCACATTTCTTGATTTTTACTTAAAAATTTGTTAGTCGTGATGCAACGTAACTTCTCTATTTCAATAAGACTCATAAGGTAGCTGTGTATTTGTTTGATCAGTTTCAGAACCCGACGCGAGACTTCGTTATAACGCGATGAAGTGGCGTTTTGCCGGCCTTTGTGTGGTTTCGTAGAAGTATCAATTCTGGGACGGAAGCTGCGAGCGTAACGTCCCGTCGACAGCGTGGTCATTAGAGACGGAGCTTACGCTCAGAGTGTTGGGGTAAGGATGTGGAAGGAAATCGGACGTGTCCTTCCACAGGAACCATTCCGGCATTTGTCTGGAGTGATTTAGGGAAATAACGGAAAACCTAAGTCTGGATGGCCGGAGGTGGATTTGAACCACCATCCTTCCGAATGCGAGTCCATTGTTTTACCACTGCGCCACCTCGCTCGGTAATTCTGGGACGAACTAAAGCCTCACTCCAGACTCTTCGCGTCGAACAACACTACTTTCTATGGTTTTGTGATAAACGGACTGACATTTAGGCCCACCAGACATTCGGACACCTCAATGAACAGTTGCACAGCAGAATAAAAGCCATAATAAAGGCGAAGGGAGGCCACGGCCCTTATTGATGTCCACTGATACGCTACCTGATACTACTTATCCTGCTGTTACGCTCGCGGATGAGACAGCAGCCTGGTGTAGTATAACACGATATTTGAGATACCAGTGTTACATTACATAAATTCGACCCAGGTTAAGATAACCATGCAGAAATTGAGAGATATTGTTTAGTATTAAGTACTGAGAAAATACACTGGATGAGTATCCCTATTAAACAGGTAACTGAGGAAGAAGGAAGCCCAGGAGAGAAGGACCTGATTTGAGAGCGCACCCGGAATTGATTACTACTGGTCCCTGAGTATTTACGCTTGTGGGAAGATTTCTGGGTGGTTAAGAGAAGTTGAGGCGCCGACAGTGTCATTGCCTCAGGACAGGTGACGATAGCTTCGTGAATATCTTTTAGTCTGGAGATACTCGTTTTCTGAATTGTAAAGGTTTACATGTTAGTCGCGTTGAAATGTTACTGCATTAAATTCCAGAAACTGCTGAAAGTCGTGCATGAGGCATGCGTCCACTGTTATTCATTTGAGGTTTAGTGTCTGTGTCCATTGTCAATCTGTTCTTCACTTGGCTAATACTTTTAGCCCAGAGATTTTAACGTGCTACAGAGTTGCTGGATCATCACATTTTTATTTCTGTGACCATCCAGCCAAGACCCACTGGTGTTCATTTTATTATTCTTAACCGATTTCGGGCGTAACTTACAGATAATTATTGTACGAAGTTAGTAAGATAAACAATGGCATATGACATACACATAGAAAGAAATCGGGGTTGTTAGTAGCATGATGCACTTTGTAATTCCACCATTACCATTTCCCTTTCAGTTTTAACCTGCAATCCGCGGAATATTACTCCTACATTGTATGTATTATGTACATGATCCGAAATGTTTGTAATGCATACTGCAGAAAAGGAGAAGAGGCAAAGACTGTGTTTATCTTGGTAACAAATACGACTATGCTAAAAAAAAAAGGAGAGGAAAAAGAAACAGGCGGACATAATTGGCGTTCTCTATTGCCTACGGTGGATGTTTGTATCTGTGTATTCTGCGCGTGTCAATTATTATTTCAGTTTAACCCGTGGAATCATTATTTAACTTTTTCATTTCTTCAGGCTTCACCGCCTAACTGTGCGTAAAATTAAACGTCTTGGAATTTCATAACTGGGAACCCGCAAAACCTGTAACACAGTAATACACAATAGACTGATGCCTCGTTTTCCTTGAGTTGATTGACAGAAACACTAATTCATTTGCCGGAATAAATTTCGCTTATACGCCACACCAAGCCGAGCATTTATAACAGTTTTGGCTTGGGCAAATTCAATCGTTATTCAGTTACCATAAGGTAAACCAGTCAACAATTCGAAGATAGGTTTGAACACCACAGTGCTTTACTAGGCCTAGTCCTGTTTGGAGGTGGTATGCTGTTGCCTTGCTCAGACTTTCGAACTGACTTACCCAACCAGTTATACAGAGACCTAGAGTTTAACGTGGATTCCGAACCAAGGTGCTACTCGATATGTTTCACATCAGTAACATTCCCAGACAGTTACCATAGTGAAGTTAAAATGATTTTTTTTTACTTCCGACTAACTGAAATTTTTTAACTTCAAAAGATTAAAGAAAATCGAAATAGTAGACTAATTTTTATTTAGAAATGATACAAATTAACACCTAACGTTTTTTATAAATAAAACATTTCAGCCAGAGTGATCTCTTTGGATGCATTCGCCATATGTCACTGCTTTTCATATTGTGAGCTGTCTACAATGATTACCTGATGATGGGCCAATCCCGAAAATGTTAAGAAGGTTGTATTAACCCTGAGTTACTACCGACATTCTTCAGTATCACAGTTACTATCGTGGGCTCACTAGTGTTCCCAAAAATTATTAGTATTTCCATTTACTTGGCTTCAGTTTTTATGGTAATAGTTTTATACACATTTATTTCAACTTGACTGCGACTGCTTTAAATATGAGATATTAGAAAGCCAGACACAAAAAAATGTTAATTTCAGTATCTACATTTTTCAATTCTCAATGCATAGGTAAGTGTAAAGTAACTGTTGTTTCGTTTTAGTAGTTGCGCGTCGTTTCTTGCTTCCTCTGCTTTGCTGATAAAGGTCCAATTAATCTCTGAAAGGCGAAATGTAATTTTTGATGCAAAGAAAAGAAATTAACAGCCATGAACAATATTAGATTTTCTCGTTCTAGAATATTGGGCGGGTTCTGTGACCATTTGAGACATCCAAATCAGAAATTCTGTATTGTGAGCACTTGTGTTCACTTTCAAAATCACTTACATCGGGATCAAGTTCGTGGCTCCGTTGTTCTCCTGCAGATTCATTTTCTGTCTTATATTGGTCATAACCTCTTACGCCATAAAAAAAGTCCGTCGATGTGAACATATTCACGCATCTCAGTAAACACAATGGAATCTTGAGAAATAATGTGCACGTAAGTACTATCATGGGGGGGGGGGGGTCTTCAGTGACCTCCAAAATCCAATTACTCCGAAACAATGTCGAAACTTACACTACCACGTTGACTTCTAAGAGAATACATAAAATTCTCCGCGCAAGAGTGGCGCCTTTCCAGAGGTAAATGTTTATTCTGGGGTCAAAAATGACCCCACGATATAATTGAGGGTTATATAACATATAACGAACATTCACAACTATTTAATGATATGCGTTGTTAACCATAATCTGTTTAAAAAAATAAACTGTATCATCAACCGGTTTCAGTCGTCGATCATCATCATTCAGAAGTTTTTAAAACAGTGATTTTTTATTATTTCCCTAAACTGTTCTAAAAAATTGTCTGTAGATGATGGTTCGACGTCTGTAACCGGTTGATAATACTGTTTATTAGAACCAGTTTATGGTTAAAATGCATTTTATGAAACACGTTACAGCTGTCAATTCACTAATCATGATTGATTTTGTATACTGCGTTACTGTCTTAGTGTCTACAATGAGTGGAACGTCATAATATAGATGCAGGTATTAGTAAACTTATAAACAGATTTAAATTTAGAAAATATGCTAATCCACAGATACGCATGCTGCACTCGAAGTCTGGTTGAATCACTGAGGTGGCACATTGTACCTGGACGACCAGAACAGCTGATCGAATAGAACTAATCAAAGGATAAATGAGGGGTAACGTTGGACTAGATTCAATTACATCGTGTATTCAATTTGTACATTGAGCAAGCTATAAAGGAAAGCAAGGAGAAATTTCGAGAAGGAATTAAAGTTCAGGGTGGAGAATTAACAGCACTGCGTTTTGTCGACGACATAGTAATTCTGTCAGAGACAGCAAAGGACCTGAACGGAATGGCCAGTGTGCTGAAAGATGCATGTAAGATGAACATTGAGCAAAACAAGGGTAATGGAGTGCAGTCTAAGAAAATCAGGTGATGCTGAAGGAATTAGATTAGGCTACGAAACAATGAAGGTGGTAGATGAGTTTTATTACTTGGGTAGTGAAATAACAAACGATGGTCACAGTACAGAGGATATAAAATGCAGAATGGCAATGGGTAGAAAAGCGTTCTTGAAAAAGAGAAATTTGCTACCATCGAATATTGATATAAGCCATAGGAAATCCTTTCTGAAGGCATTTGTATGGAGTGTGGACTTGTATGGGAGTGAGACATGGACGATAAACAGTGCGGACAGGAAGAGGATTGAGGCTTTTGAAATACGGTGCTACAGAAGAATGCTGAAGATCAGGTGGGTGGATCGCGTAACTAATGAGGTACTGAACAGAATTGGGGAGAAAAGGAATTTCTGGCATACCTTGACTAAAAGAAGGGATCGACTGTTAGGACACATTCTTATACATCAAGGAATCATGAATTTAGCATTGGAGGAAAGTGTTTGGGGTAAAAACCGCAGATGAAGACCAAGAGATGGATACAGTAAGCAGATTCAGACAGATGTAGGTTGCCGTTCAAATGTGAAGTTGAAGAGACTTGCTCAGGATGGGGTATTGTGGAGAGCTGCATCAAACCAGTCTCCGGACAGAAGACAACAACATTCAACAGATTCTGCAATGTGAAAAAGTGTAAATGTGTAACACAGCAAGCATGCCAACTCCTCAAGCAAAGCCTGCATCTTTTAGTATTGTCATTTATCTCTTACATTTAAAGGGCGTTGAAAGTAGGTCAGTTTGTGTTTGCCGGTTATGTTCTGCAACGTTTCACGCGTAACAAATGAGTCGAATACAGCCTTGTTACCCGGAACCTGCCTCTATTGGAAAGTCTGCGTTGGTGCAAAGGGAGTTGTGACGAGCCGTCAGCGCCTCGCGCGGAGGCCGGAGGATCGCTTTGTACGCTGCCTCGGCCTTGATGACAGGATTCCGCCCAGCCAGCAGTGCAGAGGGCTGCCCTGCTTCCCCCACCACTGCCGCGCTTCAGGCTGCACCTGCGTTTCGCAACGCACGCCCACTCACTTCGCGCCTCCGGTTCGAAACCCGGTTACACCATTAGCCGCCGTCACGACCCCAGCTGCCATAATGCACCGCTCATTCTGTACACACGTGGCGTACGTAGCCTTCACGACGTGTTCTACAAACTTCTTTATCACGTGTAAACAATAATCGCTGACCGAGGTGTTACATGTTTTTCACGTCTTACTATACACTACTGGCCATGAAAAAAGTGTATCGGATGTCTTTAATTCTGCTATCAATAGTGCAATAGGGGGTGGCAAGTTGCATCAAAATAATTGATTAGGAAAGCATTTTCAAAGCTAAATCTATGAAAATTTATATTTAGAAGTGTTATATTGTTAAGGTCTTCAGTCCGGAGACTGGTTTGATGCAGCTCTCCACGCTACTCTATCCTGAGCAAGCCTTTTCATCTCCTCATAAGAACGACAACCCATATCCATTTGAATCTGCTTACTATATGCGTCTGTTGGTCTGCCTCTGCTATTTTTACCCCACACATTTCCCTCCAATGCTATATTTACGATTCCTCAATGTCTTAAGTATGTGTCTTACGATTCGATCCCTTCTTTTAGTCAAGGTATGCCAGAAATACCTTTTTTGTCTCCCCAATTCTGTTCAGTACCTCTTCATTAGTTATGCGATCTACCCACCTAATCTTCAGCATTCTTCTGTAGCACCACATTTCAAAAGCCTCTGTTCTCTTCCTGTCCGCACTACTTATCGTCCGTGTTTCATTCCTATACAAAGCAACACTCCACACAAATGCCTTCAGAAAAGACAACTCCTTTCCCTGTATTTTACCCCACCCGACTTCAGAATTCCAGTCTACATTGTCAAAAGCTTTCTCCAAATCAACAAAAGCTAAAAATGTAGGTTTGCCTTTCCTTTATCTTCTAAGATAAGTCGTGAGTATTGCCTCCCGGGCTCCTAAGTTCCTCCTGAATCCATACTGATCTTCCCCGAGGTCAGCTTCTACCAGCTCTTCCATTCCCCTGCAGGTAATTCGTGTTGAAATTTTTGCAACCATGACTTATCAATCTGATGGTTCTGTAATTTTCACACCTGTCTGCGCCTGATTTCCTTGGAATGGGGATTATTATAGTTTTCTTCAAGTCTGAGAGTATGTCGCCTGTCTCATGACATCAGGTGAAATAGTTTTGTCATGGCTGGCTCTCTTGGAGACTTTAGTAGCTCTTTGGGTATGTCATCTACTCCCGGGGCCTTGTTCGGACCTAGGTCTTACAGGGTTCTGTCGAATTCATCTCTCAGTATAGTATCTCCTATTTAAAGTATAAAGAACTAATACAGACCATCCAGTCTACGCATGCAAAGCAGCGGGAATTAAGCTGGTTACACTGTAAACAAAGTAGTGTTAGTATGAAACGGTACCGATTTATTAGTTGTTAGGACAACAGAAAAGGACAGACAGGCAGAGGCGTCGCCGTCACTGAATGTGCTGGTGTATCCAGTCGACGTAGGCGGAGACCCGCGTGAAGACGGCGGGGTACCCGCGCGCGCAGCCCGCGCCCCACGACGTCAGGCCCACCAGCTCGCCGCCCACGAACAGCGGGCCGCCGGAGTCTCCCTGCAAAGTGTCGCCAGCTCAGCCGTTTGGATAATCGTCTCGCGGCTAAAATTATGGCGGGAATACTACAGGTTTCGTAAAGTGTAACGAATGAACCGAAAAAGACAATTACAAGGTAATATTAAGCCCTTTCTATACGAGACATGCAACACGGACAAGGAAGTCATTGTTAGCTGCAGCGCCCTTTGCGATAGACCGTCGAACTACAAAGAAGCCGGGTCTCCTGCTTTCTAGGCAATTGCGCTGACCCCTACACCACTGGGGACACAGTGATCACCGCACCTGCAAGGACTACCTAAGCACGCCTCCCGTCAGATACAAATTCCCAGCATCGCCCTGCCCACAGTACTCAAACTCGTAGTTATGAACTAATTCCCGTAAGAGTAAGGGCTTCAAACTTTGCCCACCCCTCCCCACTAACGATAGGATCATTGCCCGTCACCGGTATATTATATATATACGTGTGGCGTCTGTTCCGAGAGAACAGACGTCACTTCTGATCCTGCAGTTGTTATTATTCAACATTCATAGAATATGACATCAACTGGCTGGGTACACATTTTCAGCTTTGCCCAATCGCAATGATGTCATATATTCTATGAATGTTGAATAATAACAACTGCAGGATCAGAAGTGATGTCTGTTCTCTCGGAACAGACGCCCCATGTATATACAAAGAAGCGTTCAAACGGTACGCATTTGTACAGTCGTCTGCTTCACGCGTCTACTTCGTTTGTTGACAACTTACAGCAAATGTTGTTGTTGTTTATAAGGAGACTAAACTACAAGGTCATCAGTTCCCTGTTCCAAGTAGCGATGTAACATGTGACGGAATGAAAACACAGACAGAACAAGGATGAGAGAATTCCTTGATGAGTGTGGAACGAAGAGAAACGCTTCACTGATACACAGAGGAGTGCACGAAAGGAAAAAAAGTACAATTTCACAGCAGAATGCAATGGCTGGCTGATCACTAGGATAAAAACAGATGAACGAGCCATGCTGTACGCACTAAAAAACCACCTCAACCGAAAAGGTAGAGGCTATCAATAACTTAAAAACAGTGTAAAAAATGAGGGTCTTTGAATCAGGCGGAAGCGCCTTCCATTAAACGGAATGGTAGAAACCAGATGCGCGAATGAAATGTAAAACGGTAGTAGCCAAGGAGGCATTGTCACCTAAAACTGAAGGCAGCTAATCTGGTAGGCTAAATGACTGCCGCAAAGCGGCTAAAAACGGACAATCCAACAGTATGTGGACCATAGTCAGCTGGGCGCCACAACGGCAAACTGGTGGACGCAAGAGGTGGCCGTGCGTTAACCACGTATGGCCAATGCGTAGTCGGCAGAGTACAACGGACTCCCTACTAGAGGCTCGCAGGGACCTCCACATTGCCGAACAGGGCTTAACAGCACGGAGCTTATTCGGTGCGTTCGATTCATCCCACTCAGTATTCCAAAGGCCCAGTACCTTCTGATTGAGCACCGCCCGGTGATCCCTCTCATGAAGACCGATTTCCAGCATGGTTGAGGTAGTAGCCTCCTTCGCCAGTTGGTCAACACGTTCATTTCCTGTTATTCCAATGTGGCCTGGAGTCCAAAGGAAGACCACAGTGCGACCAGATGTACCTAGTGAGTATACAGCTTCCTGAATGGACTTTTCGAAACTGTAAGATATATGGTGATGATAAAAACATTTGTGTTTTACACTGCCACTGTGAAACAGTATTTGTTTTCGTGCAGTTCATGCGTAACTACATCGCTCACATGTGTTAACGTCCTCATTATAAAATGCGATTACATACTTCCAGCTCCTGCCGTTTGAGGCATCTATGTGTATCATCAAGCAGCTCAGGTGTCTATACATAGACCTTTCACTTTAAGCATAAAGTAACGCTCACCGAAAACAAATATTTCATCTGTTAACTACAGCATGTTTCAAGAAAAATAGCAAATATTTTAGAAGACGGTAATAAAGACGATTTGCAGTTAAAATTTCATATAACCTGTGTCCAAATTTTATTGGGTACAGAGATACAGCTCTTGGTATGTACAACAAACTGATTTGGATATTTTGACTGATTCTTTCGTCGGTTCTTGGTAGATCACCATATTGACTTTTATTTAAATAACCGGTTTTCGACGTAGTTTAAAGTCTGAATATGTCCTAGTAAGCAGAAAACCGGGTAACTAAGTGGAAATGAACGTGTAGAATATACACAAAATACTACTTTTAAGTAAGTGTGATGTTGTACTACCAATAACCGACGGATAAATCATTGAAAATTTTTTGATTTACATTTGCTCTACGTTTGTTTCTATTTCATACTAACAGCTTTTTATCTCTGTATTCAATAAAAATATTACACAGTTTATATTAAATTTTTAATGCAATTCTTCGATAGTATCACCTCATAAAATACTTACGACTGAGTCGAAAAACTACGTTCCTCTGAGCAGGAGACAAGTACACATTCTCAAACAAATTCCCGACTTGGCTTCGTTTGTCAGCTACGTTCCCCATTCGGTCGGTCTGCGCATGCGCGAAGCACTTCCATACGCGTGAGAATAGGATCCATCCTATTCCGTCTACTAACGATTGTATGCGTGCATCTTGTGCAAGTGGACGCGTCAACACTGTACACGGACGGCGTGACCGGTGCATCATGGGTAATCTCGTAAGCTCTCACTTCCCGTGCAGAAAGGGCTTTAATGTTTGAACCATTAAAGTGGACATTCTAAGACTCAAAATTATGTTTACCCCCTGATAAATATCAGTATTTGTGAACGCATATTATCATTCTAAAGTAATGGAAAAATTGTATGTTTTGTTCAGTTCACCTTTCTTCATTTAACTTTTCCTAAATGACATATTACTGTTATTGATAGTTTTGTAAGTTTCGCACCAGTCGATTCTAACAGAATAATAAAATATAATCGAGAAGGCTTTTTCATTTAGACCTCAAAAATTGAACACCTGCAGCTCTCCTGGACTAATATGACTGTAACACAGATCATACAAACTGGAGAAATTATATATACTAATTGACACGTGCGAATAATTCGCACTCTATCCTGATCAGCCACAGATATGTAAAAAGGTAATGGAAAAGAGGTAGATGCAAGTACATACGTATAAAAGATAATACATTTTGAATAGTAATAACAAAATATTAGTCTCACTGTATGAAAATGTATATAATTAAATACAATGTGATTGTGAAACATTTAAAGAAAATAAGATATTGACTTTTTCATGTTTATTCTATTTTACAAAAGTTAGTTCATTCGCACAGTACACAACGCTTCCTTGAACAAGGCCATGAAAATTGCTACACCAAGAATAAATGCAGATGATAAACAGTTATTCATTGGACAAATATACTAGAACTGACATGTGATTACATTTTCACGCAATTTGGGTGCATAGATCCTGCGAAATCAGTACCCAGAACAACCACCTCTGGCCGTTATAGCGGCCTTGATACGCATGCGCATTGAATCAAACAGAGCTTGGATGGCGTGTACAGGTACAGATGCCCATGCAGCTTCAACACGATACCACAGTTCATAAAGAGTAGTGGCTGGCGCATTGTGACGAGCCGGTTGCTCGGCAGTCGCTGACCAGACGTTTTAAGTTGTCGAGAGATCTGGAGAATGTGCTGGCTAGGGCAGAAGTCGAACATTTTTCGTATCCAGAAAAGCCCGTACAGGACCTGCAACATGCAGTTGTGCTTTATCCTGCTGAAATGTAGGGTTTCGCAGGAATCGAATGAAGGGTAGAGCCACGAGTCGTAACACATCTAAAATGTAATGACCACTGTTGAAAGTGCCGTCTATGCGAGCAAGAGGTGACAGACATGTACCCCGTATCATCACGCCGGGTGATACGCTAGTATGGCGATGACGAAACACGCTTCCAATGTGCGTTCACCGCGATGTCGCCAAACACGGGTGCGACCATCATGATGCTGTAAAGAGAACCTGGATTCACCCGAAAAAATGCCTTTTTGCCATTGGTGCACCTATGTTCGTCGTTGCGTACACCATCGCAGGCGCTCCTGTGTGTGATGCAGCGCCATGGGTAACCGCAGCCATAGTCTCCGAGCTGATAGTCCTTGCTGCTGCAAACGTCGTCGAACTGCTCGTGCAGATGGTTGTCTTGCAAACGTCCCCATCGGTTGACTCATGGATCGAGAGGTGCGGAATAGCCGCGCGTGCTGGAGCGTCGTATTGCGGTGCGCGCGGCCGTCAGCCGTCGAGGGTTCGAATCCCCCCTCGGGCATGAATTTTGTGTCGTCTTTAGTACAAGGTAGTTCATAAGTAGTTAGTAAGTTTAGGGACTGATGACCCCGCAGTTAAGTCTCTTAAGCTCTACAACCATTTGTACATTTTGATCGAGACGTGGCTGCACGATCAGGTACAGCTATGTTAAGATGCCTGTCGTCTCGACTGCTAGTGATACGAGGCCGATGGGATCCAGCACGGCGTTCCGTATTGCCCTCCTGAACGCACCGGTATCACAGCAACATTTCACCAGGCAACGCCGGTCAACTGCTGTTCATGAGCAATCGGTTGGAAAGTTACCTCATGTCAGCACAGTGTCGGTATCGCCACCGGCGCCAACCTTGTGTGAATGCTCGGAATTTGCATATTCCAGCACCTTCTTCCTGTCGGTTAAATTTCGCGTCTGTAGGAGGTCATCTTCGTGGTATAGCAATTTTAAATGCCAGTAAAATACTTTTTATCTGGTTTTACTATCTAGAAATAGCAGGAAAATAAGAGTTAAACAGCGCGGAACTGCCGTGTGACCAGACGGAGGAAAGCTTTGCACACTGCACGTGCTTACGCCACAAGGCAGCAGGTGCACTGATAGCTCAACAGCTGTGCAAATTCTTAAGCCTTGCTATTTTCGACCTTTTCTCACTCGGGATTGTTGTTAGGTTTATAGTGTGGCCAGCGCTGCTCACCTTGCAGGGCCCGGCGCTGCCGTCGGCCAGCCCTGCGCACAGGTTGGTGTCGTGCACGGCGGCGCCCGTCTTCTCGTACTGCGCCTTGCACTCCCGCAGACTCGTGACGCGCAGCTCCGCCTTCTGCAGCCGGTCCGACGGCGCCGTGCCCTCCTCCTGCGCAGGAAATGCCCAAAAATACTTTTGCGGTAGGTGTAAGGAGTATTTTTGAGATACAGTGCCAAGTAAGCGTTTTATTTTAGACAGCCTGTGCCTACTTTACCAACATGGCGATTATGTATTGTTAAAAGTTCCTGGCAAATTAAAATTGTGTGCTGTAACTGAGACTCGAATCTGAACTACGTAATCTAGCAGGCAGACGCTCACTTCGAAATGGCTCTCATCAGCAGAAGGCAAACACGTGATTTTTAATTCTGCTGCGCGCCCTCTCGCTATTTCCCGTCGGTGTTCGGAAAAGATTCTAACAAACTAAGAAGTGAGATATGTTTGGCATAATAGTTCGCGACCGGTTAACGCACGTTTTGGTCGGCGACCGGTTAACGCACGTTTTGGTCGGCGACCGGTTAACGCACGTTTTGGTCGGCGACCGGTTAACGCACGTTTTGGTCGGCGACCGGTTAACGCACGTTTTGGTCGGCGACCGGTTAACGCACGTTTTGGTCGGCGACCGGTTAACGCACGTTTTGGTCGGCGACCGGTTAACGCACGTTTTGGTCGGCGACCGGTTAACGCACGTTTTGGTCGGCGACCGGTTAACGCACGTTTTGGTCGGCGACCGGTTAACGCACGTTTTGGTTCGCAGTTCGGCCGCGAAGTAGGTCGCTCTTTTTAGTTCGTCCGCTCTTTTTGGCTTTTGCTACTGCTACTAAAAAAGCTCTTTATTCCCTGTCAGTCTTCGGAAAAGAAGCGGACGAACTAAGAGGCGAGGGCTCTGCGAACTAGTTCGTGCAGTTCGCCTGTGGAAGCACTCTTCCGAACTGTTCCTTTGCGAACTACGCAAGACTAGCCATAGCGTGCGACTTGTGTAAGTTTGAGACGGACGAAAGACGAGTCCGGGTAGCCAAGTTGTTAAGGCGACCGCTGGCCCGACGCGGGATACCCGGATTCGATTTCTGGCCCGGCTCACTTTTTCACTTTTCGCCATTGTTTAATTTCAATGCCGTAATGCAGCCACTGTCAATCCTTTCCTTCTTCCTTTCACAAATAATTAGTAAATATTAGTAATGTTAGACGCATTGACAGTGTTAAGACAAACTGCGCTTGCTGGGTGATGGTGTAGTGCAGTAGAGGCAGGCAGGAGTGGGCAGTACGTACGTCCACGAGCCCCCAGCCGACGACGGTGGCGATCGCGTCGATCGGCACCCTCTGGCCCTGCCGCGGCAGCCGCGCCGCCGCCACCCGCGTCCCGTCCAGCTGGAACGGCTCCACCACCTGCGCACACAACACCGACTGGCACTGCCCAGCCAAGCACCTCATAGACTTCATACATGTCTACCGATCGCTATACACATCGTTTACATGGGCTCCCAAAACCGCATTTCGCAAACAGATTTCCCAAATCCGCTTTCGGTTGGTCATGTAAACACTACAAAATCAATTCCGGAAATCCACTTCTGTAAAGCGGTTTTCCAGTTCCACAATCGATTTTTGTGTCCATGTAAACGCAACCGATTTTTAAGCGTTCTTGACGTGTCAGATTGTTTTCTTACGAATTTTTGGCACATATGGGCACAGTGACATTCTCTACCATGAAATGAAGGTATAAATATTAGAATGAGCATGAATATGTGCATTTAATTAAAGAAAAATAGAGATTGTGCTGACTAAATCAGAAACTGAGTCAGCTGTTTTTCAGCCGCCATTTTAAGTGGGCTAGGAAATCCGATTCAGACTGTAACATGTAAACATGACAATGAAAAACGGTTTACGAAATCTCGTTACTTTTTTTTCTCTCGTTACTTTTGATTTACCGTTTCTGCACTAGAGCCAAAGAATCTGGTGTGCACAGGAGTACGCAAACAGAGATATGTAAACACTGAGGATGGCGCTGCATCGGCAACTCAAATTTAAGACAACAGGTGTCCGGCGCAAAGATATATCAGTTAGTGCTCCTACAATGCCAGGTTATCACGATTTAAGTGAGTTTGTACGTGTTGTTATAGTCGGCGCACGAGAGATGTATCCCATCACTGAGGTAGCGAGTTACTCGTACGACCATTTCAAGAGTCCATCGTCAATATGGGATATCCCGTAAAACTTACAACCTACTTTAACTTATCCTAAGAGCGAGATGCGCACGCGCATGCACCGCAGCACGCACGACCATCCCGCCGTGACTCTCCGATATTGCTGTGGCTGGGAAGATCCTGCTAGAACGGGATCAACGACTGAATAGAATCGTTCAGTGTGCCAAAAGTGTAACCGTTACACACCTTGCTGCGAATATCAATGCTGGGCCATCATGTCAGCGTGCGAACGATTCAAAGAACATTGATATGGGCTGTCAGAGCCGAAGGACCACTCATGTATCCTTGCTGACTGCACGACGCAAAGCCTCATCTGGGCCCATCAGCACCGATATTGGACTGTTGATGACCGGAAACATGTTGCCTGATATGATAAGTCTCATTTCGTATTGTGTCGAACGGATGGACGTGTAAGAGTATGGAGACAGTGTCTTGAATCCATGGACCTTGCGTATCAGCAGAGGACTGTTCTAACAGGTGGATGCTCTGTAATGGTGGGGACTTGTGCAGTTGTAGTGATATGAGACCCCTGATACGTCTAGATCTACTGATCACCTGTCCTCGGCATGGCTGGAAAAGTATTTTTTTTTTATAACTAGTTACCAGGTAAAGAGTTACTTTTGGGGTACCGTTCGTTACTATTGGAGTACCGTTCGTTACTTGATAAATTCAGTAAGGCAATATGACACCACACACGTCGAGAATCGCTATAGAGTGACTCCAGAAACACTGTTCAGAGTTTAAATACCCGCACTGGCTACAAAACACTCAAACATCAAGAGTTTGGAGCGTATCTAGATTACTTTGCAATGTGCTGCTTAAGAGACAAGTCCGCCCCCGTGTACTGTTACGGATCTGCAAGATGCAAGATGTCAGGTTCCAAACATTTTCAAATGTTTGTTAAGCTTAAGGGACTTAACTGTGGGGTTATCAGTCCCTAAACTTACAAACCACTTACGAACTACCTTATACTAAAGACAGCACAAACACCCATGCTCGAGGGAGGATCGAACCCCCGGCCGTAGCGGCCGTGCAGTCTGTGACTGGCGCGCCGCAGACAGCTCCGCCACTGCGGCCGGCTGTCGGGGTCCTCTACGACTACTTCAGACATTCGTCGAGTACATGCTACATGGTACTGCGAAACGTTGTGGGGGCTCTGCAGGATATTAGACGGGTATACCAGTTTCTTTGGCTCTCCAGTCTAAATGAGTCACAGCTTACATAAGTTAACGATAAGTAAGCAGTCTTGGTCGCACAATATTCTATTTCGTAGCGTGACAGATTTCGATCTATAGTATAGATGAAGTCTTCCGAACCTTGTTTTTAGTTGGCGGATGCCTGTTTCACGCGAATATAGAGAACAGACTCGGTGGCGGGCGCAAAGGGGTGGGATGAAGGGGATATATTCACCCCTTCCCCGAAAACTCGAAAAATTTACGGTAACGCAAACTTCTATGAATTTGCAGAAGTGTAGTACACAATGTCGCACTTAATTGATTCCACAGCCCTCCCCTTTAAAGTGGCTCCTTACTTCAGATTATTTCACCAATTCCCCATCCCACCCACACAGAAAAAGAATCTTGCGTCCACCACTGCTGACAGCAGTTGTAAAAATTGATTGCGAAGCCCACGGGAGCAACAGTGTCTGTGAATAATTTTTGTTTTAAATATCAACGAAACAAATCGACAACTTGGAACTAACGATGCTCCCATTAGTTAGATTCCCCCTATATTCAGAATCCTTTTGTTGGATTTAATCGCTTTGTTGAACACTAGTAGGCAATATTTCTAATTTTGTGGAGGAGAATATATTACCAACAAAAGCAACTTCCGTTGGATATCATTTTGATTCTTGGAGCAAAACCATAAATACTAACAGAATTTATAACATAAAACACAGAAAAAAATACAAAATTTATAGTCTGAGAATGTCACTGATAGACGACGAAACAAAATGCAATCTTCTGTACTAGATGAGTTTGTAGGAATAATAATGGAAGCTTAATATAAAGGATGGCGGGTTCCCCTAAATATTTTAGGAAGTCGGCTTCAGTACTAGACAAATGGAGACGGACGTCGGGTTCAGCATCTCGACAGCTTCGGCACTTCTTGTTGACGGCATAGATAGAGACGTATTCTCCGGTAGTTCAGGAGATACAACGCCGTAAACAATGAAAACTTCCCCTCTTGTGGCATGTGATAGTTTGACTTCATTAGTCCACTATTTGAGAACGAGATTACGTAGCGACTTGCAACAAACTTTAAACATAATGTCAAACCTTAATTCAACTTTTTCTCTCGCTGGCAACCATATAGCAAAATTATGAAAGGAAAAATGTTTCTCGCTTACCATGGACTAAATCTATGGCTTTCGGTATGACGTTACAATTTATAATTTCTACGCTACAAATTGTAGCAGCAAGCAATTTTACAGACAGTATAAACACACATAGCTGAATGTACATTCGAAATTGTATCACAGTACGACATGTAGTTCATGAGATAAGCAGATAAACAGTAACGTTCATGGAAAACCGCCCATCACCCACTAATTTTTAATCTATAATTTACTTACTACTACCTGAAAATTATAAAATTGTACAACATATAACTCAATATTTAATTTTATATGTAATTTAATTTTGATTACTACCTTTCTTTGTTTGGATACTGCATTTATAATTTTGTTAATTATGCAAGACAGCCTTATTCCTTATATATTCTCCGATCAATGTAACATGGTTTTAGAAAAAAGGAGATGCACAGAGAGATAAGGGATAGAAGTACTAACGCTAGGCAAGAATGAATAAATAAATATATGGGCAGCGCCGGTTTTCAACTAGTGTAATCAGTAGCGGATCCAGGACGGCCTGATTTTGGGGGGGGGAGGGGTTGCAAGAATTCTCATCGCCAGCTAAACTCTGGCTCAGTAGAAAGACCCTAGTACCGGCCATACCAAGACACCCCACGCCTCCCCCCCAGGGGGCCCGCAGTTCTTTTGTGGGTACGTGTGTGGCGCGCACGGGGCCCCGAGCCGGAGCAGCCTTTCTTCTGCCCCAGGCTGCTTCACTGTCCCTCCCGGTTTATGCCTTCGCCCGGAGACGGGCATATTTCATGTGCTACGGTGGTTCTTGTTGTGGTTTTTCTTCCTTCGTTCCTTCCTTTCTTACCCTTTGTTTTCTGTCTTTCTCTCCTTGTACTCTCCTAGCCTTCTTCTCCTCATTAGTCTCCGCTTCGGCATTTGAGACACTTCTTCCTTCTTTCTCTTCATTTCCTATCCTCTTCTTCTTTCCTCCCTGTGCGTGTCTGAAGGCCGACCCACGCATTATCGTGCGTAGCAGGTGACGGGGTAACGCGTAATTCCCCGCCCCGGGTAGACAAGTAGGGCACTTACGTACCCCCTGGTAAAGGCCAGGCCCAGGGAGGGGTGATTACCCGAGCTGGTACCTTCCGAACGTGCCGATTGGTCCCTCCGTCAGTTCTCGGGAGGTGTGACCTGAGGTGTGAACAATCACCTAAGGCGGGTAAGCCCTCGGAGAGGGCCCCCACTAGGAAGGAGCGCGCCATCGGAGACGCCGGTAATCACGGGGGACACTTCCGCGATGACTTCCTTATCTTCTTTCGTGACGTCGACCCACAAACGTAAGTTAGACTCGCCTCAGCCTAAAAAGACTCTGCCTAATGTACCTAAATTTCTGGTTGTCTCTCGCACCGACGGAAAGGATTTCAATTCTGTCAATCCTTTCGTTATACAGAAAGGTGTAGATGCAATTGCTGGCCCTGTTAAAACCTGTTCACGTCAGCGCAATGGCACATTGTTGCTGGAAGTGGAAAGTGCCTTCCAAGCCCAAAAACTGATACGTACTACGTTGTTGCACACGTTTCCAGTTAAGGTAGAAGCGCACCGCACACTCAACTCGTCACGGGGGGTAGTTTTTACGAGATCCCTTGACGGGTTGTCTGATGAAGACATCCAATCGTATATGTCCGATCAGGGTGTGACAGCCGTCCACAGGGTGATGAAAAAGGTCGATAACCAATTGACACCGACTCGTACTGTGTTTTTGACGTTCGACAGAGTTGACCACCCGTCGAAGGTCAAAGCAGGGTATGAAGTCATCTCCGTCCGACCTTATGTGCCTAACCCAACGCGCTGTTTTCAGTGCCACAGGTACAACCATACCCGTGAACATTGCCCAAATGCAGCAAAGTGTGTCACTTGTGGTAGGGACGCCCATGAGGGGGATTGCCCACCTTCGTCCCCTCACTGCCTAAACTGCAACGGTGACCATGCGGCTTCCTCTCGCGACTGCCCTGTATACAAGGATGAGAAGGTAATCCAGCAAATTCGGGTTACGGAGAAGGTATCAACATCTGCCGCTCGTAAGTTGTTGGCGAGTCGAAAGCCCACTGTCCTCCCAGCGGGTACATACAGTAAGGTACTCACCTCAACTCGACCTACCAAGGATTCCAATACCCAGACATGTGACTTCACTTTCGCTGACACAGTTGTGCGATCCGCCAGCCCGAAGATTGCCCGTTCCACGTCCCCGCTTCCTCCTGCTGCTTCTAGGGTACAGTCTTCGTCAAACTCTAGTAAACCGCGAGCACCTAAACAAGATGCCCGGACCTTGAAAAAGGAACCCGTCCGTGAGGATTTTCTGCGTTCTCAGGCTTCCCAACCGTCAACTGCCTCTTCCCGCCGTCACTCTTCCAGAAGAGCTGACAAGAAAAAGAATTCCTCTCCTTCCCCGCCGAGGCGTGACCCATACGTCACGCCGTCCAACAGTTGCCGGCCTCGGCCGTCTTCTGTTTCACCGGGTCGCTCCGTCTGCCGGGCACCCGGTCCTCTACCGGCGGCGGAAACTGCCCCTCCTGATCAACTCAGGGAGGTGGCAGGCGCGTCGGTCGAACCTATGGACCACGACCCTTTGCCCCTGGATAGCGATAGCAGTGCTCCCTCGAAATCGGGTCCTCAGCGGCCGTCGAGGTGACCCCGCTTGCTAGTTGGTTTTTATCCTTAATTCTTCTCTCATTTTTATCATGGCGCTCCTTCAATGGAATATTCGCGGCATTCGTTCTAATCGGGAGGAGTTAAAACTACTCCTTCGATTGCACTGCCCGCTTCTAGTCTGCCTCCAGGAAACTAAGTTGCGTCCACGTGATCGTGCAGACTTTCCACACTACACCTCTGTGCGGTTCGACCTGCCACCCGTGGAAGGTGTCCCAGCCCATGGAGGGGTTCTGATGCTCCTTCGAGACGATGTCTATTTCCATCCCATTTCATTGCATACTCACCTACAGGCAGTTGCCGTCCGCATCACCCTATCCACATTTACCTTTTCTCTCTGTAATATTTATTCGCCATCGTCATCTGCCCTTACTAGGGCAGATGTGCTACACCTTGTTGATCAGCTCCCTTCACCCTTCGTGTTGATAGGCGACTTTAATGCCCACCACCCCTTATGGGGCTCTCCGGCACCTTGTCCGAGAGGCTCCCTTTTGGTGGACCTTCTCCAACACCTCGATCTTGTCTGCATCAACACCGGTGCACCAACCTTCCTTTCTGACACAACACACACTTACTCCCATATAGACCTCGCAATATGCACTCCTCAGCTTGCCGGTCGGTTTGAGTGGTATGCACTTTCTGACACGTACTCGAGTGACCATTTCCCCTGTATCATCCACATTCTGCATCATTCCCCATCTCCTCGTCCCACCAGTTGGAACATTTCTAAAGCCGACTGGGGGCTTTATTCTACCATGGCTGTTTTTCACGATCGGGATTTTCCCACCTGTGACAGTCAGGTCGACTACCTCACAGAGGTTATTCTCACAGCTGCCGAACGTTCCATACCTCGTACTTCCTCTTCTCCACGTCGTGTCCAGGTCCCTTGGTGGACTGCAGCCTGCCGCGACGCGCTTAGAGCCCGGCGCCGTGCTTTACGCACCTTCCGCCGCCACCCGACTTTGGAGAATTGCATACATTATAAACTTATGAGAGCGCAGTGCCGTCGTATCATAAACGACAGCAAGAAAGCTTGCTGGACTGCTTTTACTAGTTCTTTTAACCGTTTTACTCCCTCCACGGTTCTCTGGGGTGGCCTACGCCGTTTGTCCGGCATCAAGGTCCACTCCCCGATTCCTGGCCTGACCGTGGAGAACGCAGTCCTCGTGGACCCAGCTGATGTTTCAAACGCATTGGGTCGTTTCTTTGCGGAGGTTTCGAGCTCTGCCCATTACCACCCTGCCTTTCTCCCTCGCAAACAGGTAGAGGAGGCACGGCCGCCTTCTTTCCGCTCTTTTAATCGTGAAAATTATAACGTCGCCTTCACCATGCAGGAGCTAGATCGTGCTCTCGCCCTGTCCCGGTCTTCTGCTCCCGGGCCCGATTCCATTCATATTGAGATGCTGAAGAACCTCTCTCCTGCGGGCAAGTGCTTTCTTCTTAGTACCTACAATCGCATATGGACTGAAGGTCATGTTCCCACAAGTTGGCGTGAAGCCATTGTTGTCCCCATCCCCAAACCAGGGAAGGACAAACACCTTCCTTCCAGCTATCGCCCCATTTCTCTGACGAGCTGCGTCTGTAAGGTGATGGAACGCATGGTTAACGCTCGGTTGGTCTGGCTCCTCGAATCTCGCCGCCTCCTGACTAATATCCAATGCGGTTTTCGTCGACACCGCTCTGCTGCTGACCACCTCGTTACGTTGTCGACCTTCATTATGAACAACTTTCTAAAGAAGCGTCAAACAGTAGCAGTGTTCTTCGACTTGGAGAAGGCGTACGATACCTGTTGGAGAGCGGGCATTCTCCGCACATTGCACACATGGGGCCTTCGGGGCCGCCTTCCTCTTTTCATTCAAGAGTTTTTGGCGGATCGCAAGTTCCGGGTACGGGTGGGCTCTGTTTTGTCAGATACCTTTTGCCAGGAGAATGGGGTACCACAGGGCTCCGTCTTGAGTGTGGCGCTCTTTGCCATTGCAATCAATCCGATCGTAGATTGCCTTTCAGCCGACGTCTCCGGATCTCTTTTTGTTGACGATTTCGCAATTTATTGTAGCGCCCAGCGGACGTGTCTCTTGGAGCGTTCTCTCCAACGCTGTCTTGACCGTCTATATTCCTGGAGCATCGCAAACGGCTTCCGATTCTCCACTGAGAAAACTGTGTGTATCAATTTCTGGAGATACAAGGAATTTCTTCCACCTTCTCTACGTCTCGGCCCTGTTGCTCTCCCTTTCGTGGAGACTACAAAATTCTTGGGACTCATGTTGGATCGGAAACTTTGCTGGGCCACACATGTGTCCTACCTGGCTGCCCGTTGTGCCCGATCCCTTAACGTTCTTCGTGTCCTCAGTGGCACGTCATGGGGAGCGGATCGTACCGTCCTGCTTCACCTTTACCAGGCCATTGTTCAGTCGAAGCTCGACTATGGAAGCCTTGTATACTCTTCAGCACGGCCGTCGATTCTCCGCCGTCTCAACTCTATCCACCATCGTGGATTACGTCTGGCGACCGGTGCATTTTATACCAGCCCTGTTGAAAGTCTGTATGCCGAGGCTGCTGTATTACCCTTGACCAATCGACGTGACATACTCTTGTGTCGGTACGCATGCTGCCTACGGTCGGTGCCCAACCATCCATCTTACAGATTATTTTTTGACGACTCACTCGATCGCTAATATCAGTTGTCTGCGATTGCCTTGCTTCCACCGGGAGTTCGGTTTCGCCGCCTGCTACAGCGGCTCGATTTTACCCTTCCTTCCACCCTTCGGTTGAGCGAAAGCCCATTGCCACCGTGGCATCAGGCCCAGGTTCACACACACCTCGAACTTAGTTCGCTCCCCAAGGAGAGCACTCCGGATTTGGTATACCGCTCGAGGCTTGTCGAACTCCGTTCGCGGTTCGATAACGCCATATTTATTTACACTGATGGTTCCAAGAGCACTGCCGGTGTCGGATCTGCCTTCGTCGTCGAGGACAACCGTTTCCAATACAAGCTCCCTGACCGGTGCTCGAACTTCACGGCTGAGCTTTTTGCCCTCCACCAGGCCGTTTTGTACACCTGCCGCCACCGCCAACCTTTCTATGCCATCTGTTCGGACTCCCTTAGTGCCCTGCAGAGTCTTAAGGACCCTTTGTCGCACCATCCTCTCGTGTATCGGATCCAACGCTCCCTCCAGTTGGTAGCAGATGACAGCTGTCACGTTTCTTTCCTGTGGGTCCCTGGCCACGTAGGTGTGCCCGGGAATGAGGCGGCCGACATAGCGGCCAAGGCCGCAGCTCTTTTACCTCGCGTGGTTACCTTTTGCGTCCCATCTGACGATGTTCAACGGGCTCTCCGCCGGAGTATCGTGTCGCAATGGCACAGTGCGTGGTTTTCAATGTGCAACAACAAATTGCGAACTGTAAAACCGATCCCGACCGCTTGGAGGACCTCCTCACGCCCCTCTCGGCGGGAGGAGGTCATCCTGGCCCGGTTGCGAATCGGTCACTGCCGTTTCAGCCACCGTCACTTGCTGTCCGCCGACCCTGCACCGCTGTGCTCCTGCGGTGAACTGCTGACCGTGCGACATGTTTTACTGTCTTGCGTACTTTTTAATCATCTCCGTGTAGCCGTTCACTTTCCGTCTACTCTGGAGGAAATTTTAACTGATGACACACGAGCAGCTGCTAGAGTTTTGCGTTTTATCAACTTGGCCAACTTATCCAAGGATATTTACCCCTTTTAATTGTCTTTTATCTTTCGTTTTTAGCCTCTTCTGGATGTTCTGACAGTCCCCATCTTTTTTGAGGCCATAGCGAATCTATGTTTTTGACTGGGCGCTAATGACCATAGAAGTTGTGCGCCCTAAAACCACAAAAAAAAAAAAAAAAAACACACGCTCAATCAAACAAAAGTCTCATAGTTTGGAAGACTGGGTGCAGTGATAGCACGCTAGCTGAGCATAAAAAAGAAAAAGAAAAACACACACAAAAAAAGCTGCTGGGGGGGTCGGGGCGAACACCCCTCAAGCACGTGCGCCCCCCCCCCCCTTCCCCATTGGATTTGCCTATGAGTGTAATACATTTGTCACCTCACTTCTGTATGAAAAAGCAGGGAAGCATGAATGGTTCCCATATTTTCACGCGGCTTAAGGTAAAGTCTTGACTTGAACTTGTCATTTTACGAGGTGAAGTTTGAAAAGAAGTTTTCCCTCTCGACAGTGGTCAGAGTCGCGTATGAAAGGAAAAATACAGAAAGAGACAAAGGTAAGACATAGCTTTATTTTTCTACACAATTTCCAAGTGCATTGAGACATCATACCGCTTTATAAGCTCCAAAAAGCCTTCCAGGGAAACATCAAGGCGTTCCATACGGAAGAAGCGTCGAAAGGCTTTTTTGACGTCAGCATTTCTTTCAAAAGCGCCTTCCGCCGAGAGTCGTCTTCAAAGCTGGAAACTGACCGAAGTCACTTGGTGCGAGATCAGGACTGTATGGCGGATGGTCCTGGCGCTCCCAATCAAGAGTTGAAATATGGTTGTGAATTGCCGTCGGAGAGTGTGATCTCGCATTGTGATCGAACAGAACAACACCAGATCTGAGAAGACCGCGCCGCTTTTTCCGAATCACGTCTTTCAATTTCGACAGAGTGGCACAATACCACGCCCTGAGTTTTTCCTGGGCGGATTTTTGTAGCTTATAAAGCGGTTTGACAAATGTCTCAATGTACTTGGAAATTTTGTAGAAAAATAAAGATATGTTTTACCTTTAACTAGCTGAAAACCCGGCGTTGCCTGGGTATTTATTTATTTATTCCTGCCATTTTTCAGGTATATATTTATTTGTATAAAGGCTGTATGTCTGTAAAATCTCTTGGAAATACAATTAGCAGTAAAGAAATAATAGAGTAAAACTTGGTGCGTGATGGGGCGGTTTTCCACGAACGTTACTGTTTGTGTGTTCATATCTCATAAACTACTTGTCGTACTGTGATACAACTTAGAAGGTACACTCAACTATATGCGTGCATACTGTATCTAAAATGTCCTGCGGCTACAGTTTGTAGTGTACAAATTATAAATTCTAACGTCATACCGAATCACGTAGTTTTACTCAATAAATAGCGGAAAAGTACTAAGCGAGAAACTTTTTTTCTTTCATCATTTTGCTTTGGTTGTCAGCGAGAGAAAGTTTAATAAAAGTTTGAAATTATGTATAAAGTTTGTTGCAAGTCGCTAAGTTCTCTGATTTTCGTATAGCGTATTTATAAAGTCTCGCCGCATTATGTGGCAGTTTCTTGCAAATCCTATTGTCTGAGGTCATATCTTCTGAATCATGTGTCGTATGATTCTTAACCCTGTAGCAATTGTACCTCACAGTAAGGAATGTGCGTACCAAATTTGGTTGAAATCGGTCCAGTGGTTTAGGAGAATATGAGCAGAATTGTCGCTAAATGCAGCAGTTTTCTGCGCATCTCATTGTTTATGACGTCATATCTCGTGAACTATGTATTGTACGTGATTCTTACACTTACGGCGACCGTTCTCATGGATTGAAGCTTACGTGTACAAAATTTCATAAAGATTGGAACAAAACTGTAATTTTTATGCAACACGTACAAATATACGGACACCCTGCTTTATATATTAGATGTCTCATTGTATTTTTTTTCCTTCCTTTCGTACGCACCTCTGGCCACAGTCTACAGGGGAAACTTATTTTGCAACTCCCCTTCGTATGTAATGAATAGTAAGTCAGTGTACCCCTGAGAAGTTCACAGCCCAAACCTTTGGAGCCTTGTTATAGATCACCTTCAGCGTTTGTAACAGTAATCATTAACGTTCGTGTGAGAGTAATCTTTCGTTAAAAACTCGTCTCATATGATGCATAAATTAAAATGTTTTAAGAACGCTGATCGGTACCCGAAACAGCGTTAAAAACCTTTTATTTTTAAATTCACAATCAATATCATGCCTCGCGAATATTGTTATGAGAGACCTGTTTGATACAAAGCAAGACTTTGCCAAACATAGAATATGGCCCCAAGTCGCGCAGGGAACAACAACTTAAAACCATGAAAGCAGCCCTCTATAGTTCCCCCTCTTATTGTTAGGAGTAATACACACTTCGAAAGCAAGGCTGGGGAACCGACTTCGGAGGCTAGCCGGTTGTCGCTTAACAACAAAGATGCCGCGCGCGCCTTATCTCACCTGCGTCGTGCGTACTATCTCTAACGCCTCCGAGGGCACTAGGCCAGCCAGATAATGGCGCTGGTGCACAAAGGCAGGAACGTACATGAAGCTGCACAGTGCCTATTATATTCTAACACAGCGTCTGTGAAAATGCTATTCTTTAGGGGGCTCGTACTTCGGATTCAGTTGATCACAAACATAAGGTTAGCCCTCTTGTTCCAACGATAATTTGGCGTTTAAAATGCAGAATGGCTATGGGAAGAAAAGCGTTTCTGAAGAAGCGAAATTTGTTGAAATCCAATATTACTTTAAATGTTAGGAAGTTCTTCCTGAAAGCATTTGTCTGTAGTATAGCATTGTATGGGAGTGAAACGTGGATGATAAGGAGTTCAGATAAAAATATAATAGCCTTTTCAATGTGGTGTTACAGATGAATGATGAAAATTACATGGGTAGATCATGTTACTAATGAGGTGCTTAACCGAACTGGGGTGAAAGGAGTTTCTGGCATATTGTGACTGAGAGAAGGGATAGGTTAGTGGGACACATTCTGAGACATCAAGGAATCGTCAACTTAGTATCAGAAGGAAGTGTGTGGGGTAAAAATGGTAGAGGGAGACCGAGGGACGAATACAGTAAGTAGATTCAAAAGGATGTAGGTTGCCGAACATATTCTCAGATGAAGAGACTTGCACAGGACAGGGTAGAGTGGAGAGCTGCATCAAACCAGTGTGCGGACTGAAGACCACAACAAGCATAACTACCACAACAACCACCACCACAACTTACTTAAACAGTTTGGGTAGCTGTTTAGGGAATATAAGCTGATATACATAACTCACTCCTATGAACAGAGACAACGAGCCATAAACCTTTTACTACCCTGAGTTAGGTATTGCCCAATTCTTATTGGTGAGTAACGATAGTAAGGTCGCAGGCTAATTGATACTTTCGTTTGATAAAGCACTGTATTTCTTTTCGTGATTCGTCACACCCTATACTCGATGTGCCGAAATATACAAATAAACTGTCAAGCGTTTATTGATTGACAGATTTCCTGTAACATAAGTATATCCAGTTTTAGTGTAGAAACAAGAGAAACAGTGAAAACTACTGCTATTTGAGCTAAAAAAAAAAGTCATATGTTCCTGTACAACAGACTGACAGTGTGGAAGTAGCTCCCTCACTTGTCATTCCTTGCCAAACATTTTGGTATGACGACACGTTTCCAATATAGCATCACATTTCATATGCCAACATTAAATCGTACAGCTGATGCTGAATCATATTCGCAATTGCGAATACATTTCTAGTTTTCACATTTCAAACAAGAACATACTCTTTATTTTTGTTATGTGACGGGAGCATTTTTCAGCTGGTAACTGTAGACATAGTCATAGGCTTCCGCGGAGTGGATCGGCGCCTACCCCGAGTTATTTATAGAACTTACTGAATAACACTGGACGATGGCCAGAATTGCAGCCATTTGATTTTTCTCGCGTGTTTTATCTTTGTATTTACATTACGAATAGTCTTTTTAGACCTTTATTACACAGAATCCACAGCATTCCAGTATATCGTGCTCAAAATGGTTTACGGGGTCAGTTTAGAGAGATACGTGTTATCACAATGAAACGAAATATAAGCAAAAATTGAAAAGAGGTTATGATTGTCACAATTTGAGACTATTGTATGCGCCTCGCATAATGAACTTGGCTAGCTTCGTGTGTCGTCAGTACGCTGGTGAACACGACCTCTGCCACTGGCCGACGCAGATCCAAGAAGCCTGTCACAGAATCCTTACAACGCTACCAATGCCGGGTCCCACAATGGAAGCAACGGCCTTCTCCGGTAATGCGGATTTTAAACACCCGGCTCTGTTGTTACGTAGGCCCTACCAACAGCGCTAAGTCGTGTGGAAACCCCAGAATTTAGAGGCACACAGGAGGAAAAGAGAAATTGTGCATAACACGTAGACATTGTGCAGATCACATACGTCAAATGTATTCAAAACGTCACAATTCATAAAGAAGGAAATTATTGTAGTTGTTCACTTTCAAAGCTACGCTAAGACGTATTAATTTCTGTAACTAGGAGAAAACCTAAATAACTGTCGCGGCTTCTAAGTTCTGAACATATGACATCAGAGAGAGAGAGAGAGAGAGAGAGAGAGAGAGAGAGAGAGAGAGAGAGAGAGAGAGAGAGAGAGGGGGGGGGGGGGGGGAGGGAGAACGCGTGTCTTCATAGTAATTCAGTTTGCTCCAAATTGAGTGTCTCTAATAAGATACTACAAATGCAGCAGTAAATTAAATTAATTCTCCAAGGTATTGAAATCTAGGTTATTGATGGAAGTGAACAGACATAATTTCGTTAAGGATGCATACAACCAAGAGGTTCTTTCTCTTTAAAAAATCTGCCACTATTTTATCCAAAACCACATTAAACAGTTTCGTCATTGATACTCCTGATGTGCTCTATTAGGAGTGGTCCAGTATTATCCCGTTTCGGTTTATGGATGGATTAATACTTAAACATAAATTTATCCATGTTACGTGGATTGTTCAGAGGTCTGCGACTGTATTATAAACTTTTTGAAATAATTTATACAGCAGCAGTCACTTTTTACTAATACTTTTTTTTGTAGCACGACGCGTTTCGGCAGCAAGCTGCCATCATCTGGTGCATTTTACACTTACTGGTTCATTACTGTTTTGTTATGTTTTGTGTTGTGGGTGTCAGTGAGGTTATGTCTGCAAAATGATCTTGGGTGCGTTCCAAAGATTCTAATTACACGCTTTCGTGTAATGAATACTTTTTTGCTCAGTGATGAATTACCCCAAAATATGCCATATGAAAGGAGTGAATGAAAATAGGCATAAGAAGCTAATTTACTGATATGTTTGTTACCAAAATTTGCAATAACCCTAATGGCATAAGTTGTTCAACTCAAACGTTTCAGTACATTGGCAATGTATTGCTTCAAATTCAATTTCTCTTCTATGCACATAATTCAAAAGTTTGAATATTATACCTTAGCGAAAGACTACTGTCACAAATGTTTCTTAACGGTGTTATCCAATTTACCACATGGACGAGTATACACAGTGTTTTATCAAAATTTATAGTGTCAATTTGCAGAGTTAATTCTTGTTTGTCTCGTGTTATTACTACACATGTATAATCAGAAGAACGAACTAGCTTTCCATCATAGTGAATGCAGAACGCCAAATCACACATAAAAATCAAGCATTCTATGATTTACATACAACGGGTGGTCTGGTTATTCAGAGCATTTAGTATTTGACTAATGAAAGCATATACATGCATACCAGTGATGTGTGAGCAATCAACTGCTGTGTAATGTGTAGAACGCCCACCAGAGAGCATTCGTAATGTCGCCGCCCTGTAGTTGTGGAATTAGTACCAGTGAACTGCCGAGTGTCAGTGAAGCAAGACGTTTGCGCACCTGCGATGCCGCATACACGTTAGGCAATTTGCAAGTGGAATGCATTTGACATTGAGGCCTTATCCTTATCCTTGTCCTTGGATTTTTAGAGCGGTGTGTGGTATCGTGCAATTGCTATGCATATAGGCCACTCAGATGTCACAGTGGTTTGATATCAGCGGTTACATGAAGGTAAGCAGTCACCTCGTGGACGTCCAAGTTGACCAAGAAGCAGCACCCCAAGGGAGGACCGTCGTGCGGGCCGCGGTGGCCGAGGAGACTGAGGCGTTTCAGTCACGGTCTGCACGGCCACTACGGTCGGGGGTTCGAACCCCCCTCGGGCATGGATATTTGTGCCGTCCTAGTTCGTAAGTAGTTCATAAGTAGTTTGTAAGTTTAGGGACTGATGACCCCGTAGTTAAGTCCCATAAGCTTTACAAACATTTGTCAACAACATTTGAGGACCGTCGTACGGCGCTCCAAGCAACAGAGGACCGCACGAAGTCGACACCCGTCGTCGGCGAACAACTACTGGGGACCATACAACATACTGAGAGTTCCCGCACAGTATTACGACGACTCGAATCTGCGGGAGTGGGATCCTACCGCCCGTTGCGTTAGCTGTAATTGACACCACACCACAACACCAATAGCGGCGTTTGGCGTGTTGTGCTGAAGAGGCATGGATCATATCCCGCTAGTACGCTCTAGAACCCTCTGCCAGGCACTTAAATGTGATTTGCAGAGTATCTATGTAGATGTAGAGCTTGCACACAAGACGAATGGCGTCGCAACAATGTTCATACACATCCCATGACCATAGTGTTCGTATTTGACGGCGTCGTGGGCAGAGGTCATACCCTGCCAATATTGTGGAGAGACACAAAGATGTAGTGCCTGTCATAACAGCGTGAGGAGCCATAGGATCTGTGTTCACGTCACGTCTAGTTATACTACGGAAGAACTCCGAACGTCTGCATCACTGAGTTCGTGTGGGATGACATTGGACGCGGCCTCCATGGCAAGTACCAACCGTCGGAATGTGGTGGATAGCTGTAACTGGGCAAAATCTGCCTGAGGGGATGATGGAAAAAGCTTTCTAAACCGTCTAAGGGCATGAATTGCGGGGGGCGGGGGGGAGGAGGGGGGGCGCAACCTTTGTGGTAATTTCAAACTGCCTTGACCGTTTTATCCAGTATTGTAATATATTCAGTGAAGTCACATGCTCTTTGATCATATTTAGCTACATTCACTTCAAACCACCTCTCCTCGGAGCATGACATTCTCGTAGTGGAATGAAATCTGCAGCAGATAATGAGTTTCATGCTGCTGAAACATTAACGTAAATGTAGACAGTACCAGACAGTTCCAAACTTTCAAACTTCATTGCGAGCTGTAATAGAAATTGGCTTACGTGAAAGCATTCGTCTTACATCAAACTTGTAATCCACCCCATATGAAATAGAATAGAGCCTTTTCTGCTATACGGATAAAAGTGTGAATTTCCACACACAATGCTTCTCTTCAGATCAAAATACTGTATAATGGTATTGGTTCATCACTGTGTGTTACAGTGGTTAACATTAGTAGTTACAGTCATTTAAATCACTGCCTACAGTCAAGAATCTTACGTACACACGTTGGATGATTTAAAAGTTTAACTTTGCCGAAGGAAAATATTTTGTACTACCATTTTATAATAGCCTTAAGGGCGAGATTGCAGGCTTAAAATTAAGTCATATTCACAGAATATATGACATCAACTGCGAATGGGCAAAGCTGAAAATGTCTACCCAGCCGTGATTTTAAATTTACGAAAATCAAGTGAAACTGAAGATCTACAGAGATTTTCACTATTAGTTATCATCGGTGCTAAAATATATTACATGTACTAATGTTTGTTCAAGCCGGTCGAGATGTTGGGGTATAATAAATCATCTTGTACATGGCACGCGCGCGCGCGCGCGCACACACACACACACACACACACACACACACACACACACACACACACACACACACACACACACACATTCTAATTGTGTATTTCGACCTGCTTGAATATACAGGAATGTATGGATTGTCTTAGCACCGATAAGTCAGGACAGCGCACTGGTGAGTCCGGCAATGTGTCGTTACAGATGAGCTGCTATGTACAATAATTGGAAATTCGTAAGATAAACGTCTGCCTTCGATTGCAGTACTGGTTTCTACGGCGTTTACTTGGCTAATGATGTGAGCTGGTAATGGAGGTGAGCGGCAGGTGTGGCCTACCTTGAGCAGGGCGATGTCGTGGCGCCAGTAGTTGTCGGGGTCGTAGCCCGGGTGGACGAGCACGGCGCTCAGCTGGTGGCGGTCGCCGCCGCAGTGCAGCCGCGCAGTCCCCGACACCAGCGACAGAGACTCCATGTGGCTGCGGCAGCGGGCGGCACTACTTAAACGGCGCTTCTGGGCATATGCGGCATCTGCAGGGTAAACTGTGGCTACAGGGCCTCACAACGGTCCGTGTTACATCATGCCGATAGGCCACCGTCGCTAGCTGACTGGCTGGCCGCTACGAGGCAGTGTGCTGTTCCCCAGCGGCCAGCCAGTCAGCTAGTGATGCCGACCTGTCGGTGTGACGTGACACGGACTGTCGCGAGGACTTGTCTCTAGACCACAGAGCTTTCCAAACTGGGTGTCGCGTAGTAGTACCAAGGGTGTCACAAGACTAACGAATTTAGACTCGAAACAAAAAAAAGTTGCCATAAAATAATACAAAATATCCTCTTCATACTACCCTGAAGACTCGCCTGCAGCTAATCATCCTTCTCTTAATTCAGTACACCACAGATCACGTATAAAAGGAATGATCTGTGCACATTAATTGCGTGCTCAGCCGCTAGGTGGCAGCTCTGCTTCAGCAGCAGTAGACACGGTTCGTACAAGCAGCTGCCAGTTGCCAGATTCCAGCAAACTGCGCATGCGCAGGCTGCTGCTGATGATACTCGATAACAGCTCTTCCCATGCGCAGTTTGCTGGAACTGGCAGCTGCTTGAACGATCGTTCACTGAAGTCTACTTTCCCTCTCAAAAAGCTGCACCTGAGCGTTTTTTAATGGATATATCAAAGCCACGTCACCCTCAGTAGCGTTTCTTACAATTAAATGTCAATCAATGACACAGTGGCTGTAAAAGCAGTCACAATTGTCCACTGATTAAAGCTATTCAGTAGCAATGTTTAGTTTGGAGTATGGCGGAGTGGTTAACAGAGAGTAGTATTTTAAATGCTGTGATCGTTGGTTCGAACCCTGGTATGCGTTAATATTTTTTTCTCTCAGATTCCTGTATGTAACAGATTCTGGAACCAGAAATGACATTCATATTCATACTTACAACAAATATTTATCCATTTTTCCTAATATGTCGTGACTTCCGAGGTTGTGGTGAAGCAAGAACCTAACAGTAGAACTTACCGGTAAATAATAATTCATTACTTGGTATATAAATACATCCTCTTTATTTCTGAAATAATGTGATAATATTGAACTGAAAGGGAACAGTCACTGTGTTGTCTAAATCAGAAATCCGAGCAGTTAATTTCCAGATGCCGTTTTCAATCGATTCAGCAAAACTGTATCTGGCTCTGACATGTACACACAACAGCGAAAAACGGTTTCCGAAATTCAGTTTTCATGTTTCGGAGGTTGGGTCGCATGTAGAAGAAACAAGTATTTTGTGTGAGTTAGCCATTGTTCTCTGCGGTGTTACTCAAACTGTAAGCTGTAAAAGGGTGTCGCCATGAGGAAAAGTTTGGAAAGCACTGCGCTAGACGGTGTTAAATGTGGATGGTATGTCAGAGGTATCTACTGCACCAGGTATCTTAAACTGGAAGATGCCCAGCATTTTTCCCGTCTTAAAAAAAAAAAAAAAAAAAAAAAAAAGGTCGGGAAAATCCCGGATTTGATTGTCTTGATTTTATATATTACGAATTAATGTTTGAATTACGGCTATTATTTTGGAGAGGAATCGAATTTATTATGGCTGCGAGAATGTATAACACACAGACTTTTAGAGGATACACAATGCACGGCAGCAACGGCTGTGCTGTAACATTAAACTTAGCAAAATAAAATTATGTTATTCCGACCACAGATTCGAGTTGCCAGTACAGACTGGTAGGATCCTTAATTAAAAAGTAGCAAAATTAAATCAATTAGCATCACAGAATGATTGCTTGCTTAGAGGGCAATCGAATGGAAGGGAGAAAGTAATTTCTACATTACCCGTTTGGTTAATGTGAAAATTGCTCAAAATGGAGAATTTCTGTAGCCGTTAAATTTAAAAGCAAGCGGAAGCCATGCCGTGGCGGAGGCATGCTAGCTTTGTCCCGCACTCTAGACAGGTGTCCCAACCTGAGTGTCAGACACAGTGTGAAGCTTTCCAACGGTTCTCTCATTTACCTCTAAGGTTGGCTGAGGGGACTACTTTTAAACAGCAGAAGCACACTGCGATGCCATGCCTGGAGAACAGCCACGCACCGCCATTCGGTTGCAGAGCTACAAGGTATCCACCTCGCGGACAGACGAGGGCGGAAGTTACCGCCATATTAGTAAAGCATGACTTTGATGACAGTCCGTCTGTTACAGCGATACAGGTTATAGTGAAGTAAGCTTGGCCGTTTGGCCCCTGCTTTGGTCATAGTATTAAGATTTCATGGCAAGCAACATTCTCTGATTCAAACACTCTCCGCTCTGTCTCTAGGGACTGCAAATGTAACTGTATAAAATGTGCTTATTTCTTGATTATTGTTAGTAATGCCTTGTCGTACAGCAAAGTGGTTTCTTGGCAAAATAGTCTTATTCCTGACATGCAACAGGGTACCTCAAATTCGTCATATCTTTGAGTACAGATTTCACTGGCGTTCTGCCTATTTGTTCTGTAACTTTCCTACTGTCCTCATTTCAATTAATGAATCTTCAATAAGGCGACGATACACCTGCCAAGAGTAGTCCGACGCCTTCACGGTCCAAGGACAGCAGATCAGCAGGTGAGTGTAACTTCCTGTCTGAGAGGAAACGCGACAGGCAGCAACCCTTCTTGGTTCATCTTCGCTCGAAAAACTTCACCATTTACAAATATTCTGTAGCTAATAATTCCTGAAATCACTTCAAATTCGTTGCAATACATGTTCATTTGATCATCATATAAACAGTGAACCTCCTAAAAAGTGAAAAAGCTTATTAAAAATAAAGTTAAATGTTTGTAATCCTATGGGACTTAGTAAATTAGGTTATCAGTTCCTAGACTTAACAACTACTTAAACTAACGACGACAAATGCACCTATGCCAGAGGGAGGACACGAACCTCTGACGCGAACGGCTGTACGCACCACAGCAAGCCGCCTTGGTGGGCTTTGCTATTCTGCCGTAGCAAAGCAGCTTACCAATCAACAAGGCAGTGGTAACTAATTGAAGTAAGAACTGAAGAAAATCACAAAAATGACATACTGGATGACATTTATAGCTGAACTGCAGATGTCACACATCCACATGGAACACAAACTGTGATTTTAAGGTGCAGTTATAAAGAAAATCCTACTGATGGTGGAGAAACTTCACCGAAACGTGTTTGCGTAAATAAAAAATGTCTCTGGTGAAGGAAAAACTTTCCCTTAACATATGTACGTAATGCCATAACTGAGCTGTTTATTATCTAAATAAATAAATAAAACCTAATATAGGTTGTAGTCTTCTGTTATCAAGTTTTACAGCCTTTAATTTCTCAATACCTTTTGTATCAATCTCGTCTGTAGGAATGTATTAATTAAAATGCTCGTATACTGACAGTGGACATGCTGGAAGACATAAAGTCGATATACATTAAAGGAATGTTTTCCACGTAGCACATTATAACATGTGACATCTAGGATACGTTTAACAATGGAAAGCCTTACTTGGAATTCAACAGTATAATGAACTAGCAAACCCGGCAACGCTTCGCAGTAGCTTCTCCCTATGTCTATCCCTTCCTTCCCCTTCCTTTGTCCATCTCCTCCTCCCCCTACCTTCACACGACTCCGTCTTACCCCAAACCACATCCATCTCCTCCCATTCCTCTCTGCGTATATATCATCTCCCCTTTTTAAATACATTTCATTCCCCCATGCTCTGTCTCCTCCTTCCCAGCTCTCTGATCTTATTTATTGTTATTGCAATCGGGAACTTGATTAGGGATAGAAGTCAAAACGGACAGTTAAATCAACTGGAGACGGGTTATTAGACATTTCGAGCTGCCCTATTTGTGAGGTTAGTAGCTTCAATGGCCGCACGTTTAATGGTTGCATTGTACGAACAGGTATGATTATAAATGTAGTTATAAAAACAACTTTCCTGTTTTATGTTAAAAATGACTGGGAAGAAAAAAAACACTGCACATATAATTACCTAGGCTTCCGCGGCCAGGGTCAGATGACATAACCCAAACGTCGGTTATCTAAGTAATAGCCTTCTTACATCATGACGCGGTACAACACCCAGAAGACTTTTATGTCAACACCGCACATGTTTACAGCACAGCTTAGCATATTTTTCTCGCAGCGATCAGTATAGAAATGTTTCTTATAACACATATATATCTTCTTAAGAGTTTTTGAATTAGATACAAAGTAATTATAGCATGGTCATACTTCGATAGGAATTCCATATGAAACAAAAGTTGAAATAAAAGAAGTGGGACGGCAATACGTTTCGAAAGTCTTTGTGTTGCGTTCATTTCTTGTCTTATTAGGAATCTAATTGAAACACGACGAACAACACTGCTACATACCGCTGAAATTTTACAATCCGCGACACACGGTACAGCTGTTGGATCGTGGGAATGAAGCCGACCAATCGTGACAAAGCTTGAGATAGCCAATAAAATTTTAGATAGCAACAGTTTGTTCCGAATCCAACTGATGCATCCGTTGCGTAATCGACTGCTGGATTGTATCTGTACTCCAAACGTTCAATTAAAATTGCCACGCGTAGTCGTCTGTTTTGTCGACGACCCAAATTATTTCGTGCGTAAACTGCAACTGAGGGAGTCGAACTCGGCTGTAACCTTAGTTTGAGTCATAACGGATCTTCGTCGGTCTCATTGACTACGATCACGTAGTAAGACTGCGTTGCACGTAAGCCGACAGATATTACGCTAACGCAATGGAGGCATTGTTCTAAAAAATAAACCACGATCTGTACTTAATTTGTTTGTAACACTCAAAAATAGCACGAAATAACATCAATTCTATCTTTGCAATGCTTCAAAGATATGACCACCACCGATAACATCATGGAGGTAAGAATATAATACGGAGGGGCTTGTAAAGAAGCAACGTTTCATGTTAAATCTGTCTGACAGTTTTAACCTTGTGTGCATAACGCCATCTCCCTTTATTCTAACCTCCTTGGCATATTTGTTCGTTCTGTTACAGCGTATTTGGTCGCTAGTCGAGTAGCGAATGAATAATCTGATTGTTGGAGAATCGAGAAAATGATCCCAGCTGCAAGCGTACTTCCAGTTTTCAAATTCTGGTATAATTCGCGGTCAAACGGGACAAAAGTATCCTATGTCCGTCTTCTGCTTCTAAACTACCTCCCCACCAATTTTGAGCCAAATCGGTTCAGACGTTCTTTAGTTATAAATAGTGTAAGTAACAAGAATTTCTTTTATACAGGGTGTTAGAAAAAGGTACGGCCAAACTTTCAGGAAACATTCCTCACACACAAAGAAAGAAAATATGTTACGCGGACTTGCGTCCGGAAACGCTTAATTTCCAAGTTATAGGTCATTTTATTACTTCTCTTCAAATCACAACACAGCAAACACAGCAACAGAACGTTCCAGCATGACTTCAAACACTTTGTTACAGGAAATGTTCAAAATGTCCTCCATTAGCGAGGATACATGCATCCACCCTCCGTCGCATGGATTTCCTGATGCGGTGATGTAGCCCTGGAGAATGGCGTATTGTATCACAGCCGTCCACAATACAAGCACGAAGAGTCTCTACGTTTGGTACCGGGGTTGCGTAGACAAGAGCTTTCAAATGCCCCCATAAATGAAAGTCAGGAGGGTTGAGGTCAGGAGAACATGGAGGCCATGAAATTGGTCCGCCTCTACCAATCCATCGGTCACCGAATCTGTTGTTGAGAAGTGTACGAACACGTCGACTGAAATGTGCAGGAGCTCCATCGTGCATGAACCACACGTTGTGTTGTACTTGTAAAGGCACATGTTCTAGCAGCACAGGTATAGTATCCCGTATGAAATCATGATAACGTGCTCCAGTGAGTGTAGGTGGAAGGACATGAGGCCCAATCAAGACATCACCAACAATTCCTGCCTAAACGTTCACAGAAAATCTGTGTTGATGACGTGATTGCACAATTGCGTGCGGATTCTCGTTAGCCCACACACGTTGATTGTGAAACATTACAATTTCATCACGCTGGACTGAAATTTACGTTTAAAGAGAGATACTAAAATGAGCTCTAACATGGAAATTAAGCGTTTCCGGACACATGTCCACATAACATATTTTCTCTCTGTGTGTGTCAGGAATGTTTCCTGAACGTTTGGCCGTACCTTTTTGTAACACCCCTGTATACACAGGGTGTTTCACTAAGTATGTTTGCCGGTGTAACTTGTAAAATAATGGGTGACGGGAAATTTTAATGCGGTAGGTCAACACAAGAAATGTTACACTTTCTGCGGAGCTATGAACATAGTTTATTGTATCATTTCCCAAAGAGTTACACCACAAAGATATAATCTTTTAAATGGAACAATAGTTTTTTCTATCGTGTATTGGATTCGTTGAAACCAACTGCGTCCAAAGCAATTTAAATTACATTCTTATCACTGTTAGTTGCCGGCCGCGGTGGCCGAGGGGACTGGGGGGCTCCAGTCACGGTCTGCACGGCCACTACAGTCGGGGGTTCGAATCCCCCATCGGGCATGGATATTTGTGCCGTCCTAGTTCGTAAGTAGTTTGTAAGTTTGGGGACGGATGACCCCGTAGTTAAGTCCCATAAAGTATACAAACATTTGAACACACTTAGTTTGGGAGCTACAACCCTTCAAAGTTTAGGGGGTGGAGGCTACGACAGCGTAGCTAAATGGCTGGTGGTCATGAGACAGTGGGCAGTGCTCCAGGGGATAGCCATTCAGCGAGTCAGCTACGCTATCGCAGCCTCCGCCCCCTAAACTTTGTAGGGTCGTAGCTCCCAAACTAACAGTGATAGGAATGTAGTTTAAATTGATTTGGACGCAGCTGGTTTAAACGAATCCAATACACGATAGAAAAAACTATTGTTCCATTTAAAAAATTATATCTTTGTGGTGTAACTCTTTGGAAAATGATACAATGTATTACGTTCATAGCTCCGCAGAAAGTGTAGCATTTCTTGTGTTGACCTACCGCATTAAAATTTCCCGTCACCTATTATTTTATAAGTTACAGAGGCAAACACACTTAGTGAAAGACCCTGTATATAAAAACAGTCTAGAGAGCAAATGTGTTGTTTCATTATCAACTTGTTTCGACCCCTTGTCGGGCCATTTTCAGGCTGTTGCTCTGAGATGTATATATAGATATAGCGTGCAACTGAGCTCAAAGACGATTTGTGAGTCACAGAGCCGCGGTAGAGTGGCATCGTACTAAGGCGCCTTGCTGCGGAGCGCGGTTGCTCGCCGTCGCAGGTTGGAGCCCGCCCTCAGGTGCAGTAGCAGGTAGGGCAGATGGGGTACTCACTGCTGTCGCTGGGCGACGCAGTGCGCGGCCGTGAGCGCCCAGTGCTCGTTGAGCACGTTGGCGCCGCACACCAGCCGGTACGGCGGCTCCCCTCCGGGCTTCCGCACCTGCAGCGACAGCTGTAAGCACCAGCATTACACTCGGCTTATCACTTACCACCAGAGGCAGTTTCCTACACTACGTTCAAGATAGTAAAAAAAGCCCGATAAATTTGGCAGTGTGATATACACCACCTGCTTTATAACAGTTCACATTATCAACATAGCTGTACGACTACAGCTACTACTACTGTCAATTTCATAATGATTGACCTCTGAATTTGAATTCGTATTCTGGTCACATGTCAGGACGAACATCAATGTTTTATACCTCGCCGGAATCATTGAAATAAGTACTTTTATTTGATGTATGAATATTGCATTTTATTTAAAAAGGGGACGACATACGCGGTAATATTTAAGACAGAGCGTGTTTTTTCTGGCTTTATTCGGCGAACTTAAAGGATGCACAGAAATCAAACTACAATTAGGAGAAAGTTTTCCTTTGCACAGTTTAAAGATCGAACTTTGTTCTATTTACAGACGGAGTTTAGTTATTTTCTGATTAATCGTTTTGTCCTAAAAATGGTAGGCTTAAACCGCTGCAGTTAGCCTAATGATGATACGTATTAACAAGACGAAAAGTGTAAATGCAAGCTCTCTCCTTGCCTTTCAGAGCTGTTATACTTTTATGATCATAAATCTACACCAAGCGCTAATATCACATAATTTATTCGCTTTTTCGTTGGATATTTCAACTGTGCAAAGGAAAACTTTTTCCTGGTTACGGTCTGATTTCTGTGCATCCTTAAAGTTGACATTCGCCGAAAAAAGCCAGAAAAAAGCGCGCTTTCTTTTAAATATTACCGCGTGTGTCGTCCCCTTTTCAAATAAAATGTAATATTCATACACCAAATAAAAGCAAACATTTCAACGATTCTGGCAAGGTACAAAACATCGATGTTCGTCATGCGATGTGACTAGAATATGAGGTCAAACTCCGGGGTCCATAATTATGAAATGAACAATAGTGATGTGGGCCGGGAACATTCCCAGTGGGAAGCAACTTATAAAACGGAAATACTGTCGGGAATATTTCTTTTCCCCGGGAAGATGGCAAAATAATTGGGAATTTATGAAAATTTTTAAATTTTTAAATTTTCAACATTTAACAGTTAAAGAATCGTACAACTAGGTTAACTAAGTATTCATACATTTTAATCAAAGATTTATCATTCTCTGCATTAATTTCCTTGCTAATTCTATGACGAACATCATTTACTTCAAATCTGGTGGAAAAACTAATTCAAAATTTTCGCTGCGGCTGCAATTTTTCGGTAAGTTGAAACCCCCACATTCCTCTTAATGAAACCTAAACGTACAAAATATTTATCTGGATGCGTAATTCTCAACCGGCCGACATCTGTAGTATTTTTAATTTCTCCAATTTTTTCTTTTTCTCCCCCAGAGTTCAAAGGCTCCTCAATTCCTGCGATCAATTATGATTTGTAAAAATTCTCTAAAATATCGCTTTCAATTTCAGTATTAGAATCTTTAATTGTTTTACAATGTTCTGTGTTAATAAAATCAGTTGTATTTCCAAGCATGTAATTTTTTACCTCTATCTCCATTATTCTGTGATTAAGTTTTCAAATTTATACTATTTGATCACCCGGTATGTATGTATATATGATGAATCACCTAACATTTGCACCGCAAATATTGCGGAAACGGAAAGTGCGATTGATGTGCGGTTTGCACAGAATGGATTGGCAGTGAAGGACTCGTATTGTTAGCTAATAAACTATTATAAAAATATCTAGAATGTGTATTTTTATGCAAACATATAATTTTTCAAATGGAACAATGTTTGTTTCTATCATGCACTGGAATTTTTGACACCAGCGGTGTACAAATAATTTTGAATGACATTATCACGTTTAGTTTGGCAGCTACAAACATTCAAATTTTTGGGGGCGGAGGCTACGTCAGCGTAGCTGATTGGCTGGTGGTCGTGAGACAGTGGGCCGTGCCCCAGGGGCTAGCCACTCGGCCAGTCAGCTACGCTATCGCAGCCTCCACCCCCGAAACTTGGAATGGTTGTAGCTGCCAAACTAAACATGATAAAAATGTCATTCAAAATTCTTTGTACACAGCTGCTGTCAAAAATTCCAGTACATAGAAACAACCATTGTTCCGTTTAAAAAATCTGTTTGCATAAAAAATACTTTCTACGTAATATTACAATATGTTTGTTTGCTAAAAATATAAGCCCCTGACTACTAATCCATTCTGTGAAAAGAGCACATCAACCGCATATTCGGTTTCCGCGATATTTTCGGTGCAAGTGTTCGGTTATTCACCCTGTGTATTAAAACCTGAAAGTGGCTGGTTTGATACTTGGAGGTAGTAACAGCGCTGGCATCACATCACCTGGCTGGGGAACTCCGAGTCGCCAGCGTTCTCGCCGCCTATCACGTGACCTCGCACTGGCAGCCGCTCGTCCCGCAACATGGCGTCGGTCTGGGCTGCCACCTGAAACAATACACCTACATCTGGCATTCGTCTTCACGAGAGGGAGCAAGAGGGAACAGTAGGAAAGGTATTAGTCCTGCTGCACGAGGGCATTCAAACAAATCAATAGACATAAGTAAAATTTTGTACCGGGCCAGGATTCGAACCCGGGTCTCCTACTCCCGGCCACGGTGGCCTTGTTACCGCTGCGCGGCTCTCGGCCGACTAAATTCCCGCCAGTCGCAAGCTAAGGAAGTGGCGCCCTTTATCATCCATGTTATATATGTTAGCCATTAGCTATTACGCACGATGTCGAACGACATTAAACGCATATATTCCTTCAGTAAAAAAAAAAAAAAAAAAAAAAACAACAACCCGCCTTGATTGCAAATTGTTTCATTCCTTATTTAATGACGCGTTTCGCCCTTTATCAGGGGTCTTCAGATTATCTGCGTGACAGAATTTACACAAAATTGCAAGGCGTAACTGTAATTCGTTGTTATCCGATCATTTGTAGGGCTACAAGGAAATCCAAAATTACAGAAACATAGAAACACCGCAAAACAACTTGCGGTGTCACACCACGGAGAGCGCATTGTAAGCTTTATTTACCATTATTAACACAAAATAAGCCCATGTCCCATTATCCCCGTTTTTTAATTACGCCTTGTAATTTTGTGTCAATTCTGTCACGCAGATAATCTGAAGATACCCTGCTAAGGGGCGAAGCTCATCATTAAATAAGGAATAAAACAATTTGCAATCAAGACTTTTTTTTACTGAAGGAGTATGTGAGTTTAATGTGTTTTACTGAAGGAATATTTATCATCACTGATTGCTGTACACCATGAACTGGGAATCATTTTTATTAAACGGATATATTGTGAAACGAAGCATAAGTCGCCGTAGTGTGGAATCAAAGTTACAGATGGCGTGCTAACTATTCTTTGGGACATGTCTTTTAGTTCTTGACTTCCGTTATACTTCGTGTCTACTAGCTGGGCAAAAGACCGTTTTTGACATATTGCGGAGATTGGGCTAGACGTCCAAAGATTTAAAAGTCGCCTTAAAGTTCTAAGGAATTTCGATTATAGAAACCAGAGCAAAGCTCTTTGATGCAGCATGTATGCCGCATTTGTGAGTGCTCCAACAAGAAAGTAGAAATTAAGTTTTGATTTCGTAGCGGCAGCACACACTAATGTAACAAACAACTGTAGGATTAATATTCAAATGGTGTTCATCAGCGCGGGGTGCGTAACATGTAGGATTGATAAAGGAGATGGAGAAGATCAAAGGGAGAGCAACAAGCTTGGACACAGGTTCATTTAGCAAGCGCAAAAGCTTTAGTCGGAGAGTCCAGTGGCAGACGTTGCGAAAGATACGTTCTGGATCACAGTAGAGGCTTCTGTCAACTACTTTCCTACAAGTCAACAAGAACCAGAGTATGAAGTAGGTACTCCGTTATAGTCGCACAGTCCTCGTCTCGAGACGGCGTAGGGCCGCGGTGGAGTAGCGGAGCGCGCGGTTGCTCGCCATGGAGGTTCGAGTCCTCCCTGGGGCATGGGTGTGTGTGTTTGTCCGTAGGTTAGTTTACCTAGGTTTAAGTAGTTTGTAAGCTACGGACTGATGACGACGCAGTTTGGTCCGATAGATTTGCAGACATTTGAACATATTTTTGACGGCGTAGACGCAGCCTGCCCGCTCCCAGCATCCATACTCGGACAAGACCGAGCGCGGCGCACTCCACAGGTACGAGCGAGCTTAATCCCCAGCATGCAAACCTCTGCTGTGCATATCGCTATCTCGTCACTGCTCCGCCCTGTTGTTTATCCCTCCTGTGTCACACCGTCGGCTCACAGACTCGATTGGAAATAAGACTTTCTCGTCCTACTCGTGGATTTTTTAAAATTTTCATTCCATTACTAAGGGAAATGGTGGGATCGTTTTCGAACAGGTGGGTTCGTGTGAGCCAGTGTGGTTACATTTATTCTGTTTACTCTGTTTTATTTTGAGTTGGGATTTTAGCTTTAATTTATGGTTTCTTTTTCTCATTTGATTTCATTTTTGTTACACTTCCTTTGTCGTGTTTTTTTTTTTTTTTTTTCAGTCTTCTCGCTCTCGTTCAATTAAGTGCTGGAGTATGTTGTGTTCTTGGATGATTCCATCGAAATGGAAGAGTCCTGGGTGGTGTTCTAATTCTATTGCTCGGGGGTAATATTTCCGAATTAACAAGTCTTTTTTTCTAATAGTTGTGTTAGTCGATGTAGGTCTCCCCTACTGGTTCTTGACGTTTCTGTGCTGCTGTTCTCAACATTCTCCTTTCTATGTTGAATATTTTCGGGGTGTGTGCTTTTTGCCGTAATCAATACCGGTGCTGCGTATTCCATAGAGTCAAATGTAGCTGCTGTAGGTATATATTACCGATTCCGTTGGTGCTCCGCTGAATGTGCCTTTGGTGACTTTTTAGCGGTCGTAGTATTTTCCTGACCTTCATTATTAGCTCAGAGATTGCCTGCCTGTAAGTTAAGAGTTGAATCAAATGTTACTCCTAGGTAATTTGCTGTCTTCTGTGCTGTTGTTTTCTCCATAGTTTTGTTTGTAGGTCTTCGGTCTTTTCTAGATTATTTTGCCTTAGGGCTTTGTGCTGGAAGACTATTATCTGAGCCGGCCGCGGTGGCCGAGGGGACTAAGGCGCTCCAGTCACGGTCTGCACGGCCACTACGGTCGGGGGTTCGAATCCCCCCTCGGGCATGGATATTTGTGCCGCCCTAGTTCGTAAGTAGTTCATAAGTAGTTTGTTAGTTTAGGGACTGATGACCCCGTAGTTAAGTCCCATAGACTATCAAAACATTTGAACATTTTTGAACTATTATCTGGCTTTTGTTGGCGTTAGGTCGTATCCTCCACGTAGCTAACCGTAGTTCCAGGATATGGATATACTGTGTTGCGAGTCTTTGGAGGCTGTCTGCTGTGGGCGCATGGCACCAATAAGCAGTGCCGTCCGCATGTAGTCCTGTATCTTGTAGTGTAACAAGTTGTACTACATTCCTCCTGAACGACCCAAGATGATGAAATAATTTATTTGTGAGATATTTAAAAACTATAATTATGAGTACTTCCCCGGATAATTTTGTTTGTCCAGGTGGACGTCCGGGAAGTTGAAGTCCAAGGAATATGCAAGAAGGAAACTAAAACTCAAGAAAAAGATACACGAATTAATTATATAAGAATCATGTACTGGAGATACGGGTTCACTTTTGTCATTATGATCTATGAAATGGTTAGAGGACTAACTGCTAAGAGGAGTTCAAGTTTTTTTTATTTGAAAGATGTTAACTCAGTTAATTACAATGTAATGAGTTATTTGGGTTCCAATAAACCATTTTGTTAATTCAGCACTAAAAACATTGGAGTGTTTGTTTATCATCAAAATGATGAGTACGTTATTAGTTTCCTTTTTTGTAACAACTGAATATTTCGGAGACGAATGCCCGAGCCTGTGAAGAAAGAAGTTAAATCTGTGAGGAAGTGTTCTTAAGCCTCTAATAAAAATTGTATGAAAAATCCTAAACTGGTGTATAAAAGTAATTTTGTGGTGGTTTGAACTAGAATTATACATGGTTACACCACAATCTTCGTTCCATTCTGTGGATACCTGCTGCGTATAATAGTGGTGACAAGATTGCTCCTTGAGGTACTCCCGCTTTGGGGAAGAAGATCGTTGATGTGCCTTCGTTTACATGCACCACAGTGGTCCTATTATCTATGTTGGCTGCTACAAGTCTAACCAGCTTGTGTGGAATGCAGTGCGTCGGCGGCACGCGGCGCGCCGTTCTGAAGTGTGTCCGCACGCCACGCTGCTCGCAGTGGAGCCGGCTAGCTAGGCCAGGTATCCCGTTGCGGCGCGGTGTCTGGTGGCACTGCAGTGGCGTGTCGTGTCGCGGCGCGGCGCGGCGCGGCGCGCGCTGCCTCTGACTAGCTCCTCTCCTCTCCTCTGCTCTCCTGCCGGCTCGTCTTCTCTGGTTTCGCGACCACTCTCGGGTTGCGACGAGTGAAACGGACCCGGAACGCCGGCCAGCTTTCCGCGTAACACTCCGGATCCGGATACGCGTTTCCCTAGGCAGTCGCCTCGCGGAAGCCCCTGCCCCATGCTAATCGATTAAGCCTGTCTCAATCCACGTCGCTCTTCCCTCATTAGGTTTTACAGAGACGTCCGTTCAGCACAGGCTGCGGTCAGGTTGACCAAAGTACAGTCAAAAAAAGGGGACGTGCCACAAATTTGGGGAACAGCTACATTTTAGTTGTAATTTTGAAACTATAAAAACCTTAAAATTTTCATTAGCATTGTTACCAGTTACCCTATTTTTTACCAATAGTACTGTTACTGAAGTAACAACACATAAATACATGCCCCTCACCTTCATTGTGCGTTTTCTTTCCTACTGTGAGACCTGATGATGATATAGTGTAGCAATTATGGCAGTTAGACCCCCAAATGGTGTCGTAACGCACTGGACTTGCATTCGGGATGGTGGTTCAAATCCACCTCCGACCATCCTGATGTAGGTTTTCCGTGATTTCCCTAAATCACTCGAGGCAAATGCCGGGATGGTTCCTTTCAAAGGGCACGGCCGATTTCCTTCCCAATCCGTACCCAAAAACTCAGAGCGCTAGCTCCGTCTCTAATGACGAAGCTGTCGACGGGACGTTAAACCCTAAGCTTCCTTCCTTCCTTCCTTCCTTCCAAATGGGGTCCGTGTTCAGCCTGCCCTGCCCTGCCTGGTTAAAGTTATTTTTTTTTTCTGCTGACGCTATTCGGCGACTTGCGTGTTAATGATATGATGATCATGACGACACAACACCCAGTTCTTGAGTGGAAAAAATTCCGGCCCGACCGAGGGTCGAATCCGGGCCAGCTTGGTGGCAGCCCACCACGCTGTCTACTAGACTACGGAGACGAACAGTGTGAGAACTATTCTTCTTAACAAAAACACACAAAAGTAAAAGGAAGTGAAATAATAAAATAGACCTATTCAACATTTTATAGCCTGAATATTACCAAACCTGTTTAAAATCATTGCAAATAGAACAAAATACTCGTTTGTGGCACTTCTTCGTTTTATAAGTTACAGTTATGTGAATAGCACTACTTCTTGATTTCAACCCCTAGTTACAGCTACCAGTTAGGTGACCAGAAGTTCGGATTAATCCGGACATGTCTTCTTTTTTTAGCTATTTGCCCCGGGTCCGGGAGGAATTTTACGTTGTCCTTTTTCGCAAAGTTTAGCGTAAGAGACTTAGACATATAAGTAGTCCCGTTCTATTGTTCTTTTCTTAAATATCGGTACTTCATCTGTAGGCATTGTCTTCGTAATACAATCGGACGAGAGCAGTGATACAGATAGCAGCAGAATCATCGATTTTATCAAGAATCGATCCAGTGCAAATATCGATCACTGAAAAATTATTATTCAGTATATTTTTGTTCCAGATTCACATTATCGTGGGGTTGTTTGTCGGAATAACAGATTTCATATCGTGCAAGAGTTACTTGTGAGTGTAAATTAGTGTCCATTGTAAACAAGTGATTCATGAAATATCTGCAAATATCTAAACGTAAGTGTACATTCTCAGGTGTTATTTCCTACAAATCCCTTGTCTCTAAGTTATTCATTTTATTTATGTTCGGAAGGTTGAAGTGCAGTTTTAAATCGGCGGCTGCTATTTGATTTCTAGAAGTTTGTAGGTGAATAATCCTTAGTTCTATCGCCTTGTGAACAGTTCAGTGTTGTGGACATACATTATTTGTTACGAGTAATATTGTAAATCTGATAACAAATCGCGAAATGAAAAAGTACATCGAAAACCAGTCACTACATGAGTATAACAGTTTGTTCGATATACAAATCCGTTTCGTTCCAGCATTACAACTCAACGACGCCGCTGCCGTGAGTTAAATTTGTCTACAAAGCGAAAAAGACTAACGTCGCATTCATATTGACTGTCCGAAGGCGCTGCTATATATCTTCTGTGTTTTTGTAATAGAGCTATGTATAAAAATTTGTTCATATATTTTGTACGTCTTTTTTTTTTTAACACCTTTTTGAAGCTGTTTGTTCTCTTCTTTTTATACGATTGTATCTGGTCACCCTAACTATGTACAAAAATAATGAAAACCTCAACATATGTGAAACTACTACATAATTTCTCTTTGCTGAATCACAAAAAGACTTAAGAACTTTGTCTGGTGTAGGTGGAGAGTCGAATTGGCTACAACACATTAGTTAACTTCCAGCCCCATTTTTGAGCGTTCAGGTGTTTTTTTAAAGCAGAAGCAGAGGTTGGAAGCAGACCTGCTAATTGCGTGTATTTTGCAGAATATGAGTAACATAACTTGTTCATTGGAGCTCCATACACAGTAAGAAGAAAGTGAATTCTGTTGATTAGAGTTTGCCAGGTAGACTTGATGTTCTCGAAATCTTGTGCAAATCCAACTAGATCTTGCTCTTCAAATATTAAAATGTTGTTTTCCTGTTTAGGATTTTGAATGGAGACAACACCAGAGTCATCAGTCCCAAAAATGTTCTCACACCTTCAGAACAATGCTGAAAATAACAAAGCATGTAAAAATAGCTGATCTTTACTTTTGGAATAAGCTGATAAACTGGAAGAAATGTCCAGTGGTTGTTGAGCCAAACCTGGCTTCAAAAAAAATAAATTCTTTGTTCAAATGGGGCGCGAGCGGTAGCATCAACACATCATCCTCATCAACAATATTTGTATCAGTTGGATTGAACTCATTCATTGCTGTTTTTACAATAAGACATCCGCGTCATTGGCAGCTTGTTTGACTAAAATTTGTACGTTAGTAAAGTTTTTCTTCAGCGTTCCAACGAACCGAGACTTACATCTAATATTTGACAGAATTTGTTGTACTTGGGACTATCTTAAATTGAACAAAGAAAATATCAGAAAATACCTAAGTTTCTGTCACACGACAACAATGTTCTAAGGCTGTAATATATTTGACAGAATCGGTGTAGCTATCAAGACTAAGATTACTTTTTGAGCAAAATATCTGCATATGTACTGATGTATATGTTGCTGAATGTATCTACTCGATCTCTGACTACACGCTGCAACAAATATCCTCCATTCATAGTATATATTTCAAATACGTTGTCAATGTTTATGTTTTGAAAGCAATCATAAATGCTTGAGTTTTGAGTGTTCCGCATTCTAAGCTCGTCGAATAACAATGGGTAGGGAGCTAATTCACGTTGAAAATATTTTTCAATTTAGATGTCAAATGTAGTAATACTCATGAATAAAAAAAATACGAATTCTAACGAATAAGAAAGTGGGAATGCGGGTAAGGGCCCATGAACAGCAGAGTGAAGCCATCATTGTGGCCAAGAAACACACAACCAACACCCATTACAGCAGTGAATGCGTAAGTGCCATCTAGTTCTTCCGATTATGAGGGTTTGATAAATGTATAACATAACATTAATTATTTAGACACTTACGGAAAAGGTAAACGTCACTGTGGTGGGAAACTGGAATTAACTATTTGTCAAAAATGGAAGAAATAAAATGGTCGGTGAATATGGACTGGCGAAAAGGCGTGAAAGAGGGAGCCGCTTGGTAGATTTTTGCACAGACCACAATTTAATCATCAAAAACCTTTTGGTATAAGAATCTTTAAAGGAGGGCACATGCGTGGGAGAGACAAGGAGTCACCGGAAGGTTCAGATTTATTAAAGAGTTTGGAACCAGGTTTAAATCTGAGACGTAGCAGGAGCAGAAGCAAAATCTGGCCATATCTTACTCCTTACGAACTGTGGATTAAGATATTGCAAAAAGGTAAGAAAGGAAGGAGATGCAATCCAAATAAATTGCAAAGACCGACAAAGTAAGATACTTTAGGGGTGCTGTATTACAGGCTTCACTATCTTCAAGAAGGGTGCTCATAGTACGGATGGATCTCGCTTTCACTCGCTAATAGGACCAAAGGGGACTTCTAAACTCAGAACTCTGTAATATTAATGGTTTTACTGCAGTGCTGATTGAGGCATCTCTCGAGCACAAGACGTCGTAAACAGTGCCTCTCAATTAGACTTGCGCATTATAGTAAGCGATCGGGAGCGCTCACATTAGTTCGCGGCTCTGCCGCGAACTAGTTCGTTCTTTCAGTTCGTCCGCTCCCAGTGACGGCTGAGCGGCGTGGTCTGCGCATGCAGGTGGAGGGAGAAGTTCCCCCACCTAGCTGCTTCATGTGCTTGCTGCTTGAGCCGCAAACGATATCACGCAAACCAAAAGAAAGTTTGTGGATAATTTCTCGCGTTTAAGTCTACGGTTATCTCTCTATCTTGGCATTATGGAATTTATTAGTCAGATTTTGCAGAGGGCAAAATACTTCAAAGCAGAAATTTTGTAGCACTGGAGTACGTAATCTAGGAGGCAGTCGCTAACCTCGAAATGGCTCTCATTAGCAAAAGGCAAACGTGTTTTTTAATTCTGTTCGCGACCTGTCGCGCATCTTTTAGTTCGCAGCTCGGCTGCAAAGTAGGTCGCTCTTTTTAGTTCGTCCGCTCGTTTTGGCTTTTGCTACCGCTACTAAAACTACAGCTGAGCTGCATCTCAGCTCGAAATGACGGCAACTGACAGAAGGGAATCACGCGATTCTGCGCGCTCTCGCGTCCTCTCGCTGTTACCCGTCAGTCTTCGGAAAAGGGGCTGACGAACTAACAGGTGAGGGATCTGTGAACTAGTTCGTGTAGTTCGCCTGTGGGAGCGCTCTTCCGAACTAGTTCGTTCGTGAACTACACAAGACTACTCTCAATGAGCAACTATGCGATCTGCAGGTGGAAATTAAATTTTCAAGTCAGGAGGAGTCGAGACTAAATTGGTAGTTTCGTGTTGGCGGTCACGACTTGTATTTGTGCAGGTGTTCTGCTGTTACTCTCTAACCAAATGTCAGTGTACGTATGTTTAAATTATAACACGAACGAGGAATTCCATTCGTTACTAAATTGAATAATATTTAACACGGCAAGTCAATGATCACGGCATGTGAGATAGTTTTTGTCCGCTCTTTATGAGAATAAAGCAGAAAGTTACGGAGAAGTGAGTTCTCTACAAAAGGTGAAGCAAAATGCCTCGCACGAGGAACATTAAACTGCTTTTATGAAAACATTTTCGCAACGCAGAAGCGGCGGGGCAACAAAAGGCACCGTGCAAATGGCTCGCTGATGGGGGCAGGCAAAATAACTGGAAAACAACATGCGGACGGGGCGGCTGGTGGAAGCGTGTGTGCACTGCGAATTCTGCAGAACTACCACGTACCAGCAAGCGTCGAAATGAATTATCTAGAGCCATTCTCTTGTCTATCGAATAGTGTTTTCATACGTTTATGGAAATTCAAATAATTATGGGCAAAATTTTTGTGTTTGTGGTAATGTTTCAGTGTGCTTCAGAAGTTGCTTATTGGACCACAGGGATGTAAGCACGCGAGGCGCAAGGTACTCCTGACGATCAATGTTTCTCGTGTCGTTACTTTGGCAGTCGTCACAAAGAGTTTATTAACATCACTTGTTCTCCTTGATGTACGATCTATCTCAAGTATGATAAATAAACAAGGTAGTAATGAAATTCACGTCAGTGCTCGTAGGATGGGGAAAAAAAGGAAACACTCGGACAGTTGTGAGTAAGGCGGACAGCCGACTTCGGTTTTTTGGGAGAATTTTGGGAAGATGTACTTCACCTGTAAAGGAGACCGCGTATAAAACGCTTGTACGACCACGTCTTGAGTATTGCTCAAGTGTTTGGGACCCGCAGCAGATCCATTTAAAGGAAGACATAGAAGCAGTTCAGAGACGAGCAGCTTGGTTTGTTAGTGGTAGGTTCGACCAATGCGCGAGTGTCACGGAAATGCTCCGGCAACTCAATTGGGGATCGCTGGAGGAAAGACAACGCTCTTTTCGTGATTTTCTGTTCAGTAAATTTAGAGGGCCGGAATTTGAAGCTGAGTGTAGTACTATCTTGCTGCCGCCAACTTACATTTCGCGTAGTGATCACAAAGACAAGATAAGAGAAATTAGGGCTCGTACGGCGGCATATAGGCATTCTTTTTTTTTCCTCGTTCTATTTGGGAGTGGAATAGGAGGGGAAATGCCTAGAAGTGGTACAGTGTACCCTCTGAAACGCACCTTACGGTGGATTACGGAGTATATATATGTAGACAATGATCAGGAAAACTCGAGCGGAAACCTTCGGCTTTATTGCTACAGCACCAAACGTGGACACAAGGGGGCACTGAAATGAATTCGAGACAGGTGAAAAGAAAGTAAGTAATGTTATGTTCAAATTAATCGCCATAAACACATCTAAATCTCCAAATTTTTACTGAGATGTGAGTTAACAGCCGAAATATACTTAAAAAAAAAGCATATTGCCTACCATCAGCTGTTTATTAAATTTACAACTTTTAACGGTTCAGGTTATTAACCATAATCAGAAAAGTAAATTAAACAGGCTAATTATGTTGGTACATATTCTGTCAAAGATCTTTGAATTCTTAAACCCTGGTTCACAACAATGCAGCCTGCCAGTGTTTGATTCATCATAAAGACCTAATGTCAATTAATACTTGACGTATCTTTGATTGTTTGACATAGATAATGGTGACAGAAATGTTCCAACGTCTGTTTTAATTTACTTTTCTGATGACGGTTAATAACCGAAACCGGTAAAGTTGTGAATATAATAAACAGGTGATATTTAGTAATATGCATTTTTTTAGAACGTCTACATTTGTACTTAGAAAGGCCACTTCAGTGTGTGGCGTACCATTGTAACTTCCTCCTCATTACAGTCGCGTATGATTCGCGGCAAAAATGAATACATGTATGCCTCCGTGTGGGCCCCAATAACTGGTAACACATGTAACCTTCTGAATCATGACGATCATTGCCTTTATAGAAAGAAGTTCGCAGTGTCTACGAAACATCATTTTCCATCTCCAGTTTCCCGGGTGTAGATAACAAGCGCCCTCCGTCTCTTCCGATTTTGATGTAGCATTTGATCTTGGACATCATCCCAGTTAAAACCGTTCTTCTCTACGTCTGACTGAACTGCCTTTATCCATCGTCTCCTTTGTCTTCCTTTCAAATCCATTCTGAAGTATCTTAGCTGTTCTTGTGCTATTCATTGTCATTACTTGGCCATACCATTGAAGTCTTCGTGTCCCCAGGATTCTGGCAATGTGAACCCCTGATACCAGCTGTTTCTCTATGTACCTAAATTCTTATTTGTCTCTCGTAGTACTTTGTTTCATAGTCCTGATAAACCTCATTTCTTTTGCTTGGATTCTGCTGTAATCCTTTCTTAACAGTGTAAAAGTTTCCATGCCATACATTAGAATTGGAGCAATTGATACAAAGTTAACTTTGCTGCCTGGGCTACTTAGTTGACTCAGAGTAAGTTCCGAACTTGAATGTAAAAAATTTGAGACTTTTTATGTCATGTTTCGGATTTCTTGCCGGACGGTGTTGTCCATGATAGTACCAAAGCAAAATGACGGTCGCGAGTGACTTCTTTCAAGGACCCAAAAAGTATGGAAAACGTACTGGAAGAGATTAGTCTTTAACGCCCAGATTACAACGCGGTTATCAAAGAAATGACTGTTTATGAAATTTAGGAAGGAAATCGGCTATGCCATATGAAAGGGACCTTCCAGGCATTTGCCTGTAGTGACTTACTCAGATGTAAGTTTTCTTGACCCCTGAATGGGCTTCCTGAGTGCTGACAACTCTGCCACTTCGGTCGGGACTGTGTGGATGAGGTAGGAAAATTTGTCATGGAAAACAGGCGTTTTTCGTTGCGGCAACACCATTTTACGAAATTTAAATCGCCAATTTTCTTCTTCGAATATATGGGGAGAAATGATCGTCGTTATACAGGGTGGAACAAATAAGAGGTGTTTCTTTGTACTCTGGAACTGTGTTCTCTGAATAGTTACATTTTTGCTACGTTACTTTGTTGGTGTTTAATCAAACATACCACAACGTGTTCCGAGCATGTTTTGCTCATCAGGCACTTGTTAAACATACAGTCTTATGTAACAAAGTGACTGTTAGCAGAAATACGAATATTTGTGTTACACAGTCACGATTTCTGAACTTGTGTTCTCTGAGTCAGAGGTAAGTAAATACTTACTACTCTCACTAAAACAGATGACGAAAGTGACGACTATTCATATCTGGGCACTTCTGGGAACCTTAATCAGCACGTTGTTGACGACGAATCGGAGCTGTAGTGCTGGATTTGGTGCCATTTCATCCGAAATGTTGTGCTACAGTTCTTTTCTGTTGCAATACACCTTAGACATCAGGACTTCAAGCACAAAGAATCGCACGCTAACAGCTCAGTGGTGACACACTGGACTCGCGTTCCGGAGACAGCGGTTGAAAACCGCCTCCGGCCATCCTGATTAAAATTTTCCTTCATTTCTCCAAATCACTCCAGGCAAATGCTGCGAAGGTTCCTTCCCAAAGGGCACGGCCGATTTCCTTCTCCATCCCTGACGAAAACTATCAGAGCATATGCTAAGTCTTTCTTCCTTGCTTCATAACATGGGTGGTCAGTGACGAGACTGAACTTCGCTAACAACTCTTCCAGGTGTGAAGATTATGTAAATCTGCTAAGAGGTACTTTCCTCTTCCGTCAATACTGCCTTTCAGAAAGGGTAAGTCAACAGTAATCCATCTACATACAATATGACAAGTACTATCAAAGAGCTGGGAATTCCACAAAAATGTTCACTGCAATTTTGTGGACTTTCCAAAAGCACATGGTAGTCTGATCAGATAAACAAATGGCAAGAACTCGAAAGGGCTCAAGTACCCAGAAAACTCATAAAACTGACAAAAGTATGCACCCAAGAAACAACAAATATGGTAAAAGTGAACGGAAACGCATCAGAGAAGATCAAGGTTAACAATGGAGTGTGACAAGGAGACTCTCACCCCCTTCTGCTTAACCTGGTACTAGCGTGAGCTCTGAGAACAGTAACAAGCCTAGAGACAGGAAGAGAGCTAGGAAGAAGGCTCAATGCCCTGGTCTAAGCCAATGATTTTGTTCTAATAGGGAAAAGAATTCAAATATTTGTAAACCTATGGGACTCAACTGTGTGGTTATTAGTCCATAGGTTACAAACTACTTAAACTAAAGTAAACTAACCTAAGGACAACAAACGCACCCATGCCCAAGGGGTTATTCGAACCACCGACGGAGACGCCTCACCTCAGCAAGGCGCCCCAGTGCACACCACTAATCCGCCGCGGCTTCTAATAGCAGAGAAAGAGCAACATCTCCTTCAGAAGACAGAAGAGGCAATGAGAACAGGCCTGAAGTTGAATATGGATACGACCGAGAACCTTGTAGTTAACAGAGAAAGACATACTACTAAATGTGGATGATGAAGTCTTTGAAAGGTGTAAGACAGTAAATACCTTGGAGCAATACTGAATGATAGGAACGAGATAGATCAGGAAATTACCGCACGTATACAAGCTGGAAACAGGTTTGCCATGGGAAAGCTACCGAAGTCCCGGCTACTATCGAGATTTTCAAAGACCAACGTCTACAAGACACAATACAACATGTAATCTTTCATGGAGCAGAGACCTGGACTGTTACTCGAAAGATGGAAAGAAAACTTCTGACATTCGAGAATGCAATCCTCAGATTTTTGGGCCAGTGAAAGATGGAGAAAAGGAACCATGAATTGCAGGAGTTACTAAATTCAATGGATATCGTGCCATTGATCCAAGAAAGAAGACTGAGGTGATACACGTAATGCGTCGAGAAGGCCAGATCATCAGGCAGGTAGTTGAAGACGACACCAGAGGCAAAAGACCAAGGGGAAGACCATGACTGTGATGGCTTGACCAGATATCAGAGATGCTAGGAGTACTTTGGGACTGTCTGAAGAAGATTACACAGAATGAGGACGCTGGAGGACGTTGATTGGTGAGACCAACACCGACTGCGGTTTGTGGGGCCAACGCATGAAGTTAATGCTGCCACGAATGGTTTCAAAATATTGGTCATGTACCGCACCAAAGTCGGCATCTAATTAAAGACGCAAAAAAAAAAAAAAAAAAAAAAAAAAAAAATGATGAGAGCAAACACTGCACACCAAACCCCAATTTCTGTTCATGGAATGGCGTCGTGGAAATTATGCGGGTTCTTAGCTACCCAGAAGCTGTGATTTTTGTCAGTGGACATAACCACTCAGGCGAAACAAAGCTTCTTCGGGAATACGAATAGAGCCATGTCAAAGCCACTCACAAAACTGAGGAGTATCTGCTGGTTTTAATGCACGAGCAAGACACTCGGTAGAGATGAATGTGCACGTTCAAGCGGAGTATTCGACCGGCATCTTGTCAGTTGTCCCGCTTTGTAGAATAAAAGAAATCAGAGCTTGCATTGGAAGATTCAAGAGTTCATTCTTCCCATGCGATATTAGTGGAGGGTAGAGAAATTGTTCGAAGGTAGTCAGCTGAACATTTTGCCATACGCTTAATTATGAATTGCAGAACAGCTTTTCATCGGTGTTCATTACTCTAGACTTTCTTTTGGGGTTGTATAATTTTCATTATAAATCACGGATTACTTATTCCTTTACTTCATTCTTGCCTTTTGCAATTGAAACGTAAGAAAGAAATCTGTCAAAATAATAAACCTGGCACTCGGTGAGCGGTAGGATTTCGGCTTTTCTGTAAGAGAACGAAACTAGGTCGTGTTCTGTGACTTCTGTTTATTACGCGCTGCTTTGTAGAAAATTTACTTAAGCCCGATAAGATTATGTAATTGTTAGTGCTTGATACTAAATGAGTGGGAAGAAGGAAATAATGAGGGGCACACAATAAATTCCTATTGTTCTGTCCCTCGGTTTACGACTGTAACGTGCTGTACGTGGAAGACTTGCTTTCTTGCTTTCCAAGGTGCAGTAATGTTGTTACATCAACAAGCGTTTACGTCGTACCACGAGGCTCAAAGTTCATCCTTAGTCAAACATGAGCTAAGTGTGGAGCTAAGAGGTAAGCAGTTTTTTTATGCTTTTATCAGGCGTTTCAACCTCAGTCGTTTGTTTTGTATATGGTCCTTTGTACAACTTAGCTCGTTTTCATAGGACTAAGAAACTTCTGAGAGTTTACACTGATGCGTGACATGGTGCTCTATAGTACAACATATCTCTCAATAATAATGAAAGTAGAGGCTCTTTGTATTGCTGCGCGGGAATGGCCGTGGGCTCTAAGCCGCCTTGCAGCTGTGTGCGCGGCTGCTCCCCGTCGGAGGTTAGAGTCCTCCCTCGAGCATGGGTGTGTTGTCCTTAGCATAAGTTAAAGTAGTTTGTAAGGCTAGGGACTGGTGACTATAACAATTTGGTCCACTAGGTTATCAAACCTTTTTTTGTGTTTTTTGAAACTGCTTAAGGTTAAAGCAGGCTGTAGTTATCTGAAAAACACAGAAGAATAAAGGTATGTGTTATCCCCGACAAGTGAATAACACATGCTGTTAAAAGAAAAGTATAAGATGATAGGAAGTGCTAATTTTTGAAAGTAATAACAAGAAAATGCGAGTCGTTAGTAATATATCACTGCGGAAGGACATTCTCTGTGTTATTCATTGTGTCTTTTGTTACCAACTTGTTTATTAGTGGTACTGATATGAGTTCTGATAATACAATTTTGGCAGGTGAACTGTTAACATGGAAAAATTTAATTCCTCCTTTGTCGACGGTGGACAAAAGTATTGAATTTTATAGGAAATATGGCTTATTGCCTGATAACACACTAAGAAACTGCTGCATTCATTGTGAATGTATTTAGACAGTGCGAGTAGGTGTGAAATCAGCAGTGCCGTGAAATATGTTACCTTATTGTTACAAATGCAAGTGGACCTGTTGGCGGTGCTGGACAAATAGTAGTTGAGTCACACATTGCCAGACGGAAATACTAGAATGGACCATTACTCAAAAATGAAATTGAGCACGTTTGGGTGTTCGGGGGAATTGAACAAGAAAGTAGAAAGTGTTTTGTAGTCAGAGTACATTCCAGAGACAGACTCCCTAGTAGGGTTGATCAAACACTTCATTCTGCCTGCCACGAAAATAATTACAGATGCTTTCCAGTCTTATAAATCCTTCAAAGGAGGCTTCGACAACTGCTTTGTGAACCATTCTGTTGAATTTCTCTCTTCTGAAGACCCAACTGTACACACAAAAAATATTGAAACATTGTGGAAATTACTGAAAGAAACCATTAAAAGAGGTCGTCCTACAGACACTACTACTTCCATACTTTCAAACTACGAGGAAAGACGAACGCTCCAGACGCTCTCCCAATATCTCCGAAGTATGTCCTGGATACGGAAAAACCGGATTATTGCCGATGTCTTACACGTCTGATGGCTTCGTTCCTGACGAAACCGCCGCTCGGGAATAAAGTACTGTAAGTACACTATATATATTTGTATTTATAATTGTGACAATAGTTACTGACGTAATACATATCGTAACTCTCGCCGGAACAGCAATCGCACGTTGGGTATATGGATAAGTGCGTGGCTATTTGGATGGAAAGCTCTCTTGCAAATTACCGGTTTACGAAGTAAAAGAAATGGGGAAAACTACTTTCTCATTGGCTCTTTGACCAATGTGTGGTCGAAGCATTTGGTGCCCACACGAGACTCCTGATAGCATCTCTTACGATCAATCATCACGCTTCGAACACCTACACGCCAAGCAGCAATTGCCGACGGCCGGCCGCGGTGGCCGAGGGGACTGTCACGCTCTGCACGGCCACTACGCTCGGGGGTCGAATCCCCCCTCGGGCATGGATATTTGTGCCGTCCTTAGTTGTAGGTAGTTCATAAGTAGTTTGTAAGTTTAGGGACTGATGACCCCGTAGTCAAGTCCCTTAAGCTTAACAAACATTTGAACATTTGAATTGCCGACGCTTAGATTGTCCTCCGTCTTACTCCCTTCACAACTACTTGTCTTTCATGCGGTTCGAAACTAGTAACAGCTGTAAAAGTTCTAAGTGATCTCTCGTTTTCTGTATTCTGGCCCTACTACCGTTGTAAGTTGAGTGAGTGTATTAGAGTCTGCATTATCAGAACCTTATCTTCTAAGTCCTAAGGCCAGTACTGTCTCGGATGTTCTAACCTTTCCCCGTAAATAAAGAAATTTCCATCGCAGTTACATTTGTACCAGTTTTTGTGTAGATTAGATTAATACTTGTTCCATAGATCATATATACGACATTTCATAATGATGTGGAACGTGTCAGTTTAGTAAATGTTGTCTACACTTGACAATCGATATTTTAAGGATTTTTATTACAGTTTTAAATTTATTTTTTAAGTTTTATCAAAAAATTCATCTGAATTGTAGAAAAAGCTGCCATTCAGAAATTTCTTTGTAAATGCTAGTTGGCTATCTGTCAGACTTTCGATGCTACTTGACCAAAGACTTTTGTGGCAGCATAATTCACACCTTTCTGAGCCAAAGTTAGATTTAACCTTGAATAGTGAATATCATCCTTTCTCTTAGTGTTGTACCTATGCACACTATTACTTTTGAATTGGGTCGGATTGTTCATAACAAATTCTATGAGTGAATATATATAATATTGTGAAGCTACAGTGAAGATCCCTAAGTAAATGTCTGCAGGATGCTCTTGGGTGGGCTCCAGCAATTATTCTGATTACACGCTTTGGTGCAGTGAATACTTTTTTACTGAATGTTGAATTGCCCCAGAATATGATCCCATATGAAGTTAATGGCAATAGGCGTAGTAAACTAATTTGCTGAGATGTATATTACGAAGTTTTGCAATGACTCTGATAGCATAAGTAGCTGAACTCAAACGTGTCTGGAGATCAACATGATTCTTCCAATTCAGTCCCTCGTCAATGCAAACACCTAAAAATTTTGTATATTCTACTTTAGATACAGATTTATGTTCAAAGTCTAAATATATTAATGGTGTCATGCCATTTACTGTATGAAACTGTATATACTGGGTTTTATCAAAGTTTAATGTGAGTCCATTTGTAGAGAACCACTTAATAATTTTCTGAAAGGTATCATTTACAATTTCATCAGTTAATTCCTGTTTGTCAGGTGTGATAGCTATACTTGTATCATCAGCAGAAAAAACTAGTTTAGCATCTTCGTGAATGTAGAATGACAAGTCATTAAGAACAGCAAAGGACCCAAGACAGAACCTTGTGGGACCCCATTTTTGATAACTCCCCAGTTAGAGGAATTAATTGTTTAATCTATATCATGTGAACTGCTTATTTCAACTTTCTGCGCTCTTCCAGTGAAGTATGATTTAAACCATTTGTGCACTGTCCCACTCACACCACAATACTTAAGCTTATCTAGAAGAATCCCAAGATTTACACAATGAAAAGCCTTTGAGAGATCACAAAAAAATCCCTACTGGTGATGTCCGCTTATTCAAAGCATTTAATATTTCATCAATGAAGGTGTATATGTAGCATTTTCAGTTGAAAAGCTTTTTTGAAAAACAAACTGACATTTTGTTAAATCATTGGAGTCACCGTATCATAACCATAACACGTAGAACTAATTAATCAAGTATTTTTACAAGTGACTGCCCTCGCAGTATAGTTAAAAAATAAACGTAAACTTACTAGGAGAACTGGCGCTGGCGTCGGCGACGCGGCAGTAGACGGTAAAGCCGCGGAGGGAAGCGTCGACCAGGGGCTCTCTAGTCGTCTCTAGGAAACGGCCCAACAGTCACCAGTCACCTGCCAAAGCCACGGCAGGCGCCCATCAAACTGCATACGGTGTTTCGCATGAAGTGGAATGCCACTCAGGTCAAGTCTTTCTGAAAACCATGCACAAAGTATTCCAACAAAAACTGTACGTAATTTTCTACCGTCAGAACATCACACAAGTTCTGCAGCATAACCTCCAGGACTAACAGTCCTGGATGAAAGATATTAAGCGGACGTGACTTACCGCCAGCCTAGGGGACGAACAGCTGGCGGGACTACAGCTGTGGTGATGGGCCGTGAGGTGTACTCGAGTAATCGGTGGAGCACTTGGCTGCGGAAGGGAAAAGTCCTGGTTCGAATCCCGGTCTGCCGCACAGTTGGAACTTCGCAAGTAATTCCACATCACCACACACACTGCTACAGGGTGAAAATTTCATTCTGTAATGTGTTGTCACTGAGATCTTCACTATACGCTTCTTGGGTATTCATTACAATTCAGATCTTTGCTAGGAACAGGGAACTGATGACTTAACAGTTTACTCCCCCTAAACGACAACAACAATTCTGGAGTACCATGTTGGGGAACATGAACTCCATCAAAGGTTGCAAAATGCTCGCCAAGTAGTAAAATACACTACTGGCCATTAAAAATGGTACATTAAGAAGAAATGCGCATGATAAACGGGTATACATTGGATAAATATACGAGAACTAACATGTGATTACATTTTCACGCAATTTGGGTGCATACATCCTGAGAAATCAGTAGCCAGAACAACCACAGTTCATCAATAGTAGTAACTGGCGTATTGTGACGAGCCAGTTGCTCGGCCACCATTGACCAGATGTTTTCAATTGGTGAAAGATCTGGAGAATGTGCTGGTCAGGGCAGCAGTCGAACATTTTCCGTATCCAGAAAGGCCCGTACAGAACCTGTAACATGCGGTCTTGCATTATCCTGCTGAAATGTAGGGTTTCGCAGGGATCGAATGAAGAGTAGAGCCATGGGTCGTAAGACATCTGAAATGTAACGGACACTCTTCATAGTGCCGCCGATACGAACAAGAGGTGACAGACGTGTAACCAATGGCACCCCATACCATAACTCCGGATGATACGCCAGTATGGCGATGACGAATACACGCTTCCAATGTGCGTTCACCACGATGTCGGCGAACACGAATGCCACCATCACGATTATGTGAACAGAACCTGGATTCATCCGAAAGAAAATGACGCTTTGCTACTCGTGCAACCAGATTCGTCTCCGATACACCATCGCAGGCGCTCCTGTCTGTGATGCAGCGTCAAGGGTAACCGCTGCTGCAAACGTCGTCGAACTGTTCGTGCAGATGGTTGTTGTCTTGCAAACGTCACCATCTGTTGACTCAGGGATCGAGACGTGGCTGCACGATCCGTTACAGCCATGCGGATAAGATACCTGTCATCTCGACTGCTAGTGATAAGAGGCCATTGGGATCCAGAACGGCGTTCCATATTACCTTCCTGAACCCACCGATTCCACATTCTGCTAACAGTCATTGGATCGCGACCAACGCGAGCAGCAATGTCGCGATACGATAAACCGCAATCGCGATTGCCTACAATCCGAACTTTATCAAAGTCGGAAACGTGATGGTACATATTTCTCCCCCTTACACGAGACGTCACAACAACGTTTCACCGGGCAACCCCGGTCAACTGCTGTTTGTGTATGAGAAATCGGTTGGAAACTTTTCTCATGTCACCACGTTGTAGGTGTCACCACCGGCGCCAACCTTGTGTGAATGCTCTGAGAAGCTAATCATTTGCATATCACAACATCTTCTTCCTGTCGGTTAAATTTCGCGTCTGTAGCACGCCATCTTCATGGTGTAGCAATTTTAATGGCCAGGAGTGTATTTGCAGTGAATTATCGGCTACCTGGACCCACAGTTTAAAGTGTATATGAAAACCGCTAACTCCATTCTGGAGTCACTTTCAACTTCCAAAAGCGTTGACAACTCCGTTTCATGTAACGGAGCGAGGCGGTGCACGGGTGACACAGTGGACGCGCATTCGGGAGGACGGCAGTTCAAACCCGCCTCTGGCCATACTGCAAGACTTTCTCCGTGCTTTCCTTTCAAATGGCACCGCCGATTCCTTTCCTTATCCTCAGGAAAAGAGTATTTCTTCCTTCTCTAATGACAAAGATGTCGACGGGACGTTTATCTTTTCTCCCCTTCGGTCCAGGGCTTCGGGAGATTTCCGCCACAGTCGAACGCTGCCATCAGCTCTTACCTACGGGAACCGAGACACACTTGACGAAGCTAAGACTTTTCCAATAGGCCAGAGTCAAAGACACACGGTCACGATCCTAAGACTGGCGCTGCGACAGATATACTGTTAGCGAAGGCACACCATTCGGTCGTCAGCTCCCATAGCTCATTAACGCCAGATTGCCCTCATTGTGCTAACGAATGCATCCATACTACGTCCCATATTATTTTACGTATAGTTGCTTCTCTTCTAGTACTGACAACGCTGCACAAACGCCACAGCTCTTTCATTAAATACATCAATCGGCCAGTAACTGCATCTACATACATATATACTTCGCAGTCCCAAAGGTTACTTGCTTTCCTGTTTTACTCCGATATAGGAGGGAAAAACGAATTCTTTTATGCATCTGTACGAACCCTAATCTGTCTGTTACCTTTGTGGTCTTTATTTTCACGAAATGTAAATTGGCAGCAGTAGAATCGTTGTGCGGTCGGCTTACAATTCCAGTCCTCAAAATTTCAACAGTATTTCTCGAAAAGAACGCCTTTCCCTCCAGGGACTGCCATTAGAGTTCCCGAGGCATCTCCGTAACACGCACGCATTGATGGAAACTACCAGTAACAGTCACCCCCTCTGAATTGCTTGTCTCCCTTTGAACACTTGAGCAATGCCAAGGCGGAGTCGCACAAGTGTTTTATATGCGGTCTCTTTCACAGACGAATCACACCTTGCCAAGTCTCCCAATCGACTGCAGTCGACCATTCGCCTTCCCCATGACTGCTCGTCCCATTACGTTACGCCTAGATATTTGACGCAACTCTGTCAAGCAGCACTCTGCTGATACCATGTTCGAACATTACGGCATTGTTCCTCCTACTTATCTGCATCGCCTTATAGTTTTTCTACTCTTACCGCTAGTTTCCATTCCTCACACCATCTAGAAATTTGATCCACGTCATCCTGCGTCCTACTACAGTCATTCATTGACGATACTCTCTTGTAAACCACAGCATCATCAGCAAACATCTGCGGGTTACGAATCACTTTGTCCGGGAGATCATTTTTATAGATACTAAATAATAGCGGTCCTACCACACTTCTTTGGCGTACTCGTGGCGATACCCTAGTCTCTGGTTAACACTCGCCTCCTAGGATAGCTTACTGGGTTCTATTACTTTCTTAATCTTAAAGCCACTTATATTTGTGACCCTATTCAATATATGGTACTTTCGTTAGCAGTCTGCAATTCGGTACCGTGTCAGACGCCTTTAGAAAATGAAGAAATTTGCTGTCTGCCTGTTGTCCTTTTTCGCAGCTGGCAAGATGTTATAAGAGGGGAAAAAAAAGGGCAAACTGAGTTTGGCACCGACCTTTTCCCGTATCAATGAACTTTGTTATTAGAACTGAGAATACGTTTAAGAATTATAGAGAAACTGTCAACGATATTGGCCTGTAATTATTAGGTTCCGTTCTTTTGCCTTTCTTATACAAAGGAGTCGCCTGCGGCTTTTTCCGGTCGCTTGGAACTTCGCGATAAATGGAAGCTAAGTAAGGGGCCCATGCCGCAGAGTACTGTTCGTAAAACCGAACTGGTACTTACCTGTTTTCAACTTACATATACATGTGGAATCTGTTCCGAAAGAACAGACGTCACCTCTGATCTGTCGTTGTCATTCTTTCATATTTACAGAATATATGACATCAACTACGATTAGGGAAAGCTGTAAATGTGTACCCAGACGGGATTCGAACCGGGGTCTCCTGCTTTCTAGAACGTTGCGCTGACCCGTACCCCACTGGGCACAAGTGATGATCACACCTGCAAGGACTACCTAAGCACGCCTCCCGTCAAATTCCCAGCTTTACCCCGCCCACAGTACTCAAACTCGTAGTTTGGAAACTAATTCCCGTAAGAATAAGGGTCCTCTCCACTTGCAGAACCTTGTGGAACTGACTTTGGCTAAATGGAAGTAGTTCGTGAACTGTTTATCAGGAAACTCTGATGTCAAGGCGAATTCGCCATGGGTGCTTCTGTTGTTGATGTAACTGCTTTTCCACTCTGGTTTCTCCCGGAAGCGCTACATACTGTCAGTACGTCCTTTCCCTCACCAGTATAAGACGGCTGGTTCGGCTGTGCAGCCTGCGGCAAGCGCTGCCGGGGTGTCCCGCGTGGGCGGCAGGGCGCGCACGTGCCGCGGCGCCACGTGCCGCCGCCGCCGCCCACGCGGCGCTCTTCCTCGTGTCAACACGTCACCGCGAGCTGGCTGTCAGTCGCACGATTCGCTACAGCAAACGCCGGTCAATCAATTTGCACCCCCAGGAGACACAGCGGTAATTAGCCTCGGTAATTGCTACATTTCGGCGAAGAGGAATAAATATCCGCCAGTTTGCACTGGAACTGTCTTGACCACAATTACACTTTATTAAAGCCTTACGCGTTTCGACATGTCATTGTCGAAGGCATAATCATTTTAAAAAATCGCATTGACGTGTTTTACGGCACACTTTACATTTGTAGTTTTATAAGTTTTTGCAAACATTTTGGACCAAAATAATCTAAATAATAAAAAAATTAATAAGTCTGAAACCCCTTTTAGGAAAAAAATTAGGTATTGGCGGGTTCCAAACCTTCGACCTTTACCGACATAACCCAACGCATTGCCACTACACTATTTTTTTATTTTTTATTTATTATTATTATTATTATTATTATTATTTTGTTCTATGGGTAGTACTCTTCGTTGCGGACGCTGATCGTTTTTGTTCGTTCTTGTTCGATGTGTTGTTCGCTCAGCTTTTTTATTACAGAGGGCGTGGAGCCCTCTGACCGAGCGCGCTGAGCCACGGCGCCTGGCAACTACGGTATCAATCAAATCATGAGTCTTTTAATCTCATACTATTAATGGCCGTTGTCAGGTGATGCTAATATGGCATTTGCAGACATTAGATGATCATTTATCGTACGAAGAACGACGTGTTTTTGTTAATTCTTCAGTGCGCCATTGCCTGGAAATGACAACATGTAAGTTACAATAAGAAAATATTGAAATATGCAACGCAAGATGGGCGAGGAATGTCACGTGACATCTCCGAACGGCTGGTTTTCGTTAATTCAATGTAGGGTGTCAAATCTTCATTATTTTTGCAAATGTGTCTTAAACGATACGAGATATGAAAAAAACATAAGCGAGCAAAGTTGTAGAGAATTTTCTCCTCTACAAATTCGGTTATTCAATTTTCGTGTCAGATAAATAGTTAATCCGTTATTTTCATTTAAATTTCGAGCTGTCAAAAGACGATCGCAAAGGCCCACTTTTAGTGTTACTACCGTAACCTAAAGTGGGCCAACACTAAATTTGTAAGCTACGTACTGATGACCACGCAGTTTGGTCCGATAGATTGACAGACATTTGAACATGTAATACCTAAAACAAGTTTAAGATTCCCTCCCAGAACATATCTGTAGGATGGTTTAACGGGCTTCCTGTGCGTGATAATGACTTTACATTGATTTTGGTTTTTAGTGGCCAGTTTTGGAATTGGATCTCCTCTTTGTTTTAAATTGGTATTACATTCATCATCATTGAATTGGCTCTTTTACTTGGCTTTCCTGTATGAAATGTAGGTTGGTATGACTGATGCTCCTTTCGTAATAAAATACTGTTTTATTTAGCTTGAAGTTCTGCGTCGTAATTATTGTTTCTGAGCCTATGTGTTTACTAAAATAAATAAATAAATTGATGATCGAACATGAAATTCTGTCTCTCAGGGGCTTCTAATTTAATAAAATATTTTTTCTTTTGAAATCCCGAAAGTTCATTTATGTCGAAGGCAGTTACAAAAAGATATTGTCTATGCCTGATTTTTATCATTAATTGTCCTTTGGTAGAATTTATATAAAGTTCCTTTCAAACGTAACAGTTGAATTATTTTCGACACACTCATTTTCGCGATCTATTAAAAGTCAGATGTAGACATATGAGCACTTTTCATATTAATCATAGTTTACATGAGGGATCTAAATACTTGAATAATCGTTTGACACTTCTTAAGATTTCACTGATTCTGTATTCTCAAATTCACACAATTACAAAAAATAAATAAATAAACATATCGGAGCCTAGTCACAGAGATAGCGAGTAACCCGACTGTGGGTATTATTCATACTCCAATTCGGACAAAAGATTACTGAAGTGTGTTTTGACCATCTTACTCTGAACATTACTATTCTGAATTGCATAGATGGTACTTGGTTTCATTAAAACTTTAAATAATACTAACTCCTTTTAAAAAAGAAAAAAATGAAAAAATACAAAATGATGAAAAATGGCGATTCTATGACAGTGTTAAAATGATAGAGTGCACTTGACCATACTGCAGAGATGTTCTGGAGGAATTGTAAACTTCTTTTATGTATGACATATGTCAATGACACCAAGTCGTAATACATATAAAAATTGATGTTTGTGCCTATAATTCACTCTGCAGCCAAAACTACAAACCGCAAACAAATAGTGTTCGCATGTGGTAACAGGTATGTCTCTCATTGTGCACTATGGTGGTAGAGGGTTGATAACAAGGGGGTGGAATATATGGCAGTTACCAAATTACGTAAAATTCTACGTGTGGGTGTCAATATTTGGCTCTTCAGCAAGAACTACACAATGGAGACGAACGATTTCTGTGTGTTCTAGTACAAAGTCTCCCGTTGTACACCATAGCACTTCCGTGTCGATAGACGTAACAGGGTGGAAGATATAGTGGTTGAAAGTTGTCAGCTTATATATAATACGGACTGAAGACCAGCGATGAATTTCGACACTATAATAGAAAAGAGGTTATATACAGCGAAACGTGGTGCGCGTTCTTCAGTTTTTCTGCAACAAGCGTACGAATAAAGGAAAAATAAGTGCATATTTCAGTTTCAAAAGTAAAACTACCAAGAAAGGTGCCAAGCGTAAGAAAGAAATTTGGCGTTCTCGATCCGTTTCTAAAAGACAGAAAAGGCGTTGAAAAGTGAATCTACAGTCGACAGAAACTTGAAATTTGTAGACGTTGTTTATCTTACACTGTAGGCGTCAGACCTGAGGGGTGAAATAGCGGGTGAATGGTTGTTTGAAACTACGTTGCTATTAAGGCAATTTTGAATCAAGAAATAAACTTCAGATTTAGATATTTGATTGGAATTTTGAAAACATGTTTCGATATTTTTGGAAATTCAACCATTAAGCGAGTGAAATAAGGGAAAATCTTTTAAGGGTGCTACTAAGACTATTTTGATGCTAGAAATACGGATAGTTGTATTTGCAACTATGGTTAAATTTTTAAAAAATTTTGAATTCTGCCATCAATGGTGCAGTAGGTGGTGGCAATTTGTATCAAAATAAGTGATTGGGAAAGTATTTTTAAAGCTAAATCTGTGAAAATTTCTATTTAGAAGTAGAAACAAGGAATTCAGGCCATCCAGGAGCGTAAATTAATCTAGTTTTTTTTTCATAATTTTGCCTTTGATAATGACATGTCGATACGCGTAAGGCCTTAATAAAGTGCAATTGTGGTAAAGACAGTTGAAGTGCCACCACGTCTCACAAATGTCTAATGCAGGCACCACGGAATCTGCGAGTGTCTTCAGGTATGCCACATCGAGCTTAGATCAGAGACTGATAATTATACTGCGGTTAACCCGTCAACTCTTTCCTAATAGACGGTACTTACAAGTCCCTATCCATTTCCAGCGTCATGAAACAAAGTGGAATACACCTGACATCTTTTCCTGGCGGACGTTAGGATCCGTCTGATGTACCATATGGAACAATCGCAGACCGAGATTGTTCAATATCGCTGCTCACAGACAGCAGTAAACACTGTTTTATGTCTGTGAGCATGATTTTGTTGTCACAAAAAGGCGCTGTTGTGTGTCCTCGCATTAGTAATTTACTTTTGTATTGTTTTAGCTAATGGGAACTGATATTATTCAAAGAATAGAGCTCTCTTTATTTATATAGTGCTCAAAACTGTCTCTGGAAGTTTTTTTTAGTACTGACAGTGTATTTTACTGTAATTGTCTTTGTTGCTAGGTGTCAGTAATAAATTGTTGTTTTGTTTACGAATTACGAAATATGAATACGGTTCAGGGATAGCTACAGTTATATTTTTCTCCCACTTCAGGTCAATATCTATAATTGCATTTCAATATAAAAATGTTGCTATCTGTTCGTTGCTGGTAAATCTTTATGTTAAGAGATACACATTTCATAATTTCTTCCAATTGCATTATATCCTGTTGCACTATGAAGTCCCATTTATTTTTAATTAATATTTATTGTGCTTTTATTCACTTTGGTAGAAAAATAACCAAATACGAAGTTACGTGCTAGATTATTTGAAGTGCGAATAACGGATAGATCAGTCTGCCGTGTTTCGTGTCGAGGTTTCTCCCTGAGACTGCAATTGTGATAGTGGACGAGCTACGTCGACTACATGGCAGCTCTTATCAAGCAACACTGCGTATTCTCGGCTAATTACAACAGTTTGCGTCCAACGAAGCAGCCGCATTATTGAGTGATCTTGAGCAGTGGAGAAAATAACACGTTCATCAGAGAGAGAGAGAGAGAGAGAGAGAGAGAGAGAGAGAGAGAGAGAGAGAGAGAGTAACCTCGCGTTTGTGCATGCTAGTTCAGTTCGTAATCCACATTTATTCAGTGGTAGTACTGCTCGAGTTACGCCTCTGCAGCAATATTACGTGATGACTTGTATTGTGGATGATGTTTTGTGCAAAACAATAGTTGTACAGACTTATTTACACGCACAACAATTAACAGCTTCTCATTCCAATTTAGCAACCACGCTCCAGGGTTCACAGTTGGCAGGATACTACCAGAATGAGGTAAAGACACTTATTGGAATTCTCTTTCTCTGAGGCATTGCTCACAAAGCAGAACATGTGATTTTAAAAGAAAAATTCGAAACATAAAGGAAAACTTTGGGGTGTGTGTGTGTGTGTGTGTGTGTGTGTGTGTGTGTGCGCGCGTGTGGGGGGAGGGAGGAGGTGGAAAGTACGCCGCACCTCAACTGCAGGGGACGTCGTCACATATTGTTCGCTCAAGATGGGTCACGCGTACGCGCTAAGGCCGGTATGTTTCTTTGTCAAAGTTGAAATGTCAAATATTTGCGTCGAAGAAACTTGATAGTGTAAGAGGGATCTTTGACATGGTTCATCTTTCATCAAAGAAATGTTATCAAATCTAGAGCCTTGCCGTAGATTTGATCACTAGTCGTTTGTCTTCTGTTCATTGCAGTGCGAAATATCACCGCTTTGAGCGCTACCACCACTGCAGTTATTTGACTGCTGTGTGTCTGTTAATACGGCTGCAAAGTTTTGTTGGTGTGTTCAACCAACCACAAATTAATATAAATGTATGAAGCAGACGAGGCGTTTTATAATGAGAGCCATTCCGATAATAGAAATAGGTTTAGAAGATTGTAGAGGGAACACACATTGTATATCATTTGTCTAGAAAGTTTATTCCCACATTGCAGCATAATCATTATACAATTATTAAAGATAGTTCCTAATGCCCTTGAAGCGCACTAAACGTTTGTTTCGCTCAGCCTTCACTGCGTTATAAATTGATTCAAACTTCCCAGGAGTTGTTTTGCTTAATGCATACTGTGGTATTAGACTGCTATACTAGAGGCGTGCGCGTCGGTTTGCACAGTGTTAGTGTCAGACTAAAATCCAAAGGTCGCAAGTTCGATCCCCGCCAGGTCCTAGGATTTGTATCTGCCACTTTCCACTTCTTTCACCTCTGGCAGCATTGCTCATGTGAAAAATACCGAGTAGCACCGTGATTAGGAACCCAAGTTAAACTGTAGCTCCCGCTGTAACTGGCTGGGTTAGTCAGTTCGAAGGTCCGAGGAAGGCAACGGCACACTACCTCCAAACAGGACCATGCCTAGTAAAGCACTGTGGTGTTCAAACCAATCTTCGGACTGTTGACTGCTTTACCTTTATACTAGAGGCTACAGTGGATCTTTCCAGTAGCAAGAAATAATAATATCGATGAAACCCCGTCTTCTGCAGATACGACATTGCTCATGCGCGTATTTCGCTTTGTGACGTAAGGAGCCACTTTGAGTTAATTCTGATACGTTGTGGCACCCATTCCCAGCTATATGACTTGACGTCCTCCACTTGTAGCCCCACTACAAATTTTATGAAGGTTTTTGTTGTCACAGCGTGTAACCCACATCTTCATCCAAGTACGTTTTCTTTTTTCCCCAACTTGTCTTCGTCCAAATGTAATTGTGGCAGCAACAATTTCAGCGCATAACCAGATTTTTAATTGTCCGTCATCTTGAAATATGACGTTAAACATGACAGTGTAATACCCCTTTTAGCGCCACGTCAAAGATTTATGTTACGCAAATTTCACAAATATTTGAGAATATTTCTTTGGCAAAGATTTGATCAAAAATATGATCGTGTAACACGGGCCTAAACTCGCAGTTACAGGGCTGAAAACGTCGTAAGATACAGATACGCGCAGGTGCAGATGGAGATGGATGTAAATGGTAGGGACATAAGCAGAACTGTCATTTGTATTCATCCGATTCATGTGAAAGTGTTTCCGACATGGTTATTGCAGCAAGAGGGGACATGACATTCAGGAAATCGTTAGGTAATTAATTATTCAGAGCTGCACAGTGTCAAGAATAGCAGATACCATGCATTACCTGCCACGACGGATGACGCAGTAGCCCACGGCCTGCACTTAACTGTCACAGTGACGACGCCTGCTTAGTTAGCAATGCTGACAAGCATCACAGCGTGAAGCGAGCGCAGAAATCAATGTGCCACATACGACGAAAATATCCGTTGGGACAAATGCTGCGTAATTTGCAGTTCGTGGGCTGTGACAGAGTATGACGGAGTGCCTTCGCTAACAGCACTGCGCCGTATCTCCTCGTCTCTTTGGTGAAACAGGTTTACACGACGGGAACACCCTTGCTTAGTGATCTGAGTAGACGAGGCCACATTGTATTGAGTTACGGCTTATGGTAGCGTTAGTGTGGCCCAGGCTCCACAAAGCGATGTTGTGGTCTTCAGTCCGCAGACTGGTCTGACGTAACTCTCCGCGCTACCCTGTCCTGTGCAAGTCTCTTCATCTGAGAAAACGTTCGGCAACCTACATCCTTCTGAATCTGCTTACTGTATTCGTCCCTCGGTCTCCCTCTACGATTTTTTCCCCCACAACTTCCTTCTAATCCTAAGTTGACAATTCCTTGACGTCTCAGAATGTGTCCAAACAATCTATCCTTTCTCTTAGGATATGCCAGAAAATCCTTTTCTACCCGATTTGGTTAAGCACCTCATTAGTTACGTGATCTACCCATCTAATTTTCATCATTCGTCTGTAGCAGCACATTTCAAAAGCTTCTATCATCTGCCGGCCGCGGTGGCCGCGGGGACTGAGGCGCTCCAGTCACGGTCTGCACGGCCACTACGGTCGGGGGTTCGAATCCCCCCTCGGGCATGGATATTTGTGCCGTCCTAGGTCGTAAGTAGTTCATAACTAGTATGTAAGTTTAGGGACTGATGACCCCGTAGTTAAGTCCCATAAACTATACAAATATTTGAACATTTTTTCTATCATCTTTTTACCTGAACTCCTTATCGTCCACGTTTCACTCTCATACAATGCTACACTCCAGACATGTGCTTTCAGAAAGGACTTCTTAACATTTAAACAAATATTGTATGTCAACAAATTTCGCTTATTCAGAAACGCTTTTCTTCCAAAAGCCATTCTGCATTTTATATCATCTTTACTTCGGCCATCAGAAGTTACCATGCTACCAAAATAACAAAATTCATCTACTACTTTTATTGTCTCATTGCCTAATCTAACTCATCAGCATCGCCTGATTTTCTGACATTGCATTCCATTACCTCCGTTTTATTCTTGTTAATGGTCATCTTATATCTTCCTTTCAAGATACTGTCCGTTCCATGCAATTGCTCTTCCAGATCTTTTGCGGTCTCTCGCAGAATTACTATGTCATCTGCAAACCGCAAGGTTTTTATTCCCTCTCCCTGGACTTTAATTCCCTCTCCAAATTTCTCCTTCCATTCCTTCGCGGCCTGCTCAGTGTACAGATTGAACAACATTGGGGAAAGGCTACAACCCAGTCTTACACCCTTCCCAACCTGTGCGTCCCTTTATTGCCCTTCGACTCTAATAATCGCTGTCTGGTTTTTGTATAGGTTGAATATAACTCTTCGCTCCCTACATTTTACCCCTGCTACCTTCAGAATTTGGAAGTCTATATTCCAGTCGACATTGTCAAAAGCTTTCTCCAAATCGACAAACGCTAAAAACGTAGTTCTCTTTCCTTAACCTATCTTCTAAGATAAGTCATAATGTGAGTATTGCCTCCCGTGTTCCTACATTTCTCCTAAATCCAAACCGATCTTCCCCGAGGTCGGATTACACAAGTTTTTCCATTCGTCTGTAAATAATTCGTGTTAGTATTTTGCAACCATGACTTATTAAACTGATAGTTCTGTAATTTTCACACTTACCCGCACTTGCTTTCTTTGGAATTGGAATTACGATATTATTCTTGAAGTCGGAGGGTATATCCCCTGTCTCATACATCTTGCATACCAGGTGATAAAATTCTTTTACGACTGGCTCTCCTAACGATATCAGCAGTTCCGACGGAATATCATCTACTCCAGGGGCCTTGTTTCAACTCAAGTCGAAATAGCGATCTAGCCTTATTATCCACAAGGCAGTGTGCGAGTTGCCGAGGGTTCCATAATACTGTGAGCTGTCACTGTGTGAAGTACACTGGGTCCTCTGGTCCATCCGAAAGAATCATTGACTGTAACTTACGTTCGGTTACTTGGAGTAGTTTTGCATCTAATCGCGAACTGCATGAACCCGAACAACGGTGGAATTAGTAAGGATGACTGTGCACGACTGTCACCGGGCCGCAATTCTTCGTTGGTGGGAAGAACATTCTGGAAAGTTTCAGCGAATGATTCGGGCACCGAATTCGCCAGGTATGAATTTCATAGAATGTATAGGCCGTAATGGATAGGTCAGTTGCAGCACAATATATTGCACTGGCCAACTCTTTGGCAATTAATAAGACTGCTATAGAAGCAGCAGGACTAATTATTCCTGCAAGGGAATTCAGTTTGTTGGACCTATGCCTTGTCGAGTTGCAGCACTTAGAGGAACAAGAAGAGAATAGAGCCTAATCTAGGTGCCATCTCATGATCTCCTGTGTGTGTGTAAACGCGTATTGCAGAAACCATTCCTAACCTTCGGCAGACAACGCTAATCGTGTAACACCGCATCTAGCCTTAACATCGGCCTCACTTCAGCAGGGAAAATTATGCGTATATTCCTTGAGGTATGCCACATTCACAATGAACTACTGACTGATGATTAGTTCTTGTACGTCGAAGTTTAACGCGCAATTCGAAGTTGGGATGTGGTGGGGTACAGTGGAAACGAGAATGAGTGTTTCGGCTACGGACTCAAATACACGTTTGTAGAAACTTCAGGCGTTGCAGAAGGAAGTATTATGTACCATTGCCAGCACCCACCAATTGAGACTCAATAAGGGAAATTACAGATTTCTGAGAACCATCGGTCCCATTTACGCATCAGAAGGAAGAACAAAGCTCTCTACGAAAAGTCTTAGTGTTTCACACACAATCTCGTTCAGAAGCTAGGCACCATTCATACAGAAGTATACACACCTTAACCACACTATTCACAGATTAAAAGATTTGGAGATGAGTCACACAAAACCACACAACTTAGGGAGCATAAATCATTCTCTTTATCCAAAAAAAAAATAAATAAATAAATAAATAAATAAAAAATAAAAAAATAAAAAATACAAATGTTTAAGCTTAAGGGACTTAACAGTGGGGTCATCAATCTCTAAATGTACAAACTACTTATGAACTACCTTATACTAAAGACGGCACAAACATCCATGCCCTAGGGGAGATTCGAACCCCCGACGGGCGACGGCCTCGCGAATCGTAGCATAGCGCCTCAATGCGCTTGGCATTCTCTTTTTCATTCAGCCATGCTAGAAGTCAGACTCGGCAAAGCCCCTACCATTTTTTGAGCTAACGTCAAAAGAAAAATGACCACTCGAGAGCGAGAGACGAGGTCCAGCACGGGAATAACACGCCAGCGGCGCTGCAGTTAACTCATTCGTCTCGAGTAATCAGCTGAGACAAGAAAGTCGATGGTGTAAAAGGTGCTTAAGTGTAGCTGCAGGCGAGAACGGGAGACGCGCAGTGGCCGTTAATGGCGGAGCTGCGAGCAGTACAGGGGTAGCCTTAGAGCGTAAATACGGCTGACGTAAATAAGCTCGGTCAACCGAAAATCGATAAATCGATTTCGCCGCGTCGCATCGTTTTTTCAAGTACCTCATATTCATAGAAAACGGCAAAGTACTTTTGACAAGCTGGAATGTAGACGTCATTGCTCCTTGTTTCACTCGTTAAAAATTTTAAGCTGAACTCTTTAAGTTACTGGCTAACCACATCTTTAAAATCATGACATATTCGCAAAAGTACTAGTCCTCTCGTCAATCAGGATAAGAGATCGTATCAACAAAAGCAATTTATTCTTAGGATGCTGGCTAACATCGCCCTTTAAAATGATGTATTTGTTTATTAAACTACCCATCAATCAAAAATGTGGGCCACAAACAAGTGCGCCTCGGTTGCACAGTGGTAGAGTGCCAGACTACAAATCCAAAGGTCGCGGTTTCGATTCTTTCACCTCTGGTCATATTGCTCATGTGAAAAATACCGAGTAGCACCGTGGTTCCGGAGCCCACGTTAAACTCTAGGTTCCCCTATAACTGGCTGGGTAAGTCAATTCAAAGGTCGCAGGAAGGCAACGGCATACCACCACCTTAAGGAACGATGCCTAGTAAAGCACTGTGGTGTTCAAACCAGATTGTTGACTGCTTTACCTTTTTACCTTAAACATATAGAGGGTCTCCGATGTGGTAACATGAACATCTGGGAAAACAACTTCCTCGGTTGGTGAGTTATGCACGTGACGTAGCCGCGACCTGCGGCCGGCAGTGTGTGTGGTGTGGTCGCTTAGCTGTGGCGGCGGGCAGCGTGGGCCAAGCGGCGGCCTTGGGCGGTCTGCGCCTGCGCGGCTGGTCCACCAGCGCGCGCGGGTAGCCTTCGTCTCACCCGAGCTCAGGCGAACGTTTCGTCATCGTGACGTAGCACTGACAAAACTAGTGTGTATCGATGGGTCTCAGGTATGTCAAAGTTCGTATTCGTACCGTTAACCTCAAATCTAAACATCGTTGTTGTGGTCTTCAGTCCGGAAACAGGTTTGATGCAGCTCTCCACAATACCCTATCCTGAGCAAGCCTCTTCAACTCCACATAAGAATGGCAACCTACATCTGTCTGAATCTGCTTACTGTATCCATCTCTTGGTCTTCCCCTGCGATTTTTCCCCATACACTTCCCTCCAACGCTAAATTCGCAATTCCTTGATGTCTAAGAATGTGTCCTACCAATCTATCCCTTCTTTTAGTCAAGGTATGCCAGAAATTTCTTTTCTCCCCCATTCTGTTCAGTACCTCCTCATTAGTTACGCGATCCACCCGCCTAATCTTCAGCATTCTTCTGTAGCACCGCATTTCAAAAGCCTCTTCCTGTCCGCACTGTTTATCGTCCATGTCTCACTCCCATACAAGGCAACACTCCATACAAATGCCTTCAGAAAGGATTTCCTTAGGTTTAAATCAATATTCGCTGTTAACAAATTTCTCTTTTTCAAGAACGCTTTTCTACCCATTGCCATTCTGCATTTTATATCCTCTGTACTGCGACCATCATTTGTTATTTTACTGCCCAAGTAACAAAACTCATCTACCTCTTTTATTGCTTCGTTTCCCAATCTAATTCCTTGAGCATCACCTGATTTTCTTACACTGCACTCCATTACCCTAGTTTTGCTCTTGTTAATGTTCATCTTATATGCACCTCTCAGCACACTGTCCATTCCGTTCAATTGCTCTTCCAGGTCCCCTGCTGTATCTGACAGAATTACTATGTCGTCGGCAAAACGCAATGTTTTTAATTCTTCACCCTGAACTCTAATTCCTTCACCAAATTTCTCCTTGCTTTCCTTTATAGCTTGCTCAATATACAAATTGAACAACATTGGAGAAAGGCTACAACCCTGTCTTACTCCCCTCCCAACTGATGCTTCCCTTTCATGCCCCTCGAGTCTAATAACTGCGGTCTGGCTTTTGTACAAATAGGTTTCATATAAAATATCAGGTCTGGATTGTGTTACTGTATATTTCATGAACGTAACAAAAGTGTAAAGGAACAGCCATAACAAAAGTAAAAACTGGCGGCTTTGCTCCAATTTATAGCCATAGCTATAGATCGAAGAAATGTATGAGGTAAAGGAAATTATTCGCACAATTAAGGGAGAGGAAAAATGTGTTATGGGAGACTGGAATTCAGTAGTACGAAAAAGGAAGGGAAGATAGTAGGTCAATATGGACTGAGTGCAAAAAAATGGAGGAAGCCGGCTGGTAGAACTTGGCACAGAACATAATTTAGTTACAACAAACATCTGGTTCAAGAATCACGAAAGACGGTTGTATTCGTGGAAGAGACCAGGAGACACCGGGAGGAATCACATAGATTTTATAAGATGATTTCCAATCCATGGTGTACAGCAATCAGTTAGAATAAATATTCCTTCAAACCGTCTTGATCGCAAATTTTTTATTAGTTAATGACGCGTTTCACCCTTTAGCAGGGCATCTTCAGGTCATCTGCGTGACAGAATTTACACAAAATTACAAGGCGGAATTACAAACGGGTATAATGGTACATGGGCTTATTTAGTGTTAAGAAGACAGTATAAATGGTAAACGAAGCTTACAATGCGCTCTCCGTGGTGTGACACCGTAAGTTGTTTTGCGGCGTTTCTATTTTTCCTGAATTTTTGGATTTCCTTGTAGCCCTACAAATGATCGGGTAACAACGAATTACAGTTGCAACATAGTCGGTAAAGATGTGAGAAACATAAAACCGATTTTTAAGATTACCTTAATAGAAGCTGTGGTCTCTGGTAATCTTAAAAATCGGTTTTATGTTTCTCACATCTTTACCGACTATGTTCCAACTGTAATTCGTTGTTACCACGGAGAGCGCATTGTAAGCTTTGTTTACCATTTATACTGTCCTCTTAACACAAAATAAGCCCATGTACCATTATACCCGCCTGTTATTCCGCCTTGTAATTTTGTGTAAATTCTGTCACGCAGATAGTCTGAAGATGCCCTGCTAAAGGGCGAAACACGTCATTAATTAATAAAACAGCAATCAAGACGGTTTTTTACTGAAAGAATATTTATTCTCACTGATTGCTGTACACCATGCACTGGAAATCATTTTATTTAGTTCTTATGGGAGACTGGAATTCGGTAGCAGGAAAAGGGAAGATAGTAGGTGAATATGGTTTGGGCAAAACGAATGAAAGAGGAAACCGCCTGGTAGAGTTTTGCACAGAACATTATTTATTTGTAACAAACACCTGCCTTAAGAATCACGAAAGGTGGTTCTATACGTAGAAGACACCAGGAGACACCGGGAGATACCAAATTTTATTATGGTAAGACATAGATTTCGGAACCAGTTTTTAAACTGTTAAGACATACCCAGGGGTAGATATAGACTCTGACCATAACTTGTTGGTCATGAACTGTAGGTTGAAACTGACAAAACTGTATAAATGTAGGAAAATAAGAGATCGGACCTGAATAAATTGAATGAACCTAAAGTTCTTGGGAATTTCAGAGGGAGCTTTAGGCAAAAATTGACAAACGGGGAAGAGCAGAGGAATGAGTACCATTGAGAGATCAAACAGTGAAGGCAATAGAGGGCAAAATAGGTAGAAAGGCAAGACCTACAAAAAATCCTACAAAAGACTTACAAAATATAAAAATGCAGTAAATGAACAGGCAGAATGGACTACAGACGATTAAGAAATGAGATTTACAGGAAGTGCAATATGGTTAAGCAGGAGTGGCAAGAACGCAAATGTGTGTATATGAATATATTACTAAGGGAAAAAATAGATACCGCCTACAGAAAAATAAAAGAAACATTTGGAGAAAAGAAAAGCAGCTGTATGAATATAAAGAACTCAAATGGAAAACCAGTTCTCAGCAAAGAAGGGGAATCTGATAGGTGGAAAGAGTATACAGAGGGGTCTAGAAAGGAAATGAACTTACAGACATTATTGTGGTAAGGAAAGAATAAGTAGAGGAAGATGAAAAACCAAATATTGTACCGAGAGAATAATTTCACAGAGCCTTGAAAGGCCATAATCGAAACAAGGCCCCTGGAGTAGATGACATTTCCTCAGAACTACTGAAGTCTTTGGGAGGGCCAACCATGACAGAATTATTTCTCCTGGTTCGTAAGATGTATGAGACAGGTTAAACACCCTCAAAATTAAGAAAAATATAATAATCCCCATTCCAAAGAAAGCAGGCGCAGACAGAACCATCAGTTTAATAAGTCATGGTTGCAAAATTTTAACACGAATTATTTACAGAAGAATGGAAAAACTGGTAGAAGCCGGGGAAGATCATTTTGGATTACGAAGAAATGAAGGAACACGGGAGGCAATACTCACTTTACGGATTATCTTAGAAGATAGATTACGGAAAGGGAAACTCACATTTCCAGCTTTTGTAGATTTGGAGAAGGCTTTTGACAATGTTGATTGGAATACAATCATTCAAATTCTGAAGCAAGCAGGAGTAAAATATAGGAAACGGAAGGTTATATATACAAGTTGTACAAAAAGCAGACAGCGGTTATCAAAGTTGAGTGGCATGAAAGGGATGCAGAGATTGGGAAACGGTAAGACAGGGTTGTAGCCTTTCTCCAATGTCGTTCAATTTGTACACTGAGTAAGTTTTAAAGAAAAGTAAGGAGAAATTTCGAGGAGGGATTAAAGTTCAAGGTGAAGAAATAAAAGGACTTTGCGTTTTGCTGATGACTTCGTAATTCTGTCAGAGATAGCAAAGGTTCTGAAAGAGCAGTTGATCGGAATGGACAGTGTGTTGAAAGGAGGGAATAAGGTGAACATTAACAATAGCAAAACAAGGATAACGGAGTGCAGTCTAAGAAAATCAGGCGAGGCTGAAGAAATTAGATTAGGTAACGAAACAATGGAGGTAGACAAGTTCTGGTACTTGAGTAGTAAAATAACATGATGGCCGCAGTACAGAGGATATAAAGTGCAGAATGGCAGTGGGAAGAAAGGCGTTTTTGAAAAAGATAAATTTAACTTCGAATATTGACTTATGCCTAAGGAAGTCCTTTCTGAAGGCATTTGTGTGGAGTGTTGTCTTGTATGGGAGTGAAACATGGCCGATAAACAGTGCAGACAGGAAGAGGATTGAGCCTTTTGAAATGTGGTGCTACAGAAGAATGCTGAAGATTAGGTAGGTGGATAACTAATGAGGTGGTACTGAACAGAACTGGGGAGAAAAGGAATTTCTGGCATACTTTTATAATAGAAGGGATCGATTGATAAAACACATTCTTAGACATCAAGGAATCGTGAATTTAGCGTTGGAGCGAAGTGTGTGGGGTAAAAATCGCAGACGGAGACCAAGAGATCAATACAGTAAGCAGATTCCAATGTATGTATGCCGTGGTGGATTTTTAAGGATATATATTTCTCTGACTGGTTTTATTGTAGCATTTTTAATAAGATTTTGCATGTGCTCGCATATTTGAAATGCAAACAAAGGAAGAAATATGAATTAATATTACGATGCATCAAATGAGCAATAGTGCGCCCCCATTTATTTATTTTTTTACGACTGCAGGTCAGGGGGTAATAGGCGTCAGATTTTTTTTCTCGATTTTTTAGTTCTTTCGGGTTTCTATTTCTGTTTCCTTTTGCTAAACCAACCCTTAATTAAAGCGAACTACAATAGTGAAATCGTCGTGGGTTGTAGCGAGAATAACGCACCGCTATGTATAAAGATAATATAATTATCTAAGTTGCTGCGTCCAGCATGATGGACGAAGTCAATGCATTAGCGACTAAACAGGAATGGTAGACCTAATTACGTATTTTCGGTGAAGCTCGTCAAATCACGAGGACTACCTTCCGATTAGTATGAACATTTCATTCTAAAACACGTAGCAGAGACTGTAAAACGTCCCAGTTGATAGTTATCCAAGGTTAGCTGTGACGATGTTTTGGTTTCATACGTATATAAATAACGAAAGTAAGTTATATTCATACACACCACTCGAGCCAACCCTAAACATAGTTATAAGTCTTCATCAGTCTCGTAAGCGTTTCTGAATATTTTGCTCACCGACCGTTAAAAATGTGTTTGGAGAGGATGAGTCTTTGAAGTAGTTCTGCGGATAAATTTATAAGCCATTTTTATTAACTGCATACGCATTAGTGCCTCTACTGTGGTGAAATGTGTTGCAGGTGGGGGCGGAATACCGCGGTTTTGTCGGTAGATGTATTGGGTGAGGTGTTTCTCAGCTGCTGGAGGCAAAGGTGGGAGTGCCTCGGAGTAGGGATGGGGTGAGTGGAAGGGGTAGGGCAGGAGAAAACCGCAGGTGACGCTGCCGAAGGTCGCTGCGGTCCCCAGACCCGAGCCAAAGGGCGCTCCTAACCGCTAATAACGCACCAACTTGGCCTCCTCCCACATGAGGAGCTACAGACGCCGAGGAGGCGCGGGCCGCCAGGGACGCAACTTGGGCGCAGTCTCGTAACTTGCTGTGAGCCGACGAGCGCGACAAATCACGGCAACCAGGAACTATTGCAAACGCCGAAAACACAGGGTGTGAAAAGTGTCGAATACTGCGAAAAGGTGGTAGTACTCATCCAAACAAGAGAAAGAACTGTAGTAAACATGAGCCCGGAAGCAAATACTTTGAGGTGAACACGTTTATTGATAAGGTTCAGACAAGGACAGCTCGTTTTGCTTTATCGCGTTACGGGCGGGGGGGGGGGGGGGGGAGCGTCACGGAAATGTCCACTAATTGGGGTGGAAATCGTTGAAAGAAAGTCGTAATTCATTGCGGCCTGATCTGTTTGCGAAGTTTCAACCAGCGACTTTTACTTCTAAATGTGAAAATATTTTGCTGGCACCCACCTACTTCGGGAGACATGACCATCCCAATAAAACAAGAGAAATCAGATCGAAAATGGAACGATTTAGGTGTTCTTTCTTCCCGCGCGCTATTAGTGGAACGGTAGAGAAAAGTTATGAAAGTGGTTGATGAAGCTTCTGCCAGGCAAATGTGACTTGCAGAGTATGTATGTAGATGTAGATGTTTATACGAAGAGCTGCGGATGTCAGCTTGCTTGCAGGTAGATTTATCGGGTCATACGTGCTACAACGAAGGTTAAGTGTGACTATTTCGCCGTAAGATAAGCCATGTCAGCAACGATTACAGATGTGGTTCGTGCAAGATGGAGCACCGGTACAATTTCGTCGCGATGTACTCAAAGCTCTGAAGCAGACATTTCAGGAACACTGGATTGCTCCGGAAGAATCCTAACCTTGGTCTTCTTGTTTTCCAGAATTAAATTCCTTAGTCTTTTGTGTATGATTGTGAGATTAAGTTCGCTTGGACTGGAAACAGCTTTTATTTTGGTTATAGTACAGTTCGAAAAAGGTGTGTACCCAACTCTAATTAACCTTTTCGAATGTGATTTTTTGTCATTGTACGCAAGTGAAATCGCTTTATTGGACTTTTAATCGCTGAAAAGCTTTTGAGTGGATAGTTAGGAGCATTAATTTCATACGCGAATTGCAGAAATGCAACTTTTACATGGTTATGGGATTTTGATTCGGTGTTGTTCGTTCGAATATGGCAAAAAATATAAACGTTTTTAAGCAGTTTTCTGAACATTATTTGTATCTTTTACTCTTCGTCGATGTGATATTTCCACATCGCATGGCGGTAAAAGCGATGTACTGGAGTATGTGCACACAAGGAAACAGAGAAATGGAAAGTGTGTAACAATAAAAAAAAAAATAAATAAATAAATAAATAAATAAAAAGAAAAACGAATTGCCGATAGTGAAAGTGAACGTGGATACGTGCAGAGTGCTTATTTCAATTGTTTATTTTAGAGTACGATATACCAATTAAATGCGATGACCATGTGGGTCACTTGTTCCGTAAAATGTTCCCACGTAGCAGTGTATCACAAAAAATACAGCTGTGAACGTTTTTGTTTTAATAAAATCTATCACTTTACCTGGACTGGCTACAAATAACGATGTAATCGACGTTTGGATTAATTGAAGTGTTTTTGGTCCATTTTAGGTTACGGTAGTAGGGATCGTCGTTTGACAGCTCGAAATTTAAATGAAAATAACAGCTTACCCGTACAACTGACACGAAAATTGAATAACCGAATTTGTAGAGGAGAATGTTCTCTACAGCTTTGCTCTTATGTTTTTTTCATATCTTGCATCGTTGCAGAGATATTTGTAAAAATAACGGCGATTTGACGGTCTGTCTGGGTGTAACGTGTTTCCACTTTTGTGGTCGAACCGTTCAATCGATCGGCACGAAATTTTACAGACATAATTGTTGGCTACCAGAGACCAGAACCTCGGTAATTTTAAATTGCAAATAAACCGCTCATCTGACGCGAAAATTCAATAAAAGAATTTGTTGAGGAGAACATTTTACAACTTTGTTCCATTATGTTTTTTTTTCATATCTCGTATCGTTTGAGAGATATTTGCAAAAATAAGAGTTTTGACACCCTCCATTGAATTAACGAAAACCAGCCGTTCGCAGGTGTCACGTGACATTCCTCGCCCAGAACTCTCTGGCATACGCTATCTTGCGTTGCGTATTTGATGATTTTCTTATTGTAACTTACACGTTGTCATTTCAAAGCAATGGCGCGCAGAAGAATTAACGAAAACACGTCGTCCTTCGTACGATAAATGATAATCTAGTGTCTACAAATGTCATATTAGCATCAGTTAACAACGGCGATCAATACTATGAAATTATAGAACACAACTCCTAACTGTTAGCTGTAGCGTAATGGGTAATGCGTTGGACTGTGACGCTAAAGGTCAGTGGTTCGGAACCCGTCACTACTTTACTATTTTTTTTTCCTAAAAGGGTTTCAGACACTCAAACAATAAATTTATTAAGATTATTATTTTTGACCCAAAAGTTTGCAAAAACTTATAAAACTACAAACCTAAAGTGGGCCGTAAAACGTCAGTGCGATTTTTTGTAGCCATTTGTAAGCTAAAATCAGTTATCTTAATGTTTATACAAAAGTGCGTCGCAGTTTCTCATAGAATATATCTCCTGGATTTTGGAAGAATCTTGCGATTTTTAAATCGGATCTCCTGAATTTTACACTTTTAAGATTGGCAGTTATGGCATGTGAAGTGCCGCGGTAGCGTCGCATTGTGATGTCGCTTCCTGGCCGAGCTTGCACAAGGCGCTGCCGCTGCCTCTGCTGTCGCTGTGTTTACAGGAGAGCCTCCCCAAGGCCTCCGTAGCTGCTGGGCAGCCAAACAGCGGCGCCACCTGCTGTTGCCTCCTATAAGTAATGCATCCGCGGTCGCGTCTCACACCGGAGACCGGGCGGCCTCCGACCCGAGGGTCGAGGTTGGCCGCACGGTTTGTTTTCCTGTCTACGCGCTGCTTCTAGCTGCCTGATGCTTGCGGAGAAACCGCAGGGGGACTTTCCACGCGCTCGTTTCTAACACATTATAAGCTGCTTGGCTAGGCCGAAGAAAACATCCATTGTGCCGTTCGAAGAAAGGCAGGGGTCAATTCGCGTTACGGCGCGATATTTTTAAAAATTGTGGCTTCTTGTTAACCATGTAAAATAGTCATTATATTCATTCAAGTCTTGAACAACTTTCGTGATCTGTAAAGACGTAACCCAACCTTTTCTGCCACAACACTTGTTTCAAAGCGCTAACCGCCTCACGCTCAATTTGATTTTCGCGCATGCGCACTTCTGACATACGTACTAGCTCTGTCACGAGCACCACATAGTTGACGACGGACGGTACCAGCGCAACGTCACTGGTATAATCTATATCTATAAATGTGAATGTCTGTTCGGTGTACGCTTATCACGTCCGAACGACAAGACGCAGAGACTTAAATATTTGTTCAGTTACTAATTTATACCTGAGGAAGGTTTTAGGCACGGTTTTATAGCGATCTGATAGATATTTAGTAATTTAAAGAATATAACGCGAATTGCGAAACAGTAATTACTCTTTGAAAATTATATTTACTCTTTGAAAGTGGTTTTATTGTTGCTTGAGGGTTGATAATGATAAAAGGGTGGAGTATATTGGGATCGAAAGTTATCGGTGTATATAAAATTCTGCGTGTGTATGTGTTAATATTTCGCTCTGCAGAGAAAATTACAGAACACCAACGAATTGTCTGTGTGTAATTGTTGTCCGAAGTTTCATGTTGTACACCATAGCAGTTCCATGCCGATAGCTATAAGGGGGTGGAAGATGTGGTGGTTGAAAGTCGTGAAATTATATAAAAACAAATCGGACTGAAGGCCAGCGATGACATTTGCGACTCTATAGCAAGAAGGTTACATACAGCGAAACGTTATGCCACAGAGCATATCTTTGGTCTATGCGTGCTACAATGTCTTCAGCTCTTTCTCTGTAGGGATAAGCATACGAATAAGGAAATGTAAGAATAAATAAATAAAACAGTAAAAAAGAAATTTCTTTTAATACGTTTCTTTAAAAAAATCGATTCGACGTTTCGCGCATTCAAGTGATCTATCTGTGATATTATTACAATCATTATTCTTGAATTTCGTGATTGGATTCTTCGAAACGAGTTCATTTCTTATTTCTTAAATATTCTCTGATAAATGTAACATGTTTTTAGAAAAAAGATGGACAGAGAGAGTTGATAGGAAAAGTACTAATTCAAGGCTCGAATAAATAAATACCCGGGCAACGCCGGGTTTTCAGCTAATATTCTCATATTTCCCATTTCCACATTGTTTCAATTCGGGAAGTTCATTTTATCATTTTATGGAATAGGAACAGAGAAAGTTGGGTCGTCTAGTGTCACCGAGAGAAAAATATGAAATAACTTCTACTTTCACCTACAGTTATCGTAATTATAGCCCAAATGTAAAATAACATAACGTGATTGTTACTGGCATTTGCTCTTCTTTGTATACAGATAGCCTTGATGATATAGCTCTAATGCCACTAAACTAGTTGGTTGAATAGAGTAATACAATACAGCTGAAGCGGTTTCCATTCAGTATGACTAAAGATCTTATCATCACTTTTTGGCACATGCACGAGAAATATCTCGCGCACTTAAATGTATGAGATTTCTAACCTAAGGTTAAGCACAAACTGTACCAAAATTAGTCGATACTGAAAAGTACTCAACTTATACACGAGTTAGTTTGTTCTCATGGCAGAGCACAAGGCCAGACGTGATCATTTTTTGTGGCGTACTAGAGAATATGACGGTTATTAATTGATGTATTTTGTTCGGCTGGAAGTGCTAGTATTATTGCGGGACCAGTTAAAGCTAATGTATAAATTTTGGCGATAAATAGCATCCAACCAGTTGCGTTAAAATGGTTTTAACTGAAACCTCCGCTTACTGAAAGGGGTAGCGACAAGCAACCTCGCTAGGTGGTGCCAAGAGGGTGAAAGAGTGTGCGCGTAGTCGCGTGATCAAAATATGCGTGTGCTGATAAAAGTGCATCTACTGATAAATTACTTTTGTCGAAACCTAGGTAAAGGTTTTAATTAAACCCATTTTACGCAACTGGTTGGCTGCTATTTATTCTAAAATTTATACATTCTACCGTTGCTGAACTGCAACCATGTTCAAGTTTTTAAAGCTAATGTGAATATTAAGATTTTCTTAAATACATAAAATTGTATCATAGCTTCTCCAATATCCATTTCAGCCCCAAGGTTGTAAGTGACGTGACATTAACATAGAGGGACGTTTAAAATTAAAAAAAAAAAATACAGTAATTCATTACAAAAAATTTTATTTTCAAAAATTTTGTGCCCACACAGTCTTTCTTGGGCTTTCACTACATTTTTATGGTCTGCACAATCTTATAGTAACATGCCTTTGAAAGAAATAACAGGATTATATAAAATCAACTGGCTAGCAGATACGATAACTTCACATGTCAAAATAAGAATATCAACACTTTGTCAAAAAAACCTTTCTTGCCGCCATTGTAAGTGTACTGGAAGTTTGCCGACTGCTGGTACCACACAGTGTAGAAACATGGAACTAATACACATTGTGCACGTTACCACAGTGCATCCGCGATTCTGTGATGCAGGTCCGAACTTCCTAGCGTGAATTACAAAGAAATAAAGCGAGCAAAACCAGAACCGCACAAATGTCGTGCAGGGCCTGAACAGGGATATAGTACAGCTAATGACATTCCACGAGGAATGTACTTATACTGTTCGTAGCTACACTTTGATTCCAAATCATATTGTGTGCATGACAATGCCTATAGCACTCGGTATATGAGAAGTAGAAATAGCATTTTGATTATACTGTATAAAATAGCTGCATAGCTAATTCTTTTGTTTTGGTTTGCAGGTATGTCTGCAGCCCTGGTACACCATGAAACCGTCGCTTCACAGAACTGCAGCACGCTGCTATCGGAGGCAACAGAAAACTATACAGCGCATCAAAAAAATTGTCGTACGGAAATTCGTTTCCTACAGCAAAGGAAACGTGACAGCCAACATAGACGACTAAAGAAGTTGCATTGATTGGCAGTAAACAGTCGCAGTAAAAGTATTTCCGATGCTGCGCAAACAAATTGTCTTACAACACTTATACTTATTTTGCCTTCACTAGTAGCCCGCTGCGGTATTCTGGTACAGGATTGTAAATGAAGTTCAGGTACAAGAGTGACGGACCTGGTCTCCAACTCGTAAGTCTGATAGCTTTTTTTAAAAATTAAGTTATGTTCCTGCGATTATTGGGTTTCGTGGACATAGCGAAAAGATAATTTTGCCGTCTTCATATATGTATATCATTTTAGTGGTAAACTTTGAAAAATGAAGGAGTCTCAACATTTGACGCAGATCAGTAATCTACACCAATTAACATCATTCCCCTATGTTCCTATGCGGGAGATGTACAGGTTACTTCACACGACTTACAACTGATGTAATTACACAGGCCAACAAAAAATAGTTTGCCGCTGTGGAGTAGCCGAGCGGTCTAAAGCGTCTCACCGCGGAGCGCGCGGGTCCTCGCCGTGGAGGTTCGAGTTCTCCATGGGGCATGGGTGTGTGTGTTGTCCTTGGGTTAGTTTACCTAGGTTTAAGTAGTTTGTAAGCTACGGACTGATGACCACGTAGTTTGGTCCGATAGATGTACAAACATTAAAAAAATAGTTTTGGAAAAACTTCTTGTATAATTTGGGCTGATTTATATGTTGTTTGGGATGGGGAAACAAAATATGAACTCAGTTTTTCTTCTAACATGTACAGATATTTTTTAATTTATTTATTTATTTATTTTTTATTTATTTATTTATTTTAATTTTTTTGCATTTTTTGTTACAAAATAAAAGTATATACATTAAATCACAATGAAAACTGCCACATAAAAATCATACATTTTCATTTAAATCATATAAACAGTACTGAACTTTTTCATACTACATAACTTTATATTTACTTATTCTCTTCTCTCGAGAACTTAGCGTACAGTTATTTCGTACGGCACACAATGATATTCTGTATGAAGTGACCAACAGTAGTCTCCCATCATGCTGACTTCCAGCAACCCTAGTATTTCTTCTCCATTACCTTCACATCTTGGTGAAATCGCTCTCTATGCTCTTCACTTACGTTTCTCAAATTTACCGGAAAAAATCCAAGAGACTTAATAATAAGTGAATTTTGAACTCATCAAACAGCCCCACTTCATTTTTTCTAATTCATTTATAACAATGGCTACGTATGTGTATTACCCAAAATTCCAGTTACGACAAATTTAAACCATTCCAGGACTCCTTTTCACGCTTTTTCCTGTTAAATCCGATTCTCTTACCAAGTCATTTCACTCGCTTAAACTTTGGGGGCTCTACGTTTATTTATTTTTTATTTTTTTATTTTTTATATCCAACTTGAACTCATCCTTATCACCTTTTTCAGACTCAGAAATGCTGAGTAACATGTTTCCTAACGACTTTACCTGGACCATGGGGTACAGGACGGAGAGCTGATGAATGGTTAGGATAAGATATAACTTATTTTTTGAATCATAACTACTTACAGCAAAACTACAGAAATAACAATCATCAGTGTGCTTTTTGGCTCCCTCTAAATCACCAGGATACCATATCTAAATGCTTTCTTCTAAGCTTTTTACCATTTTCTTAAATCTTTAACACGTAAACCTAATGTGGTGACCATGCTTTATCTTGATCTCCTAACTTCAGACAAAAATATGAAAAGTACACTTTTTAAAATTCATTCAGTTCTTTTACCTTAGATGTTTTTTTTATCACAAATTCACCACATATGAAACAAATTATCAGGAAAGTTTTTACAGCCGTGGCTGAACATCGTAAAATTACGCTTCACTTCACATCACTGACACCACTCACATCAAAACAACCAAAATGGAACCAAAGACTCTAGGTGTTTCCTGTTGTCACAGCCTTCTAAATTTCATTGTTATAAATTGTCAACCATATTACTGCAAAGAAATAAAAAATATTTGCTATTTTCACAATTATGGATTTATTTACGAAATATAAAAATAAATGATTATAAAATTAACAAAGAATGTGATATGACAATTTAACTTCATGTCCATGTTTATCTGCCTGAAATACAGAAACAAAATGATAAAATGTTGAAAAAGTTTTTCATCGTTGGCCTGTGTTGTTGTTTGACGAAAGCCCGCCTCAGACGACGCTGGAATAGCTGCTGGAATCCGTGTTTTTCTTCCCAGCGGGATGTGAAGTGTGGCGTTGTGCTGGGCACTGCGATGGCTTTTGTGCGAGGTTGGCTGCACACGATGCTTCGTTCACCTCATAGATCGGTAGAAGACGAGCGAGACTTGATAGTGTCAACATGGACGCTGTTATAGTGGAGGTAGCAAAGCATAGTGGACGTGAAATCAGCGTGTTTTTATTGGACGCAGGACAGAATCCTCCCAACGGCAGGTAGGCGAGCAGGGGACAGGATTGAATCCTCCCGAACTATTCTAGCACAGTGGCGCCTCCTGCAGGTACCAGCCCACAGCCCCCACCCCCGCCCCAAGCCGTTTCCGGCCTCACTTGTCACTTCTAACAAAACCAACAGTTTACTTACTCTATGGTATTATATGTGATTAAATTTAGTATGAAATGTTGTTGTTGTTGTTGTTGTTGTTGTCTTCAGTTTGATGCAGCTCTCCACGCTACCCTATCCTTTGCAAACCTCTTCTTTTCTGAATAAGAACGACAGCTTACATTCTTTTGAATTTGCTTACTGTAATCGTCTTTCGGCCTACCTCTGCGATTTTTACCCCATACACTTCCCTCTAATGCTAGTTTCACGATACCTTCATGTCTCAAAATGTGTCCGACCAATCTATCCCTTCTTTTTGTCAAAGACTTCTTTTCTCCTCAATTCTGTTCAGTACCTCCCCATTAGTTATGAGATCTACCCAATCCGAGCGTGAGCTCCATCTCTAATGACGACGGTATCGACGGGACGCTAAAAATTAATCTTCCAATAGTATAAACAATAAGCAGCGCTAATTGCAAGATTGGCAAAAGGTCTCCGCATCCTTGTATACCAACCAATGTTCAGCGTTAATTCATACTGTCATCCGGTATGATCAGTGTTGATTACATAACAAGTGTTGAAGTTTGGCATTATATATCTCGTCTCCATGCGTAAGTTTTCTACTGCTCCTACCGTTTCTTCCAAAGTTGCAACATCATTCGTGCTAACAAATGTGGTGAGTTTTTTGCTGTTGTTTTATGTAATGTTTAGGTTTGAAGCTTTTTACCCAGGTACCACTAGCAATAAACAAATTTTTGTGAAAAATACGGGAATAGAACTGTCATTATCCATTGTTGTAATGTTTTCGTTGTACTTGTTTATAACAGCCTCATGCTTCCTTATATCTCTTCCACGTTTCGGCGTTGATTAATGGCTATTTCTTTCTCGTGTTACCTTTTTCTACTTATTACCTTCCGATTTCCTATCAAGGCAAGTTTTATTAGAAACTAGAGATGTTCATAACTTGCTTCTATTCACGTTAATTCAAGCCAGTTCAATAAGAATCATGTCCCGCCCTCCCGTTGAAAGCAGAATTTCTTCTTCCTTAGAAAAACATTAGCCTGCCTTCTCCTTTGTTTATAATTCGACGCTATATCAAATAAACGTGTATACCAACTGCTGCAAATGTTGCACAGATTTATCAATTATGAGTAAAACGTAATCTTTAGATTGTAAGAACCAAAGTGATGTTACTGTACGTTTACTCCGACTCTAAAGTTAACCGGGGCTTAATTCTCACTTTCACTTTACTGTACAATGTAGGAACATACACTGGAACATATGCTAGATAGCTTTGCTTGGCTGGAATATTCATAAAGGCCTGGCCACACACTCTGGTCTGGGGCCGCCACCAACTACATGCTTAAATATGTTAAGGGAGGATTCAGTCCCATCCTTTTTCACACCCTTGCAGGCTCGGGAGGATTCAGTCCTATTTTTCTGACCGCGGGAGGAATGGATCCTGCGCCCTTTTTATTTATTGAAGAAATAAGGCGGAGAAAACGACATGAGAATGCTAACCGTAGATTGTAGAGTCGTTTCTGGTTATCTCACCATGATAATGTGTAAATTGTTTTCACGATATTATTTAACGAGCTTGCAAACGACACCATAATAATTAAATTCGCCGGAAGAAAAGGATTTGTTAATAATCATGATTTTTGTAAATGAACGTCTCTATACGTTATATTAAGATACGTTTTGAATTTTGACAAGTTATATGAAACGTTCTCCATTTAACTATAACACACATCTTGTTTGATAATAGACTGCTGCCAACTCAAAAGTTGTCAACATGACGCTTGGAGCACACAAACAAAGAAGTATCAGTAGACTCTAGCGGCAAGCTTGGAAATCATACGCTCACGTGACGAAATGCTTCTTCCTCATTCGCTAACGTTAAAATCCACCACAGACAACAAGCCGGAAAATAGGACATGTCCTATCTCCGAATTCCAGGACGCAAGCCCGCAGCGGAGCCAGCAATGACGTTATTTTCCAACTCAGCTGCCATCACCGCTGCCATTGCAGCTCCCAGCATGCAATCCAGTAGCAAATAAAGCATCGTCTGAGGCGGGCTTAACGGATAGGAACTACAGGTGCTGTAAACACCATGAGAAATACTAGGCGTATCCCTAAAGTAATTTTCCCCAATGTTGTTCTCTTTAAAGCAGTCGCGGCAAGTAAACTTGACAATGGTGCAGAAGTGCAGTCTGCTCTCTGCTCTAGAGCACCTGACAGCACTGCCGCTGTGTCGCCTGTTGACCTGCACAATTACGGCTTTTTCGCTGCCATCTTTAAATTACGCAGCGTGACACTGCTGGCTTTGCGCACCATCAACGCAGGTGAAAGGCGAGGATGGCCACCCTGAGGCGCTGCGCCACTTTCTTCTGTAGATTCATGTTGTTTTCCCTATACTTTGACTGTGGGACAGGATTACCAACATGCCGCAAATTCTGTTCAAATCAGCTCTGTTTCAGTTGTTGGCTTCCACTTCTTGCAAAGTTACACTAGTGATGTCATATGTGGTTGACACTTTGGCTACAGCAGTGAAAATTACGTTTTTATTCCTGTGACATAGGAATACCTATGAGTTATTAAAATTTTCATATCAGACAAGGTTCGATTATGGCAGCCTAGATCTGCTGTAACCAGTCAAAAAGTTTTTTTGCATCAGGCTTAGGCAACCCGTGCTTTTTCGCATTTTTAAAACTCGCCTCCAAAGGTTAACACAATGTCTAAAACATAATAAACTTACTACGATCGTATCTTTAGCGTGCTAATATACATAATTTTGTTACTTGAATATTAGTTTCTGTTAATTCTGTCAACTATCTGGAATCAAAACTGTGTTTTCCCAATGCACAACCACACATTTTTTGGATAAGACTGAAGGATTATAGGCTAGCTGAGCATTGTACCACTAGCTGATATCAAATGCTGTCATTCCGGTGAGGACTGTTAGTTTTCTACATCCATATTACAAGAATGAAATACCTGCACAAACAGTTTTAAGACTCGAGCCACAATGTTGTGCAAGTAAACATATTCGTAAATGGGCATTTGCGATTATATTAAACACCATAAATTTGAAACTTCCTGGCAGATTAAAATTGTGTGCCGGAACCGACCTTAGCCTTTCGCGGGGAAGCGCTGTACCATTGAGCTATCCCGATACGACTCACGATCCGTCCTCACAATTTCAATTCTGCCAGCACCGGAATCACCGCCGGATGGTATCGTGCTGTTCAGTTAATGTGGGAAGGCCGGTATTGTTAAAAGTAGAATTAATGAAACGTCATAATGTCAAATCGTTTTAGTTGGGAACATTGCACGAAGAAATATAAAAATTTGTTTTTAACCCTTTGAGTACCACATTATGATGAAATCAGCGTTGGAAAAATTAAAATTCAGGGTTTCATGTATGAATACAGTACAGTAAACATGAAGAAATGTTATAAAAAAAATCAATAGTTCGACCAAAAATTTTATTTCATGTATTTTATGCACAACGTTGACGTTTTTTATCGATGTATTTTATTACTTCGGCGTTATTTTATTGACAGTTAATACTGCCAGATCAATAATGCCAGCATAATCTTCGCCACAGCACCAAAGGCAAGACAATTCACTGCTGGAGTAAAATAAAAGGAACCACACCCACGCTCACACTCTCAGCCACGTACAGACGGCAACGCAACACAACCTCCAAGACGGAGGAAACTAATGCCTCAGGAGTGGCTACACGCCGTACCAAGCGGCAAAATGTCGTACTAGAAGCATGTTGTTCATCAACAAAAATGCAACTTCAACGACCGTTGCACAAAATAAGGTACAAACTAACTTTTAATACGTTGTTGTCCAGGAACAACACTGGGAATGGAAGGGTTATGGTTATAAAGTAATTTGACGTTTTCTGCTTAAAATGGTGTCAAATCGTTGCGGAATTCCAATAGGAAGTACCTTTTTTTTTAATTTTTCAAAACACTATTGCGGCAAGGAAAATTACCGTACTGGCGATGTTTACACATTCGAATCTTGAATTTTCCGAAAATATTCGATACAGAAGGCTGTGGATATTGCTCTTCAGTTGAAGAATCTTTGATCTTTCCGTTGGCACCATTGTCATTCAAATACTAGTCCATGATCGATATATAATGTGTCGTTGAACAACCTCATATGGCCTCGTATACCTAAGAATGTATTTGTTGGCTTAAACATTTTGAAATGGGGAGTTGGTCATTCTATTATTTAATTCAGTGACTGACATAGAAGGATAAAGGTCATAGAAAGCCTTGGCATTGTTCCTGGTGGTAACACCATCAAAATAAATAAATAAAAAACAGCAAGGTGAAGATAGCTTGTAGGTGAAGAACTAGACCATAAGCCTGATTACTTTGCTGGACACTTTCGATAATAAGAGATATTTCTGAATTTTCATAACAAATTACTGTTATGGCATTTTCAGCAATTTGACATTTTTAGTGTAACATGTACCTTTATCTAGCAAATCATTAAAAAAGGTAACATTCACATTTTCCGAAATGCTATATAACAGTTACAAGAGGCCACCGAACTAGAATCGAGAAAAAAATTTGGTTTATTCTTTGAACCAGGGAAATCTATTTCTTCCAATAAAAATAGATTAACTGTAAAAGAATGAATATTACACCAACAAAAAGAATACAATGGTTCTAGTTCAGTGAGCCAAAATGTATGTTGAAAAATAACTGCCAAAATTTCGAAGTTCTATATGTAACAGTTAGAGAGTAAAACGTACAGTACATGTGGTTGTTGTTGTGGTCTTCAGTCCGCAGACTGGTTTGATGCAGCTCTCCACGCTACCCTGTCATGTGCAAGTCTCTACATCTGAGAATACGTTCGGCAATCTACATTCTTTTGAATTTGCTTACTATATTCGTCCCTCGGTCTCCCTCTACGATTTTTACCCCACACGCATCCTTCTAATGCTAAGCTGAAAATTCCTTGATGTCTCAGAATGTGTCCAACCACTCTATCCCTTCTGTTAGTCAGTATATGCCAGAAACTGCTTTTCTCCCTGATTCGGTTAAGCACCTCATTAGTTACGTGATGTACCCCTCTAATTTTTATCATTCGTCTGTAGCACCACATTTCGAAAGCTTCTATCATTTTATCTGAACTCGTCGTCCACGTTTCACTCCCATACAATGCTACGCTCCAGACAAATGCTTTCAGAAAGGACTTCCTAACATCTAAATTAATATTGGATGTCAACAAATTTCGATTCTTTAGAAACGCTTTTCTTCCCATAGCGATTCTGCATTTTATATCTTCTTTACTTCGGCCATCAGAAGTTATCTTGCTACCCAAATAAAATTCAAGCACTACTTTTATTGTCTCATTACCTAATCTAATTCCTTCAGCATCGACTGATTTCCTAGCATTGCATTCCATTGCCTTCGTTTCACTCATGTTAATGTTCATCTTATATCTTCCTTTCAAGACACTGTCCATTCCATTCAGTTGCTCTTCCAGATGTTTTGCGGTCTCTGACAGAATTACTATGTCATCGCAAACCAGAGTCTAACATAGTCACGAAACTCCCGCTAGTTTTCTGCAACCTGGCGACTGCAGCGGCCGGGTCGTAAGAACATACCGAGAGGCGAGAAACCATTGTGGATTAGAGATGGAGTCGAACAATACGTTTAAAATGCGACTGCATTTCGGAGCTTATTGCGGCACGATAAATTGTAGTTAGAGAAAAACTAAGGAAATTACATTTTCTCAAATATAAAAAGCTCTTACATTGTAGGATAGAATAAAGTGTGTTACATTTTAATGGTGTATGGAATCTGTAAAACACACACACACACACACACACACACACACACACACACACACACACACAGAGAGAGAGAGAGAGAGAGAGAGAGAGAGAGAGAGAGAGAGAGAGAGAGAGAGAGAGAGAGAGAGGGGGGGGGTGTAATTAACTCAGTATTTTCTTCAAAGCTATTTTTGATAGTCTACTGATAGGTTTGTGGAAGTCAAAACAAATTTTTGCACAGTAGTCTACTATTGGTGATGCAGCAGTGATAGTGTAAAGTTAATAGGGATTTGTTTGTACAAAATGTAAAATAAAACGTAACTAACTGTAGTTTAACGTGTACAGACACACTGAGATTTTAGCAGGAAAAGAATCTTAAGCCGCGAGGACTCGCGCGTGAGTATTTTGCTCACAGTAATTTTAAAACAATCGGCATTTTACCAATTTTAAATAGTCAAATATGTGTGTTTTCTTATAAACGCAACCAGAAATACTTATTTAGACATATTAACTACATTACAAACTTTTCTTTGACTGTTATGAAAATGCTACACACGCGATCGATCGCGTAACTTTTAAAGGCGCGAGTTCTCGCGGGTTAAAGATTTACAGCACCTTTACATTTCAGGGGAGTAGGTAGGATGAAAACATGACAGGAACGGCACATGCAAGCCATCTGAGCAAGAATAAAGCGAATAAATCGTGTATTAAGATGTTCAAAATCTATAGAAAAAAATGTGGAACGTGAAACTACGTACCAGTACATTAAAAAAAAAAAAAGATAAAGCAGTCAACAATCCGAAGATTGGTTTGAACACCACAGTGCTTTACTAGGCATGGTCCTATTTGGAGGTGGTATGCCGTTGCCTTCCTCCGACCTTCGAGCACGACTTACCCAGCCAGTTATAGGGGGACCTACATTTTAACGTGGGTTCCGAACCACGGTGCTACTCGGTATTTTTCACATGAGCAATACTACCAGAGGTGAAAGAAGTGGAAAGTGACAGATAAAAATCCTAGAACCTGGCGGGGATTGAACCCGCGACCTTCGGATTTGTAGTCTGGCACTCTACCACTGTGCAACCGAGGCGCACACCAGTACATTATATAACTATAAATCAGTTGCTTTTGAACTTAAAAACACCAGGTTACAATTCGCTTCTTGTCTTAATTCGTTATTGGATGTTATGATTACGACCGTACGAGTGTGAGCCGTATGTATTACAATGCACTGGCATGCTATTATTACAAAATGACATCAACAGGAAACGGGATTTTCGTTTAATAATGTTTTCGTATTTGTGTCACGAAATACAGTACCACGTTTAATGCCTAGGAAATATATAAACAACAGCAATAATAAATTCTTCGTTTCGGTAGTGCCATTTTCTGCTACTGAGCTTGAAACCCAGCCGCTTGGAGCGCTAGTATCGCTTCAGCTGTCAAATGGTTGAAATTTTTTTTTCCTACTGAGTTTCGCGACTGTCGTATTACTCTTGTTAATGTTCATCTTACATCTTACTTTAAAGACACTCTCCATCCCATTCAGTTGCTCTTCCAGATGTTTTGCGGTCTCTGACAGATTTACTATGTCATCGGCAAACCGCAAACGTACATAATGTTAGCAAAGTCAACATTGGCGAGATAGGGCATTCCGACTCCCCTTAGTAAAGAGACATAACGTAAATTCTAAGACTTTAGTATGATTTATTCCATTGACGATTTTGTAGGCGACTGTTCGCGCGCTGCTCTGGAAGAACGAGCAGCCGCTCGCCAGCGGCTTCGGCGTAACGGTTCCGCGCTTGAATGAGGCTTGCTGGCTTGTCCCGCCCCCAGCAGTGACTGATTGCCAGGCAGCTGGGGAACCGGTCGCTGCCACTGCCGCCGCCGCGTCTACTGCGCATCGCCGGCGCGCAGGCGGCGACACGCCGCGCTCATTTGTTTGTCGTGTGCTGCGCGCTCAGTCGCCGGCACGCGGAACGAGCGGCTTAGCGTCCCGTGAAAGCGGCCGGCAAATCCAACGTCACGAGGCAGCGCCGTCGATTGTCATTGCGCTCTCAGCGCTATCCAGTGGCAGGTGACGGACTTATACCACATGATCCTGACGTCCTTCCAAAAGGATTTATTTTTTAAAACATTTTAAGGGTTTCCTTTCGGCACAAAACACTTTGTCCAACAACTGACGGTCACTTAAATGCCGATCGTCGACATGCATATACTAGCATACATTGTTTTAGTACATTATTCTATGTTAGTCACCCTTGAAGCTTGGGCTTCAATTGAATTAACTCATAATTTACTTCTGTAAGTACCGGGTGATTAAAAAATCAGTATAAATTTGAAAACTTAATCAGTGAATCATGTAGATATGGAGGTAAAACGTGTCACACATGTTGGGAATGTGTGGTTTTATTGGAACAAAAAAAAAAAAAAAAAAAAAGAAAAATACGGAGGCAAAACATTGGGTCGCAGCAAGTGTCAAGCTATCACTACTAACATTCTTCTAGGTCATAGGTTTTACCCTCGATTAATCATGTGCTGAATGTTTCGGTAACAGTGAATGCATCGCTGCTGTAATACAGTTGCTTAAATAAGACTGACATTAAAGTGAATCTTCCGATCGGAACTGATAATGGCCGGCCGCGGTGGCCGAGGGGACTGAGGCGCTCCAGTCAGGGTCTGCACGACCACTACGTTCGGGGGTTCGAATCCCCCCTCGGACATGGATATTTGTGCCGTCCTTAGTATTAGTTAGTTCATAAGTAGTTTGTAAGTTTAGGGACTGATGACCCCGTAGTTCAGTCCCATAAGCTATACAAACATTTGAACATTTTTAGAATACACAAAAATTTCAACATCCGTCAACGCTTAATAAGAAAATGTTCTAATGTTTGTAGAGACGGCTCGGCCACCGCGGCCGGCGTGTAATAAGACAAATTAATCGGTAGGTTTGCAGAGAAGCTGAATAGTCGCTTAACTGAAGGTCACACTTAAAGTACGGCATGACTTTATTATTGACGCGTTTTCTGATGTTTTTGCATCATCAGATGTTCATTTGATTTCGTTGGTTGGTTGATTGTTTAGGAAATGGGGACCAAACTGCGCAGGTCATCAGTCCCCCGGTGCAGAGGGGAAGGATAGGAAAGGAGGGAAAGAGGAAGGAAATGCAATCCAGGGAGGACAGAAGGAAGAAAGACTGCATTAGCTCGGGGCCCCTTGTTCGCCACGCACGTGCTCACGAAAGAGCCTTGAGCCCCCTGGGGGAGGGGGTATTCATGTGACTACAGATACTCTGCATATGTCGGTACAGCGAAAACCTTTTTGGAAATCTTTTTGCCTCCATCTGTTACATGTCAGCGTGTAACTGTTCGTCACAAAACCGATGACTAATGAATGTAAAATAATTGAGAGTACTTCAGTAATTGCGACCTATCGAGCTTCTCTCCAGTACAACCGGTTAAGCTGATAATGGTCGCCTGCTTGTTACGCAGCTCTCGCCCAGTGCAGTCCACTCGCTACCCTGGAGCCGCAGCAACATCGCCCGCCTGTCTGTCGCTGCCGCGCGATTCATAATCTCGCAGAGCAACACTCGTCTCTCTCTCTCTCTCTCTCTCTCTCTCTCTCTCTCTCTCTCTCTCTCTCTCTCTCTCTCTCTCTCTCTCTGCGCCCGTGCTCTCGCCAAAGGCCTCGCTCCACCACCAAACCAGCGAGGTCACTCTGGTGCACAGTCGACACGGCCAACCGCTATCGAATCGATAATTTCCGGAAATGTGCCGATCACGGCAAAAGCACAAGAGTAATTCTTCAACAGATACCTTTCAAAACTAGTAAACAAGCGACGACGAAAAGGCTTTCATCGTTCGTTTTGTAGCCTCTTACGTCCAACATTAGTATTCGTCCACCAACAAAATTAGGAACTTACAGTGAATCTCTCCAGACGAACCGCTAACATCGGTTCCGACCTGTGCCGTCTGGTTTCACTGTTCTTAGGTTGCTGTCCTGAGAAGCGGGAAACGGCCGAAGTAAGAGGCGGTCGAGTGGTGTCTGTTCGTCGCGAAGAAGCCGTGTCCGATCGTTCAGATGGTAAAAGACCCTGTTTGCCGTGCTTGGCATATAATTACAAATAACTTTCTGAAAAGGGCAACCACAGCTTAAGTACATTTTGATAAAACTTCAATACACAAACACCACAAAATCTAAAAATTGAAAGTTAACTTAATATTATTAAAGTCGTGGGTGGAGGTGTGTAGAGAAAATCGCAAAGCTTTTAAAACGTGTATATTTAGACACGACCAGTTTCACATCAGTATAGATGCATCTTCAGGTGACATTAGCAAAATGATTACATGATATTTAGTAAACAGCCTCCAGCTTTCAGGAGGCCTTGCTAAAATAATACTGACACTCTTTGTCTTCAAGACTGTTCGGCTGTGATAAGTTAAATCTCTCTAGACCTATCGTCCCTTCTGCTGCAACAGTACCAGTGATGTTAATGTTTAATCCTTGATTTGATTACTAGCATATGCTGTCCTATAGAATAAATGACTGTGTAAAAGCAGCATTTTCATTTATAATTTTAAACTGTTAACGAACACGCCATTTTATGAAACGTATTTTCTTGACAACGTCGATGAATGATACTAATCGATTAGCGATTTGAGCAACATAAAACGCATTCTTCTGATTCGCACACTTCGGTAGTCGTAAAGAAAAAATGGAAGTACTTAGTTACTGAAAGATGTAATTTCTACTGCTGAAGTGTGTGGATTTGAAGCCCGCAAATTATACTGCTGAAACTAGTAATTAATTTGCATTGCAGGGATTTTGGCAAACAAGAAAACTTGAACAAAAACATATCTCTTCTTGCACTGACTGCAATACCGTGTAACAATTTGATTTTTGTAATAAAACTGAATTCTTTTCGCGTTATGTGTGAGACTGTATTACGGTTCACTTATCTGTGTATAGTGTCAATAGGACTGCAGCGAGAGAATACTGAATAGTGCAGGAAAATGCCGCTGTTAAGAAGGCAAGAACCACACAAATAGAATAAAGTGGACAACGCGAAATGTGCGTACCAACTGAGGACAGTTACTAGGTTCAATGGCCGCGGTGTCTGTACAAAAGACAAGCAATCCGTAAACAGTGTTCCATAGCATTTGCTTATTATGAGAGGAGCTATGAGTGACCAATGTAAACGCCGAGGCTAAAATCACATTTTAGACGATGAAGACGAAGCGTTCCATATCGTGCCTCCAGGCAAATCACTGTTTTCCTTAACGTCACAAATCACTGGGATCAATTTCCATTGTTTTGTTAATGAAGTTTGCATAAGATTCAGACAGCTATTGACCTGAGTCACGTTACCTATGTTCGGATTCTGTCCTAAATCTTACAATCACGCTAGTGACTTCATTAATCAAAAGGTGTCAGATTTCTGTTATCCGAAAATGTAACTGGTCTGCTTAAAATAGTACACGGTCTTCATTATTAAACACGCAACACAAAAATATATAGAACCTAATCCTCAAAAGACTGGAGCCTTTCTTTAGAAACGTGCAGCTGTGAACTGCGTTCCTCGTATTTGTTTCTTTGTGTGATAAATAACGATAACGGTTATGTAACCGCACGCTTCCGCGGTCGTTGTCACTGTCAATAAAATTCTTCTGGGTTTGTGACCGCATTTTCAGTGTAACAAAAAAATTGTCCCATCTTTCAGCCGCTTGCAAACTTCTGACAGTTTTAAACGCTGAAAATGCTGTCACAAAGCCGAGCGAGAGCAGCCGAGCGGTCTGGAGCGCCACGTTACGGATCGCCAGGCTTCCCGCGTCGGAGGTTCGAATCGTCTCTCGGGTATGAATGTGTGTTGTCCTTAGATTAGTTTCACTTAGTTTAAATAATTTGTAACGCTAGGGACTGATGGCCAACGTAATTTGGTCCCATAGAAAAAAAAATGTTCAAATGTTTGTAAAGCTCGTGGGATTTATCTGCAGGGTCATCAGTTCCTAAACTTACAAACTACTTACAAACTACTTACAAACTATTTATGAACTAGCTTATAGTAAAGACGGCACAAACATCCATGCCGGAGGGGTATTCGAATCCCCGACGGGAGCATAGCGCCTCAATGCGCTCGGCCGCTCCGCCGGGGCAGGTCCCATAGAATTACAAACATTTCAACATTTGATTTGTTACAAACCTAGAAGAATTTTACTGGCGACATCCTACACACCCTTACTAAGCAACGGTAGGTAATAAAAGGCCTTCGCACACAGTCGCTTGTTACGGTATTCAGTCTGTAAAAACAGAGCTGCTCCTTAGATCTCACACAGTCTAACAAGTAACCACATGAGTATTGTATTTTAGATTTTTTATCTTTTTACGTGTTGTTCAGAAATCAACCAACAGACCAAGCCATTCGACGCAACCCTCAGAAACCCTCTAGAAAATTCTGCAAGTACACGTAATGAAAGCAATTGCATTACCTGTCAGCGTAGCTCAGGTGATACCGCTTGTGGCTTTATAACCATAGGATCGGCGGTTCGAATACTGCAGTGACAGGTTTGCTTTTTTCGTTATGTTCGAATACTGACACAATTTTAATATGTAATGGTAATTTTTACGAAGAATGAAAGTTTTTGTTTATTCGTAATTTCTATATTCTATAAAAGGTTGTAATAACGATGGTTTAAATCAAACAAAAAGATACACGTTTAACAGTATTGCCCTTACTATTGGTTGAGGACGGTTGTCTTTAATTCTTCAGGTTGTGAACAGCTACGACGTTGGTTTTCGAATTCCATAGCTACTAATTGCTTTCCAAGGAGCTAACCAACTCAAACATCGTTTTAGATGATTATGACAAGGTGTTCAGCTCTTCTATAGAAACGTAAAGAAAAACTGACGCAACTCGTGGAATTAGAGATACCAAAAATTTGTATAACTTAATTCGAAAACAACGAAGAAAAGGTTACAGTTTGATTCCAACCCTTACTCTGTGATGGTAAGGCTAAAACTCTACCACCTCAGTCACACCGACCGATGCTGCAACTGTTTTAATTATTGGTAATTAAGTGTACTTTGCAAAACTTCAAAGTCAATTTTTGAGTTTAATGGTGTTGGCTAATTGTTGTTTGTTCTGAACTTCACGTACCACAAATATAGAGAAATTCTGAAAGCCTATACCGATGTGGTCTCTTGTAAGACTTAGTCAATGAATTCGTTTTCCACCAAATAACTAAAATAGAAATAAACAGAAAAAAATTCGCAAAAGTATTTCCTAGTCAGTAAGCTTCGAAAGTTCAAATGTTTGTAAACCTAAGGGACGAAACTGCTAAGGTAATCTGTCCCAACACTTACAACAACAACAACACACACACACACACACACACACACACACACAACACGGGAGCGACTTGCACAATCCATGAAATGGCGCCTTAGACCATGTGGCTATTGCTGCGTTGTAATAACCTTCACTGTTCGTTTATATTCGTAAAGTGTGCGGCGCTTAGTCTCAGGGTGAAACAAAATATATATAAATACAAAAAAGCGTCATCTGTTTGCTTATTAGGAATTATCAAATGTTTAAGCTTAAGGGACCTAACTGCCGAGTCATCAGTCCCTAAACTTACAAACTACTTATGAACTACCTTATGCTAAAGACGACACAAACATCATGGCCGAGGGGGGGATTCGAACCCCCCGACCGTAGCGGCCGTGCAAACTGTGACAGCGCGCCGCAAACCGCTCGGCCACTGCGGCCAGCTGTTTATTAGGAAACCTACCCACTCTACACTGGTGCTGTAGGCACTGCACCATATGACTTATAAGAACAGAGTCCGAAAAATTTATTTTACGATACTTTTTATTTCCATTATGCGATTTCAGTTACATTCTATAGGTTGTCCCGAACTATGCTCGAATCGCCCGTGAAAATCTCACGAAAATTGGTGTAGTAATTTCGTACCAAGGCGGATTTACATAAAATTTAAATTACGATATTCCTTATCTGATCCGAATATGATGTAATATAGCCTATATGTTGTTGAAAGATAATCTCATGCTACCCTGTGTAAACTTAATGCAGTTTCGTCATGATCAGCGTGTCCACACTGACACACGATGGTTCCAGATAAAACGACGGTATCGTATTTTGTTGCTCTTTGTCCTTCGCCTATGTCCCGCTTGCTCGACATCGGCGCGGTTAACTGTGGATGTGGCGTGGTTACCGTTTAAGGGGTAGCCGGATGCCCTCTCACCACCACCCCGCTCCCCCTCCATCACGGGAGGAAATGTGACCATATGTACACTTTTATATTTCTTGGATTATCTGGTTTGACGGAGGAGTTGAATATTATGTACACGTTTTAACCAAGAGCGGACTTCGAAAGGAATTTTTCTTCTAATGTAATAACTGCATTTAGTATTAACGATATTTGTTTGCATAAAAGGATTTCCAATCCATGGTGAACAACAGCAATAAGTTAGAATAAATATTCCATCAAACCGTCAAATAAAATTCCTCTCATTTACAAATACCAACATAAATTATAAACTTCTATCCTGCTTAATAACCTCCCTTTCGTTAAATTTGTATTCAGATAGCTAGATTTCACCCATCCCGTCTTATACATCGGCTTACTATGTCACTCCCTACCCACATTCCCATAGTCTGCACAAGTCGACGGAGTAGCACACCACGCCCGCCCACCGCCCGTGAGCGCAATTGTAAACATGGGCTTATCTTGTATCATCAGAGACCACCGCTTCGATTAAGGTAATCTTAAAAATCTGTTTTATGTTCCTCACATCTTTACCGAGTATGTTCCAATTGTAATTTGTTGTTACCCGAACATTTGTAGGGCCACAAGGAAACCCAAATAACATTCCATGAAAATAAAAACACCGCAATAACAACTTACGGTGTCACACCACGGAGAGCGCATTGTAAGCTTTGTTTTACCATTTATACTGTCTTCTTAACACAAAATAAGCCCATGTACCGTTTGTAATTCCGCCTTGTAATTTTGTGTTAATTCTGTCACGCAGATAATCTGAAGATGCCCTGCTAAAGAGCGAAACGCGTCATTAACTAATAAAAAATGCAATCAAGACGGTTTGAAGGAATATTTGTTTGCTGTTTGAGCTGTGATAAATGGCGCTTATTTATATATTTTTCTCGTATAATGTTATGAACACCACCAGCGCCCTCTTCACAACATACCCCGGAGTTAACGAATGTTTTCTTAATGAAAACAATGTATACCGAAAATTTATGTTGTTCTTGTGGTCTTCCGTCCGGAGACTGGTCTGATGCAGTTCTCCACAATACTCTATCCTGAGCAAGCCTCTTCATCTCCACATAAGAACGGCAATCTACATCTGTCTTGGTGTTCCTCTGCTCTTTTTACCCAACTTCCCTCCAATGGTAAATTCACGATTCCTTGATGTCTAAGAATGTATCCTACCAATCGATCCCTTCTTTTAGACAAGATATGCCAGAATTTCCTTTTCTCCCCAATTCTGTTCAGTACTTCCACATTAGTTACGCGTTCCACCCACCTAATCTTCAGCATTCTTCTGTAGCACCATATTTCAAAAGCCTCAATCCTCTTCCTGTCCGCACTGTTTATCGTCCACGTCTCACTCCCATACAAGGCAACACTCCATACAAATGCCTTCAGAAAGAACTTCCTTAGGCTTAAATCAATATTCGAGGTTAACAAATTTCTCTTTCAAGAACGCTTTTCTACCCATTGCCATTCTGCATTTTATATCCTCTGTACTGCGACCATCATTTGTAACAAAACTCATCTACCTCCTTCATTGTTTCGTTACCTAATCTAATCCCTTCATCATCGCCTGATTTTCTTAGACTGCACTCCATTACGCTTATTTTACTCTTGTTAATGTTCATCTTATATGCACCTTTCAGCACACGGTCCATTCCGTTCAACTGCTCTTCCAGGTCCTTTGCTGTCTGACAGAATTACTATGTCGTCGGCAAAACGCAATGTTTTTAATTCTTCACCGTGAACTTTAATTCCTTCTCCAAATTTCTCCTTGCTTTCCTTTATAGCTTGCTCAATGTACAAATTGAATAACATTGGAGAAAGGCTACAACCCTGTCTTACTCCCTTTCCAACCACTGCATCCCTTTCATGCCCTTCAACTCTGACAACCGCTGTCTGGTTTTTGTACAAGTTGTAAATAACCTTACGCTTCCTATATTTTACTCCTGCTTGCTTCAGAACTTGAAGTAGTTTATATTTCTTGGTATGAGTTCTGCCAAATTTATAACTTCAAGTTAGGGTGGAGGATCGATAAATGCCCCACCTCGTCCTGCTGTGGACACGCCCAGAGCCCTGAATGTAAACTCATCTCCCAACCTCGCGATGTCCAATTTATCCGAGGAAACGGCGCTCAACACTGTGCGGCAAAACGAAGGTCATAGTCTTTCCTTTCACAGAGCTAGCTTCCATGCGCAAACTCGAGGCAGAAAACATTGTTTCAGCGTTAAAAGCAAACTGTGATTTCTCGCTACCGTTAGTTCGTGAAAGTAACATCGTACTGGCTAATGGCGAAATCAAGTATTGCGTCACGAACCGACTGGCATCCAGCTAGACACTGTTACAGTTACAGACAACACAGGCAGATTGCAATCGAGAAAAGAACGACAGGGAGAAGAATTGGCCAACCCTAACAGTCAATACGGTTATCAAAATGACGTCAGAGAAAGAGATATAAAAACAGATTTACATATCTGAATTAAAAAAATAACATTCATGTTGATGAGACGTAAAAATAAAAAAAAAATGCCCTCGAGGAGCTTCGAACCAATAAACTTCGCCACGAGAGTTTACAACCTCACTACTATGTCACGCCACACTTCTGGTGGAAGTGACCGATACGTTCGGCTTCGCTAAAGTCATACGAACCTCATGTAATGTCTGTCGATATTCGTGATAATAATACGGTGACTGGAATTATTTAGGACAAAGCTATGAATTTTTAAAGTGGAGGAAGCTTGCAGGGCGTTATAAATGGATGAACATTTTAGAGATGAGAAATGGTTAGAGAATAACGTAATAGGACGAAAGGAGCGTGGAGCAGCAGGAACAAGATTACCACCAAAGCTTGCAATAAAATTGAAGAGCACGCGCCGGCCGCGGTGGCCGCGGGGACTGAGGTGCTCCAGTCACGGTCTGCACGGCTACTACGGTCGGGGGTTCGAATCCCCCCTCGGGCATGGATATTTGTGCCGTCCTTAGTATCAGGTAGTTCGTAAGTAGTTTGTAAGTTTAGGGACTGATGACCCCGTAGTTAAGTCCCATAAGCTTAACACACATTCGAACATTTGAAGAGCACGCAGTGCAAGAAACTGAGGAATACTGCTGCCCTACAAGCATCTACGTCTGAAGTAGACGACTGTATGAAAGTGACGCACGGGCTTTAGGGAAACTCGAGAGCAAAAGAATGGAGGCATTTTGTTTGGCATTACAAAAAGTGAAAAATGTAGCGTTTCGGTAAGACATAGGAAAAGACTTTCAGCCGTCTAGAGGAGATACAAAGAGCACAAAACAGGAGACAGAAATTTAAATATATTGCGCAAATAATTTATGACAGCAGGTGAAAATGACAGAGACAAAAAGTTTGTTGCATCACAGTAAATCGTGCATAGGTGCATTAAACTAAATAGTAACACGATACCCCCTCCTACCCAGAATGACAATGGAAAATGTCTGCTTAATGATCGCTTTAGACCTTAAAGCGTAGACAAAGAGAGCTGACAGAAGTCCTATGAAAGCTGCCGCTGTATCTGCGAGCTGAGCCGCGCTGGGACGCGCGCGGCGTCCTTTGTGGTCGCGCCGGGAAGGCAGGATGAGGAAGAGGCTGAGTATGAGGATATGAGGAGGGGCCGGCAGCAACTGCAGCTAGCAGCCTCTGCCCGCCCCTCATTACCTCATTGCGCCGTCAGGCACGTGCAACGTTCGCGCTATAAACCGTAGCCATCTCCTTAGATCAGTCCCTCCACTTGGCGAAGTCGTGAACAAAGTGATAGTGTGGCACACCTGCAAAAGCAAGAATGCTCTTAAGAGTCCTGTAGTTTGCAACACCACATCGCGAAAATAGCATTAGAATAAGCACATTCCAAGATTTTTAATCGTTTCGTAATTGTAATTATTTGTTAAGAGGCAGAAAATTCTCATTTTTCATAATTTTTAGTAAATTTAAATTATATCAGCGTAATTAAGTAAGTAGGTCAAAACACCTCGTATATCAGACATTATTTGTCAGATTGCCATTATAAATAGTACCCGCAGTTGAGTTACTCGCTCTCCCTGTGATAAACGCTCTATGTGATTCAGTGCTTCGTGATTACGAAAGTAATTCGGGCGTCCGATACTTGATTGTCGTGAGTGCACTCGTGCTCTTCTGATAATCCATTTGTAGTCCGCGACTACGTCCCGGGGATAAATTAAATTGGTCCCAATCCCCCAGTTCCGACCAAGGTTTTACTTCGTTGTAAGGCGTATGCCGGAGCTGGTAAGCCCCTCCCACTTATTCCCAATTGGGTTCACCCGTTTGCCCCACTATCAGCTTGTCTGATAATTGGCTGAATAAAACCGCTACTCTTTATGGGCCGGATCTCAAACAGCCCGCTCACTCCTCGGAGTGAAGAATGAAAAGAATAAAATTTTTTTTTCGTCGTTCATTATCGTTTCAGTGCTTAGTTTGAAACTCTCATACGCGGTTTATTTCCAAGATAGAAAGGAACCCGATAAATTATTTATTTTTTAATATAAACTTTCATATCGTGATCGTAGGCTAATGCGTGCAATATCTTTGGGCTTTGATAGGGATAGGCTAGGAAGGAAAAATAAGAAACTTCTGCCTCCCGTTAAAAAACTGATTAACATTCGTAATATTGTAATTCGAACTTATTTGCAAGTTTTAAGGAAATAACTTTTAAAAAACTTATCTGGAAGAATTAAAGTTCATAACCAATGTAATAGGATCCAGAGACTTTAATGTAAATGAGACTTTTACAAAAAATTGTCACAAATTGTGAACTTACGAAATGTTTTCTGTGAAAGTGATTTGGTTGAAACTATTGATTTCAAAATAGAGACTCTGTGAAACTTAAATCTTAAATAGTTATTAAAGTATTTTAGTTCCCTAATATTATTCTAAAGCTGAACATATAATATCTGTGAAGTTCGTGAGAATCAGTTAACCCCTTCAGACCTGACGTGCATAATTATGCCCAACTACTTTTAATTATTTTTGCAGCCTACAAACATGTTGTTATGTATTGAAAGTATATGTGCATACGTTTTGGACTTTTTAGAACTGATTGTCGGTGCTTTCAGTGCCACCTATACATTAGGACGTGTTTCTCGAGTGCAAAAGTAGTTAAAAGTTGTTGGGCATAATTATGCACTGAGGGTCTGAAGGGGTTAATGTGCGAAAGAAAAATATCCAACAGCTTTGGTTAGGAGAGAATTTTAATAATTTTTTAAAAAGAATTCTTCGATGGAAAAGGTAATCAGGCACAAATATTATCTTTTGTGACTGGCTTCAAACGGTCTGAACTACCGGGACTAAATGATTCAAGGTTATTATTATTATTAGTAGTAGTAGTATTATTAAATATTAGCCCTTGAGAAACGGAATTTCATGCTCAAGCATTAGAAAAAGTCTTAAAGTTTAAATTATGCACAGAACCAATATGTACAGTGTGTAAAATTCAAGAAAGATATAAATTTTATTAATTACGAAGAAGTACCAGGTCTAACAACTTAAATTTCATACTGAGATGACAAAATTTAGAACCTATACATCCGCTACAAACCGTGAAAGTCAAGCCGAAATCTACAGCATACAAGTCAAAAACTAAAGCCAAATACAAGTCAACCTACCGAAGCCGAGTCACAAGTTCCCACGGCGTTCATTAGTTCGGGGGATAATTGAAAGTAATACAGAGAGAGTGTAACCATACATAGACAAACCCCTGATTCTGTAAAGAACAGAAACAGCTTCCGATGACTGATAAGTTAACTTGGTGTATATAGTATTTCAAGCAACTAAGTGAGAAAACGTTGAGCAATGGTTTGAACTTAAGCTTTTCGTTGGAAGTCGTTAAGTGTTAGCAGTGAAACCCATAAAAGTATCGAATTTTAGACTTTTTTGGTATTTATGGTACCTGAAGTTCAGAACTCGGCCAAAGCCATTCGTCGCAACTCTCGAAAATTCTCGAGAAAATAGACTTTCAAGTTTTGCAAGTAAGCGTAATTAAAGGTAAAGCAGTCAACAATCCGCAGTGCTTTACTAGGCATATCCTGGAGGTGGTATGCCGTTGCCTTCCTCCGACCTTCGAACTGACTTACCCAGCCAGTTATAGGGGGACGTACAGTTTAACGTGGGTTCCGAACTACGATGCCACTCGGTATTTTTCACATCAGCATCACTGTTAGAGGTGAAAGAAGAAGAAAGTAACAGATAAAAATCCCAGGACCTGGCGGGTATCGAACCCACGACATTCGGATTCGTAGTATTGCACTCTACCACTGAGCTACGGAGCCGTCCAAGTACAGATCATAAAATGAATTGTAGCATGTCATCTAACAAGGCAATGTCTTCCAGACAAACATACATACGTGGGTTTATTCACAACCGATATAAAATCATTCCAGGTTTGCACCTGTTGCTGTCCTTGATAGTAGTTACCAGCGTTGTGTAGAATGCGTTGCCAGCGATGTGGAAGACGTATTATACGGTTAGGAGAGCCTCTTCTGTTGATGGTGCGAATGGAGCCGTCTATTGCCTGTCGAATCTGTGGAACAGTTCTGAAGCTAATGCCACGAAGTGGTTCCTTCGTCTAAGGAATCAAATCAGTCTCAAGGACGTAAGTCCGGGGGTATGGTGGATGATGCAGTACTTCCCAGTCCCATCGAACGAACAAGAGACCATAGTTCGAGCTGTATCCGATTGCGCATTGTCGTGAAAAATGATGGGTGGGTTGCAAAAAAAGTGTTGCCGCTTCTTTGGCAGAGTTAGTCGCGGGTTCTGCTCCAGAAACGAACGGCAATACTGTGCACTGACGGTGTGACACGGTTTGCCGACCTTCGTTGAAGGCTTTTACCCAACGTGCCACTGTGCACGCCTCTTGAAGACCTTGATGACACTGTCGTGCTGTATGACCTCTGGCACAGTCAGCTCCGTTTTCGAAAACATAGTGACACCTTTACGTTAGGCTGCTCGCTCACAAGTGACTGTTTCCCTCGATTGTGCGCACGATGGTGACGTGGGACGGGCGAGTCCATTTGCTCGGAGGTAAGGCAGGTATGTCAACATCATGTGCTATCAGCGATAATAGTAGATTCCGTTGCTTAGTGTCCCCACAGCGGTGCCGCCACTATTTATGCAACCGTCGTACATGCATGCATGTATTGGAATGAGAATGTAAATATCAACAAATAATACACTTCCTTGGGAGAACATTGTCTCGTTATACCAAAGGTATTAAACATAAAAAGAGGCAGTGATTGTATGCTGTGGCCGGGATTCGAACCCAGGACCTCCTACTTATAGGTAGGTGCTTTAGACCACTCATTTAAGACAGCGTAGTAGCCAAAGCAACTACACGAGCTGTCTTAAAGCACGTCTCCCTCCGCACAACATACTTCTGCCTCATTTGATAGGCATTTCACAGGGAAAATGAGGCAGAATTAAAGTATGTGGTGTGGAGGGAGACGTGCTTTAAGACAGCTCGTGTAGTTGCTTTGGCTACAACGCTATGTTAACTGAGTGGTCAAAGCACCTACCCAGTAAGCAGGACCCGTGTACGAATCCCGGCCACAGCATAAATTTAAATTCAATGCCTCTCCTTATGTTTAATACCTTTGGAATGAGAATAGTTTTTTTCCTTATCTACAAATGTCTCAGATCCCTACCCACGTTTTCTATCATAAATCATATGATCGATTTTGCTTCGCGGGTCATACCTTTCACGGCAAGCGCAATTGATCTTCCCGCAGGTCAACTTGGGTCAGCCATTCATACCTCTATAAATAATTGAAGACATTCTGCGGTGGTGTCGTTTGCAAACTTTCCTTCGCGGCTGCCCCAGCGACTTGGGGGGTGGGGTACAGCCACGGAAGTAGCGGCCCGTCTGCCCGCCGTGCAGAATGCAAAGCGACGCGACGGCGGCGTCTTGGTGGGGTCGCGACCCCTGCCCGCCTGCCTTGGCCCCACGGAAGGTCAAGGTTCACCGACCCGAATGTAAATGCACAGCACAGCACGGTGCACCAGGCCACTGCTGACCCGCGGGCACTAGCAGCACCTCGCGGCTCCATTGCAATCGGAGCGTCTCTCCCTCAAGACAGGCTTATTCTCTTCTAACAAGAACGCAACGAGATTTGTAATATTCGTGATAGTGGCTAAAAAAACTAGAATTATAAGTCATATTTTCAAATTGCTTACAAAAGAACCTTTTCCCTTCAAATTGTCGCCATTACAACTAATAGGCCTACATTAATTCCACCGGTACTTCCACTCATCATCATCATCATCATCATCATCATCATCATCATCGTCATTTGAGACTGATTATGCCTTTCACCGTTCAGTCTGGAGCATTGATTTGATTTTCATTTGATTTTTTTCATGGAAGCCAAAACAGTCTTGGTCCAACCTGCCACTGCCCGCACCGAAACTAAGTTTATTGTGCGGTATCGCTCCCTGTATATTTAGTAAAGCCAACCAATGCCCTTGAACAGTGCAAGGAGTCCCTTTACCAGTTCTTTATTAGACACAATTTCTTTGGGTCTGGTTGTCCAAAATATTCTGTGCCTTTTACTCTCCAATGCAATGCATTCGAAGATTAGATGTGATGTAGTTTCATCACCGTCATCATAAATGCTACATGTAGGGTCCTCTTCTATTATTCCCATTGTATATAGGTGTTTTTTGAAATTCACATGGCCTGTCAGCAATCCAACCATGAGTCTAATCTCTCTCCTGTTCGCCGGCCGCGGTGGCCGAGGGGACCGAGGCGCTCCAGTCACGGTCTGCGCGGCCACTAAGGTCGGGGGTTCGAATCCCCCCTCGGGCACGGATATTTCTGCCGTCCTTAGTCTTAGCTAGTTCATAAGTAGTTTGTAAGTTTAGGGACTGATGACCCCGTAGTTAAGTCACATATGTTCTACAAACATTTGAACATTTTCTCTCTCCTGTTCAGGCCCAGGATTGCAGAGCTTCTTTTAAAACATGGCTTTGGCATCATTACCTTGCCATGTTTTTGTTGGACTTTGGTCCACTATTCTATGTGCTGTCTTCTGAGCCAGTTACGTAGCTCCAATTTGATCATTGCCTTGGCGATTGTCAGGACAGGTCCCGGTCCAATAAATGGAGTCTCTGCCCCCATCCTGGCTAATCTGTCGGCATTTTCGTTGCCACTGATCCCCTAGTGGCCAGTGACCCACAATAGGTTCACTCTATTGCTTTCCCCTAGCTCCACCAGAACCCTGTGACATTCTGCAACAACTTTAGACCTTGTTGCAGGAGCTGCCAGTGATCTCAGGGCTGCCTGGCTGTCTGAATAGATATAGATGCTACGATCTTTGTCTGGAGCATAGTACCTCTAATAAAATTTCTCCATGTTCCCCTATTCAATGCTAACATTGATGCCTCGTCTGATGTTATGCCTTTTACTTCAAAATCATTCTGCACCGAATCTAAGTACTTTCTTCTTGGTCTACCTCGACTCCTCTTACCCTCCGCTGCCGAGCTCATGAGTCTCTTAGGTAACCTTGCTTTTCCATGCGTGTAACATGACCCCGCCATCTCAGTCTGTTCGCTCTAACTGCTTCATTTATGTTCATTCTCAGTTTTTCCTTGATTTCCTCATTATGGACACCCTCCTGCCATTGTTCACATCTATCGGTACCTGCAATCATTCTTGCTACTTTCATATCTGTAACCTCTATCTTATGAATAAGGTAACCTGTATCCACCCTACTTTCACTCCCATAAAACAAAGTTGGTCGAAAGATAGAGCGGTGCACTGCTAACTTAGTCTTGGTACTTACTTCCTTCTTGCAGAAGAGAGTAGATCTTAACTGAGCACTCACTGCATTAGCTTTGCTGCACCTCGATCCAGTTCTTTCACTATGTTGCCATCCTGTGAGAAAATACATCCCAGGTACTTGAAACTGTGTACTTCCACTGATAGAAAAACTTCAGAAGCGTTGACAGCTCCTTCATCATTATTTTCTCATATGCATCTACATGGGATACTCCGCAAATCACATTAAGTGCCTGGCAGAGGGTTCATCAAACCACCGCTATACTATTTTATCTCCCATTCCATTAGCGAATAGCGCGTGGAAAGAAAGAACACCTGAATCTCTCCGTTCGAGCTCTGATTTATCGTATTTTATTCTGATGATCATTTCTACCTATGTAAGTGGGAGTCAGCAATATATTTCCGCATTCGGAGGAGAATGTTGGCGATTGGAGTTACATAAGTAGCCCACGGCGCAGCGATAAGCGCCGTTGTTGTAATGATTCCCATCCCAGATGGGGTAGTGAGGGAGTGAGTGAGTGTCCTTTCGCTTTTTATATATATAGAGAGATTAAGAAAAGAGATTGCTAAATTTTGGATGTAAGAGAATTAAGGGAGACTTCCAGACAAATACAAATATTAACATGCAAATCTGTAATGCTAACTTTGACACAAGTTCATGCCTGATGCGACAGTTTTACGGCATCTACAGCGAAACTGTTGTGAGCGGTAGACTTCTTTTCGTTTCATCATTTTGTGTGTTTGTGTGTGTGTGTGTGTGTGTGTGTGTGTGTGTGTGTGTGTAGGGGGGTGGTTCAGTTACAAAACGCTTCATAAACGTCCGACATTATATGCATACTTTGTGGCAGGTCCCTAACTACTTCCATTTTCTAACAGCTGACGCATAAATCTGGGTATTCTCACGAGGTGGCCTCTCATTATTTATGAAGTCATATCTCCTGAGCTACGTGTCGCGCTCTTTTGTTTTTGGGTCAGGAACCTTCGTGGACGTACGGTGAACAATTCATCAAAGTTTCATTGCAATCAAATGAATGGTTTATAAACACATAGAGGACATATATAACTCCATATGAAATATAAAGGAAATGTGACGTAACATCACAGCCTTTTAAATATTATACTCCTACGTAGACGATATACTTGGAGTTAAGTAACATTGCTGCCCCACTGGAACGCTCGTGCTACCGTACGTGTTTCATGATACATTATATAAAGACGGCGCTGCCAGTTACACAGGCTAGATCGGTAGACCAGCCCCGCCCAACAAACAACGGAAAGCCGAGCTGTAACTCAGCTGTTAGCTTTTTCGCCATGCGCTTAAGTATGTTTACTATGTAAATGTTTGTGCTGAGTTCCAACTACATTGATGACATTGGCTTTCCCATTATTATGATTTCATTAACCGGTTTCACACTTGGAGGTGAATTTCTCATTTCTCAGTGATGGATTTAACGGACCAGTCACGAACGCATCAGAAGTGGACATACGCGAAAATGTCAGGCTAAGACTTCACGCAGTCTAGAGTTTCACACCGGCCACATGTTCGAAGATTGGCAATTGTCTTTTATTGAAGTTTGGTCCAACCTCGGGAAATTTTTTATAGACAGTCTAATAATAAAACTGAAATTCTTCTGAGCCATTTGCCGCTTCATGATGATGTATTTCCAACGTGTCGGATCCGTTACAGCAGCCTTCCTCAGGGAATACTGACTTGTTTCCCCTGTGCTAGTCTTATAGGCCAATTCTGTCCCCATTCGTAGTTCTGATTGATTGAAATTTGGTAGCAGGAAGGGAAGGAATAATGTAATTGGTGCTTGCATTGGTGTTTCTGATAGGTGCAAACAGGAAGGAAGATGCGCTTATCGTTTTTTGCGTCGGTGGTTCTTATTGGTTCTATTGGGGAAGGATAACTTTGTAGGTGCTTGCATTGGTGTTTGTGGTAGGTGGAAATACGGAAGACAAGCACAGGAGGAAACAAGTCGTATTCCCCGAGGAAGGCACGTGTATGGTATCCGAAACGTTGGAAATACATTATGACGCGGCAAATAGCTGAAAAGAGTTTGAATTTTATCAATAATGACCGCGAAAACCTACGTTCTTAACACAGTCTCTTACTAGTTTTGACGAGATATAGTACGTATCGTAGTTAGTGCAATCAATTATTAAAACTACTTTGGGGCACATTATTATGCAATTTTTCATCCTGCCACCTGCTAAACATTTATATACCAAACTCCCGCCGGATTAAAACGATGTAGCAGACGATAATTCGAATCTGGGACCTTTGCCTTTGGCGGGCAAGTTCTACCGACTGAGCTATCCTGGCACGCCTCGCAGCCTGTCCTCCTAGTTTTAATGCCACCAGTACGTTTGTCTCCTACATACCTTCTAAACACCACGTAAGTTGTTGAGCCGGACGTGCTGGGCTAGCGCTCCTGGAAGAAAGGATATATCTGGAGACTTGACTCACCCACGGTGTACTGGGTGTTTCCAGAATGGGACGATGTACTGGCGGAAGTAAGGCTGAGAAGTCGGGCCTTGAGGCGATCTTGGGTAGCTCAGCCGGTCCGCATGGCAAATGTCCCGTGTTCAAATGCTGGCCTAGCACAAAGTTTTAATATGCAAGGAAGTTTCATATCAGCGCGCACTCCGAGGCAGAGTGAAAATACCATTGTAATTACGCGTTGTCAGTTTTCGGTTTCTACAGAGATAAATTGGATTAGTAGGTGTAATGCCAGCCATTCCAAAGATCTAAAATTATCTCAGAGGACAATTTTATACCTGGGTGAACCTTCCGCCTTCACAGAGAATAGCAATGATGTTTGAAGATCGTTAAGTCAGTGCCTGCCAGTTTTGGTTTATTGCCTTCAAATGTTTGGCATTCCCACGAAGACTGTCATTAATTTAGCACATTGTATTTCGCTATATTCACTATGTCAGCCACATGACGTAATTTACCCAACTAACTTTGCACATGAACGATATAAATCAGTAGTAAGACACAGAAATTTTCAAAATTGTAAATCTGTTAGGGAGATTCTGTTGGTGAGAATAAAATAGGAACACAGTTAAATAATGATATAAACCGAAAAGAGTGAATTAGAGGATCTAAATTGTCACGTCTTCCAAGCTGACAGAAACAAAACTGAAAATAGAAACAACACAAATGTTTACTAACGGCATTGTCATCTTTCAACAAGATAATGCGCCATGTCACAAGGCTAGGTAGTGTGAACGATAGTTGGAGGAAGACATTGGCGAGTTGCAACTGATGAGTTTGTTCGCCAGCTTGCCAGATCTCAATCCGATCGAATACATTTGGATTGTCTTTTTTAACGTGGCGTCAGACGGCATTGCCCCTCCCCTCACCTCCCCTTTCATCCCCAGAATATGCGGGAGTAAGATGATTCTTGTTTGCAAGTGTGGTGCCAACTCCCTGCAGCGACTTAGAAAGCCCTCATTGTTTTCATGCCAAGACACCTCGCCTAATTTTATTCACTCCTGTTCTCTGATACAGAAATTAGCTTTTACTGTTTAAAATAATCATTAGTAATACAGTCAAGGCTTTCACGACCGGTTGACATTGCAGGTATTATATCTTCTGGGTTGTAAGGTCGTGTTCTTAGAATCTTGCTGCTTCCTAACGTTTCCTCCGACGCAGCATCGGACGAAACGTTAGAAATCAGCAAGAGTCCTAGAACACGGCTTTACAACCCAGATGTTATAATACCTACAATCATCAGTAGTGTTTTCCTGATGTTGTCTATGGCAATAATAGTGAGTGTTCGTTAACTTTTTTCTTTTTAAATGAACTGAGTTGAAATTACTGTACCTTGCAATAGTATTAAGTGAGAAAATATATACTTTTACTCCAAAATTCGTTATTAAACTATGCTCTCTCAATTCAGAAGAGTTCTTACTGGAGGATATTCTTTGTGTGTTACAAAGGTGAACGATTCAGAAATATTTTCGAGGGTGATAGGTTGGTACTCACCACAGAGACGTCCAGAAGCCCCGCAGAAAAGAACACAAGACACAACCTACTAAAAAGTTTTCAACCTTGATGGCCTGCATTAGGGGATTTCCATTGTTTTTTATAAGATTGAAGATTTGTTTAAAAACACCGTTTTACCACAAACCTTCAGTAGTTGACGAAGAACGTGATTATTTTTCACATTCACGTCGTAATCAACTGATAGGTAGGGGTGTGTGTGTGTGTGTGTGTGTGTGTGTGTGTGTGTGTGTGTGTGTGTGTGTGTGTGTCCTTACTGTAAGTAACTAGCTTAAGTAGTTTGAAAGTCGGCGGACTGATTAACATAGCAGTTTCGTCCAATAGCTTTACAAACATTTGAAGATTTTCATTACAATACTCCACCGCACCTCTCTCTCTCTCTCTCTCTCTCTCTTTGTCGAGGGTATTTCTGTTGTTCTATTGTAGTGATCTAAGTATTTCAGAAAGAAAATATATTCAGAATGAAACTTTCACTCTGCAGCGGAGTGTGCGCTGATATGAAACTTCCTGGCAGATTAAAATTGTGTGCCGGAACCGGGACTCGAACCTGGGACCTTTGCCTTTCGCGGGCAAGCGCTCTACCGATTGAGCTACCCCGACACGACTCACGATGCCGCCTCACAACTTTACTTCCGCCAGTACCTCGCCTCCTACTTTCCAAACTTCACAGAAGCTCTCTTGCAAACACGCAAGACTAGCACTCCTGGAAGAAAGGATATGGTGGAGACATGGCTTAGCCACAGCCTAAGGGATGTTTCCAGAATGAAACTTTCACTCTGCAGCGGAGTGTGCGCTGATATGAAACTTCCTGGCAGATTAAAATTGTGTGCCGGAACCGGGACTCGAACCTGGGACCTTTGCCTTTCGCGGGCAAGCGCTCTACCGATTGAGCTACCCCGACACGACTCACGATGCCGCCTCACAACTTTACTTCCGCCAGTACCTCGCCTCCTACTTTCCAAACTTCACAGAAGCTCTCTTGCAAACACGCAAGACTAGCACTCCTGGAAGAAAGGATATGGTGGAGACATGGCTTAGCCACAGCCTAAGGGATGTTTCCAGAATGAAACTTTCACTCTGCAGCGGAGTGTGCGCTGATATGAAACTTCCTGGCAGATTAAAATTGTGTGCCGGAACCGGGACTCGAACCTGGGACCTTTGCCTTTCGCGGGCAAGCGCTCTACCGATTGAGCTACCCCGACACGACTCACGATGCCGCCTCACAACTTTACTTCCGCCAGTACCTCGCCTCCTACTTTCCAAACTTCACAGAAGCTCTCTTGCAAACACGCAAGACTAGCACTCCTGGAAGAAAGGATATGGTGGAGACATGGCTTAGCCACAGCCTAAGGGATGTTTCCAGAATGAAACTTTCACTCTGCAGCGGAGTGTGCGCTGATATGAAACTTCCTGGCAGATTAAAATTGTGTGCCGGAACCGGGACTCGAACCTGGGACCTTTGCCTTTCGCGGGCAAGCGCTCTACCGATTGAGCTACCCCGACACGACTCACGATGCCGCCTCACAACTTTACTTCCGCCAGTACCTCGCCTCCTACTTTCCAAACTTCACAGAAGCTCTCTTGCAAACACGCAAGACTAGCACTCCTGGAAGAAAGGATATGGTGGAGACATGGCTTAGCCACAGCCTAAGGGATGTTTCCAGAATGAAACTTTCACTCTGCAGCGGAGTGTGCGCTGATATGAAACTTCCTGGCAGATTAAAATTGTGTGCCGGAACCGGGACTCGAACCTGGGACCTTTGCCTTTCGCGGGCAAGCGCTCTACCGATTGAGCTACCCCGACACGACTCACGATGCCGCCTCACAACTTTACTTCCGCCAGTACCTCGCCTCCTACTTTCCAAACTTCACAGAAGCTCTCTTGCAAACACGCAAGACTAGCACTCCTGGAAGAAAGGATATGGTGGAGACATGGCTTAGCCACAGCCTAAGGGATGTTTCCAGAATGAAACTTTCACTCTGCAGCGGAGTGTGCGCTGATATGAAACTTCCTGGCAGATTAAAATTGTGTGCCGGAACCGGGACTCGAACCTGGGACCTTTGCCTTTCGCGGGCAAGCGCTCTACCGATTGAGCTACCCCGACACGACTCACGATGCCGCCTCACAACTTTACTTCCGCCAGTACCTCGCCTCTGTAGCGGAAGTAAAGTTGTGAGGCGGCATCGTGAGTCGTGTCGGGGTAGCTCAATCGGTAGAGCGCTTGCCCGCGAAAGGCAAAGGTCCCAGGTTCGAGTCCCGGTTCCGGCACACAATTTTAATCTGCCAGGAAGTTTCATATCAGCGCACACTCCGCTGCAGAGTGAAAGTTTCATTCTGGAAACATCCCTTAGGCTGTGGCTAAGCCATGTCTCCACCATATCCTTTCTTCCAGGAGTGCTAGTCTTGCGTGTTTGCAAGAGAGCTTCTGTGAAGTTTGGAAAGTAGGAGGCGAGGTACTGGCGGAAGTAAAGTTGTGAGGCGGCATCGTGAGTCGTGTCGGGGTAGCTCAATCGGTAGAGCGCTTGCCCGCGAAAGGCAAAGGTCCCAGGTTCGAGTCCCGGTTCCGGCACACAATTTTAATCTGCCAGGAAGTTTCATATCAGCGCACACTCCGCTGCAGAGTGAAAGTTTCATTCTGGAAACATCCCTTAGGCTGTGGCTAAGCCATGTCTCCACCATATCCTTTCTTCCAGGAGTGCTAGTCTTGCGTGTTTGCAAGAGAGCTTCTGTGAAGTTTGGAAAGTAGGAGGCGAGGTACTGGCGGAAGTAAAGTTGTGAGGCGGCATCGTGAGTCGTGTCGGGGTAGCTCAATCGGTAGAGCGCTTGCCCGCGAAAGGCAAAGGTCCCAGGTTCGAGTCCCGGTTCCGGCACACAATTTTAATCTGCCAGGAAGTTTCATATCAGCGCACACTCCGCTGCAGAGTGAAAGTTTCATTCTGGAAACATCCCTTAGGCTGTGGCTAAGCCATGTCTCCACCATATCCTTTCTTCCAGGAGTGCTAGTCTTGCGTGTTTGCAAGAGAGCTTCTGTGAAGTTTGGAAAGTAGGAGGCGAGGTACTGGCGGAAGTAAAGTTGTGAGGCGGCATCGTGAGTCGTGTCGGGGTAGCTCAATCGGTAGAGCGCTTGCCCGCGAAAGGCAAAGGTCCCAGGTTCGAGTCCCGGTTCCGGCACACAATTTTAATCTGCCAGGAAGTTTCATATCAGCGCACACTCCGCTGCAGAGTGAAAGTTTCATTCTGGAAACATCCCTTAGGCTGTGGCTAAGCCATGTCTCCACCATATCCTTTCTTCCAGGAGTGCTAGTCTTGCGTGTTTGCAAGAGAGCTTCTGTGAAGTTTGGAAAGTAGGAGGCGAGGTACTGGCGGAAGTAAAGTTGTGAGGCGGCATCGTGAGTCGTGTCGGGGTAGCTCAATCGGTAGAGCGCTTGCCCGCGAAAGGCAAAGGTCCCAGGTTCGAGTCCCGGTTCCGGCACACAATTTTAATCTGCCAGGAAGTTTCATATCAGCGCACACTCCGCTGCAGAGTGAAAGTTTCATTCTGGAAACATCCCTTAGGCTGTGGCTAAGCCATGTCTCCACCATATCCTTTCTTCCAGGAGTGCTAGTCTTGCGTGTTTGCAAGAGAGCTTCTGTGAAGTTTGGAAAGTAGGAGGCGAGGTACTGGCGGAAGTAAAGTTGTGAGGCGGCATCGTGAGTCGTGTCGGGGTAGCTCAATCGGTAGAGCGCTTGCCCGCGAAAGGCAAAGGTCCCAGGTTCGAGTCCCGGTTCCGGCACACAATTTTAATCTGCCAGGAAGTTTCATATCAGCGCACACTCCGCTGCAGAGTGAAAGTTTCATTCTGGAAACATCCCTTAGGCTGTGGCTAAGCCATGTCTCCACCATATCCTTTCTTCCAGGAGTGCTAGTCTTGCGTGTTTGCAAGAGAGCTTCTGTGAAGTTTGGAAAGTAGGAGGCGAGGTACTGGCGGAAGTAAAGTTGTGAGGCGGCATCGTGAGTCGTGTCGGGGTAGCTCAATCGGTAGAGCGCTTGCCCGCGAAAGGCAAAGGTCCCAGGTTCGAGTCCCGGTTCCGGCACACAATTTTAATCTGCCAGGAAGTTTCAGAAAATATATTAACTACAAATCTATCGTGCTAAAGTATGATTTCTCGATTGAGAGTACAAATTTTCTTTTTATATTTCGTATTACAACAAATATCTCGCTTTAATATGGTATAATATTTCGCCACACTCCATATTGCTGAAAGGCTTTAAATGGAGCAAGACGGCAAATTTATATCCATTCGTATTACATTCTGCAGTGGCGGCACATGTAACTTCTTCAAAATACTTTTAATACACTCTGCTGAAAGCAACAGGGTTTATTCTGTATAATTTAGTTCCATTGAACTCCTAAAGTGTTGCAGGCACCTCTTTCATCATTGATAGTTCTCTGAAGACAGCTGATCGCAAAAATTCGTTTGTCAACATTGAAGTCTATACCGCATCTTTATTTCCTATCGTAAAACCTCCTTGGTCATACGAAGGTAGAGCTAATTAGCTGCAACCTTGGTATGTGCAGTATTCCCCGTGTTACATTTCTCCGACATCGGATTTTGGTTGAGCGTAGCTTTTGGCGACGCGCCATGTTGGTCATAGTTGTCATGCAGGTCAGGCAGCGAGGTTCACCAAGGAGCAGCTGGGCGCCCGCCCTTCCTCCTTACCGCACCACACACACACACACACACACACACACACACACACACGGTGCTGCTCCTTCAGGCTGTGCACGTCGGTCAACGGTCGGTCTGGCGTCGACTGCCGCAAGGCGACTCGGCAAACGGTTGCTGGGGCGCCGTATTGCGACGACCTACTCCACTTCACCATTCGCGAACAGTTCCTGAACCTGGACTTCAAATGTGTGTTGTTAAGACTGGGATCACTAATAGTTCTGTTTTCTCGTGTTTCTTGACTTCCGCAAGGCGTTCGATAAGGTTCCGTACTGTCGACTGATGAACAAAGTACGACAATATGGAAAATCAGACCAGATGTGAGACTGGATTGACGACATTAAAGCTAACAGAACCCAGCATGTCCATTTTCAACACAGAAGTCTTAAGACGTTAAAGTCATCTTGGGCATGCCCCACTGGAGTATTATAGGACAATTACTTTTCACTATATATAGTACAGCTCCCGTCTGCAACATGCTATCGCTACGAAGTACAAAGCAAGAGTGTCTTCTTTCTTACAAAAAAATTGAAAGTGTTGTTCCTAAATTTTCTTTCTCTGACTTTCATAGATAATTATTTTAACATGCCGAAATAATATAAAAATACAAAATGTTCTCTGATAATATCGGGGAAAGGAAACCGTGTCATTATACCTCGTAGATAATATCTGAAGTTCAGTGAGGCTTTTCGTTGATGATGCTGTAGTTTATCGAGCAGTCGCAACGCTGGAAAGGCGTAGAGAAAAGGAGCAGGATATGCAGCTTACTGTCGCCCGTCGCAGGGAAGTAGTTGAGCCTCAACGTGAAGTGCTGCGTTTCTTAGAAGAATAAAATGACAAGCACTGGAAATACTTAATTTACTAAAATATCTGAGAGTAATCGTAGGGGGGCGATTCTAATGGAACGAACATGTGAAATTTTTTTTGGGTAATGCATTAACTATAACGCACAAGGTTTGGTTCCTTAAGACTGCTTGCAGATCACAGTCTAATTGTCTGCATTCCTTCTCTTCCTGGAAACGGGGGCAACTTAGAACGACGTGATCAGCAGTACCCTCATTTCCACATTCACAGATTGGTGTGTTACTAGGTTTAAAGCGATGTAGATACTTCGGATATGGACCATGGCCTGTTAATAGGTGTACAATACCTCGAGTAGGAGCAATGTACCGCAATCTGAGTCTGTTTCTAATGTCTGGGAATATACTGTATACCCGCCTTGCAGTGCTTATAGAGTCCCAATCAGACTGCCACTCACCTAATTTCCAGGCTCCTAAGTGTCTTATCTGTAACATGAACTCCGTGACCAGTGACCAGTACATCGCTCCACGTGTAACGTACCACGATATCCAATGAATATATCCCTAGAATCACCAGCAAACCCTCAACAGGTGTAGTGCGAAAGGCACCGGTATGCCTTAGAAGAACACTCCGCTGAATTCGTCGTAGTACCTTCATGTAGCTTTGCAGCCTAAGGCGATGCGCCCAGACGCTAGCAGCGAAACCCACGATAGCGTTAAAAATAGCCTCATGATAAAACCGTACAGTCGGCCGCGGTGGCCGAGGGGACTGAGGCGCTCCAGTCACGGTCTGCACGGCCACTACGGTCGGGGGTTCGAATCCCCACAGGGGCATGCATATTTGTGCCGTCCTAGTTCGTAAGTAGTTCATAAGTAGTTTGTAAGTTTAGGGACTGATGACCCCGTAGTCGAGTCCCATAAGCTTAACAAACATTTGATTTTTTTAACAGTACAGCATGAAGTGGTAATTTATAATCAACAGTACCAGCACGAGCAATTTTATGCATGATTTTTGCAGCCTTTTGAGTAACATATATGTTCTATTAAGTTTTTTCACCCAGGAAAAAACCTAGATACCGACAAACAGTACTTCGTTTTATGGGGATCCGGCCAGGCCTTATAGTCGGATTTCTAGTGAGAGATAGTCTTCCCTTCAGGAGTAAGTAAGTGGTTTTATGCGCAGCTATTGTTTGTTGCTTCTGCACCACCGTTATATTGAAGAAACCTCAGGAAGTTGTCAGTCAACAACAAAACAATGGTTCGACCAACGCTTAAGTGTTGGTCAAATCTCGCTCACGTTGCCATCAGTCAGGATTCAGCAGCGCTAATTACTCACGTCAGTTTAAATTCTCTTGTTGGTAGGCAAGTTCACGATTCGAGCTGGTCGCCACAATTTGAGCAGTTACCCTAAATCATTCAGTGAAATAGGAGACTTCAAATGTTACACTGCGTAAAACTTTCCTTATTACCTTGTCGATACCGACCATTTAAGAGTAAATAAGTGTTGAGCGCCAACATGGTGCTCTGCTGTATGATGTGCTGTTGCCAAATTGTGTTCTGCCACGCTGCCTGAGGAGATGATGTAAACGGGGCAGGGAAGGAAATGAGTCATCTGCTGAGCACAACACGCCCAAGACACATTTTGCTAAGGGAACAGTCCCCAGTTTTACATGGCAGCTTTATTTACCACCCGAAGACGATTGTGTGTCATGTGACGCTGTTTCCTGGAGAGGGGGCAGGGGGATGATGTCAACTTTCGAAAATTGCTTAATGCTTCTCCACAATCGTCGATAGCATTACATTATTTTCAAAAAATTAAAATATTTGCAAACAAGGCGTAAAAAAGACAAAACCCTCCGAAAGACGGCTGACACCGCGTTTGGTAGGAGCGTGGTTCAGATACCTTTCCGGCCCCACAGATCCTCACATCTCGTATCTTCGCTAAAAACAATGTGAGTATCACTACTGTTTCTTGGATGTACTGGATTTATAAGCTGTCCTCGTTCAGTGCGAATTTTTTTTTTATTTTTTTAAATTTATTTATTGCAACAATATTTGGACTGTTACCTTGAAAAGCTAAACAGGTCGTACATATCAAACTTCCTGGCAGATTAAAATTGTGTGCCGGAACCGGAACTCGAACCTGGGACCTTTGGCTTTCGCGGGCAAGCGCACTACCGACTGTGCTATCCCGACACGACTCACGATGCCGCCTCACAACTTTACTTCCGCATCGTGAGTCGTGTCGGGATAGCACAGTCGGTAGTGCGCTTGCCCGCGAAAGCCAAAGGTCCCAGTTCGAGTTCCGGTTCCGGCACACAATTTTAATCTGCTAGGAAGTTTCATATCAGCGCACACTCCGCTGCAGAGTGAAAGTTTCATTCAGGTCGTATATAATCACATTGTCTCATATACTGTGTTATAAATGTAAATGTAGTTATTGCTTACGTTACTGCTATCATTTGCAACATTAATGTAAGTAAAATTAAAAGAAATTTAAAAGTATCAAAATTAATATAAAAAATCTTGAAAAACAAATTGTTACTTGGCTTAACTATAATCTTCTATACTAATGGCCAATATATGCTCCTAGCAGCCTCGGAAGAACTCGAGGTTTGCCAACTAACAAGGGCACAAACTACACCTACTCTAACTACACTATTATACAGTATCCCCACAGGCATATGCGTGCGTCGGAAAAAAATTCTCGATTCTGCGCATATCCGTGTCACTAACATTTTTCTTAACTTTTTGGCTAGTTGTGCTTAAATTTTATTTCATCTATAGAGATTTTTGGCATTAGGATAGTAGATTTGGAGCTATAGACAGAAAGTTAAGCAGTTGCCTTTTAGATATTCGTTGTGCAACAGCATTAACTGTAACGCACAAGGTTTGGTTCCTTAAGACTGCTTGCAGATCACAGTCTAATTGTCTTTATTCCTTCTCTTCCTGGAATCGGAGGCAACTCAGAACGACGTGATCAGCAGTACCCTCACCTCCACATTCACAGACTGGTGTGTTACTGCGCTCAAAGCGATGTAGATATTTCGGATATGGACCATGGCCTGTTAATAGGTGTACCATACCTCGAGTAGGAGTAATGTACCGCAATCTGTTTCTAATGTCTGTGAATATACTGTAAACCTCTCTTGCAGTGCTTATAGAGCCCCAATCAGACTGCCACTCATCTAATTTCCAGGCTCGTAAGTGTCTTCTGTAACATGAACTCCGTGATCAGTGACCAGTACATCGCTCTTGTGTAACGTACCACGATATCCAATGAACATATCCCTAGAATCACCAGCAAACCCTCAACAGGTGTAGTGCGAAAGGCACCGGTATGCCTTAGAAGTACACTCCGCTGAATTCGTGGTAGTACCTTCATGTAGCTTTGCAGCCTAAGGCGATGCGCCCAGACGCTAGCAGCGAAACCCGCGATAGCGTTAAAAATAGCCTCATGATAAAACCGTACAGCATGAAGTGGTAATTTATAATCAACCGTACCAGCACGAGCAATTTTATGCATGATTTTTGCAGCCTTTTGAGTAACATATATGTTCTAGAAAGTTTTTTCATCCAGAAAGAAACCTAGATACCGACAAAGAGTACTTCGTTTTTATAGGGGTCCGGTCAAGCCTTATAGTCGGATTTCTAGTGAGAGATAGTCTTCCCTTCAGGAGTAAGTAAGTGGTTTTATGCGCAGCTATTGTAAGCTTGTTGCTTCTGCACCACCGTTGCTTCTGCCCAAGCACATCATTGGCCCTTTTCTCGAGTCTCGACCTGGAGTCTGCAGACACAAATACTAGGATGTCAGCTACATACACAAGAACACCTTCAACAGTATTTGCCTCATCTAGTAGATGTAATAGGGGCTCACTACTGAGTTTTCAAAACAATGGACCACTTATGCAATCTTGAGGACAGCCTTTGGTAATCTTTTGGTTGCCCTACTTTGGCCGCTACAATAATCAACAAAGCTTTCAGTGCGAACTATTGCTCCATCTTTGATAACCTCACCGTTACGGGATCCAGACGCGTTTATATATTGCCCCCACACTAGTAACGAATACTTTTGGGCCGAATCGGGATTCGAACCCGCTTCTCCTGCCAACTAGTCAGTTGGGCTGTTCACCACGCCACCCGGACAGTGGCTACCACAACTGTACAGACTCCCGTTACCCTAAACTTCTCCACACACGGCTGACGTACTGCCCCTGTCAATTACCTTCATTACTCGCTGGGTTTCGTAAGCGTTCCAGCAAAATATACATAGCTACTGAAGCTACCTAGGCTGTCACAGACTTAATTACATGAAGTGATAACTTGTGTTTTGACTTGCATGGAAATGAAATACTGTGTGTATCAAAAATAATCGTCGGATTAAAAAAAGAAAATAATTGCTATTATATTATTTATGTGCATAAGCAACGTACTGTTGGAAAGAGCAAATGCTTGAATTTTGCATGGTTCCCGGTATTTAGAAGCAGTGTGCGCCCACTTCAGTTGTAAAAATGGAGTCAACGCAACAGAAAGCGTTTTGTAAGTTATGCGCAGTGCGAGTCGGTAACAACTGTCCATCGTGACTTTAGTGCTGTGTATGGTGTGGGTCCCCCTACAGCACTGAGCACTACTCGATGGCATGAACAGTTCCCAGAAAAATGTTGTTGAAATTGTCAGGCCGTCACAGTGTTTTTAAACTCATTCGGCAAAGTGTATCACGCGGGGCACATTGAACACCTATAAAAAAAAGAGTGAAAACGCGTTTACCGTTCGTCAAAAACAGAATTCGTTGTATACGTTTCTCAGTTTCAAAAATATAAACGTGCTAAATCGGATGACACTTTTGAAACATCGTGTACACATTTTTAAATTGATTACTATTACATTTTAAATATCTTTCACCGCAAAGAGCAAACGTGGTTCCACTGCCGTGCTGACCTTTCTTTGGGTTACATTACTTTACATTATCAGTAACATGTTTCCCATAGTAAAAAGCTCCCAGCAAACTTATATTTTTACAGATCGAGTTAATAACGTCGACGCGTCGTCTTCATATCCACGTATGATTTCGACGGGAGGTCTTGTATATAGGCCAAAAAAAAAAAAAAAAAAAAAAAAAAAAAAAAAAAAAAAAAAAAGTCACTTCCGATCTAAAGTTTCGTTGAGGCCGGTCAAGAATTTACCATTAGACCCGTCTTTAAGTATCTATCACTTCATGCCTTTTTGAGGTATGTGCCTACAGTAATATAATTTTACAGGCTCAAATTGGAATATTTGATCACCGTAAGCTTCAAGGGATACCGTATTTAATTGCAGTACTCGTCTTATCACGATAAGCTTATAACACCACCTCAATGTGAGTAGATTATGATAGCATTTTAAAATATTGAAATACGGGCAATTATTAAGCGAAACTTTGAAAAAGAAGTAATTGTTGCTATTGCGAAGTCGACCACATAGCACTTCTGCAACAATCCAGTGAGCTCGACGGACTAGCACACACGGATTTTGTAGAGTGGCACAAAGGATTGTCAGACCACTTCAAACACATGTCTGCTCCTTAAAAATACATCGTTAGAATATTCTAGGGGGGTACTACCTTGTCAGAATCTACCATCATGGAGAACGGGTCTTTATATCGTGCTGAAAGATGAAACACGAAAAAGTAGTTAATTGTATAAAAAGATGAACATCGTTGATAAAGCAAGGATGGAGAGAGTTATCTGCAGCGTCTATTTTTCTCCCTTTATCCTCCAATTCTAGGAGGGGAGCGGGCTGCTTATCTGACCCATTGTTACGGTTCTATTCAGCCAATTGTTAGACTTACGGAATAGGTGGGAGCTTACCATTTGGAGCATATGCCTCACAATCAAGGGAAACCTCCCGAAATCAGAGATCTAAGCCGGATATGGGGACCGTTTCAATGTATTTCTGGGACTTTCACCGTTGAGAACGTTAACAATCGGGATAGTGCGAGTGCAGCCCCGACGTCATTAAATTGGAGCCTTGAAATACTCCCATTAAGAGAACTCTGAGATCAATTTGTCATTAGCAGTAGAGATCCGCGTAGCACTTAAGCGCTGTGAACACCGCTTCATGCGAAACACAAGTAGCTCTTTACTCACACGAAGTGATGAGTGCTATCGACAAGGGTTCGTAAATCGATTCCGTATTTCTTCATTTCCAGAAGGCTTTTGAACCTTACCTCACATATGGCATTTAATCAAATTGCGTAGTTATGCTATATCGCCCCCAAATTTGCGACTGGATAGAGGATTTCCTGTCAGATAGAACACAGTTCGTAGTAATCGATGGTAAAGCGTCGACTGAAACAGAGGTGATACCGGGCGTTACACAGGGTAGTGTTATTGGTCCTCTGCTGTTCCTTACTTACATAAACGATTTGGGAGAAAATCTAAGTAGCTCTCTAAGGTTGTTTGCAGATGACGCCGTCATTTACCGTCTAGTAAAATCACCTGAAGATCAAAACTAACTGCAGAACGATCTGAATAAGATATCAGTATGGTGTAAAAATTGGTAATTGACCCTAAATAATGAGAAGTGTGAAGTCGTCCACATGAGTACGAAAAGAAGTACGTTAATTTTTTTACAAGATAATTAAAAGTGAAGATCGTACACTCTACAAAATACCTAGGAAATACTATTACTTCAGACTTAAATTGGAAAGAACACGTAGATAATGTCGTGGGAAAGGCGAACCAGAGATAGCGTTTCATTGGTAGAACCCTTAAAAGATACAACAGAACTACTAAAGAAACTGCATACACTACGCTTGGCGGTCCTTTTTTGGAGTATTTCTGCCCAGTGTGGGATCCTTATCAGGTGGGTTTGACTGAGGTCATCGAAAGAGTCCAAAGAAGGGCAGCTCGTTTTGTACTGTCACCATACGGGGGAGACAGTGTCACGGAAATAATACAGGATCTGTGATGGCCGCTTATCCCTGCGGCGTGGGCTACTTGCGAAACTCCAGTCGCCAACATTCTCTTCCGAATGCGAAAATATATTGTTGACTTCCACTTACATAGGCAGAAATGATCATCAAAATAAAATACGAGAAATCAGAGCTCGAACGGAGAGATTCAGGTGTTCTCTCTTCCCGCGCGGTATTCGTGAATGTAATGGAAGATAAATAGTCTAAAGGTGGTTCAATGAACCCTCTGCCAGGCACTTAGATGTGATTTGCAGAGTATCCCATGTAGATGTAGTGACGCGGTTCAGCTGCCAGCCCGATAGCGGTGGGTGAGTTTTCTAGCTTACAGGATGTCACCAGGTGAAAGCAGATGGGCGGGCAAAAGTATTCATTTGCTGGGCTGTGTTGTTCGCTCCAGCATGCTGGCCAAACAGACGGCGCGCCTGCAGGAGAGACATCTTCCTCTTTGCATTCTGTCAGCGTAATTGAGTTGTCAAACTTGTTAAGAGTTTCACGATGAGAAAAAGTTGCTTTGTTTACGAAAAGTGTTTGTGCAAGCCACGTTGTTTTAACCGAGACGGAGTTACTGGGAGAGTTCGGAATGGAAAGCGCAAACTGTATCTGATAGCACAAGTCTCTTAACGAGAATCGAAGAAGGCTGTTATTAGGTTTACCATATGCAATATCTCTCGCTCTCTCCCTCCGTCCCTCCCGTACTTTCGTTTCACCTCTCCCTCCACAACTACACCACCCCTTCGCTACACTCCCGAGGGTTTATGGAAACTGCCTGAAAAACCACACCCTTGGTGTGTGGATGTCACTGTGACTGCTAACGTAAAAAAAATGGAAAAATTACGTTGTGAGCGGATTCTCACTCTTCCTATGCTACAGAAGTTAATCGCAGTGTTGATAATTTGTCTGTAAAGAGTTGTTTATTCGTTATATTTATTGTTACTAATTATTTATTGATTTTCTAACCAAGTTCTGTAAACTGTGTGCTGACTCTTCTGGTGGTCCACATGTATATTGTGTTCTTCCTAAGAGTGGTCAGTAACGTTTTCTCTGGTTTTTCAGATGATATTTGTACTATTTTTTGCAGTTTTTAGTTGAAGACACTCCAATCAGATATTGATCACGACGTCTTTAATCCAACATTCACTGTCGGCAGAAAGTGTTTCCCGTTTGAAACGAAAAAATTTCAATTTGAATTTCAAGAGTGTATTCTATATATGGTTCATTACAGTGCAAGTTATCAGATTTTAGCCGCTGTGGATTGCATCAGGGTTACAGAGTTTCCATATTCACAGAATGTATGGCATTAATTGCGAATGGATAAAGTTGAAAAAGTGTACACCGTCGCGATTCGAAGCCGAGTCTCCTGCTTTCTAGGCAGTTGTGCTGAACCCTCCACCACTGGGGATACAGCGATCACCACACCTGTAATGAATTACTCAAATACGCGTCCCGTCAGATAAGTTCTCAACTTTACCCTGCCCAGTAAAGCTCAAACTCTTAGTTATTTTAAACTAAGTCCCGCACAAACGAAAGGATCATTGCCCGTCATCGGCAAATTGTGTAAGTCGTGTATATGACTTATTACGGGAATCAGTTTAAATAACTAAGAGATTGAGTAATTGCGTGCAGGATAAAGTTCAGAATTTGTTTCTGACGGCAGGTGTATGTTAGTAATCCGTGCAGTTGTGATCGCTGTGCCCTCGGTGGTACAGGGGTCAGCGTAACTGCCTAGAAAGCAGGCGAATCGGTTTAGAAGCCCGCCAGGGTACACATTTTCAACTTTGCCCATTCGCAGTTACTGCATAGAGTCCGTGAATATGAATACATAATAACTGCAGTATCACAAGTGAGTTATGTTCTTAGAGACATATCCTTCCCAAAGTTGGTCATGTTTTTCGTGACAGTAAATGTACTAAAACAGATTCAGCCAAAAAGTTGGTCTCAATTGAAAACTGACACCTACCTACACCTAGAAAAAAGCAATGTGTAGCAGTGGTTCTGGGTCAGACGTAATACACAAACTGCTACAGAAGTTACCAAATTTTTTTTGCAGATTTGGAATGTTTTTCATCTCACGTGTGAAATAATTTTTGGCACGTATGTAAATGTTACTAGCCTAAATTCAATGAACAATTTTGATTGTGTTACTTGCACGTACACACGTACTTTTCGAAATTTTGAAATTTCGACATGATTTTGGACACGCAAAAATACAATGGGTGCAACGTCACAACGCTATATTGTGTGTGTGTGTGTGTGTGTGTGTGTGTGTGTGTGTGTGTGTGTTCTACTTCTACATATATTCTCTCTAAGTCACACAGTCACATTGAAATTCATGGCAGAGGGTTCATCGAACTGCTGTTATGATGGTCCTCTACAGTTGCATTCTCTAATAGCTCGCGGGAAAAAGGAACATCTTAATCTTTCCGTTTTCGTTCTGACTTCTCCTGTTGTATTGCGATGATCGTGTCTCCCTATGTGGGTGGCTGCTAACGAAAACTGTTTGCTTCCTGAAGAGAAAGTTGATGAAAGAAATTTTGCAAATATATCTCGTCGCAATGAGTAACGCCTTTGTTTTAATGATTTCCACCCCAACTCGTGCATCATTCCCGTGACACCTTCCCCTATATTGCGATAATACAAAACGAGATGCCCTTCTCTGTATTTCCTCTAAATCGCCAGTCAGTTCCACCTGGTAGGGATCCCACAGTGCGCAACAATACTCCACAATGGGACGCACAATTGTGGTGTAGGCAGTTTATTGAGTAGAACTGTTGCACCTTATTAGTGTTGTGCCAATGAAATATAACCTTTGGTTCACATTCCCTACAGTATTTTGTGTGTTCTTTCCAATTTAAGTCGTTTATATTTGTAATAGGTTTCAGAAATTACTGCAACCAGTCGCCTTTTGTTTCTTCTTAATGAAAATTTATTTAAACCATTGCCGGTTTTAGCTGCCTAGCAGCTCATCATAAGATGGTATACATTTAGTGCAAATTACATTTGTATCTGTGGCAGGGCAGAAAACGAGAAAAAAGTAAACACTAATTTTGGTATGCTATACGGAATAATTACAATATAAGTCTGTCTTCAAGACATTACTTACAGTTATGCGCTTCACATCGAATTTGTTCATATTTGGTCCGCTTATGGATAGCGGACCAAATATGGACAAATTAAATGTGAAGCGCATAACTGTAAGTAATGTCTTGAAGACAGACTTATATTGTAATTATTCAGTATAGCATACCAAAATTAGTGTTTACTTTTTTCTCGTTTTCTGCCCTGCCACAGATACAAATGTATACCATCTGATGATGAGCTGCTAGGCAGCTTGAAACCGGCATTGGTTTAAATAAATCTTCATTAAGAAGAAACAAAAGGCGACTGGTTGCAGTAATTTCTGAAACCTATTTCAAGAAACAGTCGCAGGTTCCAACACAATAGATAAAAGTTTGTAATTGTTACTCCTGGGTAAGTTTCTTACAGGTAACACGCCCAGCGAAAAACGATGAGGACCACTGAAATACAGGATACCACGGTTGTGTTCTGAGAAGAGGAGTGAGTGGAAGTGTGGTGGTTCTATTACGCTAGGTCTTTTAGTGTCATTGCGTGCAGAGTGTCGCGCCGCCTTCTAAATATAACGGAACCAGCGGCGGCGACAGCGGTGCAGCCCTCGGTTGGCAGCCCTGGCCTGGACACCAGCCAGTTGCACTCGATGGCCCCCTCAGCTGCCACTTCCTTACTGCAGTCGTCCTCTTAACACACATTCTGCTTCCCTGCACGTCCTTGCCCTCAGCGATTTCATTCATATTGATAGGGTGGGTGTAGCATGGCTAGAACTCCAACATACGAGGGTTACAACTTAAATCACATCCAGTACAACAGCGTTGCACGTTTGCACCTGTTATTGTCCTCCAAGGTAGTCACCAGCATTGTGTAGAACCTGTTGCGAGGGTTGTGGAAGACGTAGTACACCGTTAGTAGAGCTTGTTCTGTTGATGCGAATGGAGCGGTCTGCTGCCTGTCGAATCTCTGGAATAGTTCGAAAGCGAATGCCACGATGTCCTTTCATCATCTTCGGAATCAAGTCAGTCAGAAGTACTTGTCCGGGGAGTACGGCGGACGGTACAATACTTCGCGGTCCCATCGATCGAACAGAGCAGCCACATCTTACGCTGTATGCACCCGTGCGTTGTGGTGGAAAAATGATAGGTGGGCTGCGCAGAAAGTGTTACTTCTTTTTTCACAAAGCTGGCCGCAGGCTATGCTTCAAAGACGAACAGTAATATTGTGCACTGACGGTCTGCCGTGAAGGAACGTAACACGTTTGGTTAACACCGTCACAGTTATACACGCGATTCAGCACAACTTTGACCGTACGGGGCCCTGACGAACTTGAAGACTTCGAAGACACTGACGTGTTTAAGATCTTTGGCACATTGTCTTGATCCAACTCCATCGTTCCTGTTTCGAAAACATAGCGGCACCGTTACGTTAGACCGCTCGCTCTTTAGGACTGAGTTTCCTTAGATTGTGCGCACGCCGGTGACGTGGAACGGGCGAGTCCAGTTGCTCGTAGTAAGGTACGTATGCAGAAAGCTTGTAATATCAGCAACAATAGTAGATTCAATTGCGTAATGTCTCCACAGCAATGTTGGTCCAACACTCGTATATAAAGGGAGAGTAGTTTCGAGAAAATAAACTTTTGAATTTTAATGCATTTCCTTATGTACTGTCTCTGCAAATGTCATCAGGAACGTAATGTCGTGTGGGCCTTCCTCCTGCCGCTGCGGGCTGCAGTGAGAATACATTGAAGTGAGTCTGCAGGTCCCTGGCACTCACCTGGACACAGCAGACACCAAACCATTTGCTGAGCGGCAGCCAATTTTGAACTCTTCTAGGGTGCACGTATAACGCCACGGTGCTTCAGTCTTGACACTTCAAATGTGCTCGATGTGATTCAAATGTGGACCGCGGGAGGCATCTCTCTCCTTGCACAGTATCTGGAACCAATCCCGGTCTGTGTGAGAGCGAAGTGCTGCCGCGTCGTCATGTTGAAGCACCGCAGAACGAGTCGAGATGGTGCCCGGGCAGATCAACGTAGCTCGGACCATAAAAGGCTCCTTCTAAAACAATTCGAGGGCTATTCCACACGAGAAAAATGCACCCCCAAACCGTAAACAGAGATCCGGCCACAGTGGCCGAACGGTCTGCGGCGCGCCAGTCACGTTCTACACGGCCACTACAGTCGGGGCTTGACTCCCGTATGCTTCGAATCCCTCCTCGGGCAAGGATATTTGTGACGTCCTTAGTATTAGCTAGTTAATACGTAGTTGTAAAGTAGGAGGCGAGGTACTGGCGGAAGTAAAGTTGTGGGGCGGCATCGTGAGTCGTGTCAGGATAGCTCAGTCTGTAGAGCGCTTGCCCGCGAAAGGCAAAGGTCCCAGGTTGAAGTCCCGGTTCCGGCACACAATTTTAATCTGCCAGGAAGTTTGTTTGTAAGTTTATGGACTGATGACCCCCTTGTTAAGTTGCATAACCTCTAAAAACATTTGAACATTTTCGTAAACAGAGATAATGCAGTTTTGGACCACATCCCCTTGGCCATCAGTTCATGTGATCCACGCCGTATATTGCTTCTCCCATAGGCAAGTTGCAGTTGAAATAGTGAATCGTCTTACCGTGTCATGTTCCATTGTTCGTCTCTCGTGGTCGGCGACGAATGCCATGACTCCCGTACGCTGCGCCGGCTCCCATATCCCATTGGAAGCAATACACCTACGAAATATGCACGTAATTCGCTGATTTAAACAGTGATCTGTTGCGCTGTCAGCATTGACGATTCGTCTCAAGCGTCGCCGTTACCATCGAGGGTTGACAGTTGGAGCTGCTTCCCTCCAATCACAGCGCTCAACGTCAAGCCCGAACCGTTCACTGTTGCCAAACTGCCACAACTGGTCAAATCAAACCCCATTTTCTTGTTTGGCTCTGTTTCGTGTTTTCTTTTGCTCTGTATTCACAGATTTGTCCTTTTTCTCATCTCGTCCTTAACGATAACGGAACAGGAAACAACACATGGACAACGGTGCTGACGAAATAATTACATACTACACAAAGCACACGCTACTGCATCCTCTAGTACAAGCCGTGATTTATCGACACACACACACACACACACACACACACACACACACACACACACACACACACCAAAACTACCCAACATATCAGATTACATTAGATTAGATGATCCTACGATTTACTTGAAACAAAGATCTCCGTGGGTTACAATTCGCCGTTATTGGTTTCTACCCTTTTTCAGATTTATCTAACTACATGGTTGCATAGTTCAGCGGTAATATATTAGTTTCCTGTGTGAAAGTTTGTGGGTTCGATTCACGTTACATCTGATTATTTAAATCAAAATTACTTTGTCATTTTTATTAAATTGTTTAATCAAGCTTTAATACCTGCCTGAAAGGGACACAGTGATTGGGAAGGTAATAATACAGGATTGTAGCTTTTCTCTAGTGTTATTCAGGTTGTGCATTGAACAAACTGTGAAGGAAAGCAAGGAGATAGAGAAGGAATTACAGTTAAGGATGAGGAAATAAAAACATTCCGTTTTCCAGAAGACATTGTAATTGTCAGAGACAACAAAGGACCTAGAAGAGCAATTGAACGGAATGGATATTGTGTTGAAAAGAGCGTACAAGATGAACAAGAGCAAACAGGGGTAATGAAATGCTTTCTTAGAAAATCAGGAAAATCGGGCGATGCTGAAGGAATGAGATTAGGTACGAAACAATACCGGTGGTAAACGAGTTACTTAGGCAGTAAAATAACATATTGATGGTCGCAGTACAGAGGATATAAAATGCAGAATGGCAATGGGAAGAAAAGCATTATTGAAAAAGAGAAATTTGCCAAAATCGAACATTAAGTCGAAAGAAGTCTCTTCTGGAGACAAATGTCTGCAGTATTGCCTTGTACGGGAGTGAAACATGCACGATAAATAGTGTGGACAGGAAGAGGATAGAGGCTTTTGAAATGTGGTGTTACAGAGAATGCTGAAGATTAGATGGGTGGATCGCGTCACTTATGAGAATTGGGGATAAAAGGAATTTCTGGCATACTTTGACTAAAAGAAGGGATCGATTGGTAGGACACATCCTTAGACATTAAGGAATCGTAAATCCAGCATTGCAGAGAAGAGGTGGGGGGGGGGGGCATCGCAGAGAAGACGATTGTAGTAAGAAGATTCAGATGAATGTGGGTTGCCGTTCTTTTGAGCGGATCAAAGAGAGTTGCTCACGGTAGAGTAGGGTGAAGAGCTACATCAAACCAATCTTTCATTTTAGCACAGATTATTTATTCACTCTTACTTTTTTATCTTGTGATTCTTTTTTCGATTGGAATCTGCTTGTGTTCTTAATAAGCTTGATCCTCAAGCAGGACTGTTTACTAGTTCGTAACACGGCAGCTCGTGTAAGCACTAGACAGTGTGACGATACTGTTAAGTAACCAATGATAGCGAGAAATTAGTTTGCTTTTAGCGCTGTATCTCAAAATTTTCTTAGATTACTCATAGAGGTAAACGTTAAAAGCCCTGAATAAAGTTACCGTGTTTTTTAGTTCTGCTGGAGATGGCTAACCGACGTTTTGTTGGTTGCACAGTACATCAAGTGTAGTTCGGTTACAACATGGAATTAAAGTAAGGCCTGAAAAGCGCATCTTTTGCTGCAGTCCAGTCATTGATAACTTAAAATTAACTACCGCCAGAGATTTTCGCATGCTCTAAAATTTTAATCGTGTCTGACACTGGTATTTTAGTGACTACGTAAGTCGCAACGAAACTATTCAGCAGATCCGTAACTGATACACATTTCTGGGAACCTTGACATACCGATCTGTATGGCTCCCAAGATGTATGTAACATTGTTCTGCCAGTTTGTACGTCGATGAACTAGCCATGATAGACCTTCGGGACCCGTGTGTCCTCGTTGCCTAATATGACTTCTGGAATTTAATGTGGTTTACGTTTATAGCGTGTTTCGATCATCTCTGTTTCACTGCCTGCCACGTATGTCGAAGCACACCACTTAATATTGGTGCAGTTAACTGTATGAATCATAGCGTAAAAAAAGGAGTCTCCCTGGAACCTATGCCTCCGTTAAGTTTGACGACGTATGAGAAATTTTGCGGTTTCTTTATAAGATTTTTCATCTATTAGTAAAAATGAAGTCGCAGATCTGCACCAAGAGGGTTCATTTTGGAGTATTTTAATTTAATTTAATTTAATTTAATATTATACTTTGCAGATCGTATTTAATTTGAAATTTTTAGTACAATCCTGAGTTTCGCTACCATTCCCATGGATAGAGGAGCAAAAGGAAACATTTCTAAAGTACGATTTTCGATTAGATATGTCCCGTACACTACTGTTTGCCGAACTTCGGATATGTTTGTGTGCGAACTCGTGTCCAAAACAGCCAGTGATATCTTGGAAGCAAACGAAGACCAATGGAAGTAATTTTCCGAATCAGGTAACTTGTGCATTGAACGAATGTGATGTCTTGTGAATATCCTTTCGTTGCACGAGAACCACATTCGTTTCGCGTTCGAAGTAAGTTTGCTCATAAGTTTTATATTTGCACCCTGGAACAAAAGAAAGCACAAACTAGCGTCGTATGGTGTGTAAATAGTATCGCAACAGATGTAATGAATGGTACTTTCATTTTCTATAATTTTGGAAACATACTGTTAATTTAAGCGATCTGTGCTCTATAGATAACAGTAATCGGTCTTGATTGCAGAAATTGTGGCTAAAATAATTTTTTTGGTTACCGGTTACGATCATGTGATGTAGATCATCTTCAGACCATGTCTCTAAAAGTGGTTTGTAGAGATAAGAGTCGGAAGATATCCGTGTCATACGATCAATACCGTTTACCATCAAAAAAAAAAAATCTCGTACAATCAAGACATTTTCTGTCTCTTTTATATCAATACCTCTGATCAGTTTTCGTAACAGACGTTTAGTCATGTTTTGGTTTGACGGCTGGCGTCTGACTTTCGAAATGTGCTGCTGCATCAAGGACTCGGTAAAGTGATCGCTTTCACTCTCGGATACAAATGCTTTTTCTCTGGCGAATCCGATGTTTGCGCTTGAAGAGCATGACCCATGAGTCAGGAGCTTGAAAATTTAAACCAGGAAATTGGCTCGTAAGAGCAGCAGCCCAGAGCTGCAAGCTTGGCGTCATCCGCTGGTAATCTCGAGATTCTGTGAAAAGATCAGAGGTCCATGAATCTATTGTTAATTCTCAACTCTATCTTGTTTTTTTTTTCCCCTTCGTTTCAAACGTTCATTCTTTTGAGGCGTGAAGCTCTAATTCTACGAAAATTAACCAAACTCCTTCCTTTACGCTCGACGCTAGATTGACGGTCCTGATCTTGTATTCCAGCTGAAAGTAAGAGCAGTTTATGACTGCTTCTCAACCTCGTAATCATCGGATGATGATGGGTGATAATGATGATGATGTGACTTCAGTTTCTTCCAGCCCACCATGTTGATCGATGTCGAGGTGGACAATTAGTTCGTCTTGTACCTCGAGTTATTTCTGCGGAATCATTTCGAAAATTTTTCGAAATACTATAGCCAATTTCCTTATGTTCTTGCCGAATTACTGCAAACTATTTCGACTAGATTATTTGGAGGAGGACCTATCGACTATACACAACGGTCGTTTTTAATCGTACTTTCGAGATTTGACTATAAAGCTATTCCGCTTGTCAGTTTCAAGCTATCTTGCTCTTAAAGTAGTAGGCGCAACGCTATGTTTATTCGTTAAGCAGGCACATTGGAGCGTTGGCAGGTGACTTCCCGGGGGCTTGCAAATAAATGAAGTGGTGTTTATGTGCGCTGTTCCCTGTCTCTCTCCACTATATGAAAGTTGCAGTAATATTGCCAAACACCGCAGTTCCGCGAAATGCAGAAAATGACAGCAGATAAACACTATTATTGGAGCAAGAGTCCCTCTTGAACAGGGAAATCCTTCAGTGACGTGTCACTGTAGAAGTTGATGAATCCACGCTTAAGATAGTTCTCGGAGAAGTAAGCGAAACATCCAGTTACCGATGAATCTACATTGATGAACTATTTTATGAAATATTGAAAGAAAATCCTTAATTGTCCTTCGTTCAGTCGTCACACTGCACTGATTTGTAAGTTAGTACAAGAAGGTTCTGTAGAATATGAAAACGGCGACTGAATAAAGCACTCCCATGTTCCTGGGTAAAATTATAGATTTTCGTACTAACGTAAAGGTTTGTACACGTTTAGACACTGGTGACACGTAAACCTTTGGGGTGTGTGCTAAGGAAAGTTGTCTTTTTGCAATTTAGTACAATTTCAGGGTTGTAAGACACAGCGTAGACTGTTTAAAATAGCCATGTAAGATTTAGTAAAGAAAGTGACTGCGGCATTCGCTTCCATTATGAAGTCAAGATTTCGTAAACTATTTCCGTCGTAACGACGAAATGTCTATTCACAAAATAACTATTTATCCGTGTGGTACGAGTAGTTGGGTTACGAAAAGAGAATTAGTGTTGCAGAAAAAGGTGTGTGGGTGCCCACAGATAAAACCACAGATGTGGGTGGGCGTTGTATTGTGAATTATGTTCATGGTGTTCAAAAAAATTTGACAAGACTGGAGAAATGTTTCTCTTGAAGTGTGACGCTTTCGCGAGAGTAAACAACTTGATAGTTGTAATTTTGTTTAACATCGCTGATGCTACTGTGGTTGAAATTTATAAACGGAGAGAACTTCATGCTGCCAGTAACTTACGTGGCAAAAGCATCCAAAGGGCTTGGGATTATGATGAACGTACTTGGAAAGTACATCTGATACAGGGACTGTACTGGCACAACATTTGAAGACAACCAAAGGGTGCGTTCATCGACTTAGCCGCCTTCAAATACGCTTCTGTGATTTGGAGAGGAGCGTTTCCAGGTATTATGTTACTTCGAGGTAACCGTAGCTCCTTCAAAATATAAATCTTTGATGCTCCACATAATTTCAAAGTATTCGTGGTTGTTTAAATTAACAGATTAGATACAAATTACATACTTTAACACGTTGAAATTTTTTTATTGACAACCAATAAGGAATTTCAAATATTATTTGTACCTACTACATACGGCTTCGGCAAGTTTTAGGCGCCTTACCCTTGTACGCGGAAGCAACAGTTACCGCTGCAATCTAGCTTGTCTCCATGGTGACCGATGCGTCCCCTGGCTATTACATCTCTGGCGCATCGTCTGCTTCGTCACTGACGCGACGTGTCAACTGTCTTCACGCCGCCGTAGCCACGGCAACCATTGGCGTCGCAGCATTTTATCTTTGATCCAGACACTGTCTTCGATTTAAAAAATCATATCAGCTACACAATAGGTCGCAGGTATGTCTTAGCGCCGGCCGCGGTGGCCGAGGAGACTGAGGCGCTCCAGTCACGGTCTGCACGGTCACTACGGTTGGGGGTTCGAATCCCCCCTCGGGCATGGATATTTGTGCCGTCCTAGTTCGTAAGTAGTTCATAAGTAGTTTGTAAGTTTAGGGACTGATGACCCCATAGTTAACTTCCATAAACTATACAAATATTTTTATGTCTTAGCAGACAATTTCTTTTTACTGTTAAATTAGAGAAATATTCCAAAAGTAAGGTCCGGATCCTTCGTTAGGGCTTTCTATCTTAATGCCCTGAAACGGAACACATACTACCCAAAATCCTTCCGACCCTTCTTACAGTGATGTTCCATTTACCGGTCCAACCTGCACAACGTCTTAGTCCATCCCTATGCCACTCTGTTCCAAACCCCTAACTCAGGGATCGTACCCATGTGGAATACCATTATGCAAGGCCTGTAGGATGCACCCACCCAGCACTTTTCATGCCAACTGCGTCACAGGCTTATCCTACCTGGTCAGAGGCCGAGCTATCCTTGAAAGCAGCCACGTTTCAGACTGGCATGACAACAAACCAACATCGTTAAACTGTGGCAGAAAAGAACAGGTATCGTAGTGTGGCACAGAATGCAGCTGAACGCACCACCGTGGATTTCAGTGGCTGCTTTACTACTCTGACCATCTGGATCCTGTCCACCACAAGCTCTTCTGTCGCGCAACCATCCAGGTCTTCAGGTAACTTATCATTCCTACACCCCGCGCCTAACAGCACCCCTCTCCCAATCCTGTATGCCCCCCCCCCCCCCCATTTTTGCCTTGTTTGCACTTGTACTCTATTTCATATATTTATCGTTAATATATCAAATTTTTATTAGTTATTTTTTAAATTACTTTTATCGTCTTACAGTTCCCACCCCCTCTACATATACACCTCTAAATCTCCCCTTTTTCGCTCTCCCTCCCCTTCCTTTTAGCTGCATTCCACGCTGCATCTTACTTTCCCGCCTATCGGAGACTTTATAATGCTACACGCAACGGGGAACGTTCGACCCCACCGTTACCCTCCGGCATCCTTCCCTCTCTACGCCCCCCCCCCCCTCCATCGCTTCCCTGCTGGCTCAGTCAAGATGCCAGTTATGTCACAGTGGCCAAAGATGATGGTCGTGCACGCTTGAGAAATGTCTGAGTGATCGTGTGAATAAAGTAAGTTTGCTGATGAAGGCTACGGCCAAACATATAGTTGTGTGAATGTGATTGTTTTACGTGCCTGTCACTGGCTCAACGATCGTCTTTACGGTGAGTTGTTCTCTATCCTGTATAACATTTAAGTCCCTTTCCTCCCGCGCTATTTCGGAGCATTGTGTCTTAATTCATTTTTCGCTTTTTTTTTCAGTATGCGTTCCCTCACATCTTAACTCGGTTGGTAACCGAATCGCCATCTCGTTACGAATCGTTGAGTAAGAATTCTTCCATTTCACTGGAGATAATTTTCTGTTCTTTGGAAAATTACTGGTTCAGCGAGATGCACATTGATTGCCAGGATAAAATACGGAAGTAGTAGGTCGTGGCGCTGTCTTCCAATACGTCGGTGAACGAGAAGAGGAAGTGAACTGCTTCTGCAGAGGGAAAACTTAATTTGAAATGTCTGTAAGCCCAAGAAGTAATTACTTTCAGTGAGCTGCAAAGCGGCTTACATTAATATCCCGTTATGGTGTGCTGACTGTACGGCCGCTTTAATTGCACCCGCTTCTTTTCTTCTTTTCTTCTTTTCATACTCGATTGTCCTTGCAACTGAGAGGGAACCGCATTTCATTGCGCACCCCCCCCCCCTCCGACACTCGCAATTTTAATTAAATGTCTTGGAGTGTGAGATCACCTCATTATCGGAAATCTACTTAGGTTTCCCCGCCGTGTCGTCAGCTTGGTGAATACGCAGCTACCTGGCCTCCTAATGAAACATGACGCGTCGACTGCTGCTGTGCTTTTCGCTACAGAATGTGGAGGTGCGTATACGTCGGAGGTAGAGTTCATAAAAATTGAGCATAATTACTTGCATTTGCTTTGCACATCTACAATTTGTTTTCTCTCTAATCAATATAAGTTAAACATATTCTGTGCAATATTGTAATCGAATCCGTCGATACTGTCATCTGAAACATAAGAGAAACAGAACAATGCAGACGAAATTCTATAAGATAATGGCGGTCACTGTGTAGCTGCGACATACGGATTCGTTATAAAAGCAAAGAAATTCAGGTGTATAACATATGTAATCGAGACATCACACCGGAACCCTTTTCTCCGAATTAGAAAACATGAACGCAAGAATAAAGGCAAAAATAGACTAATTGTTTAATATATGCTAATTCTTAAAGGTGGGAACAAAAAGGTGAACATACGTAGGTGAAGGTGCCGGCGGCGATGGAATAATGTGATCTATTTATAGTTTTGCGAAGTCTTAAGTGTATCTGTACTTCAAAAAATTGTAACTGCGTGTCATTAAGTACAATTTCCTTCCAAAATTGATCACATTCTGAATTTTCACTGCGGCAATGGGGATATTGATGTTGATGCTTATTACACTATAACTCTCTCTGTCTGTCTGTGTGTGTGTGTGTGTGTGTGTGTGTGTGTGTGTGTGTGTGTGTGTGTTTTAACGCACTCTCGTGACGTTGTTTGCGAGAGGAAGAGAGTGTTCCGAAGTAGTATTACAGTTAGAGGGGGAAAAAAGAAAGTTAAATGTTGGAAAGTTCTCATTTTTATAGACACTGTGAAAGTGAGATGAACTTTTTATTGAAAGCTCTACTGAAAAGCACTGACAAACTAAAAATCCTGTAGAGAATACATAAGAGCGATGAAGACGTCGCAGTTCACAGATTTCCTTCGACCGAAACGCGCTTCATTGGCCCCCATTTGCCTCGTTCACAAAATCCCATGTTGGTTTCATATCTGAATACGATAAAGCTATCATTACGATGCTCAAAGCAGTTGAATCCACATCCCTACTTCCTTATCCATCATTTGACCACCTCATGTAATACCCCTAACTCATTTTGTATTTTTAACCCTGTACTCACCAATCGTGAAATCCGGTTCATCTTTCCACCGAACTTCATGAACCTCTACTATTCAAATGTTGAACTGTTCGTAAATCTAAGGGACTTAACTGCTGCGGTTATCAGTCCCTAGGCTTACAAACTAACTTACGCTAAGGGCAAAACACACGCACGCACGCTCAAGCCCGATTGAGGACTTGAATCTCTGACGGCGAACAACCACTTGTTCCGCAGCAAGGCGCCTTAGAGCGCTCAGGCAGTCCACCGCGGGAAGCTCCAACTATCCATTGTCCTTCTAAAATGTTCTAACCTCCCCGATTATTGGACCTATCGTTCCATGCTATGATCTCTAGAACGCATGGATTTTTTCCCCCTTGAGGACGACGACACACTGCTTAGTTCCCGCCCGGAGATTCGATTGGGGATCTGTTTTACCTCTGGATTATCTTATCCAAGAAGACGCCATAATCATATATTCATACAGTACAGGTACATGTTCTCGGGAAAAGTGACGACTGTAGTGTTTTCCCTTTCTTTCAACCATTCTCAGTATCTGACAAAGCCACATTAGCTTATTTACAAGGTCAGTTCAGTCAATCGGACTGTTGCCCTTGCAACTACTGAAAAGGCTGCTGCCCCCTTTCCAGGAACCACACGTTTGTCTGGCCTCTCCACAGATAACCCTCCGCTGTAATTGCACGAACGGTCCGACTGTGTCTGTATCGTTGAGGCACTCAAACCACCCCATCTGTGGTTCATGGGCGGGGGGGGGGGGGCTAGAATATCTTAATATGATACATTAATTTTTAAAAGTATGGGGGGGGGGCTAGAACATCTTAATATGATACATTAATTTTTAAGTGATTTTTTAAAAGTATCATATGTTTTATAATTTTTTCGTACGTAATTCGCTAACTTGGGGTTCATGCGATTATTTCTCAAATAAAACGTATATTCAAACTAGAGGCAAAGAGCTACTGTGCAAGTAGTGCCGTCCTTTGCCTATTACTCATCAACTGCACTCAGAACTGAGATTTTGTAGCGGTAACAGTAGAGAGAGAACGGCTAGTGATTAAGTCGTATCGCGTAATGCATCAAGGCACGGAACGACGGAGTGAGATAAAGTTCATTTCAAATCATAGAAATTTCACACATCATAAAAATATTCTTTTACATTGTCGTTTTTGTAGCCACTAAGTTGGGTATACGGTTAAATTTGTGATGTATGTTAATTAAAAAAAGTTCATTTTGTATATCAGTTTATCCGAAGTCTGATTATTCGAGGTACGCAGTATAACACGATTATAAAAAGAGATACATTGCATACAGTTTCTGTAGGTTTTGCTCCAGTGAAGCACTTTGTAGTCTTAAAAATAGCCAATAGTCCTATGTTCATAGACTGGATCTGATGTTACGGCGATGCTCACTCTTCCTTCGTCTTCGACGTGGTCAGAAACTGCGAGAATAGGTTAATTTTCACGCCATTGGGGTATTGTCGGCGATAATATTCATTGACTGATGGTGTCCTGTCATTTACAAAGAAACTGCCAGTGCACTTCAATGGATTATGGAGACAGATGGTAAGGAATGCCCTCATTTTGATGTCTGGAGTAGTTCTACGTACCAGCAAGAGAATAAGACATTATTTATTTCATTTTCTTGTTTATTTTGATGTTATACTTGGAAAATACCTAACCTTGACAACTGACAAGATTACAACAAATATCCGTTCCTACAGGAAGCAAGAACGCGATTCTCATAGAGGGGCTACGCACGATTTCTCCAGTAACGTGATGTCACGCCTCGCAATGGAAAGCCAGGTCTCATGGCAAACAGTAAACAGCATCAAAGCAGGCGAATGCGTCGTCAGCAGAACAGAGCCCATAGCGTCGAACGTGATGTCAATTTGACGTATGTACGCGGTATGTGTGGCCCTTAATTGGCTGTAAGAATAGCTACAGCAATTAAAGCATCGCTAACGGTCACTGACGTCGATACGCGGCCTCTTGTCATCCATTTGCGTGCATAAGTTCTGATGACGTCACGTGAGACGTTATCGGGATGTGGTTTGTTGACACATTCGCCAGGGCTCAGGCCGCCTGTATTCTTCGTTGTCCAGGGATTGGCGACTAAGCGTTAACTCGCTCAGCTGTACGGACGAGCAGCGTTTGTAGACCTTTAACGCATAGTTAGGCCTTTTCGTACTAACGGAAATTGAATCTTCTACTTGTTTGTACTGTTTACTACTACTGCTACTATAATTAAACACACGACTTTTCAGTGAGCTAAAATCATAATGTATCATGTATTAATGTGTTCGAAAACGCCGCGTGCGAAAATGAGAATATTCAGGAGCTTTGTCTCTGGTTCTGTTAAAACAGCGGTGTTTCGGACAGCCCTTGTCTCAGTGATCAAAGGTATATCCATCAGAAGAATAGGCATCCTGTAGCTGTCCTACAGGACAGCGTCAAAATTTAAATATTGTGCACTTTCTGCAGCCCAGCCAAACTGAGCAACTCGGCTGGTTTTTGTAGATTGTACGTGGTGAAGAGTTCATACAGCTTAAAAAGCACCATTTGTCCATGGGCGGTTCCCGAGAAAACCACGAGAAATCATAATTTTTGGGTACCAAAACAAGGATTGGGAGGGTAGCCACTTTAATTCTTTATATTCACTGCATAGTATCGAAAATTTTACCAAGTGCCAAAACAGTGGAAATGAGTGAGGCAGCTAGTTTACCACTTTTAAGTCTCAAACAGGAGCATTTTTCAGCTAATGTTATTTGCAGTGGAATCGGCAAGTGGACCGAGGCTAGCAAGGATGTGAACATGGTAACTAAAGGAATTGATAAATCGATATGTAATTTATTTACAAATTGAAATGAGTACTTTGCCTTGCTTGTGGTGGTACAAATTTCTTCCTAACTATCTCACAGTTCTGCAGTGTATACTGTTCCAACTGGTACTGAAGGTAGACTGCTGGATCTCTTAGGTGGAACTCCTCTATTGAACTCCTGAAGCCAACTGTTGTGTCGCTGTGGTGCGCCAGCGTATGTAGAGGAGCCCCCTTCTTCCTACTGGCCGGCGCGCGAAGCAGGCAAAGAGGTACCGAGACTGCGGGCGGCCCCGGCGGTCGAAGTACTGCGGAGCGATTTATCGCCCGTTAATCCCTTTCTATACGAAACGTGCAACACCCACAAGGAAGTCGTCTGCTTCGCGGGTCTGCTTCGTTTGTTGTCAACTTACAGCAAATGAATCGCCGAGTTAACATCATTTTTCGAAATGCCGGCCGCGATGGCCGAGGGGACTGAGGCGCTTCAGTCACGGTCTGCACGGCCACTACGGTCGGGGGTTCGAATCCCCCCGCGGGCATGGATATTTGTGCCGTCCTTAGTCTTAGTAGCTAGTTCATAAGTAGTTTGTAAGCTTAGGGACTGATGACCCCGTAGTTAAGTCCCATAAGTTCTACAAACATTTGAACATTTGAACTTTTCGAAATTGTATGATATGTTGTGATGATTAATACATTTATGTGTGTTTTAGACTGCCACTGTGAAACTGTATTTGTTTTCGTGCAGTTCATGTGTAACTACGTCGCTCACATGTGTTAACGTCCTCATTATAAAATTCCACTACATACTTCCAGCCCCCGCGGTTAGAGGCGCCTATGTATATGATGAACAAGCTCAGGTGTCTATACATAGACCTTTCACTTTGATTAAGCTTAAAGTAACGCTCACCGAAAACAAATATTTCATCTGTTAACTACAGCATGTTTCAGGAAAAATAGCAGATATTTTAGAAGACGGTAATAAAGACGATTTGCAGTTAAAATTTCATATAACGTGTGTCCAATTTTTATTGGGTACAGAGATACAGCTCTTGGTATGTACAACAAACTGATTTGGATATTTTGACTGATTCTTTCGTCGGTTCTTGGTAGATCACCGTATTGACTTTTATTTAAATAACCGGTTTTCGACGTAGTTTAAAGTCTGAATATGTCCTAGTACGCAGAAAACCGGGTAACTAAGTGGAAATGAACGTGTAGAAAATTCATAATTCTACTTTTAAGTACGTGTGATGTAGTACCAAGAACCGACGGATAAATCAGAAAATTTCTTGATATACATTTGCTCTACGTTTGTTTAGATTTCATATTAACAGCTACATCTCTGTATTCAATAATAATTGTACACAGGTTATATTAAATTTTTAATGCAGTTCCTCTATAGTATCACCCCCATAAAATACTTACGACTGAGTCGAAAACTACGTTCCTGTGAGCAAGAGACAAGTACACATTCTCAAACAAATTCGCGACTTGGCTTCGTTTGTCAGCTGGGTTCCCCATTCGGTCGTCTGCGCATGCGCGAAGCACTTCCATACGCATGAGAATAGGATCATCCTATTCCGTCTACTAGCGATCGTATGCGTGCATCTTGTGCAAGTGGACGCGTCTACACTGTACGCGGACGGCGTGACCCGTAAGCTCTCACTTCCCGTGTAGAAAGGGCTTAACAGCCGCGGCACGTGGACCGCTGGTGTTGTGGCGAATAGCGATGCCACAATAATGTATGGACGCAGGACCTTCAAAAGTGAATATCGGGGTTCTAAAGTTTTGCACAATTTTTACGGTGAACTTACCCTCATAAAAACCTTACCTCAAATGAACAAGCGAGTTAATTTGCCCTAAAGGTGTCCGTGCTGCATACTAAGATAATCTTCTGGATACGGCCGTCTTCAGTGATAGATCGGCATTTCATCTAATTGAACTTCTTAACACTCATAACGTGCATATCTGGAAGTCATAAAACCCCCAGGAGATGGTACAGTTTCTTGTGCCATATCCCACTAAAAACTGATGGGCCTTTCTTTCACGCTGATAGGTTAAACAACCCTGTTGCCGACCGCTTCTACGTACACCGGATCTAAGGCCTTGCGATTTTTACCTTTGGGGATTTTTGAAAAATAGGGTGTATGTCTCCGCTTCCAGCTGACCTAGACGACATACTGCATAGAATTAAAGCTACAGTTGCATCAGTTACAACAGACAGATTGAACAAGATTTGGGAGGACAAAGGCTATAGACTTGAAGTGTATGACGAACTGTTTGAATTGTTCATCTGAAGTATAATTTGTAATAGTAAGGTCACTGTCATGTTGTACAAAATTTTAAAACCCCGATATTTGTTTTAAAACGCCCTGTATATTCTTGAAATCAATGAAGCTAGTACGTGCTTAAAGCATTAACAGGACTGTGGACTTCCAGCTTTTACCTTTTTATTTCTTTAACTAGTTAAGTCTACCGGCAGTGTGCAGTTTCAACACCGGCGTTTTCTTCACTTGACACATCCGGGCTGAGAGACCGTGGTCTCCGCCTGACTGGTGAGGAACATTCGGGGTCGTTAATAATAGCGTGCGCGAATTCTAGTGGTTTTTTTTATTGCTCTACCAACTTAAACTGGACAGCGTGACATAGTATGATTAAACAGTAACATCATTAAACCTGTTTAGTAGACCACGTATACCAGCCTAACATAGCAGCTGTGATGTGGAGCGTCACCACTTGACAATGATGTTCTCTCCATTATAGTATTGAGCTAACGCCAGTGTACAACTTCAGAAAACTGATAGCACAGTCTAACATAGTAGTCGCGACACTCACTAGCGAAAAATCTGTATGATTGCTTTATTTTAGACTCTAGGGCGTTAGGAATACATACCGATCGGAATATTTTTGGAGCTTTCCCCATCAAAATAGAAATAATTTACATCAAGATACATAAACAGATTTAAGCTTAATAAGCCTGGCCGTGTAGCTTCAAAGTTAACGGATATGACACAATTTCCTATTCGTTTCGTTCTGTGTTTTAGATTTTAGGATACCTGTTAACAGAACTAAGACTTTCGTCTTTATTATTGCCCTATGTCGGAGATGATGCTCCCAACAGTTGAAATATATTGAAAAGTATTGGTCTTGTTACGTTAACGTTCAATTTTTCCGGAAAAGAAATAAGTAAAATAGAAACCGAACGAGAATGACCGCTGACGCCCAGATTTGAATTTGTTTATACTTTCTACACGTATCGGGTATTTGTGCGTCTCACAAGACGATTTTCTTCTTATTTTACTTTCAAAAATCTTACGGTATAGGTTATATTACGCATTTTTCTGTACTTTGGGACACCCCAACTGCAGTATATAATTCTCTACATACATGAGCCATTTTGTACTTCTAAAAAGATCAAAAACCGCTTATCACACTTCAATATATGCGGTTTTCAGGTGAATAGTAACACAAACATTACAGCTGTATGTTTGTGTTACATTTCTCTCTGGGTCCTTAACAAAAGCTCAACAAAAGAAAAGAAAAAGAAAGAAAAAAAAAAGGCAAAGAAGGTAGCTTTTCTGGTTGTTGCTACATTTCATTGCTCTACAACAGTCTTCCATTAAAAAAAAAAAATCACGAAAACGAATATAAGCTACGAGTAACAAAATGTAAAAAATATCGCACCTCACTAGTGTCCCCTGCTGACCGCTTGGCGCGCTGCTGTCGCGTTGGGTAACAAAAATTCGCTCGAGTATCGTGACTGGTATGTTAGACTGTGCTAGTAGTCAGAGGACAACACATGCTTAAAATTGCCGTAACAAAATGTTAGACATACTTTTTACGAGTTCATTGAACATTTACTTTGCTTTTGGCCGCTTGTGTAAAGGTGCCTGTGTGTGGTGTTTCAGGGACAGCTGTGGGGCCATGGAGACTGGGCGAGTTCCTGGGGCCCGCGGCGTCGCCCCACATAGCCGCCGCCCACCCCAAGACCGTCTCCTCCAGGTCAGTCGCTAGGGCAGCTGCTCACGCGTCACAATGTCCCACAGTGGTTAATGCACTAGTTATTATATCGAAAAGTCACATTTTGAGACCGTCGGTGTGTACGAAATACGGGTTGATTCTTGCAGTGAAGAACCCCTCAATCGCCCATTATTAATAATGCTTGCTAATTATTCATAAATCTGTAAAAGTGTTCCCTGTCAGCTAAGTATACATACATCTAAGAGGGGACATCGTAGGTACTATTGTACTGGTAATATCGCCATCTTCGTACACATATGTTCCCATGTGGAAAAAAAGGTTTTTGTTTTCTGTGTGGTGGTTCACGCCATGTTGTCATCGCTAAGTGAAATTAGTGCTTCACAGCTTAAACTCTACTGTGAGCATAAGCAAACGACACGGAAAAAAAGTCACAGGATTTTCGATGTAATTTAAAAAATTACGAAACTTTCACTCTGCAGCGGAATGTGCGCAGATATGAAACTTCCTGGCAGATTAAAATTGTGTCCCGGAATCGGGACTCGAACCTGGGACCTTTGCCTTCCGCGGGCAAGCGCTCTACCGACTGAGCTATCCCGACACGACTCACGGTCCACCGTCACAACTTCAATTCTGCCAGTACCTCGTTTCCTATTTCCCAAACTTCACAGAAGTTCTCCTGCGAACCTCGAACTTCCGTGAAGTTTGGAAAGTAGGAGGAGGTGAGGTACTGGCAAAATTACTATTACTTTAACTTGCTTTGAAATGTCATACATCATAGTTATATACATAAAACCCATGAAATACGACGACCAATATGGCGTCTTCACCTTTCAACCGAAAACATCTGTCCCCCCTCCCCGGATAGCCAGGCGGTGTAACGCCGGGGGCGTTATCCCACCACCATACCACCAAACCCGCACTGAGGGCAACACACACAGACGCTCTTGCACTTCGACTGTGAATAATGGTAGAACTTACAACACGACATTTTAAGTTTTACTAAGGACAGAACGCAGGTACTGCAAGGCCCAAAAGCGAAGCTGCCGCAAAACACGATGGTTCTGTAGGGCTTCTGAGCTAGTCGCTACGACTCTTTGACCACCGTACCCGAGGCCAAGAAAAAGAGTCAAAATTTCATTGCTTTCCATCTCTGAACTCACTTCGGCCACTTTCAACTATCTTCAGCATGGTCCCTTCCTTGGAATCTTATGTTTATCACCTTTATTTGTAGTTACGCTTCTGCCATATAATTTTAATTATTACTCTTCTTATTCTGTTTTTTATATTTGTCGTTGAGTGTTTTTACTGATTTGATTAGTGTAATTTTGAAACATGCGTTTATACAAATGAAATTTTTCCGGGCACACGCAACTGCCGCCTGGTCTAAGGCTGCATGAACAGACAGGGTGGCCGTTTCCGTCGGAGGTTGAACTTCTCCCTCGGGTATGAATGTGTTCGTTGTCCTTACAGTAAGTTTGTTCAAATAGTTTGTAAGTGTAGGGACTGACGACCATAGTAGTTTGGTCCAACAGATTTACAAACATTTGATTGGAATTTTTCTACTAAATGAACTTGATCCACGGTACAAGCTACAATTTCCGCACCTCAAATCAGTCTTACTTCCGGTTTTAGCTTTAGAATTGAGGTACTTCCGTCATCGGTTTTAAGAGGGGTTCACAAAAGAACAGAACTATCATCAAATAACATCTTAATAAATGTAAGAAAGCTTTCCATTGGTGACTATCGTGTAGGAACAATATCTCTTAGAAATGTTTGCAAACAGATTTGGTGGCAAGCACGAGAGTTAATGCGGTTCCGATCTTCGAAACACGCCCATTAAAATGTGAAATTTCACTTTGGGTGATCTGCTTGCCCTCATTAGTGTTTATCATGATTTATCCGCTGAATGAATTTAATAGATTTTCAATTTTCTCATTACGTACCATCTCAAACGCAAATTTATTTTTCTATTGTGAGGTGAGTCGTCTTATGACGCACAGATCAAATTATGGTTGGGACTAAATATTAGTTATAAACATTCATCCTTCATCCCAGACCTTGCTGCTTATTTTAGCGTTTCCATACCATACGTGCAGCCACAAGTCTGCAGGGTACAACCTGTTGAGAAGTTACAGGGGCCACAAGGTGGATGATGTACTAATTTGACCTGACATCGGCTAACACGGCTCCGCTGTTACGATACTGCTAATGGCTGAAAGCAAGGGGAACTTACGGCCGTTAATTTTCCGAGGACTGAAACGCTGCTGTATAGTTGAGAGCAACATCCTCCTGGGCAAAAATATTCCATTGGTAAAATACTTCCATACGCCAATATTCGGGACACAGTAATGTAGTAAAAAGGAAAACAAAATCGGTATTAAACACTTTCGATCGTGGAATTTTAGCCGCCTTAACATGGCAAGTAGGTTTGAGAATGCAAAAGCGGAAATTAGTCGTTGAACGTACGTATACCAAGATAGTGGTAATTAGTGAACTGTTGTCACAGAACAAGACGTCCGTTAGGCAATACAACAGCAAATACAGAAGGAAGTCTGATAATAAATAAGAAAATACACATGTGCGTGACTATAAGCATCACTGAGAAAATATCGTAAGAAAGATATTCACAAAGCCGATATCGACCGAAGTAGTATCATCTTACGTGCAAACTTTTCCCGTAGACGATAAAGAAATGGGAAGAAGGTACAATATAAACTAAATTGTTCAGATAATTAAGGGGGAGGAAACCAAATTTGTACATCTTACCGTTTGGTGACAATCGTTGTGGGGGGTCTTAGAACCTTCGTCAGTACGAAATATAGACAATCAGACAGGCACAACTCATTAAACGTACAAGTCATCTCCGGCTGCTGCAGTTAGTTAACATTTTAGGAAGAGAGATGGCAGTGGATGAAGATGAGACGGGAGATAAGATTCTGCAAGAAGCATCGTATACAACATGGAAATATATAAGCCGAAACTCCTGAAGTAGACGAAATAAAACCATAGCTGCTGATGTTCTTGGGAGAGCCAGCCGAAGCAAAACTATTCCATGTGGCGTGCAAAATGTATGAGACAACCTAAATACCCTGGATTTGACAACACAATGTAATAATTCAAAAACAAAGGTGCTGATAGATGTGAAAATTAGATACCTAACCCTACGGTTGCGAAATACTAATAAGAATTATTTACAGAGTAAAGGAAGTCTGATGGCAATCGACCTCGGTGAAGATGAATGTTGCTTCTGGAGAAATAATGGAATTCAAATGCGAAACTGACTTTACGACTTGTTTTAGACGATAGATTACGCAGAAACAAATATTAGTTAATACTAGTTGTAGATTTCGAGAAAGTTTGTAATGTTGACTGGTCTAAGAACCTTGAAATTCTGAACGTCGCAAAGATTAAATGATACCCACAACCGGACAACCAGTACAGAAAGCAAACTGCAATTAAAAGGGACGGAACTTCATAGAGTAGCTTTGAAAGAGGAGTGAGAAAAGATTGCTGCGTGTGACCAACGTCACTCGTTTTGTGCAATGAGGGGCCAGAAAAACAAAACAAAGAAAAACCTGCTGAAGAATTTGAAGTGCGCATGACATAGTAATTTCATCTGAGATGGTTAAGGACATCGAAGAGGAATTTAATGGAACGAGCAGTGTCTTCGAAAGAACATTAGAAGATGAGCACTACTCAAGAAAAACAGGTGAAGTATATGTGGTGAGGATGAGGAACGATGTTGGGGAAAAAGACACGTTAAAATCATTATTTCATATGGGATAAGTGTCTGCTGCAATCCTTCAATTGGGCTTTCGTATTCCTAACATAGACGGGGAAATGGGCTTACACTCAACGTAAAATTCAAACCGAATGTATGTAAAAAAAAAAAAAAAAAAAAAAAAACACATTCACTATTTTGACACTAAAATAACCGATGATGGCCGAAGTAAAAAGGATATAAAAATTGACTGGCAGTAGCGAAAATTTTTTGAAAAACAGAAATTCACCGTGTGTGTGTGTGTGAGTGTGTGTGTGTGTGTGTGTGTGTGTGTGTGTGAGTTTCGCTTTCACGTCTCGTGCTAAAGCACTGGACCGATTGCAACCAAACTCAGTACGGGTATTCCGTACCGTCAGGCCTTGGCAGAAATTTCAACTCAATGTTTCACCCTACACTCACTATCGTAGCTATACGTGAACTTATTGTTAGAATAAGTGGGATGACTTTGATGGTTGCTAGTAGTTGCACTCTCCGAAGAACGAGTATGAGAGACGGTCACAGTCATGGTTGTAGGCAACATCAGCTAGGCCCTAAGTTTGTCGTATTTCCGAGTGCACTATTCTTCTTCGTCTTCCCTTCTTCTTCTTCTTCATCTACATATACATAGATGCTGTGAAAATCATATCTAGGTGCCTGGCAAAGGATTCATTAACCACTTTCATAATCTTTCTCTACCGTTCCATTCTCTAATAGCGCGCGTGAAGAAAGAACACCTAAACCGTTCCGTTTTCGATCTGATTTCTCTTATTTTATGGGGATGGACATGTCTCCTTATGTAGGTGGGTGCTAGCAAAGTATTTTCACATTGAGAAGTAAAAATCGGTGATTGAAATTTCCCAGATCTCGCCGCAACGAATAACTTCTTTCTTTTAATGATTTCCACCTCAAATCGTGCAACGTCGCGGCGGAGCGGCCGAGCGCATTGAGGGCTCTACGCTACGATGTGCGAGGCCGTTCCCCGTCGGGGGTTCGAATCCCACCCTCGGGCATGGATGTTTGTGCCGTCTTTAGTATAAGGTAGTTCATAAGTAGTTTGTAGGTTTAGGGACTGATGACTACGCACTTAAGTCCCTTAAGCTCTACAAACATTTGAAATCGTGCAACATTTCCGTGACGCTTTCCCTCCTGTAACGTGATAAAACGAGCTGCCCTTCTCTGAACCTTCTCATTGTCTTCCGTCAGTCCCACCTGGTGAGGATCCTACACTGGGCAACAATTCTCCAGGAGAGGACGCACAAATGTGATGTAGGCAGTCTGTTTGGTGGAGCTGTTGGATCTTCGAAGCATTCTGCCAATGAAACGTTTGGTTCGCCTTCCCCACAATATTTTCTGTGTGTTCTCTCCAGTCTAAGTTGTTCGTAATTGTAACTCCTAGGTATGTGGTAGAATTTAATACCTCAAGGTTTGACAGATTTATCGTGTAATTGAAGTTCAGCGGATTTCTTTTGGTGGTCATGTGTTTTACTTCACACTTTTATTTAGAGTTAATTGCCAATTTTCGCACCATGTACACATTTTGTCTAAATCGCTTTGCAGATGCTCTTTTGATTCTCTGTTGACTTCACTAACCGATGAAGGACAGCATCATCCGCCAACAGTCTAAGGGAGCTATTTAGATTGTCTTCTAAATTTTTTATAAACACAAGGATGAGTAGGGGACGTATAGCGCTTCCCTGGGGAACGCCAGATAACACTTCTGTTTTACTGGATGACTTACCGTCAGTTACCACTAACTGTGTCATTTCTGATAGGAAATCGTGAATCCAATCGCATAATTGGTACGATATTCCATAAGCATATAAGCATTCTTGAACAGGCGTCGGCAGTCACCACACTAGATGTAGTGTAGGTAAGTAGATAGTTTATGTACCAAGCATTTTTCTGCATCGTGAAGCTGTGTAAACATCCAGTTTAAATTGAACACTTGTGGTGAAGGTGGATGATACCTGTTCCTGAAGGCGCAGACTTGCCCCGCCTTGTTTATCTAGTGCCTGCCTTCAGATTACTCTCATCGCAAGCGACAGCCTGTAGTTATCTGCGTACAATCTCTCCTGTCAGTATTATCGCGATAATTCAGCGCTGAGGGAGCGCCCAAGCAGTTTCACACGAGATGCCAGCGGAGAAGCAGGAGCCAAAACATGCCGCGTAGACGCCTTACTTTAAGCGATGTATTCACGTGTGTTTCACAGCCCCCGCCTGAGCATCACGAGCGGAAACCTATAAGAAACGACAAAAGGCAAGTGCAGTTCTTAAACTATGTACTTCTACCGAAATCTTACCTTAGTAGGGCTAGTTTTAATGTTCAAACACTCGTGTAGTCGCAGCATTCTATTATGAGTTCTGGTATACACAGTATAAACTCTGCGCCAACCTGCCAGGCTTTTTAGAGTGACACGCTAGTCCGGTTCTTACTCTGTCCTTCAGAAAAAAACTGATTTCTTAACCACTACTAGGTTTTTTAAACCTTTTGAATTTAAGGATCATTATACAACTTAGGCTAGTTTCGTAAATAAACTGGAATCACTCTTCCAAGAAACTCATTAGTACTTGCAAGTAATAGGAAACTGACGTAATTGTGGTGTAATTGGGATGCCGCGGTAAGCCGGCCGCGGTGGCCGAGGGGACTGAGGTGCTCCAGTCATGGTCTGCACGGCCACTACGGTCGGGAGTTCGAATCCCCCCTCGGGCATGGATATTTGTGCTGTCCTTAGTCTTAGCTAGTTCATAAGTGGTTTGTAAGCTTAGGGACTGATGACCCCGTAGTTAAGTCCCATAAGTTCTACAAACAAATTTAACATTTTGATGCCGCGGTAAATAGATCATAATTTCCGTCATTTTACTCGAACGATGAGGTACATCTAGCATGTGTCTTCTACTTTTTATAATTACAGTGTTCACTATACATATGCAGGAAATATATTTAGTTTGCATAGTAGCTTTCGTCAATTCTTTGACTGTATCTGCTGCAAATTGAAGTTCCTGAAAAAAGAAAAGAAAAAAAAATGGGGGAGGAGGGAGTAAGTTGACTGTATATCATCTAGAGCAATAGTTCCCAAACTTTCTTGTAATGGTACCCACAAGCCTACTGGAAAAATTTTCGCGACGCACTATGTATGTAACCTCGCAAGATTTTACAGATTCAAAAGACCACCATTTGGTCCCATAAAAAATGTTACAGAAATGAAGTTTTAAGATAAAGTTTTAAGATAAATGAATAGTTACATTCTAAAATTTTGGTATTAATAATACTGTCCGCATCTGGATTGAAGATTGTTGGTTTGAGGCGTGAATTATTCCCCACGAATTTTCTTCTTTTACTTACTAAATAAATCTCAAAAATCATACTATAAAATGCACTTTCGCGTATGTCACTGCCATTAATACTCTGAAGACTAAATTTGCGAGCATTCGATATTTTACCTTAACTAATTAAAATGAGATTAGGCTTTAGTCTTTAAAAAAGTGTTCCAACGGGAATGAAATGATAGTTCAACCAGGGAGTCTTCCTCAAGTGCTGATAGTTAAAGCTTTCTAAGGTTGCCCTCCACAAACGCTTTCTTACTCGTAACACTATAAGGAATTATTTAAAACTAACTACTGAATTAACACTCGCAAACAAACAAACAAAGCAGTTTCACTAGCCTAACGAGAAAAATAGTAGTTCATAAAAACTATAAACATGCAACATTTGTCTATATTGTTACAAATAAATAAGCGGAACCATTGATATAGAAAGCTATTAAATGTTTTCTTTTGTGTTGAAGATAAAAGCTCTTGACAGTTTTGGTGCTTTTATTAATGATTTTTTTCGTATGTTTCTTGTGTGAAGAATTTCCATATTAAATCTCAAGTTATGATATTAATTTATCCTCTAAAACGAAGTATATTACATTAAGAAAATTGCAGATCATAAGCCAAGGAAATTCTCTCATCGAAATGTTACTTTTAAACTTCCTTCTTTTCGTATCTCTATGTATTCATATTGCACACCAGTTTCCTATTTACTTATTTATAGCGATTTGTTGTGCGTTTAATAACGCGGTTGAATATTAACCCTACACTGCGTGATGTTGCCGTTTGGCAATGCTAATTTTTGTTACTTTTTCAAACATACTTCTTGTTGACAGATGGCAACACTATGCATATCGTATACATTGGAGTGTGTTCTAAGCTTTTAGTTGATCATTTCCTCCATAGAAGGCAGTGTAGTCATGAATTGAGGAGAAACGCAACAAAGAGCACTCCGGCGGATTTTACTCACAGTTGAGCATTAATGTAATTACCAACTGATATGTCTTCTGTCAAATAAAGAACTTTTATCATGTTACAGACATCTAGAGTAGAAAACATGTTTGATACCAATATTTTCCTGCAGAGTGACTTACGTCTAAATGCATGATGATAATGGCAACAGTTAAATAATGACTTTCACATTGTTAAATGAGTTACGTATTTTTTCAATATTTTTCCCCTATATATTATAGAGGGAAAATTCCTAGCAGGAAAAATATATATAAAAAGTAGATGAAGATTACTTACCAGGCGAAGGCGCACAGGTAGTGATAGTGACAAATACTATCACTACCTGTGCTCCTTCGCCACATATATTGCGCTAAAATAAAAAGTCATGCAGTGTAGGGTTAACTGTACCATGGCTGCCACTTAGGGGCTGTGACGATATGTTTCGTAATGAATAATTATTAGGCCTCGACTGCTTCGTGCCGTGATGAAAAGAGCGGTTTTGCATGAATAAATCGTAAATTATCGGCCCAATGCGTTGATTCTGTCATCTTCATCCATATAATCATATGTTCAACATCTTGGTCGGCGCTTCCGATAGAACCTTGGCTTCGGTTATTTCTAGGTTTCCCGTGTATCATTTTCGATTCAGGCTGAAAACTGTTATCTTCGCGAAGCCCTCTTGGAGCACTTGCAGCAGTGAAGATAAGCAACTAGTGCTCTTTTTTGCTTTCTCGAGTTTCCGTAATGTAAACATGCTAATTGAGTATAAACTTGTACTCGCCGCTAGAATGACTTTGTAGGTCTATCAAACCTACCAGACAGCGTGCTGCGTGGGAGTAGCCGAGCGGTCTGGAACGCCACGTTGCGGATTGCGCGGCCTCCTGCTTCGGAAGTTCGAATCCTCCTTCGGGCATGGATGTGTGTGTGTGTACCTTAGTTTAGTTTATCTTAGATTAGTTTGTAAGACTAGTGACTGATGACCAACGTATTTTGGTCCCATAGAATTACAAACATTTGAAACATTTTTGAACCAGGCCGCTCTAGTAACAGTAGTTTGGAAACTAGGCTTTTCTTCGATTAGACAACTTAGACTGACAAGTCGTGCATACGCGGACATAAATAACAATATCTTCTATAAAATTTCTCTTCTACTTGTATTCTTTCCACTGTGTACTGTCCACCTCCGTAGTCTAGTGCACAGCGTGGTGGGTGCCCACTAAAGAGCCCCGGGTTCGCTTCCCGGTCGGGTCGGAGATTTTCTCTGCTCTGGGACTGGTTGTTATCATTTGAGCATCATTGACAAGCAAGTCGCCGAAGTGGCGTCAGCTAAGACGACTTGCAGCAGGTAGGGCAGGCTGAACACGACCCCAAGTGGGATCTAACGGCCATAAATGCCACACGATCATCATCATCATCATCATCATCTGTGTGCTATATCAGTTCACATGTCCAAATTCTTATCGTGTAGGATGTCCAACACTTGTTCTGTATGCATATAGTCCGAAAGAACGCATTTTTCTTTCCGGTCGTATTTTCTTATGGCGGTCAACTTTCCTCACTAAGCAGTATCTATGTCTAGCGAGATTTAGCTAGTATGTGTCGCCTTTCAGCAGAATATTCAAACTGTCGGTGAACCTAGTTTTCGTACCAGATGTTGGTTCTGTGTTTGTGTGTATACAAAAATGTTCAAATGTTTGTTGAGCTTATGCGTCCTATCTACTGGCTCATCGATTCATAAACTTAGAAACTACTTATGAACTAGCTTATACTAAAAACGGCACAAACACCTATGCCCGAGGGGGGATTCTAACTCCCGACGGGGAACGGCTTCGCGCATCGTAGCATAGCGCCTCAATGCGCTCGGCCGTTCCGCCGCGGCTTGCGTGTATACCAGCTTCGCTGTGCAGTTTACTCCCGTCTGAAGTAGCTATGAGGGAGCCTATACAAAAGTAATAGGAATAATTGACATGCTCGCACCGTTACATGCGATAGGCCTTCAGGCCAAAAAATTACGTTCGATAACTCATTTACCGCATTTTAAAGCAAAAAAATGAAAAATCTTGATCACTTCGCAAATCTGACTTTCAATGTAATCCAAACGGGCCGGCAGAAAAAGGGGAACGGAAAAACAAATACAAAAGTGATGCATTTTGTCAGTTTGAAAGGTCGTATTTATCATTTTCCACGTCATTCGACCAGGTCATAGGTAGGATAAATGAGAATCTACTGTGTAATGTAATAGCAATAACAAGAATTGTTAACTATTTTGTAATAGTTAAGGATTAATTGAAAGAATACCTACTACATCATCTAAAGTGGACAGACTTTTAGAAACGATCGTAATATTTTACTGTAAATTTGACGTTGCTGTACTCAGTAAAAATGTTATCTTATTTTCGTAAAATTTTTTGTTGATTTCCTGTTGATGACTAAGAACTAAAACTGAAAAATTGGCGCATACCTCATCAGGGATTTCTTGTCACATCTGGAATTGAACAAGGTTGGTGACAGGCCACAACCTTGTTTCGTTTTCTTACTGGGTGTGAAATCTTCATATCATCAACTTACATTATTATTTTTGTGTTTATTCCTGTTTGCGATAAGTTGTATCGTATATACACCTTTAGTTATCGTGTCCCATGGTCTCCTTCTGCGCACGTTGTCAATAACTTTTTCGAAGTCAATAAAATTTGTTTGTGTCTAAACTGATTTACATTTGTTTCTCTATAATTATTATTACCGTACTGATAGATGGGAACAATGGCAGTAGGGTGTCCCTAATGAGGAAATCAAAGAAAAACTTAGAATGAACACCATAGATGAAGCAGTTAGAGCGAGGAGACTGAGATGGTGGGGTCATGTTACACGCATGGGAGAAGCAAGGTTACCTAAGAGGCTCATGAGCTCGGCAGCGGAGGGTAAAAAGACTCGAAGTAGTCTAAGAAGAAAGTACTTAGATTCGGTGCAGAATGATTTTGAAGTAAAAGGCATAACATAAGACGAGGCATCAATGTTAGCATTGAATAGGGGATCATGGAGGAATTTTATTAGAGGTACTTTGCTCCAGACTGAACGCTGAAAGGCATAATCAGTCTCTAATTATGATGATGATGATGATGATGATGGTAAATATATCAATTCATGAACGACCCTTAATAAATTTCTTTTCCGGTAGCTGACACATGTCCGACGGAGGGCCCGAACCTCCGGCAGGAACGGCCGCGCAATTCGTAGCATTACGCCTCATACCACGCGGCCATTCCACGAGAGTTCTATCGTCACAGCCTCTCTGCGGCTGTTTCAGCACAAGAAGTTCGCGTATGTTGCATAAGAACTTATTCGCGAGGGAGGCAGAGTGATCACTGGGGCAGCTGATTCAGCACTTCTTTAAGCAGTAACACATTCGTCTTTTCTGTGCTTTAACAGGAGCGTTTATTCGGCTGGTTTATTTAGTTCCGCTATTACTGCTGGTTGTGCTGATGTAAGTCGAATTCTGTTGGTCAATTAAAGTTTTGTCAGTTTATTTGTGTACTTCAATGCATTTATACTCTATACAGTGTGTGACTAATAAAGAATATAACTTCACTCCATTTTCGATAGAAAACTACATTGTGCAAACAAGAATCGAATTTCTTAACTCGGACCTTTCCTTAGAACGGAATGAAAAGCACTTCATAGCAGACACCAAGTCCGCTTGGGCAGAATTAGGCACATTGTGGGGCTACGTCCGACACACCAAAAGCGATACATCGAGAACGAAATTAAACATCGTTATGCGCTTTATTAAATAAAATCTGGTTGTCTGTGCCTCTATAATACGTTGCTGTGTATTTGCCAAAAGAAACCATGCAGGACTTCATTTATTGGTACATAGTATAGGTTGTTGTTGTTGTTGTTGTTGTTGTTTGTGGTGGTGGTGAAAATGATTATAAAACACCCAGATCTCAAGCGGAGAATATCTCCGAATAGAGCGGGAATCGCCCCCCTAGGTGGCAACCCACCTCGAAGAATAACGAAAATTACTTCGATCCTTCATCGTGCCAAGATACGAATAATAAATTATTATCGCAAAGTATTTTCCTTGAGATCTGGTTTCATAGTGGCCAGAACGGTTTTTCTTTCGGCATAGGCATCAGTAAAACGACAACAAAGCAGATACAACGTCTAAAGCAGCGATAAGTATTTTAAGGTGAAGCTCTGGATCTCTGTAACGGATAGAGACGTCGAAAAACTTAAATTTCCTGTAAAATATCATCTTAAGATTTGCATTGAACGGAAAATATAGAAGTGACGATCCGTTCAATATGTAGTTCTGGTAGACAAAATCATGTTTTTTCCCCCTTTTTAGTTTTCTCAGGTGCCGCCCGTCGTCATTTTGTAATTTTGTAAACCTATAAAGCCCACCCTACACCAAAAGTACAAAAAGCAATCGATTTGCTCGATTTGTCTGGGCTGTTGATAATCTGTAATGTTTAAATATGACCCTTTAATGTAGTACAGCTACGGGATGTTCGTTTTTCGTATTGATATTCAAATGATCGCTAGGACGAGGCCACCCAGTGCACTCCACACCTTATTGCTGTGATCAATAGGACCCGAATACTCTCTGGAGACTCGCATTTTAGAGCCTGGTGTGTTAAAACAGATACAGCGTGCAGCAGTGTCTGTATCTGGCCTCCTATTCTCAGAGATAGTGAATGTAGCCGCCTGTGATAAGGCAGTAAGACATCTTCATTGTTATCAGAAAAATTACTGGCATCTGAAGCCGTTTCACCAGCCTCGATTTCAGTGTATTTTCACTTGCGTGTATGCAGTGCACCATTCATTTATACCCCTCAGGGGGCTCACCGCTCTGTGGTGAGTACGTGCGTGGCGAGCACGGGGCCCCAGCCTTTGTAGCACTCCTTCCTTTCCGTGCTACATGACGCTTCTTCTACTGTCCTTTTCCCCTCTCTTGGGGACCGAGTGTGTGCATCCTTCGGGGAACCGAAGTTCTGACCCTTTTGGCTTTGCAGTCTTCTTTCACCTCTTTCTTTGCCTCCGCGTCTGCGTTTGAGGCTTCTCCTCCTACTATTTCTCTTCCTCCTCCCTGTACGCACTTGAAGGCCACCCGAATGGGTGACTGGGTAATGCGTAAGTCCCAGCCCCGGGCTGGCATGTAGGGTGCGTGCGTACCCCCTGGTTAAGGCCAGGCCAGGGGAGGGGCGATTGCCTGCGCTGATACCTTCCCGATTCGCCGATTGGTCCCTCCGTCTGTAGATCGGGAGGTGTGACCTGGGGTGTGTACAATCACCCAAGGCGGGTGTGCTTCCGTTGGGGGCCCCCAGCAGGAAGGAGCGTGCCATCGGAGACACTGGCAATCGTGGGGGATACAACCGCGATGGTTCTAAAAAAAAGAAAATGGAAAGAGCCTTTAGAAATGGATGTACTAGACAATAGTGTGTCTGAACAGAAAAATTTACAGACATCAAAGTTCCTTGTGGTGACCCGTACTGAGGAAGGACAATCCTTTTCGTCGGTGAACCCATTTATTATTCAAAAAGGGGTTGATGCCATTGCCGGCCCAGTTAAGACCTGCAACCGCCTGCGTAATGGAACACTACTGTTAGAAACAGAAAGTGGCTCCCAGGCACAGCGGCTGCTTAAGGCTACTCTGCTCCACAGCTACCCGGTTCGTGTTGAGCTCCATCCAACCCTCAATTATTCCCGAGGGGTAGTCTTCTCGGCCAGTTTGGACGGTCTGACTGAGGATGAACTGAAAGAATATCTGGCAGCTCAAGGCGTCGTCGCAGTACACAGGGTGACAAAAAAAGAGAACAATGTTGTAGTGCCCACTCGCACAGTGTTTCTGACCTTCGACCGAGTGGCTCTGCCGCCGAAGATCAAGGCAGGGTATGAGGTCATCACAGTACGACCTTATATCCCTAACCCTACTCGGTGTTATCAGTGCCATCGATTTAACCACACAAGCCAGTCTTGCAAGAACCCAGTCATATGTCACACCTGTGGTAAAGAGGCCCATGAGGGGATTTGTCCACCACCGTCCCCTCATTGCATCAATTGTAACGGGAATCATGCTGCTTCCTCCCGGGAATGTCCCGTGTTTGCCGATGAACGAGCCATCCAGGAAATCCGTGTAAAGGAAAAGGTTCCCATACCAGTTGCACGTAAGATGTACGCCAGTCGTAAGCCCAAGACCCCGCCGCGTGGTAACTATAGTACTGTAGTTGCAACGCCTCCACCAACACGGGATATGGCCACACAGACTTGTGACCTACAGTTTACGACAGTAGTTGTCAAACAGTCTACATCGACAACGGTGTCACGTTCAACGAAAAGTGTGAGTACCTCTTCCAAATCATCATCTTCATCTTCAGCTGTGAAACCACAGAGACGCGAAAGTCTAAGAAAGAGCATTCGCGCGAGGATTTCCTCCGCACCCCTACCAAAACATCTGAGCCAACCAAGGAGCTTCACCAGGGCTCCAAGAAATCACATAGGGGGAAAACTCTCCCCCCCTCCTACCTCACAATGTGACGATGGCATCCCCTGGAAGCCTATAGTCTCTCCAGGTGCATCAGCCAAAGATGGGGCTGCCGACCACACTCAGGCAGCTGCTGTGGTAACCTCTGAGAATATGGAGCAAGACCCTCCTGTCTCAGACACCACCAGTTGCGAACATTCGCACTGTGGCCCGCCGCCTTCGTCGGGCTGATGTCCACCTTCATCTCATTTTATCCCATTATGGATATTCTTCGATGGAACATTCGTGGTATCCGGTCGAATTGGACAGAACTGCAGCTTCTAACGCGAACATATCATCCAATCATCTTCTCTCTACAGGAGACAAAATTGCTCCCTGGTACTCGAATTACTTTCCCACGCTACACTACCGTTCGCTTTGACCTTCCTCCAGTGGCAGGAATTCCAGCCCACGGGGGCGTAATGTTGCTTATTCGGGATGACGTACACAGTACATCGGTCCCTTTGTGTACTCCAATACAAGCTGTTGCTGTCCGGATATACCTTCCTGGATTTGTCTTCACACTGTGCAATATTAACGCTCCTTCCTCTTTTCCCGTCACTAGATCAGATCTCCTAGATCTTATTGACCAGCTTCCGCGTCCGTTTTTGTTGGTGGGAGATTTCAATGCCCACCACCCCCTTTGGGGCTCCCCACGACCATGTCCACGGGGCTCCCTCCTGGCAGATATACTGAACCACCTTCAGCTCATCTGCCTTAACACTGGTGAACCAACTTATCTTTCAGACACCACAAATACTTTCAGCCATATAGATCTAGCTATCTGCACTGCTCAGCTGGCACGGCGTCTTGAATGGTCTGCTCTCTCAGACACACATTCGAGCGATCATTTTCCGTGTGTAATTCACCTAATGATGCCTGACACCCTTGAGCATCCACTCCGCTGGCAGTTAACGAAAGCGGACTGGGAGCTCTACACGTCACTGGCGGATTTTGGTACTTACCATTATCCTAGTATAGACGACCAAGTGGAACACATTACCACAGTTATTCTGACAGCCGCGGAATGTTCCATCCCCTGCAAGACTTCCCACGCACGTCGTCCCCTTGTCCCGTGGTGGACCGCGGAATGCCGTGACGCTCTGCGAGCACGGCGACGTGCCCTTAGAATCTTCAAACAACGGCCCACGCTCGACAACTGCATCCGATACAAACGGCTGCGGGCCTATTGTCGTCGCCTCTTTCGCGACTGTAAACGCGCCAGTTGGCGCTCATTCACGAGCTCTTTTAATAGGTCTACCCCTTCCTCCATCGTTTGGGGTAACCTTCGAAAAATTTCGGGCACTATGGCTCATTCCCCAATTCCCGGTCTGTGTGTCGCAACTGACACCGTCGTCGATCCTCCACAAATAGCCAACGCACTGGGTCGACATTTTGCAGAGGTCTCTAGCTCTTCACATTACACTGACGCTTTCCTAGCTAGGAAACGGACGGTGGAGGCGACTCCATTGCCCTTTACCTCTCAGAACCGTGAATGCTACAATACCGAGTTTACTGTACGAGAGCTCCACCACGCACTCTCGTCTTCGCGGTCCTCCGCTCCAGGACCAGATGGCATTCACGTGGCGATGCTGCAACACCTTTCACCAACGAGCTTGCACTTCCTACTGGCCACCTACAACCGCATATGGATAGAAGGCACCTTTCCGCGACGCTGGCGTGAAGCCATAGTCATTCCCATACCAAAGCCTGGGAAGGACAAATGTCTCCCTTCCAGCTACCGCCCCATTTCCCTCACCAGTAGCGTATGCAAGGTGATGGAACGCATGATTCACGGGCGCCTGGTATGGTGGCTTGAAACGCGACATCTCCTGTCTAATGTCCAATGTGGGTTTCGCAAGCACCGTTCTGCGGTGGATCATCTTGTTGCCCTATCTACCTCAGTAATGAATAACTTTTTACGGAAGCGCCAGACAGTAGCGGTGTTCTTTGATCTGGAAAAGGCATACGACACCTGCTGGAGGATGGGCATCCTCCGCACTCTGCATACATGGGGTTTTCGGGGTCGCCTGCCAATTTTTATCCGCGAATTTTTAACTGACCGTGTATTTAAAGTGCGTGTTGGTTCGGTTTTATCGAGCACTTTTAATCAGGAGAACGGAGTCCCCCAGGGCTCGGTCCTGAGCGTTGTTTTATTTGCAGTGGCAATCAATTCTATAGCCGATCACCTTCCACTGGGAGTGTCGGCGTCCCTATTTGTTGACGACTTCGCGATCTACAGCAGCACTGAGCAAACGGGTCTCCTGGAGCGGCGCCTCCAGCGGTGCCTAGACAATCTCCACGCGTGGAGTATGGACACTGGCTTTCGATTCTCAGCTGACAAGACAGTCTGCATGAACTTCTGGCGGCGGAAGGAGTTCCTTCCCCCGTCCCTTCGTCTGGGCCCCATAGTACTTCCATTTGTGGATACCACGACGTTCTTGGGACTTGTTTTCGACAGGAAGTTAAGTTGGTCTCCCCACATATCCCGTTTGGCAGCTCGCTGTACCCGCTCTCTCAATGTGCTGCGGGTGTTAAGTGGCACCTCGTGGGGAGCTGACAGGTCTACTCTCCTCCATCTGTATCGCACCATAGTTCGGTCCAAACTGGACTATGGTAGCATCGTTTATTCTTCGGATCGACCGTCCATACTGCGCCGCCTTAATACAATCCACCACCAAGGTCTCCGTCTGGCGACAGGAGCGTTTTATACTAGCCCCGTTGAGAGCCTCTATGCCGAGGCCGCCGAACTACCCCTTTCTTACCGTCGGGAACTCCTGCTTAGCCGTTACGCTAGTCGTTTGTCGTCCATGCGAGGACACCCGACGTACGCAGTTTTTTTTAACGACTCACTTGACAGTCTCTTCGCTCTGCGCCCGTCTGCTCTGCTACCACCGGGAGTACGCTTGCGTTCGCTACTCGGCCAGCTTGGCGTTACAATGCCTGCTATCTTCTCGACTGGAGAGAGTACCTCTCCACCGTGGCGAAGCCCCGAAGTCCGTGTTAACTTTGATCTTCATTCTCTTCCAAAGGACTCCACACCTCGTTTCGTCTACCAGAGAGAATTTCACGCACTCCGGTTTAAATTTGATGACAATTTGTTCATTTACACTGATGGCTCAAAGACAGACCAGGGTGTTGGGTGTGCTTTTGTACTTGGCAACGTCTCTTTTAAATATCGTCTTCCTGAGTGGAGTTCCATTTTTACAGCTGAGCTGTATGCATTATACCAAGCCACACAATACGTCCGGCGAAACTCGCTCAGTAAGACTGTCATTTGCTCGGACTCTATGAGTGCTTTGTTGAGCCTTCGCATCCTATATCCGGCCCATCCCCTGGTACAAAGCATCCGCAATTGCCTTACTTCTCTTTCAACGAGCGGAACTACGGTGACGTTTCTGTGGGTCCCTGGCCATGTGGGAGTGTTGGGGAAAGAGGCTGCGGATACGGCTGCCAAGGAAGCAGTTCTCCTTCCTCGGCTATCTACCTTTTCCACCAGCTCTGATGACCTTCGCGCTGGTATCTCCCAGCGTATTATCTCCCGTTGGTATCTACATTGGTCATCCCTGTCAGGGAACAAATTGCGAGCCATTAAACCTGTGCCTGATCTCTGGTCAACGTCATCTCGACCCTCCCGCCGAGAGGAGATTGTTCTGGCCCGGCTTCGTATTGGCCACTGCCGTTTTAGCCACCAGCATTTATTACGTGGTGGTCCTGCTCCCTTATGTGAGCACTGTGATGCACCTTTTACTGTGAACCATCTTTTAGTGCAATGTCCATTTTTTAACCGTCTCCGTCATGATCTGTGTTTCCCATTTGAAATGTCTGACATTTTAGCTGATGACCCGCAATCGGTTAACAGAGTTTTACTTTTTATACATCGTGCATATATGGCGAAAGCCATTTAATTTCTAACCCCGGTTCTTTTTTACTATGGGCAGTGTTGGGCGCTAATGACCACAGCAGTTGTGCGCCATAAAACCACAAAAAAAAAAATTATTTATAGAGAAAGATTAGGGCTTAACGTCCCGTGTACGTAATATAGACGCTCGAGGTTCTATTATACAGTGAATTGACAAGCTAGGGGATAGTGATGAGCACAGATACAGCTCAGATGACTCCCGATTTCATTTGTTAAGTATTTTAGTGTGGCTCAGAATGCACGAAGTCCTGGACCGAACTGTCAACGACAGATGGCAGCGTAACGGAGTGAGCTGTTCTCACAATGAATGTACTTGGCTGCTCCGGTCGAATTACCGAGGAAGGTACCACACGGAAGTAGCATTCGGGATAGCGGTGTTTCACATCCACCTCCGGCTAGGCAAATTCTGGGATGCTTCCTCTGAAAGGAAACGGACGATTTCCTTCCACATCCTTACCCAAAGTTCAGATGGGAGCTCCATCTGTAATTACCACGGTGTCCATCATCATCATCATCATCAGACACTGGTTATGTCTTTCAACTTTGTCTGGAGCATAGTCCCCTACTAAAATTCCTCCATCATTCCCTATTCAATGCTAACATTGATGCCTCGTGTGATGTTAAGCCTTTTACTTCAAAATCATTCTTCACCAAATCTAAGTACTTTCTCCTTGGTCTACCTCGACTCCTCTTCCCCTTTACTGCCGAGTCCATGAGTCTCTTAGGTAACCTTGCTTTTCCTATGCCTGTAACATTACCCCTCTCAGCCTGTTCGCTCTAACGTCATCTATGGTGTTCATTCCCAGTTTTTCTTTGATTTCCTCATTATGGACACCCTCCTGCCATTGTTCCCATCTATCAGTACCTGCAATCATTCTTGCTACTTTCATATCTGTAACCTCTACCTTATGAAGAAGGTAACCTGTATCCACCCAACTTTCACTCCCATACAACAAAGCTAGTCGAAAGATAGAGCGGTGCACTGCTAACTTAGTCTTGGTACTCACTTCCTTCTTGCAGAAGAGAGTAGATCTTAGCTAACGAACTATATCACGAATTAGTTTGAGAAATGTGTACTTCTGCTCAGAGGAATGTAGTTGTTTCTCTCTCTCTCTCTCTCTCTCTCTCTCTCTCTCTCTCTCTCTCTCTCTCTCTCTCTCTCTCTCTCTCTCTGGTGTCTCAAGAACAGTCGTAAATATTTTAGGTGATGATACTATAGACGAATTGAAATAAAAATTCCATATAACATGTATAGAATATTTATTGAATACAGAGATATAGCTGTTAATTTACTCATCAAAATTTGTAGCAAATGTAAATGAAGAGATTTTCACAGATTTTTGCGTCGGTTCTTCGTAGATTATCATCATAGTGACTTCAAAGGAAATGTTGTGTGTGCTCTTTAAGTTCGTTTCGACTTAGTTAACCGATTATCTTCAGACTTTAAAGTAAGTCGAAAACCGGTTATGTAAATAAGTCATTATAATGATCTACCAAGAAACTTTTTTGTGGTTTTAGGGCGCACAACTTCTATGGTCATTAGCGCCCAGCAAAGAACATAGATTCGCTATGATCTCAAAAAAAAAAAAAAAAAAAAAAAAAAAAATGGTGACTGTCAGAACATCAACAAGAGGCTAAAACGAAAGATAAAGACAATTAAAAGGGTTAAATATCCTTGGATAAGTTGGCCAAGTTGATAAAACGCAAAACTCGAGCAGCTGCTCGTATGTCATCAGCTAAAATTTCCTCCAGAGTAGACGGAAAGTGAAGGGCTACACGGAGATGATTAAAATTAACACAAGTCAGTAAAACATGTCGCACTGTCAGCAGTTCACCGCAGGAGCACAGCGGTGCAGGGTCGGCGGAGAGCAAGTGACGGTGTCTGAAACGGCAGTGAGCGATCCGCAACCGGGCAAGTATGACCACCTCTCGCCGAGAGGGGCGTGAGGAGGTCCCCCAAGCGGTCGGGATCGGTTTTACAGTTCTCAATTTATTGTTGTACATTGAAAACCACGCACTGTACCATTGCGACACGATACTCCGGCGAAGAGCCTATTGAACATCGTCCGATGGGACGCAAAATGTAGCCATGCGAGGCAAAATAGCTGCGGCCTTGGCTGCTATGTCGGCGGTCTCATTCCCGGGCACACCCACGTGGCCAGGGACCCACAGGAAAGAAACGTGACAGCTGTCATCTGCTAGCAACTGGAGGGAGCGTTGGATTCGATACACGAGAGGATGGTTCGAGAAAGGGTCCTTAAGACTCTGCAGGGCACTAAGGGAGTCCGAACATATGGCATAGAAAGGGTAGCGGTGGCGGCAGGTGTATAAAACGGCCTGGTGGAGGGCAAAAAGCTCAGCCGTGAAATTCGAGCACCGGTCAGGGAGCTTGTATTGGAACCGGTTGTCCCCGACGACGAAGGCAGATCCGACACCGGCAGTGCTCTTGGAACCATCAGTGTAAATAAATATGGCATTATCGAACCGCGAACGGAGTTCGACAAGCCTCGAGCGGTATACCAAATCCGGAGTGCTCTCCTTGGGGAGCGAACTAAGTTCAAGGTGAGTGTGAACCTGGGCCTGATGCCACGGTGGCAATGGGCTTTCGCTCAACCGAAAGGTGGAAGGAAGGGTAAAATCGAGCCGCTGTAGTAGGCGGCGAAACCGAACTCCAGGTGGAAGCAAGGCAATCGCAGACAACTGATATTGGCGATCGAGTGAATCGTCAAAAAATAATCGGTAAGATGGATGGTTGGGCATCGACCGCAGGCGGCATGCGTACCGAGACAAAAGTATGTCACGCCGAGTGGTCAAGGGTAATACAGCAGCCTCGGCATACAGACTTTCAACAGGGCTAGTATAAAATGCACCGGTCGCAAGACGTAAACCCCGATGGTGGATAGAGTTGAGACGGCGGAGAATCGACGGCCGTGCAGAAGAGTATACAAGGCTTCCGTAGTCGAGCTCCGACTGAACAATGGCCTAATAAAGGTGAAGCAGGACGGTACGATCCGCTCCCCATGACGTGCCACTGAGGACACGAAGAACATTAAGGGATCGGGCACAACGGGCAGCCAGGTAGGACACGTGTGTGGACCAGCAAAGTTTCCGATCCAACATGGGTCCCAAGAATTTCGTAGTATCCACCAAAGGGAGAGCAACAGGGCCGAGATGTAGAGAAGGTGGAAGAAATTCCTTGTATCTCCAGAAGTTTATACACACAGTTTTCTCAGTGGAGAATCGGAAGCCGTTTGCGATGCTCCAGGAATATAGACGGTCAAGACAGCGTTGAAGAGAACGCTCCAAGAGACACGTCCGCTGGGCGCTGCAATAAATTGCGAAATCGTCAACAAAAAGAGATCCGGAGACGTCGGCTGAAAGGCAATCTACGATCGGATTGATTGCAATGGCAAAGAGCAAGCGACGAAATAACCAGTCAAAATAACCAAACTTGCATATGCTTAAAGTTTATTTAGTTTACATACAAAGAACTGTATCTCTGTACCGAGTAAAAATTGGAATCACGTTATATAGGTTTTGTGTTGCAATTAGTTTTTATTACCATCTTCTAAAAACCTGTTGTATCTCCTGAAACATGCTGCAGGTGAAATGTTGGGGAAATACCATCTGCGCTCGGCGGTCGAAAGGTCCGTTCTCGACCCCTATGCCAACTGCGCGCGAAGCGATTACACAGTGTATAGTCTTTACCACAAATACACTGCTCGTTGATGTAAAAAAAATACGTTGCGTTAGCATTTACTTAAAATTCAACTGCAAGTAAGCACTGAAATCTGTTGAACGATCTCAAGGCAAACAGTGTACCGTAGTACGTGTTGGATAAAGCAGGTAAGGGCGACAGCCGAAATGCTATCGATATAACGACGCTTTAAATTTATCGTTCGGCTTATTACCTTATGTAGCCCGGTCAAAATAGACATTGACCTTACATAAATTCCCAAGAGAACGTTAGGGGACACCATTGTAATGAAACTTTGAAAAGTCCCCATCGATCCCATGTGTGCAAACATATTTATGCAAGGTCAAAGTTAAAAACAAATGTTTTTTTTCTTTTTGTTCTCTAGTGAAACGGATGGTTTTATGATAAAAGTTGCTCAGACAAAAATTGTAGATCATACAATTATCTAAAAAATTGCCCTTAGATGTTTGGTCCTAAGATTCACCATTTCTGAGAAAAATAGATTTTAAAATTTAGCAAAGTTGTTTTCTCCGTAATATGAACAAGACTACGCTCCTAAAAGGTAATGTAATTTGCTAGTTCTTTCTTATGTGGTTTCCCCGGTAGGCCTACTCCACCTTTTTTATATCTTCCTGAGTGGACTTAAATTATTGTACCAGCGTAACGTGGTACGTTACATTGTTTGTGAAGGTGATCTGTCACAAAACCTTTAGGTGGTAGATTTGTAACTACTTAGACGTAATTCAACGAGAAAAATCTCGATAGTTCATTTGGCCATGACAGTCTCCCGTTGCACAACTGGCTTTAACAAAGCACCTGAGAAGAAAAGTCATAGAACACACTGCATGCTGGGCTGCACAGCGAAACGGAAGGAAATTTTTCGGCTTCCTGTGTCCTAACTGCGGTGACCGCAACGCATTAAAAAACGTTTAGACAAGCTACGCAATGAATACAAAAACGGTACGACAATCTAATAATCCAAAGTTCGTAAGCGGCAGAAATATCTCACCGATCTCTGCGTTTTTCCCAAAAATTAAATTGTTGCAGTGCATTAAAAGATTTTCTTATGTTTACTTGCACCAGAAATATGTAAATATAGTTAATAAAATAATCAAAACCAAAATTGCTTGTGCTTTATCTAATTTTAGAATATTGGTAACATGCCTTTTAAATTTTTTTTTATTAACTTAAAATTCTCTACTTTGCTGAGTTCATATTCATTGCTTATCTTTTAATAAAAATATTCGCCGTCAGTAGTTCTGGTATCACTTCTTTAATAATTAGTGAATAAGCAGAAGGTTCTGTCCGATTTTTTGCAGCCTGACGTGCCGCGGAATGTGTTCAAATGTTTATGGGACTTAACTACGGGGGTCATCAGTCCCTAAACTTACAAACTACTTATCAACTAGCTAACACTAAGGACAGCACAAATATCCATGCCCGAGGGGGATTTGAACCCCCGACCGTAGTGGTCGTGCAGACCGTGACTGGTGCGCCTCAGTCCCCTCGGCCACCGCGGCCGGCGCGGAGTGTGTGTTTGACCTAACGTTCCACTGATCGTCGCGCGCAGTTGGTACACACCCGAAATGTTTGAATGCAGTTAGCATTATTTGAAAGTTTATCTCAGTGAAAGGTTTATAGACTGACTTTCAAAGACTCCTGAGCTCGTTCAGCATATACATAGGGCGCCTCAAACCACGCGGCCAGAATGTATTGAATCGTCCTTTATAAATGATAACGTTCACACATGTGAGCGACGTAGTTTCGCATGAACTGCACGAAAACAAATACAGTTTCACAGTGGTAGTGTGAATCACAAGTAAATGTTTTAATCCTTAAAATAAGCACAATATTTCTGATAGCCTCGAAAAGTGATATTAACTCGGCGATTTATTTGCGCTAAGTTGACAACAAACGAAGTAGACACTCCACAACGCGTACCGAGTAAACGCATCTTTCTACTTATATAGTCTATCACAAGGAGCGCTGCAACTGACAAGGACTTTCTTTGCACGACTCGTATAGAAGGGCTTTAAATTGTAACTTTTCAATTGAATCTGCCATCACAACTAAGTCGTCTGCAATGCAAAACTGCTTATTTTGTTTTTATCTAGTTCATCAACCACGGGCAACAGATGATTGGCCAGGTAAGTGGTCCTGACTGTTAGGATACCAGTTGATGAGGTTGGGCATATCGTATTCTGAGTCGTAGCCACATTTGTGCTCAAACGGCAAAGACTACCAAATTCACCGGTTAGTCCGTCAACCGTTAGGGATAAGTAAGGCTTAGCAACCCGCTTCCCAAGTACTTCAATATGTTGCTGGCAACAATCAGAGCAAGATGCATCGTACCACGGTGTCAATGGGTCGTTAAATCAGAATCTTCTTTCGGGTCGAACAGAATCTGTCACTGACTGGAAATGGCTATTTTCCGCCGCTTCGAGACCATTCGCAGTTATTTTTGTTCCCGAAACAATATAGGATTTCTGTGCTTAACAGTGCGCGTTATCATCAGTTCAAAAGTGTTCGCGATTGATTTTTAAGATGATTCTGGACAATTCCAGCGAATGATTCTCCATGCAGAGTGTCACGAGTCACATCGAACATTCGTGTGCCTTCTCAGTGATGTCAGATCCTACACTGGCAACACTTCCGCAATTACGGACAACTGTGCAGTCAGCATGTCTCAGCATTCCTAGCAGGGGACTCCCAACGATTTGTCGAGTCCACACAATTTATTCTGCCGCGGTGGAGTAGCCGAGCGGTCTAAAGCGTCTCGCTGCGGAGCGCGCGGTTGCTCGCCGTGGAGGTTCCAGTCCTCCCTGGGGCATGGGTGTGTGTGTTGTCCTTAGGTTAGTTTACCTAGGTTTAAGTAGTTTGTAAGCTACGGACTGATGACCACGCAGTTTGGTACGATAGATTTACAAACATTTGAACAATTTATTCTGCTGTTCTCCGGGTAAGGGTGTATACTGCAAGGACGCATATTGAACACATTAAAAGCTGTGTTTGTGTTGTGGATGTTAAACCTATCGTTAAATCAGACAACAAATTGTTCACTAACACAGCAAATTTGGTTTAATTATGGCCCTGTTATTGATGTATATACTATTAAGTAAGAAACAGTGCATTAAACTGATTATGTGCGCAACGGATATTTTAACAAAACACAAAACAACTGTGGCAAGTCACCATTTGACACAGACACTGACTATACTCAAAATTTTGACTGCGAGAAAGATATTAAAAAACCACAAACCACTTTCTTAATGTTTGACTGTGAGAATTTTATGCAGATCAGTTTCTGATTATTGAAATTTAGTATCATAGTCAATTAACTATCATTTACTATGGCACCAATAACGAAATCTGTTCAACAATATTATCAAAATCAATACTGCACTTTAAATCCACTAATAACTAATTATCAAATGAAGGAAGTAGGTTAATTTTCTGACTACGTAAATGAAACAGGAAAGAAAGGTCAACTTTGTTACTTATTATTAATAATCAGCATTACATTACCTACATAATACAACTTCTGACTTGCTGGCAAAGCAGCCTCTGCTCTACATCGGAGCCATACACACAACTCAACCGCTCTCTAAGCGAGCTGAACCCCAAGTGCTACTCTCTCTCTCTCTCTCTCTCTCTCTCTCTCTCTCTCTCTCTCTCTCTCTCAGCGCGAGCTACAATGCTATGCAATACATGATCTTTGCCAAAGATGAAACTTCACAGAGTTATTTAAGTACACATATCGATATACACAGTAGAAGCGATATTATACATTTTCTTGCAAGTTACTCGACACAAAACAGGAGGTACAATATTAGACATTTTCTTACAAAAATATTTTTTATGGACACGTTTCAACATGAATTAGTAACTTGAAAGTATTACAAATGAAGTGTGTGTGTGGGGAGGGGGGAGGGGGAGGTCCAAACTTAACATTTAGAATAAGAGCCTGGTAGAAACGAAAAAGGCCCTCTCTGTATGAGGAACAGCGTTCCTCAGTTGCCGGCTTGCCGTTAACCTTATCTCCTGTGCCGTTTCATTTACACTGCGTGTGCATGTTTACACACATGCTCTGCAACGATCCATTCACGTGTCCTTGAAGTTTTCAGTCTGTGGCAGGGACATTAAGATAGCGTAAACGTCCTCAGATGGTGCTCTCACCGATGCGTGCTTTCCATCACGTACTGCTGCACTCATTCGAATAAAATTAGTTTTTCTTCATAGTACATCAAAAGCACTACATGCGGTGAGCAGCGCTATAGTGCAGTGAGTTGTTTAAATGTGGTAATCTCTGAATATCCACGTTGTATTTAGACACCATAGTAATTTAGCAATAATTCTAAAATATTGCTGTTTCCTCTAGGAGCACATCACTACGATTGTCCAAACATAATGGCGTTAATACACAACACTTTCTCTTCGATTATAGAGGGTGTCCCAGACAACCCGTCCATTCCTTCTCAAGCCGAGGTTGCCGTATAAAACGTAAAATGCAGTACCTAGTAGTAAGCGTATGATGCCGGATCGATTGGTGCCATTTAAAACTTCCGGATACTCGGTCCGGAAGTTGATTTTTTTAATGGAATGGCATGCTTTTTCTTAACGATTCGATTCTGTACAGAAAATGGCGAACGTTTTGTTAAAAAAATTCTAAATCGTCATTCTCCAATCCAAAATGCCTTCTGTAGTGTGATGACCCATCTGGAAGGTGGAATGCTTAGATTACTTGATATGGTTAGCTACTAAAGCCAGATAAGTTACACACATCTAATGACGTAATACGTTATTAAGGTGCATACGATGTGTCCAATAGTGCAGTGATGTCAGCCCACGCGGATTCTAAGTAGCCTACGGACACGTAAACACATAATCGCGCTTGGACTGAATAAGATAAAAACGAAGGTCATGTATGGAACACATTCCTACAGTAGGAACAACCTCGTTCATGTTCCTCCTAGTACTGTGCTTCATCTTGAGTGTGTCTTCTCAGGAAACACCCACATTTCTAAAGGGAATTGTAACTGGAGAATGCCGATTTAGATTGTCATGTAAAAAAAAAAAAAAAAAAAAAAAAAAAAAAAAAAGTTTCTCCATTTCCGGCAAAGAATCGAAATCAATAATAAGTAAGCCATTCGATTAAAAAAAAGTCTTTCGGACTGAACTGCCCAAGAGTTTCTAAGGGGTGGACGGGTGGTCTGAAACTCCCTGCATATGAAATTTATTTTATGCAATACACAGACTACTGTGAAAGTGAAATTATGACTCTGTTCCGTATCTGACGATAAATGTAGGAATATTTTGTCACTGTAATTCCAAATACATTTTATGTTCGTTTCGCAAACTACAATACACGTTTGAGTATTCACAAATACAGACTGTTTATTTGATCGTGCATTTTTTCGAACTGCGCAAATAATTCAAACTTGGGTAAGACCGATATTTAGATGTGATGTTAATTTTAATCTTCTGGAACGACAACTATCGAAACATTACAGAGGAAGAACTGAACAAACTGACGAGACAAAACAGATTATCCTTTACAAGGCGAATAAATTCTTTTTATGTGGAATAAGAAACAGAAAGGAACGATCGACGTTAGTTCATGTCGAGCGAACGTTAGTACTTTCCTCTTTTACTGTTCATTTTCCGTAATTACAATTTTATAAAATTTACGTTGTAATTGACGGTCAGTCATCGAGTAGAACAGAGGAGGTATCTCGTGTATCCAAGCGATGAGGTATAGGGCCCCTACTGTTCCTTATTTTTATAAAGGATTTCGAAGACAAAACGAGTGTTCGAAGTTCACCTGAAGATCAAAAGCAGCAGCAAAATGATTTAGATATCTGCATGGTACAAAAATTGCCAATTGTCAATTCAACTAAATATGAGAAATAACAATTACGAACAACTGAAATTGGAAAGAACACACAGATGATGTCGGGAAGGTTAACCAAAGGCTACGTTTCATTGGCAGAACACTTAGAAGATACAACAGTTCTACTAAAGAAACTCCCGATGTTATACTTGTGCGTCCTGTTTTGGAATATTGCTGCGCATTGTGGGGTCCCCTCCAAGTGGGACTGACGGCCATGAAAGTCAGCACATAAATGTGTATTTTCATGAGGAATACGTTTGTAATCTACATGCCAGTGAATTTAGCATGGTGTTCGACTTTGACACCATTTGACTAGTCTCCATGAAACTTACCGCATACATGTCAGCGGTGTTCGTAGTTAGCATTTTATTCAGAAATCAGGATATTTTAATAAAACAGATCCGAAAGTTTCGGTTACTTCCCATTCATTGATTTTTTTATAATTCAATCAAAAACGGTTTTAACTCTTATTGAATCGAATGAATGTAGCGCAGTTTTGTTGTGTAAGTTTGTTTGAGGATAGTGCTTCCATCTAGCGACAGGAATAAGGAGCCGCGATAGACGGCGGACGACACTGTTGAATTGTGGGTAATCTTGTAAGTTGATAAGCCTCGTGTAAAAGCAATTTAATGGGCGGCTATTATTTTCTATCTATATAAATGATCTGACGGGCAGAGTGAGTTGCTATCTGCTGCAGTTTGCTGACGCTATGGTGTTAAAGAGGGTGTAGCCATTGAATAACTGTAGAAGGATGCAGGACGACTTAGACCAAATTGCTAGGTGGTGTGAGTAGCGTCAACTACCGCTAAATGTAGAAAAATGTAAGGTGATGTAGATGAGTAGGAGAAACAATCCCATGATGTTCGAATACAGCATTAGTAGTGTGCTGCTTGACAGTCGCGGCAATTAAAAATGTAGGCGTAACGGTGCACAGCGATACGAAATGGAACGAGCATATAAAGGGGAAGGAAAATGGTCGACTTCGGTTTCTTGGGAGAATTTTGGGAAGGTGTGATTCGTCTCTGTAAAGGAGACCGCAAACAGAACTCTTGTACAACCCTGTCTTCAGTATTGTTAAAGTATTAAGGATGCCCACCAGATCGGTTTAAAGTAGGCCAGAGGTAGTTCAGAGGCGAGCGACAGGGTTTGTAACTGGTAGATTAGATCAATGCGCGATTGTTACCGAAATGCTTCGGGAAAACTAGGAGTTTGTGAAGGGAAGGCAATGTTTTTTTTTTTTTTTTTTTTTTTTTTTTCCTTCGAGAAGAACTGTTGAAGAAATGGCCGAATTTTGAGGCGGACTGCACAACGATTCTAGTGCCACAAATCTAAATTTTGCGTAATGGCCACAAGGATAAGATCAGAGAGATCAGGGTTCGTACGGCTGCATGCAAGTATTCGTTCTTCGCTCGTTCTATGTGGGGGTGAAACAGGAAGGCAAGTAACTGAGTACCCGCCGCCACACGCCTTTGGGTGGATTGTGGAGGATGTAGATGAAGAATTCGCAGCCTGTAACTTTCAACTGTGTCGTTTCCGGACCTGGATGGTGCATTTACCCTTCACCAACCCTGAAAGTACGTAATCATCAAGGTACCACCATGTACAGCAACTAATCTCCATTTAACACTGCGTTATTTCTCAGGTATACAAAGTTCCGAAGGGAAGTCTTACGTGCTCGTCGAAGTTTTAGCAATACCAACGTTCTGAAGTTCGTTCGCTTTTGGTGTGCCTTCAGGCACCAAGGATGGCATCAACTGCGAGTTATGCTAAGAGGTACATGTAAAGACGAAGTAATCAAGGTCACGGAATAAAATTGGAGAGATAGGGGCGAAATTTTGAAAGCAGTGAGTGATTAAGTCAGCAGCAACTGGAATATTATAAATATATATATGACGTGATCCACTAAATCGGAGAAACGTGTGTCACAAAACGAAGAAGCAAATGCCCTCTTAGAATACGAAGTGTCGCAGCGAACTAGCTTGTCAGCAACGTCGTGGAGACAAACACCTAGATATAACGGAGAAATAGAGAATGACGCTACATTCCGAAGACAGGCAGTAAGAAGTGCGGATAATCACGTAGTGGATGTGTGACATTAGTCAGAAAGCAGAGTCGTGGGCGGAGCTTTGTCTGGAAGTATCTGCAGAACGTGTCCGGCTGCATCGGTGACGCAGTTACCAACTTATCTGCGAAGTGACTCACAGGGGACAGCCTGCACCGCGACGAGCAGAGAGCTGCCGTGTCTGCAGGCCCAACAGTAGTTGGACGCTTTCTGCTACTCATTCAGCAAATGTCAACATCTCTCAATCTGACATACACACAATATATATGAGAGAGAAATCTACCCCCTTCTGTGACGTTAGCTGGAAGAATATTTGGTTCTCGGATGCATAACTCACTCAAGTGGTTTCAAGTTCAATTTTTTTGGCAACTTTAGGTTAGTAAGATAATCTCTTTGCAACTCGAAATTTAATTACGAATAAACAGACTAATAGAGCAGACACTTCTCTAAAACTTTCTCTTTCGCATATCAAACCGTTTCAGATATTTTAAGTGTACTTTCGCTTACGTGTATCTTTGGTAGCCGCTATCGATAGTTGCTTTCTACAACAATCCTGAGAGCATAGACCAAAGATAACATAGACTGCGCGTGTCCCAAGGAGGTTAGAATCTCTGGAGATGCCCTAACACAGAAAAACTGAAGCCAGCAAAAAGCGCAGTCCAGCATTTGTTTGTGACCAAAACATTGGTCGTACTGTTTGGTGAAGTAGTTCTAGTCGTTGAAATGTATGTCATATCTAAGTAAATACTCCAATATGATTATCAATTTAGTGGCTTTACGTAAAGAGGACAATATTCACATAGGATTGTAATCGAGAAATCCTTGTTTTGAGCACAAAAGCATGGCCCCCTGGCGTCAACCAATGCCTGTTCTCAGCACGGATAACGGCACCTCCCTTTATTCTAACCTCCTTGGCGTGTCCCTATCTCTGCTGTGTTGTGGTGTGAAACCAGCATCTAAAATTGCCCCGAGTGACGTGACTGAGGTTTCGTCATTATGAGCGACAGTTATTCTCATTTACAGGTGAAATCATGCGTTGATTTTAGCACTAAAACTAATGCCTGTATTCCTATCACACATCTAGTAGTAAAGGCAACGTAATTTCATCTCAGTATTAGTATTAATGCAATGATTGTCGTGTTTACATATGCCCCGGTGAAGAGTACCGTATTGTCAGTTATTTTTAGAAGCATCAGAATTACATATCCTCGGTCTTCGTGTAGCGCTATGAATCTTTTACGTGTTAGGCATGAATGCGATAATCGCTGCGATGATTATTCGAGCTGCTCTTGATCGAGTTTATATGTCAGCAAGTATGTCATTTCTGGTGAAAATCGGTTTTCAGTAACGTTGTACAATGCTAAAAATTCATACAGACTATTCATTATACCTATAAAATCGCTTCTTGCGGACTGCATCGATGTTTCCTCACTTTCATATGATTTAATGTAAACAGCCAATATTTTGCTTGTTTTACTTTTTGGCGTCACCGACTGTGGCGGAAGTCTTAAAATATAAACGATTGTATTCTCTTGTATTGTTCAGGAATCCTAAGAAAACTGATGCTGCTTCTCAAACTAATATTTCGTGTTCTACTCGTGTGTCAAACTAAAAGAAAGTAAAACGAAAAGAGGTCTTTCGTTTAAATCTGCAGTTGTATTGCTTGTAAAGAGAACTGTGAATACGTTTTATCTTAAGCACATACTGTGTAAAAACGGCAGCCATCGATTTAATATTTGCAATTGCGAAGAACTTACGCCGACTGTATTCATAAATGTGTAATAAGAATACGAAAAGACGCTTTGTTAAAATCTAATCTTAATTTCCACTACAAAAGATAAGAACTGCAACTCTCAGCTCCATTACACATCACTCGTAGTGATGAAAGCGCTTCCCTGACCCGAGTCACATGAGTTAGATGTTGGTTTCAGTTTAATGACGTCAGGCGCAGTCTATTAAATCTTTATGACTGAGAGAGTTCAATGCCTACAGCCACTGCCTTCGTGAAATAACGGCCGTAGCATAGCCACGATGACGTCATGCATTGAGGCGGGATTGAGGCACCTGATTGGTAGGCCGACAACTTCAAAATCTATTTCATATGCCTACCTACCAATCAGGCGCCTCATTTTCGCCTCAATGCATGACATCATGGCTATGCTACGACCTTGATTTTACGAAGGCGGTCAGCGGGTGTCAGTCCGGTGGTGGAATCTGCGGCAGTGAGTCATAGCGGATACAATTTAGCTGTCGGTACAATCTTACAAACACGTGATTACTTTATGCTGTCGAGGAATCGGTTATTAAGTAGCATCTACGTATCAAACAGTATCAAGTTTTGAGTGACAAGCAAAAAAAAAGTGTTATTTAATCCGTTTACGTGTTTCATACCGCTGACAGTTGTTCAACCGCGCCACGACGGTATCGGGCGTTATTGGATATCATGTTAGATAAAACAGCTTCAATATCTGAGTAATAAACATCACCATTTGTGACTCGTCGCTTCGCACTTAAAGATGAATAGGAAAGCCGCGCCGCGTATTGAATGTGTGACGCAATTACAATTGTCGTCATCGCCAATATTATCTCTCATCAAGGAAGAGCAACTGTCAAGTCAACGAATCGTGTAATTGTAGCACTAATTAAGAACTGTGACTTACGCTGTTTACCGCGACCTCAAGAATTTCTGGCATCCACGTCGCGAATTTGAACATTGACCCAATTGTGAACTTACAACCAACAGACTGTGACCACGTTGCTCGTATGAATACTTGTCTTCTAAAACTGTTTACTGCAGTGAAATCTTGCTAGTTCAGAACTGAGAACATTCCTTACTTAATCAACATTTGCGCAATCTTTGGACAAGTGTGAAATTTGCATCAAATTTTCAAATGTTTGTATAGCTTATGGCACTTAACTACGGGGTCATCAGTCCCTAAACTTACAAACTACTTATGAACTAAAACTTAAGGACGGCACAAATATCCATGCCCGAGGTGGGATTCGAACCCCCGACCGTAGTGGCCGTGCAGACCGTGACTGGAGCGCCTCAGTCCCCTCGGCCACCGCGGCCGGCAAATTTGCATCGTAACTGTTACTAGCATTGTAGGCAGTGAGACCACGTATTTGTGTGCGTATATGAACTCTATTCCAGCCTGTGGCCTAATATCGAACCTAATGATCCTATCAACATCAGTAGCTTCCATAAATTTCGTCAGTAAAAGTATTGTGGCTAGTGGTGAGATGGTTAACGGCCTAGGGGAGCGTTTTGGTGGGATAGGCACACGGTTATTCATATCACAATTATTACGGCTATCTGTCTGTAATGAGTTCACACTTGTTTTGGATCGCGCCGTTCAACTGGTCAGCATCAAATTTTACCGTATTTGTTGGCCGCCAGCGACCGGAACAACCTCTGGCGGCATAACCGAATGCCACTAGCGGGCAGCACTATGCCCTATCTCGGCTAGTATGCTGCCGATCGGAAAAATTCTCAAGTAACAGTTGTGCAGAATTGCACATGGAATATTTTTTTTCTTCCCCCTCCCCACAGTACTCAAACTCGTAGTCGCTATGTACTAATTCCCGTAAGAGTAAGGGCTCCAAACTTGCCCACCCTTCCCCACTAACGTAAGGATCATTGCCTGTCGCTGGCGTCTATTCCGAAAGAACAGACGTCACTTCTGATCCTGTAGTTGTTGTTGTTGTTGTTGTTGTTGTTGTTGTTTTTATATTCACAGAATGGGCAAAGCTGAAAATGTGTTCCCAGACGGGATTCGAAGCCGTGTTCCAGTTTGGAGCCCTTACTCTTACGGGAATTAGTACATAGTGACTACGAGTTTGAGTACTGTGTGGGAGGGTAAAGCTGGAAATTTGTGTCTGACGGGAGACGTGCTTAGGTAGTCCTTGCAGGTGCCGTGATCACTGTGTCCCCCAGTAGGGGTCAGCGCAACTGCCTAGAAAGCAGGAGGCCCTGGTTCGAATCCCGGCTGGGTACAGAATTTCAGCTTTGCCCATTCGCAGTTGAAGTCATATATTCTGTGAATATGAAAACGATAACTGCAGGATCGGAATTGACGTCTGTTGTTTGTGAATAGTCATATATATACGTACATAATATATCTGGGTAGATCGTTGCCAACTCCATAATGTGTATTTCGGCTAACCCTACTTTTAAAATCTGCCAGAAGCATGAGTGTATGATAATGTACATTTGGAGTGCCCTTTCTATGTACAAGATGCCTGTATTTATAACAACCCCTAAAACTACAGTGTATTCGAAACGTGAAGTCCACTGAACTTAGAGAATGATTGAGTGAGGAAGAAGAGTAATAGTGGAAGGGACGCACGGCAAGGAATGTTTGCGTAGGTAGTGCCAATGAACAACTCCGCACGCGCGACTTGTAAACATGAACATCTCTTGTTTATATTTCACTAATGAGCAATAACGATTCGCGAAAGTGCATTACAGATAAGTCCATCTTCAAATGTTACTTATTTTTAGTACTAAAGTTTGTGAAATATCTTAACTGTTGCGTGAAGGTTAATGGTAGAGTGTCACTTCATTTAGCGTGTCACTTCACTGAAGTTGGCGTCCCTTGTAAACACAAGAGTGTCAACATGTATTTCTCCGAACGCCGTCGAAAGAGCACGAATGAACTTCGGATCGAGTGGACTTCTCGTCCCGAACATACTGAATTGCAATCCTGGTTGCTATTTCTATTATGATAACTATTTTGTATAGAAAACCTTTACCGCGTACGGAATTTTGTTTTGTTCTGAGATTCTTCTCTTGAGAAGGTTCTCTCATACACATCCTTCGTTATCCCCTGACGATACCCTGCTCTCTCATGAACACTCGCCATTCAGTGCAACGTACTGCATTCTATTACATATTTTGGTACCTATTCCACAAGCTCGTACCTTCGTTAGCAGTCTGTATTGCTATACCTTGTCAAACGCCTTTCTGAAATCGAGAAATGTGCAGTCCGCCTGTTGCCCTTCATTCATAGTAGGCAAGATGTAATGAGATAGAAAGGGCAAGCTAGGTTTCTCACGAGCGATGCTTCCTAAAGCCGTGCCGATTTATGGACAGAAACTTTTCCGTCTCAAGGAAATATGCTACATTTGAAAATATGTTGAAGAATTCTACAGAAAACTGACGTCAATGATATAGGTCAATGATGTAGGTCTGTAATTTCGTGGGTCCGTTCTATTGCTTTTCTTAGACAAGGGAGTTACCTGTGCCTTTTTCCAGACGCGTGGTACTTTGCGCTGGATCACAGATTCGCGATAAATGCAAGCTAAGGGGCCATTGTCGCAGAGTTCGTAAAACCGGATCGGTACCCCATCTGAACCTGGCGACTTGTTTTCAACTCTCTCAGCTGCTTCTCTACACCAGCTATGCCTGTTACTTTGTCCTCCGTTATTGTACTACATGAAACAAAAATTATAATTACGTTGTTGCCGGTCGCGGTGGCCGAGGAGAATGAGGTGCTCCAGTCACGGTCTGCACGGCCATTACGGTCGGGGGTTCGAATCCCCGCTCGGGCATGGATAATTGTGCCGTCCTTAGTATAAGGTAGTTGATAAGTAGTTTGTAAGTTTAGGGACTGATGACCCCGTAGTTAAGTCCCATAGACTCTACAAACATTTGAACATTTTGATTTATAATTACGTTTTCTTCCACGGCCAGAGTTTTCTGGGTGTTGTACCGCGTCATGATGTAATATGGCTATTACTGTAATAATCAACATTTCGGCCAACGTTAGTTGGACATGTCCAAACTTAAATTAGTTACAAACTACGTCGAGCACTCGTTCTCCAACATGTACATGTACGCCAATATAGCTATTCGGATTTGGATTATTACATATTCCATATGCCTGCCTCAGTGGCAATGAAATCTCCGACGGGAGTTGAACTGCAAGGTCCTGTGGCTTTGGAACGCTGAACGGGCGGATTTGAGTGTACCAAATTAGCTCCGCGCAGTTAAACCCTCCACAGGGGCACGGAAGCCCTCCCTGAGGGCCTCTCTTCGCTAATCTGTTGCTCTTTGTCGACTGCGTATTGGTCGTACGTGGTTAACCCAGGCCCACCTCCTTCGCCGAGTGCCGTTGTGGTACTTTGCTGACAGTGGTCCACATTTTAATGGACTGTCCGCTTTCAGCTGCTTTGAAGCACTCCTTTAATCTTCCAACTGCGCTTCCATCAATTTTAGCTGACGGTGCCTCGATTGCTGACCGTCTCTTAGGTTTTATTCGCGCAGCTGGCTTTTACCGTTCTATTTAGTGGTGGGTTCCTTTGCCTGATTCCTCGGGCCTCCATACCTTTGAAGAACTTTTAATCTGTTTTTTATTTAGTGTATGTCTGGTTCTTAACTGGAGGTTTTAAGTGTGTGCGGAGTGGCTGGCTCATCCAGTATTATCCTCGTGATCAGCCAGTCACACTCTTCTGCTGTAATATTTTAGTTTCGTTGCCTATTTCGTCAACAATCAATGTGTCTTCCGTTTTGAATTTTCATTTTACCATCGACTGACACTCTGTCCACAGTGTGTACTAGATGTAGAGTGCTACATTATAAATGGCTCGGTTTTATGGGTGTGAACTCTTCGCTGGGAACAGGGGACTGGTAACCCAGCAGTTTAGTCCCCTTTAAACACACACAACAACAACAACAACAACAACAACAACAACAACAACAAGTGTCAATGATGTGGCACAGACAAATGGAGAAATTCTGCATGACCCGCCGAAGTGACAGACCATCGATACTCACTTATGTTCTGAATGGCTGTTTCGAGCTCAGCAATGGTTTTGGGGGTCATTACTATTCACCTTGTCTTTAATATAGCCGTATAGGAACGAGTCGTGTGTGTTCAGTTCTGGAGAATTTGTCGGCCAATAGAGGCCTGTGCCAGTGGCCTCTGACTACCCAGTATGCGCTCTTCGAAGTGATGTTCTAGGTCTTAAAGTATTTTCTGCTTCAGTGAGATCGAGCTGTGACAGGAATGAACGACATCTTTGTCGAAATCAGGGTAACTCTGGATAATGTGCATGAAATCATCTTCCAACACCTTCACGTAACGTTCAGTAGTCAACGTGCCATCGAGGAATATCGTACTGACTAGCTTAACGCCCGCTGCTTCGCATACGTTGGCTGGTTGGTTTGCATCAGTTGTTTCTCCCTCTTAATATCAATTATCATAGATACAGCTTAAGTACTAGCATAATGAAATGTTGTGATACTACTTGTAGCCGCGACAGAATGGCCGTGCGTATTGAGGCGCCAAATGGGTACATAAGCCGCAATAGCTATATAATACATGATTTATCTCCTAACAACACTCGTATTTATCTGACGATTTCCACTATCACGGCGGTCGGCCGAAAGTTCAAATTATCCCGTGACAGCAACGCCGTTTGTGAGTCTAGTTATTTTTTACAAGGTATTTGCTTGGTGATCTCACGCTTCGCGTATTGTTTCACGATACCGTTAAGTTACTGACACAATAGAGGAATAAAATTATAGAATATCGGACTTCACCGAATAAAAACATTAATTGCAAGTTCTGAAAATCAAATCAGTATAAATTGAATGTAGGAGAACCAAACTTATGCAGTCGCGAAACGAATCGTAATAATGACAACGCGTCTCTATACGATTACAATGAATAAAAATTATTGGGAAAATTTGAATTAAAAATGTTTGAAATCAAACCGTTTTTATTACAATCAAAATAAATAATGCTCACACTTAGATTTTAGTAGCAGAGAATATAAAGAGGCATCCTATCAGTACAAGAGCGCAGAATAGAAAGACGAAGAGCGCTTCCGCTCTCTCTCTCTCTCTCTCTCTCTCTCTCTCTCTCTCTCTCTCTCTCTCTCTCTCCAGGCTGGTAGAAAAAATTGATAATTGTAAAACAAAGTGAGAGGTGTACACTGAAGGGAGAATGGATATGCAAGCGACAAGCTTCGCAGATATACTTTCAGTAAAATATTTAATGTAATGCTACATAACAAGTTCTACTAAAGCAACGGTCTACTCTATACTGATTTAGAGTATTGCTGCGCAATGTGGGATTCTCACCACGTGGGAATGACGGAGGATACGGAGAAAGTTCAGAGAAGAGCAACTCGTTTTGTATTTTCACAATGGAAGGAGTGTCACAGATGCACAAATTGGGAGAGTATCGTTAAAAGAAAGGCGTTATTCGTTGCGGCGAGACTTTGATAGCTACTTTCTCCATCGAATGCAACCACATTTCGTTAGCACCCAACTCCATAGCGAGACATGATTGTTATAATAAAATAAGTCAGATCTAAATCGATAAGATTTAGGCGTCCCTTTTTCTCACGCAGTATTAAAAAATGAAACAGAGAAACAATATGAAATCGGTTCGATAAGGCCTCTACTCTGTAAATCACATTTAAGTGTATAGCAAATATGTAGATGTAGCATCTGTCCAGTTACTGGAACCCACATCTATTTCGGTTTGTTACTATTGGCAGTTGTTGGTCTTCGTCTATTATCTTTAAACCCGTTCTTGCCTCCATTACGCATATGTGACTATTGCAATAAGTTTTACAACGTGTCCTATTAAAACAATCTCTCCATTTAATCAGGTTGTGGAACAATTTACTTTCTCTTTCGAGTCATCCCAATAGCTCTTACTTAGTTTTACGACCTACCCATTTACCATCAATATTAGGGCCATATTTAGAAAGCTTCCAACCTCTTTTTAAGTGATCTGCTTGTCCTTAATAATTCTCTTACGTTCAAGGTTATGCTCCACAGAAATACCTTTGTGTTACCCAATTTCTTTTATAGTCAGAAGAAAACATTAGTAATAAAATATCTGAAAGAATGTATTTCTCCAATCAACTTCGTGCGTATTTTGTATAGCTTAATGGTATCGTTAATCATATATACTGCCGGACTTGGTGCAGTAACATAAATGTACAAACGTATAAATTTATATATTGACAAATAAGCCTGTGTCCGAAATAGGAGTTATTCAGTACGCATCATTGGGTGCTGGTCAATGCCTCAGCCTCGTCGCTACTGCCAGTCTTCCGCTGCCGCGCTCTAGTGGGAACTGGCCCTTAATAAACAAACTGTAGCAGCAGCGAAGTTGAGGGGCTTTAAAGACCTTCTACACTTCCTTCCTCATGTAGTAAAAGGCTGGTGTAAATAATTTCTTGAGAGTGTAAACATTTAAGATGCTATTGAACATCAACCGGAAAATAAATTGTAATCGGCATGAAAATACATTTTTGTTAATGTACAATTTAAATGGATAATAACAAAAGCAATACTTGGATTGAGTTTTCATGTTATTTTATGTAGATATCATGGTTGATGGAAAGATCGTAAATCGCTCATACATTTGGATAATATATCACAAATAGAAAAAAATATCATCAGTTCTAAGGAATTATTCTGTAAAAAGTATGGTCTAAAAAGAAGACAACGTTGGTAACAGATTTTGGAATTATTTGATATTTATGGTACGTAAAGTTCAGAACTCAAATAACAATAAGCCAAAGACATTCGACACAAGTTTCAAAAATTCTCGAGAAAATCGACTTTGAAGTTTGCAAGCACAGGTAAATATGAATAATTAAAACAGTTGCTGCATCTGTCAGTGTAGCTCAGGTGGTAGCGTTGTGACCTCACAACCATAAAGTTCGTGGTTCGAATCGCAATGTGATAGAATTATTTAATTACTTCTCAAATTCAGGTATATGAAACATTTTGGGGTCTATAATTCCACGTGTTGTGTGTGTGTGTGTGTGTGTGTGTGTGTGTGTGTGTGTGTGTGTGTGTGTGTGTGTGTGTGTGTGTAGACGAGCTGAACAACTTGTCACCCAATGGTTGAGTCGGTTATCTGCTTGGAAAGCAGTCGGTAGCTATGTAGATTTTTCGAAAACAGCATCATAGTTCTGCACAAATTGAACAATCAAAGACTATCGCCAACTAAGAGTGAAGCCAATACGTACTGTAAAAAATGGAACTCATGTTCTTTTGATTGAAATCATAATTACTAACGATCTTTTACAAAATATAGAAAATTACGAATAATTAAAAAAGTACATTTTTCGTAAAAAATTGAAAATTTTAATATCTAATGGTAAGTATTAGATCACAACGAAAAAAAAAAAATCCGTCATGGCAGGATTCGAACCATCGACCCTCTAGTTGAAAGGTCAGAACGCCACCACCTGAGCTACACCGACAGATGTTGCAGCTGAGCAGCTGACTTAATTATTGGTACTTAAATGTACTTGCGAAACTTCAAAATCCATTTTCTCGATAATTCTTAAGATTCGCGTCTACTGGCTTTGGGTGATAGTTGAAGTTCTGAACTTCAGGTACCATAAAGAGAAATTCTAAAATCCTATACCCATGTAGTCTCCTTGTAAGACAATTACTACGTAATTGAAATATCATTGTTTTTAAATAAGATACAAACAAGCAACTCCTTGACTCCATTATAGGAAATGTATTTCTCGGTCTTACTCCAACAGTCCATCACATCAAACTCGTTAATAATTTGTCGCCCTGTATAAGCGGTAATGTACTCAGTATCCACCCTAGCCTCGTTCAGTTCTCAAACCCGGAAGCATCGTGACAGACGGAATACATCCTAATACATGCAATGTGCTGTATTGGCGGGCTAGTAACGGCACAAAACTAGATGTCGTAGGCAGCTATATAGTACGACTTCTGCTCAGTAATAATAGGCTACCCCACTTCCCTATCCATTTCACCGTTTCCTAGTGTTACAAGCTGCTGCATTTACAACAGAGGCATGGAAGCGTCTCCCAAAATGTGTCGCGCCATTTTTAATATAGCCGTTATCGTCTATGTCAATAGCAGTGAGAATTCTTGTCTGGATGTCATCTTCAGTCTCGACAAGTCTCCCATACACGACATTTCAAACTACCACTCGAGGCAAAAAGTGTGACTGGATGACACGAATATACTAACCACGAAACACGACCTCTTGCTCCCGGAAAACATTTCAGGTAATGTCTCATCTACGAGTTAACGAACCCTTAGTCGAAAGATAGGTGGGGCTCCATCATGTTGGAACCATCGAGGTCGGCAATTACTCTTCCCCCTGCCTCCCAAAAAATTATCTTCATAAACCTAAATCGCACCTTGATATGCCACATTTTGATGAATGTAAACATTTAATGCGCACTTATTAGTAGCAAGTGTACCCAGAACAGTTAGTCGGAATTTTTTTTTTCAACAGTTCAAAAAATGTTCAAATGTTTGTAAATCTATCGGACCAAACTGCGTGGTCATCAGTCCGTAGCTTACAAACTACTTAAACCTAGATAAACTAACCTAAGGACAAACACACTCACCCATGCCCCAGGGAGGACTCGAACCTCCACGGCGAGCAACCGCGCGCTCCGCAGCGAGAAGCTTTAGACCGCTCGGCCACTCCACCGCGGCTTTTCAACAGTCCGAAATTGTCTCCCATCTCTGAAGAATTCCTAATAACATTGTCGTCCATCAGAAGAATAATTAAAACTGTTGCTTGATTATTGAATGTTGTCAGGCTGTGAATATTATCAGGATGGGTTAAGGATGGGAGTGGAAAGGGATAGGGAAAGCGGTGACATACTAATAAAGCCGGACGGCAAAAGAGGGAGGTGGGGAGGTTTAAAGTAAGAGGTGTATGAATAGTCATGTGCTAGTTTAGTCAGCACGCAGATATGCTTAAGAATAGGCAGTGGGAAAAGCTCCAAGAAGTGGGCGCGCCTCACAGAAAAGTTTTTCCAAGACAGAACGTGCTAAGGGTTTTGAGGAAACATACACCTGACAGTGTGACGCGTTGGTTTTGACACCGGGCTCTCGACCACCTTCATCGATTACGGAGTACACTAAAAAGCCTCCTTTGTAAAGGATCCGATCCAATGGCCTTCCTTACCTCCAACGTAACGCATGCACCGCGAGGAGAGCAGTGCTCACACAGTGAACTCTGGTTCCACATGACGGCGGTTCGTCCCATCGTCCAGTAACCCACAATTACGGTGAATACAATTTAGCACATTCGTCTATAGCACGGTCGATTTCCTTCGCAACTGAAGCGTGCCCTCTGTTTGCAGTGACATAGTCGTGGACGTTAAACCCGATTTCTTCAATCCACTGACACCGCTGTAATTACTGCAATCCGGATTTCCGTGAAATTGTAACTTGCGTGCTTGTTTAGGGCATTTGGGGAGTAAATGCATTTTTAGAGACAATTCCATAAATTTATACATTTATAATGCAAGTTACGTAATTCTTCCTGCTGAATTAAAAGGAGAGAACATGAGTAATTTCGCAACTTCAACAGAAACCTGCAAATTTTACAGTGAGCTCAATTCGGCATGTCGCCAGGAATGCATGTACTTTTTGCTTTCTCCCAGTGCTGACAATCATTGATGTTACTGTACGAAAACTCCAGTCAACCTTGATAATATTTTCTCTCTGTTCGCCCGCGGTCACGGAAGTGTTAACACGTGCTACGAGGGCGCTCTTCCGTGTAACGCTAGTTTTTACGTTTTAGTGTGTGTGTGTGTGTGTGTGTGTGTGTGTGTGTGTGTGTGTGTGTGTGTGCGTGCGCGCGCATCGCAACTCTACGTTCGTAACGGTTTTCTATTAGACACTCAAACATCTGTCAAATCTATCGGTGACAAGCCCCACCATGTACGGTGGGGCATATGGTGAAGGGGGTGATGGTTTCGGTGCCCCCACGGGACGACGACGACGACGACGACGACAACGACAACGACAACGACAACGACAACAACAACAACAACAGCGACCAGCTGACCAGCAGCTGCATCCAGATGCGGCTTCTTTACCAGCTCCGACAGGAACTAAATTAGACGACTGCCCATGTTCTCCGAACTTCGTTAGGAGTAGCTCGGGGCGTCTCTGCAATACACCGGATAGAAGAGCAGATGGAATCATCAGAATAGGATGTTTCCGGCTCCTCCGCTACGGGGAACAAACGACCAAGCGAAGTTAATATGGATTCTAGAAATTTCAAAACGTTTATAGCAGAGGCTACTAATGTATCGCTTGCAAATGGTGTGTCAAATGTCTGTGATCACGCTGCCTTAAATCCTGGACTCACTTCTAACCAACATCCCATACATAATGCACTTCCTGTGGGTTCTGCATCCACTCAAAGGCCTTTCAATTTATACAAGCATACAGATTGTGGACCGTTCATAGTTTACATGGAATGTTTGGACAAAAACTTAGAGCGCTTGCGCCCTATGGCCTTGGGAAAACTGTTGCATCTTTCATGAAGAATGCTATACTTAACATCTCTTCCGCGGGAAAAAGTAGAGATCAGGTGGATTACCTCGGTCAGTCTTTCCCCAAACGTTCTGAATACGTCACCCCATTCCAACTACAAGTACTTGATTGATCCGCCCACCCCGTCGCCGAACTGTAACACAACTGTGTAATTTCAGAGGCTGTTCAAATGTTCGTAAAGCTTATGGGACTTATCTTCGGGTTCATCAGTCACCAAACTTAGGAACTACTTATGAACTAACTTATACTAAAGATAGCACAAACATTCATGCCCGAGGTGGGATTTGAACCCCCGACAGGGAACGACCTCAAGCATCGTAGCATAGCGCCTCCTTGCGCTCGACCGCTCCGCCACGGCTTTCAAAAGGAAACAAATATGAATTTCTTCTGTTGATACAAATTCTTAAAAAAACAGTAAAAATACTACTGTATATTATAAGACAATTTTAGTTCATATTTCTAAATTTAATACATCCTATTGTCACAGGAATCCTGACAGAAAAATGTTGCTTAACGAGGTTTTGTATTGCAGGTTAAGTTCAGAAGTAAATTATGCTTGTTAAATAAGGTCCCACTGTATAGTGAATTTGAAAAAAAGAATTTCTCAAAAGTACTTATTATAGCTTGTAAAATTTAACTATCGCCTCGTACCTGAAAACAGTTTCAGGCCTTCCGTTTATTCATTGTCAACACGGTGTGTTAATTATAAAACAATATTTATTCTATTGAACTGAGAATTGATTACCAATACGGAATCGCATATTTTTAATATAACATACATTTCACTTATCTTAGTTATATTTTTTGCGTTACGGAACTCGTAGTATTGATACATGCTTCTGGCTGGTTGTTTCATGGTGTACCTACCGAGCGAGGTGGCGCAGTGGTAACACACTGGACTCGTATTCGGAAGGATGGTGGTTCAAATTCACCTCCGGCCATCCAGATTTAGGTTTTCCGTGATTTCCTTAAATCACTCCAGGCAGATGCCGGGATGGTTCCTTTGAAAGGACACGGCCGATTTCCTTCCATATCCTTACCCAAACACTCAGAGCGTTAGCTCCGTCTCTAATGACCACGCTGTCGACGGGACGTTAAACACTTCCTTTCTTCCTATGGAGCAACTATGTACTGCCTCCTGTGACGGCGACCCCTGAAGAAGGCCTTGCGACCCTCGTTGAGGTCGCGACCTGCAGGTTGAAAAACAGTGACCTAGGTGAACAGAAACCTCAAACTTAGGGTCTTTGTTGATCAATTTAATTTAGTATCTCGCTATATTGCAAGTATGATTGTTGGGGAAAGTGAGGCAGAAACTGTCGACAGTGTTAGGTGGCACAAGATGTTCGAAAGACTGAGAAAAATAAGCGACGATTAATATATAAAATCTCAAAAGGTCAGCCGGCCGCGGTGGCCGAGGGGACTGAGGCGCTTCAGTCACGGCCAATACGGTCGGGGTTCGAATCCCCCCCGCGCGCATGGATATTTGTGCCGTCCTAGTCCTAGTTCGTAAGTAGTTCATAAGTAATTTGTATGTTTAGGGACTGATGACCCCGTAGTTATGTCCCATAAGCTATACAAACATTTTTCCAAGAGTCAAGAGCGAATAGTAAGACTGCAAGATGAGGAACGAGGTGCTCAGACTCAAAATGGTTTAAGACAGAGATTCATCCTTTGCCACTACTGAACAATATATACATTGAATGACCAATGACGGAAATAAAAGGAAGATTCGAAGTAATGTGTTAACAAAATTAATGGTGAAAGGATATCAATAATATTTGCTGATGACATTGACATCCTCATTGAAAATATTAAAAGATCTGTCGAATGGAATAAACAACCTAATTATTGGAGTGTATGGACCGCAAAAATACAAGAGTAATAGGAAATGAAAGGGACATAAAACATCAAAATTGGAGATAACGAAAGTATATGCTGTCTTCGCCATTGCCTGTGATTACAATCTTTTTGCCAAAGTGATAGAACTGAAACTGAAATGCAAGTCTTACTACAGGCACTGCACACATTGTGCGATGATGAAAACACAACTAAGCCTTTAAGGGTATGCTGTTAACGAGTACGCAACAGGACACTTGATGGGGCTAAGTGATTGTGTCGTAGCCTGTGATGTATGTTTCCGGGTTCGTATTTTTTTTACCACTTATGAAAGGTTGTCTCTAATGCACCAGTTACACAAGATAATTAGAACAGTTATACAAGATAATTAGAACAATACTACGATACCATAACACACCATTGCATTCTAGGCTGTAGTGTTACACAATAACGTTACACTGTCATATTAGTATGAAAATGTGGATTACACACGCTGTCTAAGGATAGTACGCATTGTGATTAATTATGTTACGTAGAATACAGTAAGGAATAAAATACACACGATGATTTGCATAGCTGTAGAATATAAATTCACCCGTGCGAAGCCGGGCGTGTCGCTAGTAAATAAATATTCTGTTAGGTGTTCTTATTACACTATGTGATCAAAAGTATGGGGACACCTTGCTGAAAATGGGTTAAATGTTCATGGCACCCTCCATTGGTAATGCTGGAATTCATTATGGTGTTGGCCCACCCTTAGCTTTGGTGATACCTTAGTATCGGTATTGGTTGGTGAGTCCTGGCACGAAGTCGGGGTACCAAAACATCTCAGAGGTGTTTTATAGAATTGAAGTCAGACTCCTGTGCAGGCCAGTGCATGGCAATGCTGTTACTGTTCTGTAACCACTCCGCCACAAGCCGTGCACTGTGAACAAGTTCTCGATCCTGTTGAATGATGCAGTCGCCATCACCGAATTGCCCTTCAACTTTGGAATACATTAATGTAGGCCTGTGCTGTGATAGTGGCACACAAAACAACAAGGGATCCAAGCACCCTTCATCAATAACGCGACCACAACACACCACCACCGCTTCCGAATTTTACTGTTGGCACTATACGCTCTGGCAGAAGACGTTCACCGCGTTTGCACCATACCCACACCTTGTCATCGGATCGCTACAGTGTGTACCGTGATTCGTCACACAACGTTTTCCCACTGTTCAATCGTGCAGTTTTCATGCTCCATACACCAAGCGAGGCATTCACCTGCGTGATGTATGGCTTACGGGCAGCTACTCGGCTATGAAATCCAACTTTCTCAACTCCCGCGTAACTATCATAGTACTTGAAGTGGATCCTGATGCAGTTTGGAATTTTTGTGAGGTGTTCTGGAAAGATGCCTACCTATTACACTACACAACCTTCTTGAACTATCGGTGGTCTGTCAGTCAACAGACAAGGTCAGCCTGTACGTGTCTATTCACGTTTCCACTTCACTGTCACATCAGAAACGGTGGACGTAGGGATGTTTAAGAGTGTAGAAAACTCGCTTACAGACTTTGACAGCAGCGACACCGAATCACCTGAGCTTGTTATAACGTAACAAAATAAATTATTAGAGAAAAAAATAATAATTGGCGGTCAAAGAAAGGACGATGCTCGTGTTAGTTTTCTTTAGTTAGTTTCTTTATGATGTGCAAAAAGTTTTATCCAAGAATATTGTTAGTTGCTCCGGCTAGATTTGTCATTACCAATACCTTTTCTCAACATCTAGGGCACTTATTACCTTAAGGCCTTGATGTAGTTAAAATAAAAAAAATTACACTGAAATGCACTACTCTAAAAAAATGAAAGACGAAACTTTCACTGTAAATTTTAATCATTCATCAGCTCTACTCAATCACTAAGTTAAAGAAAGAAAAAAAAAGTAGCCACAGACATTCAGTTTTTTTAATCAAAGATATTCCTCATTAATAATGAGCTGCTTAATTAATGAAATCCGTAATTTATGACAACGAATCTAAAAATGTATTGCCAATGAAATTATTTGCGTTATATTTTTATGAACTAGAAAATAAGAGAAATATTTCTCCATGAGAAAATAAATAAAAATAAGAAATATAAATTTAACATAGCGAAAAAATTCATTATACAGGGTGTTACAAAAAGGTACGGCCGAACTTTCAGAAAACATGCCTCACACACAAAGAAATAGAATGTTATTTGGACGTGTATCCGGAAACGCTTATTTTAGTATTTCTCTTTAAATGTAAATTGAAATAATTCCTGCAGACAATTGAAAAATACCCAATTGTTTCGTTAGTATGTACTGTACTTCCTCGATTCACAGCCAGTTGGCCCAATTGAAGGAAGGTAATGTTGACTTCAGTGCTTGCGTTGACATACGACTCATTGCTCTACAGTACTAGCATCAAGCACATCAGTTAGTGTTCATTACGAACGTGGTTTTGCAGTCAGTGCAATGTTTACAAATACGGAGTTGGCAGATGCCCATTTGATGTATGGATTAGCACGGGGCAATAGCCATGGCGCGGTACGCTTGTATCGAGACAGATTTCCAGAACGAAGGTGTCCTGACAGGAAGACGTTCTAAACAATTGATCGGCGTCTTAGGGAGCACGGAACATTCCAGCCTATGACTCGCGACTAGGGAAGACGTAGAACGACGGGGACACGTGCAGTGGACGAGGCAATTCTTCGTTGACGATAACCCTAATGTAAGCGTCAGAGAAGTTGCTGCTGTACAAGGTAACGTTGACCACGTCACTGTATGGAGAGTGCTACCGGAGAACCAGTTGTTTCCGTACCATGTACAGCGTGTGCAGGCACTATCAGCAGCTGATTGGCCTCCACGGGTACACTTCTGCGAATGGTTCATCCAACAATCCAAATACTAAAATGAGATCTAACATGGAAATTAAGCGTTTCCGGACACATGACCACAAAACTTTTTTTTTTGTGTGTGTGTGTGTGTGTGTGTGTGTGTGTGTGTGTGTGTGTGTGTGTGTGAGGAATCTTTCCTGAAAGTTTGGCCGTAGCTTTTTGTAACACCATGTATATTGCTTATCATTTTGTACTAACGTGCTATATGTATCGTTAAAATGTTCGAAGTTCGTGATTTCCGTGGAGCGCCCCATTCAGCTCTCAAGGTTTAATGACTACTGAGGTCGCTGATACGGAGTTCCTGGCAGTAGGTGGTACCACAATGCATCTAGCATGATGAACGTATGTGTTTGGGGTAGGGATGGCGGTTATTGCTGAAACAACCGCTTTTCGGTTATACCGGTTCTTATCATCTCCAGTTTAACCCCACTGTAAAAACTTCTCAAGATAACCGGTTTTTTAAATAACCGGTTTTGGTTTTTTATTGCTATTATATCAAGTAGAGTTTGAACGAAACATTTTTTGCGCCCGAAACAGAAAGCGTAATCGATTTTTCGGTTCTTTCTAGTTTCGGCCTAAACCGAAACTTGTGAAATTTAGTTAAAGTTTAGGTAAAATTACGTTATTCGACAAATCACCAGTCTTTCCATATTTTGCAAGATCCCCTCTCAATACTACGCCTAGCCAGGAGTCTGTAGAAGACGATATACGAAGCATACAGATTTACTCGCCTAGTATTTCCATCCGGCAGTTGGGAATATTGAGCCGGACATGTCAGCCAGCGCATACGAATATCTCGTTATAAGTTACAGTCAGTAAATTAACTTCAATTAGTGCCGCAGAAGTATTTCGAAAAATAAAGTTACAGTTCCGACTAACAGTATGATTGTTGTCAGTGTAAATTTACGCAAATTGAACTAGGAAAGCTGTGTACCACATGATCAAAGAATGTTGAAATGGGAGTTCTTATGAGACCTAACTTCTTAGGTCATCGGTCCCTAGACTTAAAAACTACTTAATCTAAAACTAACTTACGCTAAGGACAACATATACATCCATGACCAAGGGAGGAGGGAGGACTCGAACCTCCGACTGGAGCAGCCGCGCAGTCGGTAACATGGAGCTTCAGGCTGCACGGCTACCTCGCGACGCACCACATGATCAATGTTACCTAAACCCATATTGGTTGTTAAAACAGCCCCTCGCTTTCAAGGAATCACATTAATAAAACTTTTTAGCATAACAATATAATAATACATTAAAAGTTAGTATTTCAAGCGTAGAGTAAATCACTTACATAATAGGTATGTAAATCGAATTTACCTTCTCTTCCAAGGAACATTTTAGATGCTTTCTCCTTAAATAGCACGTTTATAGTACCTGCACCCGTTTTCAGCTTTTTAAAGCAAATTGAGCATGGTATCTCACTGCTCCCGTACTTCGTGAAGTACTTCCACACTCGGGATGCTGCCATTTAAGGCACAACCGATGTCTGGCGACGGCAGCAAGGAACTGCCGCATGACCAGACGGAGACAAGTCTTGTACACTACCGGTGCACGCGCGTCGTCTAATAGGCCACGCCACACGGCAACAGGTGCACCAGTTGTTTCGCCACGCGCTTGTTGCGCGTTTCTGACTGCCGGGATTGTTCTTAAATTATCACTGATCGCTTTTCTTAGTTACTGAGATGACCTAATATTTCACAGCAGTGGATATTTTAGGAATAGCCCTAAATATTAGGATCTACTAGTTTTAATTTTTTTTAATTATTTACAAAAAACACATTTTGAACCACTACTACAATAAGTAGTCGTACCGGTGTTTGTACCCGGTTCTTTGCAATAACTAAAAAAAACCGGTTATAACCGACACCAAATGAATATCGAAAAAAAAAACGGTTATTCAAAACTAAAATACCGGTCGGTTGTTCCCATCCCTAGTTTGGGTCTGTTTTGGGTACTTTAGATCACGTAGTGTATCTTGTATACCCCCCTGTTTTAATGATGTGACGATACGACAGCGCAGTGGGTGAGCTGACAGTGTGTGTGGTGTGTGTGTCCGCAGTAAGATGACGCAGCGGCCGTCCCCCGAGGCGGCGCCCGCCCCCGCCCCCGCTTCGGCCTCCGCCCCCGGCGGCGGCGGCGACGCGGCGTCCGCGGAGCGCGTGTCGCGCTACAAGGAGGAGCGGCGGCGGCAGCTGGCGGCGCAGCTGGGGGCGGCGGCCACGGCGGGCCCCGGGCCGCCCCCGCAGCGCCGCTTCATCTCGCGCGCCGCCGCCGCCTCCGCCTCCGCCGCCTCGGCCTCCGCGACCGCCGCCTCCGCCTCCTCGGGCGACGCCGCCGCCGCCCCCAGAGTACGCACGACGCGGGCGTCCCGCCTCCGCTCTGCGGCCGCCGCCTCCAGCGACTCTAGCCCCAACGCAGGTGAGCGAACATGGCCCTAGCATAGAGCGAGATTTACCCATGTAATTCGCACACCAAGCATTATGCTGATGAACACTCACAGGGAAAGTACTTGGGCCCGAACAAACAGATATACATTAAATACGTACGAGAGATAATGTAAAGATCCCTTATTGCACTAGTGATACATCTGCAAAAATCTGCAGTCGTCCGTTAGAGGCCTCTGCGTGTGCCTTGCCACATTGCACTTTGACCTGTCGGTTCGCCAGTTGGGACGGTGCAATGTGCCTCCGAAGTTGCGTTTTGTGATGTTATTTGTGTGGTCAAGCGTGAGATGGAGCGTCGATTGCTAATCAATCCTGCTTATGTATTGCGATTAGTTGAGATGAAGTTACGAAGAACCCTTCTTCGCGTAGGTGGTATTAGTGTAGAAGATGAATCATTTGCATGCTTTCTCGTATCTGTTATGGTACAGAAATATGAGCATAAGTTAGATACTGTTCTTACAAACATAATAATGATAATAGGGATGATAATGACGGACAACTCATTGCAAGCGGTAGTGCTATGGCAAGTGCGGGAAGAGGCGATGGAAGCAGTGGCAGTGAATACCAACAGTCTTCCGAGAAGAAGGTTAAAGTTGCAACTATCATCACGGCTTTTCATAACAATACGCTAGAGATCATGTACGACGATTATTACATAAGTTATGGTTCAGATATCTGCATTATGTATGGCGTCTACAATTACAGTGCTATCTACAGCATGATTGCAGAGCTTAGCAGAAAAACGACACCCACCGGCACATTGAGGTGTACGTATTGATACTATAACCAAACGTTCTTACAGATAAGTTTGATCGAGCCCAAGTACTTTCCTTGTCAAATTAAAAGTCATGAAGTACCTCCTAAATATTGTTTCGGACCTTCATTCGCCACACCAACTACAGCTACTCGTGTAACGCACAGAACTTTTGAGGGCGCACGATGCACGGCCGCAATGGCTGCGCCATAGGAAAGAACCTGAGCAAAATAAAATTAAATATTCCGATCACGAATTCGAGTTGCCAGTAAAATTACAAACTGCCCGATACCAATAACAGACCGGACGGATCATTAATTAAAAAGTAGCAAAACTAAAACAATTAATTTAGGACGGTTTATTAATTTTCACCGACCAAGGAGCAACATAGAATGATTGCTTACTTAGAGGACAATCGAATGGAGGGGACAGAGTAATTTCTACATTCCCCGTTTCGTTAATCTAGAAATAGCTTGAAATGGAGAATTTCCTTTAGTCGTTAAATTTAAAAGTAACCGGAAGCGATGCCGTGGCGGGGGTATACCAGCTTTGTCCCGCGCCCCAAACAGGTGTCCCAACCTGAGTGTCCGAGACACAGTGCCCCCCCCCCCCCCCCCCCCGCGCAAGGGCTAAGCTTCCCCGACTGTTTCTCTCCCCTACCTGTAAGGTTGGCTACAGGAAGTACTTTTGAACAGCGAAAGCACACTGCAGTGCCGTGCCCGGCGACCAGACACGCACCGCCATTCGGTTGCAGAGTTTCGAAGTTCCACCTCGCGGGCAGTCTAGGGCGGAAGTAACCGCACTTTAGTAATGTGTGACTTTGAGGACCGTCCGCGTCTGTTGCAATGATGAGCGAGTGGAAGCATCGGGTACACTTACCATTCAGTTTATAGTGAGGTAAGCTTGGCCGTTTGGCCCCTGCTCTGATTTTAGTATTACGATTTCATGGCTAGTAACATTCTGATTCAACCACTCTCCGCTCTCTCTATGGACTGCAAATGTATCTGTTTTAAAGTGTGTTTAATTATTGACTCTTAAGTAATTCCTTGTCCTACAGCAAGGTGGTTTCGTGGCAAAATAATCTTATTTGTGAAATAATAAAAAAGATGCAGCAAGCTACCTCACATTCGTCATCTCTTTATGAATACAGAGTTCACTACAGTTCTGCCTATTTGTTCTGTAACTTTCCTACTGTCCTAATTTCAATTAATGAAACTTCAATAAGGCGACGAAACACCTGCCAAGAGAAGTAGTCCGACGCCTTCACGGTCCAAGGACAGCAGATCAGCAGGTGAGTGAAACTTCCTGTCTGAGAGGAAAGGCGATAGGCAGCAACCCTTCTTGCTTAATCTTCTTTAGAAAAACTTCACCAGTTACACTCGCCATGGATGTACTGAAGCAGTCTTTCGATATCGCCTGTAGGAATATTGAGCCATGCTGTACATAATTGCGGGTGTTACCAGTACTTTATTCTGGCAGGTACGAACCTTTCGATCATGCTTGTTGCCAGATTGGTTTCGGATTCATGTCGGACGATATGGATGGGCAAAGAATTAATTGGAATTGTCCATAATGTTCCTCCAACCAATCGCGAACAACAGTGTCGCGGTGACACTGCACATTATCTTCTTTATATAAAGTGTCTGTGGATTTTTATCTTCATGAAATCTTGCACACTTGATCTCCAAAACAAAGAAACTGCACCGTGATTTCATAGGTTTCATGGCAGACGACTCCCTCACGAACAACAGACATTGTCCAGGTGTCTAAACGATACCGTAGGTGCAACCACAGCGGAGGGGTGTCTAGAGAGGCTAGACAGTGAGTCTGGATGCTTGGCTGAGCTTGCCTTTTAACATCAGTTAACATGGCTTTGGCATGCAGTTACTGCGAACGGCTCATTGCAGTCCTTACTTTTCCTGTTTAAGTATATGATGGCGTCTTAATTGAAAAAAAAAAAAAAAATATTCCGTATCTCCGGGCAGGGACTACTGAGGAGGATGTCTCATCAAGATAAACAAAACAGGCCTTCTACGTATCAGAGCGTGGAATGTTCCATCTCTTAATCGGGTTGGTAAGTTAGAAAATTTAAAAAGATAACTGGATAGGTTAAAAATGTTCAAATGTTTGTTAAGCTTATGGGACTTAACTACGGGGTCATCAGTCCCTAAACTTACAAACTACTTATGAACTATTTACGAACTAGGACGGCACAAACATCCATGCCATAGGGGGGATTCGAACCCCCGACCGTAGTGGCCGTGCTGACCGTGATTGGAGAGCCTCAGTCACCTCGGCCACCGCGGCCGGCGATAGGTTAAAGTTAGCTATGGTGGGGATTAGTGAAGTTCGCTGGCAGGATGAACTGGATATCTAGTCGGGTCAATACAGGGTGATAAATACAAAATCAGTTTGCGGTAACACATGAATAAGAAACTAGGAATGCGGGTGAGTTATTATGAACAACTTAGTGAACGCAAAGTTATACACGAAGCCAAACACCAACTACAATTGTAAAAGTTTATATGCCAACTAGCTCTGCCGATGACGAGTACGAAGAAATGCATTGTAGATAAAAAAAATTCAGTAGGGGGGGGGGGGGGAACTTGATTCTGAAGAGGTAATGGAACTCGGTAGTACGCAGAGAATAGTAGTAGTACCTGAATATGGACTGGGGAAAAGGAATGGAAGAGAAGATTGCCTGGTATAATTTTCTGCAGAGTACAATTTAATCATCACAAACACTTCGTTTAATCATCATGAACGAAGGCTATATACGTGGAAGAGACGAGGAGACACTGGAAGGTACCTGACTGACTTTATAATGGCAAGGAATAGGTTTAGGAACCAGGTTCTAAACTGTAAGACATGGGCAGGGGCAGGTATAGACTCTGGCGATAACTTACTGTTTATGAATTGTAGATCAAAACTGCAAAAGGTAGAAAATTAAGGAGATGAATCGTCGAAAATTGAAGGAACCAGAGGTGGTTGAGAGTTTGAGGGAGCATTAGGCAAGGAGTGGCTGAAATGGAGGACAGTAATACAGTAGAAGAAACATGGGTAGCACTGAGAGATAGGGTAGTGAAGGCTGCAGAGGATCATATAGGGGAAGGACAAGGCCTAATAGAAATCCTTGGACAACACAGGAGATACTGAATTGATGAAAGGAGAAAATACAAAAATGCAGTAAGTGAAGCATGCAAGAGGGAGTACAGACGTCTGAAAAATGAGGTTGACAGGAAGTTCAGACTGGATGAACGGGAGTGTCTTCAGGAGAAATGCAAAACTGTAGAAGGCTGTATAACTAGGGCAAAGATAGATACCGCCTACAGGAAAAAAGACATACATTTGGAGACAAGAAAAGCAGCGGTTTAAATATCGAGAACCCTGGTGGAAAACCAATTCCTAAGCAAAGAAGGGAAAGGTGAAAGGAATATATAGTTTCTATAAAAAGGAAATGAAGACAGTGTTCTAGAACTGGAAGAGGAAGCAGAGGAAGATGACATAGAAGATAAGATACTGCGAGAAGAATTTGACAGAGCACTAAAAGATGTGAGTAGAAAGAAGGCTCCTGGAGTACATGATATTCCGTCTGAAGTACTGATATCATTAGGAGACCAGTCTTCAAGAAATTGTTCCACCTGGTATGCATGATGATTTAGACAGGAGAGATACCATCAGACTTCAAGAAAAATATTCTAATTCTCATTCCAAAGAAAGCAAGTTTAATAAGTCATGGATGCAAAATACTAATACAATTTTTTTACAGGCAAATGGGAAAACTGGTGGAATCCGACCTTGGATTTGGGAGAAATGCAGGACACGCGAGGCAATACTGACATTGACTTAACTTAGAAGATAGGTTAAGGAAAGGGAAACCTATGCTTTTAGCATTTGTGGATCTGGAGAAAGCTTTTGACAATGTTGACTGGAATACACTTTTCAGATTCAGTTTATATTAAACTATTAGAAAAAGTAGACAGTAGTTGTAAAAGTCGAAGGGCATGAATGGGACGCAGTGGTCGGGGAGTGAGACAGGGCTGTAGGTTGGCCCATTAACCTCTAATTATTCTTGCAGCCTATTGCTGACTTTATTTACTATTTCTAACTGTAGCAGTGGATATGTTTGTCGCACGTCTGTGATATCTGTGGTTGTTCAACGCATGGCTGCTTGTCTATTGGCACTGACGACTCTACACAAACGCATCTACTCTGTGATGGAGTGGAGGACGACAGCCAATGAATTGGCCTGAAATTTGATGTTTTCCGGACATGCTTGACACTGCGGATTTCGGAATATTGAATTCTCTAACTATTCCAGAAATGTAATATCCGATGCGTCTAGAACCAACTACCACTGCGCGTTCGAATTCCGTTAATTTCCGTCGTGCGGCCATAATTACGTCGGAAACCTTTTCACGTGAATCACCGGAGCGCAAATGACAAGTTTGCGCATGCGTCTTTCCGTTTTACCTTGTGTGCTCGAGACCGCCACCATCTTTTTGTATATATCACTATCCATCCAATGAGTCTTATCACTGCATATGCTGTCTACATGCGGGAGTTAACATCCGACTATGGAGAACAAAGTTCGTCGTCGTCTAACGGTTCGATGTTGGTGTTTACAGTGTCTAGGAGGGCACGAAGCGCACAGGGAGACCTGTAATGTTGCCATTATTGCAGTTGGTGATACTGTGGAGCAACATAAATTACCATTGACAACTGCGTTGGAGGGAAGTCTGTGGGGTAAAAATCGCAGAGGAAGACAAAGAGATGGATACAGTAAGCAAATTCAGACAGATGTAGGTTGCCGACCTTCTTAAGCTGTGGGTGTGGTGAAGACCTCCAAACAATGCGATACATAACCTTCAGCTTCCCTAATAGAGCCTTCCGTGAAACTCTCGCTGACAGCTTCTGTATCTGCTATGTAATGTTTACAACTACTGGACATTCTGTAACGCTCTCGGGATATAAATATATAGTTATGAAATGTTGTTTTAATTACGATCATTGTGGGTGGATATTTAGATGTGCCTGCCCACAATTATTCCCCTGTGGCGTTAATACACTCCACTTCCAAACTACGCACTGCACCCTGATGCAATATCGTTGATAAAGGATTGCCATTCGTTACTAAAAGTTAATTCAGCTTTGAACCAGTGTATTGAAAATCAAACAATAAGATTTGATTGCACTACAGTAAAACAGACAACAACATTGAAGTTGAAGATTCAAAAACTATTCTAAATCAGTAGCACACAATGCGAATGACTGACTGATCAGTTCCAGAATAATAAAGAGCTTGCGGTATTAAGCATGTATCACACTGTATGTTCATCCAATATGATTCACTGCTAGATTCCTTGCACCAACTTCAATAATAATTACGTTCGCGCCACTGCCGTCGTTACCTAGATCTGCATATCCGTCGGCTCTCAACCACACATTCCAACTGCTGCTGTTTAAAAGTCGACTTCTCGTGCACGTCCGACAATCGATATCGTTCGGACAAAGATGTAGCACACAGTACGCTTACAATTCTAGTCTAGTTTTCAACCTTTTACTGGACCATGTACGTCTTCTTCTTTCCTAGCATTTTTCCCATTACTTGGGGTCTGCTCTTGTGCTACGTCTCGTTCACAGAGGTCTTTTGTGGTCTTCAGAGCTGACATCCGCATCACACATGTCCTCCTCGATGTTGTCCATCCACCGTTTGAGCGGTCTACCACGTGGTTGGCGTCGTCCTGGATCGAATTGGAGTGCAGTTTCAGCCACAGATTCGCACTCTTTCCTCATGATGTGGCCGTACCACCGAAGACCGACCCTCTCTTTCCTTCTCTATGATTGAGGCTATACCAAATATTTGGCGGACATAGTTATTTGTTGCATGGTCGTTTCAGTCAATCCAAGGAACCATCGCAGCATTTTCATCTCCATTGTGTGAAGGGCCTAACCCTGTTTTCTGACCCTTGTGAAAGGTCGGCATATTATCCCGTAGAGGACTACTGGACGCACTACTGATTTATACATTTTTGCCTTCAGATGTACAGGTATCCTTTTGCTTTGTGTCTCATTGCTTTTGTTGTTTTTTTCGCTGTCCTATTTTTTCCGTATTGCAAATATCTCTGTAGTTTTTTTAGTGTCCTTGTCGTAAGTCTTCAGTCTCCCTGTTTTGTAAATTACTCTAAATCTTTATATTACTAATTTTGTTTGTTGTTTAAATAGTACCATAAGCTAAATAAATAGTATGACTGTCACCTTGAAAGTTCGTTTCGCATTCGTAATGTGTAGACACTTTGAGATAAATCGCGATTTGTACGAAGGGTAGCTGGCACTTGTTTTTGCCTGGTTCATTTCGCGATTGGAACGCGAAATGGAACGACTTACAGTAGTAAAAGCCTCCACGACGCACCTTTTGACGACTTGAGGAGGACGTAAGTAATGCAGGTGATAACACGAAGTCCGCTGGCAGTCCTTCAAGGCCCCCGTGAGAGTCCGGGAACGAAAGTACCTCGTGTGGCGGCCTCGGAGCCCCATCTCGGCCGAGAGAGCGGCGGATGCCGCGAAGCGAACCGTATGTGTTTTGGATGGAGGGGGGGGTGGGGGGGGGAGCGATAGCCGTGGAGGCGGCCCTTTTACGACGCCGGCCGGAGCTCGTAACGGCAGCACGTGGCGCCGCCGAAATAGACGCTAAATAAGTGAGCGCGAGCCGGCTGCTGCGCCAACGCACCCTGCCGATGCCGCCTGGAAACTTCTCTGACGACCGAGCGGACAGTGGGCATCTCTCTCTCTCTCTCTCTCTCTCTCTCTCTCTCTCTCTCTCTCTCTCTCTGTGTGTGTGTGTGTGTGTGTGTGTGTGTGTGTGTGTGTGTCCACAGTCTAACATATACAGCAGAGATGCCAACTTAGCCATTTTATGGCTAGATCTGGCCATTTTGAAGTGGCGTCTAGCCACTGTTTTTTTAAAAAAAGCTCCTGCTGGCATCCCTAGCCAGTTTGGTGATATTATATAGCCATTTCTAGCCATTTTTATTATTCGATAATTTTCACAAAAAAATGCAAAACTCTGAAGTTTTTATTATGAATAGAAATGTATTTATTGACTTATTATTTTTAACGTTCCTCCAAAGTATGACAAATGAAACACCACTGTATCGAAACAGTGATACCTGCAAGTTTGGAGACAATGAAACAGTTCGATCATTGTTTTGAAACATACAAACAATGGCCAACACTATGTAGTTGCACTTGCTTGGAAACGCTGTACAAGTTACAATAGTGTGGTTGAAGTCTCTTTTTTTACGTGTGTTGACATTGAGTGTTGGACGAATACCTTGTGCTGTACCAATGTTTTGTGAGCCGTGCCGAAACCGCAATATACACAAACTTACAGGAAGGAATGGGAAAAATGTCTGACTTCAAGGAATGGGTACAGCCAGTTTCAACAGACAGGTCGAGAGAATTTTTAGCCAAGTGAACTTGGTGAAAAACAAACTCAGACTTAAAACGAATACACTCTCTGCTGTTCTGAGTGTAAGGTATGAATTGAGACGCGAACATAAGTGTTGTTTTTCATATGAAATCGCAGAAGAAATACTGAAACTTGTTGGTACAAATGCTACATACACGAGGTAGGCCAGTGAAATCTGCAGCAGCAGTAGCAAAGAAAATGAGGATGAGAACGATGATATTTATTTTTGCTAGGTGAGTGTTTTTCACATTTTAATTTTTATGCATAAAACATATAAATTATAATTTAGCCATTTCTGGCCTTTTTTGTTGGACGTTTTGCCATTTTCTGATAGTTGGCAACACTGATATACAGTCGCGACACTAGCGCTCCTAGCGGTGGACAAGCCGCCGAAGTACAGATCACGCACTTAAACGTAGCCCCTGAGCAGTGTTGCCAGACGTAGGGAATTTCCCCTACACGTAGGTACTTTTAAGCATTAAAATCATGTAGGGAATTTTCATCCAAAAGTCCCCAACGCGTAGGTACTTCGGTAAAATTTTATCATCGCTACAGAGGCCTAGCGGGTAATGTTGGCAACAGGGCAGTTATCAGCACGCGGGAATGAAGCCGACCAATTGTGGCAAAGTTTGAAGTAACCAATGATATTTTAGTTGTTTTCTGTTCACAGCAAGGAAAATTAATTTGAAAACTTTGTTTCGGGTGCATTAAAATTGATGCGAAATATTATGATTTCAATGTATATCAGTGGAATGGAGAGTCGGTTTTGAAATAGTGTTAGTAAATGTCAGCTAAAGGAAAATTCACTGGTTCCATGAACGAAAGAACGTTTTTATTACCATGACTAGATTGCTATTTATTTACGTCAGGTCGATATACTAGTTATTAGTTGTAAATGAGAAGATGCTGACAAGAAAACGCTAAATTATTTGCGACAGCCAACGTTATAAATGAACAAAGCGCTAATAGCATTACTCTCTGAAAATCGAACCATGCATAATGACAGACTTCCTTTTATGCGCTGACTGTGAACTAAATAATTACTGCTGTTCCTACTCTGGTTGATTGTTTCTCGATGTATCCTCGTGCGGTCAATAAATCAGTTACCCTCGTGTAACAGTGCACTCGAAATTCGCGGCATATTTGGGGAAACTAATTAATGCTGTTCCTCTCTATGGTTGACAGGTTCTTGATGTACCCCTGTCCGATCGATGAATCAGTAATCCTCTTGTAACAGAGCACTTGGAATTCGCGGCATAATCTGCACTTGACTCCATCAATCAGTAAAGATCAGTCAATGGAAAAAAAAAAACATCTGTAGCAAGTGAAGCATGATGCCAAACATTTAAAGTTTTTTAAAAATTGTAACATGTCACATTAATGAATTGGTTGATCTCTGCTGGCTGGACTCCTGGATTCAGCCCCTGCCAGACCCAAATCCTGGCTACGACACTGATGTAGGGACATTAATGAGGTATAGGGTTACCAGACGTCCTCTTTCACCCGGACATATCCTCTATTTTGGACACTAAAAATGATCCGGGCGGACTTTTAGCAAGATTGGGAAATGTCGTCTTTTTAAGTTATACAACTGTTTAAATTTATAAGTGTAAAATACACTTTTTCGAACTCTCATAAATGCAAACTCTATAGAATGTAGCTTGTTTTCCAACACTGTAATATTTTTTCCTAGATTATCATCTTTTGATGTCCCCCTGCACCGAGCTCAACTTATTATTTCAGAGAATTTGAAATAATTAGGGTTGTAATTAGCGTGTGATACAAGTTGCGATGTGGCCAGGTAAAGGAATTAGATATGTAAAAATACAAGATAACTTTTAACAATTTCAAATTATAATCTTATGCTCATTTTTGTATAACTCTAGAAATGTCCTCTTTTTTGAGCGTTGACATCTGGTAACTCTAATGAGGTAGTAGGGAGAAAGTAGGGAAAATGTAGGTATATTTTTGTGAGACTGTAGGTATTTTCTCTCTCTGCCATCTGGCCACACTGCCCCTGAGCGGAGAATATTGGGAACTGAAGCTTGCATTCAGCTCGTAGCGCATTGGCTGTTAGAACAAGTCCCGCCTCTTTGTCCCAGTGCCGCCAGTTTAAGGCCTATAGCTTACAGGTTTTAAAAGAAACAGCATCAACATGTAATGGATTAAAACGTCATAGATGGAACACGAAATTAAAGTGATACTTGATGTTTGAGTAATAGCAAACTGGAACGTATATCTACGAAATATTAATATTTTTAAGGTACCTATTAAGCGGATGTAGCAACACTTTCTGCTTCGTATTATTGTCGTAACTGAATAACAATAGGAATTAACATTCTTCACTCCATTTTCAAGGACAGACTTCCTTTTTCTAAAAGAAGTCGTCGGGGTACTTGGACTCAGTGGCGTAGCTACCATAGGGCTAGGCGGGGCAGTGCCCCGGGGCCCCCGAGCTCCAGGGGCCCCTCGGCCTTCGTGAGCGACGATCGAAAAAGTTACAGTAGAGTGCCGAATTTTTAATTTAATTTTTTCCTACCCTGCCATCGTATCGTCCATCATATCCCGTTCCCCTCAAACCAAGTTTCCCACAGCAGCCGCACTGGGCTACCGGCTGGCGGAACAATGCTCCTAATTCGGCCTTCACAAGACGCGCTGTCAGTCAATGTGTCCAACAATCGGCACACTTCAGTCTGCAGAAGTAGCGGCAGCATCAGAGCTGCTCACAGCAACAGCCGCGTCTTCCAAGTGTTGCGGCGTGCAATGTGAAGGATCGCGCTCCTCCAAATACAGTATAAATACATTTAACGTACAGCTTCTTATTGGCAAATAGAAGTGTACAGTTCGAATATCCGAATAAGACGGTTTTCCGAATATCCATGTCCACAAATTACTTCGGATAGTAGACGTTATACTGTATATAATATTTTAGTTGAATGAAGGAAAGAGGACTTTTAATTTCTCCTGCCGAAACTGACCCCAACATGGACAGTTCGTCAATTACGTAAGGAAATTATAACAAAATATGCATTATTAGAATTTGAGGTTACGTAAGTATTTAGTTTTATTCTTCTGCAGCAGCCGAAAGTTCGTTCAGCAAATTAAATATCAAAACGCATCTGAGGTACAGTATGGCTCAAACTCGACTCGGACATTCGGCACTCATCGCAATCGAAAACAAGGCTGCATCAAGTCTAGATTTAACAGAACTTATTGATGATTTTGCAAAATCCAAAGCCAGGAAAAGAACTGTGTAATAATTGTTGAAATAATTGTAATTATGTACCCATATTATTATTGCAGTCACGAAAACGCTTACCGATAATTACCGATCAGAAATCATATCTTTTCCAACATCTGCAATCTAACAGTTTGAAGCACTGTTTTACTCCAGTAGGTATTCTTTCATTCTGACTTTACTGCGTGAGGAAACACGAACGAAATCTCCACGACTTGAAAAACGCCGCTCATTAAGTTCGCGATACACAGTGAGGTGCGAGAAATAATTATGAATTTTTGTCAAGGACTAATAGTATTCGTGTTACAAGAAATAGAAAAATTCCCATCTTTTAGAAAACAATGTTTGAACACATTGACTGCCACGTGAGTTAAATATAAGCCACAAGAAGTCTTCTCTTCGGGCCACATGAAGTAAATACAACTCACGGACATTTTTCTATTTAAAGCTCCGTGGTGCAGTTGTAACTCACAGTAGTGTGCTGTGACTTGGTGTTACAGTACGTTATGGCCCCAGTAACAAATCAAATTCGTGACCTCCAGTTTTCAAGAGCTCAAGAGTAGTTATTGACACTTGAAATCGTGAATTTTATATAACTCACATGGCCCAGTCATATTAGAGTTTTCTTGTTTTTATAATTTATTATTAGGTGTTACATGTTACTTATACAGTAGATTGTATATCACATACAGTTTTAATTACATTCTCCAACTCTAATTGCAAAACAGTGAAACAGACTGAAAAAATTGGGCAATTCTACTTTGTATCTCTAACACCTGCATGCACTATGCTTTATAAGAAACACTCTTCGCAAAAATATGAGTCACAATTTCTTACATTTCCATGTAGTTTGTTTGCATTTTTTGACAGCTTGCTCTCGTCCAAATTCATTCTTCATTTTTTCGTAGCATCCATACACCTATGACTTGCTGCTCCCATGTTTACAAAAGCACAATCTGCAGGCAGCTCGGTGGCTACGGTGAGAGATGTCTCAGGGGCATCGGCATCTTCTGTATGGAGTAGTCTCAAGGTCACTTCCTCTTTGAATTCTGTGATTGAGATGATCTTGTTGATGTATCGGTAAATCACAAGAGCATTTACCAGTGCTGACCCTGTCAACAGTTCAACTGCAAGCTTCCTGTACCATTTCACACCCCGCCTTAGACAGTATAGGACTTCATTTGTTGAGAGAGATCTATAAATGAGTGATTATAGTCAGTTATCATTGCTGGTTTTTTTCTTTGTGCCCCTTACAGTAGTATCTTCATCTTCTTCACTTATGTCCATAACTTCATCTAAAAGCTTCTGTACATGCCTTTGTTCATCTACATAACTTCTACGAGACACTTTCTCCTGCTACAATATCACTGTGTTACGGAGCAAACAACACTAAATAGACTGTAGTAACAATGTAGATAAAGAATAATGGAACTGTACGCAAATAATGTTGTGGAATGAAAGACTTACAGGAGTACCAACCTAAAATTATTAGCGACATAGCAAATGACACACCTGGCGCAATGTGAGTCATATATAACTCACCCAAAAAGTATGAACTAAGGTAATAAATTGCAATATTTTTAACTTATTTGTACTTAAATAGCTTACTTCAAGCAAACTAAAGCAGAATATGAAAAAAAAGTAAATGATCCCCGGGGGTCGGTAACCCAGGTATACCTTTGGCAGCCAATATGTTAATATTGTTAAACAGAATGGACTAAACAAAATATTAAATCTAAACAGCATATTTAAGTACAAAGTGATGGGGATGTGACAGGTGACAGCAGGAAGGGGGGGGGGGGGAGGGGTTGGAGGGCTGAAGGTGCGGGAAAGGGCAGACAGCTGGAATGGTCAGGCATTGCCGTTCTTTGTGCTCCTGCAGAACGAATAGTGAGAAAGCGAGCCCCCACTCTGTCTACCCCATTACGTCGCAAAAGTAAATTACAAGGTGTTTTACAAAGTTATACCGACCCTTCCACAGTGCACCTCATAAATCACAGACGACGTGTTGCGTAGACAGACCTGGAGAGTGCCCATTTTCCACAAATGCGTTGATACTGAAAGGAATACCGAACAGAATCTACATACCTTTCTACACATTACCTTGCAAAGGTAGGCGGGAAATGGATTCGTGATTGTGGTTTTTTTCTGTGAACGACGCCTTCCCATACCATAAGAACTATTCGCTCTTCAATTTACGTTCATACTAACACTATACGCTCCGTCGCATTCTGCTCAGTTCTTGTATGTGAAAAACAAACAACTTCGTTGTGGTGAGAATTCAGCACTTCACGCAAAGGTACGTTTCTACCCGCACACTATTTGTTCATTCTGCCATTTACAGGTTTAATTCCCTTCACGGATCAGAAGTTTCATGTAGTAATTACTTTGTGTCAAAAGTGAATTGGGCATCAAGACGCTGTCCTTTGCCCCACTGTCACGATAATAAGCGAAGATATCGACTTAGTTATTTTACTTCAAGAAGCCCCGTAGGGGCACGGCTCAATCAAAAGTGTTTCATCAAACAAAATCCGGCAACATACTTTTGATGAAACCATCCTACACGAATATTTCCCCTATTTTCCTTCTTTGACTGGGCTGTCAACCAAGTGAGCCAACAGCGCAGTGGTTTAGCGAGAGTGAGTCGTCGACACTGACAAAAGTCCGCCTGCTGTCACAGCTGACGAAAAATATCCCATGGGGCATTTTCACCTGTATGTCCTACCCAGGTCCAACTCTATCTCTATCCCTCTGCAAAACCTCATCCAAATCACCTAGAAATTTTTGCGTGAAAGCATAACAAACCAACTTTTACAATTATATTAGAGAGTACGATTAAACATTATTTGCTGCGTGACACATAATAATTTACTAAGTAGTATGTAGGTTTGCCTTATTATGTCTTCCAGTGGGCGGTAAAGAGCTGATGATGTAGATTCGTATCTGTACACTATTAGTGTAAAGAGGGCCCCAATGTCATTTTTGCCCCGGGGCCCTTGGTAATATAGCTACGCCACTGCATGGACTCATTTTAGCAAATAACAAAGAAGACAATAATCAATATCAACCACATACCAACAATACAACAAGGTTGGTAGAGAGCATAAACATGCCGTAAACACACGAACTCCGACGACTTCAGCCGATAACAGAGGGGCTATGAAAAATTGCGTGGCCTGTACAGATCATGCACTTTTTCGTGGCCCCTCTCTGATCGGCGGAATTCGACTGAGTTTGTGCTCTCTACCGACCTTCCCTCGTTACCGCATTGTACGCCGTAGACATCGTCAATGTATTGTTGATTTGTGCTTAGTATTGATTATTGTCTTCCGCTATGTTCATTTGCTAAAATAAGTCCCTATACACCGACGACGTGTTTTAGAAAAAGGAATGTTGTTCTTGAAAGTGGTGTGAGGAATGTTAATTCCGATTGTTATTCATTTACGACAATAAAAATAGGCAGAAAGCATTGCAACGCCCGCTTAATAAATCTCTAAATAATGTTAATATTTAGTAGATATACGTTCCAGTTTTCTATTACTCAAACATTAAAGTGATAATTTCGTGTTTCATCTGCGACGCTTTAAACCCGTACATATGTTGTTTCTTTTAAAACTTGTAAGCTATAGGCCATAAGCTGGCCGCACTGGGAGAAAGAGGCAGGGCTTGTTCTAAACAACCAATGCGCTACGAACTGAATGCAAAGCCTTAGCTCCCAACATTCTCCTCTCAGGGGCCACGTTTCAGTGCGAGAACTGTAGTAGTGATTGTTTATCTTTGCTTTTGTACGTAATTAACGAAATACTACTATTTTTGCGTTACAAGCATTATTAAAATATCGAGAGACAAACATAATACGGAAATTAATATCAAAACAGCCTAATTTAAATGATTCAATGGTATAAAGAACAACACCGTCATGAACAAATACTTACGAATATGTGTATTTTTGCAGCTTATTCCGCTGAAAGTAAGTTGCAGATAAACATAATGGTGTAATAAATTTCTATTATGGTCTGTTCTTACGAAGACAGTCAGTTTTTGACGTGTATCAATTCGGTATGGAATCTAATGATTCTAACATTTTAACACGTCACTCGTCTGTCTTATACGTGCATATTCTTTTAAGTGTAATTACTTTAGCTTAAAAAAATGTTTTGATGATTCTTGCCGTTTCTGGTTCAGATGTAGCAACAATTGTGAAACTGGGTTGTTCTTTGTTGGAAAACAGTTTGGTTGCTTTTATCATTATATTGCCACGTCTGTGACGTTTTTCCTTCAGGTACAGCTGTGATGGTTGATTTGTTACGTTAAATACCGTATTTATTGCATTCTATATACGTTTCCAATGTTCCACCCTCACCGATTTCACTGGAATTGTAATGAAGAATACTTAACGTTCTTGCGTAGAAATTGACGTCTCTCTGCTAATGCGCAAGTCTCCTGGTGTTTCCTAGGCATTCTCATTTTAACAGAAAATGAAATTATTCATTTGAAGCCTGTATGTTACAGGATAATTGGTAATTAACTGTCATGTAATGTACCGTTTTGTACCTTCTCAGGCATCTTACGAAACCTAAGAAAGACAAATGGGGAGCTATTTTTAAATGATTAACTAATGTAAAAATTATACTGAAATCAATCTAAACGATACTATTCGCTCACAACTACCGTATTCAGAAACTTAGCTTGCCGGCCGCTTCGAGCGCTGCCATCGCAGCGTATAACAAAAATCTGTGGGCGTGTCGTGACTGTATATGTTAGACTGTGGTATGTTCTGCAAGAGGCACGACGAATTTCCTTGTCTGCACATCTTTAACGTCAATTAGGAATCCTCGTCGTTATTATTAGTGTAAACTTTTCTTCTTCCGTGATGTATAAATTCTTCATTGGTCTGTTGAAAAAACATATATTTTTTTAAATTCTGTCTTTCACGGAATACCTTGCCAAAAACATGGGGGTTTGGAACACTTGGGGACATCCCAGGTATTGCGAATTTTCCATAATTATCAAGATTTCGAACGTAAGATTGCAGTGTTACAGAAGCCCTTGCTATAATTAAGGATTTATCATTTTTAGTTGTTTGATCATCTACTGTTGCAATATTTTCTGGACCAGTATTATTTCAGAAATATCACTTGCCTAGCACAGAATATAATATACATCAAAGTTGTCTACTACAATAGTGCTTCACTACTGTCCGTATGTATAGTTGTAGTTATGCTGTGATTTAGCATACTGGTGATCACGTCGTTACTCACTACTTACTATACAGAGCAAATGAATTAACGAACACTTGCTTGTTAGTGACACTTGCGCGGAGCGTGGGGCTCTTGCCAGGATTTTTACAGGTACAGGCACACTGAAAATTCTAGTTGTTCAGTACAGCCATTCCTGTGTGCTGGCTGGCGCTCATACCGCGGTAGTAAGCGACCGTATATCGCTTCAAGGTGGCTCACTAAAGCGTTTTGTGGCAAATTCATGTCTCTTGTAGTGATGAGAACTGACAATGAAATAGCCGCGGAGGAGTATAGCCGAGCGGTCTAAAGCGTCTCGCTGCGGAGCGCGCGGTTGCTCGCCGTGGAGGTTCGAGTCCTCCCTGGGGCATGGGTGTGTGTGTTTGTCCTTAGGTTAGTTTACCTACGTTTAAGTAATTTGTAAGCTACGGACTGATGACCACGCAGTTTCGTCCGATAGATGTACAAACATTTGATTTGACAATGAAATACATAAGAATCGGTCGGTGGAGAAAGGAACTATGTCACTTTTTGGTACTTTTCAGGAGAGAGAAAAAACTGCTTTATTGAAACTTCCTGGCAGATTAAAATTGTGTGCCGGAACCGGGACTCGAACCTGGGACCTTTGCTTTTCGCGGGCAAGCGCACTACCGACTGTGCTATCCAGACACGACTCACAACTTAACTTCCGCCAATACCTCGCCTCCACCTCCACCATATCCTTTCTTCCAGGAGTGCTAGTCTTGCTTGTTCGCAGGAGAGCTTCTGTGAAGTTTGGAAAGGAGGAGGCGAGGTATTGGCTGAAGTAAAGTTATGAGGCGGCATCGTGAGTCATGTCGGGATAGCACAGTCGGTAGTGCGCTTGCCCGCGAAAGGCAACGATCCCAGGTTCGAGTCCCGGTTCCGGCACACAATTTTAATCTGCCAGGAAGTTTCATATCAGCACACACTCCGCTGCAGAGTGAAAGTTTCTTTCTGGGAACTGCTTTATTGTTAAACTATTTAACAGACTGCATTGAAATTTTCGATATTTGCTGTACTCTAACCATACATACTGTGAATGAAAATAATTTGTATATATTCTACAAAGCATCTTCTGAAAAAAAAAAATTGAAGTTTGTAACATAGTTCCTTTCTCCAGACAACTAAGGAATTTGTACTTTTCGAGAGTATAATACATTCAAAGATACACTTTTCTGGATTAAAACTCAAATTTATTGGTAAATTATCTTCAGCTGAACATGAAAAAAAAAAAGACTATTTAATCGAATTCAAAGATCGGAATAGTTCATATCACAGTGAGTTATCACTTGAAGTTAGTCATTTCAAAATCTCTTCATCAAAAATCTCGGTGTCTTCCCCTTGAATGTATTTCATCAGTTTCCGAAAATATTTTTTATATTGATTGTCACTTTGTAATTTTCATGAAAATGTTTCCTATACAAGTCGTATTTCACATTTACGTCTGGATATTTCTTAAGGAACATTTCGTGCAAAGTTTTCAGATCCAAGCTTGCATCTAGGTATTTCATTTCCTTCCCAGCATAGTGAGTTTCTTTGAGTGGGAAAGATGTGATACTGGGTACTATCAAATTTATTACATTTTCCGGAATTTTTGTTATGCATGGATTTCTTCCACACATGGCCTTTTGACATCGTGACACCTGACGAAGTTGGCGCCAAATTACTGTTTTGTTGCGCTTTCTACACCTGCATCATTGCATGCCGCAGACCAACGCCATCTAGCATGTAGCCGGTGTAGTAAAAGGTCACTGACAGTAGAATTTGCTGATGGGATGCGACGTACGGCGGAGAAAGGAACTAAGTCACTGACTTGATTCGTTTCTCCTCAGCACGTATAAAACCAACCTCATGTTATTCCCACAAGAAGAAGCCAAACATAGTTCCTTTCATCACAGTAAGGTGTATCTTGGTTCGTTGACTACATTTATGTAAAAAAGTGAAAATCACCAAAAAGTTACTTAATCCCTTTCTCCACCGATTTAATCTCTTTTAATGTTACAAAGATTGGGGGGCAGCAAATTACGAAACATATTTCATATGGCTGTCACAACCTTATGGTAATTGCTGTTTAAAGATGAAATTTAAATTAACAAATTTATCATTGTTAGTTCCTTTTTGTCCTGTTTTTGCCACAGTTGCTGTATTATATTATTAAAGTGTAGATATTTAGATTATCCATCTGTGCAACATGTAATAAAGTATTTTATTGCCATATGCATTTCGCCTTTATTTGGAAGGCATCATCAGTGGCCTCTAATATATTCATGATTTACAATATTTCATATTTACGTTTCTGGAATATCAAAAACGCAAATTGAACATAACTGAAGCAGAACAGCCGGAAGCCACCAATGAGCACTAGTTGTAAAGCAATAACCACGAAATATTGTAAGTAACAACATCCAAATATCAGTAGCTGTTCTTAAATAACGCACCAGAACTGTTTATAACCTAAAATACTGAGAAACGTAAATACGAAATATTCTAAAACATAATGATGTATATATTACAGGCCACTGATGATGCCTTCCAAATAAAGGCGAAATGCATCTGGCAATAAAATATTTTATTAAATCAGTTGCATCGACGCATAACTCAAATATTTACACTAAAATAACAAATTTATATATCTTCTTAGGCTTTCCCGGCGTGACAAATCTTCGAAGTCTCTGCGGGTTTTCTGCCGGATAATAAAATTTATATTTCATTGCGTTTTTGATTAAAAAGTAAACATATAAACACTGAATGGTATTGAATATTACCGTATTTATTTTCCTTATTTACCGTCGAATTTACATCATATTACGAGAAATATTTCAGGTGATATGAAATCACTAACAAAGAAATTCACGAGTAACTGCTACACCTCCACCTAAAATAATCGACCGATTTCAACTAAGCTTGGTGCACACATTGGTCAGTATCAGACAACAATCGCTGTTGGGTTCAAAACTACCTACGACACACAGTTCAGGACATATGACGTCGTAAACAATGTCACAAAAACTTTCTCATTACGCGACGCGTGATTTACGAGACTTCCTGCATCCAGTATTTATTCATCGTAGACAGTTTCCTAACATTACAATCTATAAATCTGAAAAATTATGTAGGATACATAGTCAAGGATAAGGATTTGTGGTAAGTATTGAGCTGCATGAAAACAAAACTTTAACGGACAGATAGTAAAGTAGAAACCGGTGGACGGAAAGGGAAGACGTACAGGAAGGGGGTTTAGGAGATAAAGAGGGAGAGAAGAAAGGAAGAGAGATGTAAAGAATATGGGACGGAGAGATTGGGGGGGGGGGAGGAGGAGGAGGAGGAGGAGGCGACAGACATAGTGGGTAGGAAGAGACTTGCGAGGAAGTAGTTGACAGGAGGGGGTGTTGGGCATGAGACGTTGTAGATGAGACGATGCAGAGAGGAGGTAAGAGAAGGTTTGAGAGACAGGAGAGATGGACAGGAGTGTTGAGGATGATGTTAAGGGAGGATGAAATAGATGAAGAAAATGGGAACAGGGAATACATACAAAAAGTGTATAGAATAGACCTGTTTTGTTTCTAATATGATATTGGAAAAATCATACACCCCGAAAATGCCGGATTCTACAGCTAGTAGTTGATGATGCAAAGAGAGGCAAATAAGCTCATCGCTGGTGTAAATTTTGCGTCTATAACGATAAACTAAATTTTTCGCGCATTCATCAAGAGAGTAGAAACATATAAAGAAATTCATTGCTTCCGATCAGGATGGCTACCAGTTTGTTTGATCAGTTCGGTGTTTTCTAATGCGAAAACATATTACCGTCACTAAAAAGTGTGTATTTCACGGCGAATACTTGTATAGTGTGCCCCCCCAGGGGGCCCACAGTTCTTTTGTGGGTACGTGTGTGGCGCGCACGGGGCCCCGAGCCGGAGCAGCCTTTCTTCTGCCCCAGGCTGCTTCACTTTCCCTCCCGGTTTATGCCTTCGCCCGGAGACGGGCATGTTTCGTGAGATACGGTGGTTCTTGTGGTTTTTCTTCCTTCGTTCCTTCCTTTCTTACCCTTCGTTTTCTGTCTTTCTCTCCTTGAACTCTCCTAGCCTTCTTCTCCTCATTAGTCTCCGCCTCGGCGTTTGAGACACTTCTTTTCTTTCCTTCTTTCTCTTCCTTTCCTATCCTCTTCTTCTTTCCTCCCTGTGCGTGTCTGAAGGCCGACCCACGCATTATCGTGCGTAGCAGGTGACGGGGTAACGCGTAATTCCCCGCCCCGGGTAGACAAGTAAGGCACGTACGTACCCCCTGGTAAAGGCCAGGCCCAGGGAGGGGTGATTACCCGAGCTGGTACCTTCCGAACGTGCCGATTGGTCCCTCCGTCAGTTCTCGGGAGGTGTGACCTGAGGTGTGAACAATCACCTAAGGCGGGTAAGCCCTCGGAGAGGGCCCCCACTAGGAAGGAGCGCGCCATCGGAGACGCCGGTAATCACGGGGGACACTTCCGCGATGACTTCCTTATCTTCTTTCGTGACGTTGACCCATAAACGTAAGTTAGACTCGCCTCAGCCTAAAAAGACTCTGCCTAATGTACCTAAATTTCTGGTTGTCTCTCGCACCGACGGAAAGGATTTCAATTCTGTCAATCCTTTCGTTATACAGAAAGGTGTAGATGCAATTGCTGGCCCTGTTAAAACCTGTTCACGTCAGCGCAATGGCACATTGTTGCTGGAAGTGGAAAGTGCCTTCCAAGCCCAAAAACTGATACGTACTACGTTGTTGCACACTTTTCCAGTTAAGGTCGAAGCGCACCGCACACTCAACTCGTCACGGGGGGTAGTCTTCACGAGATCCCTTGACGGGTTGTCTGATGAAGATATCCAATCGTATATGTCCGATCAGGGTGTGACAGCCGTCCACAGGGTCATGAAAAAGGTCGATAACCATCTGACACCGACTCGTACTGTGTTTTTGACGTTCGACAGAGTTGACCTCCCGTCGAAGGTCAAAGCAGGGTATGAAGTCATCTCCGTCCGCCCTTATGTACCTAACCCAACGCGCTGTTTTCAGTGCCACAGGTACAACCATACCCGTGAACATTGCCCAAATGCAGCAAAGTGTGTCACTTGTGGTAGGGACGCCCATGAGGGGGATTGCCCACCTCCGTCCCCTCACTGCCTAAACTGCAACGGTGACCATGCGGCTTCCTCTCGCGACTGCCCTGTATACAAGGATGAGAAGGTAATCCAGCAAATTCGGGTTACGGAGAAGGTATCGACATCTGCCGCTCGTAAGTTGTTGGCGAGTCGAAAGCCCACTGTCCTCCCAGCGGGTACATACAGTAAGGTACTCACCTCAACTCGACCTACCAAGGATTCCAGTACCCAGACATGTGACTTCACTTTCGCTGACACAGTTGTGCGATCCGCCAGCCCGAAGATTGCCCGTTCCACGTCCCCGCTCCCTCTTGCTGCTTCTAGGGTACAGTCTTCGTCAAACTCTAGTAAACCGCGGGCACCTAAACAAGATGCCCGGACCTTGAAAAAGGAACCCGTCCGTGAGGATTTTATGCGTTCTCAGGCTTCCCAACCGTCAACTGCCTCTTCCCGCCGTCACTCTTCCAGAAGAGCTGACAAGAAAAAGAGTTCCTCTCCTTCCCCGCCGAGGCGTGACCCATCTGTCACGCCGTCCAACAGTTGCCGGCCTCGGCCGTCTTCTGTTTCACCGGGACGCTCCGTTTGCCGGGCGCCCGGCCCTTTACCGGCGGTGGAAACTGCCCCTCCTGATCAACTCAGGGAGGTGGCAGGCGCGTCGGTCGAACCGATGGAACATGACCCTTTGCCCCCAGACAGCGATAGCAGTGCTCCCTCGAAATCCGGTCCTCAGCGGCCGTCGAGGTGACCCCGCTCGCTACTTGGTTTTTATCCTTATTTCTTCTCTCATTTTTTTCATGGCGCTCCTTCAATGGAACATTCGCGGCATTCGTTCTAATCGGGAGGAGTTAAAACTACTCCTTCGATTGCACTGCCCGCTTTTAGTCTGCCTCCAGGAAACTAAGTTGCGTCCACGTGATCGTGCAGACTTTCCACACTACACCTCTGTGCGGTTCGACCTGCCACCCGTGGAAGGTGTCCCAGCCCATGGAGGGGTTCTGATGCTCCTTCGAGACGACGTCTATTTCCATCCCATTTCCTTGCACACTCACCTACAGGCAGTTGCCGTCCGCATCACCTTATCCACATTTACCTTCTCCCTCTGTAATATATATTCGCCATCGTCATCTGCCCTTACTAGGGCAGATGTGCTAAACCTTGTTGACCAGCTCCCTTCACCTTTCGTGTTGGTAGGCGACTTTAATGCCCACCACCCCCTATGGGGCTCTCCGGCACCTTGTCCGAGAGGCTCCCTTTTGGTGGACATTCTCCACCACCTCGATCTTGTCTGCCTCAACACCGGTGCACCGACCTTCCTTTCTGACACAACACACACTTATTCCCATATAGACCTCGCAATATGCACTCCTCAGCTTGCCGGTCGGTTTGAGTGGTATGCACTTTCTGACACGTACTCGAGTGACCATTTCCCTTGTATCATCCACTTCCTACATCATTCCCCATCTCCACGTCCCACCAGTTGGAACATTTCTAAAGCCGACTGGGGGCTTTATCCTTCCATGGCTGTTTTTCACAATCAGAATTTTCCCAACTGTGACAGTCAGGTCGAATACCTCACAGAGGTTATTCTCACTGCTGCTGAACGTTCGATACCTCGTACATCCTCTTCTCCACGTCGTGTCCAGGTCCCTTGGTGGACTGCAGCCTGCCGCGACGCGCTTCGAGCCCGGCGCCGTGCTTTACGCACCTTCCGCCGCCACCCAACTTTGGAGAATTGCATCAATTACAAACGTATGAGAGCGCAGTGCCGTCGTATCATAAACGACAGCAAGAAAGCTTGCTGGACTGCTTTTACTAGTTCTTTTAACCGTTTTACTCCCTCCACGGTTGTCTGGGGTGGCCTACGCCGTTTGTCCGGCATCAAGGTCCACTCCCCGATTCCTGGCCTGACCGTGGAGAACGCAGTCCTCGTGGACCCAGCTGATGTTTCAAACGCATTGGGTCGTTTCTTTGCGGAGGTTTCGAGCTCTGCCCATTACCACCCTGCCTTTCTCCCTCGCAAACAGGTAGAGGAGGCACGGCCGCCTTCTTTCCGCTCTTTTAATCGTGAAAATTATAACGTCGCCTTCACCATGCAGGAGCTAGATCGTGCTCTCGCCCTGTCCCGGTCTTCTGCTCCCGGGCCCGATTCCATTCATATTGAAATGCTGAAGAACCTCTCTCCTGCGGGCAAGTGCTTTCTTCTTAGTACCTACAATCGCATATGGACTGAAGGTCTTGTTCCCACAAGTTGGCGTGAAGCCATTGTTGTCCCCATCCCCAAACCAGGGAAGGACAAACACCTTCCTTCCAGTTATCGCCCCATTTCTCTGACGAGCTGCGTCTGTAAGGTGATGGAACGCATGGTTAACGCTCGGTTGGTCTGGCTCCTCGAATCTCGCCGCCTCCTGACTAATATCCAATGCGGTTTTCGTCGACACCGCTCTGCTGCTGACCACCTCGTTACGTTGTCGACCTTCATTATGAACAACTTTCTAAAGTCAAACAGTAGCAGTGTTCTTCGACTTGGAGAAGGCATACGATACCTGTTGGAGAGCGGGCATTCTCCGCACATTGCACAGATGGGGCCTTCGGGGCCGCCTTCCTCTTTTCATTCAAGCGTTTTTGGCGGATCGCAAGTTCCGCGTACGGGTGGGCTCTGTTTTGTCAGATACCTTTTGCCAGGAGAATGGGGTACCACAGGGCTCCGTCTTGAGTGTGGCGCTCTTTGCCATTGCAATCAATCCGATCGTAGATTGCCTTTCAGCCGACGTCTCCGGATCTCTTTTTGTTGACGATTTCGCAATTTATTGTAGCGCCCAGCGGACGTGTCTCTTGGAGCGTTCTCTCCAACGCTGTCTTGACCGTCTATATTCCTGGAGCATCGCAAACGGCTTCCGATTCTCCACTGAGAAAACTGTGTGTATCAATTTCTGGAGATACAAGGAATTTCTTCCACCTTCTCTACGTCTTGGCCCTGTTGCTCTCCCTTTCGTGGAGACTACAAAATTCTTGGGACTCATGTTGGATCGGAAACTTGGCTGGTCCACACACGTGTTCTACCTGGCTGCCCGTTGTGCCCGATCCCTTAACGTTCTTCGTGTCCTCAGTGGCACGTCATGGGGAGCGGATCGTACCGTCCTGCTTCACCTTTACCAGGCCATTGTTCAGTCGAAGCTCGACTATGGAAGCCTTGTATACTCTTCAGCACGGCCGTCGATTCTCCGCCGTCTCAACTCTATCCACCATCGTGGATTACGTCTGGCGACCGGTGCATTTTATACCAGCCCTGTTGAAAGTCTGTATGCCGAGGCTGCTGTATTACCCTTGACCAATCGACGTGACATACTCTTGTGTCGGTACGCATGCCGCCTACGGTCGATGCCCAACCATCCATCTTACAGATTATTTTTTGACGACTCACTCGATCGCCAATATCAGTTGTCTGCGATTGCCTTGCTTCCACCGGGAGTTCGGTTTCGCCGCCTGCTACAGCGGCTCGATTTTACCCTTCCTTCCACCCTTCGGTTGAGCGAAAGCCCATTGCCACCGTGGCATCAGGCCCAGGTTAACACACACCTCGAACTTAGTTCGCTCCCCAAGGAGAGCACTCCGGATTTTGTATTCCGCTCGAGGCTTGTCGAACTCCGTTCGCGGTTCGATAATGCCGTATTTATTTACACTGATGGTTCCAAGAGCACTGCCGGTGTCGGATCTGCCTTCGTCGTCGGGGACAACCGTCTCCAATACAAGCTCCCTGACCGGTGCTCAAACTTCACGGCTGAGCTTTTCGCCCTCCACCAGGCCGTTTTGTATACCTGCCGCCACCGCCACCCTTTCTATGCCATATGTTCTGACTCCCTTAGTGCCCTGCAGAGTCTTAAAGACCCTTTCTCGAACCATCCTCTCGTGTATCGGATCCAACGCTCCCTCCAGTTGCTGGCGGATGACAGCTGTCACGTTTCTTTCCTGTGGGTCCCTGGCCATGTGGGTGTGCCCGGGAATGAGGCCGCCGACACAGCAGTCAAGGCAGCAGCTCTTTTGCCTCGCATGGCTACCTTTTGCGTCCCATCGGACGATGTTCAACGGGCTCTTCGCCGGAGTATCGTGTCGCAATGGCACAGTGTGTGGCTTTCACTGTACAACAATAAATTGCGAACTGTCAAACCGATCCCGACCGCTTGGAGGACATCCTCACGCCCCTCTCGGCGGGAGGAGGTCATCCTGGCTCGGTTGCGGATCGGTCATTGCCGTTTCAGCCACCGTCACTTGCTATCCGCCGAACCTGCACCGCTATGCTCCTGCGGTGAACTGCTGACAGTGCGACATGTTTTACTGACTTGTGTTAATTTTAATCATCTCCGTGTAGCCCTTCACTTTCCGTCTACTCTGGAGGAAATTTTAGCTGATGACACACGAGCAGCTGCTCGAGTTTTGCGTTTTATCAACTTGGCCAACTTATCCAAGGATATTTAACTCTTTTAATTTTCTTTTATCTTTCGTTTTTAGCCTCTTGTTGATGTTCTGACAGTCTACATTTTTTTAGATCATAGCGAATCTATGTTCTTGGCTGGGCGCTAATGACCATAGAAGTTGTGCGCCCTAAAACCACAAAAAAAAAAAAAAAAAGTATAGTGTGCACTTTTGCTGGGAGCACAGTCGCAAAGTTTTAAGCCGTTTCTACGCTAATATAGCTGCAGAACTAATGCAGCTACAGCAAAAAACTTGAATGGGGAAGAACAGTAGAACCAAACGATAATGAGCTAATGTGCTATAAAGGAATGCAGTGTCCTCCTTACTGGAGTGAACGTTGTATCATTTAATGAACGCGGTGCAAAAGTGTATTAAGAAGAGCTAATCGTTTGTAAGTTCATCATAAAGTCTCATAAAGGGGAAGCAGAAACCACTGTTATTAGACCTCGCTTCTGATGCCCTTGTATACGTGTCCCTCAAGGGAACTCATTAAAACATGATCCAAAAGATGGTGGTAGATAATTTTTCTTTCACAGAGGATTAACCGTAACCTCTCAGCTTTGTGTCAGAGATTAAAAAGAAGAAAGAAGGCTCTTTTGATTCTATAACGAGTAAGAGCACGCAGATAACTAGTTAGGGAAGAACACCATTAACGATATTCGGGGGAGGGGGGCAATTGGACATCGTTTAGTGTACATATTTATCATCATGTCGATGAAAACTGAATCTATTAATTTATTGGGTGAACTATTGTGTATTAAAACAGCACTTAATTAAGTTGTTCAGTTCTCAGCCCCCAAGTATAGCGGATAGTGAAGTTATTCCACCATGGCTTGGCGGAGGTAATACTGAATATCACGCTATTGGTTATTGAGTTGGTTGATTTTTTTATTTTATTGATTTTTTATTCTAGGGAATTTTGCAATGAGGTTACGTTGCGTAATGTCTATCGCTGTGGACGATGACACAGATATTTGATGCTGAAAACGGAAATATAACAGTCGTGAGACAGAGAAAATACCATCATTTACTGCGAATTGTATCTGCAGATGTCGTTATATGTAGGTTGGATTTGATTTAGGAATGTGGCGATTAATCTGATGTTGATTTGAATATTGCCAAGTGTGATGTTCTGTTCTGTTAGAAATTGATTAAGAAAAGCCTTGACGTTCACTGTTGTCTGGAACGCAGGACTCACTATTTGCGCACTGCTTATACGTGCTTTCTGTTTACAATTCTGTACGAGAGGGGTCGAAGAGTTGGTAGAAGGTGGTGTTGACCAAGGGCGCATTTCGATTCATTTCATGTTACATGGTTGCAATGGCGGATACATAACTATTTCTGGGGGGCGGGGGGGGGGGGGAGGCGACGGCAGGGCACAAGACTGCGGAGAGTTAACATGTCCTTAAGGGCTTTGCGAGACTAATTTTAAAACACACACACACACACACACACACACACACACACACACACACACACACACACACACCGCTATGTTGTGCCCGAGATTACACGGCCATTCCCCCTACGGCTTAACATAGTTTGATAAATCATTAAACTTTTCACTTTTTAATGTGGTTGAATCACGTAAATAATTATAGGAACTTGAGAACGATGCCATAGTGCGCCAAAACTAGTAGTGCATTGGTAATTAGATAGTATTTATTTTGAGAAGTTCAAATGTTCAAATGTTTGTTAAGCTTATGGGACTTAACTACGGGGTCATCAGTCCCTAAACTTACAAACTACTTACGAACTAGGACGGCACAAATATCCATGCCCGAGGGTGGATTCGAACCCCCGACCGTAGTGGCCGTGCAGACCGTGACTGGAGCGCCTCAATCTCCTCGGGCACCGCGGCCGGCTTTTGACAAGTAAAGACGACTTTACTTAGTGATGCCAGCAGCAGAAAACATCTGCACTGCTTGAAGGATATCCATTTATTTCGGACTGCTGCCAACGTTACGTTGGCCCTAGACGCGAAATATTACTGCACACACTGTTACGAATAAAGTTTCCAACACTGCGACGCTGTCTTCTGCTCGCGGATGCTCCTCGCTCCCTCTCCCCCTGCTAACCTTAGTACTTAGTACACGTCTCCTGCCGCTGACAACAGCCAGTGCACGATTCGTCAACTTGGCGTTAACGAGCAGTACAGTAACCGGAGTAGCGGTGTCATCAACGAACAATGCATAAATTAGAAAGACAGCGTGTCCTAAAAGGTCGCCCAATTACGGGTCAGAAACAAACAGCTAGTAAATAAGAGTATGTCGTGCCAAGTTTGATATTCACTCATAACCTAAAATCATATTAAATGCGTTTTCTTCTTCTTTGCATTTTAAACTCACAATTACATGCTGCCCGTAAATAAAAGTTAATTATTCTAATGCTAACATCTTGCCCTCCCTACCTTCCTCCCCCCCCCCCTCTCTCTCTCTCTCTCTCTCTCTCTCTCTCTCTCTCTCTCGACAGAATTGTCTCCATGGTAACGGGACGGAGTCAGTACATCAGATTGTGACAACTAAACTGTAGTAACAGGTAAAGTGAAACGGACGACAATGCTATGCACAGGACAGGTCTAAGCATAAGTAAAAAGAACCAACAACCTAACTGTGAAATGAGCATAATTTTTCTAGTAATTGCTGGACAGAATGGAAAGAATGAATTACGAAGAAACACTTCAGAGTAGCGTTGAAAGAGCGTGTATTGCTACTAAGCTTTTTGCATTATTTTGGCAGCCTATTAACAATGGACGCGGCAAAAAAGTGCACACCTTATGCACAAGGTCGAAGGAGGTGTGGTACAAATGCAGATTAATTTCCGTCTAGTATTAACTGAGTGAAAGCTGCTAATTTTTGGGAATAACAAAGTATTATTAACGACAAATGACATTAAAGAAAATATGTATTGAGAAGCCAATGTCAGAAACCCCAAGGTACTAAACAGGGGTCGACAAGACATTCGCGACAAAACTACTACTCGATAATCGAATAAAACTTAAACTACTACTACTTTGGGTTTATGATCTTAAGAATAAGTGTTCCATGGAATCATTGTACGAGTAGGGTGATTCGTTTTTTTCTTTTTTCAAATAACTTTCCTGACTGTATGTTCCGATCTACCACTTCTGAAGATCCACATTAACGAATGCGAAGTTGGAGCGCGCTCGAAACCAAGCAACCGTTGACACCTCGGTAAACAGCGCGTTATCCCACCTCTCTCTGGCTCGATACGTTCTCGCATTGATCGTGGTCTAGGAACGGTGACATCATAGTATTACGCAAGAAGTTAGTACCAGCACCGTCTAATTATTTAAAGTCGCGACACGCTCCGGTGAGAAACTTATTAGCTATCAACAAAATAGCATCCAAGTAATAAAATACCTCGATACAAATGTCTGTGTTATGCATGGAGTAAATGAAATTAAAAAAAATCAATAGTTCGACCAAAAATGTTAAAACACGTATTTTGATGTTTACTGCACTGTATTAATACAGAAAACACTGAATTTTAATTTTTCCCTAGCTAATTTCATAATGTGGGACTGAAAGGGTTAATTATTTTTGTACGTAATTGTCCTTGTATTGGTAAATGATCAAACGAGATTTCAAAGAGTTCCGAATAAAAATAATACATAAAGTAACCCGGCCAGGTATCCAGGCCCAAACGCCGTGATACACTGCCAACAACGCTGCCAAAAAAGACGGATTTCTGATCTATTCATATAAATTGTATATCAGGATCTGAGAAACAAGAGGCTCCTATTGGCAGTGCAGCAGTACCGAAAGTGCTCTACTTGAAGATCGATAAATATGGATTTTTCCCTTTGTGCAGCCTGGATAATTGCGGACCACCATGAATGATTCTCCTGTAAAACTTAAATCATCTCATAAGACTATACATTGTAATCGATTCTTGCTATTTGGAATTTTAAGGGTCTTAACAAAAAATAGAACGACTTAATAGTTCGATTTAACGCAAGTCTGATAATCAGGATACACTCTAGACGAGTAAGAGTACAGATAAGGGGACTATTCCAACAATACACAAACTTCTATTTCTTTTCTCAGCATTTTAAATATGTTATGTACGAGCAGAAGTACCGATGTGAAAAAGTATTTCCAACCATTTCAGGCATGGGGGAGTGCCTTAGAAATTCCACGAAAGTAACGGATTTACCGCGAAGGGCTTCAGTGGATAGAAAATGACACGAGCTCGCATTACAGGTTTTTTTTACCAGCTCCTTTATTTTTCCCATATGACATAGTGAAATTCTTTGACAAGATATAACCCAATTTCAATGCACATACAACAAAGAAATGCCAGTTATCCCTTAAAAACACAACATACATACAGTAAAGAATTTCACAGTAATGAATTTTTCATGATGCTCGTATTTGTTTTGCAGTCTATTTAAATAACATTCTTCTCTTGAACAAAACGAAAAATTCAAATCATGATATTTAACCGATACCCAACCTTCGAAAGCAATTTTCAGAATGTTTCCGTACTGTTTTTTATGATCTCTGTAGTTTTGCTTTTATGAAATTCACACATCGTGTATGAGCGCAATTCTGTGATGTCCGTACCTAACTTATTACATAGCTGACATACTTGCTTATCAGCCAGTGTATGGCGTTATTTTTTGCTGCCGGATAGTAAGTTTTGTGGTCTGGTAATTATCCCAGGAGCAATGTAATCAGGAGACGATGGTGACTATGAGCAGCGTTTGTGGCGCGTCAAACGTTACTACAAACTGTTCGGGAAGGATCAACAGCAATCCGCTTCACAAATCTGTTTATTGGGGTGTCGGTCTGCGGGCGCGAACAAATAAGATGTATTAGTACTATTCATGACAATCCTGCCATCTTGTGCCGCTGCGAATCCGGAATCTGCGTGTCGAGTAGTTTTGTTGTTGTAGTCTTACGAAACGGTCATAAATCATCTTTGGATACAATCTGCACAATGGTATAATCGTATATATGGTGTGCCTTCTTCCGAAAGAACATTCACCACATATATAGCTGTAAAATTACCTCAATGGACAGGTAACAACTTATGTATAGGTCGTCCAATTACTGCGGGAACGCAGATAAAACTGCGCGAAAGAACGATGGATGGTCGACATTCCCGTAGAAGTGTGCACTAGGTTGAGAATATCGGTGGGACGGAAAGCGTTTCTAGAGATCCTAATTATTGATGCGAACGGTGACATGAGTAGAGAAATGGGTCTCAGAGTGATGGTCAAGCAAAAATTTTCAGCCTCCGCCGTTGAACGTAATCAGACGCTCAGAAATAGCCAAGATGTCGAGATACTTCGTACCCGTAGTAATTGCAAGGTTAGAAAAAGGGTATTACGTATTAAAAAAAAATAAAGGAAAAAGGATGATACTCTTCTAAGAAAACCTTCAAAACTCATAACGCTGAATGACTTCTGTTTAACGCACACAACATGTTATAATTCGCCGTCTTTATTGACAAACACATTTCTATAACCATTTTTTAAGATGCAGAAGTCACCGAACCTGCTTCCTCCTTACGATACTGCGCAAAAACTTTGTCAGTTTGAGGATTACCGATGGTATGGACTTCAAACTGGTGAAGGGAACATCTATTAAAAAAATTATCTAGCAAATTTATCACCAGCTAACCAGTTACAACAATAGTAGTTCAATGAACTTGACGAAAGTTTCATCGGATATAAACCCCTCTTCTTGAGAATACATATTATACCTAAAGACCACGTGACAGCATAAATTACAAATTCATGTTCATCCTCGGTTGCACAGTGGTAGAGTGTTAAATTACAAATCCAAGGGTCCCGGCTTCGATCCCCGCCAGGTCCTGGGATTTTTATCTGTCACTTTCCATATCTTTCACCTCTGGCAGTATTGCTCATGTGAAAAATACCGAGTAGCACCGTGGTTCGGAACCCACGTTAAACTGTAGGTCCCCCTATAACTGGCTGGGTAAGTCAGTTCGAAGGTCGGAGGAAGGCAACGGCATACCACTTCCAAACAGGACCATGCCTAGTAAAGCACTGTTGTGTTCAAACCAATCTTCGGATTGTTAACTGCTTTACCTTCTTTTTTATGGCAGATACATGAGTCATGCCAAGCTTATTGTCTTAAAACATCGTGAAATACATCTATCCAACTAAACCTGTTACATACTATAGTTGCATATCACAGTAGTATTAACATCCCAACAACGTAGAGAATGTCAGTTATGATAGCAAGAAACAGCGCATCTGGATACATTCACGCCTACTGAAGGGAGGCTGAGAGTGTGGATAACCAGGATCAGGGGCGCATGCGCCGTCGAACTTACACGTTTAGTGGCTTAAGTAGCCGATAGGGGAACTTAAATTTTAACAAGGTTAAATAACTGCAAATAAAATCTTCTCAAATTTTGTGAAGTCATGACTTGTAGTAGTATTTAGTCTTTGTGTTAGTGTTACTTTCTATATCTGGACTGAAGCAAGCGTAAATCGTTTACCATGTAACTTTTTTAATCAAACTAGAAAATGTATGCTGGAATAGCTAACTGTGGATACCATTAGTTTCTTCAAAGCTATAGTTGTAAACACTGGAAACTCTCGCTTCTTACTGTGTATGGGATGATTGTCTCAATTAACATGCCCGTAGTGAAATAAATACAAATTAAAACATGGCCATACTGAAATGTAAACAATTTTTCAGAGAAGGGAAAATTTGTATGATTTATAGAATTAATTTTCTTCATTTTGAGTACGGAAGATGTAAATTCAGGCTTAGGTTAACTACCTTTGCATAGAAGCTCTTTGGCCGAAAGTTGTAACATCGGAGACTATTAATTAATGAGTTAATCATCGTTGAGCTCAGTGCCAATGTATCTGTAGACACGGTCGTAATAATAATAATAATAATAATAATAATAATAATAATAATAATAATAATAATAATAAACCTTTACTTAGTGAAAAACTACTTATATTTTGTAAACCGATTCACTCAGCAATTAATTTTTAATCGCGAGGTCAATGAAATGATTGTGTGGCATATTTGGCCAGGAGATCCCGTGCCGTTAGTTCGGCCGCCTAGCGCAAGTCTTTATATGCCATTTCGGCACTTGTGTGTCGATGGTAAAAAAAGCAGTCAACAATCCGAAGATTGGTTCGAACACCACAGTGCTTTACTAGGCATGGTCCTGTTTGGAGGTGGTATGCCGTTGCCTTCCTCCGACCTTCGAACTGACTTACCCAGCCATTTATAGGGAGACCTACAGTTTAACGTGGGTTCCGAACCACGGTGCTACTCGGTATTTTTCACATGAGCAATACTGTCAGAGGTGAAAGAAGTTGAAAGTGACAGATAAAAAGCCTAGGACCTGGCGGGGATTGAACCCCGGACCTTTGGATTTGTAGTCTGGCACTCTACCACTGTGCAACCGAGGCGATGATGAAGAAAATGACACACAACACCCAGTCCGCTGCCGGAAATCGAACCCGGGCCACTTCGTGTTAATTAGCGACGTTGACATCTGAGCCATGGGGGCGGACGCGATATGAATGTCACGAAATTATTCGTCATCTGGAAGCATCCATCTACTATAATCACGGGTACAGTCACTATAGTTGGAACAATGGCTTCGTCTGCGCATCTACGTCAGGCATTCGTCGACAGCCAATGAGCGTTTATATTGCAGAATGAAACTTCACTCTGCAGCGGAGTGTGCGCTGATATGAAACTTCCTGGCAGATTAAAATTGTGTGCCGGAACCGGGACTCGAACCTGGGACCTTTGCCTTTCGTGGGCAAGCGCACTACCAACTGTGCTATCCCGACACAACTCACGATGCCGCCTCACAACAAAGTAGGAGGTGAGGTACTGGCGGAAGTAAAGTTGTGAGGCGGCATCATGAGTTGTGTCGGGATAGCACAGTCGGTAGTGCGCTTGCCCGCGAAAGGCAAAGGTCCCAGGTTCGAGTCCCGGTTCCGGCACACAATTTTAATCTGCCAGGAAGTTTCAGCGTTTATATTGTTTTCAACACTCTGCTGCAACAGTCGTAGGCATTGTCACAAACAAACTTGATTGTAGCGAGTTGCAGTTTGTCACCGCTGATAGTGCTTGAATGTAACATATTCTACCTAAGGCAGAGCAATTATTTTCCGGCTGTAAGGTTTCTTTAAGCGCAAAGCACGTATAGATGCGTGCTTAAACTGTCGCTTGAAACCGGTAAATATGCTGTTGTCTAGATATGCGCGACCCGCCAGCGTTCGTGGGTCCGACTATAAAGAACAAGCAAGTAAGGTATGATGCCATCAGAGGAAGAATGAAGCATTGGAATGTGAGTCACGTGACAGTTTTCGCAAGTGGAAGAGGACGCGGCTTGCTAAATCATAATTACGAGCGAGTGTTAAGACTGTTCAAACAACTTACGGGTATGCTGCCGGGTGACGTCCTCGACAACCGCCGATATTTCGGCAGGAGGAGCACGTTCCTCAAAATCCTCCATACACAAATTGGCCACAATAGGTGACAACGGGCTTCCCATTGCAACTCCGTCAATTTGTTCATAGTACTGACCATTGAATAAAAAGTAAGTGGAAGTCAGCACATGTCGAAAAAGATTTGTTAACTCGACACCAAACTTAACCTAAATTAGCTGCAACGAATCTGACAGAGGAACGCGAGTGAAGAGAGACACAACATCAAAATTCACTAAAATATCAGTCATTCAAACGCAATCCCTGTAATCGATGTGCTTTAGCGTCAGCGACTCTGAAACCTGCGTGTTTTCTCAGATATGTACACAACACTTTTGTCGTTTGGCCTCATGGTAGTGAGAATTTAAATGGTTTTTTGGAACACCTAAATTCAATCCACCCGAATATTCAGTTCACAATGGAGGTGGAACAGAATGGCTGTCTTCCTTTCCTTGATGTGTTGGTCAGAAGGAAGGCTGATGGTACATTGGGACATTCTGTTTATAGGAAGCCTACTCACACTGATTTGTATCTGCGAGCTAATAGTTTTCACCATCCAGCTTAGCGCGAAGGAGTACTTCGTACCTTGGTTCACAGGGCACATGTCATTTCAGACCCTGAAAGTTTGTCAGCTGAGTTGTCCCATTTCGAGGAGACCTTTCGTCAGAATGGTTATAGTGAGACAGATGAAACGCTATGAGCCTTCTGTGCAACGGGTGAGTGACGATAACAATGAAGTGGCACCTAAATCTATGGCCTTTTTGCCTTACGCAGGAAGTATTTCCAACAAGATTGGTCGTATTTTGCGGGAATATGATGTGAAATGTGATTTTTCGACCACCTTCTAAGATAAAGGCCCTGTTGGGGTCCGTAATGGATGATCTTGGTTCGCGTAAGGCAGGTGTATATCGTATTCCTTGCAGTTGTGGCATGTCATATATTGGTCAGACAATCAGGACTGTGGAAGACCGGTGTATTGAACATAAACGTTACACGCGCTTACAACAGCCCAACAAATCCGCTGTTGCAGAACACTGTCTTGACACCGGTCATCCTATGGAATACAACACGGAGATCCTGGCATGCACCTCCACCTATTGGGATAGTGTTATTAAGGAAGCTGTTGAAATTAAACTAGCTAGCGACCTTATAAACAGAGATGGTGGTTTTTGTTTAAATTCTGCTTGGAATCCGGCACTGTCTCTCGTCAAAAAACAGAGGGATAAAATTAATGTTGCCTCACCTGTTGATTAAGTCACTATCGATATTTTTGATGTTTGGTCGCCTCTGGTTGTCTTGACTCTGCTGTGACTTGGACTGTGTGTGTTATCTTCCTTGTTTACACTTTGCAAACCGAGGTATTAAATACGCTTGCACATTGCTTCCTTAAGTGCAGTTGTGCCTTGAGAATGGCAGGGTGTTCTCCTGCCGAAATATCGGCGGTTGTCGACGACGTCACCCGGCAGCATACCCGTAAGTTGTTTGAACATTCATTACGCCGGGAAAAGTTGAAGTCTCACGAGTGTTAAGACTGTTTTCGTAGCGCCAAGAGTAAATGTTCTTTATTTATTTAGAATGGGGTTTGTACATATCTTTTCAGATTGGAAAAGTTGGCTCTTAAAATAAATTTTTTTTCCAGATATTTTACTTCGATATTTTGAAGTCGAGTGACACATTTGAAAAGACACCACGACACACACTAGTAGGAGGCGGCCCATAATTTGGGAACCACTAAAGAAAAGCAAAAGAAAAAAAAATGCTTTGGTGGGTAATGCGCTGGGTGGAGGCTGGAGGGGGGGGGGATGTGTGTGTACACGTCTGGCGGCGTGATGGATGGCGGATAGGCGGCGTTGTCGAGCGCGGGCAGCAACAAAAGGCGTGCGGCAGGCTGGTGGGCGCATTGTTCGCCACGGCACGCGGGTCGATAGCCGGCGCACGGCCGCACGCGACCTTCCCGCCGCCAGGGTCAGCGAACAGGTGGACGGGCGGCACACGCGCCAGTGGTGCGCCCACACCTGCACGCGCGTGACGTAAGGGCGACTTACGAGAAAATGACCACACTTGTGAAAGTTTTTAATGGCTCTCAATTGAAATTTCAATTATCAAATATTACCTTCCAATTCTGCTTCTAAGGCCGGTATAACACTATCAAATTATTGGACAAATAATTGGACGAAAAAATTGAATGAAATATTGGTCATACTTTTTGACAAAGAAATTGGATGAAACGCAAAAGGGGGTATTACACTATCATCCAATATTTTGTCAAATTTGCTCCAAAATGGCGGTGTAATGCTCAGATGTTGTTTATACTACAGTTGCGTTGTATCTGTATTTAGAAGACGAGGGAAAAAAACCACACACACACACACACACACACACACACACACAGAAACGCACTTGGATGAAACCGTCGGTATCAGAGCGAGATAAATAAAATTAACAAACACAATTGTCCACTAACTACAAGTTAAAATCTTCACTGGAACTTAACGAGACATTGACAAACTGGTCCTTAGGCCGGTATTACACTATCAAATTATTTGTCAAACAATTGGACAAAGAAAAATTGGACGTAGTGTAATGGGAACGTCGTCCAATATTTCATCAAATCTAAGGCTTCGGCCTAGATTTGATCAAAGAAATCGCTCGTCTTCTGTTTCGTGCAGTGAGAAATGTGACCGCTTGGAGCGCTAGTAGTATACAGCTTCCTTGCCACCACAGCTGTTTTATTTGGAGGTTAAGCACGGAGAGGATTTTCTTTTTTTATGTCGTCGGCAGAACAGCCAGGCCGTTCACTGCTAATTATTTTGTCGCTCTTCATCCTTCACAGTTTGCTGTAGAGTAACAAAAAGGCTGACTCCAATGTATACGAATAAGATTGTTAAGTTGATAAAGCAAGTTTCGTTAAATAACGTTTTAAATGGAAAATGTGAGCACTGACAAAGAGGACAATCTAAATTGATTATGACGTTATTAACAATGTAAGGGGGAAACATTGCTTATACAGTAAATAGGCTCTATTTATTTCCTTACAAAAATTGGCTGACGTATTTATATGTACATAGATTCGCTTGCAAACAGATGTCGATGTTTTGAAAGTTGTTTCACTTCCCAGCACTTAGCACACCAAGTTACCAAAATCATACATTCTAAAATCTGCTTCGGCCGTAAAAAAGATTTAGGGGTATTACTGCTTCAATTCCGATAGTATATAATAACTTTTTTTTATATACTGATTGTAACTCAACCTCACTTTCGCCACAGGTTTTTGGGCTATACGATTTGACGTGACGGACAGTGTAAATTGGCCTTGTCGCCTGTTATACAACACCCCATCTGATGTTTTAAATGTTGTTGCTGCTAGAAAACACTACACAAACATTCCACTACTAGCCATGTTTACGAATACGAATGTTATGTCCAATTAATGTCAGATATTGAACCTCCAAATAAAACAGCTGTAGTGGCAAAGAAGCTGTATACTACTAGCGCTCCAAGCGATCACATTTCTCACTGCAGGAAAAAGAAGACGATCGATTTCTTTGATCAAATCTAGGCCGAGGCCTTAGATTTGATGAAATATTGGACGACGCTCCCATTACACTACGTCCAATTTTTCTTTGTCCAGTTCTTTGACAAATAATTTGATAGTGTAATACCGGCCTAAGGACCAGTTTGTCAATGTCTCGTTAAGTTCCAGTGAAGATTTTAACTTGTAGTTGGCGGACAATTGTGTTTGTCAATGTTTCGTTATGAGTTAACCTGACGTTAAAAGATCTAAAATTGGCCGTTAGGTTAACGAGTAAAATTACATAGCTAACTACCAGTTCAGTGAAAATCTGTGTGAATATGGCAGGATAACGCAATATATTCACTGGATAAAGACGGATTTATCGAACAAAATAATAGAAGCACTACATATATGAAAAACTACTGTGGAAAGCAGCTGCGTGCGCGAAGTCGAATCAAAGCGGTCACATGAGGCAGAGATTTTAAGAATACACCTGTACAGGAGGATCCACGTGAGAAAAGTTCAACATCTTGATGCCAGGTTGGAAGTTCATCGCCGCTGGACTTCGCGCTAGTCATAAAACTGCCGCATTGAGGTAGCCGAGCGGTCTAAAGCGTCTCGCTGCGGAGCGCGCGGTTGCTCGCCGTGGAGGTTCGAGTCCTCCCTGGGGCTTGGGTGTGTGTGTGTTTGTCCTTAGGTTAGTTTATCTAGGTTTAAGTAGTCTGTAAGCTACGGACTGATGACCACGCAGTTTGGTCCGATAGATTTACAAACATTTCAACATTTTCTAGTCATAAAACCGTGTTCCACGTTTTCCATGATATTGTGTTACAGCAAAATTGTAGCACGTTCTGTACCTCGTGAAATGTTGTGCAACAGTGGCAGCGCTGTGCTGTCCCAGAGTATTTGTTAGGCCGGTAGCAAATGGAACAAAAGACTTTCTTTGACGCGTCGTCGCTATTGACGAAACCTGGGCGCGCTCATACGAACGTTACTCGGAACTCCAGTGGACGGAGGCATCCTGATTCACCTCCTCCACGGAAAGCCTGCGTTACTCTGCTGTGAAGGTGATGTTCATAGTGGCGTATAACACTTCTGTGGTAAAATTGGCCTAGTGCATCGCGCTGACTCTGACTCTGCCAACTACTGCGTTCGTCCAGGAGAAAGCGACATTTCACGGAACAGCGCGGCCATCAGTCTGCATGACAGTGCATCCAGGACCTCTTGCGCCGCTGGCAGTGGGAGATTCTGGAACTTACACCGTACCAACCCGACATGGGAGCCTGTGCTTACGATCCCTTTGCCAAAGTGAAAGAGCCAGTGCGAATGATGACACTGTGCATGTCATAGGGCGATCAGTACGGAATAAGGTAAAAGGTGAGGTAAAGCAGTCAACAATCCGAAGATTACCAGAATGAAACTTTCACTCTGCAGTGGAGAGTGTTCGGATATGAAACTTTCTAGTAGATTAAAATTCTCCTGTGAATCTTGCAGCACTTGCCCGCGAAAGGCAAAGGTCTGGAACACAATTTTTATCTTACAGGAAGTTTCATTCGAAGATTGGTTTGAACGCCACAGTGCTTCACTGGCTTCCTGCGACCTTCGTACTGTCTTCCCCTGCCAGTTATAGGGGGACCTGCAGTTCAACGTGCATTCTATCCCATGGTGCAACTGGATATTTTTCACATCAGCAACATTACCAGAGATGAAAGAAGTGAAAACTAACACATAAAAATGATAGGGATCGAATCCGCGACGTTGGGATTAATAGTCTAGCACTGTACCACGGTGCTATCAAGCCACACCAATATCAACTGAAATAGAGGTTCAGATGATACATTTCGGGAATACATAACTGGGGGCGATTGTATCTAATGTAGCCTCTGTCAGTCACTTTATAGGAAAATGTCATTAATTTTTATTGAAACATTGAACTATATGCAGTGATGTGACCCCCCTCCACTCTCCCCCTCTCCCTCTCCCCCTCCCCCGCTATAAGAGACGTATTGGTTTAGCACTCACCACAATAAAGTGGCAAACAAGTGAGTTAAGAAAATATCAGAGTGGCATATATAAGGGGGTGGGGTCAATGGGACCTGCCCCCTACCCCGGAAATGTTGAATATAAAGAAAAAAAGTAATTTATGGAACTCATGGTTGAATGGGGCGATCTAGAATCAATTTCCAGCTAAGATCGCATTTTATTCATTCTGATGACCATTTTCGACCTCATCTTCTCATGTCCTGTACATTTCGATATTACATCCCATGAGGCTCTAGTTACTTCCTTTTATTACAAATAACTAGGTAAGTAAGATTTCTGAATTATTTTAATGAATAATGTGTGAAACCTCAAACCAGTATCTTAAAAAATGTTCAGAGGTTTTCCCCGTGCTCGCCTGTAATCTTCACATTGCCCGACCCCGTAGTCTAGTGGACAGCGTGGTAGATGGCCACGTAGGGGGCCCGGGGGTCGATTCCCGGTCGGGTCGGAGTTTTGTCCACAGGGGGGGGGGGGGGCGGGGTGTTGTTGTAACTGGTGAAGTTTTTCTAAAGAAGATTAAGCAAGAAGGGTTGCTGCTTATCGCCTTTCCTCTCAGACAGGAAGTTTCACTCACCTGCTAATCTGCTATTCTTGGACTGTAAAGACGTCGGACTTCTTCTCTTGGCAGATGTTTCGTCACGTTATTGAAGATTCATTAATTGAAAAGAGGACAGTAGGAAACTTACAGAACAAATAGGGAGAATTGTGGTGAAATCTGTATTCATAAAGATGTGACGAATTTGAGGTAGTTCTGTTGCATGTCTAATATTATTTCATAAATAAGACTATTTTGCCACGAAACCACCTTACTGTAGGTCAAGGAATTACTAACAATAGCCAAGAAATAAGGACATTTTATGTAAGTTCCCGTCCGGTCTGTTATTGGTGTCGGGGAGTTGGTAATTTTACTACCAACTGGAATCCGTGGTCGGAATAACTTATTTAATGTTATTTTGCTCTGATTTATTTATGGCACAGCCGTTGCAGCCGTGCATCGTGTGCCCTCAAAAAGTCTGTGCGTTACATTGTGTTGTTTATCAACATGTGATCATCGACGTGTAAGTCGCTCAAAAGGCGGAACCTAAAGCCCCAGCTGGTTTCCAACGGCCAAAAACGCCACACGAAATCCTCTTTACACTAGTCGTCCCCCCCCCCTTCTCCAAAGTATATGCTACATTCGCCACTGTCTTTTCTTAAGTCGATGCGACTTTACGATAGAATGTTTTCGCCGCGGTGTAGTAGCCGAGCGGTCTAAAGCACCTCGCTGCGGAGCGCGCGGTTTCTCGCCGTTGAGGTTAGAGTCCTCCCTGGAGCATAGGTGTGTGTGTTTGTCCGTAGGTTAGTTTACCTAGGTTTAAGTAGTTTGTAAGCTACGGACTGATGACCATGCAGTTTGGTCCGATAGATTTACAAACATTTGAACATTTTGATAGAATGTTTTCATGACCAGCTCCCCATCCCAGATCAAAATCCTGGCTATGTCCCTGATAAAATGCTCCAATACATTATTATCGATATTAGTGTAAGGGAGTTAAGTAACATTGCACACGTTAAAAGGGTTCTCTACGAAGAGAATGTTGAAAACCTTCGTTGCCGCTGATGCTGTCATTAACAGTGCGCGCCTTGTGCTACATGTGACGTGTGGTGTTTCAGACGCGCCGCTGGACGGCAGCTGCGGGAACGGCTCTGCGGCCAGCGCCTTGGCGGGGGCGGCGGCTCGGACGCGGCGCCTGGGGGCGGCGACTGCAGGGGCGGCCGCGGCTGCGACGGCCACTGCGGGGGCGGCGGCCACCCTGCCGTCCAGGAGGTCCGCCGCCAACGGCGCCGCTGCCGAGGTCAGTACCACAGGCCGGCGTGTGGGGCACCTGCATGAAGCTGAAACTTTACAAGTGTGATAGCGATGTGCACATGTGCAGATGCTTCCAATACCGTACACACTGTGTAAAAGGGCGCTGCATTGCTACAGCTGTCATTTTGTACTACAGCGATTAGATTGTATAGGTTTCCAGCATGATTAGGTCCATACGTCACGAATTAATCACTTCAAATAAACACATGTTAATTGGCAATTTCAGACAACTACGGACTTGAGCTGCTCTTTCGAAGCTGGTTTAGCCTTCTGTAACATACGAAAAGTTATATGAAATTTCCTGGCAGATTAAAATTGTGTGCCGAAACCGGGACTCGAACCTGGGACCTTTGCCTATCGCGGGCAAGCGCACTACCGACTTTACTATCCCGACACGACTCAAGATGCCGGCCGGCCGCGGTGGCCGAGGGGACTGAGGCGCTTCAGTCACGGTCTGCACGGCCACTACTGTCGGGGGTTCGAATCCCCCCTCGGGCATGGATATTTGTGCCGTCCGTAGTCTTAGCTAGTTCATAAGTAGTTTGTAAGCTTAGGGACTGATGACCCCGTAGTTAAGTCCCATAAGTTCTACAAACATTTGATTTTCACGATGCCGCCTCACAACTTTACTTCCGCCAGTACCTCGCCTCCTACTTTCCAAACTTCACAGAAGCTCTCCTGCGAACTATGCAAGACTAGCACTCCTGGAAGAAAGGATATGGTGCAGACATGGCTTAGCCACAGCCTAAGGGATGTCTCCAGAATGAAACTTTCACTCTGCAGCGGAGTGTGCGCTGATATGATACTTTCTGGCAGATTAAAATTGTGTGCCGGAACCGGGACTCGAACCTGGGACCTTTGCCTTAATGCGCTTGCCCGCGAAAGGCAAAGGTCCCAGGTTCGAGTCCCTGTTCCGGCACACAATTTTAATCTGCCAGGAAGTTTCATATCAGCGCACACTCCGCTGCAGAGTGAAAGTTTCATTCTGAAAAGTTATATATTTTTGGAAACCTTTTTGTTCCTTGGGGTAACAGCGCTCTTACCGTAATCTTAATGTAGGCCCACCTGTAGACGGTGATACCGCCCGTCTGCTTTGACCCGTGACGTCATCGTAGCGCGGTAGTTTTGAGGTGCGTGCGTGTTTGTAGAAGACGTGAGTGAATATGTGGTGGTTGAGTTAAAGACGATAGTTTGTTTACGAACAAAACATATTAATATTTTGTGTTTAAAAAGTGATCTGTAGCTTCTCTCTGATGGTTATGTGTAGGTTGTTTTTTTCCTTTTTTTCCGTATGTGAGCGGCGAAGGCGTGAATTTTTGGGCCAAGACCTGTGATCGATACTACATTCTGTTATCTATAATAACTACAGATTATTTGTATCTACAATACACAAGTATTAAGATATCCCGTATACTGGTTTTCCGACATCTTTATGACGCCATGCGTCAAAGCAGACGGGTGGTATCCCAGTCTACAGTTATGCCTTAATGTATTTAAAAATTGAGGTGTTTGTTCCTATATTTCACTCTGCAGCCAAAACTACACATCGCAAACGAATAGTGTTTGTATGTGGTAGTAGGTATCAGTCTCCCATTGTGCACTATGGTGGTAGAGGGTTGACAACGACAATGGGATGGAAGGTATGGGAGTTGAAAGTTACCGTCTTATATAAAATTCTACGAGTGGGTGTCAATATTTTGCTCTTCGGCAAAAACTACACAATGGAGACAAACGGTCTCTCTGTCTTGTAGTACAAAGTATCCCGTTGTACACCATAGTAGTATCGATAGCTATAACAGAGTGAAAGATACAATGGTTGAAACTCGTCGGCTTATATAAAATTCGGATTGAAGATTAGCGATGACTTTTGACACTATAAAAGAAAAGAGGTTATATACAGCGAAAAGTGATGCACACAAGGTGGTTAGAATACAGGGAGACGCCCTTACGCTGTAAAAGTGAAGCCTGCCTCCGCCGTATTCCTACGTTTTGGAGAGGTGTTTGTATTGTAGAGCTAATGGTTTCTGTCACTTGAAACAGTACATCCGACGATTTTGCCGTGATGTTCACCGTGTTAAAAGAATGCAAATTAACCGTTAAAAATAAAGTTTTCAAATATATTTATTCAAGTAAGTATATTGCCGCGAGACAGCATGTAAATCGACTGCCGGCGTGGCGCAGGGGATAGCATCACTGACTGCGGTGCTGAAGGTCACCGGTTCAATCCCACCCACCGTCAAAACTTTATTTCTTTGTAATTAACAATTCCAGAATGTCCTACATCTTTCTTATGTTCATTTGTAAATCCTACTTGTTTCTTATGTTAACTGTTCTTCTAATTTCTGGTAAATTCTGCCTGTGTATAAATAGCAGAGCACTCTGCCTGACAGGCAGTCAGTGCTGCTTGTATGTTGAGTTCTGCTTTCAGTATAAGTGCTGTGTTCAGTTGCCTTCGAAGTCAACCCTGCTTCCATTTCAACGCGACAATATTGTTTGAAAGTACGTACTTTGCATTTACTGTCAGTTCAAAGTATTAGCAGTAAGAGGGTCGACTTCACTCATACTTTTAACGGAGAAATAGCATTCCAAAACTGACTAAGATGACGGACAGACTTCAACTGACGTATGTGCTCGGCAGAGATAATGCCATCTTCCTTTATTCTAACCTCCTTGGATGCAGATTCTTCAGTTGTTTTTCTGCTACAAGTGCACGAATAAAGAAAAATAAGTGCATATTGCAGTTTGAAAAAAAAAAAAAAAAAAAAAAAAAAAAAAAAAAATCAGAAAAAGAGCTCCAAACGTAAGAAAGGAATTTCGCATTCTCGATCCGTTTCTGAAAGACAGAAAACGGCGCTGCAAAGTGAATCTACAGACGATAGAAACTTGAAATTTGTAGACGTTGTTTATCTTACAATGTAGGCATCAGCCATTTTTAGATATTCCGATCCCTAAGGGGGGTGAAAAAAGGGGCTGAACGGTTTTTAGAAATATGTTGCTATTAAGGCAATTTTGAATCAAGAAATACAAAACTTCGGGTTTAGATTTTTGATTGGAATTTTAAAAACACGTGTTTCGATATATTTGGAAATTCGAATCTTCAAGCGAGTGAAATAAGGGAAAATCTTTTAAAGGTGCTACTAAGACTATTTTCAAGCTAGAAATGCGAAAATTTGAATTTGGATGCATTGTTAGAATTTAAAAAAAATGTTTCTTGATATTTTGAATTCTGCCATTCATTGTACAGTAGGGTGTGTGGTAAGTTGTATCAAAATACCTGATTGGGAAAGCATTTTTAAAGCTAAATGTATGAAAATTTATATTTAGACGTAGAAACAACCAATGCAGACCACCCAGTCTACGCGTGCGAAGCAGCGGGAATTAAGCTAGTTATATATAAACAGTTCAGAGTGCGGTGTTGGTTCTTTATTGGCAACCGGTTTCAACCCAAAGTTGGCCCATCTTCGGGGTGTTTCTCTAAGTTGGTGTGGAGCGCCGCAGGAGCTGCGAGTCCTCAGATGGTGTCGCCAGGCGCGGTCGCCTTAACCTCTCGCCCACCCGAGAACCCTCTCCACCAGACAAACTTCCACATGTCACACGGTGCCTGCATCCCCAAGTGTCCGCAAACATTCAGTATGATTACCGCAACAGGGAGAGACAAACTTGTACCATCGTTAGCCTGTCTCGGCTGTCACATTTACTATGATACATCTTTTGGAAAGTAATAGTCCGCCACTACACTGGGTGAATCACCTAACACTTGCACCGCAAATATTGCGGAAACGGAAAGTGCGATTGATGTGCGGTTTTCACAGAATGGAGTGGTAGTCAAGGACTCGTATTGTTAGTCAATAAACAGATTGTAAAAATACCTAGGAAGTGTATTTTTTATGCGAACATACAATTTTTCAAATGGAACAAAGGTTGTTTCTATCATGCACTGGAATTTTTAACACCAGCTGTGTACAAAGAATTTTGAATGACATTTTATCACGTTTAGTTTGGCAGCTACAACCGTTCAAAGGTTTGGGGGCGGAGGGTACGACAGCGTAGCTAACTGGCTGGTGGTAATGAGACAGTGGGTCTTGCCCCAGAGGCTAGCCACTCGGCCAGTCAGCTACGCTGTCATAGCCTCCGCTCCCGAAACTTTGAACGGTTGTAGCTGAGAAACTATAAGTGATAAAAATGTCAATCGAAATTCTTTGTACACACCTGCTGTAAAAAATTCCAGTGCATGATGGAAACCACTTTTGTTCCATTTGAAAAACTGTATGTTTGCATAAAAAATACTTTGTAAAAATATCTAGAATCTGTTTATTGGCTAACAATAAGAGTCCTTGACTACCAATCCGTTCTGTGAAAACCACACATCAATCGCATTTTCCGTTTCCGCAATATTTGCGGTGCAAGTGGTACGTGATTCACCCTGTACATGTATCAAAAATGAGATGCTAATTTGCAATATGATGGTACTAGTGTGTCGCTCCCGTCACTGGAATCACACTGAATGTGGGCGAGCACTAGGGGATGTAGACAAGTGTAACATATGGAAGTTTGTGTCTGAACGAAGACAGTTGAGAATTATAGGAATGGTCAGTGTAGTATTGAAGGGAAGTGTGCGGAGTAAACATCCCGGGGGAGGGGGGCGGGGACCGAGAGACTAATAGGGTAAGCAGTATCAAACGGGTGCCGTTTGTGTTTATTCAGGGAAGGACCGGCTTGTGCTGAAAAGAATAGCGAAGAGAGTTGCATTAAATCAGGCTTTGGACTGAAGACCACAACAACAGCAAGGAACGTACACAGTTCCATCGTATCGGAGAATTGGTCGCACTGACATCCGTGGTGTAGCGATAGCGCCTTTGTAATCTGTCCGGTATTGAAGCCAATCACTATCTGAGCGAAGATCATTATCCGGATTAAAAATACAGCGTCGTTCTGCAAACATCTCATCATAGAGCGCAGAGGAGTCGACAGTTTCACGGCACACTGTTGTTCCAAAAAAAAAAAAAAAAAAAAAAAAAAAGGCTAAGGAATCAGTGGCATGTTGTCCGCCTCAGTAGTCCAGTGGACAGCATGGCGGGCTGCCATGCAGGGGGCCCGTGTTCGATTCCCGGTCGGGTTGGAGATTTTCTCCACTGGGGGAGGGGGGAGGGACTGCTGGGTGTTGTCGTCCTCATCATTCCATCATCATCGACGCGCAAGTCGCTATGTTGCACCAGGCAGGCCGAACACGATCGCAGCTGGGGGTCTAACTGCCAAATATGCCCCACGAAATCATCACTGGCATGTTGCTATTAATTTGGTCAACACTGTACTTACAGATCTGAACCGTAGAGTTCTCGATGCATACCGCATATTTCCGCAGATAAGATAACCTTCAGATAAAAATTGTCATCGAAATTTAAACACATATCTGGCGTATAAGACCACCCCCAAGTTACCGTATTTACCCGAATGCATGCCGCACTTTTTTCCATTTTTTCGGGATCTAAAAATAAGACTGGTACGCTTCAGGAAGTTCCGAAAAGTGCCGTTAGCAGCTGCCATAAGTAGTTTTCTTGATCAGTACACCTGGATTTCAGCCCTTGTTGCAGTGTTAGCGACCTGCTTTTGAACTTTCGTGATTGTAGTGCTACGTTGTATCCGATCGTGAAGAAGCATTTATTTTTATTTTTAATTACAACACGAAGTTGAAAGTATTTTCTTTCGCTGATACCACATTTAATCGCACCGATGCACATGTTATGCGGGTGAAAACGCGCGAAATTTCCCGAGAACAGAAGATAGAGGATTTCGAAGGAAGCCGCAATTGTTGCGTATAGCTCCGAAATATTTTAACCCATTCACAGATTCGTACATAAATGTACTCTAATCGTTTTATTGCGACTCTGGATACCTCTATTGAAAAATTATTTTTGACAAGTGACACTGTAAAATCAAGCTACAGTGTAAGTAATTAATTCTATTCCTGCTTAATGGAATATAGGTTGTATGTACCATTGTCCACTCAGTAAATTAATAAAGTTCGAAAAGCGAATATTTTTTTAAAAAGTTGCGCAAAACTTTGTTCTCGTTCATCTTTTTAAAAAAGTTATCTGTAGCGTTGTCTTAAGAAGGTTAGGTATAGGTTAAATAAGTTTTTTTTTTTTTGATACGTGAGGGCGCGTAACGTCCGAATCTACGGTTCAGAAACACTAAATAGATTTACGGTTGTACATTCGATATATTTCATTTCAGGCCGAGCTACTTCGATTGTAATCTTTCTTGTAAATTACCCAGAAAACTCTTAGGTTCCTGCCTAACAACATCCTTTAAAATCACAACGTATTCATAAAAATCATAATATTCGCCTGCTCGATACGTATCGTTTTTATACTTAACCGCTTCGATATATATCGTTGGAGGTCGAAGCCGCGCCTTGCAGCACATCTGCGAATTACCAATTTCAGAATAAATTTCAATCTTTCTTTTTTTTTGTACCGTCGCATAAGACGACCTCGGATTTTGGGGCCTTTTTTATGATTCAGCCACCGTCTTATCTGCGGAAATATACGCTAGTTTGTACAATTTAGGCTTTTTTATGATCTAATATATAAAGCAGTGTGTCCGTATATTTGTACGTGTTGCATACAAATCTTGTTTTCTTCCAATCTTTATGAAACTTTGTACACGTAAGCTTCAATCCATAAGGTCGGTCGCCGTAAGTGTAAGAATCACATACAATGCATTGTTCACGAGATATGGCGTCATAAACAATGAGATGTGCGAAAAACTGCTGCATTAAGCGACAGTACTGCTAACTTTCTCCTAAACCACTGGCCCGATTTCAACCAAATTTCGTACACATATTCCTCACGTGAGATAAAAATTGCTATACGAGTAAGAGGCACACACGACACCTGGTTCAGGAGATACGTCATTAGCAGTATGAGTGCCAAGAAAGTGCCACATAATGCGGCGAGAATTTATAAATACGATATATGAGAATGAGAGTACTTAGCGACTTGCAACAAACTTTAATCATTTCAAACCTATATTAAACTTTTTTTCGCTAACAATCATATCAAAATGATGAAAGGAAAAAAGTTTCTCGCTTACTACTTTTCCGCTGTCCATGGAGGAAAAACTACGGCATTCGGTATGACGTTACAATTTATAATTGCTACATTACAAATTGTAGCGACAGGAAATTTTACAAACAGTATACATATATATAGTTGAGTGTACCTTCTAAATTGTATCACAGTATGACACGTAGTTCATGAGATATGAGGACGTAAACAGTAACGTTCATGGAAAAACCGCCCCTTCCCGCACCAAGTTTTAATCTGTTACTTATTTACTACTAACCATATTCGCAACAGATTTACACAGCCCTTGTCATCGTCGTCATCATCATCATCATCATGTCGTGCTCATTGCTGAGCGTCGTGACCCCATGAACCAAGCTTCTCCATCCCGGACGGTTGTCAGCTTCTCTCAGTGCCTGCAGAAGAGGTAGACCGGAGATCTTCTTGATTTGGTCTATCCATCTGCTCGCTGCTCTTCCTCTTGGTCTTGTGCCTTCGATCTTTCCTTGTAAGATTATTTTTTCTTTCTCCGTTTCTTCTCATAATATGGCCAAAGAATTGGAGAATTTTTTCGTCGACTCTAGAAGAAAGGCGTCTGGAGATGTTCAGTTGTTCAATAATGGACACATTTGTTCTTCTTTCGGTCAATTTTATGGGTAGCATCCTACGCCAGCACCAAAGCTCAAACGCATCTATGCGTTGTTTGTCTCTGGCCTTGAGTCTCCATGATTGACAGCCATAAAAGAAGACAGAAAACACGAGTGTTTCAATTAGCCGGAACTTTGTGCTATTTGTTATTGCTCTGCTCTGCCAGATCTTCGTGAGCTTCTTCATAGCCACTCGTCCTAGCGTGATCCGACTTCTTATCTCCTCTCACAACTACCTGTGCTGCAGATGGTTGACCTAAGATAGGTGAAGGTCTGCACGACTTCCAGTTCCTTTAATTGACCTGTGAGCTGGATCTGTTGTTCTCGATGAATTAACTTGAGTTTGGACTTGCTCAGGTAGATGTCGAGTCCATATGCTAGACTAATATCTTTTATTCTAGTTAGTAGCTCAGCAAGTTCATCTTCGCTGTTGGCTAAAAGTACCGTGTCATCAGCAAAACGGACAGTTCTTCCGCCAATTGAGATGCCTTTGGTCCAACCATCAAGAGCTTTCCTAATGACGTGTTCTGCACAGATGTTGTACAGTTGTAGGGATAGAACACAACCCTGTCTCACACCTTTTGAAACTCTGAAGGAATCAGACGTGTCAGCACTTGTCTTTACAACTGTGGAGTGATCATTGTACAGATGTTTGATCAATGCTGTCAAGTGGGGAGGGACACCCATCTCTGCAAGTTCCTGCCACAACTTTCCCAGCCCTTATACAAATGAATATATTTAATATTCATAGAATATATGACATCGACTGCGATTGGGCAAAGCTGAAAATGTGTACCCAGCCGGGATTCGAACCCGGGTCTCCTGCTTTCTAGGCAGTTGCGCTGACCCCTACACCACTGGGGACACAGTGATCACCGCACCTGCAAGGACTACCTAAGCACGACTCCCGTCAGATACAGTCCTTGCAGGTGCGGTGATCACTGTGTCCCCAGTGGTGTAGGGGTCAGCGCAACTGCCTAGAAAGCAGGAGACCCGGGCTCGAATCCCGGCTGGGTACACATTTTCAGCTTTGCCCAATCGCAGTTGATGTCATATATTCTATGAATATTAAATAATAACAACTGCAGGATCAGAAGTGACGTCTGTTCTCTCGCAACAGACGCCACATGTATATAAATGAATATATGCCTGAAAAATGGCACAATAAATAAATACACGGGCAACGCCGGGTTATCAGCTAGTCGGAAATAAAACTGCCGCCGGTTGCGGAAGCTACGGTCGTCGGCGCTGCGCTGCCGTGACACTGATCTTGTGTGATTAAAAGTGGCGGGCGCCGCCTTTCTCGGTAATTGGCAGCGGGCTAATTCATTAATAAAAATGCGTCGCTTCAGACGGGGGGCTGGTCAGGGCGGCGAAAGGTCGCAGCCAGCTCAGCCCAGCGCAGCGCAGGAATGTCAGGGGTCGGCCGGTCGCGCTCCCCTGCGTGGCGCGTGTTTGTTTCCGGCCGCGGGCGGTTTGCACTGCGCGCTGCTGCCGGTCTTGGCCAACAGCGCTGCCGCGGTTGACGGCCACACTCGCCGAGATTCAGGACCACAAACGAGGAAGGTACGGCTCTGACGCCATACGCTACAGTTTCCTAGTAGAAGTGTTTGCAAAAGTATATTTGAGCTTCGTTGGTGTTTAAGGGTGCCGTTTGTACATGCCAAAGGGCGTTCAAAAAGTTTTGCATAGTCGTCTCTAATTTTTGTAATTTTTTGCAGAAGTAGAATAAAATTTTTTGTGAACATACTTGGAACATGTGCGCCTCGGTTGCACAGTGGTACAGTGCCAGACTACAAATCCAAGGGTCCCGGGTTCGATCCCCGCCAGGTCCTGGGATTTTTATCTGTCACTTTCCACTTCTTTCACCTCTGGCAGTATTGCTCATGTGAAAAATACCGAGTAGCACCGTGGTTCGGAACCCACGTTAAACTGTAGGTCCCCCTATAACTGGCTGGGTAAGTCAGTACGAAGGTCGGAGGAAGGCAACGGCATACCACCTCCAAACAGGACCATGCCTAGTAAAGCACTGTGGTGTTCAAACCAATCTTCGGATTGTTGACTGCTTTACCTTTTTTTTTTTTACTTGGAACATTTAGCCGGCCGCAGTGGCCGAGTGGTCTGCGCCGCGACAGTCACGGTCTGCACGGCCGGTTCGGTCTGGGGGTTCGAATCTCCCCTCGGGCATGGATGTTTGTGCCGTCTTTAAGCTAGTCCTTAAGTTCTTTGTAAGCTTAGGGACTGAAGACCGCGTAGTTACGTCCCATAAGCACTACAAACATTTGAACATTTGGAACATTTAGCTATATATTGAACCTATTCACTGTAGCTGTGATGCATCTGACCCAACCTTCTTTCCATGATGTAAATGAACACACAAAGTGTGTACTTTGAACCATCGCTTGACTGTCGTGTTTCTATTGTTGAGACATTGACCACAGTAGTGGGTCGGAGCTACTAATTACATAGGTACGAGCGAGCGAGCGAGAGAGAGAGAGAGAGAGAGAGAGAGAGAGAGAGAGAGAGAGAGAGAGAGAGAGAGAGAGAGAGAGAGAGAGAGAGACTCCTTAGGTAACTAGAAGGGGTGATTTAAATGGAGAGATGTGTTGCTGTTAAATAGCAAGTCAAGCGCAGATTAATTCAGTTAGATTATTTACTATCATACTATCATAAATTGGCTACGTCTTTACTTAAGTTTCTTACGACTTGCTTTACCATAATATTCACAACTCTGACCCCCTAAGGGCTCAACATTAATTTGTTGAGTATGAGCTTGGCACACCCGGTGTCCCGAGCTGTCGACTGTGTCGCGCCAACAGTCCGCCACACCATACGCTCTGTGCGTGCTTCAATGACCATCGTTCGGCGTGACGGTGGAACGTTGTACTATTCAGGGCTCGGGGATTTTGGATTAAATCCGGGTCGCGAGGACGGTACAAACGTCTAGGGAAAAACCCCCCATCTCAAGGTGTGCTACGTGCCGAAGAGATGCGTGGCTGTTGAGGTTGAGCAGCCGCTAGCGAGCAACCTCCAGGGAACCTGCCGCACCTCAGTTGTATAAGGCTTACCCAGGCAAGCGGGGCTCTGCCTGTGCAGTCATATAGATTCCTAGCTGCTCGTGGGACGAAAATGAAACGAGCAAGTAATAGCGTTGCCAGACGCAAAACCGGCGTCTCTAAGCGGGGAAAAAACTTACTTCAATGCCACGTCATACGATCCTAAACCGTTCCCAGCCCTGGCCACGCCATGGGCCGCGGTGGAGTAGCCAAGCGGTCTAAAGCGTCTCGCTGCGGAGCGCGCCGTTGCTCGCCGTGGAGGTTCGAGTCCTCCCTGGGGCATGGGTGCGTGTGTGTTTGTCCGTAGGTTAGTTTACTTAGGTTTAAGTAGTTTGTAAGCTACGGTCTGATGACCACGCAGTTTGGTACGATAGATTTACATTTGAACATTTTTTTTTGCCACGCCATGGGAGGAACGAAGGGCGCTTAACCAATAAGATCCTTCTTCGCCCAGTATATTTTGTGCGCTCGTACTGATTAAGAATCGTTCCAGTCGACCGAGCCACAATTCTTGGTCAAACAGCTCGAAGATAAGTTTGGCAGGGTAGTGTCTTTTTCAAAGATGAGAAGCGGGCTGTTTCGATACAGGTGGCATCCTCAGCACAGTCAAACCTATTACTTGCCAGCCACGAGCTGGGTGATGTGCCTCTAAGTATCACACCCCACAAGACGCTCAACTTGGTCCAGCGTCTGATATACCATCGCGATCTCCTGTCCCAAACTGATGATGAGTTGTGAGCATACTTGCAGCGCCGAGGTGTACGCTTCGTCCGCCGGGTGTTTAGGTGACCGAAAGATCAGAGGGTTGCCACCGGTGCTTTCATTCTGGCCTTCGAGGGTGACACATTGTCCGACAAGCTAAAGATAACGCTTTACCGGTGTGGCGTAAAACCATATGCGCTGCTTCAGGTGCTGGAAGTTTAGGCATATGTCCTCCCAGTGCACTTCCAGCCAACATGCAGAGAATGTGGGCGTCCAGAACATCCGGACTTTCCCTGTACGCAGCCTCCACTTTGTGTGAATTGTGGGCAACTCCATCCGCCATGCTCGCCAACCTGTACAGTCTTACCTTGGGAACGGAAGATAATGGTGATGAAGATTCTGGACCGGTTGACTTACTGAGGCAAGGAAGAAATATGAGTGGCTCCACCCCGTGTGTGTGACATACTTTGCTGCAGTAACATCAGTACCAGTTAGCTTAGGAATGACTGTACCACCAGTGCTTCCTCCATCTGTGGGCCCTACGGTCATAAACCATTCACTGTCCCCATGTTTGGTGGGGGCCCCCCATCTCTCATAAAAAGTTCAAATGTTTGTAAATCGATCGGACCAAACTGCGTGGCCATCAGTCCGTAGCTTACAAACTACTTAAACTAAGGTAAACTAGCCTAAGGACACACACACACACACACACACACACACACACACACACACACCAGGGAGGACTCGAACCTCTGACGGAGAGCAACCGCGCGTTCCGCAGCGCTCGGCTACTCCACCGCGGCCCCCATCTCTCAGTTGCTCCCCCAACACCATCTGTGGGAGCATCTCCACCGTTTGGGACATCAGTCTCCATTACCCAGCTGGAGGAGCAGCAGGCTTCCCTGGCACTTCTCGCCAGAAAGGGGTCACTTAGGATCTCCCTTCCAAGGCTTCTACGGTCGGTATTAAGGATCCCAGCCAGCGGCTGCAGGATCCGCAATTTCCAGCTCAACGAGCCTCCCGCTCTGTGTCAAGCCCAACAATCGATCCTGGGAAGTTCTCTCAGCTCTTGAGACCCAAAAGGCAGCGAGAGGCACAGAAGGGAAAAAAGGCAAAAGAGCCTTCAGTGGCTCCAAAGTCACCTCCTGCTACTGGAGGTGGAGATCCTTGCTTCTCCTGAGGATCTCGCCATCACCAGATCTCTAGAATCAATGGTTATCGACGTCAACTCCGACCCATTGGCATCAGGTGATCATTCGACTTGATATCTTTATCTCACCTATCATGGATTTTCGACAAAGAAAAAATGTAATTGTACAGTGGAATTGGCGCGGTTTTTTCTACTGTCTAGCTGAGTTGCAACAGTTGTTATGTTGTTTCCCCGTGCTGTGTGTGGCTCTACAGGAAACTTGGTTTCCTGCTCAGCGGTCCCCAGCCCTTAGTGGCTATCGGGACTACTTTAAGATCTGTGCCAACTGTGACAGGGCCTTTGGCGGTGTCTGTCTATACATCCTAACAACTGCCGCCAAGTATTGCTGTGCCTCTCCACAAAACTCTTGAGGCCACTGCTGTTCGCATTCGGGCCATGCAAGAATTCACTATTTGTTCAGTATACCTTCCTCCAGATGGGAATGTCTCGCCTACTGATCTTGCTGGCCTGGTCTGCTCACTGCTGTAAAAGTTGTTACCAACTAACAGTCTGCCATGAAGTCTGCGTATTCTGTAGGGATCTGGGATTGCGGGAATTTCTTTAGGCGTCCATTCATTACATAGGACTGTGCTAGCATGCGATATTGTTGTCTTTCTATGATTGGAGGAGTCTCTGACTTATTCTTTTATGTGATGCAGTCGTTTCTCCGCCTAGCATTACATATTGTAAAGCACGAATGACTTCCTCTCCCATATCAGTTTGCATTTTCCTGGAAATGTCATCTTTACATGGGTATTGTTTGTTTATCAAATGATTTTTTGTATTTTCGATTTCAAAAGAAGAGGCGTCTCTTCTCGGCATCGCCGAGAAAACTCGTCGATTTTTCTAGTCAGTCAACCACATTCATTGGCTCTGTTGTTTTATCCCATTTTTCTCTCATGTCTGTTACCGTCTAGCGTCTTTTGTATTGTATCTTGGTGACTTTGTCAATATTTGATTGACAATGAATTCTTAAATTCTGTGCTATTTTAAATCCAGCTCAGGAGCATTTATTGACGATTCAGTTTCCCTGCATGTTGCCTAGCTATGAAATTGGGGCTGATAGTAGTGTAGTCCCCCCCTAAAACTCCCCAAACCAACCAACCTACAAAAGAAGATAATGAATGTGAATTTCTTTTCGAGATTATTAAATATAATTGTTTACTTAGTTCACAGATATTACACTTTAATGTCGAATTACATTCAAGATACACAGAAAAAGGACTTCTAAGATATTCGTTTAATAGTTAGAACCTTTAACATCTGGGAAATATTTTGGAAGTAAGTGAACTAGACATATGTGACGATCAGAATCTCATGCTTCGAGGTTTCAGCTGATGGAATATCATCTGAATTAATTAATTAATTAATTAATTCCGAGATGGCAATATCAGACTGTGGAATAAACATTTTTGTCATATGCTTCTATTCAGATAGAACTGGGAACATATATCAGTATCTAACATGTCATTTTGTGTCATAATAAAATCAAGCCCCTTAAGAGAAAAGAACATTCGTGCTCATTATCAACGTTACGAACCTTAAGAAGACAAATGCATTAAAAATATAAGTTACAAGATATGACCAAAATAAATAAATGTAGATGGATGAAGCTGTTTGAAAAATAATAAACTTCTACCGGTTTCGGTTATAAACCATCTTCACGGAAGAGAACTAGACGGACTGATTAAACAGGTGCATTATATGCCTCCTTATGCATACTGGCATGCATGTCACACAATAAAAATAAGACGTCACTAGGCACCAAGTCTTGATTAAAAACATAAAAGCAATGCCAGGCTGTCTAATCTGGATTAGACCTTGGCTCACCATCACACAGCCTGGCATTGCTTTTATGTTTTTAATCAAGACTTGATGCCTAGTGACGTCTTATTTTTATTGTGTGACATGCATGCCAGTATGCTTAAGGAGGCCTATAATGCACCTGTTTAATCAGTCCGTCTAGTTCTCTTCCGTGAAGATGCTTTATAACCGAAACCGGTAGAAGTTTGAAAAACAATAAACAGCTGATTGTTTACAGTATGCATTTCCTCAAATATCTTACGGCTGTTGAACCACATCTCAATAAAAATTTAATATCACTGAATGTTTGACAGTGGCGGTGTTGCAGACACTGACTGGTGTATGTGCGGTGTGTTGCAGCGGCAGACGCAGAGCGCGCAGTCGGACTGCGGGCCGCGGCGCGAGAAGGACAAGAGCGCCAAGCGCAAGTCCAACCTGAACCGCGGACTCGCCGCAGAGCCCGTCGCCCCGGCCGTCCACTCTGGTGAGTCCTGCACCTGCTGCACAGTACCCAGCGCTGCTCCGTAAGCTAACAAGAGGCCGACGTGAAAGACAGGCCGAGGCGAGCGCGTGATCGAGGTGGACCTGAACCAGCGCCATCGCTGGCTGACTGGCTGGCCGCTATGAGACAGTGGCCTGGGCCACTGAGCTAGCGATCGTATTGGCTCAGGCCTTACCTTGATCACGCCGCTCGGCCTGCCTTTCTCGTCGGCCGCGATATACGAGGCGCGTCCAGAAAGTAAGTTCCGTTTGGTAATAAAATGAAATTGTACACAGATACGGAAGAAATTTTTATTGCACAAAATTCTACAACTCTTAAACTACTTTTCCACATAAGTGCCGAAATTTTGCAGGCATTTCTCATAGCGTGGCACCAGGTTTTTGTATACAGTTTCATACAGTGAATGGCATGACACCATTAATAAATTTAGACTTTGAACATAAATCTGTAGCTAAGGTAGAATATTCAAAATTTTTAGGTGTTTGCATTGACGAGGGACTGAATTGGAAGAAACATATTGAAGATCTCGTGAAATGTCTGAGTTCAGCTACTTACGCTATCAGAGTCATTGCAAAATTTGGTGAGATAAATCTCAGTAAATTAGCTTACTACGCCTATTTTCATTCACTGCTTTCATATGGGATCATATTCTGGGGCAATTCAACATTGAGTAAAAAAGTATTCATTGCATAAAAGCGTGTAATCAGAATAATTGCTGGAGCCCACCCAAGAGAATCCTGCAGACATTTATTTAGGGATCTAGGGATACTCACTGTAGCTTCACAATATATATATTCACTCATGAAATTTGTTATTAACAATCCGACCCAATTTAAAAGTAATAGCAGTGTGCATAGCTACAACACTAGGAGAAAGGATGATATTCACTATTCAAGGTTAAATCTAACTTTGGCTCAGAAAGGGGTGAATTATGCTGCCACAAAAGTCTTCGGTCACTTACCAAGTAGCATCAAAAGTCTGACAGATAGCCAAATACTATTTAAAAAGAAATTAAAGGAATTTCTGAATGGCAACTCCTACAATGTAGATGAATTTTTAGATAAAACTTAAAAAAAATTAAAAAATAAAAAAAAATTAAAAAACAACCCTTAATAATTGTCAAGTATAGACAACATTTACTAAACTGACACGTTCCACATCATTACGAAATGTCGTATATATGATCTATGGAACAAGTATTAATCTAATCTAATCTACCTTCTTAGAAATCTGCCGCCTGTGTCTTCAACCAGTTGGAAACAGTTTCTTTCAGCTCGTCGTCATTGGTGAAGTGATGACCACCAAGGAAAGACTTGAGATGTAAGAACAGATGAAAGTGAACCAGTTCTTCTGTAACCAAAGGTGGACGCCCACTTCGTTCTTCATCGTGCACATCACTACGCCCGCCATTGATCTGTCGGACCCATCTTCTCACCATCGAATCACTCATCGCATTTGCTTCGTAAACATCGCAAATTTGCCGATAAATTTCACTTGGTTTCACTTTCCTCGCATTCAGAAACCGAATCACCGACCTGATTTCACAGGCGGCGGGATTTTCAATCAACGCCGACATTTCAAACAAGCACTACAAAGCGTACGTAACTGACTGTGATCTCCAAATGGCGCACGTTCTTCTCCTTGATACACATCGTCTACAGCGCATGTGCGAAACTGCAATCGCAGCGCTGCAGCGGAGATAAATTGAAACGGAACTTTCTTTCTGGACGCGCCTCGTATAATGAATGATACGGAAGAAATGGAAAAGTAAATTAAGGTTCGATTTCATAATATGCCCCCTCCCACCCATTCTGACCCCTTTAGGTTACTGTAGTAACACTAAAAGTGGACCTTTGCGATCGCCTTTTGACAGCTCGAAATTGAAATCAACATAACGACTTAACCGTTCATCTGACACGAAAAGCGAACAACCGAATTTGTAGAGGAGAGAGTTCTCTGCAACTTCGCTCTCTTATGTTTTTTTCATATCTTTTATCGTTTCAGAGATATTGGCAAATATAACGCCGCTTTGACGATGCCTGTCTGTAACGTGTTCCAACTTATTAAGTAGAACCGTTCAACCGATCGGCACCAAATTTTACAGACATGATTGTTGGCCGCCAGAGAACAGAATCTCCCTTTTTCAAATACTTCGGACAAAAAATACGTTAGTAACACTAAAAAAAGCCGTTTGTAATGTAATAATAACTGCCAATAAACCAAACCGTTCATCTGACACGTAAATTGAACAAACGAATTTGTAGAGGAAAAATTCTCTACAACTTTCCTCTTATGTTTTTTCATAACTCGCACCGTTACAGAGATATTTGTAAAAATAACTGCGATTTGACACCTTAACTCGTGTTTACGTAAACCAGGCGTTTGCAAATGTCACGTGTCATTCCTCGCCCAGAATTCTATCTAGCATACGCCATCTTGATTCCTGTATTTTATGATTTTCTTATTATAATTTTCGCGTTGTGTTTTCAAAGCAATGGCACTCTGAAGAATTAACAAAAACACATCGTTCTTCCTACGATAAATGATAATCTAGTGTCTAAAATGCCATATTAGCATCAGTTAACTGCGATCAGTAGTAGGAGAATTAAGAAACGGTTTGGCAGTAATTCGCCGTAATGCAGTGGGCAGCACGTGAGATTGCAATTGAAAGGCACGTGGGGGATTGTTCGAAACCCGCCACTCCCGGAAATTATTTTCGCCTATTTTCCTGAAAGAGTTTCGGGCACTCTTATTAATTAAATAGAGCAAAGTTCTGCAATACTTAGATGTGTGCATGTGTAACAATGCATTCTCTAAAATGCGCGTTTGTTCTATTTTGTTAAAATGCCGTGAAATACGTAACAACGAACTGAACAACGGTCTTCTGAAGCATATACAAGTAAATTGGGAGGATACTGTAATAATGAATATTCTGAACACCGTGTTGATACTGGTAGTTTCATATACGAAGGAAGTCCTAGATTCCTATGGCAAATGCCGTTCCTTAATTAAACGGAAGTGTATATATTACAACAAAATTGCCTTGTTTATTTTTTTATCTAAGCAGAAATCTTAAAACTACAAGCAAATCGAAATAGGGCCGTAAAACACATCAGTGCGTTTTTTTTTTTTTTCTTCCAACCCTGGCCGCGGAAGAAATCCGTGGGAGACAATGAGAATTTGTAGACCGACTGAAGGAATGAAATAATGTTAAGGATGCGTAATTAAATGATAATATAGTAGTTCCGAAAAAAATGTATGTTGAGGCAGCGTGTGGTGGCATGAAGTGACGGGAGTAGCACGAGATTCCTATTGTTGTTATTCCACAAGGCGGGGCGACCTGCAGGCTTACATATGTTTGTGAATTCGGCCCGCTGCTAGTGAAAGATTGCCCACGCCTGGACTAAATTCGTAAAGTATTTGAATAGCTCAGCTGCCAGTGGATCAGTGGAAGAATTTTAAATATTCTCCAACAACTTTTACCATTTAGTACGTCCGCTTCTTCTGGAAATAGTTAAAAAATCTATATTTTTAATCTTTCATTCGTTCTACAGAAGTGACAGATGTCAGCCTTCTTTTCCGCTTACACTCGGAGATACTTTCCACATTCTGGTAGACTGCTGCTTCTCAGTCCAAACTGCACTTCCGATTTTTTTTCTTAAAATTCTCCTTTAAGATCTCTGGTGTTTGGAGCCTATAGCTCATCGAGAGGCATTCACTTGCGTAAAGACATTCTCTTGACGACAGTGTTGTAGTGTGTTATTTTTTGCATTCAGAGACGTGCACTTTTTATTGCACAGGTTTTTCTTCAATCTGTAGGCTCTTTCCATTTTTGGAATTCAATGCCTCACAGCAGATTTTTCTAAACCATTTTTCTAAACCATTTTTCTGTATAGGTTCACCAAGGTATTTGATCGTTTTGACCCTTTCAATCCGTCCTATCCCCGTTTCGAGAAATTTAGGTCCCTGTTTGTCATCTGTCATAAATTTGGCCTTTTCAACTGCGATTCTGAGTCCTGTCTGGTTGGCTAACTGTATCTGATGAGATTGATTTGGATGGTAGCTTTTCCGTGTTTTCTGATAGCATCGCGAAGTCATCCGCAAACGCCAGTCAATTCAGTTTCTCTCAACTTTCCTTTTAGTAGCTGATTGTGCAGCTCCTATTCCATTTGCAAACGTAAAGAGTTTTTGACAGTTCATCACAGACTGGAATCGTGATATGAATATCTTGTACCTGAACCGGATTTGATTCCCCTCCACAGTCCAGAATAACAAAATTACATGCGTCACTGTCCGTGAATGAGCACTTAACTTGGCAGTATCATATAGCGACATTTCGGCTAACAAAAGCTGCAATTCTTACTTGTTAGTCACCATGTCGATGATCGATGCATTTTTCAGTGCGGATGCTCACGAGGATCGGACACTCGACGAGGTTACAGGACCAGCTGCGAGCCGTGGAGTGCAGTGGTTGCAGTAGAACAACATACACGCAAGTTTGAGTCGGACGGAACACGTGGTTGAGTAATGCGTACAGATACGTAACCCTGGGGCGGAGTAGGAATTTAGTGCAACTGCCTAGTAAGGAGGAGGTTGAAACCTGTTTGCAGCTGGCATGAGTACGTGGAACTTACAGCCGAAGTTTCCAAGCTTTACTTACAGTACTAATTCACCTACATATTTTCTTTACGAAGTTTACAGAAGCAAGTACTGGGATAGCTATCGGTACAACACTGACGTACTATTGGCAGGAATCAGTGCATTGCGTTTCAACACAATAAATTATACTAGAGCCCTGACTGAAATGCAAGGTGGAAATGCTGAGGAATGAAACATCAAATACAGAATGAAAGTGGGGTTAAAATACGAGGTACACGAAGGTTAAAATTTAAATAGAACAATTATTTACTATAGCATTCAGACTCAAACATGAAAGCATCCCATTTTGAATTGCTTGTGCCTATTTACGGTATCATTTAAATAGGTGGAAAAGGATTACAAATGCAACACGTTCACACATGCAAGCTCGAAGAACAGAAGGAATTGCACTCAGCACTCTACAATACAAATCCAAGGTAAAGAAATGGCTACCTACCGATCGGCCAGTCGTTAAGAATGAATTTAAATCGGGCATACCAAGAACGAAATTAGAAATGAAACGTGAAATGAAATCGATGCTCACCGGAAACAAGTAAGGTTTTTAACACACTCGCGAAATTCCTGACTTAATCGGATCAGCAAAGCTGTTGAAAAACAAAATTTTCGGAAAAGTTAAATATTGCTAAATGGAATCCGAAAGCATCAAACTGGTGGCTCAGTTACTGTATCTTGAACACGTGAGTGCTACGTAGGAAGGACACTAATATTACAAAGAAACTCTCAGATTTATGTAACCGGTAAGAAAATTAGCACACGCGCACGAAGTTATAATACGCAGATTCATACTATAAAAGGAACATTGAACCATCTTGTAGTGAGTTACTCTCACCTGAGAAGTCTCATGGCAACAAATACATCTCACAGCTACACGCAGCAAAATCGGAAAATACGCCCATTCCTGTACTAAATAAATCATGAACCATAATTTCGCTAGAGCTGGAAAAGTATTAGACAACTTCACACAGTCTGAAGCCTTACACAATTTCAAACCTCAAGTAAGTGAAACATCGCGCTTGCAAAATGATGTTACCCTGTCAGTAGTCAGCGACTGAATGGCGAGTGCCGTCTCCTGGCCTGCAGCCAGCGAACAACCTGCCGGTAACGGAAGTGACCAGAGGGTCACTTCCAACACCATCTAAACGACCTGCCACTGACAAAACCCTCTGGTGGAAACCTCTTTGCCTTCTTTGTTACCCAACATTGGTCAAACTGTAAGTACAGCAGACGGAAGCACTATTCAACCAGCCATATTGTAAATCCATAGCGCGCGCGCGCACACGCACACACACACACACACACACACACACACACACACACACTCTCTCTCTCTCTCTCTCTCTCTCTCTCTCTCTCTCTCTCTCTCTCTCTCTCTCTCTCTCTCTCTCTCTCTCTCTTATGCAAAACTGGGCAGATAGCAATTATCTTAGGGATAGGCGTAGAACAAAATATTGAATCATATGTAAAAGATAAATGTATAAGGTAAAAAGCACTAGGCATGGTCCTGTTTGGAGGTGGTATGCGGTTGCCTTCCTCCGACCTTCCAACTGACTTACCCAGCCAATTATAGTGGGACCTACAGTGTAACGTGGGTTCCGAACCACGGTGCTGCTCGGTATTTTTCACATCAACAATACTGCCAGAGGTGAATCATTAAAATTGATGCAGCACACTTGTTGCCTGTATCATGACATTGCAAATGTTCAATTAGAATTATAAGTATCGTCCCAGGTAAAATTCGAAAACTGCACCGAAAATCAGCGGTGCCAAAGTTAATACGAGTAGACAAGTAATAAGCCAGCACTGACATGAAACGGCTCATGGTGATATGTTTTAAGGTTCCGGGTTCTAATACCGGTCGCGACACAAATATTTATACGTCCATGTTGTATTTTTACAACATCTACCAGCACTTGAAACAAAAAATAATTACATGTAGGCGACTCCATCCGGAGTCTGGTGCAGAGCGACCACATTAAAAATTATAAAAATTGGATGAACTAGCTTTTGTCGCATTGAAATCTTTATTTTTTATATATAATACAGATCGCTTTCGGTCATCTTCTGACGATCCTCAGTGCTAGAATCCAAACTTGCACATTGCATAATATCATCAAGTAGGCAGTTGGTACTGCCTACTTGATAATATGCAATGTGTAAGTTTTTGTGGGCCCACAGGGCTTGGATTGTAGCACTGAGGATCGTCAGAAACTGACCGAAATCGATCTGTATTATAAAAATAAAGATTTCAATGCGGCCAAAGCTGGTTCATCCTCCTAAATAAACAATTGACAAAAGTTAAAATCAAACTTCGTTTCCGGAGCGAAACCTTGCCTTTTCCGACTGCTGGCGGCGTCGTACCTTTGCCCCCGCCGCGTCGCCCCTTCCAGCAGGTTGTTTACCTGCTCGCCCTGGTATCGAGTTCTCGCTAACGCCGGCCCGCTGTTTCGTCCCTGGCGCAAACAAACAGTCCCAGCGGCGCGTCTGTTGCCGACCGACGACGCCCTAGCTCTTGGGCGTCTCCTATCGATTCCGTTTCTGCAGGAGGGCGACAGGCGACACGGAGCAATCGGCAGGACAGGGGCGAGAATTGCGGTCCGTGCGTGCCCAGCCCCAAGATCCGCGTCTACTACGTGCAAGCCAGAGACCAGTGGTCGGCGGTCTTGCACCGCAGCGTGCGGTTTTTTTGGTAATAGTACAGTTCTACCCTCATAAGTCGTTCTTCCGGTTTGGAGCGAGACTTCGCATTTTAGTACTCTACGTCACGGGTGGTCTCTCATAGCAGTTTTAAAGCGCACTATCCAGAAAATCCGGAGAAAAAGAGCTCTAAGTTTCAATCGCAACTATATATACAATCTATATATATAAAAAGGAATGTTTCTCTGTATGTCCTCTGTGTTCATAAACAGTTCCTTCGATTGCACTGAAACTTCGCTTAACTATTTACCATATTCCAACGAAGGTTCCTGACCCAAAAACAAAAGATCACGACACATCTCAGGACGAGTCCTACGAGAAAGACAGCAGTGGCCTGTGGCCCAGCGGCCGGCCAATCGGCTAGCGATCCCTCCGGCTCGGAACTACTTTGCTTACGTGCCATGACGACTGCGCTGGGGGCTGTCTTTCTCGTAGGCCTCGATCTCAGGAGATAAGACGTGTAAACGAGAGGCCACCGGGTGAGAATACCCAGATTTATGCGTCAGTTAGCCGGCCGCGGTGGCCGAGGGGACTGAAGCGCTCCAGTCACGGTCTGCACGGCCACTACGGTCGGGAGTTCGAATCCCCCCCTCGGGCACGGATATTTGTGCCGTCCTTAGGATAAGCTAGTTGATAAGTAGTTTGTAAGTTTAGGGACTGATGGCCCCGTAGTTAAGTCCCATAATCTATACAGACATTTGAAACATTTTCATGCGTCAGTTATTGGAAAATGGGAGTAGTTAGGGACTTGCAACAAGTTTGCGTTTATGAAGCGTTTTGTAACTGACCCCCCCCCTCCACAAAATGATGAAACGGAAAGAAGTCTACCGCTCAACAGTTTCGCTATAGATGCCGTAAAACTGTCGCATCAGGCATGACCTTAAGCCGTCGGCACACGGAGCGTGTGTCTGAACGTGTGTAGGCAACGTGCCGAGTCCAACGTGTGGCTGAACGCTCGGAAACGGTGCGACTTGTGCATACGAGGCGTGTGCCTCACTAGCTACACGCGACCGCAGCGCGCTCCAGCGACAGTTGTCGGCGGCATCAGTTGCTGGAATCACACTGTTTACCAAAAGAGTGGAATTCCTGCTTTACCTCTATTGAATCGCTTATTTCCGCGCTTGTGCTTATGTTCGTTTTGTTCTGTGATAAGCCTAAATAAGTAACAACAAAATACCTATGGACGTAAGACTCTTATAAAAGTTGCATTTTATGTCAATAAGTGCAGCGAATAATAAAAGTTTCTTGGCAAACTGTGCGATATAAAATTAGAATAGGCCTTCACAACACAAAGATTATTGCAAGAGTCTCGCTTTTTAGTAAATCTTAAGAGATCATGCTTCCACGGTCAGTGTTACTATTTAGTAGAAGAATGTTAAGAACGTGTAAAATGCAATCCGTTAAACAGTAAGTGCGTATTTTATTCTAAGTGAGGTGCAATCTGTCTTGTTCATAAAACGAATCCAACAAAGTCACTCTCAGAGGGTGCGCACTTATTTTTACATAACATCGAATATTGTGCAGTATACTTCTAAGAATTAGTGGGAAAGTCTTTGAGTCTATCAAAAAAGCGAATAAAAGAAGAAAAAATATTTGCTTATGTGGAGCCTTGAACCAAAACCGCAACCTCATTCAACTCCGGAGTCCACGACTTAGCCCCCTGCGCTACGGCCAATTACTTTACCAATGTATCGTCACCTACGGTATTGGACGTGTCATATATAGTACTGGGCGATATGTCGGTTGTTGACCTGTAATTACAACAAATGATACAAAGAACTATTCGTAATGATAGATCTTAAGTCCACCTTGCCTTGAAACGGCAGATTACTGTAATACGGAAATTTTTTAGCCACGTATAAGACGTTTCCAGGCATTTATTCCAGCAAATAGTACCTTACTGGCCGGTTTCAGAGATATTCGCAATTTATTCAGTTACTTTTACTCGCTTTGAAATGTCATACATTCATAAGACCTAAGTTATATACATAAAAACCACGAATTACGACGGCCAACATGGCGTCTTCATCTCTCTACCGAAAAGAGCTGCCCCCTCTCCCCGGGTAGCCATCTGATACGACGTCGGTGGCGTTCTCCCACGTTATTGGCGATAGTTCAGACGCTCGTTGAGAACATCTGGCATTCTTTATGCTGCCCCTCGCGTTGGGAAAGCCTCGCCAACGTGCGGTTCGCCACGTTGCCCACACTCGTTCAGATACACGCTCCGTGTGCCGACGGCTTTACCGTGGTTTACACATGGTTCAGGAGATGTGACGTTATAAACAATAATAATCGCAAAATAGCACTACCACATAATACGACGAGTCTTTATTCATACATGGTATGATAATACTTAGCAACTTACGACAAACTTTAAAGGTAATTTCAAACCCTTTTTTTTATATTTTTTTTTCTCGGTGACAACTACAGTAAAATGAAGAAAGTAAAAAAAGTTTCTCGCTTACTACTATTCCGCTGTTCATGGAATAAAACTACGGCAATTGATCTGACGTACAATTTATACTTTCTACACTACAAATCGCAGCCGCAGGGAATTTTGCAAACGGTATACACACATTGAGCGAAATGTGCCTTCCAAATTGTATTACAGTACGACACGTTGTTCATGAGGACACAAACAGCAACGTTCATGGAAAACCACCCCATCGCGCAACATGTTTTAATCTATTCTTTCTCTACTACTAACTGTATTCGTGACATTTTAATGACATGCAGCACTTATACAAATGAATATATACCTACAAAATTACACACTTTTACAATATATAATTAAAGAAATATTAAATCATGTGTAATGTGATGGGTTAAAACCTTTCACTTAATGCACCACGTTATCATACATCTACGTATTTACTACTAAGACACTCCTGTATTCCAACCAGCTGAAAGAAATTCCTGACAGCTGACCGTGCTTGTTGACAACTGTGATGCGTACTCGGATGTAGACGAAAGCAGGAGACTTTTATAGAGCTACAGGGAATGGAAGAGAATGAGACAGTGTACAGCCAACGAATACCCATTGTTTCCGGCAGATCTACCTTTCCACTTCAAGACTCTGTAGTTTCCAGTGAGACTTGCATTTTCTACTACTATTAATAAATCACAGGGTAACCTATTAAATATTCCAGAGCGGTTTTGACATCTCCATGTCATCACACGGACAATTACATGTCGCTTGCTCAGGGGTGGACTCTCCAAAGACTTCATTCGTATTAGTTTTTGGTTAAGTAACCAGAAATATTGTTTATAAACAAGCCTTGTATTAAATGAATGTAGTAACGTTACGTATCATTTGCATCTCTTTGTTTGGATACTGCCGTTATTATTTTCTACATTATGCAAGAAAGCCTTATTTCTTGAATACTTTCCCATAAATATGACATGTTATTAAAAAAAAGAGAGAGGGACAGAGAGAAGGGATATGTGAAGTACTAACTCAAAGCTAGTTTCCGTTAAAAACTTTTAGGACTTCTAGAGGGTAGTGAGTACATACCATTTTGAATAGGAACTTACGACAGTTTCAATTCAGGTGTGTAACTCGTCAACGTCTGCTTAGGGACAAAGAAACCTGTGAGTTTCCTGTCCTGGTATGCAACAAAGTGTACCAGAACATGCTTCGGAGGTGCTCTGTATGTAACGACGTTGGTGGTCGCAACATCGAGCCGTTGTTCCAATGTATAAGCATGTTGCGGCTGCTGCCCTATGTGGTGGGCTCTTTTTGTTGTCGACTAATGTAAACCATAAGGTGTAAACTGTAATGAAAATGCGTCAGTAATAAAGAAACATTCCAATATTCATATTGATTGCAACAACTATACTGGGTTACGCCTAATTACCTTCTTCAAGTGGGAATGGATAAGATAATCACCTGAATTGATACTGTCGTAGAACGGAAACGATACGTTTCCGGACAAGAGTGCCTGTTGAAATTTTCATGTACTCACTGCCCTCTTCAAGTCGTAGAAGTTTGTAACGGGAATTTGCAACCAGCGTATATATAGATACATTAGCAATGTATGGTCAACGTCACTGTAAACATCGCGCTAGTTAGTTAGGTGGAGCTGCGGCACATTTTGCTGCAGTTGTGAGACGGCATCTATATCTTGGCCTCCTAGGTCACCCGATACAAATCCTTTGGATCAAAAGCGAATTCTACAGCACACCCGTTAACGTGGTTGAAGCACTGGAGCCGAGAATGGTACACGCTTGTAAAGAATTCGGAAATGATCGAGGGGTTTCGAGAGAATTCGATATTCATTGCAGAGACGCACACAGTATTGGATCGAGATGAAGAAAGAAACTTAGAACACCTCCTGTAACAGTTAACCCATACGTGAAATATGAACTAAATACGATGTAAATCTTAATAGTAAAATCTAAATTTCAAATTGTGTACTGACTAGGAATGTTTACAATGACGTAAGTGTCGGCTTGGAACCATACATTCGTAATTATCTCGCAAACGGCTGTCTTGGTTTTTGTATAGGTAGAATATAACTCGTCGCTCCCTATATTTTACTCCTGCTACCTTCAGAATTTGGAAGAGTGAATTCCTGTCGACATTGTCGAAAGCTTTCTACAAAAGCCAAAAACGTAGGTTCGCCCTTCCTTAGCCTATCTTCTAAGATAAGTCGTAATGTATTGCCTCGCTTGTTCCTACGTTTCTCCTAAATCCAAATTGATCTTCCCTAAGCTCGGATTCCACAAGTTTTTCCATTCGTCTGTAAATAATTCGTGTTAGTATTTTGCACCCATGACTTATTAAACTTATAGTTCTGTAATTATAATATTCGTCTGCACTTGCTTACTTTGGAATTGGAATCACTATATTCTTCTTGAAGTCGAAGGGTATTTTCCTTGTCCCATACATCATGCGTACCAGGTGGAACAATTTTTTCAGGATCTACTCCAGGGGCCTTGTTACGACTCATATCATTCAGCGCTTTGTCAAATTCGCAGTATCATATCTCCTATCTCACCTTCCTCCACTTCGTCTTCCATTTCTAGAATACTGCCTTCAATATTATTTCCTTTGTATAGAACCTCTGTAGTTCAGGTTTCCCCTCTTTGCTTAGTACTGGTTTTCCGTCTGAGTTCTTGATATTCATACAGCTGCTTTTCTTGTCTCCAAATATCTCTTATTTTCCCCTAGTTATGCATTCTTCTACGGTTCTGCATTTGTCCTCCAGCCACTCTTGCTTAGCCAGTTTGCACTTCCTGTCAATATCATTCTCAGACGTTTGTATTCCCTTTTTCCTGCTTCACTTGCTGAATTTTTATATTTTCTCCTCTCATCAATTAAGTTCAGTATATCCTGTGTCATCCAGGGATTTCTATTAGGCCTTGTACTTCTGCCTATATGATCCTCTGCTGCCTTCACTACCCGATCTGAGTTACCCATTCTTCTTCTACTGTATTACTTTCCCTTTTTTCAGCCAATCCTTGCCTAATGCTCCCTCTGAAACTCTCAACCACCTCTGGTTCCTTCAATTTGTCCAGGTTCCATCTCCTAACTTTTCCACCTTTCTGCAGTTTAAGTTTTAATCTGCAGTTCCTAACCAATAAGTCATGGTCAGAGTGTATATCTGCCCCTCTATATGTCTTACAGTTTAAAAGCCGGTTTCTAAATCTATTCCTTAACATTATAAAGTCAATCTGGTACCTTCCAGTGTCTCCTGGTCTCTTCTACGTATACAGTCTTCTTTCATGATGATTAAACTAAGTGTTGATCATTAAATTGTGCTCTACGCAGAATTCTACCAAGCGATCTCCGCTTTCATTCCTTTTTTCCCAGTCCATATTCACCTACTAAATTTCCTTCTCTCCCCTTTGCTACTGCCGAGTCACAGTCTCCCATCACAACAAATGTTTCGTCTCCCTTAACTTTCTGAATAATTTCTTTTATCTCCTCATACATTTTTTCGATATCGCTATCATCGACCGAGCTAATTGGCATATAAACTTGCACTACTGTGGCCGGTATTGGTTTTGTGTCTATCTTTGGTACGATAATGCGTTCAATATGCTGTTCATAGTAACTTACCCGCATTCCTATTTTCTTATCATCAGACCTACTCTTGTCTTACCACCAACTGATTTTGTATTTATATCCCTGTACTCACCTGACCAGAAATCCTGTTCATCCTGCCGGCGGACTCATTACATTTTGAGTGCGTTCTGTTTAGGAATGCCTGAAAACACCATAGTATATGAAAGGACAAAGTGAGGCGACTTTAGTTACATAGCACACCTAATAACTAATTATGGGGTTGCTGCGTTTTTTTACAAGCTGCTAACGACGATGTAATACATCACAAGAAGGTATACAATTTTACTTACGGCGGCTGCGTTATGAACTAATTTGGTAACGGCCGTTGCTAGTTCGTTGCCAACTACAGCAAACTAAACTGCTGCCACTGCAAGTAAAATTTAACCCAGGTAGGACACACAGTTTTTTTTTCCTTTATGCCATATGCTTTTTAATGTCATAGAAAACAAGAGCATCTTTGTACGGTTATAACCACTAAATTGTACATAGAATAGAAATATCTATAAAGGAGAATTGCGCTATGCGCATCATCTCAATACTAAGCAGGAATTACCACGTGATATCGAGAAAAATCCACTCTGTCCACACATTTGCTCTTACGATTGGTTTGGACCGCATTGGCTGCAAAGAAGCTCCACCATCTCCACGCAGAACTACCACATACATGAGAGCTAATATATAAAAATGAATGTTTGTGTGTTCGTATTTTATGCGCGGCCGTACCGTTCAACCATTTATGATGAAACTTCAACATATTGCATAAAATGCATTTTTTAAAAACCATGAGCTGTTTATTCAAAACCTTATACATCTACCAGTTTCGGTCATAGACCATCTTCATGGATAAAAAGGTGTTAAAACAGAATGGTAAAATGCATCAAATAAAATACGTCCAACTGAGACCAACAGGAGTCAGTATAACTAAAAGTTTAAAAATTGCAGTGGTCATCTTAGATAAAATTAGTCAAACATAACATAAAAGGTAAGAACAGACTATAGTATTCAACATATTGCTTGCACTTTGACTGTACGACAAATAGTTCAGGAGGTATAAGGTAATAAACAATGAAATGCGCGGAAAAGTGCTGCATCTTGCGACGCCTGCTTCTAAACCACTGTATAGTTTTCAACAAAATTTGTTATACACATTCCTTCCATGAGGTAACAAATGACGTAGGGATAAGAACTGCTTATGACATACAGTTCATGAGATATGATAATTATATGGTTGAATACCTGTGGCATCATGCGACATTCGAATGAAATTTTGGACACTTGACCTTCAAAACAAGAGGAATGTTACTGACACAGAAAGGTTTGTATGGTGCTTGACGGAGGCAGATTCTGCAGTTGAATTCCGATCCTGATGAATTTTTTAAATATGATTGAACAATTGCGTTGAAACTTTGCACACTTCACTTTCAGCACCAGAGGAAAGGCCTATCTACGTAAAGTTTTGTATGGTGCATGGAATAGGGGAATTTACTTAAGAGCTTCGAAAATATTTACAGTTTTATTCCATCTTACGAACTTTTGCAAACTTAACCTTCAAAACAAGAGGAACATACCTGTCTACCTACCATTTCATATGCTTAATGACGGAGGGAGGGTACCTTGCAATAAACTTCCAGTACACGATCATTACGAAAGTTAGCAGATCTTGGAGTCAGTGGACTGAGGAGGTGGAGGAGTTCGAAAGAGACGTGGAGTTGATTGATAGGAGGAGGAGCAGAGAGAGAGAGAGAGAGAGAGAGAGAGAGAGAGAGAGAGAGAGATTAGAGGAAATGAACAGGGGAGAGGACAGGAGCAAGTGGACAGAGAGAGAGAGAGAGAGGAAAGGGAAGGTGGACACAGAAAGAGAAGGAAAGGAGAGACGGACGTCGGGTTTTCAGCTAGTTGCACATGAAATTTATGAAATTGACGTCTCTGCAAATTTTAAAAATGTTTAACTATTTGTAAACCCATGGGACCGAATATCTGTGGTCATCGGTCCCTATACTTACTAACTACATAAACTCTCCTAAACCTACCCTAAGGAAAGCACACGTATAACCATGCTCGAAGGAGGATTCGGACCTGTGGCGGGTGCGGCGGTGCAGTACCTTGAAATGGTGCCTAGAATGGCACTGCTATTCCCGCGTGGCTGCAAAATTTTACCTTAAAAATTTAACAGCGCTATAATTACAAGTAAATCGCTTTGTTTCTCTGGCCGCCTTCCGGAACTGATGTACCAAAGCGTAAAGTTTTGATACAAGTGTGAACAAAAGCTATTCATGCCCAATGTTTACAAAAGTCCTCGTTTACCCTTACGAAAATTTTTAATTGCAAATTTTAAAGGGAGGATTCCTTTTGAACTAAGCCGGTAGCATAGAGGATCCCTCCTTTACTGGCTACGAGCGGCTGTGGATGGGCTCACGTACAACATCCATAAATCTGCATAGAAGATTCTGCGAAGCTTAAACGAAGAGATTATTCACGGGTGAGACAAGAAAATCGTAATAGCGAAAATATTCGCTAAGGCCTTCTTTTCAGAGGGAAATGAAAATGGTATTTGAATAACAGAATAGGAAGTGGTCACGAAATGTTTATTAAGAGATCGGGAGGTATTAAGATTTATCATTACTATTATTCACTACCGACCAAGAAATCATCCAGCAAAATCTATTTTCATTGTGAAAGCCAAGTAAAAAGGGGTGTCGGTGAAAGATGACGGTGGTGAGGACATAGTGTTTGTCACGGAATTTCAGTAGGCTTAATAATCTAACTTCATCACAAGTATTAAAAATTATTTTAACGGAAAAACTAAACTTACCAGATTTTAATAATAATAATAATAATAATAATAATAATAATAATAGAACAATGTAATATGACTAATATCGTCACCAGTATCGTATATAATACACCAAAGGTGTTTTCCTTGGATTAATCGGTTGAATTATCGCCTTGCGATCAAATGTTTTAGGTTCCCATTGTAGAGGCACTTCCTTTCGTCTGTTAATCGCACGGTTCTGCGGTGCGATCGCAAAACACCGACACTAAATTGATTAATTGAACAGATAGGTCAATGAAAGGACGGGCAGATCATAATTTTGCGAAAATAAATTGAAAGTCTCGTTCGAGGGAAGGCTTGAACCAAGGATCTCTCACTCCACAGCTATTCACACTAGCCACAGGACCACGGCACTCCTATGCTCACTACTTCCTCAACGTTGCTTAACTTTCCGATGGACAGCTCTGTTTTTATATTTTGGTTATTGTTTCATAGTTCCACACAAATTCTTCATGTTTTCTCGATTGGTATGTATTCAGTTTTTCATGGCCTATCCACTGTGCAAACTTTACTAAATCTGAGGGGGGTGCGATTGGGAGGTTCCCTGTTAGTATTTCAGTGAAATTTGACAGAATTTACAGCTATGTCAGAGGTAAAGAAGCTAAAGGTCAAACACAGTAAATTGCGTATTCTGAGTGACTGTCGACTTTTGCTACTAAAATTATTTAAACCTTTCATTCCCAGTGTTGTTCCTCGACAACAACGTATTAAAATCTGAATTTGACTGTATTTTGTGTATCAATCCTGAAAGTCGCATTGGTTTTTATGAACAACATGCTTCTAGTAGGACATTTTACTGCTTGGTACGGTGTTTAGCCACTTCTGTCCGTTTTTGAGGTTGTGTTACGTTGCCGTGGCCGTGCGAGCGTGATGTGGTTCGTGTTTATTTGAGCAGTGAATTGTCTTGTCTTGTGTTTGGTGCTGTGGTGAAGATTATGCTAGCATTAGTGATCCGACAGTGTTAACTATCAACAAAATAACGTCCAAAGTAATAAAATATCACGATACAAACGTCTTTGTTGTGCATGAAATACATGACATAAAGAAAATAAATAGTTCGATCAAAAATTTTAAAACACACTGTTTTCTGATTTTTAGTGAACCGTGTTAATACAGAAAATACTGAATTTTAATTTTTCCAAAGCTGAATTCATAATGTGGGAGTGGAAGGGTTAATGGCTTGCCGACATTGTCCACGCGCGACTGCTGCTGGGTTAAGCACTCATCACCGCAGTCGCCATGCTTCATTTGATGGGGTTCTTGAGATTCACACACATTTTACTGCAAACGTGTTACTGCACTAACTCTATCATCTCGGAATTAGCGAACTTTGTGACACAGTGTTAGCTTCAATACAGCCCTGAACTATAACTGGCGTTAATGAAACTTATGGCAAGTACACTTCAAATGTTCAAATGTTTGTAGATCTTATGGGACTTAATTGCGGGGTCATCAGCCCCTAAACTTACAAACTACTTACGAACTAGCTAATACTAAGGACGGCACATACATCCATGCCGGAGGGGGGATTCGAACCCCCTGACCGTAGTGGCCGTGCAGACCGTGTCTGACGTTCCGCAGACCGCTCGGCCACCGCGGCCGGCATGTACACTTCAGCTCAAGAGTAGGATGCCAACCAGATTCCGCACCGACACTCGATTGGTGTGATATTACGAATGTTTGAACGGACGTTGTGTATTATGACAGAGTTACGTCACTGCCCAGCGTCGAAGCTCTGCCTATTTGAGCCTGAAAATTGCTTCTGGAAAGTTTCCTGGGGTTTGTCGTACTTGTCGAATGAAAAGAACAAAGCGTCCGGCGGGTGTGCAGTGCGGAGTGGCGCGGCGGTGGCGGTAGTGGGTCAGGAGGTTGGGCGAGGTCAGCGCCGGCGCTGTCGCCGATCGATGGTGGTCGGCTGCAGCAGCGGTGGTGGCGGTGGCGGCGTCGTCGCGGCAGTGCCGGCCGGGCCGCGGCAGCAGCGCCGCCTGTTGCCAGCCGCGGCGCAGCCCCGGGCAACAGGTAGTCGCGTGGCCGCCGCGCCGCCGCCACCGCCACTGCCGCGCCACCATGACAACACACCGTGAGTACCGGACAACCACCCTCCCTCAATACGTAATAAACTGGAGCATACTACTACTACTACTACTGCTGCTGCTGCTCCTGCTGGTTTCATTGTTGATGCTGCTGCTGCTTTTGTGCTTTTGTTGTTGATGCTGCTGCTGCTGCTGCTGCTGCTGCTTTTGTGCTTTTGTTGATGCTGCTGCTGCTGCTGCTGCTTTTGTTGATGCTGCTGCTGCTGCTGCTTTTGTTGATGCTGCTGCTGCTGCTGCTTTTGTTGATGCTGCTGCTGCTTTTGTGCTTTTGTTGATGCTGCTGCTGCTGCTTTTGTGCTTTTGTTGATGCTGCTGCTGCTGCTGCTGCTGCTGCTGCTGCTGCTTTTGTGCTTTTGTTGATGCTGCTGCTGCTGCTTTTGTGCTTTTGTTGGTGCTGGTGCTGCTGCTGCTGCTGCTGCTTCTTTTGTGCTTTTGTTGATGCTGATGCTGCTGCTGCTTTTGTGCTTTTGTTGATGTTGCTGCTGTTGCTTTTGTTGATGCTGCTGCTGCTGCTGCTGCTGCTGATGTTGATGCTGCTGCTGTTGCTTTTGTTGATGTTGCTGATGCTGCTGCTTTTGTACTTTTGTTGATGCTGCTGCTGATGCTGCTGCTTTTGTACTTTTGTTGATGCTGCTGCTGCTGCTGCTTTTGTGCTTTTGTTGATGCTGCTGCTGCTGCTGCTTTTGTGCTTTTGTTGATGTTGCTGCTGCTGTTGCTTTTGTGCTTTTGTTGATGCTGCTGCTGTTGCTTTTGTGCTTTTGTTGATGCTGCTGCTGTTGCTTTTGTGCTTTTGTTGATGCTGCTGCTGCTGCTGCTGCTTTTGTGCTTTTGTTGATGCTGCTGCTGATGTTGATGCTGGTGCTGTAGATGTTGATGTTGCTGCTGTAGATGTTGATGTTGCTGCTGTAGATGTTGCTGCTGTTGCCTTTGTGCTTTTGTTGTTGTTGATGATGATGATGATGATGATGATGATGATGATGATGATGATGATGATGATGATGATGATGATGATGCTGTTGATGTTGCTGCTGTTGCTTTTGATGATGATGATGCTGCTGTTGCTTTTCTTGTGTTGCTGATGTTGCTGCTTTTGTGCTTTTGTTGTTGTTTCCCATGTATTCAAATATTCGGCTCCAGGTGCAGTTGTTACCTCAAACATTTGCTTCTGTTGAAAAATTGGGCATTTCCCAACATTTCAGGAGTGTCCTAAAAACAAATACCACATTTGGAAAAAGTCATACCATTTTTTTTCTAGATCTGAAAAAAAAAGTAATTGGTATTCACAGCTGTGCGTTATTATCGCAAAAAAAAAAAAAAAAAAAAAAAAAAAAAAAAAAAAAAAAAAAAAAAAAAAAAAATGGCTTGACTGATCTCAATTTTTTTTGTTCGCCTTAATACATGATGGATTAGTAAAACAAAACAGGAAAAATCATAAAGAATGGCTGAAAAATCGCAAAAAAACCTAAAATCAGACGCGTATTGTCTTCTCTAAAGGCAACCTACCAGTCACAGGTGTTACTTTTTTACCTGTATAAAGAAGTATGTCCCTTCCTCTGTTTGCAATTCATAAAAAAATCTACATTTTTATCCAGATCTTGATATATTTTCCAAACTTGATCTTCAAAACAAAAGGGTACCTTACAGCAGACTTAAATACTCTTTGACTAGTTACTGGAAAATTCGCTCTTGTATAAACGTTTTCCTGGAGAGGGTTTCAATAAACCGCATGTCAGCGTATAGAGCATGGAAAAAGGGTACATTGCAACGAACTTTAGTGGTCATCAGTAAAACATATATATATCTGTGTGTGTGTGTGTGTGTGTGTGTGTGTGTGTGTGTGTGTGTGTGTGTGTGTGAATTTCTATTGAGGAGGAGATGAAGAGACAGAACGAGGGAATAGAGGACGGGTGGAAGAGGTGGGCAGAGAAATGGGAGAGGAAGCGATGGACACAGAGGATTGCGGAGGAGGGGGAGGAGGTTAACTGAGAGAATATGAAATAAAAAATACCCAGACAACGGCAGATTTTCAGCTAGGCTGGAGCAATTGTGATGAAATCATCAGATTACCCAGGCGGGTAATCATGTTAAGTTTAGTATTAACTGTTCAAAGGTATTTATTTATTAAAAGAATACAACGCGAAATATGCCACAATAACTATTTAGAAAAGCTATTTCCTCTTTGTCTTTTGAACTTCGTCATATTTCAGAAAATGGTTTTATTGGTTGCTATGTTCTGTGTAATGATTTAGCACAATGAATACCGTTCTTGTACGATCCTAAATCTACATACTAACAGCACAAGCCAACATATATGTAAAGGTATTCATAGGATATATGACATCAACTGCGATTGGGCAAAGCTGAAAATGTGTACCCAGCCGGGATTCGAACCCGGGTCTCCTGCTTTCTAGGCAGTTGCACTGACCCCTACACCACTGGGGACACAGTGATCACCGCACCTGCAAGGACTACCTAATCACGCCTCCCGTCAGATACAAATTCCCAGCTTCGCCCTGCCGAATCCCGGCTGGGTACACATTTTCAGCTTTGCCCAATCGCAGTTGATGTCATATATTCTATGAATATTAAATAATAACAACTGCAGGATCAGAAGTGACGTCTGTTCTCTCGCAACAGACGCCACATGTGTATATATAATATATATATAAAGGTGTACGTTTCGCACTTCGAATGACAGTGGCGCCCCTAGCGGAGGAGTCTACTGTAGCAGCACTTTGAATGCACAGTCAGACACGCACAGTCAAGGATACGACACGAGCGCTTCAGGCGCCAGCACTGCATTAACAGAAGAATGGGATGATACAAACAAAGAATTTCATGTATAGTGACGTTACTTCCGTATTTCACAGTCACTAAATTTAGTGGTAAATAAAAAGTAATGTTCTGCCTCCTGCTAAACTCACCCTATAATTTTATCGTAGAAAATCGTTTAATGCGACAACTTGTAACCACGCGGGTTTATTTTCGGAAGCAGATGATCGTTTCCACATGCTTGCACTGTGCATATGATTTCTTGCGGAGCATGGTGGAGAGTATCTTTCGCCAAACGCGTTACCGTTTGACTAATCAGCATGGAATTTTTTACACACACACACACACACACACACACACACACACACACACACACACACACACACACACACAGAGAGAGACAGACAGACAGACACAGAGAGAGAGAGAGAGAGAGAGAGAGAGAGAGAGAGAGAGAGAGAGAGAGAGAGAGCAGATTTATGGAGAGAGGGGAGAGGTAATGACAGAGACAGAGACTGTTAGGTTTTCGTTGTTTTTCTTGTTGTTGTTGCTCCCAAGAGTGGTTGGAACTAGCTGTCAACGCTAGTTTGTGTGCGACATTTGTAGTAAGTGCTGCGTTCTGCATCCACATTCTCATTATACTCAAGCCTTAGTCTCCAGCTGCAATTTTTTCCTACTACAATTACCTCTACTACAAAATTGGTCACTTCAGTTGCCTCAGGATGCGACCTACAAATCAATTCTTTCTTTCGATAAAGTCGTACTGATAATCACTTGCTTTTTATAATGTTATGTATGCTGCAGTCTGCAACACAGTCGGAATTTTTAGATTATCGTCGCACAACTTGTCATATCTATTTTCATGAGCAAGAGCAAGAGCTGTGCTAGTTTCGGTGGAAAAAAATGCCTTAACGCATGCCCCATGCTTATCACCCATGGCCGCGGTGGAGTAGCCAAGCGGTCTAAAGCGTCTCGCTGCGGAGCGCGCGGTTGCTCCCCGTGGAGGTTCGAGTTCTCCCTGGGGCATGGATGTTTGTGTTGTCCTTGGGTTAGTTTACCTAGGTTTAAGTAGTTTGTAAGCTACTGACTGATGACCACGCAGTTTGGTCCGATAGATTTACAAACATATCACCCATGACTCGTATTGCCTTCTTTACTGTAAGGTAAAGCACAGTGCTTAACCAGGCATGGTCCTGTTTGGAGATGGCCTGCTGTTGCCCTCCTCCGACCTACGAACTGACTTACCCAGCCAGTCAAAGGAGGACCTACAGTTTAACTTGGGTTCGGAACCACGGTGCTACTCGATATTTTTTCACATCAGCCAGAGGTGAAAGAAGTGGAAAGTGACAGTTAAAAATCCTATGACCTGGGGATCGAAACTGCGACCTTTCGATTTGTAGTCTGGCACTCTGCCACTGTGCTTCCGAGCCGCATTCTTTACTGTATGTTCTTAAATATTATACGTTTCAGGTTCGTATAGAGGATAAGGTTTTCAAACTTGGAGTTCAAAAATTTGTAAAATTGTAATAATAAAATGATGTAATTGGAGATCGGTGTCTTCCACATTTTCATTTTATGGCAACCAGGTCGAAATGTTACAATTTTCATGTGAAAACTTCGAAAATTGAGAAAATTTCTCCTACTTTTTAAATAATTAATATTTTCTACATGAGCCGAGTAACGTAAAGGAAAACTGTCATGGATTCATCCCTTAAATGATTGCTATTATAAGAGTTAAAATTCGGTGAAGTTGGCATTATTCTCCTAATGCGAAATTTGTTGCGCTGTGTAACTCAAGAACCTCACACCGGATTTCAGTGAAATGCATTTCATTTTGAAGTTGAATATCTAAAGCTGACGTAGGTATATAGCAATAAACATGGAACAACTAATTCACTGTAACTTTTTTCATTTATTAACAGTGCATGTTGCATAAGAAACGTACATAGGCTAGAATTTTTTTTTATTACACATTGCTATCCGTTTTATGTATTACTGAATCCCTTATATTTAACGTGGGGGAAAAATAATAAACACGCAAGCTCTCGCTGCATTATAACAGGACTGACTGGCGAGCCGGCGTCCGCAACGCAACAGGGGAATACGGCTTGTAGCTGGGACACTGTCAACAGGAGGCTAAAGGCCTGGCTGGTTGCATACATCACGGCGTAACGCAGCCGCTGCCGTACGATGTAGCGCACCAGTTTCTAGATACATTTTATTTTTTCTACAGCTCTATTCAAGACACCATAAAACTGTTTACAGATACTGTTTCTAAATCAAATGATCAATGTGTTCATTTTATTCCATTTAAAAATGCAATTTATGGACAAATGATGAAAAGTACTTGAAATTTAAATCCTAAAAATACCGCATAAATACCACAACAATCTATAAAACAGTGCTTTCATTTTGTAATTTATTTGAAAATTATACTGTGATGTTTTGAGTAATCTTTCTATAGGGATATCCTTTATCTGCTCCCATTCTTTTTTCGCCTTTGCACATTCGTAGTCGTTGCTTTGAATATGTTCTGTCAAGAGGCTTATGAGCAATTTTGCGCCCTAACCCACCCTCTGGTCCCAAAAAAAAAAAAAAAAAAAACATCTAGGTCTGCAGCATCGTTTTTACCGTCCAGCAACTTTGAAGGACCCTTTCTAAGTTATTCAACTTTTTTCGATTGTTCCAACAGGCCTAAAATCCAGACATAACTCATCAGTTATGAGAGCGACTTTTGATTCCTTTGCAGGTGTCGAGCACAATGACTCTGAAAGCCATTGTTATTGTTTCCACGCATAAGCAAAGGACCACGAAATCAAAAAATAAATGCCTTTCCGTAAAGGCCATTTCACACCGGCGTAGCGAATATCAATCTCCGACTTCGGAAGAAAGCGCAGACGTTTCAAGTAATATAATCAACTGAGGCGTTACGTATTGACGTAGCTGGCGTCGCGTCCAGCCGCGATACACAAGACACACATCTCCAGCTGCGTGTGCACACACAACACCGTCGCCTCGTATACTGACTCGCTCAAGCGGACTACACACTGCTCAAAACAGTTAGTGGACCAGATGAGACATACTCAGTATACGTATGGTGACGAATTTTATTCAGATACTGGTTACAGTTGCAATTTTTCTGATAAAATACGGTATTTTACTTGAGATTCACCTGGCGTTTATCTAGAGCAACACACCATGGGGCTACTATAATAGTGAAAAAGTCCGCTAATATAGTGTGTGATCACCTCGGAAGGCCAGTACAATTAAACACCTGTGTGGCATGATCCTGTATAAGGTTATCAATTAGCTCTTGGGGGTTATTTGGCTATTCTTCCATGAATGCAATATCCAGCTGTGCAGCCGTTGTGAGAGGTGCTCGTCTGGCTCCAGTGAGTCTGTCAAGTACATCCCATGCATACTCAATCGGGTTTGAGTCCTGTGAACAAGTTGGCCACTCCATTCGTTTATTTCCCCGCAACTTGAAGCATGTTGTCAAGTGAAACTCTGTGGGGGCGAGTGTAACTGTCTACCGGTCGTCTCTATATCTCTGAACAATCAAAGCGCCACTCTGAACGACATAGAGGTACGTTCATCTGCCAATACTATACTGACACCTGCCCACACCATTCATCCACCAGTATAATAAGGTGGTGATTCGCCGGCTGCGGTGGCCGAGGGGACTGAGGCGCTCCAGTCACGGTCTGCACGGCCACTACGGTCGGGGGTTCGAATCCCCCCTCGGGCATGGATATTTGTGCCGTTCTAGTTCGTAAGTAGTTCATAAGTAGTTTGTAAGTTTAGGGACTGATGACCGCTTAGTTAAGTCACATAGACTATACAAACATTTAAACATTTTTTTCCTCTCCCTCTCCATGCCTCGCTGTCATTTCTTAGGAGGTCTGTCATGCGCCTCTGGGACCAAGAATGGTTCGCCGTCATGGATAATAAGTTGCGGTCAATAAAAAACACAGTTAGGCCCTGGCGTACATCCGTACAGCCTGTCAGGTGTGTTGAAGTCTACTTAACAAAACTTCGAATAGGGCACTGCCCCCTGACGCATAGATTCTTTCTTTGTGGCACAAGCTGGTTTGTCGGATGACCTCCGCTGTGAAATGACAGTGGCACGCGTTTTACGATTTTGTTTTTTGGCCGATCTCCTACCAAAGATCTTAGGTCGACGGTTCTAAAATATAGATAGAGGAAGATAGGATCATTCGATCCATCCCTCTTTGATTAGCCCGCCGTCTTTTTAGCCTTGTCCCCCATTTCTCTGTCTTGTCTAGTTTATTAGTGCCACTGAACCTTTCATTATTATACATATGACGTAGGGGGATGAGCGTACGTCCTTTCGTATTCTCTCTTCCCTTGCCTGTCTCCTGTGCCATTTAGCAGTATTACACTCATCTCTTCCTAGTATGGGCGCTGATAACGATGTTGAGCGGCCTAAAGCTCCAATAACAACAACAACAACAACAATTGGTTTTGATCTTGAGATGATTTTACTAGACTGTAAATGACGGCGACATCTGCAAGCAACCTAAGAGAGCTGCTCAGATTTTCTCTCAAAACGTTTATGTGAATAAGAAACAGCAGAGGTCCAATAACATTGCCCCGTGGAGCTCCCGATATCCCCTCTGATTTAGTCGATGCCTTACCATCGATTACTAAGAACTGTGTCCTCTCTGAGAGGAAATACCTTATCCAGTGGCAAATTTGGGGCGATATACCATAACCACGCAATTTGATTAAAGGCCGTTTGTGAGGTACGGAGTCAACAGAACCCGGCACCATTCGTTACGACTTCATTCCTGGTTTTCCTCCGCTCAATTTCTTCGGGTTAAGTGGTGTCATGGTTTTAACGGGACACACACCAAAGGCCTTTGTGCGTACAGGCCACATTCCCGAAGGCTATTTCTCACTGTTTTGATATTGCGCGTTGTGTTGGTGCTTGGAGGGTTCGTTGCAGCTAGTTGTATTTAGCAGCCTGTCTCGACGGGCTGTTAGCCGGAGGTATCGGTAATTTCTTGCTGGTGTTACCCGTGAAAGACTTGTCTTCTTTTAACGGTTCCTGTTATCTGAAATCGCGCCCAGGTCCTGGAAATTAGTTTGGTACACATCATTAGTGTCGGATGAGACGTTTTTGAAAAAAGAAAGTTCAAATGTTTGTGCGGGGTCAACTGTACCTAAACTTACAAACTACTTATGAACTAGCTTATACTAAAGACGAGACATCCATGCCCGAGGAGGGATTCGAACCCCCGACGGGGAACGGCCTCACGCATCGGAACATAGCCTCTGAATGGGCTCGGCAGCTTCGCCGCGGCAGCCATTTTTGTTGCATCTGCACTACCTGCTCACACACTATCTCAACCCAACTGCTCGTACAATTCGTTTGGAAAGCACAAGTTAACTACCCCCTCCTTCTGCAGCAATTTTGTTATTACCACTATATCGGTTGCGCCATTTTGCTTCCTCCACTCCGTAGATTCGAGAGAAAGGTGTCGAACGATATTAGTTGGTTCTGCTGATGGTAGTACTTCAGAAGTTAGGTATGTCAACTAATCCCTTAATTGTTTTGTCCAGTATACTTGCTCTATGTTGGCAAATACACTACGCTTGTCCATCCATTTTTGGAGTATTGTTGCCCAGTGTAGGAGGACATCGAAAGAATCCAGAGAAGGGCAGCTCGTTTTGTACTGTCACGATACATGGCAGACATCGTTACGGAAATGATACAGGATCTGGGATGGGAATCATTACAACAACGGTGCTTATCGCTGCGGCGTGGGCTACTTAACCCATTTCTGCACAAAAATAGAAATTGTGAAAAAGTGTTATATTTAGTCATCAGGTTCTCTTTAAAGTAATTGATATAACATTACAAATATTACAAACTAGCAGTATGAGTTGTAATTTGCACCATCCATAATGTTGCGCTGTTTCCTAGTAAAAAATAGAAAAATTTAGTTTTTGTGATCACATTCTTCTATTTGTTGAAAGTGTGCAATATTGTCTATTATATGATAACTCTGACTTACATTGATGGTATCACTCATGAAATATTGAAAAACACTCTGTGTGAAGCTGAACTTGACATTTCTTGTGTATGTAGATCTGTGAATGCCTTTTAACACATGTGTTATGAGTTTTGTATAGTAAGTCCATTTCGACTGCATTTTGTAAGGCTAAATTTTGTGTTGCGTGTACGCAACACTGGGAAGAAATGAGTTAAGAAACTCCAAAAAATGTTTAAATGTTTGTATAGTCTAACTTAGGGACTTAACTACGGGGTCATCAGTCCCTAAACTTACAAACTACTTCTGAACTAGCTATCACTAAGGACGGGACAAATATCCATGCTAGAGGGGGGGGATTCGAACCCCCGACCATAGTGGCCGTGCAGACCGTGACTGGAGCGCCTCAGTCCCCTCGGCCACCGCGACCGGCTAAGAAACTCCAATCGCCAACATTCTCTTCCGAATGCGAAAATATATTGTTGACTCCCACTTACATAGGTAGAAATGATCGTCAGAATAAAATACGAGAAATCAGAGCTCGAACGGAGAGATTCAGGTGTTCTTTCTTCCCGGGCGCTATTCGAGAATGGAATGGGATTTAATAGTATAATGGTGGTTCGATGAACTCTGTGCCAGGCACTTAAATGTGATTAGCAGAGTATCCCATGTAGATGTAGAAATACGAAGACGGGATAAGCTCGTCAGATGTAGGTTTCGGAATGAAAAGTATGTATCTTCAGTTGGGATAGGTGCTACGTACTGGGTCTGTGATGTTTTTCGGAGACGTGGCTCGAGATAGGCTACGCGAGTATGAGGCGCCTTTGACTGTATCGGGAGGTGTTGGTGGTGCTGCTGGTGAGTGGGTCGGTGCTGTACTGTGGCGTGGTGTGCCGCCTGCCGCCGCGGCCGCCCCCACGGCTGGCGTGTGGAGCCTCCCCAGTGAATGGGCGCCGATCGATGCCGGCGGCGCGTGGCCACCACGTGGAGCCACGGCGCTGCTGCTGTCTGCTGCCTGCTGGCCGAACGCGCCACTTGCTGTGCCGTGAGACGCGCTGAGTCCCGAAACAGTCTCCTCTCTCTCACCATCGTCGTAGCTATTAAAAACAAATTTAGCAACCTCTAACTTTGTGGTAACGATGGCCAGAGACGAGGAATTACTCTCACAGAAAAGGAAGTGAAATAACAAAGCCAGTAAATGTCACTTAGGGTGCGGTTACGCTGCCACCTCGCAGCTGGCAGCTCGCTGCTCGCCATGTATATTCTCCTGCAGCTGTTACATTACAGCTAAGTGCACAGCTGCAGTGGCATGAAGTGTGAAACATGTTCTCCACATCTCCTGGCGACAGTGACTATTATTTGTTTACAACAAAAATGTTACTGGAAAGGAGAAGGAAGAGGAGGAATGCAGAGCATCCTTTGAATGAACGTCACTACAGATACTATCACAAGTAGTACCAGTAGCTCAAAAACGATACAGATTCCTTTCTCAGACATAATAATCGTCTGCTTCAGATCTTCAGTCATTGTTGCCTGTACTGAAACTGCCTCTAACGAACAATATTATGGTCGGGGGTTCGAATCCTCCCTCGGGCATGGATATTTGTGCCGTCTTTAGTCTTAGCTAGTTCATAAGTACTTTGTAAGTTTAGGGACTGATGACCCCGTAGTGAACCATAGACTATACAAACATTTGAACATTTCAACAATATTGTGCGTGATGGGCACGAGAGTTCCACGTGCGCAACAGTCAAACGCCGTTCTGCTACAGTGACAGTGAAGCAACCAATCACAGTGGAAGTTTCAGGCCGGGCGGCGATGGTCGTAGCGCGAAACACAAACCAGTTTGATATCATCGCCTGGCGAGGATCGCAGCGAGCTGCGATGGTGCACGCTAAATGGGCCGGTAAGACTGTGAGGGTTTGATTCATCATCGCCGAGCCATGTCAGCGAGCAGCGAGGTGTCAGAATACACACACCCTTAGAGACTTTGTTACTACGATGTTTTGATTACCACTGCTGTACGCCTCCGTAACCTCGCTGACCGCCGATGCAAGGGGACCTGGTTCGATTCCCCGCCCGGCAGGGGAGAGGGTGTTGCATGATTGTCCTCATCATCACTTTCATCATCATCATCATCACTTTCATCATCATCATCATCACTTTCATCATCATCATCATCATCACTTTCATCATCATCATCACTTTCATCATCATCATCATCATCACTTTCATCATCATCATCATCACTTTCATCATCATCACCACTTTCATCATCATCACCACCACCACTTTCATCATCATCAACATCATCATCATCATCATCATCATCACCACTTTCATCATCATCATCATCACCACCACTTTCATCATCACCACTTTCATCATCACCACTTTCATCATCACCACTTTCATCATCACCACTTTCATCATCGACCTGCAAGTCGCCGAGGTGGCGTCACTACAAAGACTTATCGTCAGCGACCGAATACTTCAGGATATCCTGGCCAGCAAAAGCCATGCGATCATTTTATTACCGCTGCTGACATCGACCTGTGAATTCCAGCACTTTCACTGCCCGCTGTGTGTGTGTGTGGGGGGGGGGGGGGTGTAATATCGTTCCTGTTATCCCATTTCCCAATCTTTATTACTAGACACCCGATTTTCATGTACTATCAAACCGTAAAACATACATGCTGTAAGGAAAGGAAGAAAGGTTTGTGTTTGGGTTACTGATATTAATTTTTTGATTTGATAATTAAACGTGTCAATATGTGTGTAATAACGGTTGTGTAACGTAACTGACGTGATCTTAAATTCGTTGTTAGCCGGCCGCGGTGGCCGAGGTGACTGAGGCGCTCCAGTCACGGTCAGCACGGCCACTACGGTCGGGGGCTCGGATCCCCCCTCGGGCATGGATATTTGTGCCGTCTTTAGTCTTAGCTAGTTCATAACTAGTTTGTAAGCTTAGGGAATGATGACCCCGTAGTTAAGTCCCATAAGTTGTACAAACATTTGAACTTTTTTTTTTTTAAATTCGTTGTTAGCTACGTTTAAACTCGTAAATAAAATGTCAAGTGGATGTAATTAAATTGTGATTAATTTGCAAACCAGTTAGTGTAATTAACAAAGCTATGGCCCGACCTGACAACTTGACAAAATATTTCACTCACCTTCACCTGCCTTACAATCTCCTTTCGGAGACGTGCACACACCAGATAGCTGAAAATAAATCTACCGCGTATGTACAATGCGTATTTTGTAATTTGCACGCCTATGATAGCAGTAATTTTGAATAATGACCTTTCATGATAATCAAGGCAACGTGGTTGGTAGGTGGGTGCAAATCAACCACTAATCTAAATATTTTATAAATAGTACTGCTTTTGGGAAAAATTCCAAGTTTTACGCAAGTTAAGCTCTGAAAATATTTGCATTCGATAATTGAAAAATGATTGGTTCTGCTAAGACAGATTTTGGCGCTGTCAAGAATTGATCTCAGTTTTCAGTGAGCCTCTAATCATTGAGTTACGCAATTAATAAAATTTGAAATATTATTTTGAAATAACGTTTGATCAATATTAGTGATTATCAGAGTCTTATAAGAGTTCATTTACCGATCATCAATAGGTATCGTAATAATTGCGTCTGCCCTTCTAAGTTCAAGTGAAGTTTGGAAAGTAGGAGGCGAGGTACTGGCGGGAGTAAACTTGTGAGGCGGCATCGTGAGTCGTGTCGGGATAGCACAGTCGGTAGTGCGCTTGCCCGCAAAAGGTCCCAGGTTCGAGTCCCGGTTCCGGCACACAATTTTCATCTGCCAGGAAGTTTCATGTCAGTTGGTAGAACTTATATTTTCGACAGATTTTAAAACGTGATAGGAATAATACAGTAACACTTACCGATAAAAATATCTGCTTTTGTTTTACCACTCATAACGACGACGCACTCAAAACTTTTTAGTTTTCTGCACATCTATGGCAAAGTGCCATTCGAATTACGTAAATTTAAATTGTACAATTAATATTACATAATCGGTACTTCAATCTCCGTGTTAACGTATTCATTTAACTATTTACTCAACAGTATCGTTATGTAATCGGGTTTGGTTTACCTGTAAACATTCCAGTTTCACGTGCGGAAGTATTCGGAGCACACTTAGACGATTTCGTGTTTCTCGGTGCCTGTCAGCGCCGCTACACACGGCTGTTGTCACGTCCGCAGTGCTTGGCTGCCGAGGCGCGCTGCTTAGAAAGCGGAACGCGGAAAGCGCAGCCGTTCAAGCTTCGTTCCGCCAGCCACGACAAATAAGCAAAGCGCTCTGTACGTGCACTGCTTAGGTCTGGCCTCGGTGTTTGGTGGGTACGGTCATTTTGCGTCTTGGGCGTTGCGAAAGTACGTAGACCAGATTTTTGCGGCGGCATGCTATCCTCGATGAACACTTAACCACATGTCTGCACAATCATGCTTAACCCTTTCAGACCCAAGGTTGTAGGTGATGACATTAATATAGAGATGGTCGTTTAAGATGCAAAATTCATACAGTAATTCATTACAAAATAGATAAAAAATTTATTTTCAAAAATTTTGTACCCACACGCAATTGTCCATTTTGGTCCTTCACTACAAATTATGATGATCTGCACTATCTTACAGTACTGTGCCTTTGAAAGAAATGACATAACACCACAGGGTCATAAAATCAACTGGCTGTCAGATACGATAGCTTCGCATGTTAAAACAAGGATGTCAACTCCTTGTCAAAAAGTCTTTCTTGCCGCCATTGTAAGTGTACTGGAAGTATGCCAACTTTGCCGACTGCTGGTGTCACCCAGTGTAGAAACAAGGAACCAAAACACGTCGCACACGTTACCACAGTCAATCGCACACCTGTCGATATTCCATAAGCACGCAATTCGATTAGAAGACGCTTGTGAGGTACAGTGTCAAAAGCCTTCCGGAAATCTGTAAATATGGAATCGATTTGACATGCTTTGTCGATATTAATCACATAATGTGAATAAAGAGCTAGTTATGTTTCACACGAACGATAATTTTTGAATCCGTATTGACTGTGGATCTCTTTGAGATAGTTCATAATGTTTGAGGGAAGTATATTTTCTAAAATCCTGCTGCAAACTGCCTGTTATTTTTCGGATCACGCCTATTGCCTTGCTTTATTATTGGAGTGACCTATACAATGTTGTAGCTATTGATTACGGATCTTTCGCCGGCCGCGGTGGCCGAGGGGACTAAGGCGCTCCAGTCACGGTCTGTGCGGCCACTACGGTCGGGGGTTCGAATCCCCCCTCGGACATGGATATTTGTGCCGTCCTAGTTTGTAAGTAGTTCATAAGTAGTTTGTAAGTTTAGGGACTGATGACCCAGTAGTTAAGTCCCATAGACTTTACAAACATTTGAACATTTTTTGAACGGATCTTTCATTGGCGAATATGTAATAGCTATTCCATCAGCATACTCGTAAAGGAATGTAATTGGTATCCATTCGGGACCAGGAGACCTTTTTGTTAAGTGATTTGCTTTGATACCCCGATACGTACATACTTCTAAATTACGCATGCTGGCAGCTGTTCTTGATTCGCATTCAGGAGTATTGGCTTCGTCTTCTTTGGTGAAGGAATTTCGGAAAGCTATGTTTATCAATTCTGCTTTAGGAGAACTGCCATCAGTAGCATCACAAATGCTATCGCATAGTTAAGGTATTGATGGTGTTTGGCCGCTAGTGTTTTGTATATTCGACGAGAATTTCTTAGTATTTTTCTACCAAATCAGGTGACAGGTTTCCTTGTGGAAACTATTATAAGCTTCTCGTGTTGAAGTTGGAGCTAAATTTTGAGTTCCTGTAAAAAATTTCCAGCCTTGGGAACTTAGTGTCTGTTTAAATTTGGCATTCTTTTTTCTATGCTTTTGAAAGAGTGGCCTAATTTGCTTTGTGTACCACATTAAATCGAACTTCTCGAAATTTTGATGCCGCGGCGGAGTGACCGAGCGCTTTAAGGCGCTATGCTCCGATGCGCGAGGCCGTTTCTCGTCGGGGTTTCGAATCCTCACTGGAAGATGGATGTTTCGGTTGTCTTTAGAATAAATTAGTTTGTAAGTTTTGGGGACTGATGACCCTGCAATTAAGTCCCATCAGTTTAACAAACATTTGCATTTGAAATTCAGATGTAGGAGAATCATATATATTCTTTCTCATCGGCGTTTTTTTGTGAGTACGCCATATCTCCCGTATTACTTACCCAAAATTAACGATTCAGGTGTCATTTTCAAGGTTTCGTTTTTTACTAGTTACGAAAAATACGCAAATAGTGAAAATTCATTGTTTTCACAAAAACTTTATTTTGTTCAATCTAAGGTGATACCCGGTGGTGACATGTATTTACGGTAGCTCCCATCAGCCTTCGCGCCGATTTTGAGCTTAGTTTGTGTGCCCGATATAAATGCAATGTAGAAGTTGCCACCTATTGACAATCTGTTTAACTAACATGAGCTATAGTTCTTGCAGTTGTTTAGATTCTTTACGCATTAACCTCACACCTTCTGATCCAACCATGCCTTTCCAAATAAGACAAGTCCCAATAAAAGTAGCCTCCGCTATGACCACAAATAAAGCACAAGGTCAGACGCTTCAAAGGGCAGGATTATATTTACCAGAACCTGATTTTTCCCATGGATAATTAGTTATACGTGGCTTTCTCACGAGTTCGCTCATTCAGTGATATTTACGTATGTGCTAACAAAGTAAATATCTGATTTTTACATGTTTTAAAATTGATAATACTGTATTTAATTATATATACACCGGGTGATCAAAAAGACAGTATAAATTTGAAAACTTAATAAATCGTGGAATAATGTGGACAGAGAGGTAAAATTTGACACATGCTTGGAATGACATGGGGTTTTTATTAGAACCAAAAACAGACAAAAGTTCAAAAATGTCAGACATATGGCGCTACATCTGATCAGAAAAGCAATAATTAGCATAACAAATTATGACAAAGCAAAGATGATGCTCAATATGTTCAAAAAAATGTTCAAATGTTTGTAGAACTTATGGGACTTAACTACGGGGTCATCAGTCCCTAAGCTTACAAACTACTTATGAACTAGCTAAGACTAAGGACGGCACAAATATCCATGCCCGAGGGGGGATTCGAACCCCCGACCGTAGTGGCCGTGCAGACCGTGACTGGAGCGCCTTAGTCCCCTCGGCCACCGCGACCGGCTCAATATGTTCACCATCATTCCTCAACAATAGCTGTAGCCGAGTAATAATGTTGTGGTCTTTACAGGAAATGCTCAATATGTTCACCATCATTTCTCAACAATAGCTGTAGTCGAGGAATGATGTTGAGAACAGCACTGTAAAGCATGTCCGGAGTTATGGTGAGGCATTGGCGTCGGATGTTGTCTTTTAGCATCCCTAGAGATATCGGTCGATCACGATACACTTGCGACTTCAGGTAACCCCAAAGCCAATACTCACACGGACTGCGGTCTGGGCCCTGAGAGGCCAAAGCATGACGAAAGTGGCGGCTTAGCACACGATCATCACCAAACGACGCGCGCAAGAGATCTTTCACTCGTCTAGCAATATGGGGTGGAGCGCCATCCTGCATAAAAATCTTACGTTCCAGCAGGTGTTTATCAGCCAGGCTGGGAATTATGCGATTCTGTAACATATCGGCGTACCTCTCACCCGTCACGGTAGCATTTACAAAACCAGAATCACGCGCCATCTGTCTAACATTTTTTTTTTTTTTTTCTTTTTTTTTTTTAATAAAACGCCATGTCATTCCAAGCATGTGTGTCGATTTTTACCCATCTAGATTGTTCCGTGATTTATTAAATTTTCAAATTTATACTGACTTTTTGATCACCCGGTATCTAATATATAAATCAGAGTGTCCGTATGTATGTACGTGTTGCACACAAATCTACAGTTTTGATCCAATCTTTTTCAATTTTGTACACGTAAGCTTCAGTCCATGAGGACGGTCGCCGTAAGTGTAAGAATCACGTGCGATACATAGTTCACGAGATAGGACGTCATAAAAATGAGATGCGCGCAAAACTGCTGCATTTGGCGACAATGCTCATCATTTTCTCCTAAATCACTGGACCGATTTCAAATAAATTTAGTACACACATTCCTTACCGTGAGGTAATAATTGCTGAAGGGTTAAGAATCACGACACATGGTTCAGAAGATATGACGTCATAAACAATAGCAATCGGAAAAAAGGGCCTGCCGGCCGCGGTGGCCGAGGTGACTGAGGCGCTCCAGTCACGGTCAGCACGGCCACTACGGTCGGGGGTTCGAATCCCCCCTCGGGCATGGATATTTGTGCCGTCCTAGTTCGTAAGTAGTTCATTAGTAGTTTGTAAGTTTAGGGACTGATAACCCCGTAGTTAAGTCCCATAAGCTTAACAAACATTTGAACATTTTGAAAAAAGGGCCTTATAATGCAGCGAGACTTTATAAATACGCTATACGCTATATGAGAGTGAGAGTACTTAGCGACTTGCAACAAACTTTAAAAATAGTTTCAAACCTTTGTTAAACTTTTTCTCGCTGACAACCATAGCAAAATGATAAAAAGAAAAAAGTTTCTCGCTTACTACTTCTCCGCTTTTTATGTAGTAAAACTACGGCATGCGGTATGACGTTACAATTCATAATTTCTACACTATAAATTGTAGCCGCAGGAAATTTTACAGACAGTGTACACGCATATAATTGAGTGTACTTTCTAAATTGTATCGCAGTCATGTAGTTCTTGAGAATATGAGCACATAAACAGTAGCTATACAATCATTTGAACATAAACAGTAACCAGAATGAAACTTTCACTCTGCAGCGGAGTGTGCGCTGATATGAAGCGAGGTACTGGCGGAAGTAAAGTTGTGAGGCGGCATCGTGAGTCGTGTCGGGATAGCACAGTCGGTAGTGCGCTTTTCCCGCGAAAGGCAAAGGTCCCAGGTTCGAGTCCCGGTTCCGGCACACAATTTTAATCTGCCAGGAAGGTTCATAAACAGTAACGTTCATGGAAAACCGCAACATCACGCACAAAGTTTTAATCTATTACTTCTTTGCTGTTGAATCTTCCGGGTTATGTGGTCGTGGTCGTGGCCGTCGGCATGACTCACCGCTACCAGTAACACCTCTGACGATGTCCAGCGCAGCTCTGGACGAAACGTCAGGAGCAGATATGTTTCTTCGACCACGACCACATAACCCGGAATATTCAACAGCAATTATTTCAGCCGGTCGTGAAAGCCTTCACTATTACTTCTTTACTACTAACTGTATTCCCAAGAGATTTTAGACATACATCCATTAGACAAATGAATATATACCCGAAAAACGGCAGGAAGAAATAAATAACCGGGCAACGACGGGCATTCAGCTAGTGATATAGTTTTCAAAATGACAAGCCAAGATCGCACACTAACAATTTATTAAACGACGACCGGTTTCAGTGCACTGTTACCATCATCTGGTCACACTTGTTTTAATCTGGTCATCTTATTTAAAAAAATTGGGTATAATATAACAAGTGCAATGTTGCACTTGTTATATTATACCCAATTTTTTTAAATAAGATGACCAGATTACAACATGTGACCAGATGATGGTAACAGTGCACTGAAACCGGCCGTCGTTTAATAAATTGTTAGTGTGCGATCTTGGCTTGTCATTTTGAAAATTATAAAACGATTAGATCGCATTCAGACCAGAATATATATAAAATCATTGAGACTGATATTTGTTACTCTTACTCAAAGTTCATTGACTTTTGTACAAATGTGTACGACATAAACACGCGAGCCGCTGGCAGAGGCTGCACGTGCGGTGGTGGAGGTATCGATGCCAGCTGAGTGTACCTGCCCGCTACCTGCTCGCTGTGAGTCAGCGTGCTGCGGCTGCGGCGGCTTGTGGCGTGGCGTGCCTTCCCCGTGACTCAGCCGGCCTGCAGTCTGTCGTAATCCGCCGCCATTGTGTCTGCATGCACGCTTCCCGCCGCGCGTCACCCGGCCTTCACGTCTCTTTACCCTTGCACTCTACCTAAACACTTTCAACTTACTCTTACCGTTAGTTAAGGACCGATCCAATATCCGGTTTCGGCCATAAATCAGCCGAATACCCATTATTTACGACAGATCTGGCTTGTAACTTCAAGAGACTGCAGTTTCCAGTGAGATTACCATTTTATATTACCATTAATAAACCACAGGGGTATCTACACAATACTGTGGAGTGGATTTGGCATGCCCAGGTTACTCACATGGACAACTTAATGTCACTTGCTCAGGGGTGGCATCACCAAAGAAATTATTCACTTCAGATCTTGGGCAAGTAACAAGAAATATTGTTTATAGTAAAGTTTTGAATTAAATGTATGTATTAAGATTACATAGCCTTTGCATCTTTATCAGTGGCGTAACTAGGACTTGGCTTTGCGGGGGGGGGGGGGGGGGGGGGAATACATCTGCTTGACGAGCAAAATTTTAGTCAGTTTCCAGACAGACTACCATCTACCACTTCCGTTGAAGAAACTAATTCACTCCCATCCAATGAAACACCCCAAGTTTCCAATCTTTACCTGTACCATATTGCTGTTATACGATATTTATTTATTTATTTATTTTTGTTCTGTTGGGGGTTTTTTATCTCCCCCTCCCCCCCACACATAGTTACGCCACTGATCTTAATGAATCCTTACTTTGTTTGGATACTGTACTTAAAATTTTGTATATTATGCAAGACAGGTAATTCACCTGAATAAGAAATAACACTAACACTTGCACCGCAAATATTGCGGAAACGGAAAGTGCGATTCTGTCCGATTTCCACAGAATGGATTGGTACTGCCAGGCACTTAAATGTGATTTGCAGAGTATCTATGTAGATGTACTCAAGGACTGGTATTTTTAGCCAATAAACAAATTGTAAAAATATCAAGAAAGTGTATTTATTATGCAAACATGCAATATTTCAAATGGAACAATAACTATTTCTATCATGCACTGAAATTTTTTACACCAGCTGTGTACAAAGAATTTTGAATGACATTTTTATCAGGTTTACTTTGGCAGCTACAACCGTTCAAAGTTTCAAGAGCGGAGGCTGCGATAGCATAGCAGACTGGCCGAGTGGTTAGTCCCTGGGGCACGGCCCACTATCTCATGACCACCAGCCAGTTAGCTACGCTGTCATAGCCTCCGCCCCCGGAACTTTGAACGGTTGTAGCTGCCAAACTAAACGTGATATAAATGTCATTCAAAATTCTTTGTACACATCTGGTGTCAAATTCCATCGCATGGTAGAAACAACCAGTGTTCAATTTAAAAAACTGTTTGCATAAAAATACTTTCTAAGTAATATTACAATCTGTTTGTTGGGTAAAAATACAAGCCTCTGAATACCAATCCATTCTGTGAAAACCGAACATCAGTCACACTTTCCCTCTGCTAAATATAACAAGTTATTAGAAAAAAGGAGTTGGACAGAGAGATGATACGCTTGAATGAATGAATGAATGAATACCCGGCCAACTTTGGTTTTCAGCTAGTCAATATATAACGCAATTATATCTTACAATGATATTCTTATACTGAGTTTGTGACAATTTAACTTAATATTGTTCTAAATGTAACGGGTTATACTGTTAAGTTGAACAGTTTTATTATTGTTTCCTTGAAATGAGGAGCTCTTTTAATAATCAACAAGGACTTAGGAAACATTCATCATGAATTACACAGCTTTTCTTGTTTAGTTTTTATAAATTTATACTGATAACAATCATATTGTTAGGCAGAACTGTAACTCTGTTTTTCGAAATACTTATGCAGCAGTGAGTGAAGTTGGCATACTGACAGAAACGAAGCCATTACTTATCAGCACTATATAACAACTTTACTTCGCTTACATCTAATTATTGTCTTAAACAAATAAAAAATAATTATGTTAACGAATAGACACGAACACCCAACGGAATTTTGCAATGTACGAGGTCTTTTCTGCACGCGAGTCAAGTCTATCGTCAAGAACCTAATCTGAGTCTGTCATGAAGTGACCACGCCCCACAATTTTGTTTACGTATAATTGTTAGTGTAAAATGTTATTTCTATACTACAGCGTCATCAAGGAACGTAACGTAATTGGGATCCCGGACTTTATTTTGAGGAGAATACGCACTCGCAACAACTTAGTTTATTTTCAGTTATTCTGCTTTGCACTTTCTTTAGAAATCCAAAGCGCTACGACAGCTCTGAGGGGAAAAAAGACATTGCTTAACTAATAGCAGTTAAGAGATATTCCTATGGGTTGGCTAACAAATCCAACTAAAAGAGCTGTTGATCTAATATTCGCAACTGCTGGATGGACTGTTTAGGCCAGTAAATCTGTAAGACTCCTATGTCATCTTCTATAGACTCCTGTTTAAGATTAGACACTCTAAAGACGGTTTCGTACAGGTAGGGGACCTTGCATAATAAAAGAAAAAAACTAGTGATTTGGTGTATAATGTAAATTTACCGAAATTTGTATTCAATTATGTAAGTTTCGACAGCAAATTGTATCACTGGAGTTCTTCAATCGAGTCATTCACTTGTTTTGATTCCAAAGACGGTCTCCATGCTACCCTCTCCTGCGCAACCCCTCATCACCTCTCAGTAAGGACGGCAACCAACATCCCTTTAAACATCCTTGTTGTTTTTCGTATCTGGTATCCCTCTACGATTTTCAACACCACACTCTTGTCGCCAATGATAAATTGACGCTTCCTTGATGTCTCTGAATGTGTCCCACCGATCGAACGCTTCTTTTAGTCAAGATACGCCAGGAATTTCTTTTCTCTACAGTTATGTTCAGTACCTCATTTGTCACGCGATCTGTCCATCTAATCGTACAACATTCTCGAGAAGCACCAAATTACAAAAGCTTCGATCATTTTTTCTGACGTCCTTATCCTCACTGTTTCACTCCTGCACAATGCTACACTCCACAAGAATGGCTTCCGAAAAGACTTCCAAACACTCAGATTAATATTTGATGTTTACAATTTGTTTTTCAGATATGTTGTCTTCCCATAGCCATTTTCCGTTTTACATTTTTTATATGATTAGCAAAACTGCAACACTGTGAAAACGACGCCCACCAGAAATCGAAATTTTTTTAAACGGTGATATTTGCTTAGATCCTCAAATGAGCATTTATGGCAACTGCGATGTGTGTATGATTAACGCCATCTGCATTTTGTAGTAAAGGGTTTTTGATAATTAACGGCGTAAACGCAAACAGTCCAAACTATACGATACTAGGTGTGAGAAAGACTCCATAAAAATGGAATCTAAATGCGTGCCTCAAGGAACTGCTAGCAATTACCTTCGCTCATCTGAAATACATTTATTCTGCTGAACATAAGTTCGTAGCGTTACTCCTGAAATGGAATTGTCGGGTCCTTTTCGACACCAGGGAATGACACCCTTACCTTGTTGGTCATAGAGTTGAAGGCGGTTCCATTTACTTCGACGGCAGTTCATAACCCACCTCCAGACAAACTAGAAGCAGTCTCTAGCAGTATAGCTAAAAAGTTCGTATGGTATCATTTTCTATTATTTATAATTTTATTTTTAGGCTTAATTAGCGCCTTCATTTATCATCGTTGTTAGTGATACTTACTGCTCTCACTCGTATATATCAAAATACCAAAGTATCTAAGAATAGCAGTCTCACGAGCTCCGAAGAAACCTGTCCAAAATCCACTCGCACCCTTTCCAGATTCAGAGATGAAACGGCTTGCTCTGTGTCAGAGAAAAAGACCGACCAACATTACATCTGCTCTATCCAAACTGTAAAACCTGTCGTGGGAAGGAGAAATTAGTCTAATATTGAACATTTGTCCAAAACTGTGTCAAATCCTATGTGAAGTTCATTACATGCTGCTAGTTCTTTCACAGCCTGTATGTGCAACGGATGAACAAAATAATATGAACACCTAACGTAGACACGAAATTTATTTACCAGTAAGGATCATCTTGATGTTGAAGCCCTGTTGATCCGTGTTTACTTTGTAAATATTTCGTTCCTTTCCATGAGAATCTACCCTAAGCTAAAGACTTTTATTTTCATATACACAAATGTTTCACTACTTTTCTAACATCGTCAGAAGGTTTGTTTATTGGTTTAATTCAACAACAGAATTGTTTTGTACAGTTCGTATTGTTAATTAAAACTTTATATAAGAATTTTATGTTTTTTACACACTTGAGTGGTCAGGTTTCCTTCATTACCTGTGTAGGTCCTTTTTGACAGTTCGTGAATGCAACTGTATTGTACTTCCGTACAAAATTGTTTTATATTATAATATTTGATCTGCTTTTTATTTTTGTTACCATGTTCTACTTCCTTGAATTGGTGTCTTCATTGCCGAAATGGCAAAGGAAAACGGCACTATTTAACAGTATTATATGTATGTATAATCGTATAAATAAATAATCAACACCAAAAATCCTACTAGATGTACATACACACACACACACACACACACACACACACACACACACATTGTCACTAACATAGTGCTAAATTTCGAACTTACACTTAAAACACAGTCGGCTCTGTGCTCCAACCGACATCTTCTTTTCACAATTCTCAAAAACTGAGTCAATATTGAAATAGCGCCAAGCTCTAATAGCGCTGTAATAAAATTTTGGTTATAAATTAATAAAAATTCAACAACCAATTGCTTGTTATTATTTATTTTAGACGACCGGTTTCGGACGCTTGAGTACCCTTCTTCTGGTCTATTTCAGTATTGTACCTTAATGAATGTAGCTACATGCTATTAGGAGAATCAACACTGTTGAATCAACACTCCTAATATGTTGTAGCTACATTCATTAAGCAACAATACTAAAATAGACCAGAAGATGAACACTCAAGCGTCCGAAACCGGTCGTCTAAAATAAATAATAACAAGCAACTGGTTGCTGAATTTTATTAATTTATAACGAACAGTTGCTGAAATGGATAAAGTACTTCAAAATTTTGGGTAGGGACTTTATTTATACATATTTTTTACAATGTCGTCTTTGACAATTTTTAATTTTAATAGAATAACCAGAAATATAAATATTGTAAAACATCGAAAACAAAACAAAAACATTTTGTCGTCTTCTGTAAATTATGAATGATAATTTTTCAGACTTAATACTTTTACATAAAAGATATATTGGATAACGCACTTAGATTTCATTCAAGAAAACCCCTGTTCATCAGATAAACTGGAACCGTACCAGACAGGCCTACTGAATCATTTCATTAAAAATTCTCCACAATTTTTAGTTAGTTATGCGCGATTTGGTATACGCTTTGTTGTGTATGAAATAATTTAAAAATGAAATGGTACTCGAACAACATAACAATAGTTTACAACTCGCCGCATAGACGTACGACTAGCTGCGACAAACACATTAAGACACTCATTTAACACTTAGGCTATCGGCCATTAGCCTTCGTCAGAGAAAGTGCATTAACACAATCGCACAGTGCGTCCTCTTTATTTACCTGTCGCAACTCGTAACTCGTCGTGCGTCTTTGCGGTGAGATGTAAACTATCCTCATTATATTTTTCAATTCCAACCCGGACTTTCGTTTGTCAAACGTTACTCGAAGATATCAGCCGTGGACTGCCCACTTCGAAAGATAGTCCGCTACATTTGTTGCCATTTCGCTGTGCCTTCATATGATCTGCACGTTAATATCAGTGAATAGTCCTGTAATATTACAGTTACTTTCCTGTATTTCAAAATAGTCATCTCCCACAACTATACACCGCTGAGTTCTGAGAGATATGACTTGGAAACTATGCACGAAGTCTTCCTTTTGGATGGTGTTCAGAGGCCTCGTCACTTTTCGTTGGGTGTCAGGAATGTCGTCAAATCTCTTTCCTTTCAAAAGCGAGTTTGAGTCGAGGGAATTGGAAGTAGTCTGGAGGATTGAGATCCATCGAGGATGGTGGATGTTAAATTTGCACCACCCCATATTTTGGCAGGAACTGTTCGACGATATGGCTGCCTGTGAGCGAGCGTTGTCGTCCCACTTAAACAGCCACCATAAAAGCCGTACCTCACTCTTCTATACTTCTTCCGATTCCCATGATTCAGACTTACTTTTAAAGGAAAGAGATTTGACGATATTCCTGACATCCAACGAAAGCATCCCATAGGAAGACTGCGTGCAAAGTTTCCAAAACATTGCCGAGCTCAGCGATGTATAGGTACGGTAGGTGACTATTATGAAGTACAGTAAGGTACCTATAATAAATAGTTCATCTGCATTAATGTTACAGGACTGTTCACCGAACTGTTTATAAAGTTCATGTGTGACATATATAATTAGGTACACAGAAACACGCGCGTCTTGCAATGCAACTTTGTGTAACGATTTCAAAGCATTTTGTCAAGAACTTTCGGAGATAAGATTTTGAACATAATAGTAAACAGTGCTCTAAGTTAGGCCGAGTTGAAAGAGGAGATACAGGCAGCGGAGTAAATTGGCATAAGAGGAGGAAAGAGTAGATGGACAGGGAGAGGAAGGATGTGAAAATGCACAGTGAGAGGAGAAAGGAGTTGCAAACTGAGATGAAATTGGGAGGGGGAAGAGGAGATAGGGAGGGGGAGGAGGAGGAGGAGGAGGAGAAGGACATGGACAGAGGGGGCGGAGAGAGAGAGAGAGGAAAGTACATCGAATTCCCATTCACAAGCATTGTGGAATTACACATATTGGAAGTGTGTGCTTTCTCAAGCCACAGCAATGAGTGGGTGGGTAGAGCTAGTAACTGAGAAAGTCACTGTTGGTAAGAAACGTAATCAGCGAAACAGTGATAATGACCTTCTAGAAATAATTATTTCGATGACCTAATGAAATTGAAGTCTTTTGTTTTTACTCGTCAGAAAATTTAATTTTTGCCTCTCCTGTGCCATCACCCACTTAGTAAGCCACCTGGTGACTTTCACCCTCAGGTTGGAAAACATCATTGGAGAATGACAGTTTTTCTCGTCCATACATGGCAGTTGGCGCCCGCCTTTGTATCCTCCTCCACGTCAACTTATCATACTGTGACAATTTCACACAGGTGTTTGCCACGTGTCTTAGGCCGGTAATGCACTATCAAATTATTGGACAAAGAAATATTGCACGTCGTGTAATGGAAATGCCGTCCAACATTTCATCAAATCTAAGGCGTCTGTTTAAATTCGATCAAAGAAATAGCTCGTCTCGTGTTTCCTGCAGTGAGAAATGTGACCGCTCGGAGCGCTAGTAGTAGTACAGCCTCCTTGCCACTACAGCTGTTTCATTTTGAGGCTAATGTTTGACACTGCGTTCGTATTCGTAAACATGACTACTATAGTGTAGTGTTTTCCAGCAACAACAGCAATAATATACTATCGGGCCGCGCGGTCTGGGGCGCCACGTTACGGATCGCGAGGCCTCCCGCGTCGGTGGTTCGAATCCTCCCTCGGGCATGGATGTGTGTGTTGTCCTTAGGTTAGTTTAAATAGTTTGTAAGACAAGGGACTGATGACCAACGTAGTTTGATCCTATTGGATTACAAAAGTTTGAACATTTTTATACTAAGTAACACCCCTAAATCTTATTTACAGCGAAAGCAGACGTTATAATGTATGATTTTGGTCAACTTGGTGTGCTAAGTGCTGGGAAGTGCAACAACAGTCAAAACATCAGTTTGCAAGCGAAATTAACATAAAAACACGCCAGACAATTTTTGTAAGGAAATAAAGCCTATTTAGTTTATCAGCTACGTTCCCCCTTACATAGTTGATAACGTCATAAACAATTTAGATGTTCCTCTTTGTCAGTGCTGACATCTTCTATTTGAAACGTTATTTAATTAAACTTCCTTTATCACTTTACAATCCTATTCGTGAACACTGTTTACGTCAGCCTTTTTTGTTACTCCATTGTAAATTGTGAAGAATGGAGAGATACAAAATAATTAGAATTACGGCCCGGCATTTCCGATGACATGGGAAAAAAAAAATCCTCCCGTTCCCGTAACAAATTTTATCTAGCTCGCCGTAACAACCAAGGTTTCATCCGAGTAAGTTTCTTTTTCTTTTTTACCGCAAATTGGACGAAATATTGGATGACGGCGTTTCTTCCAACATCTTTGTCAAAGAATAGGACCAATATTTCATCCATTTTTTTTTTCGTCCAATTCGTCTAATTGGTAGTGTCATACGGACTTATGGAAGACCTGATACCAGCTGAACTGTACAGCTTTCTGAAGCTTCAAATTGATGTTCAGTGAGCTTACCTTAATAAGGGTTCAGCCTCCTCCATACTGCTCGCTCATACCAGCTGCTGCAGAGAGATCAAAGACTGACGCCGCTGTAATACGGCCCCCAGGTTATCAATGTAGCACTGAGCTCTGACATTCCTCAACAGGAGTGAGGGGGGAGGGGGGGTGTCAGCAGGCGGAAGCGAGCAAGTGACGTGAGGCGGGGTGCAGCCTGGGCCTATCCCAAGAAGTGTGCTATCGGCTGTTCCTCCCCGAGACGCGTGCAGCGCCCGCCGGCCGCTGCTATCGGGCTGTTGTCTGAGCAAAGTGCCGCACGATAAGGCGAGCCTCCAGTCGCCATGCTGCTCGCAACGCCGCAGCCGCCCGCCGCCCTCCCTGGTAAGGAAACTGCCGCTCACCTGTCTCTTTACAACTCCAGTCGCCGTTTCAGTAGTCCACGACATGCTTGTTTCGCCGTTTATACCTTTTCAAGTGTTACTGTCAATTTTGTGATAGCTATTTCGTTGTTCTCAGCATTTGTACTGGTCCAGAATGAAATTTTCACTCTGCAGCGGAGTGTGAGCTGATATGAAACTTCCTGGCAGATTAAAATTGTGCTGAAATCTGGATTCGAACCTGGGACCTTTGCCTTTCGCGAGCTACAGCACTGCCGACTAAGCTATCCCGGCACGCTTCATGGTCCATCTTCACGGAGAAGTCCCAGGCGCACAATTTTAATCTGCCAGGTAGTTTCTATACCGGGTGTTTAACGAGGAATCTAATATATACATAGACGTATGTTTAGCCGTATTTCACATCGTTGATGTACCCTTCATCAGATTACAATGAAACTGTCAACATATTGCTTGTACTTACGCGAAGATCACGGACATATCACTGTACGACACTTCGTTCGGAAGGTATGACGTCATGAACGATGAGATGCGTGGAAAACTGCCGCATTGTGAATGACGATTAAACCTATTCATTCTTTGCTGCTAGATGCATTCGCAATATATTTTGCAAAGCCGCGACGGAGCGGCCGAAAGTATTGAGGTGCTATGCTCAGATGCGCGAGGCCGTTCCCCGTCGTGTGTTCGAATGCCTCCCCGGGTATGGATGTTCGTGCCGTCTTTAGTATAGGGTATTTCATAAGTGGTTTGTAAGTTCAGGGACTGATGACACCGCAGTTAAGTCCCATAAGCTTTACAAAAATTTGAACATTTTTTTTCTTAAGCTGAGTGCACTTTGGAAGCGCAGCGCTGCCCCGCATAGCACAAAAAGAAAGTAAATACAAAAATTGACGTTACAGCAGTGGGTGCAGTTCATATTACTTACCAGCAAAACAGGTTAGTCATAACGTAGGGCGTCTGATGTGGATTTAACACCATAAAACAAACTTTGTCAGTACCGCCAGTCACTTCTCTGAAACTAAGTTAATACAATCAATAGTCCACGCGTAATTCCTGAAACTAAACAATGGAAAAAATTCTCTATAGATATCATTTTATCGTCTAGACAAACTAAAACCGACATTGTTTAGCAGCACACTGCGTTGTTCAATATCTTAAGCTATTATTTATACGATAACAGCCTCAAACATGCAATTATAATTACACATTTCCTTAATATTTCGAAAATGTGTACTTAAAAATATAAATTACAACTTATTGGTTTTTGATAAAAGAATAAGAAACAATTGCCTAAGAGAATAGCAACGTTATAACATGTAAATATCTCTCACAACTATTAATATCCTGTTGCCAACTATGTGAAGAGGACGAAAAGGAAATTTGCAGTCCATTTAGGGGTGAGAGAGGGAGAGAGAGAGAGAGAGAGAGGGGGGGGAGGAGGGAGGGGCGACGGCGGCACTGAAATAACCAGAATTCGAGAATATCAGGTATGTGCTGTCTGAACTGAAATGCCGGAGGCATTACTAGTAACATTAGGCAGATGAAATACTTGACCACTTTCCTCAGGAGCGAAATTTTCCCCAAGTTTGCTGTCTCCCCAATAGTTCCCCGCGAAAAATATTTCTGCACAGAATAACGAAAAAAAATCCCCCGATCTGGAATCGCTCCTGTGGCGCAACAACCACCAAGTTCCGAGCATTGTCGGCGCAACGAAGGAAGTGCTTGATTCGTGTGCGGTTCTGTTTTGGCCGTGTTAGTTGTTTTCAATTTTTATGGAGGTGCCCGCGTGCGCACTGGAACACTGCAGCACACCTACCAACACTGTCGCATTCTGCACTGCACTGCACGCTACACCCGTCTGCTGTGCAACATAAGTTCGATGAACCCTCTGCAAGGCATTTGTGATTAGCAGAGTATCCCATGTAGATGTCGATGTGATGCTAGCATTTACTGTTTAATAGAGAAAGGAAAAGTAGTTCCTTTTACGTAACCATTCATTTCGGAATAATTCTTTGTACTGAGATAGTTCATATGAACTACATAGTTCACTTAACTGCACAGTTCACTTTATTTTCAGAAAAAAAAACTTTCAGGCATTATTTTATCCACTTAAAAGTTAAATTTCCAAAATGTATTAATGTCTGATTAAAAAACCATAGCCGGCCGTGGTGGGCAAGTGATCTGCGGCGCGCCAGTCACGGTCTGCACGGCCACTACGATCGGGGGTTCGAATCGGGACTGATGACTTCGTAGTTAAGTTCCATATGCTCTACAAACATTTGAACATTTTAAAAAGCCATACACCAATTTTCCTAGTTCTATATTTATATATGAAGATTATTTAAAAAAAATTCCGACTGACATACACACTCCTTGCAAGTGAACTAGCAGAACTGTGTCGACCTTCCGATCTGCAGTTCAGCTGAACTAATTGTAGATCGTGCAGTATGGTTAATTCGTCAACTGAACTATTTCGGTTAAACTTATCCATATTCGATGTGTTTAGAACCTTTGACGGTTTATTAAATAGAAATGAGAAATCCGCAACCAGTTACTGTTTTAAATCCTTTTATTCCATAACTAGTTTTTCGAACCTGTTTAGGTTCTTCATCAGATGGTGGGACACAACAGAATTACATTTCCATGTGGTTATCAGCGTGCTGGCTGCTAGCTTGCTATGGTATGGGCGGCTTTATAGTTGTTAACATTTCACTCGCGAATAATATATAATATAATGTGTTGTCTCTGTAAATGCTCAGTATCCAGCGAGTGCTGTACAACTAACCATCGCAAGCCAGCTCGCCCAGCATGCTGCTAACCACATGGATATGAAATTCCGTTTGTGCCCCATCATCTGCTGATGAACCTTAAAAAGTTAGAAAATTAGTTTTTGGAATAAAAGGATTTAAAACAGTGACTGGTTGCGGATTTGTCATTTCTATGAACTATTTCGGTTTTTCGCTACACCTTAGTTCGCGCAGTTCGGAACTAGTTCATCGATTGAACTATTTCGGTCTTCTGCACCGATGCAGTTTACGCAGTGATAAGTTAATCTGAAATACACATCTAGGCCCTGGGGGTGGGATATACTCAGTATCAAGGAAAGGGATATTTGAGCATGCACCTTCTAATTGCTAGTAAATCGGTAAAGCAAGGAGTAAAAGAACCGAAGTGAACCAAAAGGCACTATAGTTTATTTCGAGGAATAATTAATCGAACTAGTTCGTTCGCAAACTACACATCCCTACTGTTAAACACACACGTAACTGGCGAACTAACCTGACGTTAGTGGAACGGGTTTGCAGAGAGGGACATAGCGCATATGGTTTGCTCCTAGGGGAGGCGAGGTGCGGAGGTAAACCTGCCCCGGCTGTGTCCTGTAAGTTGGCAACACAAATCTTCGATTTCAGCTTCCACACAGACAGCAATGTGCATAGCGGATATTACTGTCAGTTAAACCCTGAGTTACCTTAATGAGTTTGTTGGTACTGACATGTTAAATTCGAGTAATAAAAATAAAATTCAAATAGCGCAACAAGATTCTGACAGCGTCATAGCGACAGCGCCGCTCAGATACACAGCAAATACAGAAATAAGTAGTTGGCAAATAAGCGTTCCATTGCCGCTAGTAATCCCCTATTACATAAAAACGGACATTCGACATTAAAGCAGACATATTTTTCCAAAAATGCAATAAGAATATGTCGTTATATACGATAAGTCGCAATAAGCGATTTTTTAAAAATATAACCATTATTTAGGATTTGGACGGGCCATTAGATTTTGTCGTTATAGCGAATACGTTGTTAAAAGCGATGCAGCTACAAACCGTTTAGAAAGTGTGTGTTTTCGTATCGATACTATAAACGTTCCAGTCACGCACTAAAATCTCTGGCGTAAGTGAACATCTAGATTTTAAGGGCTACCTACAACTACCCTGCATCCCGATCAGGTGCAGTGGGAAAAAATGCGACGTGACAATAATGATGATTCGTGAAATCTCAATCTAGGGACGCACATGTTTAAACGCTTCATTTTCAGTACCACCCGGATACCAGACAGCTGAATGCCACAGTTGTTATAGTCCGATTAAAATTACTTGGCTGTTGACAGTGTTGCCACATACTTGGCGTCACAGAAACACGGCGGGTCGCTTCAAAAATGCTATTAATATCGCTTTATAACGTGGGGCAGTGTCGAGGAGACGTCTGGTCACGCTAACATGATTATTTGCGGTTGCGGCCATTTTGGGTCTTATAAAGAGGCTCTAGCAGACTGTATTCATGTAATGATTTTTCTCTAGAAAGTGTTTTTCTCGAAGCAGTGGAAATTACGATTGAGTATGTAGATTATAGACAATGTGGCCATTTGTGAGGAAAAGGTAGCCTTTTCATTAACAAAACTCTGCTTTCCTCAAACGTAAATGTGTGACAAACTGCTATATTTGTTCGCCTTTGAGGATTATTATTATTATTATTATTATTATTATTATTATTATCTACCTGTTTATTTCTAAGTCTACGTGTCGAATGGTAAGGACGGCGTTGCTCGAATATTTATTGTACTGAACTATCCGCAAACAGAATCTTATATGGGATGTCGGCTTCCATCTATATGAGATCTTGGTGTTTGCGTTTCCAATGCATCGACATTATACTTACGTAAATTAAAGAAAATACAAGATACTGGATCCACGCCAGACAAACATAAGGCTAGCTAGAACCTAGTGTTTTAACTGAAATTAAATTAGAAAGGTAAGAGAGATCTTTAGAAAGAAGTTCGATAAAATCATTACGCCCAGTGAGACAGCTGTGTTCAGATGAAAAATTGAATGAAATATTGATTTCAGCCACGCAGCCATTTCCACTGCAAATGATCAATGTTTCATGCCATTAGTATTTATTTTCTAAATCTATCACATGGCTTAGTATGGAATTGGTGAAAGCAAATAGATAAGTTTGTATTGTAAAAGTCTAAGAAGCATGGCACAGGCTAGGTGGTATGTAGTGCATATGTGCTACGGAAGCACCCGACTGTGATCTCGACTTTAACTGACATTATTATTAGACTGGTTAAAAAGAAACCAGTTCCAACTGGTGGCTGTTCCCTTTTTAACCTATAAACCACAGTTTCTGCCATGGATAAAACATTTTAATAGATTTTACATTTCCTTGCAGTGTTAACTTTTAATTAAGAAATTGAAATTTAGTTCTTTATTTCAGTTTATATGTGTAGAATCGAAATTGACAGTATGGTACAGTACATTATCCGCTGCGCTAGGCAGACATTATTTAACTGGTCATCATACTGTGCTCATACTTTCTGACATACTGTAATCGGAAATCTTTAATTTTGGGAGTTAAAATGTTCATCTACCAGGATCTTCTCACTCACTTAGGATCAAATCGGCGAGTTCATACCTCGACCTGCCCTCGTAAGACTGAGCAATATTGGCGTTTCGAATCATCAGCATTTTATTTTTTAACTTAAAAATATTTCTGACTCAAACGACACGCAAAAAGGCTGAATAATAATAATAATAATAATAATAATAATAATTTCCGAAAGTGACTTTTCTTTCGTAGCGCTGTTGCAGTGCGTCCACTACCGAAGCCCCAATATGGTGGTTCCGTAAAGAACATTGGTGTCCAGACCTGGCTTCTATAGATGTTGGCCACCAAGAGTTAATGGTGGCACTGCAAAATGCTCTGTCGACAGCCTATTTTAAGTAATCAGTGACTGAACAGCAGCAGACGACGCGTTTGCACTTCAGTTTAATCCCACGTTGTCACCTAACCACACGTTACGTACTATGTATTCTGCAATACGGCGTTCAACCATCTCCAGCGGAAACAAAATCATGATTTCTTCGTTCACGGCGAGTAAAATTCAGCTCTATGAGCAAACACACAAACTTCAGATACAGCGCTAAAAGCCAACTTCTCGCTGACGTTGGTTAGCCTACCTGAAATTATCCCCCACACTGGCTGCCGTGTTACGAACCAATCAGCAGTGCTGCTTGGTACTAGATTGCAGTATATTAACGACACAAGCAGATTGCAGTAGAAAAAGAAAGTATCGTAAGAACAAAAACAAGAGCGAATAAGAACGAATAAAAACGACCACATTGTTAAACATACGTAACAAGATATTAGAAGTTAAACAATTAATTGAATTAAAACAACAAAGTAATTTTTATTTAGATACCAAAGTAATTGCATACGACAGGGTTCGAAACCACGAACTTCAGCACCAGAAGCTATGATTTTGCCTCTGCGCTTATACAGACATGTTACCTTAATTTTTAAATTACAATACACGTCCAGTAACAAATCTGAATTGTAACTTTCGGAGAGCTCGTTTTCGTGTAAATAATACGAATCTTCTTTAAATGTAAGCTGATATGTGATATATTACTCGTGACATTAAATCACAGTTTGTACGAAAGGATTCAGCAGCGTGTGCTTAGTACTTAACACCGTTCAGCATGTCTTGTTTTACCTACGATCGTTATGTTGGGCTCGGAGGAAAAAAAAAAAAAAAAAAAAAAAAATGGTCTTGCGGTTAAGCGCTCGACTGGAAACCGAAGGTTCGCGGGTTCGAAACCCGGCCGGACCTCTGATTTTTTTCAGTCTGCGGTTTAAATTTAGGCGGCCAACCGTCTCGGATTCTGCGGTACAGTCCCGCATTTGGAATCATTCTCCCGCATTAGGATAATTACTGAAAATGTCCCGCAAAATGGCAAAAGATTCCCGCATTCCAGTAATTTTAAAATTGTTCGACTAGAAGGACAAGTCGAAACTATTTGTGTACGGCATGCTAATCATACTGCTTGCAAGTCAGCTTTACAATGCATTATCCACGAATTAATGTCTTCTTACATTAAATGCGAAAGAAAAAAACCGATACACATTTATTTCACAATAACAAATTCGCCAGAAGTAGAAGTTGTTTTTGTTGTAAGCTGGTACTGCATTTGGTGATGTTGTTGTTGTTGTGGTCTTCAGTCCAGAGACTGGTTTGATGCAGCTCTCCACCCTACTCTATCCTGAGCAAGCCTTTTCATCTCCTCATAAGAACGACAACCTACATCCACTTGAATCTGCTTACTATACGCGTCTCTTGGTCTCCCTCTGCGATTTTTACCCCACACACTTCCCTCCCAAGCTAAATTCACAATTCCTTGATGTCTAAGAATGTGTCCTACAAATCTATCCCTTCTTTTAGTCAAGGTATGCCAGAAATTTCTTTTCTCCCCAATTCGGTTCAGTACCTCCTCATTAGTTATGCGATCCACCCACCAAATCTTCAGCATTCTTCTGTAGCACCACATTTCAAAAGCCTCTATCCTCTTTCTGTCCACACTGCTTATCGTCCATGTTTCACTCCCACACAAGGCAACACTCCATACAAATGCCTTCAGAAAGGACTTCCTTAGGCGTAAATCAATATTCGATGTTAACAAATTTCTCTTTTTCAAAAACGCCTTTCTACCCATTGCCATTCTGCATTTTATATCCTCTGTACTGCGACCATCATTTGTTATTTTACTGCCCAAGTAACAAAACTCATCTACCTCCTTTATTGTTTCGTTACCTAATCTAATTCCTTCAGCATCACCTGATTTTCTTACACTGCACTCCATTACTCTAGTTTTACTCTTGTTAATGTTCATCTTATATGCACCTTTCAGCACACTGTCCATTCCGTTCAATTGCTCTTGCAGGTCATTTGCTGTCTCTGACAGAATTACTATGTCGTCGGCAAAACGCAATGTTTTTAATTCTTCACCCTGAACTTTAATTCCTTCTCCAAATTTCTCCTTGCTTTCCTTTATAGCTTGCTCAATGTACAAATTGAATAACAATGGAGAAAGACTACAACCCTGTCTTACTCCCTTTCCAACCACTGCATCCCTTTCATGCCCTTCAACTCTGACAACCGCTGTCTGGTTTTTGTACAAGTTGTAAATAACCTTACGCTCCCTATATTTTACTCCTGCTTGCTTCAGAACTTGAAAGAGTTTATTCCAATCAACATTGTCAAAAGCCTTCTCCAAATCTACAAAAGCTAGAAATGTTGGTTTGCCTTTTCTTAATCTATCTTCTAGGATAAGCCGTAAAGTGAGTATTGCCTCCCGTGTTCCTACATTTCTCCTGAACCCAAACTGATCTTCCCCGAGGTCGGCTTCTACCAGCTTTTCCATCCTTCTGTATATAATTCGTGTTAATATTTTGCAAGCATGACTTACTAAACTGATGGTTCTGTAGTTTTCACACCTGTCTGCACCCGCTTTCTTTGGAATGGGGATTATAACATTTTTCTTAAAGTCTGAGGGTACTTCACCTGTCTCATACATCTTACACACAATGTGAAACAATTTTGTCATGGCTGGTTCTCCCAGAGACTTCAGTAGCTCTGACGGGATATCATCTACTCCAGGGGCCTTGTTTCGACTTAGATCTTTCAGTGCTCTGTCAAATTCATCTCTCACTATAGTATCTCCTATTTCATCATCATCTACATCCTCTTCCCTTCCTACAATAGTGTCTCGAAGTTCATTTCCTTTGTAGAGCCCCTCTATATACTCTTTCCACCTTTCAACTTTCCCTTCTTTGCTGAGAACTGGTTTTCCATCAGTGTCCTTGATATTCATAGAGCTGTTTTTCTTATCGCCAAATGTTTCTTTTATTTTCCGGTAGGCGGTATCTATTTTTCCCCTATTTATACATTCTTCTACATCCTTGCATTTGCCTTCTAGCCATTCCTGCTTAGCCATTTTGCACTTCCTGTCAATCTCATTTCTTAGTCGTCTGTACTCCATTTTGCCTGTTTCATTTGCTGCATTTTTATATTTTCTCCTTTCATCGATTAAATTTAGTATCTCCTGTGATATCCAAGGATTCTTTGTAGGTCTTGCCTTCCTACCTATTTTGTCCTCTGCTGCCTTCACTATTTCGTCTCTCAATTTTACCCATTCCTCCTCAACTGTTTTATTTTCCCCCGTTTCTGTCAATTGTTGCCTGAAGCTCCCTCTGAAATTCTTAAGAACTTCAGGTTCCTTCAATTTATCCAGGTCCCATCTCCTTATTTTCCTACCTTTCTGTAGTTTCTTCAGTTTCAGCCTACAGTTCATAACCAACAAGTTATGGTCAGAGTCTATGTCTGCCCCTGGGTATGTCCTACACTTCAAAACCTGGTTCCGAAATCTATGTCTTACCATTATAAAATCTATCTGGTATCTCCCGGTGTCTCCTGGTCTCTTCCACGTATACAACCTTCTTTTGTGATTCTTAAACCAGGTGTTTGTTATAACTAAATTCTGTTCCGTGCAAAATTCTACCAGGCGGCTTCCTCTTTCATTCCTTTTGCCCAGACCATATTCACCCACTATCTTCCCTTCCCTGCCTTGTCCTACTACCGAATTCCAATCTCCCATAACAATTAAGTTTTCCTCTCCCTTAATTGTCTGGATAATTTCCTTCAGCTCCTCATATATTTCTTCGATCTCCTCATCATCGGCAGAGCTAGTTGGCATATAAACCTGTACTACTGTTGTTGGTGTTGGCTTCGTATCTATCTTGACAATGATAATGCGATCGCTGTGCTGGCCATAGTAGTTTACCCGCATTCCTATTTGCTTATTCATTATCAATCCTACTCCTGTGATACCCCCAACTGATTTTGTATTTATAATCCTGTACTCACCTGACCAGAAATCCTGTTCATCCTGCCACCGAACTTCACTAATCCCCACTATATCTAACTTCAACCTATCCATTTCCCTTTTTAAATTTTCTAATTTTCCTACTCGATTAAGGGATCTAACATTCCACGCTCCGACCCGTAGAATTCCAGTATTGTCTTTCCTGATGATCACATCCTCTTGAGTAGTCCCCGCCCGGAGATCCGAATGGGGGACTATTTTACCTCCGGAATATTTTACCCCAGAGGATGCCATCATCATATGTTCATACAGTAGAGCTGCATGTCCTCGGGAAAAATAACGGCTGTAGTTTCCCCTTGCTTTCAGCCGTTCGCAGTAGCTGTGTGGCAAAGCCACATTAGCTGATGTTACAAGGCCAGCTCAGTCAATCATCCAGACTGTTGCCCCTGTAACTACTGAAAAGGCTGCTGCCCCTCTTCAGGAACCACACGTTTGTCTGGCCTCTCCACAGATACCTGGAGCAGGATGCTCTAAGAGCTGCAACAAATAAAAGTAGTACAGGCAACGAAGATGATCGGAAAAATGTAACGGACAAAGAATGTGTAAAAATTATGAGTCTAATATTGAAAATAAGAGCATGAGGAAATATGTTTCATGAAATGTAAATAGAGACTGAAAATTAAGAATGAAATGTAACACAAGTCAGATACATTTACTTTAAAAGTTTATGAGTAGGCCTACTGTGCTCGCTTAAATTTATTTCCTAGTTTCAGAATAACCGGCACAATGAGTCACGTGATCTTAGTCCTCCTTCACATCCTCGAAATCATCCGCATTGAGTTTTGAAAAAGTTTGCTGCCTTATTATAAACCATCCTTCACCTCTCAGCGATGTGAGGAGTCGCCAGAAACGTCTCATGATTAGATTTCCTCGTTAAACTGTTGGTCCCCTTTCCCGGTTAGATAACTTTGGTAGAGGTGAGTGACACCTTAGTCGCCGAAGTGGCGTCCAATTGGAAGACTTGCACCGGGCCAATAAGCCACTACAAATAATATTATTATTACGATCGTCATTACTTTTGAAATGCGACCTAAAAAGGGCAGACATATGGATTGGCAACAAAGCAAATCAAGAAAGAGAGTCAGACAAGGAATTGGAAGAGAACTGACCGGTTGTTGTTCGGCAACGGCGTGACGTTGAGCGCTGTGATTGGAGGAAAGCAGCTCCAGCGCGTGAACTGTCGGCTAGCAAGTAATTTTAATCAATCGATGATGCTGATGATGTCAGCCATAGGAATCAAAACATCACAGTAATGAAGTATGTAAATAACGTTTGTCTCGCTAGTTTTGTTTAATTTTCTGTAAGAGTACCATTTTCTGTGAAACTGCCAGGCATTTGCGCCATTTAGATATCACTGTGGTCAGATGCTGGAATCAGCTCATAATGCGTGCTGGCTCAGATCGCCAAGACACACGACCCAGACAGGGAACCGACGTACGCAGTGCCTAACAGTGCAGGATTCTGTGACATCTGCATCCGCCATCCGCCAACAAGTCCTGGAGACACAACAACATGCCGTGAGCTGCTGCACAGTGCTTGCACGAATCGCATATGCCGGATTGGGGTCCTACTAGTGATGGGAACAATCGAATGAAAACAATCGATTCATTCGGTTGTTGGAAAAAAAATCGATCATTCGGTTGTAGTTTCTCGTATCGGTTGAATTATTCATTCATTCATTCATTCATTCTTCTGAGTGAAACCAGTCGGTGGGACCAAGCGAATGAAACAACCGATTCAGTCGGTTGGACTATTCATTCGTTCTTTCAAGTGAAACCAGTCGGTGGGATCAACCGAATGAAAAAAATCGACGCAGTCGATGGGACCAACCGAATGAAAAAATTGACACAGTACGTTGGCTTTTTCATTCGTTTGAGTGGAACCAGTCAGTGGGAGCAACCGAATGAAACAGTCAGTCGGTCGTAGTTTTACGTGTATGTTGAATTAATATTCGTTTACTTTTTTCGATTGAAAGTAATCTGTGAGAACAACCGAATGAAAACATGCAACTTTTGCAGTTTTGTACATTGACTGAATTACTCATTCTTTCTTTTCAAGTGAAAACAAGCAGTATGTTTTTCTGTCGGTTGAACCATGTAATCATTATTTCAACTGAAACGACTCATTAGTGTTTCAGCTTACAGAGCTATCCATTTATTTGTATGAATGAAACTGGCATGCACTATCAGATAATTACAGCAATGCTACATTACACCGCCAGGGAAAAGGGGCATACCAAAGTTAAAATGCGTATATACAGTGATTCATATTTTGTTGTAGATTACAATTGTTAGAGGTGCCATCAACGAGTAACTAATTAGATTTCATATTACTGTAATTGCCCATCCTAGACTTCAAAAACGACGATCATCTGGGCCCGATCAGATTACTTTTGCAGACACCCACAATCTGTAGAAGATAAGTGGCCGATGACCACGAAGTACCGTGGGGAGCGGTGCCCGAGAGGGGGTGCTCTACTGCTGACAGCGCTAGTCCAGCAGGCGCGCGCCTTACCAAACTCCACACAACAGTGTCTGGCCAGTGGGGCGGGGCGTGCCATCGCCCATTTTTTTCGGTTTCTTACTGTCTCAATAAAGAAGCGTGCAAACTACAGGGTGTTCCAAAATGATCGCTACAAGTTTAATCTCGCATACTGTATCTCCGAAATGGGAACAGGTAGAAACGTGCGGTTTGCGGCTTCTTGTTCATACATATCTAGGACAGAGTTCAGTATGTTAACTTTGAGCATATTTGCTAGATTCGAATTCGAAAATCACTAAAACATTAGGTATTATAAAAATGCCTTCATTAAAGTATTTTGTATACAAATATTTTTTATAAAAAATATTTTTATTAATTCCTTCTCATTTGAATGAGTACTATCTGAAAACCCGGCGTTACCTAGTTGTTCAATAACCCTTCCTTACTGTATTTCCTCTTATTCCCTCTCTCTGTTCCTTTCTCTCGGTCCATCTCCCTCCACCTTCAATTTCCTCCTCTCCTCTGTATTTCCTCCTCAGCTTTCTCATGCCATCGACTCTTTCCTTGTATATGGAAAAGGTTATCGGTGAAACGGTGTGGAGGTTTATTCCATCCCTCCGCCATGTACCATACAAAATCTTAGATGAACAGTGAACTGCTACTTGTTTTGAAAGTCGAGTGTGCAAAATTTCATCAAGATCGGAATAAAACTCTATATTGGCGTCAAACTCTGGAATACCTTCTGTCATGCACCGAACGAAAGTAGATAGAGACAGTGACAATTCTCTTATTTGGAGGTGAAGAGTAAAAAAATCATTAGAATTCGAATACAAACGGAATTTGTCGAAGTCAGTAGGTAAAGTACCCTCCGCCATGCACCTACGAAATTTATTGTACACCGTTACCTTCGCCTTGTTTTAAAAGTCAAGTGTGCAAAATTTCATCAAGATCGCAGCCAAATTGGGGTTTTGTCGAAGTCAATATGTAAAATATCCTCCACCATGCACCAAACGAAAGTTGATGCACACAATGAATTTTCTCTTGCTTTGAAGGTCACGTGTACAAAATTTCAACAAGATCGGAGACAAACTGTCGTTTCTGTCGAACTCGGTGAGTAAAGTACCCTCTGTCATGCACCATACAAAATTTATTGTACAGAGTCACCTTCGTCTTCTTTTAAAATGAAGTGTGTAATATTTCACCAATATCAGAGCAAACGGTGGTTTTTGTCGAAGTCAGTAAGTAAAGTACCCTCCGCCATGAACGAATGAAATTTGATGTAGACAGTGACTTTCCTCTTGCTTTGAAGGTCAAGTGTGCAAAATTTCATCAAGATCGGAACAAAACTGTAGATTTGTATGCAATAAAAACACACACATAGACACACTGTTATATTTATAAGATTTGTCTCTAAGAAAGTTTCAAGCTTAATCACGCTTCATTTATACCCGTAAAGGCTGAAGAAATATGCAAATAAAATCACAGAAACTCGGTGAATGAATGACACCATCCATATGATAGCATAAACCGACAGACATTTCCAGTCGATTGTATTGCATCGAGTGAAATAACTCAAAGCCGAAAACATTCATATAAAGGACAGAGACTTGTTTCATTCGGTGGTCGCGAATCGACTGAAACCACTCAAACCGACTGAATGAGTGAAAATTCATATAACGGCTGCAACCGACGTAGACTGGTTTCAGTCGATTGTTTCGCATCGACTGAAACCACTCAAACCCCGCCAGTGAGTGAAAACATTCATACGTCCACAGAGACTATTTTCATTCGGTTGTTTCAATCGACTGAAAAAACCGACTGAACGAAAAAACAACCGATTGACCAATCGGTTGTTAAAAACAGTCGCTTGTCCCATCACTAGGTCCTACCGTCGAATGCGTAGATTGCCATTGACATCAGAACACGTAGGCCGCCGTTGGGGTGGTGGCGTGTCCAGGGGCCATAGACAGAAGACGAATGGTGTTATTTTATCCCTAATGGCTCAGTACCCTGGGACAATATCCAGACGTGACAGTGCACTCTCACACAGAATGTGTCTGTGAACTGACTTACATCAAACTAAGGTGCTACCGTGCTTAGTAAGATTCCCGGACCTCTGCATCATTGAGCACGTGTGGGTTAACGTTGGAAGGAGCCTACGCCCCAGTACCAATCTGCGGTGTCTGGAAGCACAGTTGCAACAACTGTGGACAAACGCGCCTCAGGGGAGGATCCGAAATCTGTTTGACTCCATTTCGAACCCATATCGGCATGCAGTGCGACCAAAAGGGGTGCGACCTCCTCCTAGACCTGGCAACAACGCTTCACTTGTTAAATGACATCGGCCGTGTCTCTTATCCCATGTAATAAGCAGTTCAATAAAGTCACATTTTACTCTAATTTTGGAAAGTTAGTAACTTGAATGTGTTTTTGAGTAATGGTTTTTGTAAAATATGGTCGTCATAAAGTTAGGAAATAATTGGTCTTATAAATGATGCAAAAGTTGTGAATCGTGCAAAATTCCATATTCGTGACTGAATTCACACCTGCCGAAACTTGTTTACGATATTCATATTAATCATACGGTCCAGTCCTATTTTTGTGTGTAATTATTTATGAAATCAAAAGGAATTCATGGAAGTAATACTTTGGTACTTGATTTATACGAAATATGGAAAAATGAATCAATAGTAATTTAAACTGTGTAGAAAATATTAGTTCACGTAATCTTCATGCCAGTTTTTGATTTATGTATAAATGACATAATTTGTGGTCACATGATGTGACCTAACATTCTCCTGATATAGGCTGCCGGCCGCAGTGGCCGAGCGGTCTGTGGTGCGCCAGTCAAGTTCTGCACGGCCACTACGGTCGGGGGTTCGAATCCCCCCTCGGGCACGGATATTTGTGCCGTCTTTAGTCTAAGCTCGTTCATAAGTAATTTGTATGTTTAGGGACTGATGACCCCGTAGTTAAGTCCCATAATCTCTACAAACATTTGAACATTTTATGTAGGCTGTCCTCGGCCGCCAGTCGTCTGTCGTAAAAAATCTAGCATCAATCGTCTCTAGATGTCAGTCCGTAAGTTGTAGTGAGTATCTTTGCATGACTTCGTTGCCTTGATGAAGTTGGCTATTGTGTAATACCTGTGAAATTTCAACGGGCTGTGATACAAGTTTAAAAGGGACAGACATTGACTATGTGGAGGTGGTAATAGCGAACTTCAACAGATAAAATTGGGAAAATGTATTATGATAGAAGTAATTATCTGAAATTAATAAAAGTGCAAAAGTCAACATTGAATAATTACGAAGGTTCATAATTGTTGTGTGTTCATTTACTAAATAACTGCTTGGCACATTCGTATGCAGTAGCTCAGAGCAATGATACTCACCCCTAATATTCAATGAACAAAACTTTTGCTGTATTAGTAGACAAATTGTGTTACTCTACTCTGAACTTGTAACACGGCTTCTTTAAATTGATTTTGGTTTGCTGGTAATTCGTCATGGATGATAAGGCTCTAAATTTTACTTGGCTTGCCTGTGTGAAATGTAGGTTGGTATGCCTGATAATCTTTCGTAATAAAATACTCTTATTTAACTTGATGCACTGCGTCGTATTGGTCTTTTTTCTTAACCTATTTGTTAATTTAAGTCTTTCTTAATGATTGAGCATGAAGATTCTTATTCTCAGCTGCTTCTAAATTGATATTTGATTTTTTTTTAAAATCCCGGTAGTTCATTTATGTCGAAGCCAGTTACAAAAGAAACAGTTTATGCCTGATTTTATCATGGGATTGACCTTGCAGATTAGATCTTAGTTAAGTTCCTTTAACTACGTAGCCGTTAAATTATTTTTGCCACATAAATTTGGCGATCTATTGAAGTCAGAGATCTTACCTATAGCCACTTTCCACAATAATCACAAATGCGATGTAAGGTTCTAATTATTGAATGAGTTTAAAACAATTTTAAAATCTCACTCGTTTCTATAATCTTCAAATAACACAGTTTACAACAATAAATGCACTCGGAAAGAGCTGAAATCATAGAGCTAAACTTAGAGACCTAAACTTACACACACACACACACACACACACACACACACACACACACAGACAGAGAGAGAGAGAGAGAGAGAGAGAGAGAGAGAGAGAGAGAGAGAGAGAGAGAGAGAGAGAGCGGGGGGCGGGGCAATTGCAGGTATTATTTATACTAATATTCTGACAAAAGGTTACCGTAATTTAAGGTGTTTTGAGTACCTTATTCTAAGCCTTTATTACTTTGATTTACATAGCTGGTAATTGATTTCTTTAACTTTTAGAAAAATACATAATTTCTGCCTCGTAAAAATAAAGAAATATTTATAAATGAAGGAAAATGGCGATCCTAATGCTACGACCGCGATGTCGTGTTTCAAACTCAATTAGACTTAATATTCAGAAGCGAATTAGTTTTAAAGAAAAGTGTTAGTTTTTCATCCTAGTGAAGGAAGTTTATCTAGAATAGTTCCATTGTGTCTCGTTTCTTTCGTTTCCAGCCACTCCTAGACGCATCACTTTTTTTTTCAGTCGGGCATTGTACATTATAGGGTCACGCTTGGCGTTAAGTGTTCTATTTATCGAGCGTACGTCCTAGAGACGTGGGCTTGTATGTTACGCACTCCGGCCTTGACCGACGATTGCAGGCGTCCGGTGAATCGTTTGGTGGCACTCCTTGGTCTGAACGGTTGTGCGGACAACGACCTGCGAACACGACCTGTGCCTTTGCGTGCAGGATACGCCTTTTACGAGCGCCCGCATCTCCTCGTAAAATCTGCTTTGTTTTCCGAAATATATGGTGGGGTCAAGCTGTAAAAATTTTTTTACGACTCCCAGCGATGCACTTCGTACGGATCCGCGCAGTCGTCCTTATGTTGCTGCAATTCATCTAGTCATTTCATCTGTTACGGTGAACATAATTCTATGTGTCCTTAGAAAATCCGGCGTCGTATTTATTTACTCCAGTGTTCTATACGTGCACATCATCTTCGGTCATCTCGCTACCTAGCGCCCCCCCCCCCCCCCCCCGTTTGCCACTCTGTTCATGCTCCCCCCCTCTCTTCTCATTAATTGCTTGAAATTGCTGAATTGTTAGTTATATCCAGCTAACGTTTGCCAAGAGTCACGTCGTTTATCTTGCCCGCCTGCTGGTATCTATGGGCGAAGGTAGACGTAGATTGTGACGATACTGCTGGCCCTTTCATCTCAGTGTTATTGTACGATACCGTCTGCGTCGGACCTGGAATCGTGTGGTTCAATAGTGATACATGTTGCGTGTGAAGTTAGTTAAAAACGAAATAGCAAGCCTAGGAATCAGTGTAGGACAGTGTCTCGGTGATACTGTAATTAAAACAAGTGATAGATTTCATTAATTAAGAGATTCATATATTTTCTTTCCAGACAGTTCTATAAACAATACTTTTGTCATTGTACATTATTTCAATAAATAGACAGACGAAGGGTAAAAACTTTTGTAAAACATAAAGAAATGAAAATAAATAGCATTGTATATATGTTAGGCTCATAAACAAGTTGTGTTGACCAGCTAATTTTGTTATTTCGACTATGACATTAATTATCAATATTGAATTGTTTGTATGTATTGACTGACGTAAGATTTGGAGTATATTTTGTGAATGGCCATGACATTTGATAGTTCAATATACCTTAGGAACATGTATGATGTATTCATTAACAAATTGACATTTAACATCGCACTTTGTTGTCAACAGAAAGATCGGAAATTTCGTCTTAAAAATACATGCGCCCTATAAAATTATTGTATGCATAGTTTTCATTTTGTATTGTGATTATTTTTGTATACATGAAATGTTTTACTGTTGTTCGTTAATTGTAAATCAGTATATTCAATTGTTATGAACAATGCATAATGTAAAGTCATTATTGTCAAGGTTATATATTTGCCTCGCCGCCTTGCGTGGGGAGTTCGAGTTTTAGTCGTTTGTCAAGTGCACTGGAATCTATGTTAGTCTGTCGTCTTAAAATGGAGGTACTATCGACTAAGTTCTCTTGTATTGTTTTGAACTTGTAATGTTTTAGCGGAGAAGAAGTTTGATTCAAATTAAAGAAGAAGTGAAAAATTGTACATAACGAGTATTTATTTCTACCACGACGCCCCAGGAGAAAAATGTTGCAGCGAGCAGAACCCCCATACATCGGAATGTTGAAAAGATGAGTTTCTCGTTTGGAAGTGGTAGAATGAAATGTAAATTACTTATTTTGCATGTGAATGTTACAAGATCAGTGAGTCGCTCTTACACTGAAAAAGTGAAGCCTGTTTCCGCCATATTGCTAAGTTTTGGAGAACTGTTCGTATTGTACAGCTGAGAATTATACAGTTTTTTCAGTATGTCTCAGAACATCAGTAGAGCGTGAGATTCCCTTTTTGATCTCAACGCCTCAATTACAGTTTTCTACATTCGTAGTTGTACTCGAGGTCGAACTTCAACATCTGTCAAAGTTTTAATGTATTGCTTCATTACTATATTCGCAACATTTTTAGGGACATGATCTACAAAGATCACTGAAGGCACCTGCAACATTACATCACTGTGCGATACGGCACATTGATCAGGAGATGTGATAGAAATTTAGAATCGTGAAAAACTACATTCCGGTACTTTAGCGTGCAGTATAAAGTTCCGCATCAGATGTGATGTTATTACTTCTTTACTTATAATGCTACTTGCAACACATGTTGCATATAGTACATCTTCGTACAAAATTGTATCAATGTACAGCAAATAGTTCTGGATATTGATGTCATATATATTATAGGCATCTGCTTCAAATTTAGCGCAAATTGCGTTTTCTCTGCGGGCTCTTGTGTCGTGATCGGATGGCTTTCTTATTCCAACGGTATGCGGGCCGATAGGATTGCTGTATCAAGAACTCGACATATTTTATCAATAAATTAAACTTTATATTGCTCCAGCCGGAGGATATTTTACTTCAATCCAATGTGGTATCGCTGTTTTATTATTGTTCCGGTCAATGACGTGATGTAACAGCTGGATCTAATTTTTCCTCCTGAAACTGCCTCATAACCACGGGTTACAAAAGGAAGGATGAGTTTCTTACGAAAAGGGATGGGTTGAGTATGGTGAGCCTCATAAGCCGGGTTACAGAAAATTTCGAAGAACAGGCATTTGGAAACTGCATACAAAAACCCATTATTTGATTCACGTATGTGATGATGCGTTTGTTTCGTGGAGGCGTCTTAGAGGCCAACTAGATCCCATTCTTTAGATCTCAACGGGATTAATCTGAAGATCCAGTACAGTATTGAGAGGAGGCAGAGGGAAGATAAAGGAAGTTTAATGTGCTAGTGTTCAAAGGAAGATTACTGTAACTTGGGCCACAGAGATTATTCGAAACTCAAGCAAACAAACCGTTACTTACACCGGGATTCGAATTATCACCCACATTCAGTGGCGCTGGCACGGGGGGATGGGGCTTGAAGCCTCCATCTCCGGAACTCACATTATTATTATTATTATTATTATTATTATTAATTTTAATTTTTTAAACAGGTCGGCACCGGAAATTTGAAATAGTTCACATGTAATAAACCACAACGTAACTATAATTTGTCAAACACAAGCGAAGGTGAGAATCGGTCGCCAACGTGATGCCGCCACTCAGAACGTGTGCTGCTGTTACTGGGAGCGGTTTTAATGCTTCCGCGACCAGCTTTGATGCTGCCGCTATTGTTACTGCTATGCTGAAAGTTTGTTCATATGCAGCGACCCGTTGTTTAGTAGGTCAGTGGTGCCACCTAGTGGAATCTTAAGAACAATAGTGTTATTTTAGTTCAATTTTTACACAGTCTCATTTTAATTAAACTGTAAAGACCTTTCTCTTTGGCTGGTAACTTCGAAGCTTCTAATTATTACGAGCTGATTATATACACTCCATTCCCACCGCGTTGCTCCTCTCCCAATTTCAAATTAATGCGAGCCTACTCATTTTATTTCTTGTGCAATTGCTTTCGTAGTATAATTAAATTATAAAATAGTGTACAAATAAGTCATAGATTAAATTCAACAGGCTTTATTTTTAAAATATTACCCTCTTCCCTGAGAATTAAAGTCTGGCTGCGCCATTGCCCACAGCAGAAGTCAGACGGAATAAAGACGTTCACGGAATGGACAAGGAATAGCTGTGAACCAAGACTTCTTGTTGCGGAGTTGAAATACCCCAGCAATACATTTCTCAAGAATCGGTAGTCGTCCACTGCGATAAAAAGTGTTAAAACGGCCACTTGAAAGTCATAGATACGTTGTGGCGGACTAAGACTGTTGTAGGCCCGGGGCGGCGGCGAAACAAAATGAGGCCCCCCTCCCCGTCCACTTTGAAATGTATTACTACTAGCTGAACCCCCGCTGCTTCGCATGCGTAGGCTGGTTGGTCTGTACTATTTCTTTTTAATCCCGACGAAGAATCCATATCTTAAGTTTCGTAGTTATAGCTTGAAATTTGATTTAATAGCACCAAACTTGGCTTAATAGCAAATTATTTTCAAAAAATGTTTCATCCCCTATTTCACCCCCTAATTGATTAATTTTCTGAAAATACCGAAACACGTGTCTTTCTAATTCTGACCAAGAAAACATATACAAATTTTAGTGGTTGTAGCTTCAAAATTGCCTTATTAGCAAAATATTTTTGAAAAACATCCCCTCTTCAATTAACCTCCTTGACGGTTGAATTTCCAAAAATACCGAAACACGTAATTTGTTTTAAAATTCTAACGAACAATACAAATACCAAGTTTTGTAGCTATAGCTTCAAAATTGTCTTGACAACAATGTGTTTTCGAAAAGAATTTTTGATCCCCTCTTTTCGCCCCTTAGTTGTTGAATTTCCAAAAGTACCAAAACACGTAGTTTGTAACGTCTAACCAACTATGCAAATATCAGTTTTTGCAGCTCTAGCTTCAAAATTGTATCAATAGAAACGTGTATTCAAAAAGAATTTTTGATCCTCTATTTATCCCTCTTACTTGTTGAATTTCAAAAAATAGTAAAAATCGTGGATTTTTAATCCCGACCAAGATTCCATATCCGAAGTTTCGTAGTTGTAGCTTAAAATTTGAGTTAACAGCAACATATTTTTGAAAATGAATTATTTGCGTCATCTATTTTACCCCCTTATTTGTCGAATTTCAAAAAATGCCGAAACACGTGTCTTTTAAATTGGAACCCAGAATTAAAATCCGAAATTTTGTAGTTCTAGCTTCAAAATTTCCTAAATAGCTACGTATTTTCAAAAAACGTTGCATCCCCTATTTAACCCTCTTACGGACAGAATATCGAAAAATCGCTTCTTAAAGAGTAATATCAACAGCCTCCACAAATTTCAAGTTTCTATCGTAAGTGGTTTGGGCTGGTCGATGATGAGTCAGTCAGTCAGTCAGTCGATCGGGACACTTCCTTTTATATATAGAGATAATACTGCCCCACGCACTGTGCGCAGCGGCGTGTGTGGCTCTAGCGACACACGGTCGCGGCGGGCGGGTGAACTACAGTGTACTCCGCCCGCGGGCGGAAATGTTGGCCATGCCTGTCTTAGAGAAGCTGAATCGCCGAGTTAGCATCAGTTTTAGAGACTGTCAGATATATTGTAATGATTAAAACATTTGTTAGACTGTCGCTATGAAACTATTTCTTTTCGTGCAGTTCGTGCGTAACTACGACGCTCACATATGTAAAAGTCCTCATTATAAATTGCGATTACATACTTCCAGGCGGCGCAGTTTGAGGCGCCTATGTATATGACGAACAAACTCGGGTGTGATAAAGCTTCAAATAATTGTCACCTTAAACAAGTATTTCATCTATTAACTACATACAGCATGTTAAGAAAAAGTAGCAAATATTTTAGGATATGGTAATAAAGATGATTTGCAATTAAAATGCTATATAAAGTGGGTCCAATTTTTTATTGGATACAGAGCTACAGCTCTTGGTATGTGACCCAAACAGTCTAAAAGCACATGCAATTTTGGATATTTTGACTAATTCTTTCGACGGTTCTTGGTAGATCATTTTTTTCCTTTGAAATAACCGGTTTTCGTCGTACTTTCAAGTATGAAGATGATACCGAAAACCGGGTAACTAAGTGGAAATGAAGTTGTAGAACAAACACAGAATTGTACTTTGAAGTCAGTATGATGTTGTACTACCAAGAACCAACGGAGAAATCAGTGAAAAAGTCTTCATTTACGTTTGCTCCAAGTCTGACTTTCACATTAACAGCTATATCTCTGCACTCAATAAAAATTGTACACATGTTATATGAAATTTTTAATGTTGTGTGTGTGTGTGTGTGTGTGAGAGAGAGAGAGAGAGAGAGAGAGAGAGAGAGAGAGAGAGAGAGAGAGAGATCTATGTGGCAACTCGTCAAAGTGTTACACTGATTTGTTTTGTTCGTAAAATTACGTGTGAAATACTCCAAAACAATAATATCAGTATGCTTCCACCCTAAGAGCGTATTTAAATAATAGGTTTTGATAATTTCAATTTATCTGCTAGGATCACACAAAGTATGTAACTTTCATATTTTGCATTTACAAGTGTTTTCGGGATTGATTCTGGCTTTAAAGAACCTATTAATTATGTAAGTAATGTTCCGACCTACTTGCTAAATCGAAATATAGTGTCTGTAAGCATCATAACAATTCACAGAAAGTTAAGGTTTGGATACCTCTTCATGAGGTAAATAATATACTGAAAAATAACTGATCGGTCACTTCTTAATACGTTATCGAACAGTTCAGTTAACAGTTGTCTTGTTGGGCTATTACATGTAGGTCGTTTAATTTATTGTATCCATATCATTTTACAAAAACTAATTTTTATTTTCCCTTTTTTTATTCCTTCGTTAAAATGTAAGAATTTTACATGGAACAACGTGGCTCGCACAATATTATTAGTGTATTGCAGTTGCAAAACAAACGAAATCTTTTTTTTCTATTTGTATCAGCGGTCAGTAACTACCGCTCTTTACGATCTGTATTGTCAATTTCCGAATTTCCTAATGCTGCATAATGTCAAACCTAGCTGAATGCAAGGTGGTCTTGTGATCGTTATGCGACGGTTCTGCCGTCTAAGCGGCGACTTTAATGTTTATGCATGCCAAGCTGCCCTTCAGACGGCAAGCGGCGAGGTGGAGAGCAGTGTGCAGACGAGGATTGGCACGCGTGTCAACAGGCCGCCCGTGGTGTAACGTGTTTATGCAAGATCGCCATTTTTTATTTATTGAAATAACCGGTTTCAGCGATATTAATCGTCACTTCACATTTATACTATTTCCTGCCTCATGTATAAACTTTATGTACCTTATCTGCTTGACTGCCGAGAGGTCTCTCTCTTTTTCCTCCCCCCCCCCCCCCCCCCCCCAATAGGGTTTCTAAAGTTGATACACGAGACATAAAAAGTGTAAATCTGAAAATTGGGATTCATTTCATTGGAACCAGTAATTACAATAAATAAAAGAAATTGCGATATTGGCTTAATGACCTTAAAAACAAGATATCCCATATACAATAAAAAATTGTACACGTATTAAATTTGAACCAGGTGGTGGAAACTTCATTCAGGATAGCTGGAGCAAGTCCCGTTACAAATCTTTTCCAATTTTACTACCACCTTCCTTGCTTCATAAACCCGCGAGCGACATCGTTCGCCAGAAAACTGCATGGCAGTATGTAGCAATGAGGGCGTTTCTGACATATAATAGCAAACCTCCAAGCAATGTATCAAATGCGACTGGCAATTTTAAGCCTTTGCAGGCTGTGTATTGTCGCGATCTGGTCATCCCGAGAAAATTCACTCCATGATAATATCTGTAATAACGAAACTTGAAGCTAATATCTCTGGTCACTGGATGTTACTGAGACTGTTTGATTCCTGCGACACTCCATGAGAGTAGCCAGGTAGGCACCAGACTCCCGGGTAAATGTAAATCGAAGGCAGGGCCTTTTCGCCAATGAACACTCTTCCTCCGATCGTGATGTGCGTCGAGATCCGCGTGACGGGGGCCCGGCGAGCTCGCGCGTTCTGTTTGCGCGCCGGCTATCAGCAGGAAGCGCTGCGGCTTCCTGCGGCCTGTCGCCGCCGCACGCCCATCTGTTCAGTCGTCGCCAGCCGCTCGCTACCGCAGCCTCGCTCCTTTCGCAGACGCCGCTTCACCAATGCAGGTACAAACCCCCCTGTTTTCTTCGTTTCTTCTGTAGTTTCACAACATAACTTTGTTTCTGTCACTCGTTCCAAATTATAAATTACGTGCCAGCATTTCAGCAATGGGATTGTGAAGCAAGCTCGCAACATAGTTTCCTTACTATCCAATGGGCCCGCAGCACAGAATATATCTCTAACAGACATCATGTCGTCATATCATTATGCTGCTTCAAAGTTTATTATAATGTTGTTATGGATCCATTTCGGCACAATTAGCCATCGTCAGACAATGACCATGTGACATCCATGGCAATGTCTTGCTGTTTATTTAACAATAATGTGAATGTATGTGTCACACTTATGTAGTATTATACAAATATCGTTAAATAAAAATTTAATATTTTTTTATCGTGATGTTCTGACAGTTGCCCAAAGATGTTAATGTACGCGATTTAATCTTTGGGCAACTGTCAGAACATCACGATAAAAAAAAATATTAAAATTTTATTTAACGATATTTGTATAATACTACATAAGTGTGACACAAAAGTTCACATTATTGTTAAATAAACAGCAAGACATTGCAAAGGATGTCACAATATCATTGTCTAACGATGGCTAATAGTGACGAAATGGATCCATAACATTATAATAATAAAAAAGACTTTGAAGCAGCATTTTGGCATAATTACATGATAGTTTTCTTAAAGTTTAATCGTAGACCCTCGGAATTTTAGCATTTTATACGGAATAAGAGCTAACAGATGGACACGCACGCGCGCGCATATTCGTGCATGCTTACACAGGGAATAATCTTACGTTTTTGACTGTTACTGCTGTTTGGTTGACAGGTAACACTTATCCGACCAGAAAATTAATTATCCTCGTAAAAGCGAACATTTCGTTGCAACATCAACACAAAACGCCGCCACTGCTTTAAAATAGTGTGGGCTAAAGTCTAACATAGCTCTATGGAAAAAAAAAACCTCTTGCAACAGAAGCAAGAGCTGAGGTTAAGCTAGAGAGAGAGAGAGAGAGAGAGAGAGAGAGAGAGAGAGAGAGAGAGAGAGAGAGAGAGAGAGAGAGAGAGAGAGAGATGGTGTGTGACAATAAATGAAGCCAGTGACAATAATAATGAGTCAATTATTCTAGTCGTGACTCTAAATTATTCTAGTAAAAGGTAAAATTGTACTTACCGTCCTGGCGGCCTCGTGTGATTATGTTGGCAACATCACAAAATGGTATAAAATCTTTGCCTTGTTGTTAGTGCTCTTAGAAATGCACATACAACTATTTGATTAGTGTTTCGTACAGACTAGGAAGTAAATAATTAATGCTGTTCCTGCTCTTTGGTTGACAGTTTCTCGTATGTACTTTTGTCCGCTCACTAAAAGCAACTGCCCTCGTAAACGAAGAATTCATGACCAAACATTTGCGTTGTAATGTAATTAGTTAATGCCAAAGTGACATGAATGCCAACATTGCCACGGAAGGTCGCGAGGACAGTAAGTAAAATTTAACAAAAAGACAAATATATTTATCATAACTGTTCTGTAGATCTGTCTTCCCAGCGGCATAATCATCGGCCGTTTGTCTTCGTTCTGGTTGAAGTGGTCACCTTGTTTTTCTGTGGATCATGGTCTTCAGAGGTATGAGTGCAATTTTTCCTGAAAATTATAGTGTGTTCTATGTACCTCAGGTCCGTTCTTTGTCTTTTGCCTAGGACTGCAGCAAAGACCTTGCTCCAAAGCTGTCCGTTAGCCAGGCTATGTTTCCTCACCCACTTGCATCTAATAACTTTCATAATTAAGTTTTTCATTCCAGTGCATTCTCCTCCCCCCCCCCCCAAATAATTCCCATCATCTACCACTCCACTTCTCCCCGTGCACGTTAATCGATGTCATTGCCCAAAATCAAATTTGATCTCACACGCGCACTTTCAGACATATTGATATTTTCTCTGAAAACTTTGAAAAGTATTCCGTAGAACTACAGGACAGTTTAACTGTTTATTTATTTTGCTGTCTATAAAGACGACGTCCGTAATTCAATCCTTTTTTTGTTTCAAATGAATGTAACAACGGTTAAAATAATTTGCGGCACATTCTACCTGACGCGAAGATGTTGGCAGTGGCGCGATGAGTGTCGGAAGGTGAAAGCAGCCGATCAGGAATGGCGTTCAGGCAGCCAATAAAAAATCGTCTCTACGGTCTACGTTATGTATACCATTCGGCGTAGTTGAGTTAAATGCCTTTGCGAATACTATATAGCAAAATCGTGTTTTTTGACGAGCTGCAGTGTAAGCGAATTCTGAAATGTTCAAATGTTTGTTAGGCTTAAGGGACTTAACTGCGGGGTCATCAGTCCCTAAACTTACAAACTACTTATGATCTAACTTATACTAAAGACAGTACAAACATCCAAGCCCGAGGGGGAATTCTAACCCTTGGCGGGGAACGGCCTCGCGCATCGGAGCATAGCGCCTCAATGCGCTTCGCCACTCCGCCGCGGCGAATTTTGAAGGTCTCTTACAGAAGGCACGGCATTTTAAAAATGTATACAGAAATAAAAAGATATATATATGGCGCTTTCGCCTGAGAAGAAATCGTTCCAACTATGGCATTATTTTGTTCTAAAAGAAACTTCATTGCTTTATTACGTTAAAAAAACCGTAATAATGACTTACTTCAAGTATTAACATTAAATACAATGAAATTGTACTGTTAACGGTGTAAGCAGTTTTCATTATCATGTTTAAGTAACTGCCCAAATTGCCAAAAAAATCAAAGGATTTTTAAATAATGCACAATCTCTGGGTATTTACTAGAAATTGTGTTCATCGAAGTAACGGCAGTGCGATCAACGAAAAAGTCATACCCTAGTTGGTATGGGGAAAACAATATTCAACCACTTCGCGATAAACCACATCCAAATTAGCAGCCTTGACTGTCACTTGTTCTTTATATATCGATCGCAGTTTGAACGATATAAATCGCATTGGCTACGATTCCCAAGATTTCTAGGAAGTACCGATACGCCAACTAGTAAGTACGGAGGCTACTGTGGCGTATCAAATACTTCAACTCTGTGTAAAATCGAGGAGTTAATGCTTAGATCCTGAAACTGTTTACTCTGAAGTAACGAACTTTCTCAGGTACGGTAGTGCAATTTTAACCGATGTACAAAAGGCTGCATGAACAACGTAAACTATTTACGTAGTGGGATGACTCAGTGTCATCTCATTGTATAATGGATGTGGAACCACGGCTTGTTGTTATCAAATTTAATCAAGTAACTAGTTTCGGCGCCATATTCCGTAATCATCGGGTCCTATGTAAAACAATAGTGACAATAATCAGGGGTTCTATAAAGTCTAAAAGGCTAATAATACATAAAAGGATAATCATCTAAAAGTAACACAGAAAACTAGGATATTAACAAGTATAGCGTGGTATTACTTAATCTGCTTACAGTTCGGAGACTGGTTTGATGCAGCTCTACACCCTACTCTATCTGGGCAAGCCTCATCATCTCTGGGTCTCCCTCTGCGATTTTTACCCCACACACTTCCCTCCAATATTGAATGCACAATTCCTTGATGTCTAAGAATGTGTCCTACCAATCGATCCCTTCTTTAGTCAAGGTATGCCATAAATTCCTTTTCTCCCCAATTCTCTTCAGTACCTCCTCATTAGTTACGCGATCCACTCACCTAATCTTCAGCATCTTCAAAAGCCTCTATCCTCTTCCTGTTAACACTGTTTATCGTCCATGTTTCACTCCCATACAAGGCAACACTTCACATAAATGCCTTCAGAAAGGACTTCCTTAGGCTTAAATTAATATTCATTGTTAAATTTCTCTTTTTCAAAAACGCTTTTCTTCCCATTGCCCTTCTGCATTTTATATCCTCTGTACTGCGACCATCATTTGTTTTACTGCCCTAGTAACAAAACTCATTTACCACCTTTTATTGATTCGTTACCTTATCTAATTCCTTCAGCATCGCCTGATTTTCTAAGACCGCATTCCATTACCCTTGTTTTGGTCTTGTTCATGTTAATCTTGTATGCTCCTTTCAACACACTGTCCATTCCGTTCAATTGCTCCTCCAGGTCCTTTGCTGTCTCTGCCAGAATTACAATCTCATCAGCAAAACACAGGCATTGGCGTCGGATATTTTTCAGCATACCTAGAGATGTCTGTCGATGACGAAACACTTGCGACTTCGGTAACCCCAAAGGCAATAATCTCACGGACTGAGGTCCGGGGACCTGGGAGGCCAAGCCAGACAAAGTGGCAGCTGAGCACACGATCATCACCAAACGACTGTTTTAGACTGTGATTAGGCCGGGTTTCCAGAGGCATGAATTTCTTACACATGCAGTCCCCCACCACCACTCGTGCAACTCAACATGCACATGGAAACAGCCAATTTGCACACTGCCATGCCAACTTACGCGTAAGAGTATAACCTATTTTAAAAATATATACTGTTAGCACACAATTAGACACGCAAAGTGTCTTGATTTGAGCCGAAATTTGTAGTCACTGATAAATGTTTTTCGGTGCAGCTGTGTATTTTTAATATGCATTTTTAACCTATATAAAAGCTGCCCAGCATCACCTACACAAAATATTTCTAAAAAAAAAAAAAAAAAAAAAAAAAAAAAAAAAAAAAAAAAAAAAAAAAAAAAAAAATCGGGGAAGAGGAGAGACAGGAGTAGAACAATATACTTCTGACGAATTAACTGCTTTAAATTTTCCATTGCTTATAGCAAAAGAAACTGCCGTTATTTTAAAATATTTCATGGACAATTTACATCTCTTGCCTTCGAATCTATAAGATTAGCCTGTTTTCACGATAATTCATAGCTCTTGGCAAATTAATTAATGCAACGAGAAAACATACAAACTATTGCATTAATTCCAAAAGTAAGTAAAAAACAACCTTTATCCTTGACTAGCTGCGTTTCTCTCTTCCTCACAACTAGAAACGCTAAAGAGTCGCTAGAGTAGTCAAAAGGTATCTTTCACTAACCTTGGCAGCGTGTATCGTGTCTATACGCTGTTGATTGTGGTATTACTTTGCAAGGCAGCAAAAAACGTTCTCAGAGATACATTTTACTAGCGGGCCCTCCCATGAAATATGTAAAAATCATCGAAATAACTATTTCACAAATGGAAAACACTGTTTTTCACTACTATTTTCCATGTTTGACGTTCAGTGTCAGCCACTAAGAACGGTAGTCTTACCTTGCTCCGCTTACATTTTGGTATTTTTGTGGGCTCCAGGATTTAGCATGTACGTAAAACAGTGATCTCTATACGACTTAGAATTGTAAATTTCTGTAAATTTGTGTGCAAAGGTAAATTACAGTATTCTGTTGCTTGAAATCCTTCGTCTAATTACTGTTTCAGAGATGGAAAAGCATCGCGTTGCCCTCATTATTGCTATTCGTAATCACATGTTAAGTCAGATGTTGACATATTGTTGGGAATCGTTGTCATCCGAAACATTGCTACAGTCGTATGTTTAGCTAATGTATTTACGTGGTATGTGTTTAACTTTGACCTCCAAACTGTAACAATACGAATATGAGAACTGTGGGTAAATGTAGCATAAAATAAACAATGGTCACTGATTCGGTAGCGTATGTCATGAACTGCGGCATACTGTATAGGCTACCATTATTGATATTTGTTTATAACGATATCTGGATATGTGCCAATGAAATCAGAGGTGGATTAAAACGATTGTTAGTATTTCCACACTGCGAGCGTAATGTTCTTTCTCGAGTTCATATTAATGCCGTAAGTAAATTTCACTGCCTGCATTTAGAACCCGAATAACTGAGAATGTCTACAATGTGTAACATACGTAAAGATGTACGAATTATGTGGTCGGGAGACTCGAACACTGTAGTTTGTGATATAATCTGTATATCTTCATGATCTTCGTCAATGAACATATATTTCGATGGAATGCTACGTCATTTTCCTCTTGCGTTGCTTCAACAAATGGACGTTTGACTGTTTACACTACCGGTCGTTGAATACTCTAAATATCAGTGTGAAGTTCACATTAATTTCCTTTGTATAGGTGTAGTTCTTTGTATCTTGTCCATTGGTCATGCATGATAAATATTTGCGGAATGAAGACTTTTGCAAGCTTAAAAAAAGTACGTGAAGGCAAGCACTGGCTCTTTTTGGCGGTGCAAGTGCTGTGGTAACCCTGTTGCTTGTATGGGCAGCCCATTGATAGTGAAGTACGAATTACTTTATTGCAGTAGTTATTCATGAATACGTCTAAGCAGCGGAATTCTTGTAGTAGTGACACACCAGTACCATTCTGTGTGATTAGTGCAAAACTTTTGTAGTGAAGTACGTTGTGTTAAAGAATGAATGAATGTGAAATAGAAAAAGAAATGGATGTGACAACAGGTTGAACTGTAGCGTTTTTCGAATTTGTTAGGTTGGATGGTAAATGTTGGGTTGCTTAGCGAAGACAGAATTTGAAAATTGGTCGCGATGAAGAATATTAGGTGTTCGGCTTACAACACATCGTAACTGAATATGAACACGTAAGTTTGGATAAATGTAGCAGGTATAAAGCTGATTCGGTGGCGTATAATTTTCTGACTAGGGGCATACTATTTATAATTATCGATATTTGTTACTAACGTTTTACTTGTATGTGTCAGTGAAAACGAAGTAGTTCATTACTATCTTTAACATCTCCATATTGCAAACATAATGTAATCCTGTAAAATGATTTCCAATCCATGGTGTACAACAGCAATCAGTTAAAATAAATATTTCTTCAAAGGTCTTGATCTTTCACGCGTCTATAGCAATCAAGACGGTTTGAAGAAATAATGTAATCCTGTGTTTCACATTATTGAAACTAAAGTACTATTACTATTTGCTATACAAACTGTTTTTCCATCTTAGCTGCTTGTGACTTTCCCTGGAAGGCGTTATACAGGGTATTCAAAATGTCAGTATAAATTTGAAAACTTAGTAAATCACAGAATAATGTAGAGAGGTAAAAATTGACACACATGTTTCAAATGACATGGGGTTTTATTAGAACAAAAAAAAAGTTCAAAAAATGTCAGACGGCTCGTCATCCGATCAGAAAAGTGATAATTAGCACAATAAATTAAGACAAAGCAAAGATGATGATCTTTACAAGAAATGCTCAATATGTTCACCATCATTCCTCAACAATAGCTGTAGTCGAGGAATAATGTTGTGAACGGCACTCCCAAAACCGGATTTCGTAAACCGATTTCCCAATTCCGCCTTTGGTTGGTCATGTAAACACTCCAAAATCGACTCTGGAAATCCACTACTCTAAAGCGGTTGTCCAGTTCCACAATCGATTTTCGTGCCCATGTAAACGCAACCGTTTTTGAAGCGTTCTTGGCTTTTCAGATTGTGTGTTTTTGGTAAGAATTTTCGGTAGATATAGACAATGATATTTTCTAATGTGAAATAAAAGTATTAATATTAGTGTGCATGAATCTGTGTATTTAAGTAAAGAAAAATAGCGATTATGGTGACTGAATCGGGTGCTGAATCAGCTGTTTTTCAGCCGCCATCTTAAGTGGATTAGGAAATCCGTATCAGGCTGTGCCATTTAAACACGACAACGAAAAACGGTTTTCGTCTTTCGGAAGATGTGTTACATGTAAACGTAGTGACTGTAAAGCATGTCCAGAGTTATGGTGAGACAGTGGCGTCGGATATTTTTCAGCATACCTAGAGATGTCTGTCGATCACGAGACACTTGCGACTTCAGGTACCCCCAAAGCAATAATCGCACTGTCTGAGGTCTCGGGATCTGGGAGGCCAAGCATGACGAAAGTGGCAGCTGAGCACACATCACCACCAAACGACGCGCGCAAGACATCTTTCACGCAGTGGCGGCGTTAGGCGTCGGCGACGTCGGCAACCGCCGACGGCCTCGCACCTGTGGGGGCCTCGCAAAACATTGTTAATTTTTCTTCTTCTTTATATCTGATGTCTAACGGCGCTTTTCAGCTGCTAGATTATGTAGCGACGAGCTATATCTATCTTACACTTAGCCAAAGGACGAACAGAACATCCGTACCCAAGGGTGGGATTCGATCCCCGACGAGAGCGATCTGGCTCACCGTGATATGACGCCTTAGTGCGCTCGGCCATTCCCGGCCGCCGAGCTATTTAGTTGTCCGTATTTTTTCCGTTTGAGTGCAGCAGTGATGCATTTTTTAGTTAAATACTTGCAAAACAACTTCTTAGTAACATTTTAGAAAACAATTTGGAAGACATATCCAAATGTTTATGTAACAATCAGAATCACACTCATAGTTCCAGTTCGGCCGAGAGAGCTTCACAAAGTTACCCCTGATTCAGACTAATTCGAGAAGCACAATGAGCCAAAAAGACTATCTGCATTGTCAGTACTATCAATTGAAACCGAAATAGCGTATTAAGATTAATTAAGATGTGAGACGAAAAGCCGAATAGTTTCTCTATTTTAATTTGCGTTTGTTTGTTTAATTTTTGTCATTGCAGTAATACTTATATATTTGTATATTATACTAATAAAATTTTAGTATGATTATTGATGTATAATTCAGCTCATTTTATTTATCATTACCTTCCTTACTGAAAAAATTAAAGGGGCCTCGCAAAGACGAGTTCGCCGACGCCCAATTTTCGTCTAGCGCCGCCACTGCTTTCACGTGTCTAGCAATATTTTTTTTTCTAATAAAACCGCATGTCATTCCAAGCATGATTGTCAATTTTTACCTGTATCTACATTATTTTGTGATATATTAAGTTTTCAAAGCTATACTGACTTTTTGATCAGCCGGTACGTAATGAAGAGTCCGGACAGCCCTTCGTAGACTTGAGTCACACAGGCGCCAGCATTAAGGTGAGCCCTCGGCTGTTGCAGACGAAAGCAGCGGCGGTGGCAGCGTGCGTCGCCGGCGGCGGCCGGTGAACGGTGCCGGACCCGCCCCCGCTGTCGCCCCCGCCGTCCCCTCCGCCCCCGAGCCGTCGACGTCTGCCCCCAGGTCCAGGAAGTCGTTCGACGGCAGCTTGGATCTAAGCAGGAGTGCTGTCCACGCCGACGCTGCTTCCCTTTCAGGTCAGATTTGCCTCGCAAACATAATGTCTCCATGTTGTTGTTGTTGGTGGTGGTGGTGGTGGTGGTGGTGGTGGTGGCGGCCCGGCCGCGGTGGCCGAGGGGACTGAGGCGCTCCAGTCACGGTCTAAAGCTCTGTATAGGGAAAGTATGGCCATCCTTTTCCGCGCCGCGTGCCGCCGTCTGCCGCTCGCGATTGGCTGAAATCGAGTCACGTGGTTCTTTCGGCCACCTTGGTCCTATACGTTGCTTGGCTTCAATGAGTAACCTTGTGAATATTCGTATGTTTCGGTTTTATAATGCCACAGTGTCGTACTTTTGGGTGTTTTTAAGAAGCGTAGAGGGGAGGTAAATATTAGAGTACTTCCATTAGGTATCAGAAATACAGGAAGATGAAGTCTGGCTGATGAAAGTCGTCAGAGAAAACTAGGAGTCCAGAAACTAACTTCGGTTCTTGTGCTGTGTTGATTTTAATTCACAATGTAAATTAATAGATTAAAGATTCGCTGACGAATCGATGAAGCAGCAGATACCTATATATTTTTAACTTGAATAAATTTGTGAAGAAAATTCCTGCACAATGTCGCGAGGTTAAATTATTCATGCGTTGTTGGCATGTAGTTGTAAAAAACACATCTTTTACATATTAGTGAGTGAACTAGATTCTCGTTTAGATATGAAATTAACATACAGTTCCAGAAACAAGCTTTTCTCATTCGTTCTCATGTGTATCATTACAGAAAACAAGACAAATATTAGACATTCAAATGTAATTGGCGTTGTAAGGACACTTTTAATTTCTGTTTCTGGTAAAAGACATGTAGTGGGTATCTCCTTGCATTTTTCGCAGTTCATGTAAGATATAAGTACATAATACGCAAGAAAATACTCATCAAAGACTTTTCCATGATCTCAATTGTTTTCTTAATGTACACTATGCTCCGATGACGACATGTTCGCCGGCCGCGGTGGCCGAGGGGACTGAGGCGCTTCAGTCACGGTCTGCACGGCCACTACGGTCGGGGATTCGAATCCCCCCTCGGGCATGGATATTTGTGCCGTCCTAGTTCATAAGTAGTTTGTAAGTTTACGGACTGATGACCCCGTAGTTAAGTCCCATAAGCTTAACAAACATTTGAACATTTTGGTGGTGGTGGTGGTGGTGGTGGTGGTGGTGGTGGTGGTGGTGGTGTACAGGTTCTACTCTTCCATTGGGCATGGGTCTGTGTGTTGTCCTTTGTTTAGTTTAACTTAAAGTAGTTCATAAGACCAAGGACTAATAACCAAGCAAGTAAGTCCCATAGATTTACAAACATTTGAACAGTATTTTGTTTAGTAAACCTGCTGCCAGGTGCTTAGATGTGGTTTGGAGGGTAAATATGTAGATATAGATTGCTGAAGACCACGCTCCACTGTTGGATCTTAAAAGTTATCCTCACATGTCTCCAGTCGAGCTGTGCACATTAATACTGTTGGATAAGTGGAAGACGGGCTAGAGATTTGCATGCTCATAGTCCTACTGTTTGGAAGCAGTTGGCGACAGTTTGTGTTGACACTTCTGGGCCCACAAACTCTCTTGCCTGTGCTGTGGCAGCTGTTCAATCTGCCACTGACGTACATATAATATGACAGCCGTGCAGCACATCTGTGCAACACAGCCGTCGAGAACTTTGTCTATGGGTTGAGAATGTTCACATGACCATTTTCAACAAGTTTCGTTGCATAACTGTAGTAGCATGTCCAACTTGAGTGGCAATTATCCAAAAATCTGCAACTCGGGGCGTAATTTGACTCCCGTCAACTCCCCATTGGCTTCACAAGTTCATATCAGTCTTTTGGCTGTAAACGTTCCGTATAAAAGACTACAGAGTGATGGCGCTCGGGTAAGTATGCCAGAATACTATCTGCTGGTGGCTGACATTGAATCCATTATCAGAACATGTGCTATTCCCCAGATGTCATCTACCATCACCTGATTAAATTCATCGTTCTTCCAGTTGTACCAAAATGTTTGTCTGGCATTGTATCATTAACCCTGTGTTTTCATTCCGTTTCATTATCCTGCATATTGTTTTATCCAGATTGCCAGATTCCAATTGTGAGCGTTTGATGTTAATAGTCGTCAGGTAATATATTTTTGTGTAAAGCTATTTGTTATGTTACTGAAAGTTTAAAGAAATTGCCAAAGTTTGCATCTCATAAAAACCTGGTTAAGAGCTGAGTGGAGATTTCAGCAGGTGTTGTTTCAGCATCACCTCAGTATAAATAATTTCATTGGCCTAATGAAAGTCTGAGGTTATTGCTGACGTTTATGTATTACATATACAATGTGAACAACAAAGCTCTCACATTTTTAATGGAGCATGTCTTAATTTATTGTTGCTGTTTGTCCACTTGAGGTAATATGGCACAACTTCCCGGCCGTTCTAAGCATTCGTTTTAATTCAGCAGATGTTCATTACAGTTTATACCCGGCAATAAATGTTTCTGAAGGTCATATTGTTGTTTCCTCTCTTGCTCCAGATTCTGTTTGACCAGGAGTTATGTTGACCATTTAAACATTCATGAAATTGTATGGATGAATTGATGAGACTTAATTGTTGTCAGCTATTGTGATGAAATCTTTGTATCTCTTGATTGTTGTGAAGTGCTATGGGTCCAGATTTCCTCTTGTGGAGTATAAGCTAGACTTAATAGAGCATGGGTGGTTGATGTTTCCTTGAAAGCAGAAGATATTGCACATAAGGAGTGGCTTGCTCTCTCCAGATTTGAGCCCAAAAGAGCATGTCTGGGATGCATTTGGGATTCAAGCTGCATCATGTCAGTGTCCACCAGCCATTCCCCATGCCTTGTTAACAGCTCTGTAGGCCAGTACTGCCTCAACATGACAGATGACATCTGTTGCAGCATGTTCCTTCATTGCCAGGCCTCTATTGCTGATAGAGGTTGTCAAACCAGTTACTAAGGGCAGTAGACCAAAATGTGTGTGTGTAAAACTAAGAAAACAGTGTTGTCTATCATTATCCATGTTGCATTTGTTTCATTTCTATAATCTTTAAAAGTAGAGCGTAAACAATCTCCTTTTTATACTGTTTTGTATCAAAATAAATGCAACTGTGCAAGATTTTTATTTGTTTGAACATCAGTGTACATTTCTTTGTCACTGCACTTTGCCTATTTTTTTTCTGTAAGTCAATTTACTGCCATAAAATGATTTACCAGTAGCTTAGTACGACAGCAAAGTTCACTATTATGGCGGCAGCAGCTGGTATGAAGGCAAGTTAGAAAGTGTGTGTCCCTAATTTTAATGACCCAAAAGATACATACAGGTCATTAAAAATATATACTTCCTATTCTACAGATATTACATCATTTTTCCACATAGTTCCCAAAACAGTTCACATGTGTCCCATCACAGCCCTAAATATTAGAAGACGCTGCTGTAGAACCCTTTCGGCTGACTTTAGAACTACCATTGAACTGCTGTCTTGGCTTCATCATTACTTGGGAATCGGTGTCTTGCCGGAAACTTCTTCAGGATTCTGAAAACACGGAAATAATGCTGATTTGCTTTCATCATTGTATCCATGTAGGAATTGTTCTTAAGTCAGCAATGAATGTGGCCTCCGTGACCGCTCATTGTTGGGCCAAACTTCATGCCTGATTCCTACTACCACCACCACCACCACCACCACCACCACCACCTCATAAGTGGGCTCCATGTCTCTGTAGACTTCAATGGTCATTGGTCCCTTGTTCCATAGAAAATGAATAGCCTAACTTTTCATTGCTCTAACATTGCGGATGTATGAAGTACAATTTCCATTTTGAACAACTGACAGCAGTGCCTTGTATTGGCGTTACCAATAGATAATACCTGTACAGACCAAGACAGGTCTAATGCTGGGAAATAATATGTTGACTTCACATTTATTGCTGTAATTTAGCTACATAATAAATAGGGGTAAAGACTTTGTGATTTGCCCTCATCAGATTTCTTACAAATTAAAAACTTTTATATCACCAGTTGGCCTAGTACTACTACTTCTTCAAAAAATTTAATTCCTTAATAATATTAAACTGCGGTTTCCTTATTACGTTGATTTGACTCGGATTTCTTTGTATGTAACATAGGTGGAAGTCATGCAAGACCAGATTTTGTATATAATTATAAATTAAGCATAATTAAAAATTACACATACATTGAAATCAAGCATAAATTGAAATATATATGTAATTGATTCAAAACCCCCATTCTTGTGGCCTTAAATGGTGATTTCATAACCACCCACAAGCTCACTACCATTATTTCTGTGTGTGTGTGTGTGTGTGGGGGGGGGGGGGGGGGGAGTTGCCACTATTTTCATTCATTTTCTTGTAGATAATGCTGGATGTTTAATAAACCATTAACTAATGTATATAAATTTATTATCGATGCATTTGTTGTTATGTAACAATTGCAGCAGTTTCTGTAAGTTATTAGATAACAATGTAGTATTTTATTGTGTACATTGTTTTGCATCAAATAATTTCAATAATCAGCGGCACTTTACAAACCCAGACCTTATGCATTTCTAAATTTGACCTGAAAGCTGAATAGATTATGGTTGAGTCACTTCCCATAAATGTAGTGCTAGTCTAACACACTGGGTACTGGGCTTTTCTTAGAATGTAGTTGTCTAGTTGTACCAGCATCATTCATGTTTACTTCAGCTTTTTTACTGAATTGTTTTATTGGGCGATTTTTAGTAGTTTTGTTTTATTGGGCGATTAGTAGTAGTTTTATTGTGAGTGCGTTGGCATGAAAATCACAACTGCATTCAAAATACTATAGCTTTTAGTAACAGAAGTGTGACACTAATTTTAAACGTCATTAGTGAAATTATGCCAAAGTCTTTCTGGAAAGAGATTAGTTTCAGTTACAGGTAATCTCTTTTTTCAGATGGTGTTAAAATCAATTGTTTGCAACTTTTTGTAGGCTCTCCTGTTGGTGGTTCACCTCGTCAGAAACAGCCACACTCAAGACTGAACGGTACCGCTTCGACTGTGGTGCCCATCTCACCTGTGAGAAGCACAGCGTCACCCAGCTGTACACCAAGGACTGTGTCCCCTCGGACATCATCTGCTGGCTTTGTACCTGTTGTAAACACAAGAAAACCTAGCTCCCCATTGGTCACTCCTTCAAAATCAAGACTGACAGATTCAAGGTAAGTTTTCTAAGGTGCATCTTTTAAACTGGGGGATTTAAGCTAAGATATATGGGGTGCTTAAGGCTAAATAAGATTTTGACATTAAATGACTATGTAGGTTTTCAATTAATAATTGAAATTCTCCACAGAGATGATAAATTATTTTTCAAAAGAGAGAGATTGGCTGTACTTACCTTTTTGCTTTACCGCTGATAGTTACACATAGAAAGAAAACAGGATGAAAATAAAACAAGCTTTCGGCACTGTGTTCTTTCTTCAGGTAAGAGAGAAGGGAAAAAAAAGAAAGGGGGGGGGAAGGAATGGGAAAGGAAGGGGAAGGTAATTCACGACCTGGGTCGTGAGGATGGTGTTAGAGGATTGTGGAAGTTAGAGATTCTGTGTAGTACTACACCTACCTTTTCTACTCCTTTTTTCTTCCTTTTTCCCTTCTCTCTTATCTGAAGAAGGGGGACAGTTCCGAAAGCTTGTTTTTGTCCATTTTTTTTTTCTTTCTATTTGTAACTATCGGCGGTACAGCAAAAAGGTAAGTACTTGCCAGCCAATCTCTCTCTTTCGAAAAATAATTTATATAAATTTTCATATTGTTAAGTGTTGTTCACCAACACATACAGGGAAACTGTCAGAGACTTGATGTCTTGGATATTAATATGTGAATGTCTTGTGAATAGTTTCTCACATAATGCACACAGATTAAAAAAAACAGTTTTTTATTATTGTGAATTAGTCAGTTATTATCTGTTCCTATGTTTTAAATGTTGACCTGGGAATTCTTACTTATATAGCGTTATTTCAATGTTTTCCATTTAACTTTGTGAGGTTACTGAAAATATTTCTTCTTTTTCAGGTATTTGTCCAAAAAATCTGATTTTAACATTGGAGATACCTCTCAGAAAGTTGATATTCTGACAGCATTCACGAAAGAGTCTTTAGCAAGATTAGATAGGCTTACCAATACTTCTGTCAGTGAAGAACATACGCGTCAGTTGACTGGGGAATCCCATCTTCTTAATTCAAATGCATCATCTACCCTCAGTAATGGGCATGTGCAGGATCATGCAGAACACAGACTGAAAAAATCTGCATCAGCAGTGGTTTCCGTTGATTCCCCTTCTTCCTTTCCCTGTGAAGAAGATCCCGAACATAGAGGAGAAATTCATGAAAGGAGCAAATCCCCAACAAAGCCAGCATCATCAATTTTAAAGAAGAAGTCCCTGGAAGAGCCAATAGGCACAGTCCCCACTGTTCCAGTTGTAACAGCACAGCCCGTGTCAATCCTTAAGCGTAAAACTTCGCAAGATGAGGCGGGCTCAAGTGCGAGTACCACACCGGCACCACCAGTAACGTTCTCTCCATCAGTAGAAGACCATGTTCGAAATTCTAGAAGACAAGGCATACTGAAAAAACGGGCAAGTCTCGACGAGTCGGAAGTCATGAGGCGGCGTAGTTGCTCTCCGGATGTCAATCACAGTTGGGCTAGAGATTCTTACGAATTCAGACCTATCTTGAAGAACCAGAGACGGTCCTCAATGGAGGAACTAGTAAGACGAACTCAATCCCCAGAGTTACAGCCTCATTCAATTTTGAAAAGGAAGACCAGCCGTGATGACGACACAGAAGAAAGAACTGTCACTTCCCCAGAACCACAAGGAATTTTGAAACGGAAGTCCAATGTTAGCAGTAGCAGTAGCAGTGGCAGCGGTTCTCCTCATGTTTCAATTTCACAGACTGTTATCATGAATGTTGCTGGAATATCTACCACGGAATTTGGAGCTGATGCTTCTGAAGTTGTTCGGCCTATATTGAAGAAGAAGAGCAGCTCGGAGGATACAACTACAGCTGATTCTTCCTCTGCAGACACCCCTAAACCCATTTTAAAGAAGAAAACTAGCACTGATGTTGAAGAATCAGAAGACAGGCCGAAAAAACCTATTTTGAAATCGACAAGGAGAGCGTCTCAGGATGGTAGAGGTAGTGTAAGTCTGGATGGCACACCGAGGGAATCGCCTACAAGATGCCTGAAGTTGCGCAGTCATAGTGCGACAGCTTCCGATTCTACCTCTGGGTCTGATGGGGAAGCTGTTAGACCCATACTGAAGCAAACAAACAGCAGAGAAAGGTCCTCTTCTCCTCGTCCGAGACTGTCGTTCTGTGATGACGAAGATGAAGATCGGTTAATAGGACGGAGCACTGCTTCGTCTGGTAGTGATACAACGAGACCTGTCAGTCCGGCTGGTGAAGGTGCTGTTTTTAGACGAAATAGAGTTTTGTGTAGCCCTCTCTCTCAAGAGAGTGAGCGTGATAACATTGTCTCCAAAAGACGTTCCTGGGAGCCGAGTAGTTCTGTAGATGATATTGACAATGTTCAGTTGAGGAATCAGCCGAATCCTGATGAGCCAAGGAGTTTATCAGTTGCTGAAAGGATAGTAAACTTGGAAAACCTTCTAAGTCAGCCAGTTAGAAGCAGCTCAACGGCCGCAGTTAAAACTGGAGCTGTTCCAAAGAGGCAGGGCCTCGCGAGGAGCCTTCGTGACAAGGAGCGATTTCACACTCAACCAGTTACTATGGATGAATTGGAAGCTTCTGCCTTGTAAGTTACAGTAGTATTTAGCTTATCTATATTTCTTTCTTTGTGCAAATGAAAAAATATCCTTCTCTTTCTTATGCAACTGTAGGTCATACAATTTATTTCCTGCATTAATATTACATTGGGCTTCGTCATCTTGCTCACATTTACTGTAAAATGCCTTTTATCACTGTTCCATGACTGTCTGTTATGAAACCAAGTTTTTTATTCCTGTGGTTAACAAACTCTCCTCCTTATACTCTTATAAGTAGCAGTAACAACTATTAACAAAAATGAATTCCGTTTCAAGGAATATTGTGCACAATATCTAGAAAACAATTTTAATAACCAAGAAAAGATGAGCATTGGTTGTGACTTCTTTTTAAATAGCAAGTACATTTGTCACTTAGCAACCATCCTCAATGCCAAAATCACTGTTGATCTAGATCCAACATTGTAGCGAACAACTACCGTAAACTGTGTCACCTATGTTATGTAATAGCTAAGAAAAACGTTTTGCACTTTTCTATTCAAACTGGTTGTAGTCTCACATAAAAATGGTATTAATTGCAAAAATTGTTTATTATTACATAAATTGGCTGATACAATATTTGGTAAATGTCAGCTACAATGTCTAGTCAAGACTAACAATGATGATAGTATCAATGATGGAGGATAGGTAACAACTCACCGTAAAGCAGCTCACTGAGCTGCTGACAGGCATTAAAATAGTCACATTCACACTACAGAAATTTTCCATGTGGCCTTCATCAGAAAAAGAAACACATATGTTCACGCAATCACTCAGACAACTATACACACACAACTATTATGTCTGACCACTCCAGCAACACAAGCTAGACTTTAGGCTTGTGTTGCTGGAGTGGCCGGACATGATAGTTGTGTGTGTATAGTTCTCAGAGTGATTGCATGAATGTATGTGTTTCTTTTTCTGATGAAAGCCATGGCCGAAAATTAAAGTTGCGTGGATGTGACTATTTTAATGTCTGTCAGCAGCTCAGTGAGCCTCTTTAGGGTGAGTTATCTATCCCCAATTATTGATATTCCTATCAGATTTTCCATTGGTAACAATGATAATAGTGTTCTAGCACTGAGGATGGCCAGAAAATGACTTAAAATTGAAAAAAGAAATAGTGTCATTCTTTAAAAAAAAATATAATTTTGTTTGGAAATAGTATTTTAAGACTATTTCCACATATAATGTAATGTTGAAAATACAGTTTGGATTTCATAATGGTTTTGACATTCTTATGGCTGTTAATACAGACATTAAGAATGTATTTAATTCATGGATTACAAATTACAGGCATTTGTTTTGTTCTGTGCTGTCAAACCCATTATACTACATTAATCACACCATACATGAGAGTAAATCATATTACAGTACTGCAGGAAATTCTGCACAATTGTCAAGTTATATGTAACGGGACTTTCGTGATACGTAAAGTCTTGGGTATCATACATATCAAGGCAGAATTAAGAGTACATATTTGGTTCTCTTATTCAACAACTAGCTAAAAGTAGCCACACTCGATTGTGGCCCTGTCTGATATTAAATGAATGGGAAGGTAAATAAAATTATTCTTTTGAATATCAGTATCCTGCTTTGCATTTTTGCATGTATGTGGAGTGGAAGAAAACAAAATGGTTTATATACATCCTACAGCCAGTGGATTGACTAAATTATTTGTTCATCCATTTTTGCATGAACATCAAGACTGTTTAAAACACACTGGAACATGTGAAGTGTAATTGCCCTTGAGTTGCAGTAGTTTCCTACATACTGTCCACTTACTCCCCACTCTGTCTCTCCACTCCTCCCTATATCGCCCCCCCCCCCCCCCAAATCTATCTTCTCGACTCCTTCCCACATGCCACCTCCCCCCCCCCCCCCCCCCACACACACACACCCACCTGTCGCCAAGATCCTCTTTCCTCGTACTCTGTCAATAACACTTTCATCACTCGGGCGTTGCTTGCGTCCCACCCTCATGGTACGATTACCAAATTGTAGGTAATATATGTAAGATGTTTGGTAGGAATCAATCCAGGAGCTTACAAGGAGATGCTTAAAAGTCACATATGTTAAGATACTGCACACATTCTTTTCTCTGCTCATTTACACTATATTATTCCAGAGAGAATGCAAAATGTATCTGAGTTATTCATCCATGTTCAGAAAGGTCAGACTTGAAAGTGCCTAATGAGTTCCACACACTCAAGCTCTCTAACAGCCTAATGTAAGTCCACACTGTGGGCCTACATTAGGGACTCTGTTGTCCCCCTTCTTCGCTCTATTGACAGTGATCCACTTCTAGTTTGGACTGTCGCCTTTTAGCCCCCTTGCAGCAGTCTTTCAATAGTCCTGCTACGCTTACTTTGTCTTGGTGACAGTGCCTCTATGGATGACTGTGTTTTACGTTTTATCCATGGAGGTGGTTTTATCATTCTATTCAGTGATGTGTACCTTCGTCTGTTCTCAGGTTCTCATACCTCTTAGTAATTTTAATCTGTTCCCAACTTTAGTTTTGCCTGCCATGCTTCTGGCTGGAGGAGTTTTAGTTTGTGCAGAGCAGCTGACTCGTGCCTTATTATCCTTGTCATTAGCCAGCCATGGTACCCCTTTGTAAAGTGTTAGTTAAATCAACCACTTACTCTTCCTCATCTGTATTTTTCTTCTTCTCTGTTGTGACTTCAGCGTTCATTGCCACTCTGTTTGCCTCGGTGGTTTTCCCTCTGGGCGATGCATTAGGTTTTTACTGTGTTCAGACTTGGCTGTTACGTCTTGGTTAAGACCAGAGAACTGATGACCCTGCTGTTCAGTTCCCCTTACAAGTCCCAGAACAGCTATTCTTTGACTGCGTGGAGTGAGAGTGAATGTCGCCATGTAGTTTTGGTTTTGGGCAGCTCAAGGTTTATGTTTTCCTGTCTGCTGATTGTATTGACAGTGATATTGCAGGTAAATGCAGTGGAATACTTTGTGGCAAATATATTAAGAATAGAAATATAATTGAAGAAGTAATAAGTCAAACACTGATCAAAAATACAGCAGTTTTCAATCGTCATGTAGTGTTGTATATTGTTTGTAAAATGTCACAAATACAGCTGGTACTAAAAAGTGATAATTATAATTTTGTGCCTAATGCATCAATTACATTGCATGAGCAGCAACAATATATTAAGCCTTCTGTGGGATGGTTTTAAAAAAGGTCACCGTGTTTCATTGAATGTTGGGAATATCGTTACATCTCTTCCCTTTCTAAGTGAGTTTGAGTCAAGGGAATAGTGATGATGTGATGAGAATTGATTTATTATGTCATATTAACATGTTAATAGAAATATTTAACCAACAATTACATGTAATCTGTCGAATCCTTTTGCTACAAAGAATGTTTATCCATATACTGCATCTGCAATAGTAGAAGGTGCTTTAAATATTCATATATTCGTCCCCAGGATTGAGATCCGGAAAGTATGTTGGATATTGAAGTTGAACCATCCCCTTTTTTGTCAGGAATTGTTTGACAATATTGGCTGTATATGGGCGAGTGTTTGTGTGCAACTTGAACATTCTCCATACTTCTAACTGTTCCCTTGACCCAAACTTGCTTCAAAAGAAAAGAGGTTTGACAATAATCCTGAAATCCAACAAAATGTGCCGAGGCTTTTGAACACAATCCCAAAGTAAGACTTTGTGCAAAGTTACAGGACACATATCATAGAGCTTAGTGGTGCTTGGTTATGGGACATGACTATTTTGAAGGACAGTAAGGTAACTGTAGTTCATAGTTCATCTATGTTACTGTTACATGACTATTCACCGGACTTTATTATCAAAGATTGTATATTGCATGCTCCAGAGTCCTTAAAAACATCTGATGTTTTTATTTGTTTAGACAGTTAACAGATAAACACACAATTTTCTCAATTCTGTGGATTTAAAATACTTATTTATTTTCTGAGAAAACACTTTTTTTCTAAATTTTTTCTTTCATTCAACATAGCCACAGCAGTTCCAAGTGAGGTATTGATGTCTTTTCTCAATGAGAACTTTTTTTGCTTACTATGCCATTTGTTTTACATCAGACCAAACCACAGCAAATTATGGCCATGTTTAGCTAGCTGTAATAAATTTAGTTGGGTGGACAAAACACATCTCCCGAAACTCTTAAGCAAATGTATGTTTCAAATGTAAGTCTTGTCATCAGGTGATGATAGAAACGTAAACTTATCAGACTTTGATTACTTCCATTTTAGACTATCTTACAGCACAATTTAGTTGGATCACTAGTCAAATTAACCCAAAGTTTTCAGAGTTAAAAATGGTTGAAACAAATCATTTTTGAATGACTTGAAAAATGTATTACAGCAGACTTTTAATGAGAAGGTTTTTAGGCAAATCATTAAATTAGAATTTATACCAAGGCTGGGATATGAATGTGGGTCTTCTCTTCACTAGTTAGTCACATGCAATATTATCTTTGATAATAAGGCAAAGCAGTAAATTAAAATTCATGCATTGCAAAGATTCAAATCAGTCCTGCCTGTTATATTGTAGTATACTATCACTCTGCACATTTACTCCTTAATTAAAGTTGTTGTTGACTAGAATTTGAGATATCACAGATATATTTGAGGAGAAAAATCCACGCTGAGACTGTGTGAAAGTGTTAAAAGGCATGTATTTGAATAGCAGTAAACTGCAAGACTTTCCATCCTGAATAACAGCAGCAAACCTGCTTACTGTACTCGTCTCAGATTTCAGTCTGCAACTTTTAGTCCCACACTTTCCTTCTAATGCACCATGGTCTGTTGCTGCATTGTAATGTCTTTGTCAAAATATTTTCTCCCCAATTCTCTTCAGCACCACCTCATTAGTTTTGTAATTCACACATCTGTTCCTCAAAATTATTCTGTAGGACCACATTTCAAAAATTATATCTTTCTCTTGCCTTATCTACTTATTGCCAATGATTCACTCCTCTACAAGGCTACATATCGGAGAAAAACCTTCAGAAAAGACTTCCTTACACTTAATTTGTCAATGATTTTACCACCATTTGACTGTATAAGTATCTCCATTCTTTTGATACACTGTCTGGATTTAGTCTTTAGATATTGATTTACAAGTCGTATCCACTTTAACAGTGTTACTAATGAAACAATCGAAGATATACATTGGAAGTCTGTACTGTTATGCAAATTACATACTACTGAAATGTAGCTTTATTTACATCCTATCAATATACTTCTCAAAACAATTTGGGGATAATGTGAGATATCATACACAAAATAAATACGGTAATGTATTTTATTCAGTTATTGGTTACAATTCTACTTTGTGTGTGATACATTGATATTTTGCTGTCTCAACTATTTACGTAATGTTTACATGGCACTTAATTAGAATGAGGCACCATGGGGCTACCATAATAGTGAAAAAGTCATTCTCGTTGCCCTCTAATATGGAGAGATCACCTTGGGCAGCCATTACGTTGGATACCTGCACAGCATGGACAGTGCGAGGTTACCAATCAGATCTTCAGGGATATTTGGCCAGTCTTCTAAAAGTGCAATACCCAGCTCTCCAACCATTGGGGAAGTGCACTGTAACCAGATACGCATCTGCCAAATGTGTCCCAGACGTGCTCAGTTGGGTTTAAGTCCAGCGACAAGCAGGGCACTCCATTAGTTTAAATTTCCTCAGAATTAAGCATGTAGTCCTCGAGTGCAGTTTTGTGCGAGTGAGCTTTACAACCACCGGAAAGAACCCATCTCCTGTGGCACCAGCTTAGGGCACAACAAAAGGTTGAACTATCTCATTTCTATAGCTCTGAGCAGTCAAAGCACCATTCTGAATGACATAGATGTCCACACATCTGCCAATACTGACTGCTGCCTACACCATTCATCCACTACCCAATATGGTGATGTTCCGTGCACCAACAGAGTTGTTTATAGTTCCACTTTCCCTCCAGTTTAGGGAACACACTATCTTGACTTGTGTGAAAAGAACCCAGTGCCATTCAGGGTGTTCCTCTGTCCAGTTTCTGTGGGCTAAATAGTATCGTGGTTTTAATGGTACACACACCATAGGTATTGTGCATAGAGGACACATTCCCAAATGTGATTTCAGATCATTTGTGTTAATCTTCTGCCTCCTGTTGCTTCTTTAAGGGTGCATTGCAGCAGAGTTCCTTTCTGTCTCTTATCTTGATGAGCTGTTAACTGGAGATAATGGTCATCTCTTGCTCCAGTGCTACCTTTGGATGACCTTAGCCTTGTCTTCAACAGTTCCTGCTGACTCAAATAGTATCCAGGCTCTGGAAATTACACTCGGGGACACTCCAATAGCTGCAGGCACATCCCTCTGTGCCTGTCCTGCTTCCAACCTTCATATGCCTCTCCATTCCTTGGCTTTGGTTAAGTAACGTTGTTGTTGCATTGCACTACCTGCTCACTACACGATCTGAACCAAACTGCTTGTGTAATTCATTTGGTAGAGTAAACACAAGTCAACACCAATCCCCTCTGTAGCACCTATCTGTTATTACTACTATCTCAATTGCCATAATGTTATCATGTTCACTCCGTAGAACCGATAGAAAGATGTTGAACCATTTCATTTCATTCTGCTGATCACAATACTTCAGAACCTGGATAACTCAATTGAGCCCCTAATTCTTTTGGTGAGTGTAGATATGAGACTACCGATAGTTAATGACATTGTCATGGTCATATAAGCATTTGTAACTACAAATATAACATCTTTGAGCTCTGCACAATATTTTTCTCAGCATAGATAAGCTTTGCTTTTGTTTTTCTTCACATGTGACCACAGTAAATTAAGAGTGCCTTAGTATGTTACCAGGAAATGATAAATTCTTGTATAAGGACCTAACATTTCTTCAATTAGTATCAATAAGGTCAGATGATACAGTGAGATTGGTTTATTATTGAATTATGGCTTACATGAATGCACCTATGCATTCCAACTATTTTCGTTAATACTTATGAACCTATATGTATCATTGGTTTGTTGGAAATAAGTATATTGTAGTGTCATACTTACTCCTGTATCTTCTATCTTCAGTACTCAAACCACATTCTAATATCATATATATTAATTTTCTCATAAATGTTTTTTTTGTGGGTTCGCTGTATTACTTACCCAAAATTAACGATTGAGATATCATTTTCAAGGTTTCCTTCTCCACTAATGATGAAAAATACACACACAGTTTAAAATTATTGTTTTTACAAAAATCTTTACTTTGAAAGAAAGAAAAAAAAAGGGGAAAAAATTTGTACTGTTCGTACAATCTAAGCTGATACCTGGTGAAGAATCGTAAATGGGACTGTGTTTACCACCTCATAAATTGCTTTTAACAAAAAATGGTATAATTGTTAATTAGGAATCTTAACGCTAATCAGGGATTAAGTAATGGTGCAAGATTAGTGGTTACTCACTTATGTGAGTACATCATCACTGCTAAATTCATTGACTCCAATAAAACTATACTAATACCCCGCATTAACCTCACACTTTCTGATCCAACCATGCCCTTCAAACTGATAAGAAGGCAATTCCCAATAGAAGTAGCCTTCGCTATGACCATAAATAAAGCACAAGGTCAGATGCTTCAAAGGGCAGAATTATATTTCCAGAACCCGTTTTTTCGCATGGACAGTTATATGTGGCTATTTCACAGTTCAATGATATTTATGTTTGTGCTAAAGAGACATACAGGCAAACAGTAAATGATCACATTGTAACTAATAATATTGTTTTCAAAGAAGTTTTGTAAAATAAAAAGGTTTTCAAAAAATAAAATAAACATGAAAAGTCAGTATTACATTGTTATATGTTTCACAATTAATAATATTGTATTTAATTACATAAATTTATTTACACTGAGACAGATATCCCACATGCTATTCGAGAATGGAGTGGTAGATGAATAGTAAAAAAGTGGTTCCATGAAGCCCCTGCCAGCCACTGATTTGCAGAGTATCCCGTATAGATGTGGATGTCAAAGTTTATTATTTTTTAAACAAATGTACTGCCTTTTCTCCATTACTATCTTAGCTATCTGTGACTCATCAGGATAGAGTGCGAAGTACTTGCACGGGTCAGCTAGTATAATTGTATTCAAATTTATTGTGATACTCATTATCTTGTAAATTGCGCAAAATCTGTACAAATTATTGCGTGACTGTGGCCCATCAATGTAACAAAATACTTACATTCAATAACAACAAATGCTGTTCTTCAGAAACAATTTTCTTTCAGTTGCCATTATGTATGTTATCTTTTTTCTACACAGCCATAAGAAGTTATTTCGCTTTTCAAATAACAACTACTCATCTACTACCTTTACTGTCTCATTTTCTGACCTAATTCTCTTAGCACCACTTCAATTAATTTTACTAAATTCCATTACCCTTCTTTTGCTCTTCTTAATGTTCCTCTTATAACCTCATTGCAGTATGCAGTCTGTTGCATACCCTTAAATAGATATTCTATCTCGTATTGTAGAAATTACATAACTATCAGATTCATAAGTCCTGGTTGCAAAAATACAAACAAGACTTATTTACAGCAAAATGAAAGAACTAGTTGTATCCAACATGTCAGTTTGCTTTCAGAAGAAACATATGAACATTCCAGGTAATACTTGCAGTACTACTTATCTTGGAAGATAGGCTAAGGAAAGCTAAACCTGCATTTCTTTCTTTTGTAGATTTAGAGAAAGCTTTGGCAATGTTGACTGGAATACACTTTTCCTAATTATGAAGTTATGAGTCAGACATAGGGAATGCATGGTACTTACAACTTCTACAGAAGCCATAAAGTGTTTGTAAAGGTTGAGACAAATAAAAAGAAGCATGGTTGGGACAGGATTGTAGCCTTCGCTTAATGTTACTCCATGTCTACAATTGAGCAAGCTGTAAAGGAATGTAAAGAGAAATTTGTAAAGAGAATTAAAGTTAGGGAGAAGGAATAAAAACATTGCAGTTTGCTGAAGACATTGTAATTCTGTCAAAAACAGCAAAGGATGTGGAAGAGCAATTGAATGAGGGCCAGTCACAGAATTGACCTGAGAGTGGCCCATTGTTTTGCGTGCCATTCCTTCTCGTCTGACTCACACTTGCCCCAAGATGTTGCTATGCTCTCTGAGTGGGAACATGCAAGAATAAATTTCGGAGTCACTGGTCAGGTGGCAGGACCGTTGCATATGGAACGTGAGACTGCCTTGCATTTGGCGAGGTTTCATGTTGTGTCCTACTGGGAAATTCAGAAGTTAAAGATACAGATTGTAAAGACTGGTATTCTACCGTTACTGACTGCTGGTATGAAACAGAAATAAATAGTTACACTAATAAGCTACATTGTTTGTTGCAAAATTCATATATTTTAACTGAGGTATAGAAATAGGGGCAAATACAAAATGTAGTTTCTATAGAATAATGTGAGGGATAGAATAAATTATCGACTTACAGGTAAGAGAAGAAAAATTACTACCTCTCATTTCTCTATAAACAGTATCGTGACTACAGTTCTTAGTTAAAAATATCAGAAAAAAAAAAAATCAAACAATCGAGATACCTGAAAGGATTCAACAATATTTTGGAAAGGATAGGTTGTTAATCACCACAGAGACATCCGATGAGCCGCAGAAAGACACACATAACAGAATTAACAAATTGAAGCTTTCGGTTGTTAAGCCTTAATCTGCCACAGAGAACGCACATCTGTGGCAGATGAAGGCTTAACAGACAAAAGCTTCATTTTGTTTATTCTGTTATGTGTGTCTTTCTGTGGCTCACTGAACGTCTCTGTGGTGAGTGTGGCACCCTATCCTTTTCAAAATATTGTCGCGTTGAAATGGGAGCAGGCTTGACTTCGAAGGCAACTGAACACAGCACTTACTCTCAAAGCACGTTTGTTACGAACTCAACATACACATAGCACTGACTGCCTCTCAGGCAAAATGCTCTGCTATTTATACACAGACAGAATTTACAAGAAATTAGAAGAACAGTTAACATAAGAAACAAGTAGAATTTACAAGTGAACATAAGAAAGATGTAGAACATTCTGGAATTGTTAATTACAAAGAAATAAATTTTTGCCGGTGGGCGGGATTGAACCAGCGACCTTCCGCACCACAGTCCGTGACGCTATCCGCTGCACCACGCCGATGAAACGAAAATTATAGAAGGAAACTTTCCTGGTGGGATAAACAAATATAGAAAATAGAAAACAGATGACTTACCCAAAAGGAAAGCTCGTCGATAGGTACAAATAAAAATCACACTCAAACACGCATACAAGCTTTCGCCACCACTGGCAGCTTCTTCAGGAAAAAGAGGAACTTCAAGTGGTATCTCTGTCCAACTTCTTTGCTTTTTACAAATGTTTGTCTAGGTGTGTTTGCGTTTGGAGGTGTGTGTGTGTGTGTGTGTGTGTGTGTGTGTGTGTGTGTGTGTGTGCGTGCGCACGCATTTGTTTGACTTCCTTTTTGTCCCCTAAGGTAAGTCCTTCCACTCCTGGGATTGGAATGACTCCTTTTCCACTTCCTTAAAACCCATATCCTCCCTTTTTCCTCCCCTTTTTTCCTCTTTTTCCTGAAGAAGCTGCCAGTGGTGGCGAAAGCTTGTATGTGTGTGATTTTTATTTGTGTCTAGCAACGAGCTGGTCCTTTTGGGTAAGTCATCTGTTTAGAGAGAGAGAGAGAGAGAGAGAGAGAGAGAGAGAGAACAGTTAAGTTTTATTTGTTGAAGGCATAATAAAATTTGTATGTGGTACATACAGTTGGCATACAGAGGTGGAGGTAGTTAATCAGAATTGCCATCACTAAGACTGTCTCATCATGACTCACATTCACTTCATAAAGCTCCTGAACAGTTTTAACATAATATAATTTGTCTTTGAATTGGGAATTATGTTGGAAATCTGTAAGTTCCATCTGCATAGAGAGATTCGATGTTTGCAGTATCCCGAAAACAATATGGAAATATTTCCTCTATTTATTCTAAATCTGAAATGAACTTCACATAATTTTAATTTTCTGTAATACCAGAGAGCTCAGAGAAATGGGTAATAGCAGTTTGAAAAATATTGGACCAAAAGCCGCAAGAAACAGCTTTATTACACTGAAACAGGAAATGTTGTGCCAATGTGATTACTTCGGAGAAGTGCCGAGCCAGTCCAAGACTCACTAGGCCTGCCCATGGTCCACTGGCCATTGGCCCGCTGTAGCTGCCATGAATTAAACGGAATGGACAATGTTCTGAAATGAATGTAAAAGGTGAACATTAACAAGAGAGAGAGACAAGAGTAATGTAATGTAATCTAAGACTATCATTCCAGTTGTCAGGTGAAGGAATGAGATTACGTAATGAGGAAATAACAGAAATAGATGATTTATGTTATTTTGGGTAGGAAAATAACTTATTTTGACAAAAGTAGAAGATCTGTAGTAGTGTTACTGAAAAGGTTAATCTAAATATTAGGATGTCTTTTCTGAAGACAGTGTCCAGAGTGTAGCATTGTGCAGGAGGTATATATGCACAATAAGTAATTCAGACAAAAATATCAGTGAAGCCTGTGAAAATTGTTGCTACAGACGACTGGAGAAAATCAGATGACTAAATAATGTAACTAATGAGGAGGCGGTGAAATGGTGAGGGGGGGGGGCGAAGACAAGATTTTTGGCATATCTTGACTAAAAGAAGCGATCGATTTGTGCGCCACATCCTGAGACATCAGGAAATCGTGAATTTAGCATTGGAGAGAAATGTGTGTGTAAAAATTGCAGATAGAGACACACAAGTAGGTTCAGATAG